>CM076576.1:954977735-956386568 GCA_034641835.2 Pinus albicaulis
TATGATTTTGAAATCATCTACAAAAAAAAGAAGCTAAATGTTGTTGCAAATGCACTCTCAAGAAAGGATGAGGTGGAAGCATTGCTTTGTGCCATTTCTATTAACTAACCAGATTGGATAACCGAAGCAAAGGAGGAATGGAAGAATGACGAAGTGTGGACACTCATTCAAAAGTTGCAACAAGATCCCAATACATCTGATACATTTAGTTGGAAAAATGATTCCTTATGGTACAAAGATCGCTTATATCTTTGTAAGAATTTCCAACTAAAACAAAAGATTCTTTTGGAATTGCACACCTCTCCCTTAGGAGGACACTCAGGATTTTTAAAAACTTACCACAGGGTGAAGAAAGAATTTTTTGGAAAGGCCTTAAATCTGATATTCAAAAGTTTGTGGCGGAATGTTTGGTTTGCCAACAAAATAAAATTGAGACAATTAAGATTCTTTTGGGTCTGCTACAGACTTTATCCATTCTAAGTCAACGTTGGGAGGAGGTTTCAATGGATTTTATCACAGGTTTACCTAAGTCCGAAGGAAAGAGTGTCATCATGGTGGTAGTTGATAGACTTACCAAATATGCACACTTTTGTGCATTATCTCATCCATTTAAAGCAAGTACAGTTGCTATTGCATTTATGGAAACAATTCAAAAGCTACATGGAAACCCAAAGATTATTGTAAGCGACAGAGATCCCATTTTCACTGGAAATTTTTGGATAGAATTATTTTCTTGTTTGGGTACTCAACTAACTCATAGCTCATCTTATCATCCTCAATCCGATGGGAAAACTAAGATAGTGAACAAATGTTTGGAAGGATATCTTTGTTGTTTTGTATTTGATAAACAAACACAATGGGTCAAGTGGTTACCTCTGGTTAAATGGTGGTATAACACTTCCTTCCATACTGCAGCAATGACCCCATTTATGGCACTTTATGGATATCATCCATCGTCCATCACATCATCTTTGAGAGAAAATTCTAAGGTTCAAGCAGTGGAAGATCACATCGAGCATCAACAACAAGTACTTCAACTCTTTAAGGATAACCTAAAATTGGCACAAAATCGAATGAAACAACAGGCATGTCAACATCGCAGCGAGAGAAGTTTTGATGTAAGAGACTAGGTATTTTTATGGCTACAATCATACAAACAAATGTCCCTCGAGCAAGCTAAGAAGGATAATAAATTATCGCCAAAGTACTATGGTCCTTACAAGGTGTTGCAAAAGATTGGTACTATGGCATGCAAATTGGAGCTTCCTGCTTCTTCTCGAGTGCACCCAGTTTTCCATGTTTCATGCTTAAAGAAGGTTATAGGTGACAAACTTCCAGTTCAAACAATATCGCCAAAACTTGATAAGGAAGAAAAAATCATATTGGAACCTGAAGAAGTCATGGAAACAAGAACTCGACAGCTACGAAATCGATCAATTTCAGAGTATCTCATCAAGTGGAGGAACTTACCCGCTGAAGATTCCACATGGGAGGATGAGAATTTTATACAGAAGCATCCAGAGCTACTCAAGCGTTAAGGACAACACTTTTTTGAAGGAGAGGGGCATGTTAGGTCCCTATATTACTAGTTTAGTCCCTTATTGTTGTTAGTGTAGCCCCCTTATTGTTATTGTTGTACCCCTGTAGTCCCCATATTGTTATTATTGTGCCCCATAAAATCCCACTATTGTTATTGTTGTGCCCTTACATTATTATTGTTAAGTCAGCTAGGATTATATTGTGACCCCATGGACTCCTATATATAGAAAGGAGATTTTGTCATTTGTATCATCCAAGAATTGTTCATTTATGTAATGTAAAGGAGGTTGCCCCCTCGAAGAGACTGATTTCTAAGTCGTTGATCTCTCTTTTCTTTTATTTTGTGAGTTGGTTTCATAATGGACCAGCTCTATTGTAATGAGATTTGTCTATGATCCTAAGTCGGACAAAGTATCAATCTTGGTCCTTTTAACCTATATCTTGATATGGAAGAGCCTAGTCTTTTCGTTTTCTTCCTGTTGCTGAAGGCCACTTAGATTCACCTCCTTTTGCACTGATGTATAGACGATCTTCTCATCCAACTCCCAGCTACTTTCAACTTGGTTGCTCGAATTAGTGGCCATGAGATTCTTCTTCTTATTATCTTTCTTTTTGTTCTTTGGGTTAAGCTTTGGATGCAACTTCCAACACTTCTCCTTTGTATGACCGTCAATGTTACAGTGTTTGTTGGGATCTTAGCAGTGGTGTTTTGTGGTTTTTGTCTTTTTATCTTTTCCCCTTTTCCACTTCTTCTTCCCCTCCTTAGAAGCATCTTAATGTTCCTTCTGCTTTGATCCACTTGCTTTCTTCAAGCTTATGTTCTTTAGGTTCTATGCATGTACACAAGCCTTGTCCATTGATCTGGACTTGAATAGCATCACTTGCTTCCGCGAATACTGTGTAGACCCCCCCCCCCCAACCCCCCCCGATACTTGAGGAGTACTCCTGTACACTCTGCCCCTACTTCTTCCTAAAGTAATGCCACCAGATCCACTAGTCCTCTACATACCTGATAGGGTAAAATTATGACTTTATGAGGGGTTTAAATTCCTCCCACTTAGTCAATCCCGAGCATGTGGTCCAATGGTTAGGTGGGGAGGTTTGGTCCCCACAGGTCTCGTGGTCCAATCCTGGGCAAGAATATGTATGCCTGAGAGCTACTTTAGGCATGATTTCTTCAGTTGAAAAGAAAATCCTCCCACTTAGTCACTAGAGGATTTGACTCCAACCTCAAGGTCTCCATGTGGCTTTCCCACCAAGTCAAGGCATGGCCCTCTAATTGCAACCACGCAAATGAAATATTTTGTTCTTCCTCAATATGATGAACACTGAAATAAAATTATATTTGGTGCACCAGTGATTTAGCTTCAGAGCATCGATCTCACCTTGATACGGCTTGATATCGACCTTTGCTTCCATTTTGAGCAGGGACTGTGAATGGTCCATGGCACTCAAACTTAGTTGATCTTTTTCGGGTTCTTTCTTCAGATCCTTCTCTGATTCCTCCTGATCTCTTGAGCTCCCCACTGATCGGACCTCTGCATTAGAACCCCCATCTTCTTTGAATAGTCTGAGCTTATTGATCAAGGCGACCATGAGGAGATTCATGTTACGGTTTATATCTGCAACTTGTGCTTCCAACCACGAAAACCTCTCCTCTGTAGGATCACGAGGGTTATCCACAGATTCGTCAACCATGACTAGTGTTTTATGACTTTTGGTTTAGTCGATCTAGATCCCCTGCAAATCTCCAAAATATATCCAAAGAAACCTAGCTCTAATACCAATTTGATCTGTAAACTGTCGTGGATATTCCACTAGATAGTTTGTCACAACATATTTGATAAAATTATATTTAAATCTAAAATCTACACTATGAGAGTTTATTTCTCTTTAGATTTATGGATTTGTAAATTAATATTTATTGCTTATGCATGAAAAATATAGTTATGTAGAAAATAGAGAACAGCGAGAAAAACTCTCAAACCACAATTGACACAAGATATATCTGGGAAACCCTTACAAGAGAAAACCAAACTAGAAGGTCTGGTCACTCTGCTCTCTTTCTTTGAATAGAAAATGCCTAAGAATACAAAGAGGGTCTCTGGCCTGTGGGATACTACAATGCACAAATCCTCTATGTGTGCTCTCTCCTTGTGCCTCTTGGCTACTCTACTCGTTTATGGAACAAAATTCTCTCAAAAGAATGGAACCCCTTTTCCTCCTAGTGGCCTAGTTATAACACAGTCGATAGCCTACTGGTGGTTAGGTTTGACTCCTTCAATTCTTAACTAGAGTTACAATATGGACTTTGCTCGAGTCTTCTTCATCATGATCACATGGCTAGCCCCTTCTCCATGAGTAATGGGGTCTGACGTGGCATTCTCTCGAATTATGGTGGTCAAAACAGGAAGATCACTTTTTGAGTGGCATAACTTTTGCATACAGACTCAGATTGAGGCAATTCTTGCACCATTAGAAAGGTCTTTGTGTGTTGATTCCTCCACTTTCACCACTTTGAAAGCATCAAGATGGATGACAAACAAGATATGATCAATCTGAATCAAACTTCTAGAAAAATGTGGATTTGATCATACCCTAAATGTAAGTCGAACTTTGAAAAGTAATTTCCTCCATGTAATTCATCTAGCATATCATCAATAAATGGGATGGGAAATCTATTGTTGACTATGACCTCACTTAATCCCCTGTAGTCAATACATAATATGAAAAGAAAAGAAAGATCATCACCCAAAAATCAAAATCCAAAAGAATGGCAAGGGATGTAAAGCAAGAAAAATCCAAATCATAGCTTGAGCTCTACCCCCTCTTATATAGCCACTTGTCCCTGGGAGTATCCATGCATATCATGCCTATCAAAGTAAAGAGTCTCTCTCATCTACAACATTAGTAACGAAATTTGATGTCGTATTTCCAAATTGGGGTTATAACAGCAATTCTAAGTAGTATTTAAGAAAGTTACTACCAATTTAAATTTGTAACCTCAAACACCTTAGGTGCACAAAAGAGCTCTATTGAAAAATAAATTATTTATTCATAAACCTAGTTCAATTTTTGGGTTTTCACAAGGAAATCTCACGGACCTTGTTTTGAAGAAGGCATAAATGGTATCAAGTCAAAATCTCAAACTCAATGAAACACATTCTTACTTTAATCTAGGGTTGATGCTTTCATATGGTGGAAGTTACTTAACACATGAGAAATTAAGACTTTCCAATGAAGAATTCAAAAATATATTTTTAAACAAGTGGTGTCATGCAACAAAAAAGGATTAAGAGAGCCAATGGCATTTAATTTCATTTTGAAATTTCATACTACAAGTTCATGAATGCCTTCAATGGAGAAGCCCATTATTTCCATAAACCATAGCAACATGCATAATTTCATCAATGTTGACTTAACCAATAGATTGTAAATCCATGCAAAGTATATCCAAAGCACACAAGTTAATGGCAAGAATGTGTAGATTTTTTAATATTTGAAGATTACCATGGATAAATATGTTTTGCATTCGGCTTTTTACGCCATTGATATGGATGATATGGATATTATTCTTGGACACCCTTTAATGGGTTCATTGGGAGGAATTAATATTGATGTGTAAAATAAAATTATGAATCTTTGATACAAGAAAAATAAAATCACATTGAAAGGTATTTCTCTTCTTTAAAAGCAAGGTACCAAAACAAAACATGAAGTCATTGCAAGGAAACCATTTGCAAAATGTACAAACAAATTTGACGAATAGTCTGCAGATGAATCAAAAGAAGAGCCCATGGAAGCAGCAAAAGAGGAGTCATAGGAAGAACCAAAAGAAGGAAATAAAAGTGAAAAGCATAAGAAAGAACTCATGGAGCACCACACATCAGAGGAACAAAATAGGTTAAAGAGTCAGAGAAAGAAGAGAAAATAACAAAAGTTCTTGCATGTTGCCACCAAGATGACCATGAGAAACAACATTCATTGAAGCAAGACAGGAGCATCAACAAACCTACTATGGACCTATGTAGAACCAGAAAAGCACAGACTATAGAGGTACATGGAGGAATAAAAGAAATGGGTAGGGATATTAGAGTAGCACGGAAACAACATGAAACCAAAGGAGTGGCCATAGTCAATATCAAGGTGTCACAAGAAAATATGGGTCCCGTAGATAGATTTCATTAGTGCAGTTGTGACCAATACTAGCTAACTACATTACTTAAAAGATATTATATGGTTTACACTCATGTTTCGAGAATGAAACATGTGAACGAGGGTGGAATGTTGGGTACCTATGGAAGTTAATTAATGTAATGTGGCCACACTCATTGAATAAAGCACACAAGGTAGTTGGTGTACAATAATTATGGAATGTAATTATAAGAGGTAGTTGGCATAGGCCCCTAGAAATACTAGTGAGAGAGTATATATAAAAATGCATATCATTGTATTGGGCACATTGAATTTGTATTATAACAAGCATTATTTGTGGAGTGGTTCCTTCCTTAAGGAGTAATTGTTAGTGTTGCCCTACCTTAAGGGTATCCTCTATATTCTTGTATTGATTTATTGTGTTGGTTCATTTTGCATATTAAGAATATTGCAAGCAACATTTCTACTCTTGCATTTGTTTCCAAGACCTGGGAAACACTAGGTTTTGAGTGTCTCAAGAGTCACTAGAGGTTTAAAAAGGAGCAATAAAACACAGGAAAAACTTGACATTGCTTGCAATTGAGAGCTCAAGAAGAAACTCGGCTAGAAAAAAAAAATCCAAGGTATGTTGGAAATGCAAAACTTTGAAGAGACTATATTCTTAAGACTTTGGTACTAATTGATATGAACACGATACCAACAAGGAGGTCCTTGTTTGTTACGGGGTTGAGTAATCAAGGTCGTTATATATACAACATAAATAGCATACCACCTCTTGATAGGTGGTGGATGCTCATCGTTTAAGTAAAATTTGGAAGCATGTGTCAATACTTCCAAAGAAGGAAGTTAAAACCTAAAAGCAATCAGGTGTTACAATTACAAATATAGTAAGTTGCCACTTGGAACCTACTAAATCTCATCAACATGCCTACGAAAGTACAATATCAGCACACATGCCTTAGAAGCTAGGTTGATTAGTAGATATCAAGTATGGAAAGCATAAAATTCCATAGAAAAACTAAGTTGCATGAAGCACCGAAACGTTTTGGAGTTTCTGAAACGAGTACGTTTAGAAATGTCACCTCCAAAAAATGGAAACGTTAACCAAAACGTCATATATATATATATATATATATATATATATATATATATATATATATATATATATATATATATATATATATAAGTGAATAACACATTATCTTGCAAGAAAAAAGGGAATAAGACCCATATATGACAATTTAGAAGGAAAACCAAGTCTATATTAACTCTCATATATGATTACATGATGGTCGAGTTTCAAAGCTTCGGGTACGGGCACATCCTAAAACGCCAGGCTCCTAGAAGTTTCGTGCAACATAATAGAAAAGTAATTAGGATAAATAGGGATGAAGTTGTCGCATATATAAAGGAGAAGTTCACATTAATGAGAAGATTTGGAATAATGAATAAAACAACCCTCCATTTTCTCGATAAATACTAAGGTACATGTAGGCATGTAGAGATCATCCAAATATGATTGTGTAGGAGCTCTCAATATGGTAGGGCGGCTCGTGAAATTTTCAACTATTGCAACAACTGGAAATTATTCTTCTAACTATAAATTAATTAGCAATTTATTTTCCCACACAAATAACAAATAATTCACAATTGCAATTTTCACCAAATTAATTCTGCGGAAGATAAACTAGATGAAAATATTGGCACACACACATATTGGACAAATGTCCCCAGAAAAACCCAACTTGGGAAAACTGGTGCAGCAATTGAGGGTTTTATTTATTAAGCAGCAATGAGAATTTCTGAGTACAATCTATGGATGCCCAATTGGCTATCCAATCAGCAAGTATCTGACAAAATTAATTAGAGAGAAAATTCTCTCACTCCACAAGCAATCTCGACACTGGTTCCTCCAGAAAAAATTGGTCATCCAAACCCTTGTGCAGGCCCTCTGTGCAGTCCTTGCGCTGCATCTCGCACGTATGGCTCTGTTCAGCCTTTGATCAAGTCATCCTGCCTGTCTCTGCTGCTGGAAGTGACTCTCTAAGACTTTGGAAGACTTTCGCGGCCTCTAGAAGTTGAATCAACTTCCTCTCTAGCTAAATCAAACTGCTCTGCTAAAGCTTCTGCGCAACTTCTGCATGTAATACTTCTGCCACTTGTTGTTGCCTCTCCGGATCTGGAAAACTTCCTCCGAATCACTATCCCTGCCCCTCTCTGTCTCTGCTTCCCTTCTCTGGCACGAACTCTTCCGTCAAATGTTGCTATTCTCTGGAAAATCGAACTGCCCAAGGAAATCGATCTCAATTGTGTTTATTCTCCATCTACCCATCGACTTCTTCTCATAATCTTATTTTGGGACTCCAACGAACAAGATTAAAACTTAATCAAGGGCCAAGATCATATTCGGGTCGATCTGTGTGAGTTTCTAGATGATTCACACCTTATCTTAATTAATACTAATTAATTAACCAGTTTTCCTAAGTTTAGACTTAGGAAACATTTAAAAATAGGCTAATAATCTAATTGAGACACTTCTATGTGGAATTTCCAGAAACGATTTATGGGTTATGGAGAACTCTTGTGTTTTAGCCTCTCCACAAAGTTTCGAGACAAGAACACCTCTGATGCTACAAAAACTAACACTCCCTCTTACAACACCCTATATTTGTATAACCCTCTGTCACGTTGTTGATGTCTAGCCACTGTGACTGCCTGACACTGCCCACCAACACTGCGCAACTGTGATGTTGCATATGTGTTGCTGACACTACTATATTGTTGCCAACTTTACATCTGCGCTGCAACTCTCTCTCATCTGTCGCTACTGTGACTGCAACTACTGCAACTGAGAAGCATCCTAAATACCGAATCAGTTGTGTCTATTGCATTTGTCTCCTGAGTCCTTACTGCTACTAGCCACTGCACTGTCTACTGAAGAATTTGCGTTGTTGTTGACTCTGCACTATGCCACTTTGCACTGCTGCCAACATTGCACTACACTCAACACTTGACTACAACTAGTATGTAATTGTCACTCTGAAATCTGACTGCATCACTGACATTGATCCATCCTGCTACTAAATATTGTGGGCCCCTATAACAAGGTAATGATCCATGAGGAGGACACCTCAATGGACCCTGCCCAACCTCTACAACTCTGGGACTATATAACTCCATATCACCCCACCTCACTTCTGGAGGTATAGCTGCAAACATGGTGAAACCTTCCTCTAGCCTAGAGGACAACTTTTCTATCTTTGCAGACACTATTGTTTGGTCCTGCTTCTCCTGCTTGTCCTTATTCCTGAGAGGACTTTGAGTAATGTAGTGCCCAAAATGCCACACCTGAAGCACTTGACCTTAGATAGGTCATTCTTTTTCTTCTTCTCCCCTTGTCCCTGACTAGGACCCTTTGATGCGAGGGCCACATTCTCCTTGTCCTTCTCACCCTTCACGCCCTTACTGCTACTTCCGCTAACGGTGCTCTTTAACAGAACTCGCCTCAATTCCTCCTGCTATAATTCTAACCACATCTTGTCCCATATAGGCAAGTTGTCTCGACCCAAAATACTTTGGACAAAGACCCTGCCATTCCTCTTAGACATTGTTCAATGCCAAACAAACAAGCTCTGTCGGTTGAGGTGCCTCCCCAACGGCAGCTAGCTGATCACGGACCTCCTGAATCCTAGTGAGGAAGGAATTTATGCATTCACCCTTTTGCATGCTTCTCAGCTTCTCTTGCAAAAACATCTTCCACTGCTCGAAAGTGTTTTGACATTAGCTAGGCGAGCGCATCCGACATTTCCTCGATCATTCCTTTGTCTGCCACATGTGAGACTATATGGTCTCGGACTCCATCCAAGATCATTCGCTTCGCCTTCGCCATTTCTTTCTTTTATTCCTTCAGCTGATCTGCATCTGGGGCTACTGCCACCACATTCACTACATAGGCCTTCACACCAAATTGATGTAGTAGGAAGGTCATCTTGGCCTTCCAGATGACATAGTTGGAGGCTCCATCCAACCTATCCTGATCTCTGGGCCCAGTTGTGGCCATCTCTAAATTTGATCGAAAATCTCCCTCTTCCTCTACTTAGATGCTAAATCTACTACTTGCACTCCCCACTGGAGTGAGAAAATCTTCCTACAGCAAATGCCAACTACAACTGGGAAAATCAGATTTATAGGTCAGAAATCCTCTGAGATAAATTTTCTCTGTGTGTGCCTTTCTCTTCCACCCGACGTTGATTCTACGGTTGTAAAGCCCTTTGCGCCCAAACAAGAATCTGCTCAGCGAAAATTTGAGCTACAATTGCCTCTCTGCTTATTGGAATCACCCGAACTGGCAAGTCGAATTTTTTTACCCACCTGCACAAAAAAATTGAACTTCCTCAAGCAACTCACACTGCCTGCCTAAGTCTCTGCACAACCTCCAAAAATTTGTCTTGTTGCTCCCTCTGAACAACGAATTTCTGCCTCCGCTTCTGAGCTTCCCTTTTTGATCATTCTCGCTCTGATACCATGTGAAATTTTCAACTATTGTAGCAACTGGAAATTATTCTTCTAACTGTAAATTAATTAAATTTTATTTTCCCACACAAACAACGAAAAATTCACACTTTAATTTTCCCCAAATTAATTCTGCGGAAGATAAACTGGAAATTGAGAAAATACTGACACACACACATAAAATTGACACTTATTTTTGGACAAATATCCCCGGAAAACCCCAACTTGGGAAAACCAATGCAGCAGCTAAGGGTTTTAATTATTAACCAGCAATGAGAATTTCTGAGTACAATCTATGGATGCCCAGCTGGTTATCCAATTAGCAAGTATCTGACAAAAGTAATTAGAGAGAAAATTCTCTCGCTCCACAAGCAATCCCAGCACTGGCTCCTCTAGAAAAAATTGGCCATCCAAACCCTTACGCAGGCCCTTTGCGCAGTCCTTGCACTGCATCTCACATGTCTGGCTCTATTCAACCTTTGATCAAGTAGTCTTGCCTGACTCTACTGCTGGAAGTGACTCTTCGGGCCTCCATAAGACTTTCCCGGCCTCTGGAAGTTTAATCGACTTCCTCTCCAGCCAAATCAAACTGCTTTGTTGAAGCTTCTGCGTAGCCCTTGTGCAGCTTCTGCGTGGAATACTTCTGCCACTTGTCGCTGCCTCTCCGAATCTAGAAAACTTCCCCTGCATCACTTTCCCTGCCCCTCTTCGTCTCTGCTTCCCTTCTCTGGCTCGAACTCTTCCAGCAACTGTTGTTGCTCTCTGGAAAATCGAACTATCCAGGGAAATCGATCTCAAGTGTGTATATTCTCCATCTACCCATCGACTTCTTCTTATAATCTTCTGTTGGGACTCCAACAGCCAAGATTAAAACTTAATCAAGGGCCAATATCATATTTGGGTCGATCTGTGTGAGTTTTTAGATGATTCACACCTTATCTCAATTAATACTAATTAATTAACCATTTTTCCTAAGTTTAGACTTAGGAAACATTTAAAAATAGGCTAATAATCTAATTGAGACAGTTATAGGTGGAATTTCCATAAATGATTTATGGGTTATGGAGAACTCTTGTGTTTTAGCCTCTCCACAGAGTTTCGAGACAAGAACACCTTCGATGCTACAAAAACTAACACAGCTACCATCATTTGGGACCTTAATTTAGCATCCTTTTCTTTGATGTTATCTTTTAATGCATTGAAGGTGCATAGTGAACACTACTCTTTCTCCCGATAACATTTACTTGAAGATTTTGACCTAGCCGGTCTGCATCTGATCTTCTGAGCTTCTGGAGACGGCTCGGCCCTCTGGCCGCCCTGGTGGGCTTTGCTCCCTATCTGGATTTGTTCTGGGCGGTTGGCCTCAGACTTTTTCTGCGAGTCGATTGTTCATTTGCTGGGCGCGTCTCTTTGCTGTTTGCGCAGGCGTGGGTCTGCTCTTTGGCCCTCTGTCCCTGGTCTTGCTGGGGCCTCTTCCCTCGGTTCCTTTGAGGCGGTCTGTGGAGGATGGTTTGTATGCGGGAAGCGGTGTGTGCGTGAGAAGGGACTGTTGTTTCAATGGAGTTGCCTCCTCCGCCCCCCCCCCTCTGACGAAGAGGCTTTTCGTTCCCTCCTGAATCTCTGCCTAAGAAGAAACCTTCTGAAGCAGCGAAGTTTGTAAAACGAAAAGATGATATCCCCGAAATCTCGCTTCCTCCGGAGGGCCCGATCAAGGTTGCCCTCTCTTTGGCGGAAAGAGCTCTGGTCGGTCAGTTTACTGGGCTCTGGCCCTCTCCAAAAACCACAGAGAGTTGGGTCACTAGGAATTGGGCTCCGCTGATTAAAAACAATGTCACCTCGTATTTTCTCGGGAAGGGATTTTTTCTGTTCGAGTTCTCTGCCAAGGAAGACAAAGATCTGATCTTTCGTAACGGTCCCTATTTCATGGGCCCTCAGGGGCTGTACCTCAACAAGTGGACGCCTGACTTTGATCCAGCAGTCGACGTCCCCACTGTCGTTCCTGTGTGGGTCAGACTCCCAAATCTGCCTGTCCATTGCTGGAATTGGGAATCTCTCAAACATATCGGCAACTCTTTAGGTAAATTCATTGATCGAGCTAACAGTAAAGAGCAATACGATTGTGCTCGTATCTGCGTGGAAGTCGACTTGGAGGTAGGACTACCTGAAGCTATAAAGATAAAAGTTGGAAGCTGGACACATCTTCAAATGCTGAACTATGAACAGCTCCCGTTCAAGTGCAGGAAGTGCCATGTCTATGGGCATTTTGCTAGAAGCTGCCCGAAGAATATAGAAGGGGAGAAAGAAAAGGAGGATGGTTGGACTTAGGTTAAAAGAACAAAAACTGCACATAAAACTACAAGAACAGGTAACTCGAATGGTAAAACTACTCAGGCAACATCGGGGCCTCAAACCCAATCCACTGCAGAACAAGGAAATAAATTTACTCTATTAAGCTCAGCATTAGAAGACACTCAAGAACCTGTGATGCAGAAGGAAGGGTCGCAACACAAAGAGATCCTCTCCGGATCACAACAAGATGAAGGCAATACTGATAGAGCAAAAGAGATATTGATAGAAGAGACCGAGGAAGGGCAAGGTACGGAGGATTCAGAAGAAGAAGGCGAAATAGGAGACTCACATACCTCGGCTAGAAGATCTGTGAGAGGCCGGAAATCTGCTCGAGAAAAAAGAGAGCAGGAGACCTATAAAGACAAACTCCAGGGAAGCCAACCAACTCTCGAAAAACTTCTGGGCAAAACTCCGAAGTCGACCAGAAATCAGTCCCAGAGCTCTAAAGGAGCTCAGCAATCCAAAAGCAAGTAATGAAGATCATCTCCTGGAACTGTAGGGGTATGGGGAGCAGAATAAAGGAAGAAGCTATAAGAAATTTGTTGAGAACAGATTCTCCTGACATACTCCTCATCCAGGAGACTAAAATGGAGGACAATATCTTCCTCCAAATCGGCAAAAGACTGTGGAAGAAAAGTGATGGTCAAGCTGTCTCAGCTCGAGGCGCTTCAGGTCAATGTTGCAGGAAACGCCCCCCCCCCCGGCTCCAAGGCAGGAACTGCGTCCCGTACGGAACCGTACGGGATCCGTACCCGGAACCGCGGTTCCGAAAATCGGAACCGTGGTTCCTAAAAAAATTTACGATTCCTGCCAAATCGGATCCGTACGCAGGGAATCGCGGTTCCGTACAGCGGATCCGCGGTTCGTACGGCGGATCGCTGTACGGAACCGCCGCGGTTCCGGTACGGATCCGTACGGATCGCGAACGGTTCCGTACAGTGCCGTACGGATCCGACTAATGTAGGTCAGAAAAATGATTTTTTTGATTTTTTTTTTAAATTTTTGTCTTTGGTTGGGTTAGTAGGTGAGTTAGTGTTGAGTTAGGGATAGGAGGAAAAAAATATAAGCTCTCTTTTACCTCCTTAGATATTTCTTAGATGCTCCCTCATGGTAATGTTAAATTCTTAAAGTAAAAGGATGAGAATGAAAAATAAATGAGAATGAAAAATAAATGAGAATGTCACTTTTACTAAAATTTTTAACATTACCATGAAATGACTCAGGATGTTTGAGAGTGGTTCCAGCCTGATCGGACTTCATATGGAGAAAATAGAATTTCATATCCTCTTCCAAATTCAACAGACTTAACAGTTTTCAGGAATTCAGGATCAGTGGTATGGTGGCATGTCATTAGATTATATCATGTATGAGGGTATGTGATTAGCATTTAATCAAGAGCACCAAGTCCTATATGTACCCTAGTGTTGGTGGTGTTAATTGTTGAACTCCTTTGTCATGTCGTTAGCAAAAAATTACATTTCAATCAAGTCAAAATAATCGATCAAGCATGTTAAGTTCTTTCTACCATTTTTTAAGGCTTGCATTAGGGTTTGATCAAAATTGGGCAATTTTGACTAATGTCCCTAGATAATCGAGGTAGAGGCAAAGGCTAGATAAGAGGAGAAGAATCTATATTATAGATTGTTGATGCATCTATTCTAAATGGTTGATGCTCAAATAATTAATCATTAATGTACAATGAATGTCATATCTATCTTGATTTATGTACAAATATGCATGCTTCCATGTCTTCTACAATTAATTTGGTATTTTGGATATTTTTTTAATATAAATGCAAAAAAATAAAAATAAAAATATATATATATGTTAGACGCTTCCGAGACGCTTCGCTTCCTAGATTTTTTGGAAATGACGCTTCCGCGTCCCCGCTTCCAAAAAACGTCCCCGCTTCGTCCCCGCTTCGTGCAACATTGCTTCAGGTGGTCTGGGCACCATTTGGAACGCAGAAAAATTTTCAAAGGTCAAAGAAATTTCCAACACCCATTGGTTGTTCCTAAAACTACAGCACGTGGACTCTGGTTTGACTCTTTCCCTTTTTAACGTTTATGTTCCAGTTTGCGTACGAGGAAAAAAGAACTGCTGGGAATCTATCAGAAGTCTGGCAGATACTGAAGAGTTAGCAAATATCATCATTGCTGGGGATCTAAATCTAACTTTATCTTTCGCTGAAAAGCGAGTTGGAAGTATTGTGAGGGATCAGGCGCGGGAATGGGTCGAGGACTTGCTGCACGATTGGGACATGATCGACACCAAACCTGTGTCCGGCAAGTATACCTGGTCCAACAAAAGACTCGGTCCAGGCCATATCGCTGCAAGGTTAGACAGATTTTTCATTCAAAGTTCTTTTCTTCTTCTTGGCTTAGAATATAGAATGTTTATTCTCCCCTGCTGTGTCTCCGATCATAGACCCATTAGCCTTGAACTGCTGGCACATCTGGATCAAGGCCCTATTCCTTTTAAGTTTAGTTCTCAGTGGGTTAAGGAAAACTCCTTCTTGTCTTTAATAAAAGATTGTTGGAAGCACCCTGTCAAAGGCTCTGCGTTCTTTGTTTGGGAGGAGAAACTTAGAAGAGTCAAAGCTGCGTTAAAAGCTTGGGTCAAAACCTTACCTAATCCTGCAGTTGAAAGAAAAAAGATTCAGGAATGTCTCGAGAAGCATCACCTGGACACGGAACATGTAGAGATCACCGAAGAAGTTCTTGAAAAGGAGGCTGAGTTTCAAAAGAAACTCCTTAAGGCTAGTGCTGCTGAGGAAGAGTTCTGGAGAATGAAGTCTCGCAGCCTCTGGCTAAAAGCGGGCGACAGAAACACATCCTTTTTCCATAAGCAAGCCCAAGCCCGAAAATGCCTAAACTCCATCTCAGAAATTAAGGTTGAATCTACCACGCATAGAGACATCAGTAGTATAAAAAATGCTGCATTCCGGCACTTCAAGAATCTTTATAGCGAAGAGGAGGACATGGGTCATGCCCCTAGTTTAGTGGAAGAGGTACCCTGCCTCCTGACAGACAGAAAGAATCAATTCTTGGAAGCTGAGATTTCTAATAAAGAAATAAAAAATGCCCTCTTCGCTATGGAACCGGACAAGGCTCCGGGACTTGACGGTTTCACTGCCAGATTCCTGCAGGCTTGTTGGCAAATTTTGGAGAAAGATCTCTGTAGAATGGTGCGGAAATCTCAAGAGTGTCAGAAATTAGGGGGAAGCACCAATTCGGCCTTCCTCGCCCTCATCCCCAAGGAGAAAGGCACCAACACCTTCAGCAGATTTCGTCCTATCTCCCTTTGTAATATTGGCTACAAGCTAATCACCAAAGTGATTGCCAACAGATTAAAAGTCATTCTTCCTAACATAATCCCTGAGAATCAAGGAGGTTTTATCCAGGGAAGGCAGATTGTGGATAACTTCATTCTGGTTCAAGAAGTTGTCCACTCAAGCATGGGGCGCAAAGAGAAAGGCATGGTCGTCAAGCTAGATCTGGAAAACGCCTTCGACAGAGTGAGGCATAGTTTCCTGATAAATGTACTGCATAAATTTGGGTTTGGCACTAAATTTATCAACTGGATTAAGGCTTGTATTAGCGAGCCTTGGATTGCCCCATTGGTGAATGGGAGAGCCACGGATTTCTTCAAAGCTTCTCGGGGGCTGAGACAGGGATGCCCTCTTTCCCCATTGCTTTTTGTCCTTCAAGCCTCAGTCCTTAGTTTCCTCTTGAATAAAAAACAACAGGATCAAGAGATTATTGGGCTGAACATTGCGAGGGGAGTCAAGAATATTAATCATGCATTGTTCGCAGATGATTCTCTTCTGTTGGGTGCTGCTACTGTTTCTTCTGCCAAAAAATTCAAAGCTGTGATTGAAGATTATTGTGAAGCCTCTGGAAGCAGTCTTAATAAAAGAAAATGCAATATTTATTGTTGGAATATATTTGCCAACACTCTTCAGGCCATCTCCAGTTGTCTGGATTTTGCTGCATCTTCGTCATGGACTTCTTTCAAGTATTTGGGCCTCCCTGTCTTTCAAAAAGGCGCAGTTAGCAGAGATTGGTTACCCATGCTGGATAAGTTAAAATCCAAGATAAATTCCTGGGGGTTCAGATGGCTAAATCTAGCTGGCAAGATTGTGCTTATAAAAGCAGTCTTATGCAGTCTCCCCATATATCAATTTGCCGTTATGTTGGCTCCAGTGGGCATAATGAAGAAAATGGAGGCCCACATAAAAAAATTCTTCTGGAAAGGAGGGAAAGCCAATGATAAGAAACTCCCTTTAATCAGCTGGGACACAATATCCTTGCCCAGGCTTGAAGGTGGCTTGAGCTTCAAGAATTTGGATAAGCAAAACATTGCTTTGGGCGCAAAGATGATATGGAGGATAATCGCTCCTAACCCGGGCTGGGCCCAACTTGCTCTTTGGAAAAAATACTTCCGGGGGCAGAGGAAACGGTGTCTTGACTATCCTAAACCTATCCCTGGATCAATGATTCATAGGCTCTGTGCAAACTCCTCCTCCTTAATCAATCAGTATGCTCACTGGATACCTGGAAATGGAAAGCGCATCAGGATATGGGAGGACCGCATTATGGGCACAGACTCCTTGGTTGAAGATCGATCTCTGGCTCAGCTGAAAGATTGGATGGTTAGAATGGGATTTAATACTTTATGGGATATCTCAAATTGGGAGGATGGAGTCTGGCACAGCTGGAAATCGATTGAGGTTCCTCAAATTCTGGCCAAGGATTATGCAGACTTATTGACATTTTTAGGAGGCAAGGCTCCTTTGAACAACAAGAAACCGGATTCACGTGGCTGGGGTACCTCTCCAGGGCGTTACTCTGTCTCACAGGGGTATTGACAACTCTCTGCCCACCCTCACGTCCCACCGGATCCGAAACCTTGGAAAGGGGTATGGCTCCAGCCCACAATCCCCAAAATTGATGCCTTCTGTTGGCTCCTCTGTCACCAGCGCATTCTGACTGAAGATAGATTGAAGAAAAGAGGCTTTTATGGCCCCTCCCGGTGCACGCTGTGTGGAGAAAATTCGGAATCTGCTGCCCACATTATGCTCAACTGTAATTACGTAGCAGGTATTTGGAGAGAGGCGACTGGACATTGGAACTCCGACTTCATCCTCCCTAGTCGCATTCCTGAACTGTTCTCGAATTGGATGCGCACTTTTCCTCGTGACAACTCACGGAATGTCCACATAAAAGCTATATGGTGCACTCTCCCCAAGCTTATCTGTTGGCAGACATGGTTAGAACGAAATCAAAGAATATTCAGAGACAGGAAGAGCGATTATAAGATCGTCTGGGTCAAAGTTAAAAGCCTCTTAAAGGACTGTGTTGGTAACCAGCTTGATGGTGCGGAGCTTAGTGAGCAAGAGGCCGCATGGTGCGCTTCTCTGGATCTCATCTTCTCTGATATTTCCAGACCTTGTGTGACTCTTTAAGAATGGAAAATTTGCCTTAGTGCTCCAGATTTCTTGGCCTTCTGTATAAAGCAGGTGCAGCCCATTATGTTCTTTGACGGTGCAGCAAAAGGAAACCCGGGCAGATCAGGGGCAGGAGGTGTGGTCAAGTACGTTGCCGACTGTATTGACCATTGCTACGCCTGGGGAGTTGGCTTTAACACCAGTATTCAAGCGGAAGCTCTCGCCCTCTTCCAAGGCCTCAAGCTTCTCAAGGCCCTCGGTATTAATGTTGTTGTTATAATAGGAGACTCTCAGTCAATCATAAAGTCCTTAATTGACAATAACTCCCCTCCAGATTTAAGACTGTCCAAGCTGATGAGCAGAATTCGAACCCTCTCAAAAAATTTCCGGAATTTGAAGTTCTATCACGTCAAAAGGGAAAACAATAAAGAAGCGGATCTCGAAGCCAATAAAGCAGCTCTTCTCCCTCTCGGAACTCTTCTAAGAGATGGAGAAAATGGATGGGATCCCATCCCTTGACTGTTTTTTCCATGTTCTATCGCTTAATTTTGAATCAGTTTGTCTGCACCTTTAATTTGGGTAAGATCGATATGTTGGATCAAAGATCACTTCGTAAATACCTTGAATGTAGAATATGGAAAACTCCTTTGACACTAGTCAGGGAGAAATCTGGGCTCTGCCTAGCATTTTGTAATCAGGTTGGAGGCATTTAGGCCAGTTTTTAATATATCTCTCTATCCGTTGCTGTTAAAAAAAAAAAAAAAAAAACACTACTCTTTCTCCCTATATGGGGATCTTCTTGTGCAGGCATGTAACATCTATTGCTTTGACAAAGAATCTACATATCATTTGAGATTGAAACACATTCATATTCAAATTATGAAGGGAATGATTGATTAAGTATAGATCAATCAAGCATTTTATGAAACCAATCAAACGGTTGGAAATGTTATCACTGAGGGATTCATTGGTGAAAACATGTGTACTTCATAAAGAAGAATGAGAGGCATAATAAAGATTTTGAATTCAATATTTTGCTAAATTGAAGTGTTGGAACCATTGTGAAATTTCCACGATTGCAATAAACTGGAATTTAATCTTCTATCTACTGTAGATTATTTGTCTTTTGTAATTTACTTTACGACAAATAATGATTAAATCACTATTGCAATATTCACAAATAAAAACGTTGCAGAATATAAAATATTGAACTGAGAAAATAATGCACACACATAAAAATATGACACTGTTATTTTTGGACAATTGTCCCTGGAAAAACCTCGAAGGGAAAACCAGTGCAGTAGATGAGGTTTTTATTATTATTCAAGAATTTGAGAAATTACAATTGGATTCCTTTCACTGGCAAACCTCCAGCAAATATTGATCTCCTCTGGAAAAATAATCTGGAGACAAACCCTCTGACTCTGCTACTCGATCTGGGCCTTTTCGAGCAACTAGCACTTTTCCAGGCTATTCGAACTGCCTCAGGGAAATGCACATTTCTACTACCAGAAATTCGTTCAGCCTTTGGAATCACCCTCCAACAAGTTATCCTACCTCCTGGACTGCTCTAGGCCCACTCGCTATGCCTCCGGATGATAGATCTGGGCTCTAGCTCACTGAATGAACTCCTCTGCCACTCGCATTGTCCACTCGCTACACGCATTGGCTGAATACAGCCTCCCATGCAAATAATTCAGCCTTCCTTTCCTGTCACTCCAACACTAGAAAAATACTAAGGAAATCTCCTCCGGACTCCTACTCCCAAATTTCTGTTGATCCCCTGCTTCTGATGCTTCCCTAACTTCAACTACGCCCTTGCTGAATACCTGCAATTGGGTAGTTGAACAACTCTGAATACCTGCAATTGGGTAGTTGAACAGCTCTGTGAATAAACTATGTCTCGATCTGTCTTCTCCAAACCCATCGACCTACTCTTATAATCTCTCATTGGACTCTCAACGGCCACAATCACATCTCGATTCTCAACTGATGGCTTAGATCATCTTGACCTCATCAATTAACTTATCCAAAAGTCTCTAGAACAAAATCGAACTTCCTTAATCAATTCACTTTAATTAACCAATTTTCTTAAGTTAGACTTGGGAAATATTTAATTATTGGCTAATTCATTTAATTGAGTTGTCTCCAAGTCTTTTCTCACGAAACATTTTATGGGTTTTGGAGATCTCATATTCCTTAACCTCTTAGACACCATAGAGACTAGAACACTTGTCCGTTGCTAACCCAAACAAAAACTAACACTCCCTCTTAGCAAGGAAGGTGTTCTCCACTATACCCATCTGCTCCCTGAAGTAGACAGACTTTGCCCTACCCAAGGCTTATGTGAGTATATCTGCAACCTGTTGATCTATGGGAACATGTTGTAGCTGGACTGATCCACGCTACCACTGCGCTACTCTAATCTCACACTATCGATGCTCTTGCGCCTTGTTCTCTGCAAGCCTATGGCCAAGGTCTGGAAGGCTGGAAAGAATATTCTCAAAGTCTAGAAGGGACAATACTTCCATGTAATTGCAGATTGAAAGAAGGGTCTGTTTTGGAGGACAAGCTATCTAGTAGGCTTTCCAAAACTAGGTCACATCTCTTTGTGGCAACTACGTAGGAAGAAGGTCCTTTGGTGAGGGGTTTTAATTTTGCTTTGCAAGTAAAAAGAAGCCATAGACAAGGCTAAATGATGTAGGCTTAGAGGCAGACTTGAAGAAGCTCTTTGTAAAATGAATAAAAGAGTCGATTCACTATTGTATGGACATATTTGTGAAAAACCCTAAGGACAGTGAAGCAATGAACGTTCACTATCTAGTGGGTTGTGCTTGGAAGACCTTATGATAGTAATTGAAAGGCAGTTTGATTGGTGCCCTAAGGGTTGTCAATTTGAAGCAACAATAGTATAGTTAGAGGGTCGAGGACAGTGATCTAAGAAGTAGCTATAGGACTGACAAGAAGGTTTATTTGAAGACCCTGCGAGTTGGTTATTTTGGAAAGATGAGAATAGCAACTAGAGGGCAGAATTATTTGTGTCTATGGAGTTGTGTTGACTGATAAAGACTAACTGGAAAGGTCAGCCAAGTTATGTTCAAAACAGTGGATTGGCTAACCTTGTGATAATCAGTCTATTGAAGAAATTGTGTGATGGACTATCTTCAAGGCAGAAAGCAATGCAGGAAGTAGTAGTGGACACAGTTAAGGATGCAGTACATGAAGACCTCAAGTACAAAATCATAGACTATTAGGAGGTTGATTTGGAGCCCTAGTTCTATAAGTTGCAAGATAAGCAAACTCAGGGATAAGAGGGTTGGTTAAGGAAGCTACAATTATAATAGGTAGTTGATGTAAGGGAAGTATCAGTACTTCTCACAGAAGTTGAGGCTTGTTGATGAATTCTCCCTGTTTGAGAGGGAGTGAGCATGGATTTCTCCTCTCAAGTTGAGATGGAGTATGGTTGGACACTGGTTCTCCCTATGTCATGTACTAGGCCAGGACAAATCACCGTAAGTCTAACGCATGCATCATGGATAGGGAGAATGATGAATTGAATTAGCATGGTTCTCCTTGTGTAAAGTACTGTGACGGATTAGGACTGATATCCTAAGTCAAGTACATGAACATGGATAAGGAGAATGGTGGATTGGATAAGCATCTTGGACCAACATTCTTGAGTCATGTACTGTGATGGATTAGGATGGAGATCCTAAATCAAGTACATGGACTTGGATAAAGAATGGTCTGATGGACAGACATTTCCTTGAGGGAAATGGTCCAATAGAGGAAATAATCCAGGTATCCTAGGTGGAGTATGTACATTAGTGAGGCGGTGTGGTGTCCCATGGAATGCCTACCAGCATTGTGCTCTGATCTTGTGGAAAGATAGTGTACCTATCAAGGCCTTGGTAATGTGACAATGTTGGCTATGACAAGAAGTGATGCTTATCAATCTGGATACTTTTTATGAGAATATTTCAAATTGAGACAGACTTGTTAGTCATTATGAATACCTCCCTAGTTAAGAGGGAGCATTGGAGAATGTAACTAGATTTGGTCTTCATAATTATTTTTGTAATCGTGAAATTGAATATTTTATATAAAAGAGAAAAATAATTTTATTTATTCAAACATGGGTTTCATGCTCAAAGTCTAGGTCAAAGAATTTCTTCATGCTTCTACGGCTTGTTGAGTCAAAGAAGAATTTGTCATGTATTATAGTCTCATTTAGACTCTTTGTAATTATAATTTATAACAAAAGAAAATTATCATTGTTGAGTCAAGAAATGTAATTTTGTCCTCCAAGCACAAGTTGTCTCTGCCATGTTAAGTCGGCCCTATTGGGGCACCTATTCGCTCTCTTGGATGACTATATATAGAGGAGACCTCATCTTCATTTGACACACAACAAGCTTGCTCGAATTGTGCACAATACATAAAGGAAGAAAGTGTGAAGGATATAGAAGGAAGAGAAATCCAAGGAAGAAGACTACTTGAATTTTAGATTGTTTTGCTCACATATACGAGAAGGCTAGGGTTTCTGCAATTGTTACAGAGCCAAAGATTGAAGGACGAGTTGCATACCTGAAATTACAGAACCGAAATTCTTGACTTGGAGCAGATTGACCATCTTTGAATTGAAGAATGTTGACTTGATTGAAGAAAGATTTTGGAGGGCTGACTTGGTGCTTGGAGGAGGTCTTGATCTTTGGGTCTTGGAGGTCTCATTTTGATCTTATTCTATAAGAGGAGGGTTGTTTGGGTTTTCCACAGTTGTGGGGTTTTTCCCTGGCATGGAGCCTATATCTTGTGTTCTTTATGTTGTGTGATCTTCATGTTTTGATAATTGTTTGATGAAGAAGTAAAATGAAATAATAAAATCCCAACAAATATCACAAGAAATTATCAAGCAAGGAGAATCAACATTAATCTACAAATACCTTGATTTTCCAACACTAGGCACATCATCAAATAGTCCAACACCCATGCTTTCAAGCTCAACGTTTCAGCATTTGAAGGCTCAACAAGAGGTGTAAAAGCATGTGGAAGTTGCTCAAGGCCCAATGCTCATCTTTGGAAGGCAACATTGGGGTCACAAACATGTCTACTCTCAAAACGGGGCAAAGAACCCCCTCAAAGGTGTTGAACAAAAGCCAAGTTGTCCCTCAAGGGATCTTTGTTGCATGTGTGATACCACTTAAACAAAACCTCTCAAGATCAAGTGAGATCAACTTCATTAGAGACATAAAACCATTCAAGCATTAATAATGGACCATATCTAATGCTAGGGGCACAATAATACTTCACACAAAACCCCCCTTCAAATGTCTAACTAAATTAGGACCTGTAAATTAGTTACCTCACTTATGCTAGGGAGGATTAGGTAAACAAGACTATTGGGTGTTTCTAGCCCCCAAGGGTAATGACATGTCCCAGGTTGGCCCATCAATCCATAGGTGCATGTGATATGGTGGTCATGGAGTGGGATAAACCTCAAGGAAGATGCCACAACCATGAAATTAGCTAATGGGGGTCCAACATCCAGAGCGTATAGATGTAAAAAAGGAGCAATCGCAATGGCATGAATTACCTCTTTTCTTAGCCTACTTTTTTCACCCCTCTAGTGTGCCTTCTATTTTAATTATTTATCTTTATTTGGTGCATAGCTTAGGAGCCCAAGCTTGCTTTATGCTTTTCCAATACCCCTTTAAGATGCAACAATTTCTTGCTCATTAAAGTTGGGACATTCAAGAGTTGCTTTATTTAGATGAAGCATTGAATACTTGAAGAACTGGGTGATGGCTAATGAAGGGGGTAGAGATCATGTTAGACTTTTGCCCACACGCTAAATATGTCCCAGCAATCTTTTGCATTTTACATTTGCTTTCCATTGTGGCTTTATATGCTTTTGTCATTTTGTCACTGCATTAACCTCTAGGGCCAAGTTTCTAAGCCCCAACTCAATGATGTGGATATAGGGTGCCAATTCCAATGACCAATGACTATCAACCCAAAGAATGGAGATGGATAATCGGGAGCGACAAAAAGTGGTAAGTATGGATTACCGTGGACACATTATATCAATCAACACCTCCCTAGTAGTGACCTTACTAAACCATAAAGCTTCAAAGGAAGTCCCACTGGTATAGAGCCAATGACTATTGTCCCAAGTGAAGTGTGGAAACAAGGATACAATCAAGATTGTTCAATCATGTAGTTTGCCCAATGATCCATATTAATATGTCCATAACATTAGATAAAAGCACATAATTGCTAGAATGGTTAGAGTATCTACCGATAGATGAGCCACCTTCCTTCAAGAAGTATGCCAGATGGGTGAGAGTAATGACTGTAGCAATAGGTGGAGAACTTTGGCATAATGATATTTATTGACCATCATAAGGCTACTGATTGGTTGGCTTTCAAATGAGGAGAAAAAATTCTCCTATGGATTACCCATTTTTGGTGGGTAATAGGAACAATCAAAGAAATTAAATCTAGAGAATGAAATAGTAAACTGCTAGCTTGTACTTAAAAGTTTAATTTGTTGCAACTCCAAAAACTTTCTTCTACTTTTGAATTGTGTTTGTGGTGAATTTTGATGTATCGATCAATATACTAAAACTGAATATTTAGAATGGCTCCTTGTTCACTCTTCTCATAATTGTAGCTTTATGTGCAACTGTTTTCTTTTTTGCCTCCTGTGTGTAACACTTGTATTTAATGATATCAAACCCTTATGATAGATCCATTGATCCATGGTGGGGAAATGGTAAAAATTACTTCATAAAATTCATTTAAAGGTCATAGCTTGCATAGGTATCTAAACATATTATGTGTCCTAGTCTCGACATCAACATGTTTATTTATTTTTTGTTTGCTAGTTTATGTGAGTCATGAGATGACTACACGACTAACCCGTGGCTTGAGTAGTCATGACCCAGGGGCATCTAAGCCGTCAAAATCACCCAAGAATCACACTCGGCCTACGCCACACCAGCCCTTAGAATGGCTAGATTTTTGCCCATGGAGTTTCGGACAGGTGACCTTTACACAACGGAGTGCCTTAACAAAACACCCTGTCACCACCTATTCTATGCCTTGTGGTTCTCGACATCAACATGTTGTTTGGAGTCAAAACTATAAATAATTAGAACTGAATCCACATTGTGTTCCAGTTCCTCGAACCTCTAGCCCCCATACCCTCCAAACCCACTTACTTTTTTCTTATTTTTGGAGCCAATAAGCCCTCCTTGGCTTGCTCGATGTGCCATTTAGCCACTTTTCTTTGGGTTTGGGTTTTGCTTGAATTGATACCTATAATCTAAGGCAAGGACACTTCGAGACTTCGCAAAAAAGCTTTCTTTCTTTTCAGTGTGGTAGAGGCCTCCTGAACTTGAGAGGCTTCACATATTGAAATTCCTAATGTATGTGGTGGCCAAGGACTTGTACTTTGCCAACCACATAAGGCGGTCCACTTATGCAGTAGATGGCCCACTAGGGGTGAACATGTCTTTGGAGGAGTCTGGACCTTGGTGGGGGATAACAACAACCCATGTTACCAACCAACCCAACCCAGTGAACCAATTCCCAGTATTAATCGATACAGATAAAGATTTTGGGTGTAATTTTAAAGTCCTGGTGTAACAAATTGCTAAAAGTCCCATGTGTTTGACATTCGCTGTGGCAAAACATTTCAGTAATCACTGGAAGAACAAGAAGCCGCATACAGGGAGGAAAGGTACCTGATTGCAGGATGGTGTCAAGAACCTTAAATGCCTGTTGTTCATTGAGGGGTCTCGTCTGAGTAGGCCCGGTACAGATTCGAGCCTGCGCTTCCAGCACTGCGGGATTCGGCTTTAACTTAGTTACTGGGCGATAGTTTCCTGAAAGCTCTGGATTGCGACACCTTGCTTCTAATTCATCTACTCCATACATATCCTCCTTCAATGAACCTGCATGAACGACAGCTCTATAGCTTGATCTGCCCTTCTTTTCGGGCCCACCGGACGGAGTAATTGGGGATGAATACAGCAATCTTATGAAGTGGCAGTTCCTGAGACAACCAAGAGAACGAATGCTGTCGTGGTTTCGATATTTGGGTATTTTCCATTCGCCATTTCCAGACTTGCATATCGGTGGTCTGCTCAATACCAGATGAGACCCTGTCGCTGTATGCATGCTGGCGTTGCTTCTGTTACGAGACCAACCAAAAAACACAACGGGGGGTACTTAGATTATGAAACCAAATCATAAACTCGAGAAAAACCAAAATAACACAACGGAGGATACTTGGATTATAAAACCAAATCATAAGCTCGAGACAAACCAAAATAACACAACGGAGGGCACTTAGATTATGAAACCAGATCATAAATAAGCTCGAGACAAACCAAAATAACACTACGGAGGGTACTTAGAGCATGAAACCAAATTATAAGCTCGAGACAAACCAGAATAGTTTGTCCGCGGTATTTTCACTAAGGGATTTGTGTGCGATGGCTAGGTTCCAACGGAAAAGCAATTGAAAACAATCGTCGTCAACATGAACCGTGCTAAAAACAAGCTGTACCAAGTCTTTGTGATTTGTAAATATTGGAATTGTTTTTAGCGTCATTTTTAAAAGTTAGGGGGTTGGAATTTGATTAAAAATTTTGAAGTGAAATCTTGATTTGTGTTATTTAAACTAGTTGGTTTTCACTGTATATATGAATTCAGCGTCCTGAAAAACCCTTAGAGCACTTCAATTGTGGGGATTACCCATAAGTCTGTGATTTCAATGAATTCTTAATAGATTTTAAAAAAATTAGAACGAAAAAATCTACAAGCTCCCTAAGGGGCAGAGTCAGAGAGCTACTTAAATATTAGTAAATATTCATAGTTTAACATTGACAATTAATTTTTGTTATTTATTATTATTATTTAAATTTATTTATTTGTAAAGTGATCGATAGAAATTTTATTTTGTATTATTTAGTAACATCTATTTTTTATTAGTTATCAATTTTTTATTTTAAACTGTATTTCTTTTTTATTTTTTATTTTATTTTTTTCATTTTCCATATTTTTAGTTTAAGATGTAAAATTTAAAAATAATTTTTTTTATTACTTTTTAATTTGACTTATACTTTTTTTTTCTTTGTATGGTTTTTTTTATCTATTTTCAATTCCAATTCCATATATATATTTTATTTTTTTCTCTTCACCGTTTTATAAATTAACTTCCATTTCAATTAAAAAAACAATTAGTTTTTAGAATCTTGTGACTTTCTTTCTAAATTCTATTAAGAATTTTTATTGATATATGGTTGCTAATTTTTAGGATATCGTGACCATTTCTATTCTAATTTTGTTGAATTTGTTTTATTTACATAAAGTTTTTATAACTTCTTGCCTCGAAGGTATATCCAGAATTCAATAAATTGATCTTCTTGAATTCAAGAATTTTTCTTTTCTCCTTTCGTGTGTCTATGTGCCTATGTTCTCGCCGGTCAAAGGATTTGAAAATCCAGCCAGCCGAGGTGGACACTTGGCTGGCGACAAATCCAATGCAATGCACTAGAGTCGTTCATTTCATTTTAGGGGATTCAAATTCTATGGTGCAAAAGTTGGGGTATAGGATCCAAACTAGTTCTACCAATGCTCCACAGTGAGGGTATTAACAAGATCCCATTTTGAAGTTCGAGGCAGAGTTGTTCATTTCATTTTAGGGGATTCAATTTTGTGGTGCAAAAGTTGGGCTATAGGATCCAAACTTATTCTACCAATGCTCAACAATAGGGGTATTAATAGGATCCCATTTTGAAGTTCGAGATTCTGCTTCAAGTTGTCGCAAGATGATAGATTGTTCGACATTTATTGGGAAGTTAGTCTTCAATTTCTCATACGTTTCAATTGGTTTGTTAAAGTTATTTTACCTTCTTTCCTCAAACCAAACACAAAATATTGGTCTCAGTTACCATGCAAAAAGTTAATATGTGAATTTTGTTAAAGTTGTTTTATCTATTACAACTTTATTCCTCATTTTATTCCAAGTGAATCTGTGAAATTCAGCCAATTTAATACTAAATCACAAATCATAGACAAACTTATAATATTTGAAAAGAGCTAATGATATATTTTATTTATTTTGATATTTAATTTTTTAATGAGTTTAAATGTTTTAGGAAGCCATTTAAGAGAGAAAAATAAAAGTTTTGTTCCATATTCCCTGCCTTTACTGCCACAAACACAATTGCATCCAACTAGACTATATCAATAATGTACAATGCCCATGAGCTTTGTCAGAGACAAATGGTTGTGCAAAACAATTTTCTTGGAATTTACACATTCATTGAAACTAAGATTCTCCATATCAATTTGAACGAAACAATGCCAAAGAAATAAAGCTATAAAGCTTTATTACATCCAATAAGGTAGGGTGCTCACCAAAAAGCACCATTTTAGCACAACATTTTCACTTTAATTTATATTTTTTATGAAGTCTTTAATTGATTAGTGCACAACTCGCCCGCAATTCAGACTCCAAATAGCTATATTTAAACTAAGTGGCACATACTAGCTACTGCGTAGCACTTGTTAAAAATAATATTCCCCTATGTCGGCCCGACATACAGGTGATTCTCATTGTATTATGATATAAGGGGTTTATATCTCCTAATATGGTCTATTAATTAAACTACACCTATATATATAAACAAAATTTTAAAATTAAAATATTTTTTTAATATACATATCTTTCTTGAATATATTTAACTTTTATAATTTATTGAAATATTACATTTTTATTATGATTCTACTATGATTGTTTATAATATGTAAATTGATATAATTTAAGTGTGTACCGTATAAATAAAAAATTAACACACACATATTCAAAAATAATAAATGACAACAAAATTTAAAGATTATAATATTTTATTTAATACCTGTGCAAGAGGGTGTGAGCATTGTGCCTGCATCCCCGATCTGCTTCCCTCTCTGCTTTAGTCTGATTCGATGAACCCTTCAGAGACTTCTCCGTGGGGGGTTGACCCCCTCCTCCCCTGCATCCTTCAAATCCAACATCCCTCACATTCAGGAGCCTCATCAACTCGCTTGGGCCTCCACAGGAATGACCTTTAGTCTTCAAATTCATTAAGAAGCTCGATTCAATCCTGGAAATAGAACTACCCCCCACAATCCCTCACAAAACAACTCTTTCTCTTACCAAACGAGGGTTAGTTGGTGAGTTCATGAGCCTCTGGCCATCTCCAAAAACAATTCAGAAATGGACCGAGTGCAAATGGGCTTTGAAAACCCAAGGAAAAATCTTAATTTGTTTATGCGGAAAAGGGTATTTCACCTTTTACTTTGAATCCAAGGAAGATCAATGTTGTGAAGCCAACTCTAAAAAGAGAAGAAAAGAGATATCAACACCTTAGAAATAAGCCACTTCGAGGGGGCAACCTCCAATACATTACATAAATGAACAATTCTTGGATGATTCAAATTACAAAACCTCCTTTCTATATAAAGGAGTCCATGGGACCACAATGTAATCCTAGTGGGGCCACAATGTAATCCAAGCCGACCTAACAATAATAATTTAAGGGCACAATAATAACAATATGGGGGTTACAAGGGTACAATAATAACAATAAGGGGGTTACACTAACAACAATAAGGGACTATACTAGTAATATATGGACCTAACATGCCCCTCTCCTTCAAAAAAGTGTTGTCCTCAACACTTGAGTAGCTCTGGGTGCTTCTGTATAAAATTCTCATCCTCCCATGTAGAATCCTCAGTGGGTAAGTTCTTCCACTTGATGAGATACTCTGAAATTGATCGATTCCGTAGTTGTCGAGTTCTTGTTTCCATGACCGCTTCTGGTTCCAATATGATTTTTCCTTCCTCATCAAGTTCTGGCAATATTGTTTGAACTGGAAGATTTTCACGTATAACCTTCTTTAAGCATGAAACATGGAAAACTGAATGTACTCACGAAGAAGCAGGAAGCTCCAATTTGTATGCCATAGTACCAATATTTTGCAACACCTTGTAAGGACCATAGTACTTTGGCGATAATTTATTATCCTTCTTTGCTTGCTTGAGGGACATTTGTTTGTATGGTTGTATCCGTAAAAATACCCAATCTCCTACATCAAAACTTCTCTCGCTACGATGTTGATCTGCCTGTTGTTTCATTCGATTTTGTGCCAAATTCAGGTTATCCTTTAAGAGTTGGAGAACTTCTTGCTGATGCTCGATGTGATCTTCCACTGCTTGAACCTTCGAATTTTTTCTTAAATATGATGTGATGGATGGTGGATGATATCCATAAAGTGCCATAAATGGGGTCATTTTTGCTGCAGTATGGAAGGAAGTGTTATACCACCATTCAGCAAGAGGTAACCACTTGACCCATAGTGTTTGTTTATCAGATACAAAACAACGAAGATATCCTTCCAAACATTTATTTACTATCTCAGTTTGACCATCAGATTGAGGATGATAAGATGAGCTATGAGCTAATTGAGTACCCAAACAAGAAAATAACTCCGTCCAAAAATTTCCAGTAAAAATGGGATCTCTGTCGCTCACAACAACCCTTGGGTTTCCATGTAGCTTTTGAATTGTGTCCATAAATGTAGTAGCAACTGTACTTGCTTTAAATGGATGAGATAATGCACAAAAGTGTGCATACTTGGTAAGTCTATCAACTACCACCATGATGACACTCTTTCCTTCGGACTTAGGTAAACCCGTGATAAAATCCATTGAAATCTCCTCCCAACGTTGACTTGGAATGGATAAAGGTTGTAGAAGTCCCGGGGTCTTAATTGTTTCCACTTTATTCTGCTGGCAAACCAAACATTCCGCCATAAACTTTTGAATATCAGATTTAAGGCCATCCCAAAAAAATTCTTTCTTCACCCTGTGGTAAGTTTTTAAAAATCCCGAGTGTCCTCCTAAAGGAGAAGTGTGCAATTCTAGAAGAATATTTTGTTTTAGTTGGGAATTCTCACAAAGATATAAGCGATCTTTGTACCATAAGGAATCATTTTTCCAACTAAATGTATCAGATGTACTAGGATCTTGCTGCAACTTTTGAATGAGTGTCCATACATCTTGTCCTTCTTCCATTCATCTCTTGCTTCGGTTATCCAATCTAGTTGGATAATAGAAATGGTACAAAGCAATGCTTCCACCTCTTCATTCTTTCTTGAGAGTGCATCTACAACAACATTAAGCTTTCCTTTTTTGTAGATTATTTCAAAGTCATAACCCAACATCTTTGTGACCCATTTTTGCTGCTCTTCTGAAGATAGTCTTTGTTCCAAAAGTGTTTAAGACTATCATGATCAGTTTTTACCTTGAAGTGTCTTCCCATTAGGTAAGTTCTCCATTTCTTTAGTGCATGCAGTATTGCTAACATTTCCTTCTCATAAATAGGTTTTTGTAGATACTTTCCTTTGATTGGATGACTTTCAAAACCAATGGGTCTTCCTTCTTGCATTAAAACAGCACCAATTCCATTTCCTGAGGCATCACATTCCACAATAAAGCTTTTTGTGAAGTCTGGCGTAGCTAAGACTGGTGCTAGGCACATTGCCGCTTTAAGATTTTCAAAGGCCTTAGTTGCTTCAGGAGTCCATGAAAATGCATCTTTCTTCAATAATGTTGTTAGAGGTGCTGCTATTCTCCCATAATTATTAACAAACTTTCGATAATACCCTGTTAACCCGAGAAATCCTTGCAATTGCTTTATGGTTGTGGGGATTTTCCATTCCTTAATGGCTTTAATTTTGTTAGGGTCTACCTTAACACCCTCGTGAGATACAATATGACCCAGATATTCCACCTCTTGTACTCCAAAGAAACATTTGGATGCTTTTGCATATAATTGTTTCTCCTGCAATAATTTGAGCACCCTGTCATCATGTTGAACATGATCCTTCTAAGACCTGTTGTAGATTAGTATATCATCAAAAAATACTAGCACAAATTTTCTAAGGAAGAGTTTGAAAATGGAATTCATCAACCCTTGAAATGTAGAAGGTGCATGGGTAAGGCCAAAAGGCATGACCAAAAATTCATAATGACCCTCATGAGTTCGAAATGTTGTTTTCGGAATATCTTCAGTCTTCATTCTAATTTGATGATACCCTGAACGAAGATCCAATTTGGTGAAATAAATTGCTCCATGTAATTCATCCAATAATTCATCAATCACAGGAATGGGAAATTTATCTTTAATGGTGAGCTTATTGAGCTCCCTATAATCCGGACACATTCGCCATGATCCATCCTTCGTGTGTACCAATACTACAGGAGCAGAGAAAGAACTTTGACTAGGTTGAATTATACCCGCCTCTAACATTTCTGCAATCATACGTTCAATTTCGCTCTTTTGGAAGTAAGGATATCTATAAGGCCCGATGTTTGGAGGAACACTTCCTGGAATCAAATGAATAGCATGATCATGATTGGGAGTCCTTTGGGAGTCCTTTGGGAGTTTCAAACACCTTGGAATGATTGTCCAAGACTTGTTGGAGATCTGCAGAAATAGATGATTTTGATGTCGGAACTTCTAGTGAGCATAATTGTGCAATTACGCGTCGTTTTTCTTTCTTTAGAAGCTTTGTCATGACATTAGAGCTTATTATCCTTCCTGGCTTCCCTTCAATACCCCGTAATTCGACTTCCTTTCCTTCTAAAAAAAATTTCAAGAAAAGTTCTTGAAAATTAAAAGTTACCGTCCCCAAAGATTGTAACCATTGTACTCCTAGTACAACATCAGCACCTCCCATAGGAATGGAAAGCATTGGACTAGTCAATACATATTCCCTCATGGTTAGCTTGATATTATGGCATTTTCCAGAGCAATTTATAGTTCCTCCATTTGCAACCATCACTTGACATTCTGGTGCTGGGTATAGGAAACAATTTAATTCCTTGGCTACCTTACAATGAATAAAATTATGCGTGCTACCTGAATCAATCAACACTATTACCTTTTTCTTCTTGATTTGTCCTTCTATCTTGAGAGTTTGAGGAGTGGTAATTCCTGCCAGTGCATTACACGATATGGTCGGATTCATTTCTTCCTCTTCTAGGGCTGGTTCCTGGGGTATATCCTCTTCTTGTTCATTTTCTTCTTCCTCTTCACAATCTATGTAAAATAATTTCTTCTCAGCACACTTATGACCTTTAGTGTATTTGCTATCACAACTGTTGCAAAGCCCTTTTACTCTTTTTTCTTCCAATTATTGTGGTGTCAACCTTGTAGGTTGTGGAAATCTAGGAGTAGCAACACTTCCCTCTTTATAGAAGTGAGAGGTAGGCTTCCTTGTCGCCATAATTTTACATTCATTTTTTCTTTCCAAACTGAATGCCTTCTCCAATGAACCAGGTTCCAAAATGCGAACTTCATGTTGGATGTTATCCTTTAAAGTACCTATGAAGAGATTAATCCTGTGTTCCTCTGGAATATCAGTTACCCTTATATTCAATTTTTCAAAGTCCTCAATGTGCTCCCCCTTTAAACCCTTTTGTTTGAGATTTATCAATTGGCTAAAGAAGGTGTTGCTCTTTGTGTCCTCATAATGTGCTATCATTTCCTCCGTAAAAATTGACCAAGTGACAATTTTTTTACGGGAGCAAAGCCATTGATACCATACAAATGTATTTTTTTCTAAATGTAAAGTTGCAATGCGTACCTTTTGTGTGTTTTGTACATTATGGAGATCAAAATATTGCTCCATCTATAGTATCCATGTTACAGGATCCTTTCCATCAAACTTCCTCATATCCATTTTTGGAATATGGTGGTTCTTCCCACCAACATTAGAGTTTATGAAATCACGATTAACATTTATTTTGTTCTCATCATGAGTTTTCTCTACTATCTTTTCACCATTAGGAAACATTTCTTGTATCAACTTTGTCAAACCTTCCATGTCTGCTTTTAGATCATTCTTCATGTTTTCCATCTTAGCTTCCATGTCATCCATATTAGATTCCATGCCAGCTTCCATGCCATCCATCTTAGCTTCCATGCCATTCTTCAAACCATCCATGCCTTTCTTCAAACCATCCATCTTAGTTTCCATGCCTTTCTTCAAAACTTCCATGTCATTTTTTGTTGCTCTTTGCGAGAGCGAAATTTGTTTCACTTGCTCTTGTAATTTTGATATGTCATGTTGCCATTCTTCATCTTCATGAGTCATAGTAGAGCTTTCTAAAGGCTTAATGGGTGTTGAATTCTTTTTAGGGGGAATTTTATAATCCAATACTGATATCTATTCTACAATATGCCCTTGGAATCAATTCAACTTGATTCTTCAAACAAGACTTATGCAATTTGGAAAAAAAAAATATACACACCTTTTACTTGCTTTTAAGGAGATCGATATTGAAATTGAATTATCTCTATAATTGTGGATCCTCAATATCTGAAATTCAGCCCTGTAGTAGCCCTCTAAATCTTCTTCCAAGTGCCACAGGTCTGATCTGATTTTGATTCTTCAAGGCAAAGTTATGTCCAATCTCCCATAATGACCCAATTTTGGACTGGTTCAGCAGAGCAAACTTGTATGACTTGCCACGTGTCATTGTTTCGTCCTTTGGCTCTGAAATTGATAGACCGAAAACTACAGTCCATGTACTTGCAGACACTTTTTACAACATTCCAATCTAATGCTCAGAGAGAGAGCTATGAAGATTTTCCCATGATCACCTCTTTGAGATGAAATTCAGAAGCCTCAAAAATCCCTAACTTCCACATATCATATCTCCGAAAAAATTGCAAACCAATATCTGAAATTTTGCGACGATGTTCCTCAGGATTTCAGCTTTGCACTCTAAAAATTTCAGCTTCTGAACCTTCATATAAAAAAATTTATTATGAAAATACCACGATGACCTGTTTAGGTTAAATTTAGGAGCCTGCAAAATGACCTAACTTGCACAGATCATATCTCTGAAAATATTGCGAACCAAGCTTTGAAATTTTGCGACGATGTTCCTCAGGATTTTGGCTTCGCACTCTAAAAATTTCAGATTCTGAACCTTCATATAAAAAAAGTTATAGTGAAAATTCCACGATGACCTGTTTGGAGCAACGAAACCCTAGAATCTCAAAGCTCTGATACCAAATGTTGTGAAACCAGCTCCAAAAAGAGAAGAAAAGAGATATCAATGCCTTAGAAATAAGCCACTTCGAGGGGGAAACCTCCAATACCTTACATGAATGAACAATTCTTGGATGAATCAAATTACAAAACCTCCTTTCTATATATAGGAGTCCATGGGGCCACAATGTAATCCTAGCCGACCTAACAATAATAATTTAAGGGCACAATAATAACAATATGGGGGTTACAAGGGTACAATAATAACAATAAGTGGGTTACACTAACAACAATAAGGGACTATACTAGTAATATAGGGACCTAACAATCGAGATTTGATCTTCAGGAACATACCTTACTTCATAGATACAAGAGGATTGTATTTAAATAGATAGACACCAGATTTTGATCCTGAACAAGACATTCCAAGCACAATGTTGGTTTGGGTCCATCTTCCCCACCTCCCTCTTCATTGTTAGGGGAGATTGTTTATTGTTATCGACAATGCAATCAGAAAATACATAGACAAAAGCAAGCCTAAGGAAAATTTTCATGCATACGCACGGATCTCTATAGAAGCTGATCTAGGCAAAGGCCTACCAAACGCACTAAAGATCAAGGCAGACAATTGGACGCACATTCAACTTCTTGACTACAAACAAATCCCTTTCAAATGTAATACATGCCACGAATACGTCCATTTTGAAAACATATGCTCAAAGTGACCAATAGAAGAATCACAACAAAATCAAGAAGCATAGTGGGAGACTATTAAACATATGAATTCAGGAAACACCAGTAAATCCTCCAAGCATGCAACGCACCCTCCTACAGGCCCATCCTCATTTGATCACCCTCCCTTCACTCCTAGCCCCTCGCAAACCCATCCTCCCTACAATAACCCCTTCAATTCCCTAGCCAATCTTGATCAAGATGATCCCCTCATAATCTCCTAAGAGCTCGAAGAGGAGGAGATCCATTTGGCATATGAGAACCTTCCTCCTCCTCAAATTGTTGTTGCAGATTAGCCCATTAATTCTTCAACCCCCCTGTCCTCCCACCCCCCATCCCATGATCTTCCTCCCCCTATTCCACACAATATCCATCCTAGATTTCCCCTTGTCTCTTTGAATCCCCCCCCCCATCCTCTTCTGCGGGGATCTTAACCAAGAACCAAAAGAAATATGGGAGAAAATCAAATAAGGAAATTAGAGATGAAGCGGTGCAAAAAGACATGGAATTGGGAGTTTGAAAATTGATGTACACACATATAGACAAAGGATTAACAATGAAGAACATGCAGACCCATGCAACGATAAGTAAGGGCCTCGCCATCCCCTTGCAATGTAAATAATGAATTTAGTCTCCTATAATTTTAGAGGCCTGGATCACTCTTTAAAAATAATTGTAATCAAAGACCTCATCAAATCAGAAAGCCCGAAAATCATTCTACTTCAGGAGACTAAGTTGAGCGAGGAAGAAATGGTGGCAATAGTTAAAAGAACAAAGAATTTAACTGAAGCAACAATTAGCTCCAGAGGAGCATCAAGAGGTGTGTATACAATCTAGAATCAGATAAGTATGGATCTAAAAGGAGTCTTTAAAGATCAACAATGGATCAAAACTGACTTTCAAAGCAAAGATATCGAGAAAATATTCACATTATACAATTTTTATGCCCCTGCACATTACTAGGATAAAGAGAAATGTTGGCAATCATTGGCAGACAAGCTAGCAGAGGAAGATACCCAAAGCACTATAGTAGGAGGTGAATTTAACTTAGTTATCAATGTTGGAGAAAAGAGAGGTGGATCTTATCTCCCATACCCAAGCAGAGACAAGCTTGAGACAATCATTGTAGAGCACAATTTAATGGACATCACTCCAAAGAATGGTAATTTCACCTGGAACAACATAAGGACATGACCAGGTAATATAAAACAAAGGTTGGATCGTTTTCTAATCCATGCAAGTTTTACGGCATGAAGCGGAATGACATCTTCAAAAATCCTCCCAATAGCAACATCATATCGCAAACCCTTCACCTTACTCATAGGCTAAAGTTGTATATTGGGACCTCTTCCTTTTCACTACAATCCCCACTCATCCACCATTGAAGAGGTCAAACAACTAGTTCATAATATATGGAAGACCAAAATCAATGGGTCATTTCGCTTTAGATGGGAATCCAAGCTAAAGCTTGTTCGAGAAGCACTCAAAGAATGGGAAAGAACGAGCTACAAGGACCCAACATAGGAAAAAATCAAGTTGCAAAAAGAGATTGAAACCATACAGGAAAGATTGGAGATTGAAGAAGAAACCATAGAATTGCAGACCAAAGAAAAAGAAATTTTCTGGAGATTTTACCATAGTAACAAAAAATAAGAGGAGAGATGGAGTATTAAGTCTATAAACTTGTGGTTACAAGTTGGTGAAAAAAACACAAGCTTATTTCACAACCAAACCAAAGCAAGAAGAATTAAAAACGGAGTAGATATGATAATCGGTGAAGGAAACATCACTATTGAAGGGTAAGAAGTGATCAAAATGGAAGCTCGCGAGCATTATAAAAGGCTCCTAGCAACACATCTAGAGCGGAGTAGCCTTGAAGACCTCCTCCAATCAACTCCTAAAATGGTAACAAAGGAAGCTAATGTAGCTCTAACTAAGCCAATGAATGAAGAGGAATTGCATAAATTTATTTGGAGCATGCATCTAGAAAAAGCACCAGGGCCATATGACTTCACCATAGCCTTTTATCTCACATACTGGGATCTCGACAAAAATTATATACTTGAGATGATTCAATGGAGTCAAATCAAGCGAAAATTGAAGGTAATGCCAATTCTACTTTTCTTATTCTTATACCAAAAGAATCTAGGCCCGCTTCTTTTCATCATTTTTGTCTGATCTCCTTGTGTAATTATTCTTACAAAATCATAACCAAGATCCTTGCAAGACATCTAAAATTCTTTCTTCCCTGACTTATCTCTGAAACCAAGGTGGATTCATAAAAAATAGGCATATTATGGACAACATTCTCTTAATCCAAGAAGTCATTCAGTCCAACCTATCCCGATATGAGCAAGGCTTAATCCTTAAGCTTGACATGGCTAATGCATTTGACATGGTTGGACACTCATTCCTCTTTGTAGTCTTATAAAACTTGGTTTTTTCGAGGAATTTATTGAATTCATCAAGGCTTGCATCCATAAGCCATGGATAGAACCCTTGGCAAATGAAAGGTTGAGGGAATTTTTTCAGATCACCCAGGGGCTAAGACAAGGATGTCCTATCTCTCCATTCCTTTATACTGTAATGGCAGAAACTCCTAGCAGGAAGCTGGAACATGACAGGCAAAGAGGGCTTCTTACAGGATTTCAGTGTAGCAAAGGAACTATAAGTATGAACCATTCCCAATTTTTTTATGACACTCTACTCATAAGAGGAGCATCCCCTGTTGGGAAAAAAACTGAGAGGGGGGGGGGGGTGAATCAATATTTAGGGCTGAACTATTTTTCTTTTCTTTCTCTTAAGACCTTATGTTACAATACTGCATCCAACATGTATGTCTAGATATCTTATTATGTCTTTACTTAGAGCATTGCATCAGATAAGCATTAAGCATGAACAGAAATAACAGAACAAACCATCAAACATACACAACACATATGAACACCAGGATGTAAGGTGGAAACCCAATTTGGGAGAAAACCACCGCTGCTGTAATCTCAGTCTTCAATATTTATTATAGAGAAAAATTCTTACAATATATGCTGGAGCAGACTTATACCAGCACGCAGGCACCCACCTGCAAAAGGCTACAACCTTCTCTCGTTTACCAGCTACCACTGGAAGGGAGCTACAACCCCCTCTCTGAAGGCTTCAACCCTCAGCACCACTGCAGACCTCGTTTCATCAATTTTCATACTGGATCCACCAGTTTCCATACGTCATACCTTGCCGGTCACCAGATTTATTTATTTTCTGTATACTCACACCAGTTCTTCATAATATCGTCCGTCATTCAAACCAGAGATTTATCATCGTCAGATCATTATATTCATGGATGCATCGTAGTCTCATATTTATCAGTTAAGAACAGAGCTCGCCCATACAAATATTCTTTTTAGAAAATTTATTCACAACCCTTACAATGCACTCATCGTTCTTTATTTTTCTTCTCCTTATATAGTTTTCCCTTTATTAAAACCATGAGTCAAAACCACGAACCGCTAGAGATATTCCTTTTAGTTTGACCCACGGGGCTTTTGATCTCTTTTTAATTTATTTATAAACTTTAAAGAAATTGACAAATAATTATATTTACAACTTTTTGAATTCCCAAGCCTTATATCTAAAGTTTAACCCTTCGGACTTTATAGAAACATCCAACGCTTCCAAATAAATTAATCTTGCGATAGACCTTTGACCCCGATCCCACATACCAAGTTAATAGCCAATCCAATACACCCATCGTACCACAGTAAACCTCGCGCAAGTCCAGCGTCCGATCACCGTTAGATTAGCAAGCTTCTAGATCAACGGCGTATATGCATATCGCTCGACCTCCGATGCCGAACGTTAACGGGCAATGGCCCGCCGTACCTGTGTTAATCTTTGTGCTTCTTCAACAAATGATGACCGTCCGATGACCCCTTCCCATATCAACGACGCTCAACAATATCGATGGGCATCCTGGGTCGAACTATAACGCGCGATGGCCCATAGTGAAAAGCAGTTTTGTAAAATCGTACAGGGCGCGTGTCGAGTATTCTATGAAATCGCTTCTCATCCAGGAAATATCGCTTACTCCGCATAGGTGGTGCGATGAAAACCGTAAACCACCTTTACTGTTCACACGGTCATGGTTCCGCTCTTCCACGCAGGGTTCCGTCGTCACCAAGTGTTCCGCTACTCCATTAATCTGCACCATCTCCCATCAACTCCCTCATCAGATACAGAGTATCATTCAACCCTTCCAATTACACAGGACATCATTCGACTCCATTACAAAGATTATTCACACAGCGGTTCAGGGGATTCCATACAAGAATTACATCAGTCAATACACGTATAATACACATATCCTAACTCTGCAACGATGATTTCATTCTTCTCTGGGCACCGTAGGTATCCTCTGCCCATTATGAAATTGATCACACAGGTCATATATATTCCAGATTTACTCAACCATACTTAACACAATTCCACATTTCTTCATCAACATATACAAATCTTGGCCAGATATTCAATTTGTCCTTCAATCTATTACCTTGTCTCTTCCTAGCAGCTCTCCCTTTTGCCATCTCCTTTGCAAACTGTATTAAACCCCTAATTCAACTCTACTTCTCTGTCTCTAATTCCTCTGTTTCATCTGCTGCCTTTGCTACCTCTCTGTTTCTTTTGCCTTCCTGTCTTTTCTTTGCCAATTCCTTTGCCATCAATGACAATATTTCCAACAATCTCCCCCTTTGGCATTGATGGCAATACTCTTCCTCTGATGGCCTTACAGAAGCTCTTTTTTGCTTTTCCTCCCCCTTTGACATCAATGGCAAATATTTTGATCAAGATCCTTTGAACCGATAATGCCATGCTCCCCCTGAGATCATGTCGCATCTTCAAACACAATATGACCAACAATTCATCCTTTTCATATGACCAATGCTCCTCCTGAGCCTGTGCAATTGGAGATGCCTAACAGCACCTTACAACCAATTTAATCTTTTGTATTTAAGTAGACCTGATCCTTTGCTTGGCAGAGACTACTCCCAGTTTCTGTCTGAGATATTCGAACGCTTCCCTGGGTAGAGGTTTGGTAAATATATCAGCAACTTGTTCTTTACATATTCCAATTTCACCTTTTGTTCAAGCACTTGTTCACGTAAGAAGTGATATTTGATGGGAATGTGCTTCGTCTTGGAATGCATAACAAGATTCTTTGAGATACTGATAGCACTTGTATTATCACACATAATGGAGATAGGAGGTGAACATTTCATTTGAAAGTCTTGTAGGGTTTGCATCATCCAGAGAAGTTGAGTGCAAAATGATGCAACAACCACATATTCTGCTTCTGTTGTAGATAAGGCAATGGAGCTTTGCTTCTTGCTGAACCAAGATACTAATCGGGGCCCCATATAGAATGCACCACCACTAGTGCTTTTCCGATCATCAACACTTCCAGCCCAATCTGCATCAGTGTATGCATGAAGAGTAAGATCAGCATTCTTTTCATACCATAGTCCAAAGTCTTGAGTTCCTTGTAGATATTTGAATATTATTTTCACAGCCTGAAGATGAGACTCTTTTGGATTAGCTTGGAATCGTCCAACAATCCCAACTGCATGCATGATGTCTGGTCCTTTCCCACTGAGATAAAGTAGACTTCCCATCATAGATCTATATTCAGGTTGATTCACCATGGGAGAATCATCATTAGAACTGAGATTACATCCGGTTATCATTGGTGTACTTACAGGTTTGCAGTCTTCCATGCCATACTTCTTCAGGATTTGCTTGAGGTATTTTGCTTGTGATAAGAATATGCCATCTGTTTCTTGTTGCACTTGCAAGCCAAGAAAGAATGTTAGTTCCCCAAGAAAAGACATTTCAAATTCTTGCTGCATATCAGAAGCAAATTTCTGACTCATAGACTCTTTATTACTTCCAAAAATGATATCATCAACATATACAACCACAATCAATAATTTGTCATTTTCAGTTTTTGTGTATAAGTTGCTATCAGCAGACCCTTTTGAAAATCCTTGTTGATGAAGATATTTGTCAAGACGATAGTACCATGCCCTTGGAGCTTGTTTGAGACCATATAGAGCCTTTTTAAGTCTATAAACAAGTTTTTCATCATTTCCCAAAACGAATCCTTCTGGTTGTTCTATATAAACTTCTTCTTCTAGATCACCATTGAGAAAAGCATATTTAACGTCCATTTGATAAACTTTGATTTGTTGGAAGCTTGAAAAAGCAAGAAACATTCTTATGGCTTCAAGTCTGGCTACAGGAGCAAAGGTTTCTTCAAAGTCTATACCTTCTTGTTGAGCATACCCCTTGTAAACAAGTCTAGCTTTATTTCTTATAACATCCCCATTCTCATTTAACTTGTTTTTGAATACCCATTTAGTTCCAATGACATTTTTGTCATGAGGTCTTGGTACTAATTCCCAAGTGTGATTCTTTTCAATTTGATCAAGCTCTTCATTCATGGCTTGAATCCAACATTCATCTTTGCTAGCTTGACTGACACTGTGAGGTTCAATAGTGGACAGAAATGCCAGATTGCTAGAAGATCCTACAAGAGTCCTTCTTGTTTGTACACTTGATCCCTTTTCTCCCAAAATTTGAGATTCTGGATGATTCTTTTGAACATATCTAGATGGAGCCTTTTCAGATAAATCATCTTCGGGTTCTTCACTGGGTTCACTGTTTGTATCATTACTATTTGATGTAGAAGGATATGTGTCATCATCATCTTCATCTGTTGTTTGTGTTTCTTCTTTAGGAGCTGCAAGAGACTCATCAATAACAACATCAATACATTCAACAATCTTCCGAAGTCTTTTATTGTAACATTTATATGCTCTACTCCTAGAGGAGTAACCAAGACATATTCCTTCATCTTCTCTGGGTTCCAACTTGCCAAGTTTTTCATCATTATTCTTGATAAAGCATTTGCTCCCAAAAATTCTAAAATGCTTTATAGTGGGAGGATTACCATACCAGAGTTCATATGGAGTTTTATCACTATTTACATGAACATGTGCTTTGTTGAGAATGTTTACTACTGTATGTGCTGCTTCTCCCCAAAATGTGTCAGGTGTTCCGGAATCATCAAGCATAGCTCTAGCCATTTGTTGAACTGTTCTGTTCATTCTTTCTGCAACGCCATTCTGTTGTGGAGTGCGAGCTACAGAGAACTGTCTTTTTATGCCATGTTGTTCACAAAATTCAAGGAATTAATTGGATGTATATTCTCCTCCTCGATCAGATCTGAGACACTTGATTTTTAGATCTAATTCATTCTCAACTAGTGCTTTGAAGATCTGAAATTTCTCAAATGCTTCATCTTTGTGTTTAAGCATCCCAATCCAACACATTCTAGAGAAATCATCAATGAATAAGATCTAGTATTCTTCACCACGTGGTGAATTTTTCCTCATAGGTCCACATATGTCAGTATGAATGAGTTCAAGAGGCTTACTTGATGATCCTTCCTTGGCATTAAATTGTACCCTGGTTTGCTTGTCGAATTGGCAGGATTTGTATATGATATTTTCAGGTAGGGTAATATTGGGAAGATCACGAACAGCTTTAAGTCTGCTTGATTTGTTGATTTGAGAGAAGCTCAGATGCCCCAACCTTCTATGCCATAGCCAATTTTCTGAAGATTTACTCAAATAACATTGTTCTTTGGGGTTCTTCAATATATACAAGTTGTTTGGAGTTCTTTTTCCTTTTATAATTGCTTTACCTGTATCAAGATCACGTACCACACATTCTTTTGAACTAAAGACAACTTCAGTTCCTTGATCACACATTTGACTTACACTTAACAAGTTATACTTTAATCCATCCACATACATGACTTCAGTAGCTTTCACCTTTTCTTTTAGAAAAACAGACCCTTTTCCCTTAATGACCGCAGGAGTGTCATTTCCAAATGTAACATTTTTTTCTTTTTCTAGAGCACTATATGCAAGAAGTTTGTCTTTATCACCTGTCATGTGTCTTGAGCATCCACTATCAATGTACCATTGGTTTTCTTCATTTTCTGCAAATAACGCTATGCCACAATTTTCAACTTGTAATTCCTTCTTTTTCCATACTTTGGAGCTTGAAGGAACATGTTCTTTTGGCTGAACTTTGCTCCTGCATTCAGATTCTTCATGGCCAAATTTATTGCAATAAGCACATTCAACTTCATTTTGAAGAGGAGAAAAGTTGTTATAAGTATTCTTCTTTGTTTCAATTATTCATCCTTTTCTTTCTTGCTTCTCTTGTCATGATGGTTTTATATGCAACACATTGAACAACTTTATGACCAAAATTGTGACATGAGAAACATTGTCCATTGAAGAAGAAATTTCTGTGATCATAAAATCTTCTATATGAACTTACTTGTTGATTGGTGTTTCTTTGAAAGACATTCCTGTTAGTGTTCTTTGAATTGAGATGATCATGCTTTACCTGTAAAGATTCTTTATTCCCTTGCTGAGTGGCAGCATGTTGTAAACCAGCTGTAACTGCTTTTAGATAATTTGGTGTTGAAGCCTGAGAAGATTCTCTGATATATCCAAGACCTGTCTTTATAAGAGGAGAACGTTGTACCTTGATAATCTCATCTAAGGTTTCGGATCCTTTAGCAAATCTAAGATTCAGAGTCTTTACTTTCTCAAGTTATTTTCTTAGACTTACTACTTCACACTCTAATTTCTCATTGTGTTTCTCTTTTTCTTCAAGCTGATTTTTCAGAGTTTCTATGGTTATTTTACTCTCTTCTAAGCAAATTTTGAGTTTATTATTTTCATCAAGAAAATCACTGTCTTCTAGAGCATCCACAAAAGTATCATTTTCTTCTCTAGATTCTTTTTCAAATTCCATGAGAAGTCTAAGATCTTTTTCACATTCTTCCTCACTATCAGATAACCCATCACTGTCTTCATGAGTATAGTAACTCTTTCTAGTGCTAAAACGATTCTTATTCCTTCTTGCTACTTCCTTCCCCTTTTTATGTGTTTCTTTATAATGACACTTAGCAGCATAATGACCAACTCTTCCACAATCAAAACATTTGAAAGGAAGCTTACCTCTGAATCGTCCTGTGCCAAGTTGAAGTTTCTTTACGAAGTTTATCTCATCTTCTTCTGAGATATATCCTAATCCTTCTGTTATTTGTACTTCCTTTCCTTTTGTAGAAGTTCTAAAGACTGCTTCTTTGACTTCAGATGGTCCTCCTCTTCTCATTTCATATGCAGTTAGTATGCCATGAAGTTTCACCACAGTAAGATTTTGAAGATCCTGCTTTTCTTCAAGAGCAGAAACTTTTGACTCAAATTTTGTCGTTAGTGATCTTAAGACTTTCTCAACCAAAGTAGATTCAGTTATTGTTTCTCCCAGATTTCTCATACGATTTACAATATCATCAAGACGTAAAAAGAAATTAGCAATGCTCTCCTCATTATCCATTTTTAGATTCTCATATTGAATTCTAAGAGTTTGGAGATTAGCACTTTTTACCTTTACATCACCTTCATAACTTAGAATGATTTTGTCCCATATTGTCTTTTCTGTATTCAGCTGCATGACTTTGACAAATTCTGATTCAGTTAGATTTCTCAATAGAGCATTGACCGCCTTTGCATTTGTTTCATAATTCTTTCTTTCCGTTGGATCTGTTGGTACTGCAGCCGGATATTGATATCCTTGTTCAACAATTACCCATACCTCTGCTCCCAAAGACTGAAGATAGGATCTCATCCTTGTTTTCCAGAATATTAAATTGTTTCCGTTAAAGAGCAGAGGCTTGATAGATGATGTTCCATCTTTATTGCTCATCTTGCTTGATCTTCCTTCTAGCGGCTAAGCTTTTTCAGAAGGACCTGCTCTGATACCAATTGTTGGGAAAAAAACTAAGAGGGGGGGTGAATCAGTATTTAGGGCTGAACTATTTTTCTTTTCTTTCTCTTAAGACCTTATGTTACAGTACTGCATCCAACATGTATGTCCAGATATCTTATTATGTCTTTACTTAGAGCATTGCATCAGATAAGCATTAAGCATGAACAGAAATAACAGAACAAACCATCAAACATACACAACACATATGAACACCAGGATTTAAGGTGCAAACCCAATTTGGGAGAAAACCACCGCTGCTGTAATCTCAGTCTTCAATATTTATTATAGAGAAAACTTCTTACAATATATGCTGGAGTAGACTTATACCAGCACACAGGAACCCACCTGTAGAAGGCTACAACCTTCTCTCGTTTACCATCTACCACTGGAAGGGAGCTACAACCCCCTCTCTGAAGGCTTCGACCCTCAGCACCACTGCGGACCTCGTTTCATCAATTTTCATACTGGATCCACCAGTTTCCATACGTCATACCTTGCCGGTCACCAGATTTATTTATTTTTCTGTATACTCACACCAGTTCTTCATGATATCGTCCATCATTCAAACCAGAGATTTATCATCGTCAGATCATTATATTCATGGGTGCATCGTAGTCTCAGATTTATTAGTTAAGAACAGAGCTCGCCCATACAGATATTCTTTTTAGAAAATTTATTCACAACCCTTACAATGCACTCATCGTTCTTTATTTTTCTTCTCCTTATATAGTTTTCCCTTTATTAAAACCATGAACCGTTGGAGATTTTCCTTTTAGTTTGACCCACGGGGCTTTTGATCTCTTTTTAATTTATTTATCAATTTTAAAGAAATTGACAAATAATTATATTTACAACTTTTTGAATTCCCAAGCCTTATATCTAAAGTTTAACCCTTCAGACTTTATAGAAACATCCAACGCTTCCAAATAAATTAATCTTGCGATAGACCTTTGACCCCGGTCCCACATACATAGTTAATAGCCAATCCAATATGCCCATCGTACCATAGTAAACCTCACGCAAGTCCAACGTCCGATCACCGTTAGATTAGCAAGCTTCTAGATCAACGGCGTACATGCATATCGCTCGACCTCCGATGCCGAACGTCAACGGGCGATGGCCCGCCATACCTGTGTTAATCTTTGTGCTTCTTCAACAAGTGATGACCGTCCGATGACCCCTTCCCAGATCAACGGCGCTCAACAATATCGCCGGGCATCCTGGGTCGAACTATAACGCGCGATGGCGCATAGTGAAAAGCGGTTTTGTAAAATCGTACAGGGCGCGTGTCGAGTATTCTATGGAATCGCTTCTCATCCAGGAAATGCCGCTTACTCCGCATAGGTGGTGCAATGAAAACCGTAAACCACCTTTACTGTTCACACGGTCATGGTTCCACTCTTCCACGCAGGGTTCCATCGTCACCAAGTGTTCCGCTACTCCATTAATCTGCGCCATCTCCCTCAACTCCCTCATCAGATATAGAGTATCATTCAACCCTTCCAATTACACAGGACATCATTCGACTCCGTTACAGAGATTATTCACACAGAGGTTCAGGGGATTCCATACAAGAATTACATCAGTCAATACACATATAATATACATATCCTAACTCTGCAACGATGATTTCATTCTTCTCTGGGCACCGTAGGTATCCTCTGCCCATTATGAAATTGATCACACAGGTCATATATATTCTAGGTTTACTCAACCATACTTAACACAATTCCACAGTTCTTCATCAACATACACAAATCTTGGCCAAATATTCAATTTTTCCTTCAATCTATTACCTTGACTCTTCCTAGCAGCTCTCCCTTTTGCCATCTCCTTTGCAAACTGTATTAAACCCCTAATTCAACTCTACTGCTCTGTCTCTAATTCCTTTGTTTCATTTGTTGCCTTTGCTACCTCTCTGTTTCTTTTGCCTTCCTGTCTTTGCTTTGCCAATTCCTTTTCCATCAATGACAATATTTCCAACATCCCCCATAGTGGCGATCAAAAGATTCAAGTCCACCCTAGAACAATTATTGGAGGCATAGGGAGGACTTATCAACATTATAAAAGTTGCATATATGGTTGGAATACCTCTCTAGAACCCTCTAACGAATTTCTCAGATATTTAGAGTACCATGTGAAATGGAGTGGACTCACTTCAAATACTTAGGTATTCCAATCTCCAAGAAAAATGTCAAAAATTGAAATCTAGATCGAGGTCATAGACAAAAGAAAAGGAAACTTAAGTAATGGGGAATACACTGGCTAAAATTGGCAGGTAGGGTCGTTGTTTTACGGAAATCAAACCTACGGATATATAAGTTTCCCTAAGTGTGGTGGACGCAGTTAGAACAACATATGAGAGACACTTGACATTTTCCTTGAGATAAACAGATAAGAGAAGAACACCTACTTGTGATCCTTTGTTATTCTTCATCTCCCTTTTGTCACTTCCGTCACTCTCAATCGAACTAAACTCGCTTGATTGGTACCTGCAATGGCTAACAGAAGACAAAAAACGACATAAAGGCATATGATCTATTCATCTTAATAAAACTGAATCGATTGCATTTGAAAATACATATATAAAAGCATGAACACATGTATTAGGAAAGGAAAAAAACTCTTTATTATAAGGTAGAAGGATAAGTTACAACCAATTTGATCAATTCGATGTCAACTCACTCCAGCTTCAGTCCTATCCTCATCACATCAACAGCATCACTCCAGTAGCATAACATTACATGCAAACAATACCTCAAAGAGCTATAATATTACCAGCATAACTCTACAAATTCAAACTCTTGCTCCCTTGTGCACTATGATCAGTGCTCAATTGAATGAGGGTAGTTTGGCATTAATTGGTCATTGAATGGCTTTTCCATAAATGAATGAGGAAGTTTCCTTGTTCATTGGGATAGGAGTATAAGTGGTTTAATGGCTCGATGGTGTTCATATTCGAAGTTATCAGATAGTATGATAGCTGGAAAAACTTCTAGAAGCCACTAGAAAGTGTGAAGATTCCTGGAATCGTTTGAACAATTTGCTCCCATTCAACCAACGCATTGTCAAGTGGGCCTAGATGCTCTGGAACGTTGTATTATGTGGGAGTAAATGCTCTGCAAAGCACTTACTACAGTCTAGGGGTGCATTGATGGCTCAATGGAGCATCCCAACTTGACTTCAAGCAGTGAAACTTTCATGAATAAAAACCAACAATGGGATGACTTGTTTATGGAAATTAGCAACTGATTTAGAGTATGATAGATCCTAATTATATTGATCTGAGTTTTGGGAGTGATGCCCAAATTGACCTGTAACAGTCGTATGGCATGGAGGCAGAATGGAAACAAGAAAATACAGCCTCCTCAGTTAGAAAAAAGTTATAGCACCATATGAGAGAGGAGGAATAGCCATTAAACATCATGGATTGATGAATTTAGTTATGAGAGAGAAAATAACATTAAGGCTAATAATCAAAGGGCCAACGTGGTGGAAGAAAGTTTGAGAAGAGAAATGCATGAGCTCCAATCGTCAACAACTCTTGCAAGCTTAGATCCCCTTCCTCTCATCAAAGCCCACACCTCCAGAATTCCAAGGGGAGGACAAGACATCAATTTATGGGATTAAAGCATCATGAACAAGCCAAATCTCTCCTCCATCCATGAAATCCAACACCTTAGAAATTGGCTTATAGGAAAGGCATTACAAAATTGGGCCAACTCTCAGATTAGCATCATAATGACAACTCTTAGAAAGGTTGGAAATCTTTCACTATCTCAGCTAAACTCCAACATCAATGGCACCTTATCCTTCAACATCTAAAGGGCGCAACACCTACCCATTCAAAACATCAGGATGATTTTAAATGGAATCCAATAGGGGGATCTTACACTGTTAAGAGTGGCTATAATGTCTTCCAGGGATATCAATATTTACAACCCCAACGACGTTACTAGAAATTGGTTTGGAAAATTGAGATTCTACCCAAAATAAATCTCTTCATCTGGACCCTCCTTAGGGGGAAGATTCTAAGTGATGATAATCTAAAAAAACACAGTATTTTGGGACCAACCATATGTTATCTAGGCCATAACGTTGAGGAAACCATCCAACACTTGTTTCTCTCATGTTCATTCTCTTAAAATTGTTGGAAAATTATGCATCAACCTATTCCTGTTCATGTAGATTACGAGAAGAACATAAGTGATTTTTTCGCTCACTGTAACCCTTGTTATCCTTTCTCTTTTAGAAAGAAGAATTTTCTTAAATGATTTTGGATTAGCCTTCCTACATATTTATGCTGGCTGATCCGGTTATCTTGGAACAAATGCATATTCCAAAATAAAAAAACCAAAGCCGAGGAGGATTATAGCCAAAGCTTGGGGCCTCTTAATAGAAATTATTCTCCAAAGAAAAAATCCATCTATATCAGCAATGCCTGCAAGTGGAAGAGGTGTTATGGTTTAAATGCATCATTGATAAAACTTCACACAACACAGTCAACCCACAAAGAATTCAACCTATGCTCACCAATTGGAAGATTCAGTTAAAGGACTTGGAGTTTGTGGATCGGTTAAAGGAACAAAAATGGCCCTGTCTCTCCTTCAATAAGGCCTCCAAACACAACCTAAGAAGAGCAGGGACGGGGGGAATCATATTTGATTCTTAAGGAAAAGAAGTAGCTTCCTATGAATGGGGATTTGGCAATGATAGGAACAATGGAGCGGAAGCATATGGGATTCTACTGGGAGCTAAGATCCTTTGCGACCTCGGCCTCAAGAACACCATAGTGATTGGTGACTCAACATTTCTTATTCAACAAATGATGAAAGGCTCCATACCCCAGAATGGCAACCTCAGCCAAAATGTGATCTGAATCCAACAATATTTGAAATATCTTGAGGAAAACTCCTTATATCTCATACCCACGGAAAACAATTTCAAGGAACATCTACAAGCAAATCACGCATGTCAACGCCCTCAAGGTCAAGCTAGAGCCAATGCAGAGATAAGTATCATGCATATTCCTTGAAAGGACATCTAATCACGTGCAATCATGGTAATTGAAATGATTTCTTCATTGCAAGAATCGACGACCCTCCAATTCGAAGGTGTGCACAACCAAATTATCAATAAGCCACTCTCCAAAAGACAAGCTACAACTCTAAAAAATGATTTAAGCATCCTTTCTAGTATATTTTCCTTGTCTACTATGATCCAGGAATATGAGTAGAGTGACTTTGACCCCAAATCCATCCTTCTTCCCCGATCTCGAATATATTTAAAAAATCACCATGTTTATCCTTCCTCCTTCATCCTCTCAGCGAGTGACTTTCTCCCATCCCTTCTATTCCCTGTGATATTCCCTTATCGTCTCTACATTACTCCATGGCATCAAATTCCCCATCCTCGCATTTTTCTTCCCTCAATATTGATCTGGAGCAGGTTAAATATCTCTAGAAGCAATGGAGTGAGAATTGTCAATCTGAGCATGGTCTTTTTTTCACTTCAACAACCTCACTCAAAGAGACTCTCAGCAAATTGAATTATCACTACTCCCATATTGAGCCTGCCTTATCATCTTTGCAAAATGTTGTAGATGGTCATCACGGGCGTGTTGGAATGTTGGAATATCATATCCCACTCTTCGAAAGGAAGACTATGGAAACATCAGGGTCCAACAATCGTAATGACGCCCTCCCTTGGCCACAATAACGATCCATCAACTAGGAACGTCAAGGATACTCATAATATACAGCAAGCTGCTCCAACAGTTTGCTTCTTTGCAAAAGAGTCTCATGAAATGCAAATATATATTTTTGTTGTATCAATTTGTTTGAATATCTGCAATCAATGTTATAGGATTCGTTGGTTTTAGCCCTCTCTTTGTAATAGAAAGAAACTACATGCAAGGAAATCTAAGCCTAGAAGTCAACTCGCACCTGTATGAAGCAATGTACCACAAACCTTAACCCTCTTTTTTGGAATGAAATCAGATAATTCACACAGTTAAAAAAATCATATATGTTTCTTTTGTATATTAGCTTTATTGCACTCTTATTATAACTGTTTATAAAGATATAAATTTATATAGTGTAAATTTATATGGTATAAATAAAAAATTAACATGTTAAAATTGTGAAGATAAAGATAAACAAATAGAAATAAAAAATATTATCAAATTAATAATTCGAACTTAGTCCATATTAGTCACATTGAGTTAGCTTTAGGAGGATGCTAGAGTCATGTTGTTAATTTAATAATATTTTTCATTTCTATTTATTTATCTTTATTTTCACAATTTTGACATGTTAATTTTTATTTTTACCATACAAACTTAAATTATATAAATTTATTGCGTCGAGCCCACTCTGGGGGAGATATGTAGGCGTTAGATGTTAGATGTACATAATTTATATATATCAATATTTTTTAAATGTCTACTCATAATTATATATGTTATATTATGTAAACATTTCACCTCTGCCAAATTACATTTAAAAATTAAATAAATTAATAATTAAAATAAAATTGAGATAAAATAGTAAATTTACCTATGAAGGTTTTTGGGCTCTATGTTTTCACAACCAATGGTTTAGCTCATTGCATTCTTCTCTAATGGCCAAATCACATTAAAAAATAAAACTAAGAACAAAATTTACAAATTAAAAATAAATAAATAATTAATAACTTAATTAATAATTAATAATTAAAATAAAATTGAGATAAAATAGTAAATTATGGATGGAGGTTTTTATGCTCTCCATCTTCACAACCCATAGTTTTGTCCATGGTATTCTTTTGTAGTGGCCAAATTACATAATAAATTAAAATAAAATTTTAAATTTTGGGCTCCATTTCACAACCCATGGCTTTTTCTATGGTATTCTTCTCTAATGTAGCTTATTTAAAAGTATTCTTTGCTAATGTGATACACTCATTATAGCAAAATTTTTAGGTAGATCAAAGTAAATGACAATTTCCACAACAAATATGAGAACCCTCAACAATTTTCATATCCAATTTGGTAAAGAAAACCACTCAATAAAGGCACAATACACAAAGACTTTTTAGCTAAGTGGAAAACTTGGGAAAAGCATGCCTACTCACTTTGTTACATAGCCTTCAAATATTATATTTTTCCACGCTGTTTCATATGTTATTCATTTTATTTTATATGTTTGAAACTTTACTCTTGAATGTGAAGAAAAATGCAAGCATGAAAAAAATAAAATTTGATGCATGTAGTCCTACATTTTGTTTATATTGTTTTGTCTACATTCAAATTTTTTGCACTTGCTCAATTTAGACTATATCAACCATTGGTTTTAACCTCTGCATGAAAATTGACTGGAATATGTCTCTCAAATATTCATAACAACTTAGTTTAGATATAATTGTTATTGAGTTTTATTTAGGAAATATTATGATGACATTAAAAATAAAATTAAACAAGGGATATCTAATATTGTGTCTCCTGCAAAGACAAAGATACATATTCTTATTGGGTTTTACAATACAATAGAGGAGCTTATTGGGTTTTACGATCTAATGACAAAGCTTCAAGTATATTGTATTAACTACCAATCTTATATATATTAAACCAACCTAGATCCACCTTAACTCTAGATATATCAAGCACCAATAGGGATTCAATCTCTCAAGGTACAAACCTTGAGGACTCAAAAAAGAGGTTTGCACCATGAGAGATATGATCCCTCTCGATGCTTGATAGATCCAGAGTTAAGATGGATCTAGGATGGTATATTTATAAACGATTATAAGAGGAGTGTAATATTTATTTATTTTTATTTATTTAATTTTATTTCTTTTTCTCCGGAGAAAAAAATAACTTTTATTCATAAGCAATGAATTACAGTTATATGCTGCAACACACACAATGGTGCATATAGGAAAAAGAAGGAGATTGATCCCCTACCATAAAAAATTGATCCAGCGATATACATCGTCTCTGATGATCTGGAACATATGACAATGCTAGACTAGGGGAAAACTTCCCCTGTGCCACAGAAAAAACTGAAAATTCCATAAGAAACCTACAATAACCAAAACTGTTTAAAAAAGAAAAAATAAATAAAGGGTTCACTAAGATGAGAATCTGTAAGGCTGGATACATACGATCGTCTTGACACCCTAATGTTGCTCCTCAACATGCCATAAGCCTAATTCCAACACATTATCTTCTATAGAAATTTGATCCGCTACATGAATCCTCTCCCTGAAGATGTGTGGACCCGAGAAGGATGCAAACATCATTTTGAGACTCGAGAGATCATTCACCGAAGGGATCAATCTTATGTCTCTGCAAGCTTGAATCTGTTTGATCTATTTTATAGCCACCAGATAGCCTCTAAACACTTGTAGTTGCAGACATCCTTTTTCCAGAGCAAAAAGGAGCAAAATTTTGCATGTCAATAATTCTGTGTAGTTCTTGGTCCCTACTGCTAATCCTAGCTTGACTATAACAGCCACGGGTTAAAATTTCATTTAATAAAATTTAATAAAGGTAAAATAAGACCACAGTCAAGGGAAACTTATTCCAAGTTGAATGTTGGGAAAAAATATCCTATTGGGCGTCACTTGATGTGTCTATGGCTAAGGGAATTTGGTAAAGGCAATGGCTAAGGCTTTGAAAAGGAAAAAAATGTATTTTTGGCATATTTATTTATGAAAATAAAGGAAATTAGGAGAGAGGGAAGGTGAAAGGTCACAAGTTGCATGTGAGGAGGAAAATGAAGCAAAATAGAGAAAATTGAAGAAAATAGAGGCATCAATGATCAAAAGTATTTTGAGGATCAGTTCACAACCTTTTTTCCAGTTCAGATTTGGAATTGGTTTAGAGAGAAGAAGAGCACCAATAAGAGAAAGAAATCAAACAAGCAAAGGAAGGACAAGAAAGTAAAAGCAAAGAAGGACAAGGAAAGCAAAGGAAGGCAAGGATCAAGCAGCTTCAACGGGAATACTTGCAGGTAACATGTTACATGTATTATTTCCTAGTTGGTTTTGACATTCATGGTATGTGCATGTTATTATTTGGTTCTTTTTCTATCAGTGGCGTGGATTTTTCCAAGTTTCAACAGATGATTTTAGCCTAGCCTTACCATTTCCAGATAGCCATGGTGTGATGGGACTTTTCTCAGTTTGAGCTTTGGATTGCCATAAGATTTTGGATTCGGGTGAGGTGGCCCCAGGAAAATTCCCAAAGGCCTAGAAATCCCTTGACTTGTAATGGTGGGATACATGGTAAAGCCTGAGGGGTGGAGACGGGAAAATTCCTCAAGGTATTGGAGAAGAAATTCTGAGGCATCCAAGCTTGGTTTAGTTTTGTGATCTTTGCACTGGTTTAGGTGAGATCATGGTATGGTGAGGGTGGAGGTGGTTTAACCTATGGATAACCTTGGTTGTTTCCAGTTTGGTTTATCCCATGAGATCCCAAATTCATGCTTGGAATATGGCATGGGGGTGATTGGATGAAGGAAAGATTTGGTTCAGCCAAACTATGATCGAGTAGTTTGGAAGTCCCAAACTAGGTCGAATTTTGCCTATATTTATTAAGATTTAAGTTTATCTTGATTTTGATTAGGAAATATAATTTTTATTGTGTGGCTTTAATGGTTGTTCTATCATTGTTGTCTATTTGATTATATGTTGGTTGTAAGCATGGTTATATGATAGATTCAAGTATGGCACTTAACACATTTTATTGAATGAATGTCTAGTTAATGAATGCATGACCTAATTGGTGTTATGACAACCATGATGATAAGGTATTGGTCCTTCTTGGTAAACCTCCGATAAGTTTTTAGATATATATGTTCATATGTGCATTCATGACCATTGGATTTCATGTTCTTCATGTCTTTAACTAAATGATATCACGGTTAGGCTTGGTTGGGTAAAGCCCCTGATCAATTTTTGTGTTAGAGTCTTTGTATTTGTGAGATTCATTGTCTTGGAAAGTATCATCATGTTCTGGGCATTGGTTCGTAGACTAGCCCTGAAAAAGTGGCTTAAATATTGCGCTCTCTCGCACAAAACTGGTTAAAAAGACTACAGTCTCTCCCTTGCTGGCATTATGGGAGTGACTATAGGGTTCCAGTCACTTTCATGCCTTTTCATGGGAGTCGCTGGGGGTTTGATTCGTTGAAAGGATAGGTTAACTCAGGGATTGGGAACCTGGAGTGGTGGATTAGCTCCCGGGGGTCATGAAGCACCTTAGGGAGGTATGTAAAATCTTGTTTTGTTGACTCCATTTCCTTAAGGTTATCTAGGAGGTTGAGTCATGTCATAGTAGCCCCTTAACTTGTGTTTACGTTGGGTAAGCCGGTGAAAGTGAGTAGATATGAGAGGTGGTGTGTTACATAATGGTATTAGAGCACGGTTCAACACTTGGACTGGATGGGATAGATGCAAGTTGTTATGCATGCATTTTCATGGTTAAGGTTGTCATGCATGGAGTCATTGTATTTAGTTTATGTCATCATGATGCTATTTGTAGGATATGATGTTGATGTGTTCGCCAAGACAAAGGAGGAGATGCAAATCATTAGAGCAAGGATGAAACACTAGACTTTGGGGTAAGAGCATATCGTCATACATGTATTGTATGTCTGGAATGCAGATATGTTGGTTAACGATTGTTATAAGCATTAGGCTTGTGTACATGTTTGTCAGTCTATGGTTGTTGTGGTTACATGTATGGTAGATGTTATTTAATCAGTGTGATCATATGTACATGCATCAGTTAGTCATGAAGGATAGTAACTTGGTGTTATATGCATTGCAGTCATATGCATGATTGTTATGGTCATTGCAACTAAGATCTTGATGTTATATGTACCATGCTAATTTGAATTGGACTATGTGGATGGTTACGGTTATGACACAAGTATGAGTCGATACGCTTGTGATATTGTGTCATAATAATCTAGACGGATTGTGGATATGCGATTGTTACGCGTAAATGACAACTGTTTATGAGTTTATGATGTGAACATGTTAGCTAGTTATTGTTATGGACATCATGGCATTATTTGTGTTTGAGTTGAGATGTTTTCAAATTATAATGTGCTAATTTAGATTTATTGTGCAGACAAGATAGCCTCCCTAAGATATATTGAGGTATGACTTTTCTTATGTTGCCTACTTAGTGCTTGAATGTTGATTATGTCATCTATCTGGTGTTTGAGTGTTTGGTGTCTATTATGTCATCTATCTGTTGTTTGAATGTTTGACTAGTTGCATGATATGAGTTTGTATCTATAATATTACATGAAGGAATGATATTGTTTTATATGGTTGCACTAACACATATGTGTTGAGAACAACAGATGTGCACTTAAGTGTAAGTAGGTGATAGTTGTAGCATTATGTATTATGACTAATGAATGTGAGTTAAATGTTGATTACGACATGGTTTTTAGACTTGTTAAAGGTTGATTTAAAATCAATAGATATGATGTCTTGATATTTGGAACATGTGGTTGACATGTGTTTTCAGTTACAAGGCAGCATGCTTGTCACAATAAGGTAAGATAGCTAGTATATTGTTATTTTTATTTACACACTGACGGTTATGTGTTTATGGAAGTATGATACAGGGAATTGCATGGAAAAGAGATTGCCATGAAATCTTAAAGAAGGCTCAGGTTGAACTTTATTTTGGAAGTATTGGGAAGCCATGGGGATTGAGTCATGGTGTTTCTTGCCTTTTATGTTTGAGGGTCTTTGGATTGGTTTGAAAAAAAGGAAAGTTAGGGGAATTGGGGAAGAGATGAATGAATTCCAACAGGTAATATAAGACCCAATGAAGCTCAGTGCATGTATAAGGGCAGCTGAATGCAAGAATATGGTAGTTAGTTGGATTGGTTGAGTCCAATGAGTAAATGGATGGTGGCAAGATAGTCATGAGAAAGGTAAAGTAAATGGATATGAGATATCAGATGCCTTGGCTACATTGGGAACAATTGTTCTCGATGTTGTGCATGTTGCACACATATAAAGGGAGTTCTCTTAACCTAAACCTTATGATATCTGGTAATTATGTTGTGATCATGATTATGATGATGTTTATATATGCATGTATGCAATTGTTTGAAGGGGTCATAAAGGATCGTGATTGTTTTATGCTGATGTTTATATGTATGTATGTATGTCGTGTATGATAAGGTCTTCATGGATCATGATTGTTTTATGCTAATGATTATATATATGTATGTATCTATGTATCTATGTTACTATCTGACGAGGTTGCCAGGGATCATTCTCATGGAGGAATGATTTCTCATGCAGGTGAATGGCATGAAGAGGTTCCCGGTCTTATGAAGAATCAAGTGGGAAGAGTAGTCCTCACAAATTTATGAGGTCAGTATCATGTGGATATGAGTTGATATTATGTGTTTATACTATGCCTATGTTTTGGATGAGTAATGTTGAGGGATACATCAGTGGAATGAAAGCAGTGTGATCTGTGGCATGTTGGAACAAGCATGAATGGTGGAAATACACTAGAAGTAATGTTGCTTGGTAAGGACAGTATGGTCTTGGGATGTGCAGTAGTAGTGTTGTGTGCATGTTGCATATATAGTGTTGTGTGAATTATTTCGTATGTGGTGTTGGGTACCAATGGTGCTAATTACATGTCATATATGCAATTTTATGTACAGATGGTGCTATGTACATGTTGTGTATGTAGTGCTATGTACATTTGGTGTAGTGTACATGTTGTATATGTGGTGATATATACATATGGTGAAGTGTACAAGTTGTACATGTGATGTTGTGTACATATGGTGTAGTGTGCATGATTCTACATGCGGTGTTAAGTGCATGTGGTGTTATGTACATGCGCGCATGTTGATCCAGGTGGCTCTAGAGACACACACAGGACAAATAGGCCTTATGGAAGCTCAAAAATAAAAGTGACGAAAACATGCCAAACTCAGCTTAAGAGCGTGGATCTCGTCGTCTTGATCACAATAGTGTGAACGATTCATCAGAAGGAGCTCGTATGTGAAAGTTAGAAGCAGTCAAAGTTCTGGGTTGACTTGATGAGGTGGCAGGCTTAAGGAAGGCACAATTTCGCATTTTTTCGGCCACGAGATTCCGGCCAACTCCGACTAGATTACAGGAAAATTTGTGGCCTCTTTAAAATCACTCCTACGGTCAAAAATCATTTATTTAAAAAAAGACTTGTTAGTTTTAAAAACAAAAATAAAAATAAAAAAGGGGGGTGGCGACCACCACCCCACCTAACCAACCATAGCATATTTAAAAAAAATATGTATTGGAAGATCCGAAGAGTCGTGACCCCTGTCGGACTCGCGACAGTCCCCACGCAACCACATATCAGTTACCATATAACATATATGGGGGGGGGGGGGGGGGGTGGGGCTCCGTTGACCGGAAACCCCGCCTCGGTTCATGGCACGAGACCGACGGGTATCGAACCCGCACCAGCCACGTGGCTAGCCCGCCTCGATGCAGCGGTCCCAATTTAAAACACAACCACCATATTATGTATTAAACAATGGAGGTGGTTGGGGGCGAGCTGCTCGATGCGGGTCCAGCCCCCCCAAAACATATATGCATTTGTTACCAAAAAAAAAACCCCCATTTGGGATGGGCGCGGGGTTTGACCACCCGACCTCCTCCCCGCAAATTTGGATCATAGCCAACAGCCCAATGGGCTCCCTTGTAAACTCCACTCCACAAAATTTTATATAAACTCATTTTTGCACAGTGCGTCCAGGCCAAGGCAGCAGAGGTTGGAGCACACGGTTCGAGGCAGTGTGGACACAGATTTCGAGACAGATTCCTATTTGATGCCAAGGGAATCTTTTGATCCCAAGGTGATCCAGGGTAAAATCTTGATACCCTTAACCAAGACCTTTTAATTCGGCTGATAAATAGAATTGCATTTAATTAAGACGTTAAAGAACATAAATGAACAATTGTAGCTGTAAATAAGATGGACATAAATGAACAAGATCAGCAATCATAAGAACACGTCGTTTGATGACGGAGTTCGTCCAGGAGGGACTACATCTTCGGGCCTCGGTGTCAAGATGGTGTAGGCCGCTGCATTATGTGTTGTAAGAAGAGATGTACATGGATGTGCTTTCCTATGACATACAAGGAAAAATTGCCCTCACGCAGGAGTGGCTTGAATTCTTTAAGCGATGTTCCACTGCAGAACTCTCATACATAAAGAAAGACTCCTATCAGTATGACCATAGCTGACATGTAGCAAATAAGAGTATCCCGCCAATCCTGGCAAACAAGGGATCTCAACAATACACATAGCAAATAAGAGCATCTCGCCAATGTGGCATAAAAGGGACTCATACATGACACAAATCCATAGCTGAAAGTACATCAAAAACAACACAAAGCAAGATCCCACGACTCATGTATCAACCAGGATCTGCAAGACATAATGCATCTCAATGAGAAATAAATGAAGAAGTACATGGAATACACATCATATACCTCATGCTGCCATTTGCTGAAGGCTGAGAAGCTCTGCGGCAGAATCTGAAAACACCATCAATCTTGTAGCGTCGAAAAAGGTGAAAACGACTGCTCACACGTGGAAATCTGACACCGGCATAGTCCACTTCCAAAAGTGGCTGGAAAATCGAAAACTCAGATGCAGAAACTGAGCACGCCATCAGACTCATGGCGCTGAGTAGTGCTAAAACGACATAAAATTTGTCCCATTTGGACAAAGTCAAAATTTCGCCCTCCTGAAAGTTGGCCTCAATCAGGGTTCCGCCTGCCTCTTTTCTGGCTCATGGTTCCACATGCACCTGCAATAAAAAAATAATAAATCTGGAAATCCGTGCGCACTGTTCCATTCCCTGGGCGCACTGGTCTGCAATTAAAAAAATATTAAACTCGAACTGCATGCGTGCTCTGCTCCTCCATGCTTTGGCACACTGTAAAATCTGAGTTTAAATAAAAAATTGCTGGGCGAATTAAACAAAGTAACAGTTTGGCCCAACGGTGAATAAAGGAAATTTGTTAAGGGAGGTCAGGGGGTCAAATCCCGCCTACCCCCACGGAATCCTCATTTTTCTTTTATAAGAAATGTTCGCATTTAAATTTCAACTTTAAGTTGATTGGGGTCGAGCCCGCCCCACGATCTCCGCGGCTCTTTGAGTGTGGTGTCAGGAGTGGGTTGGGGCGGCGGATTTGACAGCCCCGCCCTACCCTTATATGCATATATTTACAATGGCGGTGGCTCCGTGGGGTCTGGCGGGGGTCATGGCCCGCCGGCGCAATATATATATTTTTTAATATGTGCTGTGACATACGGTTGAGTGGGGTGGTGGCCTGCCACCCCTTTTTTTTAAATAATTTTTGTTCTTATAAACAAATTACGCCTTTTATAAAAATTCGGTTTTGGACCGAAGGAGGCAAATTAAACAGGCCACAATTTCGCCCGGAATCTGGCCTGAGCTTGCCGGAATCCGGTGGCCGGGAAAAATCCAATTCGTGCCTTCCTTAACCTGCGACATCACCAAGACAACCTGGAACTTTGACCGCTTATAACTTCTTCATACGGACTCGGAATTGAGTGCCGTCTGCGCCGTTGGAATCAGAAAGACGAGATATACAACATGAACCTGGTTCGAGAGCAATCCAAACACTTTGATTTTTCAGTCTTTTACTCAAGCCACTTGTACCTGTACTTGATTATTCCACCTAGATCAAACCTCCCCACTGAGGAGCTTTTGGTCCTCCAAAAGCATCAAGATTTACTTATCATCAACTGTCTGCAAATGTCATTGAAAGGCGCATCCCCACATGACTCCTTCACCTGACGTACTTTGGAATCAAGATGCAAAGCCATCATCTGCAACTGCTACAATGTGATGTCTGAAAAGGCACATCCCTTGAAGACTCCTTCACCTCATGTACTTTGGAATCAAGATGTAAAGCCAACACCTGCAACTGCTGAAATGCAAATGTCTAAAAAGGCACATCCCTTGAAGACTCCTTTACTTTTGTCCTTCGGAATCAGAATGCCAACACCTGCAACTATAGAAATTCAAATGTCTAAAAGGCTCATCCCTTAAAGACTCCTTCACTTCTGTCTTTCGGAATCGGAATGCCAACACCTGCCTAAAGCTGCAACGAACATTACATTCTCAATGTGACCAATAATGACCCAGATATTTCCATACTTGCCACGAGTTTATAACATGCACTCGGTGGTCAAGTTTACAGCAAAATGGAAATCATACATCAACAAAATTACAAGACCAGGCCTCATCGTCGCATTTCGAAGTGATGGAAAAACTCCTCATCACTTTTACATGAAAGAAATGCATCAGACGACTCATACAACATGACCAAAAACATAATTGTCACGTCTCGAAGTGATGGCAACATATCATCACTTTTACATGAAAGAGATCTAACACTCGACTCATAAATCAAGGCCGAAAACAATATCATGGTCGCTTAAACGAGTGATGAAAACACATCATCACTTTCATAATAAAAATGCGACAAATGACTTACAAGCATGGCCATGACAAGCTTAACATATCTAGAAAAAACAATCTAGAAGAACCACTTCTCATTTATTAAAACGAGTGGAACATCTCCCTGTGGCGAACTTGCTTGTCGATCAACTCTTTCGACTGGTGTATGCACGGGCTCTTTGTCTTTATGGCGCTGCTCTGGATGAAGTTTCTAGCATGTGGCTCTTTGGTGGCCACTTCGGTCGCAATGGGTGCAAAAGTTCTTTTTCCTCCAAACCTGCTTAACTGATTTCTTTTCTTGTTGGGGAGAAGGCTTTTCGTGCCTCTTCCTTCTTTGTGCTGCCATCCTCTTCCAGCACTTAGAAATCACATGGTTATTTAAACCACAAAAATAACAAGTTTTACGATGCCATATTTTACGACCATGGTTATCGACATTCTTGTAATCAAAATGCACTCTGGAATAATGAGACTTAGTATACCTTCTGGGGTGGTCTCTGGTGCGATCATGATGATGGGAGCTCGCCTCGGTTCCTTCACTGCAACGTGCACTGCCATGGAATGATGGCGAAGTGTCCCTATCATTCCTCTTCCTTGGAGAGTTCATCATTATCTGTTTTCCTTTGATGTCCTTCGAACATCCTTCGTCAATGTACCCCAAACCTGCATAACGAGGTCGTTGCACAACCTCCAATGGTTCGGTGATGCCTTGGCCACGAATGCCAAGTCCTCCTCCTCTGTACCCCATTTTGGTGAGGAGTTTCATGCCGATACCTGTGATGGGTATCTCCACACTTCCAACTGAAATTATATCATGTGAAGAAACTGAAGAAAAATCAACACTGTTTACCTTAGGTGTTGATTGCAAAACAGATGAAGAAAGTTGTTGTAAGCCTTCATCGCGCTTCACTTCTGTCATTGCCTCTGACACGACTTGTAGCTGAAGCTGCATCTGCTGCATCTCCTCCTCTTTCTGTAGGGATGCTTTTAAGGCATCATGATCTCTCTGAAGAGTTTCGTTGTTGCATTTCAAATCTTCCCACGCCTCTGTCGTGGCTTGCAACTGAAGTTGCAACTGCTGCTTCTCCTCCTTCTCTTCATGTAGGAATGCCTTCAAGGCATCATGATCTGCTTGCAGAATTTCATTGTTGCGCTTCCAATCTTCCAACTCTTCTGTTGTGGTTTGCAACTGAAGCTGCAACTGTTGTTTTTCCTCCTTTTCTTTGTGTAGGAGGGTCTTCAATTCTTCGTTATCTGCTACTTGTTTTTCGTAAGCCTCATACAATATGTCTGCTTTCTCGGATACCCTGAGCATGGTTTCATACATGTCCTTGACACTTTCCATGGCTCAACTCAGCAAACGTTCAATGTTCACGCCTGCAATCCAATCAGCAAGAATACCTGCTCCTATACCACTTGATCCAGGATAAATATCTTGATACCCTTAACCAAGACCTTTTAATTCGGCTGATAAATATAATTGAATTTAATTAAGACGTTAAAGAACATAAATGAACAATTTTAGCTGTAAATAAGATGGACATAAATGAACAAGATCAGCAATCATAAGAACACGTCGTTTGATGACGGAGTTCGTCCAGGAGGGACTACATCTCCGGGCCTCGGTGTCAAGATGGTGTAGGCCGCTGCATTATGTGTTGTAAGAAGATATGTACATGGATGTGCTTTCCTGTGACATACAAGGAAAAATTGCCCTCACGCAGGAGTGGCTTGAATTCTTTAAGAGATGTTCCACTGCAGAACTCTCATACATAAAGAAAGACTCCTATCAGTATGACCATAGCTGACATGTAGCAAATAAGAGTATCCCGCCAATCCTGGCAAACAAGGGATCTCAACAATACACATAGAAAATAAGAGCATCCTGCCAATGTGGCATAAAAGGGGCTCATACATGACACAAATCCATAGCTGAAAGTACATCAAAAACAACACAAAGCAAAATCCCACGACTCATGTATCAACCGGGATCTACAAGACATAATGCATCTCAAAGGGAAATAAATGAAGAAGTACATGGAAATCATATCATATACCTCACGCTGCCATTTGCTGAAGGCTGAGCAGCTCTGCGGCAGAATTTGAAAACACCATCAATCTTGTGGCGTCGAGAAAGTGGAAAACGACTGCTCACATGTACAAATCCGACACTGGCATAACCCACTTCCAAAAGTGGCTGGAAAATAAAAAACTCAGATGCAGAAACTGAGCACGCCATCAGACTCGTGGCGCTGAGTAGTGCTGAAACGACATAAAATTTGTCCCATTTGGACAAAGTCAAAATTTCGCCCTCTTGAAAGTTGGCCTCAATCAGGGTTCCGCCTGCCTCTTTTCTGGCTCATGGTTCCACATGCACCTGCAATAAAAAAATAATAAATCTGGAAATCCGTGCGCACTGTTCCATTCCCTGGGCGCACTGGTCTGCAATTAAAAAAATATTAAACTCGAACTGCATGTGTGCTCTGCTCCTCCATGCTTTGGCACACTGTAAAATCTGAGTTTAAATAAAAAATTGTTGGGCGGATTAAACAAAGTAACAGTTTGGCCCAACGGTAAATAAAGGAAGTTTGTTAAGGTAGGTCGGGGGGTCAAATCCCGCCTACCCCCATGGAATCCGCATTTTTCTTTTATAAGAAATGTTCGCATTTAAATTTCAACTTTAAGTTGATTGGGGTCGAGCCCGCCCCACGATCTCCGCGGCTCTTTGAGTGTGGTGTCAGGAGTGGGTTGGGGCGGCGGATTTGACAGCCCCGCCCTACCCTTATATGCATATATTTACAATGGCGGTGGCTTCGTGGGGTCCGGCGGGGGTCATGGCCCGCCGGCCCAATATATATATTTTTTTAATATGTGTTGTGACATACGGTTGAGTGGGGTGGCGGGGGTGGTGGCCTGCCACCCCTTTTTTAAAAATAATTTTTGTTCTTATAAAAAAAACAGGCCACAATTTCGTCCGGAATCTGGCCTGAGCTTGCCGGAATCCAGTGGCCGGGAAAAATCCAATTCGTGCCTTCCTTAACCTGCCACATCACCAAGTCAACCTGGAACTTTGACCGCTTATAACTTCTTCATACAGACTCAGAATTGAGTGTCGTCTGCGCCGTTGGAATCAGAAAGACGAGATCTACAACATGAACCTGGTTTGAGAGCAATCCAAACACTTTGATTTTTCAGTCTTTTACTCAAGCCACTTGTACCTGTACTTGATTATTCCACCTGGATCACAAGGAGGTAAAATTTTTAGAATGTATTAAACTGTATATGCATTTTAACCATAATTTTGCAGGGAGCGCGATGGTGCACCCAGATTTTCCTTTTGAGCAGTGGTTTTGCAAATTCCCTATGGAGGAGAATCATCGGGAATCTTGAGGGAATCTCTAGATTCCTTGGAGGCCGAAATTTGTCGGTGTCAGGATGAGGTCAACTATACTCATTCTTCTCGAAATTTCGCAAGGATATCAATGGTGAGATCGGATTCCTGTTTTGAGTTACAGATTTCCAAATTCCCTATGGAGCAACATCTTTGAGGAATTTAGGGGGAATCTAAAAGATTCCCTAAGGCCCATCTTTTCACTTTGTCAGAATTCATCAAATTGACAGTCGATCCTACACCTCTCGGCAACATGAGTTCAACAATGCAGTCAAATTTTCCATATGATCCTTATGTTTTTCGGCCACTTTTCAAAGTGGAGTTGCACGTGTCATCATTAAGTGAGTGAGCAGTCGATTTCAGGATATTCGACGCCACAAGATTGATGGTACAGTCCAGATCCAACAATTTATCATCCTTTTCTTTAGTCATCTCCAGGATGTGAGGTATATGAAATGTGATCATGTCCTTCTTTGTTTCTTTTCCACGAGATGCATTGTGTTGTATAGATCCTTGTTTGATGTTTGATGTGGGATCTTGTTTTGTTCTTGATGTGAGATGTAATTTCTATCATAGATTTGTTTTATGTTTGAGATCCCTTTGTTGCCATGTTAGTGGGATACTCATTGTCACATGCATGTTTGATTGAGATCCTTTTATTGCCATGCTAACAAGATACTCATAGTCATTATGTGTGAGTTATTGTCATACTGATAGGAGTCCTTTTTGTGAATGAGAGTTCCTGTAGTGGAACATCTCGTGGAGAGGTATAGCCACTCCTGCGTAAAAGAATTTTCCTTGTATGACAGAGAAAATACCATCCATGTATATCCTCACTCTTTCCAGCACTTAATGCAGCGGCCTACACCATCTTGACATCGAGGCACAGAGACATAGTCCCTCCTGGACGAATTCCATTAACAATCTCTTATGTTGCTAATACTTGTTATGTTCCTCATCTTTACAACATACAAATATTTTCATTTATGTTCATTAACGCTTTGATTAAATGCAATTCTAACACATCCGCTGAAGTAAAAAGTCTTGGTTTAAAGGGTAGCGAATTTTACCCTAATAACATGTGGTGCTATGTACATGTGGTAAATGTGGTGTTGTGTACATGTTGTGCAGATGGTTTTGTGTACATTCAGTGCTATGTACATGTCGTACACATGGTATTGTGTACACGTTGTGTAGGTGGTGCGGTGTACACGTGGTGTTGCACACACATTGTGCAGGTGGTGCCATGTACGTGTGGTGTTGTGTACACATTGTGAAGGTGACACATTGTACAAGTGGTATTGTGTACATGTTGTTCATGTGGTATTGTTGTACATGTCGTATTGTGTACACGTTGTACATGTTATGTTGTGTATATTTGGTACGGTGTTATAGGTATTGTGTATTCATTGTATCGTGACATGTGTATTCGTGGTTTGGTACGGTGTGTGCGTATATGTATTGTGTTTTACACCAGGTGTAGGTGTATGTGTTGTTTTTTACACTGGGTGTAGATATATGTGTCATGTTGTACACCGAGTGTAGGTGTATGTGTTGTGTTGTACACCAGGTGTAGGTGTATGTGTCGTGTTGTATACCAGGTGTAGGTGTATGTATTGCACTATAAACTGCAAATGCGTATGTGTTGTACAGTGTGATGGGACAGGAAAATATGAAATTGTCTGGGCCCTTTTTGCTATTGATGGCTGAGGCGGTTTAATCTCTAGATGCCCTTCTTGTTTCTGTTGAGGGTCGAGACGGTTTAGTCTAGGCATACCCTTGTTGTTGTTGAGGGTTGAGGCAATTTAGTATATGCATGCCCTTGTTGTTGATATTGAGGGAGGATGTAGTTTAGTCTATGGATTCCCTTATTTCTTAAATAGAAGGCATTGGGTGCTTGTTGGGCTTGGCAACCGATTTAGTGTGTGTATGGAAAGGATAAAGAATGAAGGGTGAAGCAAAGTATCATGGAAAAATAAGTATAAATATTTTACTTCAGTTTTTAATTGTGCATGTGATATATGATTATGGTTTACGATGATTACATGCAATTTATGATTATGATTTATGATGGTTGAGTTTCGAGCTAACCGGATGTGATATGTTTATTCATGATGATTTGGTCAAAGATCTAGTTTGACTTGTTGTGACGGGAATTAAATATAATTGCAAGTGTACCTTATTGATGGGCCACCAATGAGGTATGATTTGAATTTATTTCAATTCCTTTTTAGTCTAGTGACAATTATGTGCTTGGTACAGGAAAGCACAAAAATTCCCAATTGGAGTGGTTGAAACTGACTACAAGGATTAGCAGAAGTGGCAAAAGGAATTGGAACAGGCAGAATTATGTTGGTAAAGCATTCAGGAGCAGGGCCATTGTGGGACATTGGTACCCAATACTGTCCATTGATTTCCATGAGCATGTGATGACCGATATGATGGTTTTGAGGCAGGTATATGCCTTGGTTGTTTGACCTTCCTATGGGAGGAAGCCTTGCTAAGGGATGGATATCCCAAGATAGGGGATGTCAGGGAACTTGGAAGGTGAGTGACTGCATGGAAGGCGGTGACCGGATTTCCCGAGGGACTATGTCGCAGAGAAGGGAATGTCAGGGAATGCATTCTTTTTTTGTCATTAGCATTTCTCGATGGAATAAGATTCACATTTGGAGTGTGCCCTAAAACAATGAGTTGGTAATTGTTCACTGTTCATTGGAAGGACAAGTAGTGCAAGATTGTAGCGTTTGACATTGGATGCAGGTTTGACTCTGGAAATGGATTTTGTACTTCTTGGGAAGGAGGTGAATCCTGGTATTACTTTTGAGGGTGGAGGTGTGAGTCTCTAGATTCCCTTGTTGCAGATGAAAACATCGTATCCTTTTATTTATCGGTTGATCAAATGTGCATATGTGTATATAATTATAAATAATGTATCGGGTTGGATTTATAAAGCTCCATAAACAATATGGTTATTTGTTGTTTGAAGAAAATGTGCATACATATATGTGGTTGTTATTTTAAATATTCTAATGAGATGTGTTATAAAGCTCCAGTACATGGTATGATTGTCCTGTTTTCAACGGCTTATTCATTGTAAATACTACAACGAGCTTGGTTATAAAGCTTCATAGGCAGTATGTATTTTATTTTTCAGTGATTTTGTTGGATATAGGTGTGGTTTAACACCGAGGACGACGTTCCACTAAGGGGGAGGGGTTTATAACAGCCACGGGTTAAAATTTCATGTAATAAAAGTTGATAAAGGTAAAATAAGACCACGACCAAGGGGCACTTATTCCAAGCTAAATGTTGGGAAAAAATATCCTAGTAGGCATCACTTGATGTGTTTATGGCTAAGGGAAATTGGAAAAGGCAATGAATAAAGCTTTCAGAATGCAAAAAATTATTTTTGGCACATTTATTTATGAAAATAAAGGAAATTATGAGAAAATGAAGGTGAAAGGTCGCAAGTTGCATGTGAGGAGGAAAATGAAGGAAAATAGAGGAAATTGAAGAAAATATAGGCATCAATGATAAAAATTATTTTTAGGATCAATTCGCAAACTTTTGTCTGTTCATTTTTGGAATTGGTTCAAAGAGGAGAAGAGCACTGAGAAGATAAAGAAAGCAAGCAAGCAAAGGAAGGACAAGGAAAGGAAAGGAAAAGCAAAGAAGGACAAGGAAAGCAAAGGAAGGCAAGGATCAAGTAGCTTCAGTGGGAATACTTGTAAGTAACAGGTTGCATGTATGATTTCCTAGCTGGTTTTGAGATGCATGGTATGTGCATGTTGGTATTTGGTTCTTTTGTTATCATTGGCATGGATTTTGTCGGGTTTCAACAGTGGATTCTAGCCTAGCCTTGCCATTTCCGAATAGCCATGGTGTGATGGGACTTTTCTCAGTTTGAGCTTTGGATTGCCAGAATATTTTGGATCCGGGTGAGGTGGCCTCAAAAAAATTCCCAAATGTCTAGGAATCCCTTGACCGGTAATGACGGGATACATGGTAAATCCCGAGGGTGGAGATGAGAAGATTCCTCAAGGTATTGCAGAAGAAATTTTGAGGCATCCAAGCTCGGTTTGGTTTTGTGATATCGACACTAGTTTAGGTGAGATCTGTAGGTTTTAACCCTGAACATAAATTATCTACTCACGAATCTTATAACAGAAGATAAAAAATAACGAGAGCATAAAACATAAACAGATAAACACAGAGATTTTCCCCTAGATCCCAAATCGGGACGACCAACTTGATTTTTCATTATATTCCTTTTAGTGTTACAACACATATATATATATACATGTCGAAGCATACATAAACCCCAATCCATAAACCCTGGATTAGAACATAACGGTAGTTCCCTTAACCGGATCTACAAAAATACCAGGGGCCGAAAACCATCGTGCCCCAATACCATGTGAAAAACCATGCACAAAACCATGGACGCGGACTACCCACCGGAAATTAAGGACCAAAAATTGCGCAAAGGGGTGGCTATCGCCCCCCCTCTCACCCCCCCACGCGTGCTTAGTCGTGGAAATAATATAACACATACCCAACAAGATCACGGTATGGTGAAGTTGGAGGTGGTTTAACCTATTGATGCAGGGCTCCCTGCAATACCCAGAATCTCTCCAATACCATGCATATAAAAATTTAACTTCATCTTTATATTCCAATGAAATTCCCCATCTGTGCAAACTCACATTAATAATGTGGACTCTTTTTTTAATCTCTGTTTAAATTTAAACACCCACTTTCAATATCACTTGCAGAAGCTATTTCAAACTTATCTTCAATTGAAAGTTCCCTACCTTTTCACTGTTAGGTCCCTATATCACTAGTATAGTCCCTTATTATTGTTACTGTAACCCCCTTATTGTTATTATTGTACCCTTGTAACCCCCATTTTGTTATTATTGTGCCCTTAAATTATTATTGTTAGGTCGGCTAGGATTACATTGTGGCCCACTAGGATTACATTATGGCCCCATGGACTCCTATATATAGAAAAGAGGTTTTGTAAATTGTATCATCCAAGAATTGTGCATTTATGTAATGTATTGGAGGTTTCCCCCTCTAAGTGGCTTATTTCTAAGGCGTTGATATCTCTTTTCTTCTATTTTTGAAGCTGGTTACACAACATTTGGTATCAGAGCTTTGGATTCTAGGGTTTCGCTGCTCCAAACAGGTCATCGTGGCATTTGAGCTATATATTTTTTTCTACGAAGTTTCAGAAGCTGAAATTTTTAGGGTGCGAAGCCGAAATCCTAAGGAAGCTTGTCTTAAAATTTCAGAGCTTGGTTCACAATATTTGATGAGATATCATCTGTGGAAGTTAGGTATTTTTTCAGGCTCCTAAACAGGTCATCGTGGCATTTGCGCTATAAATTTTTTTGTACGAAGGTTCAGAGTCTGAAATTCATATGGTGCGAAGCTGAAATCCTGAGGAAAGTCGTCAAAAAAATTTCAGAGCTTGGTTCGTAATAGTTTTGGAGATATGATCTGTGGAAGGTAGTGCTTTTTCAGGCTCCTGAATTTCATCTCAAAGAGGTGATCGTGGGAAAAGTTCAATAACTCTCTCTCTGGGCATCGGATTGGAGTGCCGTAAAAAGTGGTCACAAGTACACAGCCTGTAGTTTCTTGGCTATCAATTTCAGAGACAAAGGACGAAACAGTGACACGTGGAAAGTCATACAAGTTCGCACTACTGAACTAGTCCATAATTAGGTCATTGTGGGAGATTGAACACAACTTTGTCTTGGAGAATCCAAATCAGGTCAGACCTGTGGCATTCGAAAGATAATTCAGAGGGCTACATTGGTACCTAAATTTAGATATTGAAGTGCTACAATCACGGAAATAATCAATTTTCAATATCGAGCTCCTCAAAAGCAAGAAAAAGGTGTGTATTTTTTTTCCAAATTGCATAAGTCTTGTTTGAATAATCAAGTTAAATTGATCCCAAGGGCATATTGTAGAATATAAATCAGTATTGGATTCTAAAATGGCCCCTAAAAAGAATTCAACACCCATTAAGCCTTTAGAAGGCTCTACTATGACTCATGAAGATGAAGAATGACAACATGACATATCAAAATTACAAGAGCAAATTTCGCTCTCGCAAAGAACAACAAAAAATGAAATGGAAGTTTTGAAGAAAGGCGTGGAAGCTAAGATGGATTGCATGGAAGTGGGCATGGAAGCTAAGATGGATGACATGAAAGACAACATGGAAAACATGAAGAATGATCTAAAAGCATACATGGAAGGCTTGATGACAAGTTTAAAACCAGAAATGATTCCTAATGGAAAAAATATAGTAGAATAACCTCATGATGAGAAAAAAATAAATGTTAATCGTGATTTCATAAACTCTAATGTTGGCGGGAAGAACCACCATATTCCAAAAATGGATATAAGGAAGTTTGATGGAAAGGATCCTGTAACATGGATACTACAGATGGAGCAATATTTTGATCTCCATAATGTGCAAAAAACACAAAAGGTACGCATTGCAACTTTACATTTAGAACAAAATACATTTGTATGGTATTGATGGCTTTGCTCCCGTAAAAAAATTGTCACTTGGTCAATTTTTACGAGGAAATGATAGCACATTATGAGGATACAAAGAGCAACACCTTCTTTAGCCAATTGATAAATCTCAAACAAAAGGGTTTAGTGGGGCAGCACATTGAGGACTTCCAAAATTTGAATATAAGGGTAACTGATATTCCAGAGGAACACAGGATTGATCTCTTCATAGGCACTTTAAAGGATAACATCCAACATGAAGTTCGCGTTTTGGAACCTGATTCATTGGAGAAGGCATTCAGGTTGGCAAGAAAAGTTGAATGTAAAGTTATGGCGACAAGGAAGCCTACCACTCAATTCTATAAAGAAGGAAGTGTTGCTATGCCTAGATTTCCACAACCTACAAGGTTGACACCACAACAATTGGAAGAAAAAAGAGCAAAAGGGCTTTGCTACAGTTGTGATAGCAAATACACCAAAGGTCATAAGTGTGCTGAAAATAAATTATTTTACATAGATTGTGAAGAAGAAGAAGAAAGTGAACAAGAAGAGGATACACACCAAGAACCAGCCATAGAAGAGGAAGAAATGAATCCGACCATATCATGTAATGCACTGGCAGGAATTACCACTCCTCAAACTCTCAAGATAGCAGGACAGATCAAGAAGAAAAAGGTAATAGTATTGATTGATTCAGGTAGCACCCATAATTTTATTCATTGTAAGGTAGCCAAGGAATTAAATTGTTTCCTATACCCAGCACCAGAATGTCAAGTGATGGTTGCAAATGGAGGAACTATAAATTGCTCTGGAAAATTCCATAATATCAAGCTAACCATGGGGGAATATGTATTGACTGGTCCAATGCTTTCCATTCCTATGGGAGGTGCTAATGTTGTACTAGGAGTACAATGGTTACAATCTTTGGGGACGGTAGCTTTTAATTTTCAAGAACTTTTCTTGAAATTTTTTTCAGAAGGAAAGGAAGTCGAATTACGGGGTATTGAAGGGAAGCCAGGAAGGATAATAAGCTCTAATGTCATGACAAAGCTTATAAAGAAAGAACAACGAGGCGTAATTGCACAATTATGCCCTCTAGAAGTTCCGACATCAAAATCATCTATTTCTGCAGATCTCCAACAAGTCTTGGACAATCATTCCAAGGTGTTTGAAACTCCCAAAGGACTCCCACCTATTCGTGATCATGATCATGCTATTCATTCGATTCCAGGAAGTGTTCCTCCAAACATCAGGCCTTATAGATATCCTTACTTCCAAAAGAGCGAAATTGAACGTATGATTGCAGAAATGTTAGAGGCGGGTATAATTCAACCTAGTCAAAGTTCTTTCTCTGCTCCTGTAGTATTGGTACACAAGAAGGATGGATCATGGCGAATGTGTCCTGATTATAGGGAGCTCAATAAGCTCACCATTAAATACAAGTTTCCCATTCCTGTGATTGATGAATTATTGGATGAATTACATGGAGCAATTTATTTTACCAAGTTGGATCTTCGTTCAGGATATCATCAAATTAGAATGAAGACTGAAGATATTCCAAAAACAAGATTTCGAACTCATGAGGGTCATTATGAATTTTTGGTCATGCCTTTTGGCCTTACCAATGCACCTTCTACATTTCAAGGGTTGATGAATTCCATTTTCAAACCCTTCCTTAGAAAATTTGTGCTAGTATTTTTTGATGATATACTAATCTACAGTAGGTCTTGGAAGGATCATGTTCAACATGTTGACATGGTGCTCAAACTATTGCAGGAGAAACAATTATATGAAAAAACATCCAAATGTTTCTTTGGAGTACAAGAGGTGGAATATCTGGGTCATATTGTATCTCACGAGGGTGTTAAGGTAGACCCTAACAAAATTAAAGCCATTAAGGAATGGAAAGTCCCCACAACCATAAAGCAGTTGCGAGGATTTCTCAAGTTAACAGGGTATTATCGCAAGTTTGTTAAGAATTATGGGAGAATAGCAGCACCTCTAACAACATTATTGAAGAAAGATGCATTTTCATGGACCCCTGAAGCAACTAAGGCCTTTGAACGTCTTAAGGAGGCAATGTGCCATGCACCGGTCTTAGCTACGCCAGACTTCACAAAAACCTTTATCGTGGAATGTGATGCCTCAGGAAATGGAATTGGTGCAGTTTTAATGCAGGAAGGAAGACCCATTGCTTTTGAAAGTCGTCCAATCAAAGGAAAGTATTTACAGAAACCTATTTATGAGAAGGAAATGTTAGCAATACTGCATGCACTAAAGAAATGGCGAACTTACCTAATGGGAACACACTTCAAGGTAAAAACTGATCATGATAGTCTTAAACACTTTTTGGAACAAAGACTATCTTCAGAAGAGCAGCAAAAATGGGTCACAAAGATGTTGGGTTATGACTTTGAAATAATCTACAAAAAGGAAAGCTTAATGTTGTTGCAGATGCACTCTCAAGAAAGAATGAAGAGGTGGAAGCATTGCTTTGTGCCATTTCTATTATCCAACCAGATTGGATAACCGAAGCAAGAGATGAATGGAAGAAGGACAAAGATGTATGGACACTCATTCAAAAGTTGCAGCAAGATCCTAGTACATCCGATACATTTAGTTGGAAAAATGATTCCTTATGGTACAAAGATCGCTTATATCTTTGTAAGAATTCCCAACTAAAACAAAAGATTCTTCTCGAATTGCACACTTCTCCTTTAGGAGGACACTCAGGATTTTTAAAAACTTACCACAGGGTGAAGAAAGAATTTTTTTGGGATGGCCTTAAATCTGATATTCAAAAGTTTGTGGCGGAATGTTTGGTTTGCCATCAGAATAAAGTGGAAACAATTAAGACCCCGGGACTTCTACAACCTTTATCCATTCCAAGTCAACGTTGGGAGGAGATTTCAATGGATTTTATCAAGGTTTACCTAAGTCCGAAGGAAAGAGTGTCATCATGGTGGTAGTTGATAGACTTACCAAGTATGCACACTTTTGTGCATTATCTCATCCATTTAAAGCAAGTACAGTTGCTACTACATTTATGGATAGAATTCAAAAGCTACATGAAAGCCCAAGGGTTATTGTGAGCGACAGAGATCCCATTTTTACTGGAAATTTTTGGACGGAGTTATTTTCTTGTTTGGGTACTCAATTAGCTCATAGCTCATCTTATCATCCGCAATCTGATGGTCAAACGGAGATAGTAAATAAATGTTTGGAAAGATATCTTCGTTGTTTTGTATCTGATAAACAAACACAATGGGTCAAGTGGTTACCTCTTGCCGAATGGTGGTATAACACTTCCTTCCATACTGCAGCAAAAATGACCCCATTTATGGCACTTTATGGATATCATCCACCATCCATCACATCTTCTTTAAGGGAAAATTCGAAGGTTCAAGCAGTGGAAGATCACATCGAGCATCAGCAAGAAGTTCTCCAACTCTTAAAGGATAACCCGAATTTGGCACAAAATCGAATGAAACAACAGGCAGATCAACATCGTAGCGAGAGAAGTTTTGATGTAGGAGATTGGGTATTTTTACGGCTACAACCATACAAACAAATGTCCCTCAAGCAAGCTAAGAAGGATAATAAATTATCACCAAAGTAATATGGTCCTTACAAGGTGTTGGAAAAGATTGGTTCTATGGCATACAAATTGGAGCTTCCTGCTTCTTCGCGAGTACATCCAGTTTTCCATGTTTCATGCTTAAAGAAGGTTATAGGTGAAAATCTTCCAGTTCAAACAATATTGCCAGAACTTGATGAGGAAGGAAAAATCATATTGGAACCCGAAGCGGTCATGGAAACAAGAACTCGACAGCTACGGAATCGATCAATTTCAGAGTATCTCATCAAGTGGAAGAACTTACCCACTGAAGATTCTACATGGGAGGATGAGAATTTTATACAGAAGCACCCGGAGCTTCTCAAGCGTTGAGGACAACACTTTTTTGAAGGAGAGGGGCATGTTAGGTCCCTATATCACTAGTATAGTCCCTTATTATTGTTAATGTAACCCCCTTATTGTTATTATTGTACCCTTGTAACCCCCATTTTGTTATTATTGTGCCCTTAAATTATTATTGTTAGGTCGGCTAGGATTACATTGTGGCCCACTAGGATTACATTATGGCCCCAGGGACTCCTATATATAGAAAGGAGGTTTTGTAAATTGTATCATCCAAGAATTGTTCATTTATGTAATGTATTGGAGGTTGCCCCCTCGAAGTGGCTTATTTCTAAGGCGTTGATATCTCTTTTCTTCTATTTTTGAAGCTGGTTACACAACATTCACCAAGATTTTGAAAACCAAATATGAAGTTTAAACCCCATATCAAACCAACACAAACCCACATGTGAAGTTTATTTTTTTTGTGATTGTGCTTATAACCAAAACCACATATTGATACCCAATCTGCTATCTTTTTAAAATTCATGGGACCTTTTGTCTCATACTAATCCAATTAGTCAACCAAGGTTTCATTTATATATGCGCTCCTTACTGTTTAACTTACCAAGCTCATGGCAATGGAAATTCATATAAAACTTAGATTTTTGACTAGAAATCGAATGCCACATTGCATACCTGTCCATCCACGATGGATATTCATTGTGCTCAAGCTTTTAGCGATCCGGAAAATATAGCATTACAAGAAAACCACAACTTCTGAACGCGTTGGAGCTGAGTTTCAATAAACTTCTGATTCGATTCAAACCAGAATCAAATCGCCTCTGTCAAGCACGTCTCATCCGGATTCAACTTTATAATCGGCCTTCAAATTCCGTTTAGCTTGGAATTAGACTTGCACTTGACGCATTTGGCTCAACCAATTCAGTTCTCCACCAATTTAAGATAAGAAGCATTCCAACGATGTAACCTGCCATTGGAATTCACATCCCCGTTCTGTAGCGATCTGCAAAGACAATTCTTGAACGAAAAAAATCTACCAGTTGCTGCGCCTTCCTCTCCTGTGATATATCTATTGTTCAGTCGACTTTATTCCCAAAGTCTTCACACATATACTTAATGCAATTCCCTCACGCTGCAATTTCAACGACTTTCCAGACTATACTTCGGAAATTCTCCATCGCTACAATTCACCGACTTTGCCAGGCTCAACTCAGAATAAGTTGACTTGCGTTTCTTCTGTGCAATTTCAGATGTCAATTTACTATAGAATAGCTCATATACAGAAATCGAACCATTAAAATCTTGTCTCCTCCGTCTGGACTGTTGTGAATCGATTGCACAGACATCGACTCATCAAACAGGTCAATGTATATTCAACAATTCAATGCCATCCTAGCGCGTTCTCCATCGAAAGACCCAACTTTATTAACACCTATTTAAACCTTTGCACATGATAATAACGCATTCAACATTCATCTCAATGATTCCGGATTGAGTTTGTAATATGGAAATTGACATGGATTTATAAAATCGATTCTTCCCCGATCTATTGATAGCATCGAAATTCAAAAGAAACAGAGTCTTATATAATGGGTTCAACACAAAATCGCGGAATCAAATGCATTGGAATACAACCATTCACGCAAAGATTAACGCCTTCTATATTCAGAAATTATGTATCGTGGTTCTCACACAAAATCGATGTGGATTCAAGCATAAATTTCAGAAAATCAAATTTTGTATTAATACACACAATACTTACATAACAATCTCCTTCCTTCGCCTGATTTCCAAATCATTGGCCCTTTTACAATCTGCCCGAAGGCTTCCAAGTAGAAACCCCTGCTCTCTACTCTATTTCTCTACTCACACTCTCTCTGATTTCAATGCCTTTGAGGCTTGATAATTTATACAATTTTAAAATGATCTAATTTAAGTTCAATCCCTTCAACTTCTCAACAAAATCCTAAAATCACTCTTGAATCCCTAATGATCCTCTCTCACCCATAATTAATGAAACTAATTTCTAAATTAATATTTAGAAAAATCTCTCATCCCTTTACATCCTCAACTGACCAAATTCTCTCATATTCTCAAACATTTGAGAATTATTTACAATATTTAATTAAAAATACATAAAACCCACTCAAATCATTCATAAAAATATAGCTCTTTTAAAAACTTAAAAACCCCTAAGTTTTAATAAATACAAGTATTTCTCTTTGCCTAATGATCCTGCATCACCTATGGATAACCTCGGTTGTTTTCGAATTGGTTTATCCCGTGAGATTCCACATTCATGCTTGGAATATGGAATGGGGGTGATTAGTTCAAAGAAAGATTTGGTTCAACCAATCTATGGTCGGGTGGTACATGGAAGTCCCGAAACTAGTTGGGCTTTGCCTATGCTTAATAAGAGATAAGTTTCTCTTTCTTTTGACGAGGAAATGTAATTTTTAGTATATTGCTTTAATGGTTGTTCTATCATTGTTATCCATCTAGTTATATGTTGGTTATAAGCATGGTTACATGACATATTCAAGTATGGCTCTTATCACATTTTATTGAATGAATATATGGTTAATGAATTTGCACCTAATTGGTATTATTATAACCATGGTGAGAAGGTATTGGTCCTTCTTGGTAAACCTCAGATAAGTTTTCATATCTCTATGTTTATATATGCATTCATGACCTGTAGATTTCATGTTGTTCATGTGTTTGACAAAATGTGTATCATGGTTAGGATTTGTAAGGTCGAGACCTTGATCGAGTTTTGTGTTATATGATTTTTATTGGTGTCATTCATTGACTTAGAAAGTTTCATCAGGTTTTGGGTATTGGTTTGGAGACTAACCCTGAAAAAGTGGCTTAACTATCACAGTCTCTAGCACAGGATTGGCTGAAAAAGACGATAGTCTCTCCCTTGCAGGCATTGTGGGAGCGATTATAGGGTTCCAGTTGCATGCATGCCTTGTCATGGGAGTAACTGGGGGTTTAATTAATTTAAAGGTTAGGTTAACTCAAGGGTTTTGCACTTGAGTGGTGGCTTAGCTCCTGGGGGTCCTGAAGAACCTGAGGGAGGTCTGTAAGGTCTTGTTTTGTTGACTCCATTTCCTTAAGGTTGTTTATGAGGTTGAGTCATGTTGTAGTAGCCCCTTAGCTCATGTTTACCTTTGGTAAGCCGGTGAAAGTGGGTAGATATGGGAGGTGGTGTTACATTGACCGAGAAGAAATGAGATTTTGATAAATGTAACACAAATTCTCCACCACTTTGTGTTGATTTTGGTAGCATCAGAAAGTGTTCCAAGTCTCAAATTTAATGAGGTATCTTGGACATTAGTGTTCCAAAGAACCTAGAAACCATTTGTGGAAATTCCACTCAGTTCATGTTTTATTAAAATAATTAATTGTTTTAGTAGAGATCCTAAGTCTAAACTTATGGAAATTAAATAATTAATGGATATTAATACGACATGGTGTGAATCTTCTAGAGAATGAAGATCAAGTCAAGTTTTAATGTTATCCATTTATTAGACTTCCAATCTGGGTCGTTGATTCATCAATGAGAAGATTATAAAAGAAGGCTCAAGAGTAATTTGGAAAGCAAGCCGGGCACACACTCGGCAACCCAAAGGAGATCGATTCTGAAGGAGTAGAATTCAATTTCAGAGGGAGAGTTGCAGAGGCAGAAGGAGAAGAGGGAGTCAGCAGTGAATAAGAACGAGGAGAGAGGGACGCAGAGGTCCACAGAAGGAAACATAGTGTTTCCACGCAGAGCCCACACAGAGTGACGCATTCCAGCACAGGCACTGCGCAGAGAAGCATGCAGAGAAACGCAGAGGGAGACAGAGGGTCTTCCGGGTGTCAGAAAATCTTCAGAAGGATAGGAGAATTTTGTCTCAGGTCTTTTCTAAATGAATATGCCAGTGTATTCCTCGTAAAGAATTCATTTACTTAAGAATAATATATAAATCCTCATTTGTTGCACCGATTTTCCCACATTGGGGGCAATTGTCCAAAAATAAGTGTGTACATGTCATTGTTTCTTATGCTTATGTTTCTTATTGTTCCTTTCTCTACATATATAACAGTGAATGTTGCATTAGTATTTATTTCAAAGTTTACTAATAGAATTTTGTAAATAACTTATCGGAGTAATAAGTAGGAGAAATAAATCTATCACTGCAACTATATATTTCTGGATTGAATTTTTCACATGGTATCAGAGTTAGAGATGAGTAGCGGGAGCAAAGAACTGGAAAGTGAACATATATTTGACATTGTTGTGGTAGTTCGAAAGGGTTCATGCAGTTCTCCAGAGAAGAAGGGAAGCATGGAAGAACATATGGATCACGATGTTTCTTTTCTGTCATCCATATTGGAAGAAGAGTTTGATTGTGTGTCAAGCACTGATTCTCCCAAAGTCTGGTACATTGATAGTGGATCTTCTGCTCATATGAAGGGAATGCGAGAATGTTTCTCAAATTACCAAGAAGAGAAGATGAACTTTAAAATCAACATTTGTAATAAAAAAATATATACCCCTATTGAAAGAGGTACCGTAGTATTTCAAAAGGAAGCTGGAAATAATATTCGGCTCACTAATGTGTTGCATGTGCCTGGTTCGGGGATGACATTACTCTCAGTGTCTCAGCTTCAAAACAAAGCTATGAAGTTTTCTCCATTAGCAACAGAGTATACGTCAAACACTCAAGTTGGAATAAGAAAGCACAAATCGGAGTCGGGAGCAATAAACTATATAAGCTACAACTCGAATCTCCAATGGCACTAATAGGAAGCACTTATGAGAAGGGCTTGAATGAACTATGGCACAGAATAATTGGGAATTTTCATCATGGGGAGTTAAATATTCTCAAGAAAATTGTCACGAGAGTTCCAGAACTGAGCACCAAGTGAGACAATGTCTGCAGAGGGTGCGTATTGGGAAAGTATGCCAAGGCAACATATCAAAGAAGCACCAATAGGTCTAAAATTGTGTTGGGCTTAACACAATCAAATATCTGCAGACGAAATTCCACTAGAGATCTTAGTGGTGCCAAATATTTCATCACCTTTATTGATGACCATTCCAGGAAGACCTGGATATACTTTCTAAAGACCAAGGATGATGTCTTCAATTGTTTCAAAGTGTTTAAAGCTCTGGTAGAAAATCTGATAAGAAAGCGAATCAAGGTGTTTCGATCAGACAATGGTGGGGAGTACATTGATAAAGACTTCATAGGGTTCTGCGCAAGGGAAGGTATCAGAATAGAGTGGAACGCTCCATATAATCCATAGAAAAATGGTGTGGAAAAAAGAAAGAATAGAACTATTGTCGAGGTTGCAAGGGTAATGCTATATGATCAAGAAATGCCCAGATTTTTGTGGGTTGAAGCTTGTAATACAACTATCTACGTTCAGAACATGATTCCTCACAATGCATTGGGGAATATCACTCTACAAAGTGTCTTCACGGGAAGCAAGGATGTTTGGCACTGCGACATATTGTAATGTTCCCAATGAAAAGAGGAATAAAATGGATATGACTGCGGTAAAAGGATATCTGGTAGGATATAGTGAAAATGCAAAGGCTTACCACATTTACATTCCAGAGAACAGGAAATTTGTAGTGTGGAGGGATGTGAAATTCATGGAGGAGAGGGCCTTCAGGATATCTCGTGAGATGCCTTTCGCTATGCAATTTGAGGAGGATCCACAAGTCCAACCAAAATGACCTACAGAGGGTAATACGAGTGCTTTTCCAAGGCATGGGGATCCAAGGGATACTTCTCCCTAGGACTTGCAGGAAGGAGCACAGGTAGATCCACCCACTACCAGTGGTAGAAAGATCAAGGAACTACAAAAAATTCTGAGGGACACAGAGGACTTTTTCGGAGCCCCCCGAAATGAGAAGAGGCAACACAGGGAGCCTGAAAGATACCAAGCCTTGGTAGCACAGGTTGGGTAACCTTCTAGTTTTCGGGGAGAAACTTAGCACCAGTTATGGGTAGATGCAATGGTGGAAGAAAACAATTCAATCCCGACGAATGATGTATGGGAAGTGGTTCCAAAACCTCAGGACAGATCAGTTGTAGCTTCAAGGTGGATCTATAAGATAAAAATGCTACAGATGGAAATATCGAGAAATTTAAATCCAAGTTTGTGGCTAAGGGGTATGATGAGAAGGAAGGGATAGATTATGAAGAGACCTTCACCCCAGTATCCCGATATACTTTCATTAGATCTGTGATATCCCTTGTTGCGCAGATGGGATGGGAGATTCACCAGATGGACGTCAAAACTGTGTTTCTGAATGGGGTGATAGAAAAGGAAGTATACATTGAAAAATCGAAGGGCTTAAGAAAGCCTTATATGGACTAAAGCAAGCCCCTAGAGCTTGGTATGGTCGAATTGACAATTACTTACATAAGACGGGGTTTGTCAAAAGTGACGCAGATCCCAATATCTATTACCTAAGGGTAGGGAGTGAGCCTCTGATAGTGGTTCTGTATGTAGATGATCCATTTCTGACAGAGTCATCGAGGCTCATCAAGGACTGCAAGGAGAATTTAGCTGCAAAATTTGACATGAAGGATCTAGGGCTGATGCATTATTTTATTGGGTTGGAAGTTTGGCAACAGAAGGGGGAGATCTTCCTTGGTCAAGGAAGGTATACTATAGAAATTATGAAAATATTTCAGATGGAGCACTGTATACCCATGACTACTCCAATGATCACCAAATGGAAGAAGATCAACACGTCTGAAGATGATGAGGTTGATCCTACATTATATATACAGCTCATAAGATCTCTGATGTATCTGGTCAACACTATGCCGGACATCTGCTATGTTGTCAATACCCTTAGTCAGTTCATGGTGGAACCATGGAGGGTTCATTGGGGAGAAGCCAAACATGTTCTCAGAAATATTCAAGGAACAGTCGAGCCCAGATTGAAATACACTGGTGGCAATGACATCAGGTTGAGTGGGTTCACCGACGCAAATTAGGTTGGGAGTCCAGTGGATCGGAAATTTCCAGTGGGTATTGTTTCAGTATTCGATCAGGAATGACCTCCTGGTGCAGCAGGAAACAAAAATCCGTGGCGTTGAGCTCAGCAGAGGCATAATACATGGCAGCAAGCATGGCTTCGTGTGAGGCCATATGGCTTATGAAAGTGCTTGTGAACCTACTGAAGGAAAATATGGAAGCGACCGGTATTTATGTGATGATTAAAGTTGCATTAAGCTCTATGAAAATCTTGTGTTTCATGATCGGTTGAACCACTTTGACATGAGGTGTCACTTCATTAGAGACTATGTCCAACGAGGAGCTGTACATTTGCAGTTCACTCCAACAGGAGAGAAAGTGGCAGATATCCTCACGAAGGCTCTGGGGAAGACATTTTTTTCTATTTCAGAGAGAATATGGGGATGATCAAGAATCCATTTGAGTCACGGGAATGGATAGGATCAGGATTCAGATGGAGCTACAGTACAGATGAGGCAGTGATAGTGGAAGTTTCATGGGCAACAATATATAGGGCAGCAACGCAACAGATGAGGGGCAACAGCTAGAGATCAAAAATGCAAAGGATGCTTTAAATCCGAGTAGCATGCAGCTGGAATATTGCTAGAACACTTTCCTCACTAAGAGGGAGTGTTGATTTTGGTAGCATCGGAAAGTGTTTCAAGTCTCAAATTTTGTGAGGTAGCTTGGACATCGGTATTCCAAAGAACTAAGAAACCGTTTGTGGAAATTCCACTTGGTTCATGTTTTATTAAAATAATTAATTATTTTAAAGGAGATCCTAAGTCTAAACTTAGGGAAATTAAATAATTAATGGGTATTAATAAGACAAAGAGTGAATCTTCTAGAGAACGACGATCTCGTCAAGTTTTAATGTTACCCATTAATTAGACTTCTTACCTTGGTCGTTTATTCATCAATGAGAAGATTGTAAAAGAAGGCTTGAGGGTCATTTGGAAAGCAAGCCGGGCACACACTCAATAACTCGAAGGAGATCGATTATGAAGGAATAGAATTCGATTTCAAAGGGAGAGCTGCAGGGCAGAGTTGCAGAGGCAGAAGGAGAAGAGGGAGTCAATAATGGCTGAGAACGAGGAGAGAGGGACGCAGAGGGCCACAGAAGGCACCACAGTGTTACCATGCAGAGCCTATGCAGAGTGACGCAGTCCAATGCAAGGACTGCGCAGAGAAGCAAGCAAAGAGACGCAGAGGGTGAAAGAGGGTCTTTTGGGTGTCAGAAAATCTTCGGAAGGATCCAGGAATTTTGTCTCATGTGTTTAATAAATGAATATGCCAGTGTATTCCTTGTAAAGAATTCATTTGCTGAAGAATAATATATAAACCCTCATCTTTTGCACCAATTTTCCCACATTGGATTTTTCCGGGGACAATTGTCCAAAAATAAGTGTGTACATGTGATTTTTCTTATGCTTATGTTTCTTATTGTTCCTTTCTCTTCATATACAGTAGTGAATGTTGAAGTATTATTTATTTCGAAGTTTACTGATAGAATTATGTCAATAATTTATCGGAGTAATAAGTAGGAGAAACAAATCTATCTCTGCAACTGTATATCTGTGGATTGAAATTTTCACACTTTTTTGTCCTTCATTCAAAGATGCCCCATCAAAGTAGCCCTAGGGGATGCTCAAATAAGGGGCTTCAACGACCACTACCCTAGGAGGCAAAACTCCTTTCTCCTAGGGAAATGAGTAAAAATTCTCAATGCTTTGGTTGCCACATGATCAAGATTGGAGATATTTTCCTAGAAGACAACTTAATTACGTGCCAACCAAATTCCCCAACTAAGGACAAGTGGGAGAGATTTTAAAGGTTTATTTGTGGGTTGTCCAATCCATCTCCACCAAGCTTCTTCGATTGAAGGGCCTTCCCATTGTAACTGCACTCCTAGAGTTCTCGCACTACAATTATAGACTTGGGAGCTGAAAGGACAGGTAAGAAAAACGTGACAAAGAGTTTCTTCATCATTCTTACAGAGGGCACACCAAACCAACCGGATCTTGAAATTCCTTTGCAAGATTTTCCATATAGGTACCATATACTCTAATAAGCACCACATAAAACGTGTTGCCTTTGTAGAACATTTGGTCTTCCACACCAACTTCCACCACCAATTCAGCTTCCTAGGATCCTGACCTGCAAGGAGGATGTAACCTTATTTTGGAGTATAAACCCCAAAGGGAGAAGGGCTCCATACAATATTATCTTCCTTGTCTAAAATGCAAACATGACCAGCTTCCAAGGAGTCCATAAAACTTTTCCAAGCTTCCTGGAACGTTGGATCTATTCCCATATCCTCCACAGATAGCCAACGTTGTCTCTAAATCATGGTCGTATGTGGATTCACTATTTGAGACAACCTCACAAAACCTTTGTCTCTCGAAGCCTCAATGACATCCTATAAAATTTTGTAGCCCTGACCACTGCCCGCCTATGGATGAATCCCCAACCTTACTTTGCTCCTTCTTCAAACCTGCCAAGGTAATCCAGAACTAATTACATCAAATGACTTAAGTAGTGCTCTCCAAATGAGCGAAACATTTGAGCCTAGCTTGTTCACCTTTATAATCCACTCTTCTAGGGAGTTTGGAGCTATATCCTTTTACATTACTAACTTTGTCCACAAATTTCTACATGAGATCAAACACCACACTACCTTAGCTTGCCAAATCTTCAGAGAACTTGAAGATATTATTTAAACCCCATCCTCCCTGAATTTTATGTAATGAAATCTTTCCCCACCTCACCCATGGAAGAATTTTATGATCTTGGTTGCCTGACCATAAAAAATTGAAGCATAACCTTCGAATCTTTTCCAAAATTTCTTTTGGGATCCAAGCCAAAGAGGTCCAATAGACTCGGATGGCTTCCAATATCGACTTGTTCAAGAATATTCAACCAGCTCTTGACAACCACCTAAAAAACCATCCCTTTAATATTTTTTCATTTCTAACCACCAATCACATCCAATATTCCTTCAAGTAGCTATCATGTTTTAAAAAAAATCCTAATTTTTTAAAACCCCCCTCTAGATCCTTGATCCCAGAAGGAAAGAAATGTGTAATCCTTCTTTTCTCCCTCTCCTCTAGATTATGCACTGTAAAGAAGGATTTTATGTCATTAATCATCAGCCACATTGCTTTCCCAGAGAAAAGAATTTTTTTTTTAATATTAACTAGTTCATCTCTTCCACCACGACTAAAAATGAGAATATCATCCACAAACAACATATGGGTAAGATATTATTTTTTAGCAATAAGAGTTCTGTGGATTACACCTTTCCTTTTAGCCTCGAAAATGAGACAGTTGAGTGATTTTGTTACTAGAAGAAAGAGCAAAGGGGACAACAGGAAGCCTTGGCAAAGACCCCTATGAGTGAGAAATAAAGGGGAAACATCTATATTAATAAGTACAACAAAGGAAAATGTCTAAATACAACTCATTTCCCAAGAAAAAAAGTCCAGTCCAAAACCTAGATGAGTCAAAAGTAAACGAAGATAGATCCAACTTACCTTGTCATATGCCTTTGAAACATCAATATTCATAATTGCCCCTTTGTGATCTCATACATTGATACTATGAATTCCTTCTTGAGAAGCCCCAATAGTCTCTTGAATTTTCCTCCCCTCTAGAAAACTAAATTGTTCTTCTTTAATTAAGACTGACATAAAATGTTTGAGTCTATTGGCGATAATCTCCGCAATGACTTTATATATTGCATAGCATAATGAGATGGGTCTGAAATATTCAAAGAAGGCCGGAGAGTCTGACTTAGGGATTAAGGCTATGAAAGTGGAGTTAAAAGTTGGAAACATGGAACCTTCCTTCTAAGATTTTTCTGAAATAACTAACGGATCAGTGCTCATAACCTCATATAATCCCAAAAACGATTCTACACCCCATCCACCTGGCCCCAGATTTTTTTCCTTTTGTAATTTACGCAGAACTCCTTGCAAGTCTTCTTCGGAAATCGGGGCAATAAAACTCTTATTCCCCTCTTCATCCATAAAATTGGAAAGATCATAGTTGTTCGAACAACTTAAGTTATCGAAGCAACTTTTGGCACCTTGAAAAAGCTTTCAAAATAAGACCTTCCAAGCTCAGTTAGACCCTCAAAATTTGAGATCTCTTTGCTTGCTCCATCCTTGTGGCTCCAAATGGTGTTCGAAAACTTCCTCCCTTTTGCATATTCCTGGAAGAACTTGGTTTTCTCGTCTCCACTCGCCAGTCATATCACCCTAATTTTCAAGTGCCACTCTTCTTCTTGCATCTATAGAATCTCCTTTCTTCCACTTTCAAATCTTACCAAAACTTCTTTGGCATCTACCGAACCAAAACATACATCTTCCCTGGAAGGTAGGGACTTCAGGTGGGGTTATATATCTAGGAAATCCTTCATCCTAGATTCCTTTAGATATTTCTCCCACAATTTGGTTTCCTTCTTGACTCTTTTCAAGTTCTCCTAAAATTTTCTTATCGTTGATCTCCCCCTGGAGGGATCAAAGGGTACCAAAGAATTTTTCACTAGATCCTTAAAGGAATCCTCTTTTAGCCACGATGAATTAAATTTAAAGGGCCACGATGGCTTCTTGACACCTCCTTCCAATTCCAAAAGGATGGGAGAGAGGTCAAAGATACCTTCTTCCGAGACCCATTGCCTAAGCATAATATTTCCTTTGATTAACCCTTCTGCTAATATAAAATGATCTAGTCTCTTCATGACCCGATCCCCTCCCATTATTTTATTCATCCAAGTAGGTTTGAGCTTAAATAAGGTTGCGTCCATCAAATTGCCCACTTTAAGCCTATTTCTAAAGTAGTTTGTCTTCGGGTCTGGAATGGCATGCCTCCCTCCCCCCCAGGATTCAACTGCCCCAAGGGAGAAGTTAAGATCCTCACCTAGAACGAGATTTGGGTACTGTAAGAAGGCCTTCTTAAAAAAAAGAATCCCATAAAACCTATATGTTTCCCGTAGGCCCATAGACATTGACCAACATAAGGGATCTCCCCAGATACTCACTGAACATCTCCATCCCTATTCCAGAAGTAATCCCCTAGCATTTATTAACTTTAACATATTTTTGTAACCAACCAACCGTAGTGCCTCCATATCTACCCACCGCATCGATGCCAATGAACTTCCATCCAATAAGAAGATATTAAAGTTAAATATATATAAAAAAAAACATATGTAAATTAAAAAAATATTGTAAACTAATTTTTGTTGTCATGTGTGTGTGTGTGTGTGTGCGTGTGCATTAATTTTGTATTTATATCGTACACACTAAAATTATATATGCATAAAATGTCATAATAGAAATGTAACATTTAATAAAATACAAAAGTTAAATATATACCACAAACATGTCTAAAATGATATGTGTGTGTGTGTGTTAATTTTCTAGTTAAACCACACACACTTAAATTATATAAATTTATATATTTATAAATAGTTATAGTAGACGATTATGGAAAAGTTCTCGAGACTAAAATTGTCACTTGACCGCGTTGCATGATATCATCAAGGGAATGGTAATGTGGCGATCATTCCCTAACCTCACCTTGAGCAACAATCAATACAGCCAAACCATGAACACTCAGTGGAGGACTAAGCATTTCTGCCCTGTGCATGATATGGAGCCAAACATTCCCTCTTACAAAATCACAACAATGAGAAGGTTTGGGTGTTGGTGGTATGAAGTTTTTGTAGAACACATACGACTTCAGTAAATAAGAGGTAACTGTAACATTATAATTATCATAGTGAGAGAGAGAGAGAGAGACCTAAAAGGGGCGTCAAGGGACGAGGACATCAACCTCTCCACCCTGGCATGCTCAGGGTGAGGAGCAATTTGATGAAGATATTCGAGTGCCAGTTCGTCGACTCGTTGTTAACATGGAGGAAAAGGAGAGATGAAACACTAGTAACTCTCTCTGGGGTGTCAGGAATTTTCTCACTAGGAAACTTAGGGAATAAGAAGATACCAGAGAATGCTTCGAGAGAAAAATGACAGAGGCCAATTCCTTTCTGGTACATATGCACACAACTCTTAGGAATGTGGGCCAGGACGATTAGGATCTCCTTTCATCCTCCAACATCTTCCAATTCTCATGACAAGTCAAAAGTGACAATCTTGTAATGTCCCCAATATTTGGATTGCCTTGTAGTGAGATTAGGAGTGATTTCCAGAGCTTATGTGAGTCAGGTCACACGAGAAAGATTACATTATTGGTGGGATTAGAGGGTTTTGAGGAGTTTTATGGGGGCCAACTAGGATCACTTGCCATTTTTCATTATTAGGATCAATTTTTCACAGTTCAATATTGGTTCCGCTCCATTCCGTTGATTTCCATAAAATGAATATATTCATGGGAATATTTTAATTAATTATGCTTAAGATTTTGTTATGGGCTTAATACTTGGAGACACGCCTTAGTGTAATATATTGTTGGCATCAAGATGAAAATATCTACAAGATAGAACGATGAAAAGGGGATTTGGGGGACCGATGTGATCACGGTCGCAATTTAAGCATTTTCTGTAGAAAAAGGTGACTTTAATTAGTAGAAAGCCACTTATTAATTAAAAAGAGAAAATATGTTTTTATCTAAGGGGAAAATAAAAGGGGGGGGGGGGGAGTCACTTGGAAAATAAGAGGAAAATGCACAAAGTGGCTTATTAATAAAATAATAAAAATATATTTCTAAAATATTGGAGAAGATATGGGAAAATATTATAAAAGGGGAGAGAAGGCCATTTCTCATTCATTATGGTATATGATTATTTATTGGTGTTTGGTTTGGGAGCTTAGGCGAGTTTTTCTTCAGGGTTTTAGGAGAGACTCTCAAACTAGCTTCAGTGGACATTCTTTGCCACCCTAGCTAGTAATCATCCAATTTCGGTAGATATCATTGCCACCCTAGTTGGAATTATAGGAATATCACATGGGTTTTCCATTTGTGCTTTAATTGCAGGTTATTTGGGAGACATTTATTTAGTTGAATGAACTGGTTATTATTGTTAGAGTTAGAGATTGGATTGTTTTTGAAGACATTTGCTGAAGCAGAGCTTATTTGTTGACGTCGAATTCATCATTACAAGAGGGTCGAGTTGTTGAATATAAGAGTGTTGCATTGGTTTAGTTATTTGATGGAGTTATATTACAAATACAAGATATTATAGTGGTATCAGAGAATGATTTTGGCTAGTTGTGGGTCTAAATCAAAGTGATATCATGAATACGAACTTTAGGACCATAATAAAAATGGAAAAAAAACCTCTGATTCAGTCGCGGCAAGAAACACTTGTTCAAAAAATTGAAGAAGGAATTTCACAAGATTGGTAGAGAAATTTGAAGCATGGTCATCATCAAGGGCGACAAAGGAAAAACAAATTGCATATTTACAGATGATAAAGGTAAAAGGAGCACAATGGCTGAAAAAAATCTCAATGACAATGTCTGAGTGTAGGAGAAATGATGATTGGAAGTGAGGACTATGATCAAACCTCCCAAGATGAACTGGTAGAAGTCATACCTGTTGAAGAAGAAGCTAGTCCAGATTCACTCCAGCAGGTAAGTACAAGGGTTTGGGATGAAGGAGAATCATATAATGATGTAGAATTTTTGTCATCATTTAATGAGATTGTTGAGGAAAATAATGAGGCTACAAAATTTGATGACGATTCCCAAGAGGTGTGCAAAGATGATAACACAAAATTAGTTAGAAGTGTGAACTCAGACCCATTAGATGATTTATTCTACAAAGAAGATGTTACTCATATGCTTATTTGTGCCCATAATTTGGAAAACCAATTGTAGGTAAGTGTCGACCAAATTATGGTACCCACGAGGCATTATGATTATACACATACATCGGTGGCAGATTATTGTTTGAGATATGCATTGATACATGACAGTTTGGAATGAGAGCCTTCATGAGCATATTTTCAGACACTCAAAAAGGCATTGGTAGAGATGAAATCTAACTACCTTCACCTTCTTTCAAATAGAGTTAACCTACTCATGCTTGTTGAGATATACCATGATTCATTAGAAATGAAAGAGGAGGATGTTGACAGGCTTTCCCATGAGGTTGAGACTACCTAGGAATCCTTGAATAACAATCAAATGGCCCTCCAAGAATTATAGTTGCAGGTGGAGCAGCTTTGTATGGTGTTGAGTTTTGGACATTTCTCATCCCCCGTGGCAGACAATCAATTAACTATGGAAACCATCACACAAGAGGATGTTAGGGGCACTCATGATTTGATAAAGTAACCTCCTATGATAGTTGAGCATGAGGAGTACCCAAAAGATAAGGCACTTGCAGAGAAGCATGTCCTAGGGGGTTCTAATGATGCATCCATGTGATGTGGATACATATATATTTTAGATGAGGGTACATCCATCAGGGATCCAAGTTCAGTTGAAACGAGTGGAGTGGATATTGGAAGCCCATGTTGGCGCTAGAATCCGGGTGGGGCTTTCCATAATATGCCAAAGGTGTAAAATGACCATGATTTGAACTAGTGACTGAGCACACACATTCCTTCATGCAGTTCCGATCAGCACTAGTGGCCAGTTGGTTTGACGGGTGAATGAGCACAATCTAGGACATGTCTTGGCACATTGTCTATGTATGGTATTGTGGGATGATTAGCGTGCTTTGACAGGAGTCATTTTTATGTGATGACATTGGTGTGTCACCTGACAGGGCATTGTATGGGCTTGATACTTTTTCATTGATGTTTTTGACACAGGATCCACCAAGGATCAACAAAACAATGACATCCCCATTAACACGTGAGGAGTTATGCTGCTTAGGTTTACCCAGAATTAGTGTGGGGATTGATGATCATCTAGGAGCATCATGTCTTTGATGGAGATATCAATAGATTAGAGATGGAGGGAGTGGGATTCATAGGATTTCCCTTGGATATCCATATGGACTCTTGAACATGCCCCTGGATATTCATATTCCTATCACTCTCAAGTGTTGTTTACTGTCACAGAGAATTTGGTTGTCACTCCTCAATGCTATCATCATGAGCAACAGGACATAGGAGGCTCACCTAAGATAGTTGGATGAGACACAAAGCATCATGGACATGCGAGAGGAATTCTAGTTGAGGTGTATGGTTGGTGCGTAAGTTGTCACGTGTAGGATTAGGGATGGAATGTTCTACTACAGAGGTTGCATATGTTTCACCCCTGAGTACACATTCGGGGATATGAAAACGAGGGAGTTGCATGACATACATTTGGAAGTATATTCTAAGGAATTGCATGAGCATGAGGCACATCGGAAGGTAGACCTCTTTTACATAAAATACATGTAGGCTCCCAACAGTATTTAGATGCATCATCATGGGACAAGATAACAAATTTCACTGTGTGATATGGCAAGAGCATGACGTTTTAGCATGCATTGGGTTGATCATCGATACATGGTGTCCATCTATTGATTGCATACAGGGATTGGAGGAGAGGCACGGATGGGTTCCAACAATTATTAGTCCTATGCAACAATCAGTAGAGATTGGAAGTCGTGAACTTTCAATGTGGTTTTGGGAACTACTGATCCAATTGGTTACTATATTGTAGAAATTATACAAACAATATGTATATCAATGGATCCAATCTGATCTAACAATGTACTTGTTAGACCAGGAGGTAACTCCGCAAAACTCAATGTGTATTAGATGGAGATTGTGTGTGTACTTATACATGGAGGTGAGGCTATTTGAATTCAATTCCCAATGACTCTTGGCCTTACTTATTTACTAAATTACAATAATATACAATCTCACCCAACCCCTTAAGATTAGGTGTCAACATTCCCCACTTTAATCTGAAGGGATGTTGGTGAGTCCAAGCATTGTTCTGAACTTTTCAAACTTTTCTCTTCCAAGTGCTTTGGTGAAGATGTCTGCGGTCTACTAATTTGTGGAACAATGATGTAGATGGATGGTTTTGGCCTGAACATGATGTCAAATCAGATGGTATTTTGTATTGATGTGCTTTGTTCGATCATTGAATTTCGGGTTCTTGGCCAAATTTATTGCAGAAGTGTTGTCAATCATGAGTGGTGTTGAATGCATTTGTTTCATCTGCAAATCTTCTAGGATTTTCCTGAGCCACACAATTTCCTTTGTTGCTTCAGCTGTTGCCACATATTCTACCTCAGTTGTGGAATCTGTTGGAACTGACTGTTTGCGTGATCTCCATGAGACAGCTCCTGATCCAAGACTCATGGTATAACCTGAAGTAGACACCCCAGCTTCTTTGTCCCCATCAAAGTCTGAATCAGAGTATCCGATCAAGCTGAAATCGCCTACCTGTGTATATTTGAGTCCAAAGTCTTGAGTCCCCTTATAGTACTTTAGAACTCTTTTTGCAGCAGACCAATGTCCTTCACAAATTTTTTGCATAAAAAAGGAGAGGATTCCAACAGCAAATGAGATGTCTGGTCTATTGGTAGTTAGGTAGATAAGACTTCCTACAAGCTGTCTATACTTCGTTGCATCCTCAAATTCCTTCCCTTCAATGGATGTGAGCTTCAAATTTATTTCCATTGGTGTGGTTAAGGGATTGCATTCATCCATGCCAAACTTGTTCAAAAGATCTCTAATGTACTTCTTTTGAGAAAGAAATATAAATTTAGGATGTTGAGTTACTTCAATACCTAGATAGTAACGAACATAACCCAAATCAGTCATTTCAAAACCTTTCTTCAATTCTTTCTTTATGAATGCAATATAACTCTCATTGTTCCCTGTCATCAAAAGATCATCTACACACACCACAAGATATACAACTGTTTTTCCAACTTTCTTAACAAACAAAGTTGCATCATCAAGATTAAAATGTTTGAAGTAAAGTTTCAGAAGATGCTTAGTTAATTTCTCATACGAGGCTTGCGGTGCTTGCTTGAGGCCATACAAGGATTTTATAAGCTTGCATACTTTGTGTTCTTGGCTCTTCACAACGAATCCTTCTGGCTGGGACATAAAAAATTTCTCCTTTAGATCTCCATTCAAAAAGGAAGTTTTTACATCCATCTGATGGACTTTCCATCCCTTCTGAGCTGATAGGGCAAAGAAAGTCTAGATGGTGGCCCATTTTGCTATGGGAGAAAAAGTTTCTTCATAATCGACCCCTTCTTTCTGTGCAAAACGTTTTGCCACAAGCCTGGCTTTGTGTTTGTCAAGTGAGCCATCTGCTTTGTACTTGTTCTTGTAGACCCACTTACAGCCAATTGGTTTGGTTCCCAAAGGAGGATCAACTAGCTTCCAAGTGCCACTCTTTATCAAGGCATCATACTCCTTTTTAATCGCTTCATTCCATTCATCATGAGAAGTGGCTTCTTTGAAGGAAGTTGGTTCATGATCTGTAGACAAACTCAATTCACAGTTATAAGAAATATCCATATCAATAGGTGAATCAGAATTATCTACATCACCTTCGTTTTGTCTAGTGGAACTTCTTGTTCCCGTCTTTCCAACCTCATTGGGACGAACATTTTCTAGTGTCTTTGTCAACCATTTGGGGGGACCTTTCTGAGATGGGCCAGGCTGCTCATTTGACTGAGTTGGGATTGAATCAAGATTCAATCTCTCAATTCTGTCAATCACATCATTCAAGGTGTCATCCGTGGTTGGTTCTTCATGTGGGGGAGAGAGTGCTTCGGGAAATGATTCAACAGATTGATTCAGTATAGGAATCCCCCCTTCAAGATGTGGAATGTGATTATCAAATTCTTGAAAATACTTTGCATGTGTGAATCTATCCAGGCGATCAAGTTGCCGCTCAACAACATTGTCAGTCTTGGAATATTCAAGGAATATGACATCTCTTGCTATTTCAAATTTCTTATTGACTTTATCATAGATACGATATCCTTTGGAGGTATTGGAATACCCCAAGAAGATACATTTTCGACTTATAGCACCAAGTTTATTCCTTTGTACCTTGGGTATCAAAGCATAACAGGAGGAACAAAAGACCTTGAAATGCTTTACCGAAGGAATGCGGCCATGCCACATTTCATAAGGAGTTTTATTTCTGATTGAATTTGAAGGACACCTATTCTTTATGTATACAACACATAGAACTGTATTAGCCCAAAACATCAAGTTTACATTCTTAAAAAACATCATGGAGCGAACCATATTTAAAATTGTGCTGTTCATTTTTTCAGCTACACTGTTCTGTTGGGGATTATAGGGCACAGTTGTTTGATGTTTGATCCCATGTTGACGAAGATAATTTTCAAATTCGTTTGAAGTGTATTATTTTCCATTATCAGTACGTAAAGAGCCAATATGAGTTTTTGCATCATTTTCAACCCATGCATGAAAATTCTTGAATGTTTGAAAAGCATCAGACTTGTTCTTCAATAAGCAAACCCAACACATTCTGGTGTAATCATCAAAAAATGTCATCGTATATTTATTTCCATTTGTAGAAGAAACAAGCATAGGGCCACATAAATCTGAATGAATAAGCTCAAGTTTTCTAAGTGCTCTAGAATGTGAATCATGAAATGGTTGTTTGCTATGCTTTCCTAGAATACAAGCATCCCATTTCTTAAGTTTCCTAGGAATTGTAGGTAGTCCATTAACACCATTTTTCTTCAAAAATCGAAGGTTGTCATAGTTTAAGTGTCCAAATCTAGCATGCCATAAAAGACTTGATGGGAATGTACCTTCATCATGATGTGAACTAAATGCAAAGTTTCGTGCATGAGCAGAGGAACCTTGCAGCTTCAAGAGTCTTCCTTCTTCTATTCCCTCCATGACAAGTGAGCGATTTGATGCTTTTCTGAACTCAACCTTGCCATCAAACATGTGAATGGAGTATCCTTGCTGGAGGATGTGGACCAAGGACAGCAAGTTTCTCCTCAACTTAGGGAGGTATAGAACCTCATGTAGAAGATGATCTGGAAGACCATGCAACTTAAGCTTGATTGTGCCAAGTCGTGATTGCTTGAGTTTAGATTTATCTGTGAAGTATACTGCTCCATCAACTTTGTCAGTAAATTCTTCAAAAAAATATTTTCTAAATGTCATGTGACATGTTGCTCCTGAATCTAGCAACCAATCATTTCTCCAAGAAGTAAATGAAACATCAAACAAGTCTTCAGTTACTCCATTGTTACAATGTGCTACAACATAATGAGCGGATTCAGGTGCTTTACCTTTGTTTCTGTCATGAGCTTTACCTTTTCCTTGATTTCTTTGCTGCTCAATTTTATCCCAAGGCAGCTTACATGTAGATGCATCATGCCAATATTTATTGCAGTGTATGTAATGAAGATTAGATTTTTCAATTTGAGTTTGTCTGCCCCCCTTCCTCTAAAATTTATTCTTCCTCTTCCTCTTCGACCACCCCTTCCTCCGAAATAATCTTGAGCATGAATCTTCTCTCTATATGCAAAGCATACAACCTCTTCAGAAGACAGAGGGGCTATCATCTTTCCAAAATCTTTCTCTCTTTCTACAAACTTTTTCTCAAGGGAATCAAAGGTGATTTTCGCAAGGTTTCCACTTGCTTGCAATGACTCAAGATAATGTGAGTAAGTCGGATACAATGCCTTAACATATGCTATGAGAGATATATCAATTTCTACACCAGTGTTCTTAATGTCATGCATGATAGATCTTACTTATGAAGCTAAAGCAAGAGGGTCATCATTCTTCAGTTCAAGACTGAACAACTTAATCATTAATTGAACAATTTCAAGTTCTGAATGTGAGTCATAGAGTTCTTTTAGCTTGCTCAAGGCTTCATACGCATTTGAAAATGGTGTAATATGGCGACTCACCTCTTCATTTACAGAAGTTGCAATCAAGGCATAGGCCTTGCAGTTCTTGTTTTCCCAAATGGCGATCTCCTTGTCTGAAGTGGGCTTTGCTAGTGGAAGGTCTGTTTCTCCTTCACAAATTCTTCTCCACAGCTCATTAAAAATGAGAGTGTGCTTGATTTTCCGAGACCATTCAGGATATTTCTCCTTGCTGGAGAGAACAACTCCTACAATAGATATGAGAGAATGCATTCTTTTCAAGGAAAAAAAAATACTTTGCTGTCAAGGTAAAAACTCAATTCTGGTTTCAATTCTGCAAATTTATTTATTTATTTATTTATTTTTTGTAAAAATTTTGGGGAACAAAAAAACAAAGGTATTATCTAAGAGAGGTGTTTTCTGGGGGAGGTGATTTATGGGGAAGGCATTTTCTGGAGAAGGTGATTACTGGGGAAGGGAAAAATGTGTAAAATGCAAAATGATATTATTGCCGAATAAAAAACATAGAGGGGAGGGGACGGTGGGTTGGGAGGAGTGTGCTGCCGTGAGTACGTGGTGAGGGCCGTGAGAGGGGAGGGGGGATGGGGAGGGCCGAGGAGTGAGATGAGCAATGGGTGAGGGCCATGAGCAGGTTGGGAGGGCCGTGAGAGGGGAGGGGGGATGGGGAGGGCCGAGAGGGGGAGGGGGGATGGGGAGGGCCGTGAGAGGGGAGGGGGGATGCGAAGGTCCGAGGAGTGAGATGAGCGATGGGTGAGGGTCGTGAATGGGTGGGGAGGGTTGAGGAGAGCGGGTGAGGGGGTGGGGGACGTGAACGGGTGGGGAGAGCGGGTGAGGGGGTGGGGGAGAGCAATTGTGAGGGGGATGGGTGCTGTGGGCGAGGATGGCCGAGAGTAACTATGAGGGGGATGGGGCTGTGAGTGTGGGAGGTGAGTGTGAGTTGAGAGCTGTAAAAATTGAGTAGGATGTAAAAAATATTTTGCACAGTAAGTTTGAATGTGCAGAGAATTGTAAAAATGATTTCTACTGTAAAAAAGTGGTAGAATTTGCAGTAAAAAAAAACTCAGAATTATTCCAGAATTGCATTAATGGCAGGAGCAGTAAGACAAAATTGCAGAATGACAGGAGCGGTAAAATAGAAAATTGAAAGCACAATGACAGTCTGCAAAAATTCAGAACATGAGGGAGTTACACCAAAGGCAGGAATGCCAAAAATGGGACTGGATCTGATACAATGTCAGACCAGGAGGTAACTCCGCAAAAATCAATGTGTATTAGATGGAGATTGTGTGTGTACTTATACATGGAGGTGAGGCTATTGAGATTCAATTCCCAATGACTCTTGGTCTTCCTTATTTAATAAATTACACTAATATACAATATCACCCAACCCCTTGGATTAGGTGTCAACAGTACTAAAGCTAAATACTAAATCCTTCTATAAATCAATTGCCGAAAATAAACACAATCGCCAATCACAACAAGTGCAGCAAGAAACAAATCAAACCACAACACATATAATTTCCTAGGGAAAGCTTGCTACTCAAAACCCCTCTATCTTCTATTGTATATTCCACAAGGAATCATGAAACAATTACAATGCACTCTTCTCACAAGAGTCTCCTACACTCTCACAACTGTCTCACACTGTCCTAAACAAAACAGGCCAACACTAAGCCAATTCTCAACCTCTAAACAACCTACCTTGCTTGTGCAATTCCCGATGAATGCAATCCCTATTATTTAGGAATTTTTGCCTTCCTACACTACGCAATGATCATGGGCACTCCGATGGTGTTTTAACTACATTTGGGCAGCCTGCTAATATCACAACTGATAGTTAACTTCCCTTTAACCTTTGTCTCAACTGGGTCTCCACTAAAACTGACATGCATGCAACTATTAATAGTAAACCATTAGTTGCACAGTAGATCACTGATTGTGAATTAAATAATAGTTAATTCACTTGATCTCTCACTAGTGCAACAAACACTTACAACTAGTTCAATTGACTTTAACTCACTTAACTGAGTTAACTGATTTCTCATGCTTTAAACTCATGCACTTAACTGCAACTTGAACTCTAAAGCACATAGAATCACTCTGCATGCCTCAACAACTACCCTCAACTAGAAATTCATGAGCTAAATGAGTTTATCAAACTCAGTTAACTATTACAAGTGATCATGAGATAAGATTACAATTTATTGTCCAATCTAATTAAGGGATAATTAAATTTGACACATATCCAAATTATTAAATAAATTGAATTTTACACTAATGTATCGCTATGACCCATCACTACACGACTTGTGGTCCCACACTAGTGTACCTGCTGTCATGTTGTTTTGGATGCCATTTTCATTTTTTCGTGTTGTAAACTTCAACACTCCATCTCAACAAGAAAGGAATGTCCTTGCATGTGCAAATGCACCTCTTACATGCGACATGCAACACTTCTCTAGTGTTTCTTGCACATGCAACTTTTGCATGTGACACTTATGAAACTGAATAGCCTCCAAACAACTGAATCAATATAATGCATCTGTCATCAGAGTCTTCTAACTGCTGCTAGCTATTGAACATGTCTACTGGACTCTTTGCGCTGCTAACATTTGCATCCATGCACTCTGCACGACTGCCAACTCTGATCTGCACTCCAATATCCGACATCGGTCACTCTGATTTCTGTCTTCCTGACATCTGACTGCATCAATCTAACCGATCCTTCCTGCTACTGTTATTCTGTGGGCTTCTCATAGCCGAGTTCAATCCATGAGACACACCATCTCAATGGACCCTACCCAAATTTATTCTTGGGATCATATCTGCACATTGCCCCACCTCACACTTGGAGGTATAGATGCATCTACTCCCTCTGCCCATCTGTCTCGAAATTTCCCCCTCCTAGAGGTATCTTCTTGAGTGGACTCTTCCACTCAGTCTCCTCTCTGCTTCTCCAATTGTGGCTTCTCCACAAGCTTCTGAGACTGCATGTTGAGAGGCTCCCTCTCAACCACCAAGGCACTATCCTCTGATTTGCTCCGCAAATATTTTCATGCATATTGTACCTCAAGTGAATACAAGTTCTTGACTTGCGCACATTGTAATTGTCCCGTCGTCACAAAAATTTATAAAAAAAGAGCTGATTTTAAATCAATGATATCTCCCTCATTCCAGCTCCGATTCGACCGAATTTTTTTTCTTTTCAATTTGGGTATTTTTTCGCAAGGAATCCAAATATGCTATTTGTTTTTGAAAATTTTGCATCAAAATTTTCAGATATTTTCTGCAAACTCCCACGCCCAAATAATTCCTGCTCTAATACCATGTAGAAATTATACAAACAATATGTATATCAATGGATTCAATCCGATCAAACAATGTACTAAATCTAAATACTAAATCCTTCTACAAATCAATTTTGGAAAATAAACATGATCACCAATCACAATAAGTGTAGAAAGAAACAAACCAAACCACAACACGGATAATTTCCCGGGGAAAGCTTGCTCCTCAAAACCCCTCTATCTTCTATTGTATATTCCACAATGAATCATGAAACAATTACAATGCACTCTTCTCACAAGAGTCTCTTGCACTCTCACAACTATCTCACACTGTCCTGGACAAAACTGGCCAACACTTAGCCAATTCTCAACCTATAAACAACCTGCTTGCCTTGCGCAATTCTTGATGAATGCAATCCCAATTCTTTAGAAATTTTGGCCTTCCTACACTGCACAAGGATCATGGGCACTCCAATGGCGTTTTAACTGCATCTGGGCAGCCTGCTAATATCACAATTAATAGTTAACTTCCCTTTAACCTTTGTCTAAAATGGATCTCCACTAGAACTCACATGCATGCAACTATTAATAGTAAATCATCAATTGCATGGTAGATCACTCATTGTGAATTAAATAATATGTAATTCACTTGATCTATCACTAGTGCAACAAACAATTACAACTAGTTCAACTGACTTTAACTCACTTAACTGAGTTAACTAATTTCTCATGCATTAAACTCATGCACTTAACTGCAACTTGAACTCTAAAACACATAGAATCACTCTACGTGCCTCACCAACTACCCTAAACTCGAAATTCATGAACTAATTGAGTTTATCGCACTCAGTTAACTATTACAAGTGATCATGAGATAAGATTACAATTTATTGTCCAATTTAATTAAGGGATAATTAAATTTGACACATGTCCAATTTATTAAATAAATTGAATTTCACACTAATGTATCACTAGGACCCATCACTACACGACCTGTGGTCCCACACTAGTGTAGGTGCTATCATGTTGTTTCTCCATGCCAATTTCACTGTTTCTTGTTGAAAACTTTAACATATATCACTCCACTTCTTGATGAGAAGGGATATGAAAGTGAGTGATGTAGTTGATTTTGGGGTTAACATATGGAGGATTTTGGAGACCTTCACCATGTGGCGATGCATATTTTCCCTCTCTTTGCTCAAGATTTATTCTAGTTGTAGACTGGTAGACTTTGACCTCGTTGAAATGCCTTGGTAGGATGTGCTTCATGGTCGAGGGTTAAAACCTTACAAATATTTTGGCATGTGGTTCTAAGCAAGGAGGATTTAATATGAACACACGGGGAAATTATTTATGACTAGAGTGGTGTAGAAACAACATGTAAGTCCCTTTTTGAGATTAGCATGGGACCCTCGCATCACATGGATTGGCAGTTCAACTACCATTACGAATGAGTTGGTTTTTACAAGGGTAGATCACTAATATCTTCCATTGGGCCTCAGTTTCACAGAGAGAGTTTCATTTCTTAGCGATTCATTGATCCAGGTGGTTCCAAATACACTCAAGAGACCAAGAGGACTGATGATAGGTCAAAATTCAAAGTGGTCTGATTACTCTCGACTAGGTTCAGATTGAAGTGCACGTCGCCCTGATTCCAACGGTGCGAATGGATCTCCAGTCTGAGCCCGTATAGAGAAGTTAGAAAGAGTTAAAGTTGGGCAGTGGGCCAGGTTTAATTGTCACACAAATTCCGTCGGCGGAAGGAACCCGACTCTGAAAGCGTATAAATTATTAGCCTCAGGTGCCCTTAACATATGACCCTTATTTTTGATTAAAATAAAAAATAACTAATATATTAAATATATATATATATATATATATATATATATATATATATATATATATATATATATATATATATATATATATATATATATATATATATATATATATATATATATATTAAAATGGGGTGGCGGGCACCAACCCCGCCATCCCAAATGACCATATCATATTATAAAATTAAAATATTTTTGGGTCGGCGGGCCATGACCCTTGCCAAACCCCACTGCACCATCGTAATACATATGTATTAAACTACATATAGTGAAAATGGTTGGGTTGGGGCCGCGTGGAGCGGACCCCGCTCACCATAAACAGATGTTTATGTCTACACCACTGGAGGCGGCGTTGGAAATAGGATTGGCGGGGGTCGATTCCGCCCGACCCACGTGGTCAGCGCCCGAGCGGGCGGTCCCAACACTATGTGCCATTAAAAACAATTACAACCCATATTTAATATATCTCAAAAAATACAACCGCATGAATTTCAACGATGGTTCAAAATTACATGTCCTCGCAGGATTTTGGGGGAGGTGGGATTTGATCCCCTGACCTCTCCTCAACAAACTCGACTTTTTTACCACTACACCAAACTACTGGATGTGGTAAACTTCGCCGACAAGGGGTATAAGAACCTCAAATTCGCGGTGCGTCCGAGGGCAGAGTGAAACAGGACGGAGGAGCCCAAGAACAGAACAGAGAGCGAGGTTCTGTATAGTGGAACCATGACAAAGTTCCAGGAGGCAGAATGATGGCACAAATTTTGAGAAAGAGAATATTCCTTTTATGCCCAAAGATCCTTTGGAAGATAGAATTTCTCTTTGTTAAAATGCATTCAAGTTTACAGTCATTTTTCTCAGATTTTCGCAGGGAACGCAATGGTGAGGTCATATTCGCCTTTTGAGCAGTAGATTTGCAGATTCATAGCGGAAGAGAATCTTCTAAAATCTTGAAGGAATCTTCCAGATTCCTTAGAGGCCGAAATTCGTCGTAGTCGAAATGAGGTCAAATTTATACTCATTCTTCTTAGAATTTCGCAAGGATCTCAATGGTGAGGTTAAATTCCTGTTTTGTGTTACAGATTTCATGTCAACCGTGGAGAAGTATATTTGAGGAATCTAAGGGAATCTAAAAGATTCCCTATGACCCATATTTCGACGGTGTCATAATTCATAAAATTTACAGTCGATCCTACACCTCTCGGCAACACGAATTCAGCGATGCAGTCAGATTTTTCATATGAGTCATAGATGTTTTGGCCATTTTCCATATTGGAATGACGATGTCGGATTTTAGAGTGTGGACAGTCGATTTCACTACATTCGACGCCATGACTTCGATGGTGCATTTAGATCCAGCAGTTGAGCAGCCTATTCTTCCACCAACATTAGAGTTGAGGTATATTTAACATTGTTGCCATGTACTTCATTGACTATTGTTGTGAGATGTTTTATGGCATGTTGATTCTTGCTTGATGTATGATTCAGAATCTTGAGGGTTATATCATGTGATATGTATTCATCATGGATGGTCATTTATGTTCTGAGATCCCTTTGTTACCCTGATGGCAGGATACTCTTTGTCACCATGTGTGAGGTTGTCATGCTAATAGGAGGTTTGTTATGAGTGAGAGTTCCTTGTAGCAGAACATCTCGTGGAGAGACTTTTTCACTCATGTTGGGGGAAATTTTCCTTGTATGACAAGTAAATAGCGTCCATGTACATCATCACCATTTCCAGCACTAAATGAAGTGACCAACACCATCGAGACACCAAGGCCCGGAGACGTAGTCCACACTGGACGAACTTCGTTATTAAACATCTTGTGTTTCTGTTGTGTAATTGTTGACATGTCTTCCTCTTAATTATATCTACAGATGTGTCCATTAATGATTTGATAAAATGAAATTCTAATACATCACAAAAGTAAAAGATCATGGGTAAATCTGGTAGCTGATGGACACGGATCAAGTGGTATCAGAGTGGTCTTCTTGCTGATGTGAATTGCAAGCGTGAACCATTGAATGTGTAGCAATGGAGGATGTCAAAGACATGTACGAGGCCATGATAAGGACATCTGAAAGGATGGACATGTTGTATGAAGCTTATAAGAAACAAGCAACAGATAGCGCTGAGTTGAAAACACTTCTACAAGAGGAGAAGGAGGACAAGTAGCGATCACAACTTCAATTGCAAGCCATGATAGATGCATTGGAAGAATTGAAGCACAACGACCAGAGCCTTCAAGAAAATTATGTTGAATTAAGGAGGCTTCTCCAAGAGGAGAAAGTAGAGAAGCAAAGACTGCAGCTTCAGCTAAGAGCTGTGTAAGAGGCCTTGAAGGAGTTGAAGCGCAACAAAGGCTTGAAGCAGCCATCGTCACTTGTTTTTGCATCGACATCTGAGGTAAACAATGTTGATGTTTCTTTAGTTTCATCTTCACATGCTATAATTTATGTGGGAAATGTGGAGATACACATTACAGGATCTAGCATGCGAATCCTCACAAAGATGGGATATAAAGGAGGAGGACTTGGCATTAATGGCCAAGGCATAACTCAGCCATTGGAGGTCGTGAAGAGACGTCAATTAGAAGGTTTGGGGTACACCGAAGGACAATGCTCGAAGGTTTCAGAAGCTCCCAATGAATCATTGAAACCATTGGACAAAGAGAATGATGGGAACACTTCACCATCATTCTATGAGAGCCCACATGACAGTGAAAGAGCTAAGGCAAGCTCTCGACACAATGATCACATTAGAGACCACTAGGAAAGGTATAACAAGTCTCGTTATTCTCAAGATAATTTTGACTATAAGCATGTTGATAATCATGGAAAAAATTCATGGCATATAAAAACTTGTCATTTTTTTGGTTTGCATAACCATGTCATTGTTGAGTGCGGGAAGAGAATGGCAACACGAAAGAGTATGAGGCATGAAAGGCCTTCTCGACAGCAGGGAAAGAAATTGGTTAAGCAGGTATGGAGGAAGAAGACTCATTGCAATTATTACGACAGAAGTGGCCATAAAAGAGCCACGTGTTGGAGACTCCATCCAAAGCAGTGTCTGAAGGACAAAGCGTCCGTGCAGAAACCAGTCAGTGAAAACGTTCAACAAGAAAATCCACCACATTCATCATGGTTCACTATGTTGAGTAAGAAATGGTTTTTCTAGATGTCTTAGCCAAGGTTGTAAATCAAGTGTTGCAATTTAAAATGTAAAAGTGATGAAGCAATAATGATTTTTTGGCCTTGTATTGATAGCTGGGGTATTGATTCCATTTGATGTAACCTTGACCACATAGTATGGTTATAAACTCGTGGCAAGTGTGGGGAATGCTTCAGTCATAGTTTGGTCACTTATTTAAGAATGTAATTTGAAAAATATTGTACTACAAGTTTTCAGAGGATGTAGGTGTCGGCTCATCGCTTATGGCTCTGAAGGACAAAGGTGAAGGAGAATGAAGGGTGACCTTTCAGGACACTTGTGGTGCAGACAAGGTACAAAGCAGTTGCAGATTATAGTTCATGATTTTGGTGGACCAAAATCTGCTTAATGGGGAGGATTGATCCAAGTCGCCCCAGACACCCTTAGGGGACCAAGAGGGTTGATGATAGGTCAAAATTCAAAGCGGTCGGATTACTCACGAACCAGGTTCATATTGAAGTTCTCCTCACCCTGATTCCAACAGTGCGAACAGATCTCCAATCCGAGCCCGTATGGAGAAGTTAGAGTGAGTCAAAGTTTTGGTCAGAGTTGGGCAATGGGCCAAGAATAATTGTCCCACAAATTCACTGTCAACCGGAAGGGAACCCAACTCCCAAAAACAGGCGAAATTGTGGCCTCGTTAATTTTCCCAATGACCATTATTTTCGTTAAAATAAAAGATAACTAATCTATTATAAAAAAATGAAAAAAATATTAAAATGGGGTGGCGGGCGACCAACCTCACCAACCCCAACAACCATATCATATTATAAAATTAAAACATTTTTGGGTCGGCGGGCCATGACCCCCGCCGAACCCCACGACACCATCGTAATACATATGTATTAAACTACATATAATGCAAGCAGTTGGGTCAGGGCCGTGTGGAGCAGACCTCGCCCAGCATAAACACATGTTTATGTCTACACCACCAGAGGCGGAGTTGGAAACAAGACTGGCAGGGTTCGAACCCGCCTGACCCACGTGGCCACCCCCCGAGCGGGCAGTCCTAACACTATGTGCCATTAAAAACCATTACAGCCCATATTTAATATATTTCAAAAAATATAACCACATGAAGTTCAATGGCAGTCCAAAAAAACATGTCTTGCAGAATTTTGGGGGAGGCAAGGTATAATCCCTTGACCTCCCCTCAAAAAAATCGACTTTTTTACCACTACACCAAACCATTGGATGTGGTAAACTTTGCCAACCATGGGTACAAGAACCTCAAATTCGCAGTGCATTCGGGGGGAGAATAGAGAGAGAACAGAACGGGACGGAGGAGCCCGAGAATGGAACAGAGAACGGGGTTCCATACAGTGCAACCATGACAGAGTTCTAGGAGGCAGAACAATGGCACATATTTTGAGACAAAGAATATTCCTTTGATTCCCAAAGATTATTTGGAAGGTAAAATTTATCTTTGTCAAAATGCATTCAAGTTTACAATTATTTTTCTCATATTTTCACAGGGAACACAATGGCGAGGTCAAATTCGCCTTTTGAGCAGCGAATTTGCAGATTCCTAGCAGAAGAGAATCTTCGAGAATCGTGAGGGAATCTTCCAGATTCCTTAGAGGCAAAAATTCGCCGGATTCGAAATGAGGTCAAATTTATACTCATTATTCTCAGAATTTTGCAAGGATCTCAATGGTGAGGTCAGATTCCTGTTTTGAGTTACAGAGTTCTAGTCAACCGTGGAGAATCATATTTGAGGAATCTAGGGGGAATCTAAAAGATTCCCTATGACCCAGATTTCGACAGTGTCAGAATTCATAAAATTGACAGTCGATCCTACACCTCTCGGTGACACGAATGTAGCGGTGCAGTCAGATTTTCCATATAAGCCATAGATTTTTTGGCCATTTTCCATAGTGGAATGATGTTGTCAGATTTCAAAGTGTGGACAGTCTATTTCATGCCATTCGACGCCACTACTTCGATGGTGCATTTAGATCCAGCATTTGAGCAGCCTATTCTTCAGCTAGCATCAGAGTTGAGGTATATGTAGCATTGTTGCCATGTACTTACATTGATTATTATTGTGAGATGTTTTATGTCGTGTTGATTCCTGCTTGATGTATGATGTAGAATCTTGAGGGTTATGTCATGTGATATGTATTCATCATGGATGGTCAGTTATGTTCTGAGATCCCTTTGTTGCCTTGATGGCGGGATACTCTTTGTCACCATGTGTGAGGTTGTCATGCTAATAGGTGGTTTGTTATGAGTGAGAGTTCCTTGTAGTTGAACGTCTCGGGGAGAGACTATGCCACTCATGTTGGGGGCACCTTTCCTTGTATAAAAATTAAACGTCCATGTACATCATCACCATTTCCAACACCAAATGAAGTGGCCAACACCATCAAGACACCGAGCCCCGGGGACGTAGTCCACACTAGATGAACTTCGTTATTAAACCTCCTGCATTTTTGTTGTGTCATTGTTGACATGTCTTCCTCTTAATTATATCTACACATGTGTCCATTAATGATTTGATAAAATGCAATTCTAATACATCACATAAGTAAAATATCATGGGTAAATCTGGTAGCTGACGGACCCACATCACTAGTTGGTATTTTGGAGAGCCTCACTAGTATGGCAGTGTGAGCAACGGGAGGAGGTTGTCGTTAGTTCATGTGGAGGAGGTCCCTTCTCAACAAGAGTTGGATTGTACCTTCAGGAGTTCACTCTTGAGGTACATGAGATTGGTTTCCTGATAAAGCAACTTCTTGAGGAGATGACCTAGATTTTTCTTTTTCAAGATGTTGTACTTATTAGTGGCATGCAGAGGACCTTTGGTGTATTTTCCTTGTTGGTGAGTGAGTGGAGCAAGGAATGCTTAATGATAATCAATATGGTTTGGGATCCCATTATCATGAGATCGATCCATGTTGGGGTAGTACAGTGGTTTGGAATGGTGAAGTGGCACATTCGGGACCCTGGTATTAGTTTGGATTTCCTCTTAGAGGAGCAACATCTGATGACATTGATCGAGGAAAAGCAATTAGGGGAGACTGTAATGTCCCTAATTTTGGATTTCCTTGTGGTGATATTAGGAGGCATTTACAAAGCTTATGTTAGCCAGGTCACAGGATAAAGATTACATTGTTGTTGGGCCCAGAGGTTTTTTAGGAGTTTTATGGGGGACGATAAGGATCACTTGCCATTTTTCATCATCATGATTAGTTCTGCATAGTTTGATCTTGGTTCTGTTGCATTCCGACGATTTCCGTAAGACAAAGTTATTAACCGGAATATTTTAATTAATTATGCTTAAGGTCTTGTTTCGGGTTGATTACTTGGAGAGACACCTTACTGTAATAGCTCGTTCGAATTAGGATGAAAATATCTATTAAACATAATGATGAAAATGGACTTTGGGAGGCTGGTGTGATCATGGAAGTAGTTTAAGCCTTTTTTAGAGATAAAAGTGACTTTAATTAGTATTAAAAAGTCACTTATTAAATAAAAACATAAAAAGTGTTTTTATCTAAGGGGTAAAAAAAAGGGGCAAAAGTCACCTAGAAAATAGGAGGAAAATGCACTAAGTGGCTTATTAATTAAATAATAAATGGACATTTCTAGAAGATTGGAGAAGTTCCAACAAAATCTTATAAAAGGGGAGAGAATGCCATTTCTCATTCATTTTGGTTTAGGATTATTTCTTGGTATTTGGCTGGGGAGCTCAGGTGAGTTTCTGTCAAGGGTTTCACACGAGACTCTCAAACTAGTTTCGATGGACATCCATTGCCACCTTAGTTAGTAATCATTGAATTTTAGTGGACATCATTGCCACTGTAATTGGCATTGTAGGAAAATCACACAGGTTTCTCACTTGTGCTTCAATTACAGGTTATTTGGGAGACATTTATTCATTGGGATAAACTGGTTATTATTGCCAGATTTGGAGATTGGATAGTTGTTGAGGACATTTTCTGGGGTTTAGGGTATTTGTTGAGGCCAAATTCATCATTGTAGGAAGGAAGAGTCGCTGACTATGGGAGAGTTGCGTTGATTGAGTTATTTGTTGGAGTTGTATTACATATATGAGATATTATAGGGCTCCTCCCATCAGGGTATGAGACCATCTCATTTGGGGAAATTATAATCACAAGCAAAGAATTAAAAGGTGGCATCTAACCACAACTCACCGAAACTTGTGGAACAACCACCGAACCTAGCCAATTAGACTAGCATTGAAGGCACAACTAAGGAAGAATCCTCGAAGAGACAAGAGTAATTTTAAGGTGCATATATTGAATGGAAGCATCCTCCCTGGATACTAGAGGGATACAACGACCCATTCTTGTATCTAGAGCGTAGGAACAACCTAGAAGGGAGAAAGATCAACACAACAACATCTTGATGGAGAAACACATCCAACCCACCCCAAGTCTAATCAAGACAAGGTCCAGCCCCACCACGCATGATGAATCTCTAGAATTATTACTATATATGGTTTTCATTCTTATGTTATTATGTTGCTCCAAACTTTCTAATTTCCGCCAAGTTCATTTTATTTTTGTTGTATCATAGTAATTGCCATGCACTTGAACTCACTAGGAGACCATATGGTTTCCTTGTCATGGGTAGATGGTCCTTGCACTCCTTTATTCAAGATTGTTTTGTTTTTTTGTGCTACTATCAAATCTATGGCCCAAAGCTCTTGGGAAAATTGTTTGGTTTCCCTTTCACAGGTAGGCAGTTTCCACAAGGTTTCTCTATCTGAATTTTGTTATTGGACAAAGGCATTTCCAAATCTTGAAGGTTATATTCTATGTACAATTTTTATCATATAAAAATTTTGATTTGCCAAAAAAATAGATGTATTAAAGATATAATATTTCAATAAAATATAAAAATTAAATAACAAAAAATATATTAAAAAAATATTTAAAATTTATTCATATATATATAATTTTTTTATTTATATCATACACACTTAATTTATATAACAAGTTGTAATAGAAATATAAAATTTCAATAATTTATAAAAGAAAAGTATATATTAAAAAAATTGTAATTGGTTATTATTTATTATTCACAAGTATAAATACATGATACCTTCACATTAAATATAGACCAGAATTATGAATATTTTTAGCATTATATATAAAAGAGTTTATATATATAATTTTCAAAAAAATTATTATTATTATTATTTTTATTTTATTATTTTTATTATAAATTTCTTTGAATTTCACGTGATTTCATAACAAATTTCAATTGAATTTTAAATAAATTTCGTGAAATTATTGATATTCGTATTTAGATTGGAAAGCTCATCAAATAAATTGCGAAACCCATTAGCTCAACTAACCCATACTACTATGTCTCATCACATTAAGATCTTAGCATAAAAGTCACACATGCTTTTATAATGTACATTTGCTTGACATTCCAACTCTAATTAATAAGTGGAAAAGTAAAACAATTCATCGTTTCAATTAAACTTATGTGTGTCATATAAATTATAACACATTTCAAGTTATAAAGATTTCAATACATTTGATATACTTAATGTTATAAAATTCCAATGCACTATATGAAACAATGAGAATTAATATGAAATCTCGGATATTTTGATACAATTAAATTTTTTTAAATAATAGGTTTATTTTAACATTGTTAAATATCTTTTTTATACATGTATGAATTTAATTTATAATTTATATAAAATTTTGAATTTATATAATTTATAATTTATATAAAAAATTTGTTAAGTTTTTGTTGGGATGTCAAACTTGGTCACACATCTTTTAGGTTTTTTTTTCTTCTCGTTTCTTTTTTTCAATAATTTTTTTGAGATTGGAATATGATTGAGGTTCTATATCTAGAGTGTAGGGTCTGTTGTGTTGCATCTTGTTTCTAAGGTTTCTTCTGCCTAGGTCAATTGTTCTTATTTCCCTCTCTAATGGCCCTTTCACCTTCAAGATCCTCCATATCCTTTGGCTTCTCTAGTTTCTCAAGGGAATAAGAAGTAGGAGAGATCCTTTATCATTTGTGATCTAGATATATTTTCCCATTTTCTTGAAGGTCATCCAGGTGGTTTAGGAGAGATCACACTCTCCTCTCTTGGTTCTAAGTCTCGTGGGAGGAAATCAATTTTGTCCAAATCCAAAGAAAAAGCTAGAGAAGAAATGTTTGTTGGTATACAGTTGTCCATTACTAGGTGGTCAAAGCATTGAATGCATGCTCATGGTCGCTCTGGGGGTCTTGCTCTGGGTTGAGATATTCGAAAAGTTATTGTTTAAAATTTTTGGAGTATTAATTTTAAGATGGAGCTTGTAATTTTTTCTTCGAAGCTAGGGACTCCACTTATATGCATTTATCTCTATGGGCCTTGTGAAGGCTGTGCGGATTTCTAGAACAATTTATTTGGGGTTGAAGGTGATCGATGCCGAGAATCTGATTATTGGAGGGAATTTAAATTTTTCCTTGGGTTTTGTTGAGTTTTTGGGCCCCAAGGATGGAGGTGATAACCTCTCTGATCAGTTTATCAGTAAGCTTGTGGAAAAAATAGTGTTGCATGTAGAACCTGTAAAGCTAAATCCAACTTGGAGAAACCATCTTATTGCAGAGGATCAAATTGCAAAAAAAATTAGCATTTTTTTAGTGGTGGAAGCACTGGTGGAGCATTTTTATAATCTTTGACGGTGGGTTTGCTCCGAGGGAGAGTTTCATCACTTTCCCATTGTGTTGGTGCTGAAAATTCGTGGCCCCAAGCTTGGTAATCCATTTAAACTAAATTATACATGGATAAAAGATGAAGAGTTTGTAAAATTGTTCATGGAAGGTTGGATCTCTTATGTTCCAAACAATGGATCTTCTATTGCCCTGCATTTTGAAGATGATCTACATTTATGAAGGGAACAAAATGAAGTGCAGATATAGAATAGAAACATAGAGATACGATGAAATTGGAATCCAATTAAATAAGTAACAAATGTTGAAAACTCTTTACATGCAGAATGACAAAAAGTAACTTGAGTGGTGGTAGCTTATCTCTGAGAAAAGATATGATGGCTACATGTCTTCTTGAACAATGTTACAATGAGGCACAAAGGCCTTTATATCATGAAGAAATAATGAGAAACTCTACACATCTGAAACCCTAAATCTAGGAGATGAAGCGCTAAAGGCTTATGGGCCTCGATGGGGTAAGTTAGAACGTCAAATTTTAGGTCGTAACTTTGACATACGATCTCCTTTTGGCGTGCACAATAGACCTTTAGAAACATTTATTCGAGGAGAAAAAAATTCAACTTCAAACATTAATAAAAGACTAAAGATTTATTGTTTCCCCAAAAGATGTCGTTTAGGGCCTCAAAAGGGTTTCGGAAGTTCAAGACCTGAAAACTGCAAAAAATAGAACACTTCTAAAATAGAAAGATGTCCTGAAAAATATGAAATTATGTTGTGAGTAAGGTAGAATAGAGGGGTGGCCACTAATATCCACTTGGATCAGTCTTACCCCCTTAGGAAGAAATGGTCCCCATTGTGTTGATTGCCTCCATGAGACGGGGAAACTTTTGTTGAGCTTGGTCCTTGGTGAGTCAATTGCCTTGGTGCAAGAGCTGGCCTACTTTGACAACCCGATATAGTTGGATATTCTGTTGGAAAGTATTATTAATCTATGTGTCTATGATCTGATCAGTTGTGGCATGTTCAATGCAATATATGTTAAAAGTGTAGTCTAGGAAGTAATCCCGCAAACCTTGGGGTATAGTTAAGTTGTGTGGAGTTGACCCACGAAAATGGTGTTTTGTGAGAAATGTACCCAAGTGGTGGGCTTTGGGAACAAGGGGGTGGGCTAAAGGCCCAAAATAAATAATTGCTTATTCCTATTGTTGTTTTATGGTGTCTTTGAAGTATTAAATGGGAACCTAAAGGCAAAAATAGAAAGGTATAAATATAAGTGGTCTACAGAGAGGTCAAACACATCAACTTAGCAATTAATCTCAAGAAGCCTAATGAGCCAAGGGAGTCGTATACCTCTGGAGGACCTAACCTTGGAAGAGAAGCAATTTTCTTCGTTTATTTTTTTTGTTTTGAGGAAGGTTGAGTCTGCTCAGCAAGCAAGTGGAAATATTTGAAGTTGTTTTATCCCCTAGAAAGACTTTGTCTAGGCTGAGTGAAGGAGGAAAAAACCACCGCAAGTTTGTGCATGATCTAGGCTTTGTCCAATGGTAAAGGAGGAGGGATTAGACCCTAAAAGAGGCATATGAATCCTTGGTTGTATACGTTGTCGAGGATTAAATTTCTCAGGAAGGTTGTGGAGGGTTTGTGTGGTTTGGTCGATGTTAGCACTCCGTAATTTCCCAAGGTTGGGAAGGAAATCCAGAGGTAACCACAAAATCACTTGTAAAGTTGGGATCTAGTCGTTCCAGATTTAGAGAGGCATGTCTCTTTATGATTTAGATTTGTTGATCAAAGGTATTAGGCTAGTTACTGAGTTCAGAGGTTGATTTTTGAAAGATTTGGTTGAAACTTCAAGAATAAGCCATTAGGAAATGGAGTTATAAAGCTTAAGTAAATCAAGTGCAAAAGTACCAGATGAAGTGTAGGAGGGAAAGGTAGGAAAACTATTGGATCTTTGGAGCTTTGTGGGGTGAATTGGAGGAAAGGATTTAGATTCAATTAAACATAGAGCATTTAAAAATGAATTCTATATTTAATTTTAGTTTGAAAACAAATTATTGTTTATAAGCCAGAGAAGAGTGTAATGAAACAAATTCAACCCTTAATTTTATTTAAACAATACATATAAGAAGAACTCATGGAAATAAAGAGAAATAACAATTTGACATTAAGAAGAACATCACCAATTCGTCTGACACAAGAATCGTAGAACATCTTTTTGTATTACTGAAAACGATCACTTTTAGCTCAGTGAACAACTTTACATCAAAAAAACTTATTTCGTCATACAAGTCCCAACAATTTTATAAGTCTAATTACAACATACTTATGGAATTCCTATTGAACTAACTTCATATTCCAAATGGAACTAATTACAAAATAATCTCTAACAATTTCTGGAAAAAATCTAAATAATAAATTAAAGATAACATCAATTACTAGAAATCTGCAACTGCTGGAACAACGTCAACCTTCATATCTGGAAATTGGTCAACTAATGTTGATCTTCTGCCTTGGAATATGGAGAAGTTGAAGTTTTCTTCACAAACCTGTTAGCTTCCCTTTCAACCTGATTAATTTTTCCACCTATAACAACTAGCTATCCCTTTCAGTTCCATTTCTATCATTTTTTTGCCTTTCAACATCTTTTGAACACTTCATTATTGTCACAAAATATTTAGGGAAAAAATAATATAATATTTCCAGATATTTTGATTAAACCTGTAAATGAATTTCATAATTAAAATTTCAACATAATTTGAATGATTTAATAAACCATCTTAACTTGAAATCCATGTGTTGCTTTCAAATCCACATCTTGTTTTTTCTTCCAATGGATTTTAAAACCATGTGTTTTTGTTTTCACTTTGAATTTTACCCCTATAGAATATTTGGTAAATATTTATCCAAATATTTTGTTCCCATACATTTTTCATTCATAATTCATTTTCCTTCCTTATCTCTATAAAAATTTTGTTGGTTTTGCTCCCATGGTTTTGATTTTAAAAATAGTTAAAATTATTTTCAATCTCAAAATAATTTAAATATTCCTTTGTGCCAACATACAAGAAAATAAATAAAAATAAGTGACTTTTCGCTCTAGTTCAATTCCTTTTGTCAAATTTCATTTTTACCCGCCCCACCTATAAATCCCTTTTACCTGTACCTATAAATTTTCATTTACTTGTACCTGTAAATTACTTTTACTTGTGCCTGTAGATTCATTTTATGCCTTAGCCTCATTTACCTCAGTCTTGTTCACCTCAGTCTTATTCTTACTTAGCCTCCTTTCGCTTTCACCTGTAAAAAAATCTCCTTTCACCTTCCTTAGACACATTTTACTTAGCCTCCTTCATTTGTAAAAATTATTTCATAAATGTATGACCCAAGCTTCAGCGGTGCAGGGTGGGGTGAAGTAAAAAACATTTTTTTTTTGGGATGAAAACATGCACATATCTCGAAGCTTTTAACATTAGGGAATTTTAATACATGAAGTGCATGGCGGGGCCACAATTTACTTTAACTTTAGAATTTACTGTTCGCATGAAATAGTTCTAATGGTTTATAGAATTTGGAATTAATTTTAATAATTCAAATAAATAATTTCACACTTAGGCAATTATTCTTTGTTTTCTGGTTTTGAGGAGCAGACTTCAACTTTCTCTATATTTTGATTCGAAAGTCCGTTTGAAGCACCAAATATACCGTTGGAAAGCTAATTTTGAGAACTTTACTATGAAAATACCTACAACATGATATGACCGAGACTTTATGTTGAGCCTCATAATTGCTTCATTTTTTACACTCTCTCTTACTTATTTTCTTCTCTTTGACCTCCATAATCACTCAACCGACATTAGGCTACAAGATTTTTGGCATGGAAAGGTATCTAATTGTCTTATATTTCATAGTTAATTATGTTCTTTGTTATTAAGTTAATATTTTTCTCAGATACCAAATTAACATTATTATGCTTCTAATTCGTGTTTATGTAGCCAACTCCATGGTTTACCAAGATCTAAGGTGCCAGCTAAGGAAAGAAATATATAGACATGTGGAGATTAATATATTTGACAATTTCCTCCTATATATATGAGTCAGATCATTGGAGGAAGGTTCGAATGTGTAGTCAAAGGCAAACGTCAACACGGTGGTTGTAACAGGCGAGCGAGGGTTCAAAATGCATGCCTCGTGATTTGTTGTGTTAATAGAAAATCATGAGCAATGATATCATGTTATCATTTTAAGTTAAATTTAGAAGTTTGTTAGCAATGGTAGGCATAAAGGCCTCGAACAATTAATTGATACAGGCTCTATAAATAAAATGCAAAAAACGTGAATGTAACACATTGGACGCGATAATAATATTTTGAAAGCTCTTTTTTAACTCTGTTATGAGGAAATCCTTTACATCTTTAATGCGTAGCTGATTGCTCAAGTGGATTTTGTGACCACCTGTTTGTGGAGGGGCCCTGCAAATAGTAAGGTTTTGTGTTTACGAATTTCTTTCATTTTTCTGATTACATTAGTTCATTGCATGTTTCACATTTGTATTGTTTTTAATCGACTAGGCAACGATAGAGTGATTTAGTTAATCATTTGCTTTCATATATTTGGAAATTGAATTGAATTGCGACAACAATAGTTGTAGAATAATTTCATCAAATTTCTTTGCAGTTGTATTATAATTTCATAATATTTCGTTACGGGTTATGTTTCAAAGTGATTGATATTGAGAAAGAAAGTGTGATTATATGAGTTTTAGATGGATAGATAAATATTTATTTTGTAATGTGATGAGTTGATCTAGTAAATAAGCATATTGTTTTATGAATTATAGTTTGTAGAAGTAAGATTGTTTTAGATTAATCTCAGAAGTTGTTTTAATTTCATTTTGCAAGTGAGAAGATTGCTTTAGTTTCATTACAAGTTTGGGATTTGGTTAAGAGTGATAATTTTATATTCCAGAGAAAGATAAAAGTGTGATCATATACATTAATCATCTAATTTAACTTGAATAAGCAAAAAATTCTAGCACATACATTGCACTAGACTTCGTCAATTTACACCTAGCCAATAATTTATGCAATCAATTTAAGATAATTTGACAAACATTTTGGCGTCGTTTTCAGGTAAGTGTAGATATAAATCTTATTATTTTTCTTTAACAATAAATAAATAAACAAAAATGACATTCATAAGGAAAGGGATTATAGATGAAGATTTGCAACTAGAGGTAGAAGTCTAATTCCAGCAACACCACTCACCCCATCACAACCTTGTAGTGCCACACCATCCACCCAAACTCGCATACCATCCATTGCAGGCAGACATATAATTCCTGAGGTACTGAGATCTGAAATCCAACCTAAAGATTCACCAACTTCATCAACTGAAGTAGTTGTAGAAGAAGAGGATCCTACATCTCCAATATAAGGAGTATTTTTCCTAACTTCAACTGGAGAACAACTTCTAGCTCAAGAACTAGAATTCCCTAGTGAAGAAGAGGAAGGAGAAAACTATTTTAATATACCATCGATAGAGGAACAAGAAGAACTAGAAGAGCAACAAACAAATCCAATCTTGGAACCTTACATTAATTCTGAATAATCTACAATGGTTGGGGAAGGAGAAGGAGAAGTACACAATGTAAATGGTGAACATCTAAGGATTGGAATTTGTGGAAGAGGACATAGGATTGGAGGTGGAAGAGGTGGAGCTGGAGTAAGAGGAAGAGGAGGAGGAGATAGAAGAGAACCAGATCCTGTTGGGTTTCCTATCTTCAATGAAGATACTGCAATAACAATGAAAAATATCTCACCCTCTATCCTTCCTAACTTCCACGAATTAAGTTGTGAGGATCCTAAAACATTTCTTTTTGAGTTTGAAATTTTATGTAGATCTTATGACTATTTGCTCGAATCTAAAAAGTTGAAATTGTTTCCAACAACTCTTAAGGATGCAACATTAAAATGGTTCATGGGTTTAATAATAAACTCTATTCTATTATGGGAAGAAATGAAAATTGCATTCTTAGCAAAAGACAATGATTACTGCATGCCCCATAATCGTAAGGATGAAGTTTTAAAAATGATGCAAAGAGAATATGAAAATCTTGAGGATTTGAATGAAAGGTTTAGTCATAATATTAAGAGAGCTAAAATGGAAAATTTGGATGAAGATACTTTGAAAGCTCTCCTATTAAAATCCATTAGATATGAATGGATGGATATCCTTAATATGATGGGAAAAGGAGGCATTTATCAGTTATCATTACCATAAATTTATGAATTATGCATACACCTTTCAAGAGGTACGTCAAGAGTTGGAAAGAGTTCAAGAGATACTGTTATCTCTAGAATTAATATATCTGCAGTTGGAATAGTAAGTAGGGCTAAAATAGGTAATTTTCTTGATGAGTTTAAAACAAACATTTTAGGGAGTCTTAGTGAACAAATAAACACCTTAAAATTACAAAACAAGCAAAAAGTTGAAAGTGATGCCTTGTCTATCTTTTTTCCTAAGTGCAAAAAAAAAACATGCCGTGAGAGAATGTCCTCTTGGCTTGAAGAATGTAGAAACTTGTGTTATATGTGCAGAAAATCATGATACAAAAAATGTCCTTCAATACTAGGTCTTAAATTTGTTTACCAAGAAATGTCGTGGAGGCGGCGTAGTGGTAAAGTCGGCCTCGTAATGATGGACCGGTCTTGTGTTCGATCCTGAGCAAGGTCGTAGCTCGTCGTGCGAGTAGTTAGTCTAAACCGGGCCAAGCCCACTACCTTTTCACCGGATGCGGTTGATGGCATGCATTGATGAGACCTTGGCCCCTACGCGTCTCCCGAAGGAGTTCACATGGGGTGGCCATATGGCCTCTTGTACAAGCATTAATGTCATAATAAATCCGCCAGCACGCGATGGCATTAACATTGAGCAGACGCCTCTTCATTTCGCCATGGGTTTTCATTTGGTAATGGATTCTGTTCTAGATTGTTTGGCTCTCTGCAATGGCTCTTTGCCCCCTATAAACAATGCATGCCCTCAAGGCTATGCCGAACCCAGCTCCCGCACTCATACTGGGCATCGTTGCACTCTCTTAGCTTGTTTTGAACCGCTGCCCGGGCTTCATTTCTCCCAGAGTCACTTCCGCAGAGCCAATCAACCTCTCTGTACTCAAACTGTGGGTCTCTGTGGCGTCGTTTCTCCTCTTGGCACTTGGTCGACAGAATTCACTCACGGCAACTCCCCTCTCTGTAGCTTTGAGACTCCGGTTTGCCCTTCCCACTGCAATAGCTCTCCTCCGGCCTCCGCCACCATGCCATGCATGCGACATAGAATGCAGAATAGACGAGGCACAAGTCATGGTTGGGTCTATCATTTTCGACCCCATTCCAGCTCTATCTCAGGGTCTTCTTCTGCCGAAGAGACTCATGTTCAGCCTTAGGAGATGTGTCATGGCAGAGGTCGAAGGCGTTATCGAGATTCTGTCCCTGTGGCTCAACCAGCCCCTCCCCCCACTGTTAACCCTCCTAATGTCGCGATTCCTCCTACATCCCATGGGACTGTCTGCCTACCCATTCGTCAATCCTCTTAGCGAGCTGAATTCCGCTTCGAGTGTTCTCATGCCAACCCCATTGTCACTACATACATCACGGTTACCCTTAGAGAAGAGTCTCCTCTCCCCATTACCTCCCCTTAGGCCTCCCCTCCGCCCCCTTCTATCTCTAGCCACCCCAATTGCTCTGTTCTGTCAGCCGACGTTACCTGCCAAGCAGAGGATGCGCAGCGCAAGCAGGATGGAGCCGTGGACCTGGATGGCACTCTCAAAGGCATCATGAATGAAGATGCAGATGAATACGCTTTCAGGGTGGTGGAAGAACCTCCGTCTCCGACTCATGATCAGTGACAAACCCAACTTTCAGATTCTATGGGTATTCCTGCACAATTACAGTTGGATTTTTTGGTTTCTTTTTCTCAATGTGCAGCTGGAAAAGCTGACTGTTGGTTTTCATATCTTTCTTTTTGTCAAGTCTTCTTGTATGAACTGTAGGTCGGTTTCTCTCCCAAGGGCGACCAAACTGATCTCCAAAGGACTGGTTTCCCAATCTTGGGCAGTCCAGTCTTCTCTTGTTAAGCATGTTTATCAAGCCCAGTGCTCAGGCTCACACAGATGACACTGTGGCAGTTTTGTAACAGTAACTCTTATACTTAATAGAACTAATCTTACTTAGAAAAAAAAAAAAAATTGTTTACCAAGAGGAAGTAGTGCCAAATAAGATATACCCTCTTTGTTTTTTTTCCAAGAGACCATGGAAAAATCAAATATTTAACACGCAAACATATGCACAACCACCACAAAACAATTGGACTACACCTATGCCTTGGAAATCTTGGCCTCAACCTTAACCTTGTGAACATGGATGGAAAATATTTATGGAATATATCCTCAACATTAACCTACTTTTTCACCCCAATATTTTCCTAATACTAGTCAACCGCCACCCCAAGCTCAAATTCAAAATCCAAATCCACAACCTTCATTACCATTTCCACAACAACCAAATCAATTCCCTGCTCAGATGCTTCCAAACCCAAATAATGAAAATTCACATCCTGTTTACAATATGGAGGGACAAAATTTCCAGACCTATATGATAACTCCATTAGATCTTAACAATATTCAACTTATATCTGGTAGAGTACTGGAGAATAAGTTACCATGTCTGTTATTCAGGAAAATGGAAAGGCTGATCATTCTGAGAAAGAGACATCTCTTCATCAAGATGAAAATCCTCCAAATAAGGATGATCACTCCGAGCAAGGGATATCTCTTCATCGGAAATAAAATCTTTAGAAACAAGCCACTCCTATACATGATACTCCAATAAAATCAACTCCCATTATGGAACAACCTTCAATATCTGTTTCAAAACCACCTTTTCGTGAAAGATTACAAATTGATAAAGTGGTAGAAAAACAAATTTATTGCCTGACTATGATATGTTGGATGAATTGAAGAATGTTTGCATAAAAATTCCTTTGTTTTAGGCCATTAAAGAAATTCCAATTTTTTCAAAGACAATTAGGGAGTTAAGCATTAAAAGACCAAGAAGGAAAATAAAAGAAGTCAAAAGAATCCAGTTAGTTGGAAAAATTACAGATATCATGATGGGAAAAACAACAATAAAAAAATACTTAGATCCAGGAAGTCCCATTGTGAAAAAACACATTAATGGTGTTGAAATACCAAATACATTGATTGATTTAGGAGCAACTATAAACATCACGAGTAAACAAACTATGGATCAATTAAAATTTCCTAATCTTCAATATACACCTTCATTGTTACAACTTGCAGAGAGGTCTATAATTAAACCTGATGGTGTATTAGAAGATGTATATGTATCCTTATATTCTTGGGAATATCCTGTTGACTTTATAATTTTAACACCCAAGAATAACTTAGGAGGACATCCATTAATCCGAGGAAGACCATGGTTAGCCACAGCCGATGCTTTTATAAGTTGTAGATCTTGTGACATGATTATTTCTTATGGAATTTAAACAAAGAAATTTACATTGTATCCGCCTGCAAAAACAATGGTAGACGTAGAAAGTGAAGAATGGATAGATGATGATACTGATATACTACTTCATAAGTAGATGAAGAGGATCAAATTTTAAATTTAATGGAAAAATAATGAATCATCTTCATATTGTGAATCTAGTCAGAATTTTCAAGAACAATGCAATATTGAATATTTATCATCTCGTCGAATTTCTTTACATTCTATGGAAGAATTTGGAAATTATTTAATATAAATTTTTCCAGGGAAAACTATGAATATAAATCATAATTTGGAAGAATTTTAAAAGAAAGAATTAATGAAAGTATTACAAGAACATTATTTTGCTTATGCATGGGAATATACTGACATGAAGGGAATTGATTCAAGCACTTGTACACATCATATTTATATTGAATAACATGCCAAACCAATCAGACAACCACAAAGAAAGATGAATCCAAAATTAAGGAAAATTGTTGAGGAACTAATAAAATTGTTAAATGTGAAATTCATTTATCGTGTATCTAATAGTCAATGGGATTCACCATTAGTAATTGTTCCAAAGAAAAATGGAAAATGGAGAGTACGTATTGACATTAGGGAATTGAATAAAGCCACTTTAAAATAACACTTTCCACTTCCCTTTATAGATCAAGTTCTCGATACATTGGCAGGAAATAAATATTTCCCATTCTTGGATGGTTTTAGCGAATATAATCAAATCCAAGTAGCCCCAAAAGATCAAGATAAAACCACCTTTACCTGCCCATGGGGAACTTATGCTTACCACGTACTTCCTTTTGGATTATGTAATGCACCTCCAACATTTCAAATGGTAGTGCTAGGAATTTTTTCTGATCTAATTCATGATTGTGTGGAACTTTATATGGATGAATTTACAATTTATGGAAATTGTTTTGAAGAAGCCCTTAAGAATTTGGAAAAATTTCTCATTAGATGCAAGGAATAAAATCTCTCATTAAGTCATGAAAATGTTTTATGATGTTTACTGAGGGGATTGTTTTAGGACACCATAATTTAGGAGATGGAATTAGAGTGGACACATCTAAGGTAGAAGTTATTTCTAAATTATCAATTCCAACTTGTCAACGAGATGTTAGAAGTTTTCTCGGTTTTACTGGTTACTATAGAAGATTCATATGAAACTTTACAAAAATTGCATCTCTACTTTTTAAATTGCTCACAGAAGATTGTGAATTCGTTTGGAATTCTGATTGCAAAAATCTTTTGAAACACTAAAAGAGAAAATTTTTGAAGCACACATTCTCAGAGGACCAAACTAGAAATTACCTTTCCGTATTTCAACTGATGCCTCAAACACAACTTTGGGAGTTGTATTAGGACAAAAAGACATGATTACTTATTCCATTTACTATACAAGTAAAAATTTGACTCCTGCAGAGTTAAATTCTACTGTTACTAAAAAGTAATTTTTAGTTATTGTCGATGCCATCAATAAATTCAGACACTACATCACTGGCTATGAAACCTTTGTACATACAGATCATTCTGAAATAAGGTTTTTAATTAATAAACCAATCACTAATGGCATAATTACAATATGGTTATTATTATTACAATAATTTAATATCACCATTTTAGATGGACCCGGAAAACAAAATACAATAGCTGATTTTCTATCCAAGATCCAAAATGAGAGAAATGACATACTTGTAGAAGATAATTTTCTTGATCAATATCTTTTTGCAGTATCTGTTAAATCTTCATGGTTTGCAGATATTGCTAACTATTTGTCTACATGGAAGTTACCATCATATTTGTTTCCTCGAGAAAACAGAAAGGTAATTCAAATTAGTGCATATTACTCATGGATAAATGAAGAATTGTATAAAACAGGACCTGATCTAATTATCTGAAGATGTGTTAGGGAAAATGAAGTACCCGAAATACTGAAAGCTTGTCATGATGATCCATGTGGAGGCCATTTTGCTGATAAAAGAACTGCTTAAATTTTTTTTCTTTTGGGATATTATCGGCCTTCTATTTTGAAACATGCCAAGGAATATGTTAAAATATTTGGTAGTTGTCAGAGGATGGGGAAACCTACCCTTTCAGATGAAATGCCTCTACAACCTTAGGTACTCATTGAACCATTCGAGAAATGGGCTTTAGATTTTGTTGGTCCTATTAATCCACCATCAAGACAGAAAAGGTACATTATTGTTTGCATTGATTATGTTACAAAATGCGTAGAAGCTAAAGAACTTCCTTTTGGTAATAAAAATGTCGTAGTCTCATTTCTCTTTTATGATATTTTCACTCGTTTTGGTGTCCCAAGGGAAATTGTGACAGATCAAGGTACTCAATTTAGATCAAAGCTAGTACAAAATATAATGGAGGAATAAAAAATCAAGCATCGAAAGTCTACTCCATATCATCCAAAAGCAAATGGAAAAGTGGAGTCCACTAATAAATTAATTGAAGCCATTCTTACCGATATTGTGCATCAAAATAGAAGAGATTGGGTAGAAAAGCTTCCAGAGCTTTATGGGCATACCGCACCACATGGAGAAATACTAGAGTACACACTCCCTATGAACTTTTTTATGGGAAGCAAGTCTTGTTTCCTATTGAATTTCAAATAAATACTTTCAAGGCAGTGGTCAAATTGGGTCTTGATCTTTCAGAAGAACAAAAACAAAGGATGGAGCAACTAAATGAACTAGATGAGATACGAGAAGTTGTTATCCAAAGAACCAATCTAGTTTAGCAACAAAGATCTAAATGGCATGATAAATACATAAAAGAGAAGAAGTTCCAACCAGGGGATTGGGCATTACTTTTTGATTCAAAGTTCAAATATATTCTAGGAAAATTTCAAACTCATTGGCTTCGGCCTTATGCGATTGAAACAATCTTTGATAATGGTGCAGTCAGAATTAGGACCATTGGTGAAGAAGAAGTCACCTTCCTTGTATATGGTCATCGATTGAGAATTTATCATAAGCCATTCACAAAGGAGGAATTTGTTAAGAATTTGCAAGACAATATTGATTTGAAGTTGGTTAAGAAAGATTTTCCTTCTCCTCCAACTTGACTTGTAAAACTTTTTCTTTCTAAAAATAAATAACAATAATAATAAAAATAATAAATTTGTATAAACATGAAAACCAACAAATGGTGGCATGTTTATATAGAAAATCTAGGGTGAAATCCAAATTCTTTTGGCATTTTAAGTTTTCTTTTACCCCAATCCGATTCCCATTTTTCTTTTTTCCCCTCTTTCTTATTTTTCATTCAAAATAGCTAGCTACAAAATTTCTAAGAATCTCCATATTTGACAAGTTTTTGTAGCTGATGATTGACATGAATTACTAATTGAAGTAATTGAAGGAATGATCAAATGCACTAGTGGGAGCACATGAAGACATTTCAAAAACGAGCAATTAAATGTTAGAATCATCAAATCAAAGGTATGCAAATATTAAACTTAATAATAAAGGTCCAAAACATTAATATATGAAATTATGTAGACATTGGTACCGCCATTTCAAAAATAATCATTATCACAATTTGAAATAAATATCTTGTCATATCGGTAAAGAAGCCATAAAATCCGACTCATCGCTCATTATTACACACCACTCCAATTTCGAATTCTGAATTCGTGGTTAAAACCGCCTAACTAATATTTATACCCTGTCATCGAAATGACCATTTCACTTCTTTCCTTTGCACTCTCATTCACACTCTCACCGAAGCCATTCTTTTATAACCCTGCCATTATCTCACACCCTGTCAAGAGGAAAATTGTGAGGTAAAACTTCTCAATCATGGGTGTTGTTGTCTGAATAGAGCCAATTGGAAGAAAATTTATGGAGGGTTACTCGCAGGTTAAGTAGATGTTGCATGAAGCACAGTGGTTAAACTTCATAAAAAAAAAATTGGCAGTTATGACAAAGAGGTAACTGAATCATTTTCTCAGGTTTTTAATGGGGTGGAAGTCGAAACTCGAGACATCAAGTTTGTGGTGACAAAGTCTTTCATCTCTGAAGCAACTGGACTTCCAAGGACCGGAGAAAGGTGGTTTAAAAACAGAGGCATAAAAGGAGATGAATGGAAATATTTATTGAGAAATCTAGGTATGAATATTACTATCTTTAAGAAAGGCATTCCTAGTACAACATTTAAAAGCAAATGGAGAAACTTATTGCTAGTACTTCAAAAATTTATTACCTGTAAAGGTAGATTTGGTAGTACGCTCTTCTACCATATTCGTCTGATGATGCATTTTCTAGAAGGGAATGAAATCAACCTTCCTTATTTTTTATTAAATAGTGTGAAGAAAATGTTTGGAAATGTTCAAACATATAATTCATAGAAAACACCATGTATCATCCAGACCTTGTGAAAATACTTATTGAATTCCATATTGAAATCCTAGGAGACAATTGGGATAGCTTCCTAATTAGAAATCATTTTAAAGAGAAAAGACAAGAGAAACCTAGCAGCAACAAAGCAAGGAGAGGAAGGAAGAAAAAAACAGAAATCTCTGTAGAAAACCCTCCACAAAAGGAACAAAATTCAGAAGATGAAACTTATTTGGTGAATATATTGGAAAATATGAGAGAGAAAAATATTAGAATAAAGAAATCTAGCCAGAAAGAAGAGATTACATCCAAGAAGAAAACATAGAAAGTTAAAATAGGAAAAAAGAAAACTCAAACTCAAAACCTTCTTCTAGAAATTATCAAAAGAAGCAAAAGACTGAATAAAGAAATGAAAGAACCGTGTACAAAGTATATTGATTTATAAGGAGAAGAAACAAGGGTTCCATCACCAACGATCCTGTCACATACTGTTTCATCAGCAAAGAGAAGGTCACAAAAATTTGACCCAATGCAACAACAGATCTATGATTACATCGAGTTTCTAGAAAATAGAACATCTAATTAAAATTAGGTAGAATAAATGCAACCTTTCGGTCCATAAGAACCTCCAATCATCGATACTTTAAAGCAAGAAATCTATGAATTGGAGATATTGAAAAAACACCTGAAACAAGAACATGAGACCTTAAAAGCACAAAATGAAATACAAAGGACTCATTATGATAACATTCTCTTGCACCTAGGTTTATGGCATAAGAAGAATAAAAAGATGAAGAAAAAGAACAAATCTGTTAAAATGAAGGTCATGAGTTTAAGGTACAAGATTTTGATGAAGAAGCCTAGGATGGCTATTACTAGAAAGAGAATGAATGAAACAAATTTGGATGTATTAGCTCAAGTTTCTGCAGAAGTGCAGGACTAAATAGGAGAAATCAGTTTTGAATTTTTGCATGAGGACATGCAATGAACTCTGTGTAGGGGAATGTTGAGCCTCATAATTGTTTCATTTTTGACACTTTCTCTTACCTATTTTCTTCTCTTTGACCTCCATAATCACTCAACAGGCATCACGCTACAGGATTTTTGGCATGGCAAGGTATCTAATTTTCATATATTTCATAGTTAATAGTGTTCTTTATTATTAAGTTTATATTTGTCTCAAAAATCGAATTAACATTATTCTGCAGCTAATTCATGTTTCTATAGCCAACTCCATGGTTTACCAGGATCCGAGATGCTAGTTAAGGAAAGAAATATATGGGCAAGTGGAGATTAATATATTCAACGATTTCCTCCTATATATATTAGCCAGAGCAGTAGAGGAAGGTTCGAATGGGTAGTCAAAGGAAAAATTCAACACAGTGGCTGTAACAGGCGAGAGAGGGTTCGAAATGCACGCCTCACAATTTTCCGTGTTAGTAGCAAATTGTGACCAATGATAACATATTATATTTTCAAGTTAAATTTAGAAGTTTGTTAACAACGGTAGGAATAAAGGCCTCGAACAATTAATTGATATAGGCTCTATAAATACCATGCAACAAATATTAATGTAACACATTAGATGTGAAAGTAATATTTTGAAAACTATGTTATGAAGAAATCCTTTACATCTTTAATGCGTAGCTGATTGTTCAAGTGGATTATGTGACCACCTGTTTGTGGAGGGCCCTTGCAAACAGTAAGGTTTTGTGTTTACGATTTTCTTTCATTTTTCTCATTACATTATTAGTTCATTCCATGTTTCAGATTTGTATTGATTTTAATTGACTAGGCAATGATAGAATGATTTAGTTAATCGTCTGCTTTCATATATTTTGAAATTTAATTGAATTGCGATAGCAATAGTTGTAGAATGATTTCATCAAATTTCTTTGCGGCTGTAGTATAATTTCATAAGATATCTTTACAGTTTATGTTTCAGAGTGATTGATATTGAGGAAGAAAGTGTGATTACATGAGTGTTAGTACATTCTTCTACCATATTCATTTGTTGATGCATTTTCTAGAAGGGAATGAAATCAACCTTCCTTATTTTTTATTGAATACTGTGAAGAAAATGTCTGGAAATGTTTAAAGAAACATACAGTTCATAGAAAACACCATGTATCATCTAGACCTTGTGAAAATACTTATTGAATTCCACATTGAAAGCCTAGGAGACAATTGGGATAACTTCCTAATTAGAAATCATTTTAAAGAGGAAAAACAAGAGAAACCTAGCAGTAACAAAGTAAGGAGAGGAAGGAAAAAAAAAATTGAAAGCTTTGTTGAAAACCCTCCACAACAGGAACAAAATTCATAAAATGAAACTTACTTGGTGAATATCTTGGAAAACACGAGAAAGAAAAATATTAGAAGAAAGAAATCCAATGAGAAAGAAGAGAATACATCCAAGAAGAAAACATAGGAAGTTAAAATAGGAAAAAAGAAAACTCAAACTCAAAACCTTCTTCCACCAAATATCAAAACAAGAAAAAGACAAAATAAAGAAATGAAGGAACCATGTACATAGTATATTGATTTATAAGGAGAAGAAACAAGGGTTTCACCAACTATCCTGTCACCTACTGTTTCATCAGCAAAGAGAAGGTCACCAGAAATTGACCCAGTGCAGTAATAGATCTATGATTACCTTGAGTCTATGTAAAACACAACATCTAATTCAAATCAGGTAGAATAAATGCAACCTTTCGGTCCAAAATAACCTCCAATCATCGATACTTTAAAGCAAAAAATCTATGAATTGGAGATATTGAACAAACACCTGAAACAAGAACATGAGACCTTAAAAGCACAAAATGAAAAACAAAGGACTCATGATGATAACATTCCCTTGCACCTAGGTGTATGGCATAAGAAGAATAAAAATATGAAGAAAACGAACAAATCTCTTAAAAGGATGGTCACGAGTTTAAAGTACAAGATTTTGATGAAGAAGCCTATGATGCCTATTACTAGAAAGAGAATGAATGAAACAAATTTTGACGTATTAGCTCAAGTTTCTGGAGAAGTGCACGACTAAACAAGAGAAATCAGTTTTGAATTTTTTCATGAAGACATGCAATGACCTCCGTGTGGGGGAATGTTGAGCCTCATAATTGCTTCATTTTTTACACTTTCTCTTACCTATTTTCTTCTCTTTGACCTCCATAATCACTCAACAGGAATCAAGCTACAAGATTTTTGACATGGGAAGGTATCTAATTTTCTTAAATTTCATAGTTAATAATGTTCTTTATTATTAAGTTAATATTTGTCTCAGCTACCGAATTAACATGATTCTGCAGCTAATCGTGTTTCTGTAGCCAACTCCATGGTTTACCCGGATCCAAGGTGCTAGCTAAGGAAAGAAATATATGGGCAGGTGGAGATTAATATATTCAACAATTTCCTCCTATATATATCAGCCATATCAGTGGAGGAAGGTTCGAATGCGTAGTCAAAGGAAAAAAGTCAACACAGTGGCTGTAATAGGCGAGCGAAGGTTCGAAATGCACGCCTCACGATTTGTTGTGTTAATAGAAAATTGTGAACAATGATATCATATTATTTTTTTAAGTTAAGTTTAGAAGTTTGTTAACAATGGTAGGCATAAAGGCCTCGAACAATTAATTGATATAGGCTCTATAAATACCATGCAACAAACATGAATGTAACACATTGGACGCGACAATTATCTTTTTACAACTATGTTATGATGAAATCCTTTACATCTTTAATGCGTAGCTGATTGTTCAAGTGGATTATGTGACCACCTGTTTGTGGAGGGCCCTTGCAAACAGTAAGGTTTTGTGTTTACAAATTTCTTTCATTTTTCTCATTGCATTAGTTCATTCCATGTTTCAGATTTGTATTGATTTTAATTGACTAGGAAACAATAGGTGATTTAGTTAATCACCTGCTTTCATATATTTGGAAATTTAATTGAATTGCGATAGCAATATTTGTAGTATGATTTCATCAAATTTCTTTGCAGTTGTAGTATAATTTCATAAAATTTCTTTACAATTTATGTTTCAGAGTGATTGATATTGAGGAAGAAAGTGTGATTACATGACTGTTAGTACGTTCTTATACCATATTCGTTTGATGATGCATTTTCTAGAAGGGAATGAAATCAACCTTCCTTATTTTTTATTAAATAGTGTGAAGAAAATGTATGGAAATGTTCAAAGAAACATATAGTTCATACAAAACACCATGTACCATCCAGACCTTGTGAAAATACTTATTGAATTCCATATTGAAATCCTAGGAGACAATTGGGATAACTTCTAATTAGAAATCATTTTAAAGAGGGAAGAAAAAATCTGAAAGCTCTATTGAAAACCCTCCACAATAGGAACAAAATTCAGAAGATGAAACTTATTTGGTGAATATATTGGAAAATAAGAGAGAGATAAATATTACAAGAAAGAAAGCCAGCCAGAAAGAAGAGGATACATCCAAGAAGAAAACGTAGGAAGTTAAAATAGGAAAAAAGAAAATTCAATCTCAAAACCTTCTTCGAGCAACTATCAAAAGAACCAAAATACTGAATAAAGAAATTAAGGAACCATGTACATAGTATATTGATTTGGAAGGAGAAGAAACAAGGGTTTCATCACCAACTATCCTGTCACCTATTGTTTCATCAGTAAAGAGAAGGTCACCAGAAATTGACCCAGTCCAGCAACAGATCTATGATTACATTGAGTCTCTCGAAAACAGAACATTTGATTCAAATCAGGTAGAATAAATGCAACCTTTCGGTCCACAAGAACCTCTAATCATCAATACTTTAAAGCAAGAAATCTATGAATTGGAGATATTGAACAAACAACTGAAACAAGAACACAAGACCTTAAAAGCACAAAATGAAATACAAAGGACTCATGATGATAACATTCTCTTGCACCTAGGTGTATGGCATAAGAAGAATAAAAAGGCGAAGAAAAAGAACAAATCTCTTAAAAAGAAGGACATGAGTTTAAAGTATAAGATTTTGATGAAGAAGCCTAAGATGGCTATTACTAGAAAGAGAATGAATGAAACAAATTTGGACGTATTAGCTCAAATTTCTGGAGAAGTGCTTGACTAAACAAGAGAAATTAGTTTTGAATTTTTGCATGAGGACATGCAATGACCTCCGTGTGGGGGAATGTTGAGCCTCATAATTGCTTTATTTTTTACACTCTCCCTTACCTATTTTCTTCTCTTTGACCTCCATAATCACTCAACAGGAAACATGCTACAGGATTTTTGGCATGGAAAGGTATCTAATTTTCTTATAATTTATAGTTAATAATGTTCTTAATTATTAAGTTAATATTTGTCTCAGCTACTGAATTAACATGATTCTGCAGCAAATTCGTGTTTCTGTAGCCAACTCCATGGCTTACCAGGATCCAAGGTGCTAGCTAAGGAAAGAAATATATGGGCAGGTGGAGATTAATATATTCAACAATTTCCTCCTATATATATCATCCAGATCAGTGGAGGAAGGTTCAAATGCATAGTCAAAGGCAAAAGTCAACACAGTGGCTGTAACAGGCGAGCAAGGATTCGAAATGCACGCCTCACGATTTGTTGTGTTACTAGAAAATTGTGACCAATGATGTAATATTATATTTTTAAGTTAAATTTAGAAGTTTGTTAACAATGGTAGGAAAAAAGGCCTCGAACAATTAATTGATATAGGCTCTAAAATACCATGTAACAAAGATGAATGTAACACATTGAACGCGACAATAATCTTTTGAAAACTATGTTATGAAGAAATCCTTTACATCTTTAATGCGTAGCTGATTGTTCAAGTGGATTATGTGACCACCTGTTTGTGGTGGGCCCCTGCAAATAGTAAGGTTTTGTGTTTATGATTTTTTTTATTTTTCTTATTACATAGTTCATTCCATGTTATAGATTTGTATAGATTTTAATTGACTAGGCAACGATAGAGTGATTTAGTTAATCCTCTACTTTCATATATTTGGAAATATAATTGAATTGCGGTAGCAACAGTTGAAGAATGGTTTCATCAAATTTCTTTGCAGCTGAAGCATAATTTCATAAGATTTCTTTACATATTATGTTTCAAAGTGATTGATATTGAGGAAGAAAGTGTGATTACATGAGTGTTATTATGTTCTTCTACCATGTTTGTTCAATGATGCATTTTCTAGAAGGGAATGAAATCAACCTTCCTTATTTTTTATTAAATAGTGTGAATAAAATGTCTGGAAATGTTCAAAGAAACATACAGTTCATAGAAAACACCATGTATCATCCAAACCTTGTGAAAGTACTTATTGAATTCCATATTGAAAGCCTAGGAGGCAATTGGGATAGCTTCCTAATTAGAAATAATTTTAAAGAAGAAAGACAAGAGAAACCTAGCAGCAACAAAGCAAGGAGAGGAAGGAAGAAAAAAAACTGAAAGCTCTGTTGAAAACCCTCCACAGTAGGAACAAAATTCAGAAGATGAAACTTATTTGGTGAATATACTGGAAAATATGAGAGAGAAAAATATTAGAAGAAAGAAAGTCAGCCATAAAGAAGAGAATACGTCCATGAAGAAAACATAGGAAGTTAAAATAGGAAAAAAGAAAACTCAAACTCAAAACCTTCTTCCACCAACTATCAAAAGAAGCAAAAGACTGGATAAAGAAATGAAGGAACCATGTACAGAGTCTATTGATTTAGAAGGAGAAGAAACAAGGGTTCCATCACCAACTATTCTATCACCCATTGTTTCATCAGCAAAGAGAAGGTCACCAGAAATTGACCCAGTGCAGCAACAGATCTATGATTACATTAAGTCTCTGGAAAACGAAACATCTGATTCAAATCAGGTCGAATAAATGCAACCTTTCGGTCTACAAGAACCTCCAATCATCAATACTTTAAATCAAGAAATATATGAATTGGAGATATTAAACAAACACCTGAAACAAGAACATGAGACCTTAAAAGCACAAAATGAAATACAAAGGACTCATGATGATAACATTATCTTGCACCTAGGTGTATGGCATAAGAAGAATAAAAAGATGAAGAAAAAGAACAAATCTCTTAAAAGGAAGGTCATGATTTTAAAGTACAAAATTTTGATGAAGAAGCAGAGGATGGCTATTACTAGAAAGAGAATGAATGAAACAAATTTGGATGTATTAGCTCAAGTTTATGGAGAAGTGCACGACTAAACATGAGAAATCAGTTTTGAGTTTTTGCATGAGGATATGCAATGACCTTTGTGTGGTGGAACATTGAGCCTCATAATTGCTTCGTTTTTTACACTTTCTCTTACCTATTTTCTTCTCTTTGACCTCCATAATCACTCAACAGACATTAGGCTACAAGATTTTTGGCATGGAAACGTATCTAATTTTCTTATATTTCATAGTTAATAATGTTCTTTATTATCAAGTTAATATTTGTCTCAACTATCGAATTAACATGATTCTGCAGCTAATTCGTGTTTTTGTAGCCAACTGCATGGTTTACCAAGAAACGAGATGTTAGCTAAGGAAAGAAATATATGGGAAGGTGGAGAATAATATTTTCAACAATTTCCTCCTATATATATCAGCCAGATCAGTGGAGGAAGGTTTGAATGCGTAGTGAAAGGCAAAAGTCAACACAATGGTTGTAACAGGCGAGCGAGGGTTCAAAATGCACGCCTCACGATTTGTTGTGTTAATAGAAAATGTGACCAATGATATCATATTATATTTTTAAGTTAAATTTAGAAGTTTTTTACAATGGTAGGCATAAAGGCCTCGAACAATTAATTGATATAGGCTCTATAAATACCATGCAACAAACATGAATGTAACACATTGGACGCAACAATAATCTTTTGAAAACTATGTTATGAAGAAATCCTTTACATCTTTAATGCGTAGCTAATTGTTCAAGTGGATTATGTGACCACCTGTTTGTGGAGGGCCCCTGCAAACAGTAAGGTTTTGTGTTTACGGATTTCTTTCATTTTTCTCATTACATTAGTTCATTCCATGTTTTAGATTTTTATTGATTTTTATTGACTAGGCAACGATAGAGTGTTTTAGTTAATCGTCTGATTTCATATATTTGGAAATTTAATTTAATTGTGATAGCAATAGTCGTAGAATGATTTCATCAAATTTCTTCACAATTGTAGTATAATTTCATAAGATTACTTTACAGGTCATGTTTCAAAGTGATTGATATTGAGGAAGAAAGTGTGATTACATGAACATAAAAATATCCTTCCAATAGATTTAACCATTTATCTATGACATGTGCATCTATCTGGCCTTCAAATATGGTAATTTCAACCTTAAATTGTACATTAAAAGGTGTGGTGCCTCCAGAGTGGCTGTCACATGAAGATGTGTCGTGTGTGGGTAGTTGTCGAAGGATTTGGGCAAAGTTATACATCATCCCGTTCCTATGTTTCTCAAGGGCCTCCTCGAGCAATATTTTGAAAGGATATCCTCCTCCCTCATATTTTTTTTCTTCTGCCATGGGAGGTCATCATGGTTTGTGAGGCTTATTTTGCAAAGGTTCAACCAGATCGAGCCCTAACTCCTTATACCTTGACCTCGTTGGGTACATGCAAATAAGAAACGACAAAATAGCATACCGCTTTGGTACCACTAATCCAAACTTATGTAGGAACACGATAAAATACATAAATATACATAAACACAGCAGTGGAGTAGAAATAAAACTTCATTTCATTAATATCAAAGAACTGAAATATGCTTACATACATAATGGAAATAAACTAGATCGGGTGATGGTGGCTTATCTCTGAGAATGGATGTGGTAGCTGCATGCCTCTGAACTGTATTACAATGAGGCTCGGTGGCATTTTTATACTTGAGAAACCATGAGAAACCATAAAAATCCAAAAACCTATACCTAGAAGATGAAGGGCTGAAAGCTTGTGGGCCCCGTTAGGGTAAGTTGGAATGTCAACTTCCTGGGGTCGTAACTTAGACATACGATATCTATTTGGCTATCATAATACCTCGTTTCGAAGTTCTAGAAGAGGAGGCCAAAAATGTATTAGTAAGATAATTTGAGAATTTACCATTCTCTTTGTTTTCCTAAAAACATCTTTTAGTCCCTCAAAGTGGCTCCAGAAGTTTAGGGCCCGAAATACTATCAAAAATATTAAATTGTGCTACAATTAAGGAAACTGAAAAATAGAAAGAAACAACGGTGGGGGTCCAAATGGAATAGGTGAGTGGCAGCCAATATCCACCTGGGTCAGTCCTCCCCCATTAGGAAGCAATGGTCACCATTGGGTTGAGTGCCTCCATGACACGGGGAAACTTCTCCTGAACTTGGTCCCTAGTAAGCCACTTACCTTGGTGCATGAGTTGGTCAGATTTGAAACCTCGATACAGTTGGATCTTCTGCTGGCGAGTGGTCTCAATTTGTGTTTCCATGATCCAATTAGTTGTGGCTTGTTCCATGAGGTCGGATTTTAGATTTGTTAGTGTGAGTTGTTCTACAATTTCATATGTGTCCAGTAATGGAGGAAAGTATGGTTGAAGGTGGTCCACATTAAACATTGGGTGCAAGCCAAGGAACGGTGGAATGTTGAGCTTGAAGGCATTGTTTCCTATAGCCTTGTTGATGGTGTATGGCCCATATTGGAGCAGGAAAAACTTGTGGTGGGGCCGAGCAAGGCTCCTTCTGCAAATGTAGCCAAATTTTTTCGACCACCTAGAACTTGTGTGGTGCCCGATGTTGATCATGTCGCTGCTTGTACTTAGCATTGGCTGTGTCCGATATGTCATGGACCTATTGGCGGACGTATTGAATGCGTTTATTGAAGTTGTTTTCCCTGTCAACTTCAGATTGGACATGAGAAGAATCTGCCTTAGTAGCTACAAATGGTATGCCCACATCAAAGGGGCATAGTGGCTGGAATCACAATCCTACCTTAAAGTGCTTGTGGCTTGTTGACCTATGGAGAGCTCGTTTGTAGCTGTGTTGGAAATAGAGAATGCTTTCATCCCATGTATGAGGATGCTTTGAGTTGTACATGGTAGAATGTGCACGATCATCATGTTGACGACCTTTATTTGGCCATCAGTTTGGGGGTGGAAAGTCGTGGACTTAGTGAGCTTGGTATCCAGCATCGACCATAGAATTGACCAAAATGTACTTAGGAACCTGTTGTCTTGATCTAAGATATTGGACTGTGGGATCCCAAAGTGCACCCACACTCGTTCAAAGAATAGTTTAGCAGTGGATTTTGTTGTGATACTCTTCTTGTAGGCCGCAAGAATGACCATCTTAGAGAATTTGTCGATGACCACGAAAAACACATTCGTTGCCATGCTTAGTTGAAGGAAGGCCCAACATGTAATCCATGGAGATGGATTCCTAAGGTCGACTCAGAGTATGAAGAGGAGTATATAGGCCTGAATTCTTGATGGTTGGTTTTGCAATGGCGCAGGCAGTGCAGGATCTGATGTATTTCCAACCATCTTGTCAAAGGTTCGACCAATGAAAATAATTTTGTAGTATTGCCACTTTTTTCTCTACCCTGAAATGTCCAGTGACCCGACCGTAGTTCGCTTCCCAAATCATCTTGGCATGCTCCCTTGAAGGAACAGAGAGGTGTCCAAAGTGGCATAATAGTGCATACCGGAGGTGATAATTTGGAACTTTCTTGCCTTCCAAGAGCATCTGGTATGTGTTTCGGAATTCTAAATCACTCTTGTAAAGAGTTGACCATCCCAAAGTCTCGTGCCCGCAAGAATCGAGCATAATTGTCAATGCCATGACTGGTGAATGGTTGAGGCAGCCTGCAACATTGTTTATGCTTCCCTTCTTGTACTTAATGTTCATATGAAACTATTGCAGGGATGTAGACCATTTCTGGTGGTGATTGTTATGCAACTTCCCCTGTGTCTATATCAACTGCAGGGTGTGGTGATTTGTGTGGATGATTGTTTCCTTCCCTAGAATGTAATGCTTACATTTTTGGAAGGTCTACACATTGGAATACATCTCTTTATCATAGGTGGGATACTTTCATATAGTGTCTGAAAGTGTCTCAATGTGATATGCCATTGGATGCCCTTGTTGAGTAAGAACTACATCAATAACATAGTCAGAGGCATATGTCTCGATCTCAAATGGTTGTTGTTGGTATGGTAATGTTAGAACTGGTGCAGAGCAGAGTTTATGCTTTAATCTAGCGAATGCCTTCTGTTGGGATTCAGACCAAAATAACTTTGCTTTCACCCCTCCCTTTCTGACTTGACTCAAAGGCTAAGTGATACGAGATAAGACCAACACAAACCTGCTATAGAAGTTGGAAAGACCCAAAAAGTTGCAAAGCTTTGTTCGAGTGGTTGGCGCTGCCTAATCCTGAATGACCAATATCTTGGATGAGTCCACATGCACACCCTACTCATCGATGATGTACCCCATATATTGAACCTAGGTCATGCACAAAGTGCATTTCGCCAAATTAGCGCACAAATTTTGTTGCCGCATTGTTTGAAGGACATGTCAAATGTGGTGGAGGTGTTATTCCCACCTATGGCTGAAGATCAGGATGTCATCCAAATACACCACCACGAATGAGTTGGTGAAAGGTCACAAAATGTCGTCCATCAACCTCATGAAGGTTGTCGGGGCATTCGTCAACCCAAAAGGCATGACCAACCATTCAAAAAGTCCTTCCTTGTATTTGAATGAAATATTCCATACATCAGAGGATTTGATTGGTACCTGGTGATAACCAAACTTCAAGTCAATCTTGCTTAAAATATTTGGCCCCTTAATTTGGTCTAGTAGGTCATCAATTCGTGGAATCAGAGGCCTATTCCGAACAGTGATCTTGTCCAGCGCCTGGTAGTCAATATAGAGTATCCAGGTCCCGTCCTTCTTCTGTCCCAACACGATCGGGCTCCCATAGGGCGATGAACTTGGCCTAATTTTCCCTTTCTATAGAAGCTCATGAATCTACCTCTTTATCTCATTGTTCTCTAGAACATAACGTCAATAGATCGACCCATTGGGTAGCGATGCGCCCGGGGTCAAATCGATGGAGTGTTTGACCTAACATTGTGGAGGTACCCTAACGAGAGATGTGAAACTGTCCTTGTTCTCCTCCACGGCCTTGTCCATCTATTGTTGTTGTGCGGAGAAACCCTGCGTGGAGGTCGTGGCCACAATCTTCTTCTAGCCATGAGGGTGAAACATAAGGAAAACAAATTTTCCGATCTGGTAGATGATCTTACTGCATTTCTTCGCAGTGATCAAAGAGATGGCGGTAGTAGGTGCTACCTATGGTATCCTGTACAACTTATTGCCCAAAGTAATAATAACAGTGTGAGGCCTAGATTCATACACAACATGTCGCTTCCACAAGTATGGTTGGAATAATAATACATCACAAAATTTGAGAGGAGCAACATCACACAGTACCTCATCCGTGAAGGGCTTGATGTTGTAGGGAAGGCACCACTACTGGTTGACGCAGAGATCTCATCCTTGGTGAAGCCACCCGATGGTGTATGACTGTGGGTGTGCTATGGTCGATAGGCCTAGTTGTTTCACAACCTCTATTGAACTGGGGTTCTTTTGGCTACCGTTGTTGACAATTAATTGCGGTGGAGAACCCTTCACCCACATCTGTGAGTGGAAGAGTCACTCCCCCTCCTTTGGATCTTCGAGATCATCTTGTTGGATCTCAGTGGTGAAAATGGTGGAACTGGGCTCCACATTAATAATCTACTTCCCTTTGTCATTCCCCTTATCAAGTTTTGACTCAGAGTCGGAGCATGCATCTGATTCAAAAGCCTTCAGCTTGGCCACCAGTGATTGTTTGGCTCGGCACTTACTCCTATTGTGAGTGGAGCTCTTATAGAACTCACACCACTTTCCTATGTCCTTCTTTGTATTCATGGTGTTTTTCTTTGCTAGCGACTTAGATGTGTTGTCTTGGGTCTCCCTGTCTTAGCTTTGCCCTTTGTTTTGTGGTTTGGTGGCACCTTTCCTTGCTTTAGATTCGCAGATCCAAAGTCTCGCTCCTTTGGTTTAACTTATGCTCGATCTTGATAGCATATCAATAGGAAGCACCGAGCGAGGAGATGTCAAGGAAATCCATTTCGTCCTGGATGTACTTATGCAAACAGTCGTGGTACATGAGTACAAAATTTCGCTTGGAATCCTTGATGTTCAGGTTCATGTGAAGGGCATGAAAAGCGTTTGTGAACTTCGACACATCTTGGTCCCTTCCCTTCCGCAGTGTGGTCAACTTTCTGTATTTGTCTTCATGGTTATTGATAGGGTAATATTGTTCCTTGATGGCATCTCATAAATAATTCCAAGTAGTTATGGCTGAGAACAGTGAGGGTTACCTCACATACTTTTTCTCACAATAGGTTTCCCACCAGTCCTTGACATGGGGGGTAACCTTCTCGAGTGCAAAATTAATCTTTTCCTGGTTGGAAAAACCATAAACTGAAAAATATATTTCCAACAGATTTATCCATTTATCTATGGCATCCACATCTATCTGGCCTTCAAATATGGGAATGTCAGAGTTAAATTGAAAAAATGTGGTGCCTCCAGAGAGGCCATCGGATGAAGATGTGTCACCTTTGGGTAGTCGTCGAAGGATTTGGGCAAAGTTATCCATCATCTCATTCTTCTGTTTCTCGACGGCCTCCTCAAGCAATATTTTGAAAGGATCTCTTGCTTCGCCATCTTTATTTTCATCCGCCATGGGAGGCCGTTGGGGTTTGTGAGGCTGATATTGCAAAGGTTCAACTAGATCGAGCCCTAACTCCTTATACCCTGACCTCGTTGGGGACATGCAAAGAAAAAACGAGAAAGAGCATACCGCTCTAATACCACTGATCCGAACTTATGCAAGAACGCAATAGAATACATATCTAAACACAAACACAAAATTGAAGCAGAAATAAAACTTCATTTCATTAATATCAAAGAACTGAAATATGCTTACATACGGAATGGAAATAAAATAGCTCAGGTGATGATAACTTATCTCTGAGAAGAGATGTGGTGGCTACATGCTCTGAACTATATTACAATCAGGCTCGGTGGCCTTTTTATCATTAAGAAATAATGAGAAATCCTAAACATCCAAAAACCTAACTCTAGGAGATGAAGCGCCAAAAGCTTGTGCGCCCCGTTGGGGTAAGTTGGAACGTCAAATTCTCAGGGTCGTAACTTTGGCATACGATCTTTGTTTGGCTATCATAGTACCTCGTTTCGAAGATATTGACGAGGAGGTCAAAATAAAAATGGCCAAGAACATATTAAACTAATTTGGTCTATCCATTTTTCCTTAAAATGTCTTTTAGTCCCTCAAAATCGCCTTGCAAGTTTAGGACTCGAAAAAAACTGCCAAAAATAGTAAATTGTGCTACAATTAAGGACACTGAAAAAATAAAAGAAACAATGGTGGGGGTCCAAGTGGAATAGGTGGGTGGCCACGAATATCCACCTAGACTAATCCTCCCCCTTTAAGAAGCAATGGTCCCCATTTTTTTGAGTGTCCCTATGAAATGGGGAAACTTCTGTTGAACTCGGTCCTTAGTGAGCCACTTGCCTTGGTGCAGGAGTTGGCCACCTTTGACAACCCAATACAGTTGGATCTTATACTGGTGAGTGTTCTTGATCTCTATCTCCATGATCCGATCAACTGTGTTTTGTTTCGTGCCATCGAGGTTTAGCTCTATTGGTGTGATTTGTTCTGTAATGTTAGATGTGTTTAGTAATGGTGGAAAGTATGGCTAAAGGCAGTCCACATTGAACACTCGGTGGAGGCCAAGGAACAGTGGAAAGTTGAGCTCGAAGGCATTATCTCCTACAACCTTGGTTATGGTGTATGGCCCATATCGGAGCGGGTGAATCTTGCAGTGGGGTCCAGTGAGGTGCCCCTTCTGCAAATGTAGCCAAACTTTGTCGCCCACCGGGAACTTGCATGGCGCCTGATGCTGATCATGTTACTTCTTGTACTTAGCATTGGCTTTGTAAAATATGTCATGGACCTAATAGTAGACATGTTGAATGAGCTCAATGAAGTTTCTTACCCTGTCAGATTCCCATTGGACATGAGTTGAATCTGCCCGAGTATCTGAAAAAGTTATGGCCACATCAATGGGGCATAGTGGCTGGAATCACAATCCCACCTGAAAGGGGCCGTGGCCAATTGAGCTATGGAGAGCTCAGTTGTAGCTGTGATGGATATAGGGGAGGCTTTCATGCCATGTACGAGGATGCTTTGAGTTGTACATGCACATAATGTGCATGATCATCCTATTGAAGACCTCTGTTTGGCCATTAGTTTGGGGATGGAAAGACATGGACTTAGTGAGCTTGGTGTCAAGCATTGACCTGAGACTTGACCAAATTCTACTTAGGAACCTGTTGTCCTGATTTTAGATAATGGACTGTGGGATCCCAAAGTGCACCCACACTCGTTCAAAGAAGAATTTAGCAGTGGTTGTTGTTGTGATACTCTTCTTGTAGGCCGCCAGAATGGACATCTTAGAGAATCTGTCGACGACCATGAAAGCATCGTAGTTTCCATGCTTAGTAGAAGGACGGTCTCGACATATAATCCATGGAGGTGGATTCCCAAGGTCGACTAGGAGTAGGAAGAGGAGTATATAGGCCTTGCTTCTTGACGGTCGGTTTGGAAATGGCACAGCCAGAGCAGGATCTGGTTTACTTCCAAACATCTTGTCGAAGGTTTAGCAAATAAAAATACTTTTGCAGTACTGCCACAATTTTCTCTACCTCGAAATTTCCAGTGATCCTATTCTAGTGCACTTCCCAAATCATCTTGGCAGGCTCGCTTGAAGGAACATAAAGATGTCCTAAGTGGCATCATAGTGCATCCTAGAGGTGATAATTTGGTTCACAAAGCTGGGTAAACCAGCTAATGGTTTAACATTCCTTTGTTATACAATTATAAAGCTAGATGGTATCAATGTTGGTCAAAGTGGTTCACTCTATATTAAATTAATGTATACTAGGCAATGAAAGGCCACTTTATTTCAAGGGGTGATGGTGACAGACTCTCAAGGTTTCTCCATTTTGTTTCATAAAACTTAGTTCAATTATAATTATAAGCTCACATTACAATATAATTTCAATTAATAAACCTCCCTTCCTAGTACTTGTAATTTCATTACATACTTACAAGTAATTATAATTCTCTATAAAAAAAATAACAAAGTGTAACTTTCTTTATAGCAACATGGACATTACAATTCTTCCCTTGTAGACCTTACATGAGTAACAACTGCATTTGTATATTTTTGAGTGATATTGACTTTTAAATATAAATTAAAACTAAAATAAAACAATAACTTTTCCTCTCCATAACAAAACTGTATATTCCAAAATAATAATACATATGATTGTTGTCGGGCCTCCAAAATGCCATACAGTTTTACCCACATTTCCATCATTTTAATCTCATTCCATAAATTCGTAGCTACATAACCCTACATTAAGTAACCATTTTCATGATCATATGGGTTTAGCATTATATTTTCCAAAGTAATTTATTTTAAGTATTTTAAGTGAATTTGTGAATAAATATTGTAAAATTAACATGTTTTCATATATACATTAAAGTGGTATAAGTTGTATGATATGGTAGGCCTACTTGAAGATTCTAGAAGGGTCTTATTTAGCCATCCAACCACAAATTCAAATTTAAAATTCCAACTCTTGAAGATTTGTGGAATATTTGTAGAAGATGTGGATCATTAAATAAGCACATCCAAAGGAGAAGAATCATGAAATTTGAGAAGATTTGTATCTTATATTAGGTGATTGGTTGTAACCAATGAGATAAATGTGGATTTAGGATATATTTGAAGATATATAGTTATCTTTAGCTTTTGTATAAATAAGAGTGCATCCTTCAAAGGAGCCTAACTTTTATCCATCCATCCATTCAATCCCTATCATTTATTCAGATCAAAGTATGATCTAAGATGTAATTTGTAAAGTGGGGATAGAGAATTGAAGTGTTCTAATGTCTTTTGGAGTTTTCCTCCAATTTTATGAAATACATACCGCTTCTTTGATCGCCAAGATTTTGGTGTGTTTGCTGAGGAATGGAGGGCCCCCATCAACCACAGTTTGCACATCTTTGTACATATTACACTTTGCACATCTTTGTACATATTGGTAACATAGTGTAACTATGTTATTTCATTTATATTCAGCAAGTGTGATTTCATTTCAGTAGATGTGATTTCATTTGTGCAGGTGTGATTTCCTTTCTGCAAGCGTGATTTTAATTTCTTTATGTTTGATTGATTTAATTTTTTTAATTAGTTTTAATTGCATTAGATTAATCCAATTTGAAGGATAACCACCTAGTACATATAGTACAGGTATACCTCCTCAGTTTACAAAACCCCGAGTTGACAAATGACAGGGATTTAACTCGCGATTAAATCACCCAACATTTTGGCACCGTTGCGAGGGAGGTATACATAGGTGTTTATTTTGAAGTTTAGAAAATTCATTATAGTTGCAACACTCATTTTTAGATGCATAGTGAAAATCATATTAAAATCATTTTGCATATTACGAAAAAATAAAATAAAATAAAATAAAATAAAAATAATAAATAAATAATAAATAAATAAATAAATTAAAAAATTGTGCTAAAAACAAAACAAAACAAAAAACAAAAATAAACAAAAAAAATAAAAATAAAAATAAATAAATTCAAAAATTGTACTAATATGTGTGTGCAAAAGGAATTATGAGCCATTTGGAGTAATTCACAAGCAATTAAGAGTTTGAAGAATGTACTTCCTTCTTTACTTCTTGATTGCATTATCTAAGCAATTGGTCTTTCATGGTTTGGTAATTTTTAATGCATTTTTTCTATCCTTATCATGAATATATTTTTAATCGTGTTTGTGAAAATTTCTGATTTACTCAACCCAAATCCTACAGTAGTAATCTAATTTACTTCTCCTACTTGTTTTATTAACTTAACAAGTTATTTTTCAAAATAATACATGAAAAACATCGTAGTAAATACACTGCTTCCTACACAAATATACAGATCAAGTACTAAATAATTAAGGACATTCGATAAAAGACACACAAGATTTTTCGGACAAATGTCCCTGGAAAAACGCAATGCAAGAAAAGTGGTGCAACAGCTCTTGAGGGTTTTTATTATTATGCAGATTTTTGAATACAAACTAGGGTACTAGTAGTAGTTTACCCAACAAAGAAAATCCCTACAAAAGTAACTTTATCTCTGGAGACATATATTATGGTTGATTCAGCTCAGAATGAAGAACCCCACAGGTCCTTACGCAGTCCCTGCGTCACCCTTCAGTGTGCTTATGTCACCCTTTCAGATCTATTGAATACGAGCTTGATCTGGCCTACTGAAACACCAGCGTTGGTCATTGAGTGATTGCCTCACCATGTTCGGGCTTGTGTCCCTCTGCGTCAGCCCTTCTAGATCTGAGTCACCCCTCCTAAGCTTACGTTGCCTCTGTGTCACCCTTCCTGGGCCTACGTTGCCTCTGCGTCACCCCTATTGGGCCTGCGCTGTCTCAGCGTCACCCCTCCTGGGCCTACATTGTATCTCTAGTATAGATCTGCCTCTCTGCTATTGTATTTTCGGTGTTGGATTCAGAAATTCCACAACCAAGCTGCCCCTCACTACACTGAATATAACTTGAAAATTCTTAGCAAACCACGCCCCAGAATTTCGACTCAGCTCAAGTGCTGCCACTCTGTGTTTTTTTTGCAACTGACCCCAAGCCTTCCTTTATTACTTTTCCTATTGAACATTCAATGGCCTTGATATAATCTCTAATCAACGACTAAGATTAGAAAAGGCTTGATCCTCCTCACTTAGAACATTCTCACTTACATGTCTAAATTAATTCACTTTAATTGTTTAATTTCCCTAAGTTAGACTTAGGGTCTCCATTAAAATAATTAATTATTTGAATGACTTAAGCTCCAGGTGGAATTTCTCCAAGCAATTTCCTGGTTTTGGAGATCTGATGTGTTCTAGACCCTCAACAAAGTTTCAGAACTAGAGAACATCCGATGCTACCCAAAAATCAGCGTTGTTAATTACATGGTTAAATTGGAAATAGGCACACACTTGATCAATTCTTCCATTTCCAGTAGAGTAGAGTAGGTATTGGATAAAATCAAGTTTTGTGATGTTTTCATTTTAATTGAAATTTTATTTATTGGTGGTGCAGTAAGAGCCACCCATCTTACTAATCATTTGCAGGAATATGTAGAAAGAGAAGGAATATTTGAGAAGAAGGAGAATAAATAAGAGTTTTGAGAGCCACAATCTGAATTTAGAGATTAAATCCTTGTGTTTTGTATTTTAAAATTCACATTCTAATTGAATAAATGGTTTCAATATTGCTGACTATGCTCTCTTCTTGTCCTCTCTGCGATTTGGAAGATCAGAAAAGACAATTGAACAAAGTCAGTTTAATTTTTTTTTAATAAAAACTGGATAAGAGATCTAAATTCATAATATAAAGTAAAATTACTAGCTTTTAGAAAGTTTAAAGAAAAAACTAATGTCTCCAATGGATCCATCACTGTCTAAAACCCATGTTTTGACTATTTTTGCACCTCATGTAGCCAAAAATTGAGTAAAATATGAATGTTTCAAGTTTTTGCCTAATTTTGGTGTTAATAAGCCTACAATTTGACCCAAACCCGACTGATGCGCCTAGAAATTGAGAACGACACACAAATTTTACCTTCTCGATCGCTAGTCGGTATTGTAGGATGGTTAAAACCACTCCCAATTCCTCTGCGCCCTTGGTCACGTGGCTCCATACGACTGCGTTGTGTGCCTTTGGGTTAAGCCCTTCCCCCAAATGGCGCACATCGTAAAGTTAAATATGTGTTTTATCCTATTGTTAACAAGAAAAAATGTATAGGCAGATTGGTAAATCGCTTTGGTTATTGGAAATAGGTCTTGGATTCAATTCTTGTGGAGGCCTTTGAACCTCACATAACTTTTATTCCACCACGAGGATGTCACGTGGCAACCAATGGTTGGCCCATGTGGCACCTTCTCATTGGCCCTCACAAAAAAACCCGTGAACCAATAAAAAACAACCACACATCAATGAATCAAACAGTGACAAGTGTTAATCATTCATTGGCCAATTAAATACTAGTCAAATAGTGCCATGGATCATGACCCAATCAACGTACGAATTGTTAACTGAGCATTCATGGAACTCAAAAGTTCATGATTTTATTTGTTTCATAAAACAATCATAATGCAATTTTTGGGAGCATCCGAAGTCATATTTCAGTGAAACATATTGTGTTGGATTCAGAGCGACGAGACCTATGCTTTGGTGCTAGTTTCAACTGATCTAAGAATTTTGAATTTTGATAATTTTCTTGATTCATGGGATCATGGACAGGGGTGGAGTGCTATACAAAAATAATAAACACAGTTACAGACTTAAAATTTCATAAAAACTCACAGATATTAAAAAAATCCAACTGTGATATTGAAAAACCACCATCCAAGTATAATTGCAGGTTGTAAAGCGACAACGCAGTGCAAAAATTTATGTTTTTGGTAGCTGCATAATTGACACAATTTAGTAGCTTATACAAAATTGGTTCAATAATGGTCTATTGATGAAAGATTAAGTGTATGGATAAGAGGTCTCAAGCTAAAAATTGGTAAGAAACAGGTAAAAATGCATTTAATTTTTCTTGAATTTGTTTTAATAGTACTATTTCTGAGTTTTTTTTGTGCGTATATATCAGATGAAGAGATACTGGTCACCTCTCTCTCTCAATAGTCTAACATTTTATTGGAGAAAAGTGCTAAGTTTTTGCAGGTCCAAGACACGATGAAAGAAGATCACTATGTGCATAAGTTCCTTGCAAAGACCAAGTTTCTTTTAGAAGAGCATCTCCTCGCTTCGTACAACATACCTGTATGCTACCAAGATTGAGCAGAAATTCAAATAGAAGAAGCGACACTCTGGATCTGCGAATAAAAATCAAGGGAGAGGGGCCGCCAAACTGCAGAACAAAGGACAAAGGCAAGGCATGGCAACCTAAGACAACCTACCAAAGCCACAAGCAAAGAGAAACATCGCGATGTCGAAGAAGGATACGGGAAAGTGGTGTGAGTTCCATAAGAGCTCCACTCACAACACAAGTCGGGCCAAGCAGTTACTAGTGGTCGAGATGAAGGCTTATGAACCAGATGCATGCTCCAACTTTAAATCATAACCCAAGAAGGGGAATGATAAAGGGAATCAGATTATCTATGCGGAGACCAATGCCACCGTTGCCACGATGAAGATCCAGCGGAGGAGGAGCGTCTCTTCCACTCCCATATGTGGGTAAAGGGTTCCCCACTACAGTTCATTGTCGACAGTGGGAGCCAAAAGAACGTCATTTCAGTAGAGGTCGTGAAGCGATTGGGCTTGCCGACCACATCACTCCCACAGTCGTACACCATCAGGTGGTTTCACCAAGGATGGGATCTCCACGTCAGCCAACAGTGTCGCCTTCCCTACAACATCAAGCCCATCACCGATGATGTATTATGTGACATTGCTCCTCTTGATGTTTGTGATGTATTATTAAGCCAACCATATTTGTGGAAGTGACATGTTTTGTATGATTCCCGTCCTCACGCTGTTATTGTTACTTTGAGAAATAAGTTGTGCAAGATACCAAAGATACCACCGCCTGCCGCTATCTCTTTGGTTACTACAAAACAATCTAGTAAGCTCATTTCCAAAACCAGGAAATTTTTTTTCCTGACGATTCGCCCTCGGGACAAGAAGAAGACTATAGCCATGACCTCCAAACATGGATCCTCCACATGACAACAACAAATGGACAAGGTCTTGGAGGACTACAGGGATATCTTCACCTCACCCGCAGAGGTGCCTCTGCACTGTCAGGTCAAGCATCCCATCGATCTGATCCCAAGTGCGCTACTACCCAATGGACCGATCTATCGGCACTCTATTCTGGAGAACGATGAAATCAATAGGAAAATTCAAAAACTGTTGCAGAAAGGTCACATCAGGCCAATTTCATCGCCCCGTGGGAGCCCGATCGTGTTGGTGCTCAAGAAGGATGGGACTTGGAGACTCTATATTGACTATCAGGCGCTGAACAAGGTCACTGTCCGGAATAGGCACCCGATCCCACAGATTGATGACCTTATGGACCAACTCAAAGGGGAAAAATATTTCAGCAAGATCGACTTGAAGTCTGGGTATCACGAGGTACCAATCAAACCGTCTGATGTATGGAAGATTGCCTTCAAAACCAAGGAGGGCCTTTTCGAATGGATGGTCATGCCTTTCGGGTCGACGAATGCTCCTAAAACCTTCATGAGGCTGATGGACAACATCTTGTGGCCATTCACCAACTCATTTTTAGTAGTGTACTTGGATTACATCCTGATCTTCAGCCAGACTTGGGAAGAGCACCTCTGCCACATCCGACAGGTCCTCCAAACACTGCGGCAACACAAGTTGTGTGCAAATTTAGAGAAGTTCACTTTTGGCATAACCTAGGTTCAGTATTTCAAATACATTATTGATGAGTAGGGGGTGCATGTGTAGCTAACCAAGATCCAAGTCATTTGGGATTTCCCAGCCACAATCACTCTAACAGAGCTTCGCAGCTTTCTGGGTCTTGCTAAATTCTACCGCAGGTTCATGTTGGGATTCTCTCATATCACTTGGCCCTTGATTCAAGTCACCAAGGGAGGAGTGAAAGAAAAATTCTTTTGGTCAAAATCTCAACAGAAGGCGTTCGTAGAATTGAAACATCACCTCTGCTTTACCCTGGTGCTCACATTACCCGACTTGCAACAACCATTTGAGATCAAAAAAGATGCATCTGACTATGCTATTGGGGCAGTTCTTACTCAACTGGGGAATCTAGTGGCATATCACAGTGAGACATTATCCGACACAGTCTGGAAGTATCCTACTTATGACAAATAGATCTACTCCATTGTGTAGGCTTGTCGACAATGTAAGCATTATTTTTGGGAAGGAAATGATCATCTGCACAGACCACCAACCCCCGTAGTTCATAGAGAAACAAGGGAAGTTGTATAACGATCGCCATCATAACTGGTCCACATATTCGTAACAGTTTCATTTGAACATCAAGTACAAGAAGGGCATCACCAATAATGTTGCAGACTGCCTCAGCCGACCACCGATCGTGGCGATAACCACTGTGCTCAACTCTTGTGGGTACGAGAATTCTGATTAGCTGCTTCTCTACAAGAGCGATCCAGAATTCAGCCACAACATAAGACACTCTTGGAGGGTAACCGAGTTCCAAATTTTCACCTCCAGGATGCACTGTTATGTCACCTGGGACACCTTTGTGTTCCTTCACGCAAGTGTTCCAAGATTATTTGGGAAGCACACTACAGTCTGGTCACTGGGCATTTCGGGGTCGAGAAAACAATGGAAATATTGTAGAAGTATTTATATTGGCCAAACCTTTGACAGGATGTCGGGAAGTATATCAGATCCTGCACTGCCTATGCCATTTCCAAACCGACCCTTGAGAAGCAAGGCCTGAATACTTCTTCGCCTACCCCTAGTCAACCTTGGGAATCTGTATCCATGTATTACTTGTTGGGTCTTCCTTCTACTAAGCATGGCAACGACTGTGTTTTCGTGGTCATCGAAAAATTCTCAAATATGGCGATAATAGCGGGCTGCAAGAAGAATATCACAGCAAAAGCCGCTGCTAAACTCTTCTTTGAACAAGTGTGGGTACAGTTTGGGATCCTACAGTGTATCATCTCATATCGAGACAATAGGTTCCTCAGTAGATTTTGGTCCAACCTCTGGTCAATGCTGGACACCAAGCTCACCAAGTCCACAACTTTCCATCCCCAAAATGATGGCCAGGCAGAGGCCGTCAATAGGATGGTCGTACACATTCTATGCATGTACAACTCAAAGCATCCACACACATGGGATGAGATCCTCCCCTATGTACAAAATAGATATAAATAGGCCCTCCATAACTCAACCGACCACGACCCCTTTCAAGAGGGCTTGGGATTCCAACCACTGTGTCCCATTTACGTAACCATGCCATTTGTAGCTACTAAGGCCAATTAGGCTCATGTTAGTGTGAATCTTTCAAGGTAGACAACTTCATTGAGCACATTTAGCACATCCGCCAACAATTTCATGACATATTGGACAAAGCCAATGCTAAGTACAAGAATCATCATGATCATCATTGGGTGCCACACAACTTCCAGGTGGGCGAAAAAGTGTGGCTACATTTTCAAAAGGAGTGCCTCGTTGGACCCCACCGCAAGCTCAACCCACTCTGATATGGGACATACACCATCATCGAGGATGTAGGTGATAATGCCTTCGAGCTCAATATTCCACCATTCCTTGGTTTTCACCCAATGTTCAATGTTGACCGCCTTCGACCCTACTTTCCACCTCAACTGGACACATCCGACATGGCAGAACAACTCACACCAACAAAGTTAAACCCAGGCTGCATGGAACAAGCCACAACTAATTGGATTATGAACACACAGATCAAGAACACCCGCCAGCAAAGGATCCAACTATATCGAGTTGTCAAAGCAGGCCAACTCCTTCACAAGGGCAAGTGGTTCACCAAGGACCAAGTTCAGCAGAAGTTTCCTAATCTCATGGAGGAACTCAATACAATGGGGACCATTTATTCCTAATGGGGGAGGAATAATCCAGGTGGATATTGGTAGCCACCTGCCTATTCCACTTGGACCCCCACCATTTTTTCTTTCAGTTTTTCAATTTCCTTAATTGTAGCACAATTTACTATTTGGGCAGTTTTTTTCGAGTCTTGAACTTCCGGAGCCATTTTTTGGCTTGGAACCTCCAGAGTGATTGTCGGATGAAGATGCGTCGCATGTGGGTAGCCATCAAAGGATTTGGGAAATGTTATCCATCGTCACATTCCTATGTTTCTCAAGGGCCTCCTCAAGCAATTTTTTGAAAGGATCTCCTGCTCCCTCGTCTTTATTTTCTTCCGCCATGGGAGTTTGTTGGGGTTTTTCGAGATTGATCTTGCAAAGGTTCAACCAAATCGAGCCCTAACTCTTTATACCCTGACCTCGTTGGGAACAGGCAAAGAAAAAATGAGAAAGAGAAGACCAGTCTGATACCACTAATCTAAACTTATGCAAGAACGCAATAAAATACATATATATACATAAACACAGAAGTGCAACATTAAAACTTCAATTCACTAATATCAAAGAACTGAAATATGCCTACATACATAATGTAAATAAACTAGCTCGGGCGATGGTATCTTATCTCTGAGAAGAGATGTGGCTGCTACATGCCTCTAAACTATATTACAATGAGGCTTGGTGGCCTTTTTTATAATTGAGAAACAATGGGAAATCCTAAACATCCAAAAACCTAACCCTAGGATATGAAGCGACAAAACCTTGTGGGCCTCGTTGGGGTAAGTTTGAACGTCAACTTCCTAGGGTCGTAACTTTGGCATACGATCTTCATTTGGCTATCATAATACTCGCTTTGAAGATCCCAAGGAGGAGGTTGAAAAAAAATTAGAAAGTCAATTTGGGACTTTTTTGATCTCTCCATTTTCCCAAAAAGGTCTTTTAGTCCCTCAAAACGGATCTAGAAGTCTGGGACCCGAAAGAACTGCTAAAAATAGTAAATTGGGCTACATTTATGGAAATTGAAAAACTAAAAGAAACAATGGTGGAGATCCAAGTGGAATAGGTGGGTGGCCACCAATATCCACCTGTATCATATATTACATCCATAGAGAAAGATTTAATAAGGGTTTTGAGATGATAGAGACTAGACAACTTCACTACTGGGGTAATGGAGTAGCTCAAAATGAAAAGTATATATTCATCTCTGAAAAGAAGTACATTAGAGAGTCGTTGAATAAATTTGGTGTGATTGATTGTAATCATCTCATTAGTCTAATGGAGTAAAATTTGAAGCTAACATCAAAAGAAGGGAATGAATTTGAGCATGCAACTAAATATAGACAACCTGTGGGGAGTCACATCAACCTTGCCACCACTAGACCAAATATTTCATTTGTAGTTGGGATATTTTCTATGTTCATGAAAAATCACTGTGAACGAGATTGTTGTGCGTAAAAGAGAGTTCTAAGGTACTTTAAGGGAACTCAAGACTTTGGGTTGAAATACTCTGAGTTGGAGGGCTTCAAACTAGTTGGATATACATCTTCATACATTGATGAGAAAAAGGAGGGTAGATCATCTACTTTAGGATGCCTCGTGAGTTTTATATTAGCATCTATATCTTGGAGATCACATAAATAGTTTGTTCCAATAGATTCCATTATAAATGTAGAGTATGTGGATATTGTATAAGCAATAAAGGAGATTGTTTGGCCTAGAAAGATACTAGAGGATATGTACAAAGAATAGGTGAATTCTACTCCACTTTTGATTGACAACACTTATGTAACCAAGAATCATAAATTCCATGATTGAACACGAAGTACCATATGATTAGACAACATGTAGAGGCCAAGACCACTCATTTGACGGATTGCTCCATAAGTGAGAAAATTACAAACATATTGACCAAAGTTCTTGGAAGAGAAAAGTTTGAAAAGTTCAAAAAGATACTTGGACTAGATACCTAATCCTACAAATTATGACGTTTCTAAATGTCATTATTATTATTTGGGAGTAATAAGAAGAGTGATAGGTGAACAAGAAAAGTCATTAGACTTATTTGAATATGAAACCAATGTTCACATCTCAATGTATTTGTATGTGGCTAAAATTATTAAAAATTATTCACACTGGAGTTATTCAAGATCCATCAATATAAACAATGATGTGATGGACATTGTATTCCACATTAGTGCAAATTTGGGGATAAGGTGTGGCTCCATTTATATAAAAATTGTTTGGGAGGTTCCAATCAAGAGCTCAAACCCCTTTAGTGTACCTCAAGTGTCATTATAGTGATGAGTGATAATCCTCTTATCACTAACACTCCACTTCATCTTGGAATACACGTGATTTTAAATGTTAAATTTTTGAAGACTTGGTATTTTTATATTATCATCCTTTGTTCTCTCAACCAATATATATGGATGTTAAGCACTTGGAATCTTCTCCTATTTATAAGATTGTCACAAATATGGCTAAACAAGTTAATGGTTTAACATTTCTTTGTTCTACAATTCTAAAGCTTGATGGTATCAATGTTGGTCAAAGTGGTGCACTCTAGATTAAATTAATGTATACTAGGAAATGGAATTCCATTGTAATTCAAGGGGTGATGGTGAAGGACTCTCAAGGTTTCTCTATTTTGTTTCATAAAACTTAGTTCAATTATAATTATAAGCTCACATTACAATAAATTTCAATTGATAAACCTCCCTTCCTAATACTTGTAATTTCGTTACATACTTACAAGTAATTATAATTCTCTATAACAAAAATAACAAAGCGCAACTTCCTTTATAGCAACATGGACATTGCAATTATTCCCTTGTAGACCTTACATGAGTAACAACTGCATTTGCATATTTTTGAGTGATATTGACTTTTAAATATAAATTAAAACTAAACTAAAACCATAACTTTTCCTCTCCATAACAAAACTGTATATTCCAAAATAATATATACATATGATTGTTGTCGGGCCTCCAAAATGTCATCCACTTTTACCAACATTTCCATCATTTTACTCTCATTCCATAATTTTGTAGCTACATAACCCTCCATTAAGTAACCAGTTTCATGATCATATGGGTTTAGCATTATATTTTCCAAAGTTATTTATTTTAAGTATTTTAAGTGAATTTGTGATTAAACATTTAAAATTAACATGTTTTCATATATACATAAAAGTGGTATAAGTTTTATGATATGGTAGGCCTACTTGAAGATTCTAGAAGGGCCTTATTTAGCCATCCAACCACAAATTCGAATTTAAAATTCCAACTCATGAAGATTTGTGGAATATTTGTAGAAGATGTGGATCATTAAATAAGTACATCCAAGGGAGAAGAATCATGAAATTTGAGAGGATTTGTATCTTATATTAGGTGATTGGTTGTAACCACATGAGATAAATGTCGATTTAAGAGAGATTTGAGGATATATAGTTATCTTCAACTTTTGTATACATAAGAGTGCATCCTTCAAAGGAGCCCAACTTTTATCCATCCATCCATTCAACCCTTATCATTTATTCATTCAAATCAAAGTATGATCTAACACTAGAAAATTTGGCGCAATTTCCGACGGCCAAATCGTCGCAAGAGCGACAGTTCGAGGACGAGAAAAACATGGTTTGTCGTGCCGTCGCAATTTTGACGCATTTACAAAGTGTCGCACTACCGACACTTTTTCTGTCACTTCCAAACACGCGTCGCTCTTCCGACGTTTGTAAAGTGTCGCCATTCCGACGAAATTTGGTTCGACGTTTTTAACGTCGCTCTTCCCGACGTTTGTAAAGTGACGCCATTCCGACGAAATGTCGTCTGACGTTTTGAACGTCACTCTTCCAACGTCTTTATACTGTCGCTCTTCTGACATGTCTAAAATGTCGCATTTCCGACGCCGTACAAAAGTGTCAGAAGACCGACGTATTGCAAAAGTGTCACAAGACCGACGCTTTCCAGAAGCGTCGCAATATCAATGCCAGGAAGAACTGTCGCAATTTCAACAAAATGTGGTCCGAAATTTGAACGTCGCCCTTCCAACGTCTTTGTGCTGTCGCTCTTCCGACGTTTCTAGAACTGTCACAATATCGACAGACGTCACAAGACCGACGAAAATGGAAATCGTTCAAAACATCAAAAGAGTGATGCTTATAAGGCGTCGGTATACTGACGGCGGTTTCAAAAAAAAAAAAAAAAAAAAAAAAAAGCACTTTAAAACAGGCCAGTAAATCTCCAATATTTGTTATCACAATAAGAAATCAATGATCAGTGATCACGTCAAATTTTCCTCGTAGCGTGACGGGTCTAATAAATTTTATTGTAAAGGTTGCTGGCCAGTGACAACTGCAGAATTGAAGGAAATGCATTAAAGAAAATTCATGAGGCTGCGAACTCCAAGCCAACTGGCAACAACCCTGATAATTTTCCTTACCAACTTCCAAGTTGTGACTTGCGCTTCATACTCCAAAGCTAATAATTTTCTTTTCATCATGTTGGAGAAGAGAACTGCAACCTGCAGCAAAAGAGAAATTCCTCAGTCTCACTGCTCAGGACTCGGAGTCATTCCTTGCTAACACGGTATGTGGAAATTTTGATAAGATAACTTTCTTCACCCTCGTTTTTACTAAATTTATTCTTTTGGAAAGGGCCTGGTTCCATTTCAGAAATTTTCAATTTTCGACTTGTTGTGTAACCAACTCCAAAAATAGAAGAAATGAGATATCAACGCCTTAGAAATAAGCCACTTCGAGGGGGCAACCTCCAATACATTACATGAATGAACAATTCTTGGATGATACAATTTACAAAACCTCCTTTCTATATATTGGAGTCCATGGGGCCATAATGTAATCCTAGTGGGCCACAATGTAATCCTAGCCGACCTAACAATAATAATTTAAGGGCACAATAATAACAAAATGGGGGTTACAAGGGTACAATAATAACAATAAGGGGGTTACACTAACAATAATAAGGGACTATACTAGTGATAAAGGGACCTAACATGCCCCTCTCCTTCAAAAAAGTGTTGTCCTCAACGCTTGAGTAGCTCCGGGTGCTTCTGTATAAAATTCTCATCCTCCCATGTAGAATTTTCAGTGGGTAAGTTCTTCCACTTGATGAGATACTCTGAAATTGATCGATTCCGTAGCTGTCGAGTTCTTGTTTCCATGACTGCTTCAGGTTCCAATATGATTTTTCCTTCCTCATCAAGTTCTGGCAATATTGTTTGAACTCGAAGATTTTCACCTATAACCTTCTTTAAGCATGAAACATGGAAAACTGGATGTACTCGCGAAGAAGCAGGAAGCTCCAATTTGTATGCCATAGTACCAATCTTTTGCAACGCCTTGTAAGGACCATAGTACTTTGGCGATAATTTATTATCCTTCTTAGCTTGCTTGAGGGACATTTGTTTGTATGGTTGTAGCCGTAAAAATACCCAGTCTCCTACATCAAAACTTCTCTCGCCGCGATGTTGATCTGCCTGTTGTTTCATTCGATTTTGTGCCAAATTAAGGTTATCCTTTAAGAGTTGGAGAACTTCTTGTTGATGCTAGATGTGACCTTCCACTGCTTGAACCTTCAAATTTTCTCTTAAAGATGATGTGATGGATGGTGGATGATATCCATAAAGTGCCATAAATGGGGTCATTTTTGCTGCAGTATGGAAGGAAGTGTTATACCACCATTCAGCGAGAGGTAACCACTTGACCCATTGTGTTTGTTTATCAGACACAAAACAACGAAGATATCCTTCCAAACATTTATTTACTATCTCAGTTTGACCATCAGATTGAGGATGATAAGATGAGCTATGAGCTAATTAAGTACCCAAACAAGAAAATAACTCCGTCCAAAAATTTCCCGTAAAAATGGGATCTCTGTCGCTCACAATAACCCTTGGGCTTCCATGTAGCTTTTGATTTCTGTCCACAAATGTAGTAGCAACTGTACTTGCTTTAAATGGATGAGATAATGCACAAAAGTGTGCATACTTGGTAAGTCTATCAACTACCACCATGATGACATTCTTTCCTTCGGACTTAGGTAAACCTGTGATAAAATCCATTGAAATCTCCTCCCAACGTTGACTTGGAATGGATAAAGGTTGTAGAAGTCCCGAGGTCTTAATTGTCTCCACTTTATTCTGCTGGAAAACCAAACATTCCGCCACAAACTTTTGAATATCAGATTTAAGGCCATCCCAAAAAAAAATCTTTCTTCACCCTGTGGTAAGTTTTTAAAAATCCTGAGTGTCCTCCTAAAGGAGAAGTGTGCAATTCCAGAAGAATCTTTTGTTTTAGTTGGGAATTCTTACAAAGATATAAGCGATCTTCGTACCATAAGGAATCATTTTTCCAACTAAATGTATCAGATGTACTAGGATCTTGCTGCAACTTTTGAATGAGTGTCCATACATATTTTTCCTTCTTCCATTCATCTCGTGCTTCGGTTATCCAATCTGGTTGGATAATAGAAATGGCACAAAGCAATGCTTCCACCTCTTCATTCTTTCTTGAGAGTGCATCTGCAACAACATTAAGCTTTCCTTTTTTGTAGATTATTTCAAAGTCATAACCCAACATCTTTGTGACCCATTTTTGTCGCTCTTCTGAAGATAGTCTTTGTTCCAAAAAGTGTTTAAGACTATCATGATCAGTTTTTACCTTGAAGTGTCTTCCCATTAGGTAAGTTCGCCATTTCTTTAGTGCATGCAGTATTGCTAACATTTCCTTCTCATAAATAGGTTTTTGTAAATATTTTCCTTTGATTGGACGACTTTCAAAAGCAATGGGTCTTCCTTCCTGCATTAAAACTGCACCAATTCCATTTCCTGAGGCATCACATTCCACAATAAAGGTTTTTGTGAAGTCCGGCGTAGCTAAGACCAGTGCTAGGCACATTGCCTCTTTAAGATGTTCAAAGGCCTTAGTTGCTTCAGGAGTCCATGAAAATGCATCTTTCTTCAATAATGTTGTTAGAGGTGCTGCTATTCTCCCATAATTCTTAACAAACTTGCGATAATAGCCCGTTAACCCGAGAAATCCTCGCAACTGCTTTATTGTCTTGGGGACTTTCCATTCCTTAATGGCTTTAATTTTGTTAGGGTCTACTTTAACACCCTCGTGAGATATAATATGTCCCAGATATTCCACCTCTTGTACTCCAAAGAAACATTTGGATGCTTTTGCATATAATTGTTTCTCCTGCAATAGTTTGAGCACCCTGTCAACATGTTCAACATGATCCTTCCAAGACCTGCTGTAGATTAGTATATCATAAAAAAATACTAGCACAAATTTTCTAAGGAAGGGTTTGAAAAATGGAATTCATCAACCCTTGAAATGTAGAAGGTGCATTGGTAAGGCCAAAAGGCATGACCAAAAATTCATAATGACCCTCATGAGTTCGAAATGCTGTTTTTGGAATATCTTCAGTCTTCATTCTAATTTGATGATATCCCGAACGAAGATCCAACTTGGTAAAATAAATTGCTCCATGTAATTCATCCAATAATTCATCAATCACAGGAATGGGAAATTTGTCTTTAATGGTGAGTTTATTGAGCTCCCTATAATCCGGACACATTCGCCATGATCCATCCTTCTTGTGTACCAATACTACAGGAGTAGAGAAAGAACTTTGACTAGGTTGAATTATACCCGCCTCTAACATTTCTGCAATCATATGTTCAATTTCGCTCTTTTGGAAGTAAGGATATCTATAAGGCCCGATGTTTGGAGGAACACTTCCCGGAATCAAATGAATAGCATGATCATGATCATGAATAGGTGGGAGTCCTTTGGGAGTTTCAAACACCTTGGAATGATTGTCCAAGACTTGTTGGAGATCTGCAGAAATAGATGATTTTGATGTTGTAACTTCTAGTGAGCATAATTGTGCAATTACGCCTCGTTGTTCTTTCTTTAGAAGCTTTGTCATGCCATTAGAGCTTATTATCCTTCCGGGCTTCCCTTCAATACCCCGTAGTTCGACTTCCTTTCCTTCTGAAAAGAATTTCAAGAAAAGTTCTTGAAAATTAAAAGCTACCGTCCCCAAAGATTGTAACCATTGTACTCCTAGTACAACATCAGCACCTCCCATAGGAATGGAAAGCATTGGAATTGTCAACACATATTCCCCCATGGTTAGCTTGATATTATGGCATTTTCCAGAGAAATTTATAGTTCCTCCATTTGCAACCATCACTTGACATTCTGGTGCTGGGTATAGGAAACAATTTAATTCCTTGGCTACCTTACAATGAATAAAATTATGGGTGCTACCTGAATCAATCAACACTATTACCTTTTTCTTCTTGATTTTTCCTTCTATCTTGAGAGTTTGAGGAGTGATAATTCCTGCCAGTGCATTACATGATATGGTCGGATTCATTTCTTCCTCTTCTAGGGTTGGTTCCTGGTGTATATCCTCTTCTTGTTCATTTTCTTCTTCCTCTTCACAATCTATGTAAAATAATTTCTTCTCAGCACACTTATGACCTTTAGTGTATTTTCTATCACAACCGTAGCAAAGCCCTTTTGCTCTTTTTTCTTCCAATTGTTGTGGTGTAAACCTTGTAGGTTTTGGAAATCTAGGCGTAGCAACACTTCCTTTTTTATAGAATTGAGTGGTAGGCTTCCTTGTCGCCATAATTTTACATTCAACTTTTCTTGCCAACCTGAATGCCTTCTCCAATGAATCAGGTTCCAAAACACGAACTTCTTGTTGGATGTTATCCTTTAGAGTACCTAAGAAGAGATCAATCCTGTGTTCCTCTGGAATATTAGTTACCCTTATATTCAATTTTTGGAAGTCCTCAATGTGCTGCCCCACTAAACCCTTTTGTTTGAGATTTATCAATTGGCTAAAGAAGGTGTTTCTCTTTGTATCCTCATAATGTGCTATCATTTTCTCCGTAAAAATTGACCAAGTGACAATTTTTTTACGGGAGCAAAGCCATCGATACCATACAAATGTATTTTGTTCTAAATGTAAAGTTGCAATGCGTACCTTTTGTGTGTTTTGCACATTATGGAGATCAAAATATTGCTCCATCTGTAGTATCCATGTTACAGGATCCTTTCCATCAAACTTTCTCATATCCATCTTTGGAATATGGTGGTTCTTCCCGCCAACATTAGAGTTTATGAAATCACAATTAACATTTATTTTGTTCTCATCATGAGGTTCTTCTACTATCTTTTCACCATTAGGAAACCTTTCTTGTATAAACTTTGTCAAACCTTCCATGTCCGCTTTTAGAAAATTCTTCATGTTTTCCATTTTCTCATCGATCTTAGCTTCCATGTCATCAATCTTAGCTTCCATGCCCACTTCCATGCCATCCATCTTAGCTTCCAAACCAATCATCTTAGCTTCCACGCCTTTCTTCAAACCATCCATCATAGTTTTCACGCCTTTCTTCAAAACTTCCATTTCATTTTTTGTTGTTCTTTGCAAGAGCGAAATTTGCTCTTGTAATTTTGATATGTCATGTTGCCATTCTTCATATTCATGAGTCATAGTAGAGCCTTTTGAAGGCTTAATGGGTGTTGAATTCTTTTTAGGGGCCATTTTAGAATCCAATACTGATATCTATTCTACAATATGCCCTTGGGATCAATTTAACTTGATTATTCAAACAAGACTTGTGCAATTTGAAAAAAATACACACATTTTTCTTGCTTTGAGGAGCTCGATATTGAAATTGTATTATCTCTGTGATTGTAGATCTTCAATATCTGAAATTCATCACTATAGTAGCCCTCTGAAGTTTCTTTTGAATGCCACAGGTATGACCTGATTTGGATTCTCCAAGACAAAGTTGTCTCCAATCTCCCACAATGACCTAATTATGGACTGGTTCAGTAGAGCGAACTTGTACTACTTGCCACGTGTCACCGTTTCATCCTTTGTCTCTGAAATTGATAGCCAATAAACTACAGTCTATGTACTTGCGACCAATGTTTATGGCACTCCAATCCGATGCCCAGAGAGAGAGTTATTGAACTTTTCCCACGATCACCTCTTTGAGATGAAATTCAGGAGCCTGAAAAAGCACTACCTTCCACAAATCATATCTCCAAAAATATTGCGAACCAAGCTCTGAAATTTTTTGACGAATTTCCTCAGGATTTCAGCTTCGCACCATATGAATTTCAGATTCTGAACCTTCGTAGAAAACAATTTATAGCGAAAATGCCACGATGACCTGTTTAGGAGCTTGAAAAAATACCTAACTTCCACAGATGATATCTCCGAAAATATTGCGAACCAAGCTCTAAAATTTTTAGACAAGCTTCCTCAGGATTTTGGCTTCGCACCCTAAAAATTTCAGCTTCTGAAACTTCGTAGAAAAAAAGTTATAGCGAAAATTCCACGATGACCTGTTTGGAGCAGCGAAACCCTAGAATCCCAAGCTCCGATACCAAATGTTGTGTAACCAGCTCCAAAAAGAGAAGAAAAGAGATATAAACGCCTTATAAATGAGCCACTTCGAGGGGGCAACCTCCAATACATTACATAAATGAACAATTCTTGGATGATACAATTTACAAAACCTCCTTTCTATATATAGGAGTCCATGGGCCATAATGTAATCCTAGTGGGCCACAATGTAATCCTAGCCGACCTAACAATAATAATTTAAGGGCACAATAATAACAAAATGGGGGTTACAAGGGTACAATAATAACAATAAGGAGGTTACACTAACAACAATAAGGGACTATACTAGTAATATAGGGACCTAACACGACTTCTAGAATTTGTACATATGATTTTTGGACTGAGGTTTTGTTATTAATGAGGAGATAGTGTCTTGGTTCTATCTGTATAAAATAATTGCCTCTTTTTTTCTTCATGTTCAGGGTTTTTGATTTTATCAAACCCTATCTCTCTTTTAAGCATGCCTGCAAATTAATATATTCCAGGAATGTACACAATTCCAGGCTTCATGTACAACATATTGTATCAACTATATTTTAACAAGTGAGCTGCATGCCCATATAGTGTTACAGATTACAGTGCTTCATTTGGAGAATAAATGATAATCCTGGTAGCACTAAATCCAAGCAATTCCCCTCATCCCTTAAAAGACACCTCTAAATATAACTAGAAATTTCAAATAGTTAGTAAAGGAAAAGTACAAAGATATAATAGATATGTGTTGAGCCAAAAACCTGTGCATTCACAACAAAACTGGGATGGATAAAACTTAAAAACAATTATGGAATTTGACAAAAAATCGTATTATGCATACAAAATGAAAGAAGCATTGGCATACTACTATGTTTAAAAATTTAAGGACAGGCAGAGTGAGTCTCTGGGCAACACAGTTTCATGTGGAGACCCTAGATCCTTGTACCCACAATATCTAGTGACTTAAAAAATGATTGCCAAAACAATGCCTTTGCTATGCATGTAAGAACACCACCTGTATAATGAGGGAGATGTAATATTGTCCGAGGAAGCAGATTTATACAAAGTGGTCCAAGATTGTGTATTTATGGAAGATACAACTGATTTTGGCATGAAACATGTATCCAAGATTTCAATGTGCCTTATTTCAGAGCCCATTGATGATTTACTATGAAACCTAAACTTTAAAAACAAACACATTGAAATCACAGGATCTCCATCACGAATATCATAAATATTAATTGTCTTTTGGGCACTGGTAGTAGATACCATAAGAGGCCCACATGGCCTGTACCACCAATGTTGATTCTCTCGCACAACATTTGCAAAGCCAAAATTTCTCCCCTAGACATCCCTCTCTGCCAAAACTGGAGAGATGGTACTGGACGTTGAAGTGAAGGCCTCTGATTCAGTATGGAATGCCATAATTTCTTTATTATAAAAGTCCCATGAACAGAAACCCGAGTCCAATGTACAACCTGCAGATGCTGCCACAACATATTTACCAGAGCAACCATCTGAACCAGCTGCTCTGATCAACCAGCAATCACCCCACATGTTTGGGGTAAGCCCATATGGAGCTTTATATTCAGCCTTCTCCTGGAGATTGGAAAATAACAATACTGAGTATTACTCATACATCAACTGCCTTTTATGTTAAGGGAAAATTTAAAGAGTGCATAAATATTCTTGAAATGCCAATCATAGTTTCTAGAAAATTTCAACAGTCTTTGAAATGAACTACATCCTATTTAAACTACATCAAATATTTAGGCAAATCATTTTTTTAAATAGAAATTGGTGAATTTTATTTCAAATATAGAAATTTAAACCATGAGAATAATATTACCCCTAGGCTTTTCCCTATTTCTAATAGAAAATCCCAAAATGTATAAATTATAACACCCATAAACCCCAAAATTAAGTACAATAATTAAAACCTCCACACCTCTGAATTTGCTATATCGTGAAAAGAGCAGCATCCATCATCATGGGAAAGCAAAACCGATTCTCTTTCTGATACAAACCAGCCTGCAGTAGATGTCTTATGGCTGAGTTGATTCAATCGATCACAGGAAACCTCTTCAGTTTCTTCAATATTGCCAAAATGCTCTGGCTTGTTTTCTTGATCATCATCAAAGTCCATATTTTCATCACATTGAATTAGTTGGGGTTCATTACGATCAGGTCCAGTGCTTATTGCAGAGCTCCGGACATCCAATCCAATATTGGAACTACCATACCCGTTCCCATTAGAGATTTTAAATCCTTCTTTTGGCTTTAATTCAATAAGTTCAAGAGCACTAGAACTGGATTCAGTTGATTTAGACTTGGTATAGTTGTCCTCTAATTTGTATTCCGATACAACACTATACTTGTGCTTCAACGCAGACAGAAATTCTGTAGCAATGGGATCTTCATCTATGGGGCTTATGGATCTGCCCTCAAAAGCATCCCGAATATCTGATTCATTTTCATTCAACTGATCATGCAAATCCACCCTCGTCTTCAGCACAGCAAGTTGAATTGAAGTTTTGTTTTCAGCAATTTATGGTGGGGGTAAAGCCTGTCTTCCAGATCTTGACTATTTAAGTGTTTAATTGGTTTTTTCAGAGACCTGACCATAGAATCAAATGAATCCTGCAAATCCTGCGAAATGATAAACAATAGTAAGGCCATTATTTATTGGTTTGAATTAATAAACAACATGCAACAAACCCGCATAATTAGTAAATTATTTAAAGACAATGTTGGCAATATGTTTCCTGTATCCTATTATATGATTGTCCTTGATGGCAAGCTCTGTATTTAATGGAGAATCAATATAAATAAGGATGAGTTAATTCATGTGTGAACATATGTATGCATCCTCATGAAGGATAATTGACATCCGTAAGAAACCCTGTGCTCTGTATGTTGATCGAGGAACCAATGTTAATACGGTTGACAGTGTATCCAGACTGGTAGACAGTGGAGTTATATATATTCATTAAATATATGATGGAAGGGTCTACGCTATTAGTAAGGAGATTACTGGCTTTCATGGAGAAAGGAACGAGGAGCGAGAGCAAACCAGTTATAACGCGAAAGAACTAAAACAGAGTATTTGGCATTGAACTTTCGGTGGAACACGGACTAACGCTTTGGAATCATGAACGGAACCTGGAAGGAAAGAGGTGGAACATAACAAACGGAAGCGCGACGGAACTCTGCGTCGAAGAGCGGAACCGTGACCGAGAAAACAGTAAAGGTGGTTTGTGGTTTCTATCGCACCACCTTCGACGGGCAAGCAGTTTTCAAGAGGTTGGGAGTGATTCCATAGAATGCGCGACACGCGTCCTTGTACGACTCCACAAAATCGCTTGGCACTGCGCGCCATCGCGCGTTATTGCTCGACCCAGGATGCCCAGCGATATTGATAAGCATCGTTGATCTGGGAAGGCATCATCGAATGGTGTTCATTTGATATAGATGCGCGAAATTTACCCAAGGTACGGCGCGCCATCGCACGTTATCATCCGTGCATCATCAACGAACGATATCCGTCAGATCATCTGATGCCGAGCGATGTGTTCTCCGCCGTCGAATGGAAACGATCGTAAGCGATGGGCCCTAGTTTTTTAAATTATATTGATTGGGCCGTCGATTATGTATGTGGGGCCGGAACCAAAGGTCTATTTAAAAGTCGTTTGATAAAAGCGCTGGTTATTACTATAAAGTTCTATTATATATTTAATTTCCAAATGTTGTGAATAATATTTATCTATCAAATTCCACGAATTTGATAAATAAAAGAAAGAAAACCATCAGCGGCACATTATTGGTACTTTACCTTGGCTATAGTATTATTTTGCGGAGATAGAGATTACCTTTGGGACAATTCGAGCATGGAAGAACAAAGATCGAGATTTCAATTTGGATTGGTTCGACTTTTAATAATACCATTAGCAATTGAATGGTTTTGACCCATGGTTTCAATAAAGGCGAAAACTATATAAGGTGATGAGAATCATAGTACGAGGTGTGCATGCAGAGGCATTATAAATAAAAATCTCTTTATGAGATCTGCATGATCGAACTCTGTTGTCTGATAAACTGAATCCATGATGCACCTATGGAGTTGATCGAGGAAATGAAAAAGCTCTAGGAAGATCAGCAAATAAATAATAAAGATCTGATGCAAGTCTGATGAATAAATTGAAGAAATTCGGTGGATCTGAGGGTTGAAGTCTTCTGCATAGAAGTGGAAGCTTTCTGCCAGTTCAAGCTGGTGTTAAATCAAGGGGTCGAAGCTCCCTTCCAGAAGAGGCTGGAGAACGAGAGAAGGTTGAAGCCTTCTGCAGGTTGGTGCCTGCGTGCTGGTATGAGTCTGCGCCAGCACAAAATTGTAAGATGTTTTCTTTACAATAAATATTGAAGACTGAGACGACAACAGCGGTGATTTTCTCCCAAATTGGGTTTCCACCTTAAATACTGGTGTTCATATGTGTTCGTTTTGTGTAATGGCTTATTCTGATATTTCTTTTCACGTGTTTACTAAAAGAATGATGCAATAATCTAAGTAAAGAATTAACAGCATAATAAGATCTCTGGTGAAAAGTTTTCAGTCAGCCCTAAATACTAATTCACCCCCCCTCTCAGTATTTTTCCCAACAGACAATAATTCCTACATATTAATAAATAAAGTTATAACATACCAGCTCATACTCGAACATAACATTTGTATCAATATTCTTCTTCTGTATCTTCTTGATCTTCATCCAACTGATCGACATCTATATCAACATCTGATTCAGAAACTGTGTTGAAATGATCGACCATGTCATCATCATCATCAATTATGTCATTTTCAATAATATCCTCATCGACATCATCATCAATAATTGTTTCCTCATCTCCTATGCCTGGTTCATCTTCTAAGATATCTTCTTTGTCTGTCAATGCATCTTCCTGCTCATCTGCCACTGCATCATCTTCTTCCTCTACAGTATACTCTACTGGCCTTCCTCTTGGATCATATCTAATAGCAAATGACCATTCGTTCTCACCTGGAACCTCTGAGTAAAAGACTTGTTCGCATTGGCTTGGAAAAACATAGCAATCTTTTCTTGCTTCAAACTGCGATGTTTTAACCATTGGAAATCCATTGTCATGTTGAATAAGTGTTCTATCATCATCACATACATTCATTCGTAGCCTATACCATTTGATGTCGAACAAAACTATTTTGAAGGAATTAAAGTCACACTCAACTATATCATCTAAGAACCCATAATATCTATTTTCAGATTCTCGAGGATGTCTGTCACTCCTGGAGGAAACATTAGTGACCTGGAATACCACAGTTATCCCACTATCAAAAGTTTTCCTGTTATCATCCAACTGTTTAACGCGAAATTGACGACCATTGCACCACATAGCCTTGTGGTGTTTCAATTGCAATATGCCAAACATGAAAAAGATGCATTCTCAATTAACAATTAAACATATAATTTACACAGCATGAAAATTAATTGAAAAATCAAACTTCTTGTCACATTATAAATATAGTATAAAATAAGTAATGAATAAAATAGGTGAATTAATTTCTTACCTTTCTATCTTTCAAACCATATGCTAAATCGATTTCCCTGTCTGTAACGTTCCCATCTCCACTATGATACGCTTCTCTAATCAATTCAGACAGTAGTTGCCACGATAACCTACCGTCGTTACGTGCTTTACATGTTTCAATCCATTCACTCATACACTCAAGATTGTTTGCAATGTATAAAAGTAGTGCCTCATAATCTTGAGCACTTGAATAAAAAAACAATAATTCACCAATATTAATAAATATTACTTATAACCATGGTAAATTATATTAATTAATAAACTATGAAAGAATAAGACCTAAATGAATATAATGGTCATATACATGATGTAAAAAAATGAAACATTATATGTATTATACATAATAAATCTTTTACCTCTCACTTTCTTCATTCTACCTTTTCCCAACAGGTGCTCCACTTCAAATTTCTTGATGGAGTTCACATCCCAAATGCAATCCACCGCCTTCATGGCTGGTGCAACTAATCTAGGAAGATAATGACTAATATACACCATGGATTGATATACCACATATCCTTCCACCATAGAACCCTCAGGTCGTGCTCTTTGTCTAACCAAAGCCTTCAAGGATTTCAGGTGCCTCTCGACCATCCACATTGACCTTGTGTGTACTGGTCCACACATTTCAGTCTCCTCAACTTGGTGTATCAAGTAGTGTTCTTGTGCATTGAAAAATGTTGGAGGTAGATACTTTTGCATTTCACACATTAGCCAAGGAATTTCTCTCTTCCAATACTTTATTTCATCTTGATGGATTTCTTTCAATGACAACCATCTGCAAATCATTACGCAAGGTTATTTCCATGAAACATAATATATATTTCATTACAAGTAAATTAATACATCATTTCATCAAGTACGAAAAGAAATTGTAGCAATTAGATTTTGCGTATAAATCAAAACTACTTACCTCATGTATTTACTAAGACCATATATAACTTGTTTGACATTGTTGTCTAAGTCGTTTGGGAGAGATACAGGTAGAACATACTATAACAATAAAAAATGAATCGTTATTGGTTTCCAAATTAAACATAAAAAAGGAAAATTTAAAATATGTATTCAAGCAATAACAAACAAAAACGTATACCAAAAAAATTACCTTAATAAAGGTATGCCAATCATGTGTTTTCACCCCACTGAAGTCACCTTTCTTCGTTAAGATATTATTTATGTTTGAAGCAAACCCTGTTGGAAATTTAATTCTTCTAACGACCTCTTTTACATCATTTCTTTGTTGTTCTGTTAATAACCATGGAATATTATTATAATTTCGACCTCCATTGCTATTTGATCCGTCGATCACACTTTTCATTGCATGATTTGATTTCTCAATGTCAGCACAAATTTTGTCAATTTTATCTCTATCATGTGCACCATCTATGGTTCACCATAACATTTCTGTCACATTCTTCCCGACATGCATTGTATCAAACAAATGAGCTATTTTTAGGTCCTCATAGTAGGGCAACCTCGCGAATTGAGAAGGATAACATTTCATTCCAGGTGGAAGTACAATATTAGTACCTTCACGACGATGATGACCTTGATGTCAAAGAATAAAATAAATCAGAAAAATATTAATAATAAAATACAGTAAAATAAATTCATTAGTTAAAAACAAAAATTCCAAACACTACATAAACAAATAATATATATATATATATATATACACACAAATTACGTACCAGCTGCTCGACGATTATTAATTCTGTTATATTCCAACATCCACAACTGAGGTGTCATTCTTCGTGGTTTTAATCTAGTTTCTTCTTTATCATTGAAAAGATGTTTTTCAGTAGTACGATACTTATGGTTCCTAGGGAGGAAGTGCCTAAACTCATAAAACACCATCTTTCTTAAGTCTGGCGAATGACGATACTTCATCTTAGGGCCACAAACTGGACATGCAAATCTACCCTTTGTTTGAAGACCTGCAATAGATGGATCAATAACAATTATACTATGAGATAATTTTTAAAACATGCAATATGGTATATCTAATTTAGATAATTATGTATTATATTAAAGTGCAATGAAATATTACATACCACAAACATGTGTTAGTCTTGGGGCATCATGAATTTTCCATACAAGCATTCCACGACATTGAAATCTTTTCTGCTTGATTGGTTTAGTGATGTCATACATAGTGATGCCACGCCATAACTGTATTAGCTCATCGATAAGAGGCTCAATATATACATTCATATCTTTGACCTGGTACTTACCTAATTGTTCAAAATTACAGTACATAATAATTACTCCCATGATATATGTATATATAAGTAAGTAAATAAATAAAATATATATTTATGCAAGCAACGAGAGAAATGAACATGTTACATTCAAAGAAATAATGTATCAAATACCTGGAATAATCATAGTCAACATTATGTGCTCCCTCTTTATTGACATCCAAGGAGGAATGTTATTGTTGATAACGAAAATAGGCCACACTGAGTAAGTAGATCTAAGCTCTCGGAATGGATTAACACCATCAGCTGCCAATGAAAGCCTGACATTACGAGGTTCATTTTTAAAATCTACATATTTTTCCTCGATTTCTCTAAATGTAGAACCATCTGCAGGCATTCGAAGAACACCATCTCCACTTCTATTCTTTGAATGGTAATCCATAAACTATGCTATGCTGTTACACCTGAACATTCGCTGCAAACGTGGAATTATGGGAATATGACGAAGAACCTTTTGAGGCACCTTTTTGGTTAGTTGATCTGTTTGATATCTACTGGTACCACGTTTCGGACATTCTGTTTTCAACGCATGTTCTTCGTAATATATAATATGATCTTTAGGACATGCATCTATAGTGTTATATTCCATTCCAAAGTGTTTCATAATAGCACGGAGATCTCGATATGTTCAAGGTAAAGTATTTGGCGATGGTAACAAATATTCACCCAACAATCTACAACAGAAACAAAAAGTAGTGTCTTGTAAAGATTATTAATCATATATATATATATATATATATATATATATATATATATAATAGTTATTAAAACTGGAACCGGTGACCGGATCGGTGGAGCTAATGAACCAGGTTTCGAACCGGAACCGGTCTAACCGGTAGCGATCAGATCTCAATGAACCGGTTTTAAAAAAAATACATTAAATAATTATTTTTTAATAAAATGAAAAATAAATAAATAAATAAAAACTATTTTTAAGATTTGCAACCATGATTCCAAGCCAATAGAGACAAAATATGAAAAGTTTGTTCATTTATATACCATGCAAAGGTGAATATATCAAAATGGCAGCAAATGCATACATATCATCGAAAAATACATAAGCAAACTTGTTGAAGTAATGTATCAGGTTTCTCTTATATTATTCACTGTGTTTTATTGCTGAGTTAATATTATAATATACAATCCATCCCTGCTCAGATCTGTTGTCAATTCATTGTATCAGCCTTAAAGACAATTTTGGGTTCAATATATATATATATATATATCATACCAGCATTTTGAAGATCTTGTATTCTTCATTATCTATGTTTGCTTGCCAATAAATTTCTAGAAAAACATCTACAACACTTAGAGGTATTGAATTGGTTTATGAAACCCACTATTAGTGCTATTTGTAACAATTTGAGAGAGAATTACAACTTCAGCAGTCTGCTCACAATGTGTTTGACAAAATTTATCACTGAAAAGATTCATTAAAACCCAGAAAACTCAGTAGCTAGTTTAGTGCATTTCCAAGCGGGAATTTTCTAGTGGTCAATTTATTATTGCCAGTCACATTTTCATTAGGTTGTATGTTGTTGTCCCTTGAGTGGCGTCAGACCATTTGCATCAGTCTTGATGCCATGATCAAATTGCTTCTATGCTATGTGAAAGGTTTTATATTTATGTTGCTGCTATGTGTGAACAGAGAGAGAGGGTCTGACAGTTCCTAGCTGAGTGTGAAATAAGGTTGCTGCTGATTGTTTTGAGAACAGAAATTGTCATCAAGTACATTTGATGAGTTGCATGCTGCCAGGGATTTTATGCTAGCCAGCCTTGTATTTATCAGTCATCATGTGTATTGTTGCTACTAGAAGGTGTTGAGTATGAGTTATTAGACAAGTATGTTGCTAGTATAATAGAGGAATTTGCAACTCATGGAGGAGACACTGAGGAATTTGCAACTCATGGAGGAGCACCTAACCGGCCGGTTAAGTACGAAACTGGCCGGTTTATGCATAAACCGACCGGTTCCTTACTTAACCGGCCAAAACAGGTGAGAATAGGCTATTGAACGGGTTGCAAGGCCGGTTCCAACCGGCAGCCGTCCTGACCGGCCGGTTTTGATAACTATGATATATATATATATATATAAGTTATTATTTTACACATTTATTACAACTAAAAAAAGGGAAAATAATCAACATTTACATATATGTGATCATATATACATATTGCATACCTTAGGAGTTGTGTCATACATCTGTTCGACAAATTATTCATAACCTTTAAGTTCACCAACAACAATGTAGCAGAGAGAAGAGTTGCATTTGAGTGTTCAAAAAGTTGTTCACTTGACCTTTCAATCAGAGGTACATCATAAATACCGTCACTGCTATCTCCACCATCATCATCTGACTCACCATACAAGTCTTGGAGCATTTGATTTGTCCCATCATTAATGTGAACTCTCTCATTACTGTCATCATGATCTACCTCCATGGGATCATTAAAATTACCTTCATCATTCGCTTCATGTTCTTCACCTTGTACAACATCATTTCCAATACTAATATTTGCTGCAATATTCTCTTGTACTGGTGCAACATCATCTAATCTACTACTATTTTGTTGTGGAAGCTGGTTGATCATCTACAAAAAGTTGGGGGGCAACTATGCCTTTATGAAAATTACAAACATTAATAATTAAACATTAGTGCGCATATAAAAAATATTAAAATAATATAAAATTTTACGATATAATCAAAATGAAGATAGATAATTAATTACCACGGGACGATAGTCATTCGATCCACCATTAATGTGCCCATATTTCCTACAATGCACTGTTGTTGTTGCTATTAAAACTCTAACATTATTTCTCATACAACATTTTTTACAAGGGCAATAAACTCTGCCATCACCCCTTTCACCCTTTTGAATTTTTTTTCCAGCTCCAATGTTTTCTTCCATTGATGCAAATTATCCTATAAAGAAAACAATAAATCTCTCTCAATGGTGTAGAAAACCCAATACTTGTTGAACTCAATGGGAGCTCAATATATAAGCAAAAAGAAAATAAAAGTGGGCATTTTACAAATTGTGAGCTTTTTACAAAATGTGGGCTTTTTACAAAATTGTGGGCTTTTTACAAATTGTGGGATTTTTCTATTCTTAATGCATTTTCTGTAGAATACTAAACAAATTTGTCCAAAATTTCAGATGCAAACTGTAGTCTCTACTACGTTTGGAAAATTGGAGGTTTGTAAAAGATAAACTGCGAACAAAATTGTACCACTATGATAAGAAGCTGTCAGAAGCATTCCTTCTGCTTCAAAAACGTGGAACTACCTTAAGAATGCTTATGGTTGATATAAATATTAGAGCATGGCAGTTAAATGTAGTATTTATGCTAAAATACTGAATAACAGCTTGAGAGTGCTCTTCAGATACTGTACGAATGCACCAAATTAAGGTTGTACCATTACTAAAGATAAATGGCCAAAAATAGTCAATTTTGATATCGTGAAGTTATGTCTTTCTCGGTAGAAAACTGGGGATAGGATGGCAAATATGAGAGAACTAAGTTCCAAGGACTAAAAAACCAAGGCCAACATAGTTCTGCCTTGAATCAGAGACAAAACAAAGCTGCCCAAAAAAGTGTTTGAGAGCACCCATCGAAGCTCCTATATATAGCAGAGTCAACATTTTCCTATTGAACAAGTTTGTATAGTCAAAGCCACAGCAAGATCAGATAGCCACGATCCTAAATGAGAACCAGAGCCAAAGCTAAGACAAATCCACGTTTAGTAGAACAAGACAACCATAGCAAAGGATTTGACCACAGAACCAGATCATGAGAGATAGCAAGATTCTTGCTTCCACTGTGGAAATGTAGAAACTGTACAAGGGCTTTGCTTCCAGCAGATTTCATTGTGACAGTAATTTCTATGGTGTTGTAAGCGCTCATTAGTAGAATCTTAAAGCCATTCTGGAATTCTTTTAACCTAGAGAGGGTTTTCTCTGGTTATAAATCCTCATGTTCAAATTCCATTGTGGATTGGTTGTGTTTGATATTATGTTTTTACTTTCCGCAGTTGAATTTTCGCACTGAAAATTATCAGTCTAAAGCGAGCAATTTTGCGATGTTTCTTTTGCTTCCTATTGTGAAGTATTTCGCTCAGAACTCTACTCGTTGTAACAGAGGTCTTGGGCATAGAACAGGGGACTTGGGTTTTTTGGAATCAAACTTCAATTTAATATGCTCATCTAAAGAATGGCACAGTGAGCCTTAGCATGGAGTTGGGAGTACCAATTTGAAGTGCAGGTAGGGCATTTTACAATAGACCAGTTAGATTTCTGGACCCTAATACAAAAGTTTCTTCTTCTTTCAAAACATGTTTCTCGTTTTCTGTAACCAATGTGGGTCATGTTCTTGTTTCAATTTGGGATGGATTAGCATTTGTTATTGCTCCATATGATCACACTCTGGGTAGCCCTGGAGGCTATTTGGGGGTGATGAGTCCAATAGGTCCAAATGAATTGTTGCCCTCACCGGGGAATACTATTGCAGTGGAATTTGATACTATTTTGGATGTTGAATTCCATGATCCTAATGGAAACCAGTACCTTCAGCTCCAGTACCTGTTCACAAAAGAGGGTGCCATAGTCATTCATGCATGCAGAGAGGGTGAATTGCAGGCATTGCAACATGAGGTGTTGTTGTTGTTGCATTGGCCACTAGATTGTTTGTCTGGTTCTGTTACAAGCGCAGAGTATTGAAAAGGACAGACAAATTTAGTTCAGATATTTTGAAATTGCCTCGGAAATTCACCTACAAAGAGCTCAGCAATGCTACGAAAGACTTTTTTTGAATGTGATTGATAATCGATAATTGCAAGCAAGGGTAATCCCCTTGTGAAACCCAAATTTTTGAGCATTTTCTAAAACCTAATGACGGAGTCATTGTAATGAACAAGCGCCTAGGTCCATATTACATCCAAATCTACCAAGCACCAAGATATATAAAAAAAAATCCACAGTATCTGCGAACTAAGAAGAAGAGGCAGAAAATGTATTCTGCTTACCTGTTCGAATAGTGGTTGGGGTTTACCACGGCAAAAAATTGACAGAGCCCATGTAGCATTTCGTATCATTGAAATTCCAGCAGTATCATTCAACTCGGCAAGCACCTGCCTCGGAGCTCCATGACTGAGGGAAATATCCCTAAATGATGCAGAGTCTCCAGCAATATTTCCCAAAGCCCAAACAGCCTTACACGAACACCAGTTGAACTCAAAGTTGGGTAGTAGTTTTTTAAATCAAATTCCAAAATTACAAACGTATAAAGATAGTCGGGAAGAATAATTTTATGCCTCTAAAATGAACGTGCTACCTGTTCTCGAACATTATCATTCCTAGAGGTAAGAAGTTCCACAAATATAGGCAGTGCCCCGTAATCAATCACAACCTTTGTATTCTCAGAGGCTCCAAAAAGACCCAAATAGGGTCAACCCTACTACAGGAGGAAGGGCCTGCAGTAAGAACTTACCATTTTGCAAGAACTGAGGGCGAATGCTGTTCTGCAAGAGCTGAGGGCGAATGCTGAGGGCGAATGCTGTTCTGCAAGAGCTGAGGGCAAATGCGCGCGTGATATCAGACGTTAATGTAGTTTTTAAAAAAATCATTTTTATGTAGCGCGCATTTGAATTTTAGCATTTCAAATCATTTTTATTTACATTTGATTTTTGCATTTCTAATACAAGTGACAAACAAATTTCTATAAGAGGTTGAAATTTTTACTAGATAGCCATGAAAGACTAATTAAAATGGCTTAAAATGCAAGTGGAACTTCAAAATAAATGTAATTGAAGGTTCTCTCCACTAAATTTTGCAAAAGTGCTTACATTATTTAAGTTATCTAGGATTTTTTTTGTATTACACAATCAAAATTAAATAACGAAATAGTTGGGTAGTCTTATTGTTTGAAATTAGGACACAATTTTCAAATGGTGATGAAGTTTCATGTGATGATTAACTGACAATATTCTCCTTTCCTATCCTTGAAAAACTATACAAGGTTCCATGTTGCCACATGAAACCCTAACTCATGTAGCAACATAGGACCAGTCCTCCATTTTGCCCGTCATAAGGCATTTTGCACATATTTGACGACTAGAATTTGCGGATTCCCGTTTTCCATGAGGTGCTAGGAAGGATAGAAGACTTAATTTTGACGTTTGAATTTTTTTCAAAAACGTTCTTACGCCCTTTAATTTCCACTTACCAATAATTTTGCAACACTAGTCCTCTTCGCAATTACAAGGTTGTACTCAAAAAGTAAGGAAAGTTACTTTTTTGGCTCACTCAATGATCCAAGTGGATACTGGTGGCCACCCGCCTATTCCACTTGGGGCCCCACCATTGTCTCTTTCAGTTTTTCAATTTCGGCACAACTTACTATTTTTAGCAGTTTTTCGGGTCCTGAACTTCCGGAGCCGTTTTGAGGCCCTAAACGACGTTTTTTGGGCATCGCGCCTCCAGCCAATATCATTATGTATCATTCTATTCTAAAATTATATTCGTGGCGAAAGTTGTAGTCCTCGGATAGATCTTTCTAATGATGTATCATGTGCGTCAAACAGAGATAGTAAGCCAAAGTTACGTCCCTGGGAAGTTGAAACACCAATTTACCCAAACGGGGCCCATAATTTTGGCGCTTCATCTCCTAGCGTTAGGTTTTTGGATGTTTAGGGTTCTCCATTGTTTCTCAATAATAAATAGGCCCTCGAGCCTCATTGTAACTCAGTTCAGAGGCCTGTAGCCGCCACATCTCTCCTCAGAGATAGCTACCAACGCCCTAGCTAGTTTTATTTCCATTCTGTCTATAAGCAAATTTCAATTCTTTGATATTAATAAAATGAAGTGTTATTTCCGATGCATCTCTGTATTTATGGTTATGTGTTTATTCTGTTGCGTTCTCGCATAAATCTGGATCAGTGGTATCAGAGCGGTTTGCTTTTTCTCGATCCTTCTTTGCATGTCCCCAACGAGGTCGGGGTATAAGGAGTTAGGGCTCGATCTGGTGGAACCTTTGCAAGATCAGCCTCGCAAACCCCGACAGACGCCCATGGGGGACGAAAAGAAAGATGAGGGAGCAGGAGATCCTATCAAAATATTGCTCGAGGAGGCCCTCGAAAAACAAAGGAACGCGATGATGGATAGCTTTGCTCTGATCCTTCAACGGCTGCCCACCGGCGGCGCATCTGCATCCAGTAGCCACTCTGGAGTTGCGACTCCCTTTAAGGTACAAGTAAATTTTGACATTCCCATATTTGAGAGTCAAATAGACGCAGATGCCGTAGATAGATGGTTGAATCTATTAGAAGGATATTTCTCTGTTCATGACTTTTCAGACCGGGAGAAGATTATTTTTGCACCCCTCAAAGCTACCCCCCATGTTAAGGACTGGTGGGAAACCTACTGTGAGAACAAGGACCAGACAAAACCCTCTCTGTTCTCGGCTGTACCAACTTGGATTTCTTTCCGAGACGCCGTCAAGGAACAGTACTATCCCGTGGGGAGCTATGAGGACAAGTACATACAATGGACCACGCTGCGACAACAAAGGGATCAAGATGTGCATGAGCTGACGAATCTGTTCCATACCCTCCACACAAAGTTGGGTATCAAAGATTCAGAAAAACATTTGGTGCTAAAGTATCACAACTATCTGCACAGATACATTCAGCAGGAAATGGATTTCCTCGACATCTCCTTTCTTGGTACGGCATACCGGTATGCTGCCAAGATTGAGCAGAAATTCAAACAGAAGAAGCGAGACTTTGGATCTGTGAATCAAAAGCAAGGGAAAGGTGCTCCCAAACCACATAACAAAGGACAGAGCCAAGGCACGGTGACTCAAGACAACCTGTCGAAGCCACAAGCAAAGAACAACACCGCAAAGCCAAAGAAGGACACGGGAAAGTGGTGTGAGTTCCATAAGAGCTCCACTCGCAACACAAGTGAGTGTCGGGCCAAGCAGTTGCTGATGGCCGAGATGCGGGCTTCTGAGTCAGATGCATGCTCTGACTCTGAATCAGAACCTGACAAGGGGAATGACAAAGGGAAACAGATTATTGATGCAGAGCCCAATGCCATTGTTGCCACTACAAAGATCTAGAAGGAGGAACTAGAAGATCCGGAGGAGGAGGAACATCTCTTCCACTCCCAGATGTGGGTAAAGGGCTCCCCGGTACATTTCATTGTCGACAATGGGAGCCAAAAGAACCTCATTTTGGCAGATGTCGTGAAGCGGTTGGGCTTGCCGACCACAGCTCACCCACATCCATACACCATCGGGGGGCTTCACCAAGGACGAGATCTCCGCGTCAGCCAACAATGCCACCTTCCCTATAGCATCAAGCCCTTCACGGATGAGGTATTATGCAACGTTGTTCCTATTGATGTTTCTGATGTATTATTAGGACAACCATACTTGTGGAAGCGTCATGCGGTGTATGAGTCTCGGCCTCTTGCTGTTATTGTTACTTTGGGAAATAAGTTGTACAAGATACCAGAGGTACCACCTCCTGCTACTATCTCTTTGGTTACTGCAAAACAATGTAGTAAGCTCATTTCCCAAACCAGGAAATTCATTTTCTTGATGATCTGCCCCCAGGGCAAGAAGAAGACTATGGCCACGACCTCTAGAAAAGGCTCCTCTACACGACAAAAACAAATGGATAAGGTTGTGGAGGAGTACGGGGACATTTTCACCTCACCCACAGGGGTTCCTCTACATTATCAAGTCAAGCACCCGATTGATCTGACCCCAGGTGTGTCGCTACCCAACGGACCGATCTATCGGTGCTCTGTTCTGGAGAACGATGAAATCAAGAGGCAGATTCAGGAGCTGCTGCAGAAGGGTCACATCCGACCAAGTTCTTCGCCCTGTGGGAGCCCGATAATTTATTATTGTGAAATCATAGTTCTAAATTATCTCTTATTCTGTGAGCAATGTAATCTATTAATTGTAAGCAGATTCATTAAAAAAATTCAAACTGATTTTAGCATGAATGATGACAATTTATATATTAATTTGTTTTTAAGAGTATTTGTATTATGTAGGAGCACTGGAAAGAAAAATCAAGACTTCATTTTCTGTTTTCCTTATTTTATTGAGCTGAACTGGAGAAAATTGAATATGAATAGTGATTTAATTGTAAGATCAATGGGCCAAGGCCATACATCAACATTGACCACAATGGGGAAGTATAAAAGCATGGATATTCATGCAAGTATAGTTATTAATGTAAGATCAAAGTTAACTCTTAGCTTCACTAAAGAAATAGAAGGAAAAGATCTAGCATCAACTTAAATTCACGTGAAAAAGTAGATGAAAAATGTACAATCATCCAATGGAGAGGTAATCTATAATTATCCAGTAAGACTCTTGGCTATGCCTTGAGACTAAACTAATTCTCAATATTTTTGAATAATCATCCATTGGAATTTAGTAGGAAAACCATAGTAAATCATTGTCCAATGGCCATGCAAAAATATAAAAAAAATATTATTTGTTGGTTGTTTTTCAATAGGTGGACCATGATGGGACCACTGAGAAGGTGGGGGTGTTTTTTTAATCATGGAAAAGAGGTTTAGTAGATTGATATTCAAGTTACCTTTCCCTATAAATTTTCTCGATCAAGTTATTCATTCATTGAACTTTGATTCATTCCTACTGTTTTGATACACAATCCAATCTATTTGAATCTTGAGTCTTCTTTGAGAATGGCATTCATAGGTTGTCAAGAAAGAGGTTATCATGCACATGCACTGTTCTTTTCTTGGTATATTTGTAACTATGTTCAGTCTGAGTTCTATATTTTTAAATTATCATAATATTTCGTGATTATTAGGCTTTTATTTTGTCTTTTAAGAATTTTAATTTAATTATTATTAATCATTAAATTATATATATATACACACACACACACACACACACATATACATATACATATAACTTTCAATAGAATTATTAAACTTTCAATGGTACATCAACTTTCATACATGAGAAAATAGATACTGACAAATGGTACATCATGGCCTGATTAATTTCGCTCAGCAATTTCAAATGGTATAACATTTAGTCAACAGTAATCATCAATTTCTGCACACAGAGACTAATTTCTCTGGAAGCCTGAGATTTCTTTGTCTTGTTATTCTTATAACTACATAGACATAATTAATAGAGAGATTGAGGACAAAAAAAAATCTAGCGCTTAGTCTCCACTACTCAACATGATTTTGTGAGAAATAATACATAGATTGATTTCTCTTAGTGCCTTAGCGTTCTTTGGCTCATTATTTTAATCACAACAACAATAAAAAATGCACTGAGGATTTGTTCTTAGTCCGATTATGCAATTTTTATAAGACAGATTATGCAATATTAATAATAAACATAAATTTATTGCAATTTAGGGAACGCTCGTTCATGTTTTTTTCTTTATATTGGAAGGTTACTTGATTTTTGAAGTAATTTTTAGTAGATCATAGCATATGTTGAGGAAATATTAGTTTGACAAGAATCAGTTATTTCTCTTGAAACTTTAGGTATTAAAAGTCCATGACACAGATATATCACACTCCAAAATCCAAAGAAAATGGAAGAGCGTTCAATTTTTTTAATCAAACTTTTATTGGTGAAGGGTTAATTTATTACGAGAACATCATTAATGAAGTGAAAAATTTTAAACGTAACGTTTATTGACTAGAAAAATAATGACCGAAGAGAATATTTCCGAACGATCAGCTTGGAACCTATCGAGTCTTCGGTGGCGCGCTGCAACCCCTGCAAACCCTAGCTGCTCTCCCTGTGCGCTGCAGCCTCTGCGGCTGCGCCTGCTCTGGCAGGGCCCCCTGCCTCTGCCGCTGCTTGGTTGGGGTCCTTCAAGACATTGTTTCGTTTGCGAGTGCCCCTGCGCTGCGCCTGCCCTCGCAGGGCCTGCTGCTCCTGTTGCGGCATGCTGTTTCTGCTGCCTCCTGCTGCCTCTGCTGGGTTGGGTCAATGTCTAGGCTGGGTTGCGCATAGATCCGGGCCGCGTTCTTTCTTGGGCCTGCGCCCATGGAGGGGCTGGGCTCTCCCCAGGGGCCTCGTCCCCCTCCCCCGCCCTCTGCTGCTGAGGCTTTCGATCGTTTATTGGCAGGGCTTCCTAAGAAGAAGAATGTGGAAGCTGCGAAATTTGTTAAGAAAATTGATGAAATACCTGAGATCTCTCTTCCAGCAGAGACTCCGATTCAGGTTGCTTTATCACTATCTGAACGAGCTCTCATAGGTCAGTTCACAGGGCTTTGGCCTTCTCCCAAAACCACTGAGAGCTGGGTCAACAGAAACTGGGCGCCTCTGATCAAAGAAAGCGTTACTTCTTATTTTTTGGGGAGAGGTTACTTTCTCTTCGAGTTCACTTCCAAAGATGATAAAGATCTGATCTTCCAGAACGGCCCCTACTTCATGGGCCCCCAGGGTTTATACCTAAATAAGTGGACTCCTGACTTCGATCCTGCTGTGGATGTGCCCAAAGCAGTCCCGGTGTGGGTTAGACTTCCAAATCTCCCAGTCCACTGCTGGAATTGGGATTCTCTGATGCATATTGGAAATGCCCTTGGGAAGTTCATCGATCGAGCAAACAACAAGGACCAGTATGACTGCGCTAGGATCTGCGTGGAAGTAGATCTGGAGGTTGGGCTACCATAGGCCATCAAAATCAAAGTCGGAAGCTGGACGCATGTGCAGAAACTGGACTATGAGCAGCTGCCCTTCAAATGCCGGAAATGCCATGTCTATGGCCACTTCGCCAGAGGCTGTCCATCCAACAATGAGGATGTGCAAGGGAAGGAGGACGGATGGAACCAAGTCAAGCGCACCAAAACCTCCCATAAGGCTCAAAAGTCGGGAGGCCCTAGTGGCAAAGGTCCCCAACAGGCCTCTTCTCAGCAGATCCCGTCTAAGTCCGCTCCTGAAAACAAGTTTGAACTCCTAAGCTCGCACCAAGAGGACACCCAGGAGGTGGAGGTTCAAAAGACAGCATCCCCGGTCAAAGGGACCCCCTCTGTGTCTTCCAAAGACGCAAGTGTTGCAGAAAGCTCAAAAGGAATACATGTTGGCGTCGAGGAAGAGGACCTAGAGTCGGAAGATTCGGAGGAGGAAGGAGAAATAGGCGACTCTCAGGCCTCTGTTAGGAGATCCACAAGAGGTCGCAAAACAGACCGGGAGAAAAGAGAGCAGGAAACGTACAAGGACAAGTTACAAGGCAGCCAACCAACTCTGGAGAAACTACTAGCAAAAAAGACGAAGATGGTGAGAAGCCAGCCCCCAGGCTCCAAGGGAGCCCAGCAGAACAAAGGTAAATAATGAAAATAATCTCCTGGAATTGTAGGGGTATGGGGAGCAAGATCAAGGAAGAGGCAACAAAAAATTTAATAAGAATAGAAGCCCCTGACATATTCCTTATCCAGGAGACTAAGATGGAGGAAGCAGACTTCCTCCAAACAAGTAAAAGAATCTGGAGTAAAAGCAAAGCAAAAGCTGTCTCAGCCCGAGGAGCCTCTGGAGGGTTAGGCACTCTTTGGAATGATAGCAAGTTCTCGTTAATCTCTGAAATTTCAAACACTCACTGGCTGCTCCTAAAAATGCAGCATCTTGACACTAAAGAATACTTTTGTCTCTTTAATGTTTATGTTCCGGTCAATGCTGGAGAAAAAAAGACCTGTTGGGACTCTATAAGAAACCAGGCAGATTTAGGGAACCTTGACAACATCATTATTGCAGGTGACCTCAATCTCACATTGCACTCCTCTGAAAAGAGAGGAGGCTGCATTGTGCGAGATCCGGCAAGGGAATGGGCAGAGGATCTTCTGCAAGATTGGGATTTGCTGGACATCAAGCCCTCTTCAGGTAAGTTCACTTGGTCAAACAAAAGAGTAGGCCCTGGTCACATAGCAGAAAGACTGGATAGATTTTTTGTTCAAAGTTCCTTTCTATTGCTTGGTTTAGATGCTAGTATGCAAATCCTTCCTTGCAGCATATCTGATCATAAGCCTATCAAGCTTAATCTCCGGGCTCACCCCGACCTTGGCCCCATTCCGTTCAGATTTAGCCCCCTCTGGGTCAAGGAATCCAATTTCATGCAGATTGTCAAAGAAAGTTGGTCTCAGCCAGTCAATGGATCACCCTTCTTCGTGTGGGAAGAAAAACTCAGAAGAACGAAAGCTGCTTTAAAATGCTGGGCCAAAACTCTTCCTAACCCAGCAGTTGAAAGGAAAAATCTCCAAAGTCAACTGGAAGCACACCACTTGCTCTCGGAAGAGGCATATGTAACTAGAGAAATCCTCGATAAGGAGATTCAACTCCAACAGCACTTCCACAAAGCCTGCCTGGCAGAAGAAGAGTTTTGGAGGATTAAGTCTCGTTGTCTATGGCTCCAAGCGGGAGACAGAAATTCCTCTTTCTTTCACAAGCAAACTCAAGCCAGAAAATGCTTCAACACCATATCTGAGATTAAGGATGACAATTCCAATCATAAAGATTTTGCAAGCATTAAACGAGCTGCTTTTCTTCACTTCCAGAAGTTGTACAGTGAGGATGTGAATCTGATTCAAAATTCTGATCTTCTGGACTGGGTCCCTCCTTCCATCTCTGCTGAGATGAACCAACTTCTAGAAGCCAAAGTCACCAAGGCTGAGGTCAAGAATGCTCTCTTTGCCATGGATCCCGACAAAGCACCAGGACCGGATGGATTCACCGCCAGATTTCTGCAATCCTGTTGGCACATTGTGGAAAAAGATCTCTACAAAATGGTTCAAAAATCCCAAGACTGTCAGAAATTAGGAGGCAGCACAAACTCTGCGTTCCTTGCCCTCATCCCCAAGGAGAAAGGCGCCAACTCCTTCAACAGATTTCGCCCCATCTCTCCCTGCAACATTGGTTATAAAGTGATCACCAAAGTAATAGCAAACAGGCTGAAATATCTTCTCCCCACAATCATTCCTGAAAATCAAGGGGGCTTTATTCACGGTAGACAGCTAGTGGACAATTTCATTTTGGTTCAAGAGGCAATTCTCTCAAGTCAGCAGCGTAAGGAAAGAGGTATGGTTTTCAAACTGGACTTAGCTAATGCCTTCGATCGAGTCAGGCATTGTTTCCTTTTGAATGTTCTGAAAAAATTTGGATTTGGGGAGAACTTTATAAACTGGATTCGGGCCTGTATCTCAGAGCCTTGGATTGCTCCCCTTGTTAATGGTAGAGCAGCTGAATTCTTCAAAGCCTCAAGAGGACTAAGACAGGGCTGCCCTCTTTCTCCCTTTCTGTTTGTCCTTCAGGCCTCCGTTATCAGTTTCTATCTAAACAAGAAAATGCAAGAGCAGGAGATCACAGGGCATTGCATTGCCAAAGGAGTTAAAAGCATCAACCACGCCCTCTTCGCGGATGATACTTTACTGCTGGGGGCTGCAACTCTACATTCAGCCAACAGATTTAAAGAAGCTATAGATGAATATTGTATGGTGTCGGGAAGTAACCTCAACAAGGGGAAATGCCATATTTACAGCTGGAATACTCCTCCCAGCTTGCTCAGCTCCATTGCAAGATGTTTTGGCTTTGCAGCCTCTCCAGCTTGGACCTCTTTCAAATACCTTGGGCTTCCTATATTCCTCAAGAGGGCCTACAGTAAGGATTGGCTCCCCCAAGTGGAAAAATTCAAAAATAAGCTCCAGGCTTGGGGGCTCACCTGGCTCAATATTGCGGGCAAGTCTGTCTTCATCAAAGCTGTCCTTTGCAGTCTTCCCCTATTTCAGTTCTCTGTTCTATTGGCCCCAATTGGCATCCTTCAGAAAATGAAACAACATATTCGAAACTTCTTTTGGAAGGGGGGCAAACAAAATGAGAGGAAATCCCCTCTGGTTAACTGGGAGACTGTCTCCAAACCGCTGAGGGAGGGGGGGCTAAACTTCAAGATTCTCTCTCTTCAGAACATAGCCATGGGTGCCAAGCTGCTCTGGAGAATCATTGCGCCCAAGCCTTGCTGGGCCCAATTAGCACTCTGGAAGAAATATTTTAAAGGAAAGAGACTCAGATGCCTTGATGGTCCTCTCCCCCAAGGCTCCTCTCCCTTTGCTAGAATCTACTCCAAAGCTGCCCCCCCTGATCAGCTCCAACGCCTTCTGGATTCCAGGAAATGGTAAGAAGATAAATACCTAGACAGATCGAATTCTGGATCGCGATCCAATTGGTGACTGTTCCTCTTTGAACGCGATTCGTTGCTGGTTGACTTCTGCTGGGAAAACTACGTTGTGGGACATCTCCTTGTGGGATGGGACGCATTGGGCAGGCTGGAATTTCTTCGACGTGCCTCCGTAGCTCCTCCAGGATTGCAATTGTCTTCGCTCCATGCTGAATGGTATTGCCCCCACTCATCTGCGCAGAAGATATTCGCGTGGCTGGGGTTTGCTGGCTGCAGGTTACAAGGTAGCCCAAGGCTACGCAAAGCTCATCTTAAGGCCTCACGTCCCCCCGGACCCTGCCCCTTGGACTGCGATCTCGCGTCTGCGCTCTCTTCCTAAAATCGACATGTTCTGTTGGTTGCTTTGCCACAAGAAAATTCTTACAGATGACAAAATGCAGAAACGGGGTTTCCATGGTCCGTCCAGGTGCTCATTGTGCAGAGAAAATGTGGAATGTGCCACACACTTGATCTTGAATTGTAAATTCACTGTGCAGGTTTGGAGCGAGCTGATGGATTACTGGAACCCCAAATTTGTCCTTCCCACCACTATTCCTAATCTCTTTGCAAATTGGCCGAACAGTTACCCCGGACCCCCACCCAGAAACAAAGTGATAACAAAGGCATGGTCTGTCCTCCCCAAAATCTGCTGCTGGCAGATCTGGCTTGAGCGAAACAGCAGAATCTTTAGAGATACTAAGCACGATGTTAAGGTGGTGGCGGCCAAGATAAAATTCCAATTAAAGGAAATCTTGGATAATCAAAAAGATGCCTCAAACCTTACTCATTTAGATTCAGTCTGGGGTACCTCCCTAAATCTGCAATTTCTTCAAGCCACCAGCAACACTTCCCTCATTGAAGATTGGCAAATAAGGGGGAAGAACAATGCTGAGTTTCAAGAATGGATTTCCAAGCAGCAGGTGCACTCTTTCTTCTTTGATGGGGCTTCAAAGGGCAACCCAGGAAAAGCTGGAGCAGGTGGTATTGTAAAAAATGCTGAAGGTGTTTTGATCCACAACTTTGCATGGGGTCTGGGGATCAACACCAGCATTCAAGCTGAGGCTCTGGCCCTCCTTCAAGGCCTTAAATCGCTCTTGAATCTAGAAATCAAGGAGGTCAATGTTTTTGGGGATTCCCAAGTGATAATCAAAATTATGGTGACAAACTCCTCCCCCCGGGATCTTAGATTGGCAAGGCTGATATCCAGAATCAGGACTTTGGGGAAATTGTTTAAAAAGTTGAGCTACTATCATGTGTTGAGAGAAAACAACAAAGAAGCAGATCTTGAAGCAAATAAAGCTGTCCTCATCTCTGCTGGAGCAATAATTCGAGACGAGGACGAAACATGGGATCCAATTCCATAATCTGCCAGCTTAAATGTTTTACTGCTTTCTATCGAATCAGTTTGTTTGTATTTTTAAGCTAGGGGAAATCACAAAAATAGAGTGCATAATTGTAGTCAAAAAGAGCTGGAAGCTGTCCACAAGTCTCATAGCACTTTTGGCTATAGATACTTCCTGGGCCCTCCCCCCTCTCATTGTAATCCGAAATCTGGCATTTTGACCCAGCAGTTAATATATCTCATAACCGTTTCTGTAAAAAAAAAGAAAAATAATGACCAAAACGTCAAAAAAAATTGTGTGACAGGTAAAGAGAAATCCAAATTCCAACCCTGCCTGCCACTTGTTGGTGAGTGGAGGTTATTCACTTTTCATTTATAGCTTACCAGGTTACTCATGTTACCAATATTTTCACATGGCTCACTTTTAGGTGACTACTTATTGTACTTCTTCTTTATAAAGAACAATTGGTAGATAATTGTATATATTATTTGAAATCTATAACAAATCCAGGCAACAAATTACAACAAATAGAAAATTATGCAAAAAATTCACTAGGGCACTACTAATGTGTGGATACCCTATCATTTCTTAGATCCTCATAACTTACCAACACCTACTATATTGGTATACACATAATATGGCATTTACCTGAAGTATTTCATATGTATCTAGAAGTAAATAAGTTGTATGACAATTGTTATGGCAAATATAAGATGTGTATTATAGTTTATATTTCAATTTTTATAGCATGCATGTGCGGTCCATATAGTGACTACAATTACCAATATATTTCAGTGAAGATGTGAAGATGATCTCTCATTAAGTCCTAATTACTTAAAGCATCATTAATTAGCTTTCCAAATGAATAAAATATGTTAACAAATTAGTAAAAACTAGGAAAACAAATCATGCTTTAAAAAAATATGGCACAATGAGTCACACTCTGAGATTTATTTAATTACTCATCAAGTGTAGAAATTAGCTGAATAAATCACTTATTCAATGGAGATTAACCCGATTACACATCAATTTCGAATTGCATGCATAACACATAATCTCATCTACAATTAATTGTCACATGCGGAAATAATAGAAGCGATCGCACATCAAATCAATCACACATTAACTCGGTATGTATGGGGAAAGCCTATAGCTGAAAACCCCGCAGCTATTGTGTATATTATAATAGAGAAATCATGTAACCAAACAAGTACAATACTTCTCACAAGTACTCAGTACTTTCTCATAAAGTCACACACAATCTAGCTCAGTTTTGAACAAGTTCCAGGTTCAAAACTCACTGCTATTTGCCTTGCCTCTATTGCGCAATCATGGCCTGGTTATGTAGAGATCCAAGGTTCGAATCTCCTTGGCTTGACTGCGCAATTGTCATGGACAATTCCTCCAAGTGTGGTGAAAATCTCATGCACAACTGATCCTCCAACTGATAGCTATACTCACCCTTTCATCTACCTCTTTCACTGGTCTCCACTGAACTGATCATGCACTGTAGTGAACTGATGTGTTCTTGAGTTGACTAATGAGTTACTAATTAATGAATTAAATAATATTTAATTCACTCCACTCATAACTAATTGATTAGCTAGTTAAACTAATCTCAACTAGTTCAACTAAGATAAACAGAACATAACTCCACTATCTGTCTCATTAACTCCTCCAAAACTTCTGCCACTAAAGTCCAACTGAAGTCAACCATGCAAGATGCCATCAAACCCTAGGAACCACGTGATTCCTCTGTCAGTTGCATGAGCCACCTCCATGACTCGAACTGAAGTGCTCCAAGAGAGTAAACTGCTATTTATAGTCAAAATATTATTAAGGGAAAATAATATTTGACTTCCATATTTTTAGGAGAGGCAGTCTAAAAATAGCCTGTGACCTAAAAATATGAGTCTCATCTATTTTTACCAACATGTCGCATACTTCAAGAATCTCCAACTGGAATCCCCAAATCATGCTCCGTATGTCTAAAAATAGACATAGTCTAAAAATAGATTTTGCGCCAGAATTTGCCTGCGGGCCCACTTAGTGAAGGCGACTTCATTTCACTAAGCTCCATCATCTTGCTGCATTCTCAACACTCCCTCTCAGCAAGATATGGATTATCTGCAACCCCTATCCTGCCTCTGTGGAATTCGAACTTGCTCCTGGTGAGCGCCTTCGTCAGGATGTCGGCATCCTGATTCTCCGTGGGAACATATGAAAGCATCATGATTCTCCGCTGAACACAATCTCTGATATGATGGTACCTGATGTCGATATGTTTGGACCTATCATGAAATAATGGATTAGCTGAGAGCTTGATGCAGCTCTGGTTATCACAGTAGATCACTGTAGGCTCCAAATGCAACCTGAACAAACCTGCGAGGATCTTCCTCATCCAAATAGCCTCGCATGCAACCAAGCTAGCTGCCATGTACTCGGCCTCTGCTGAACTGAGTGCCACGGATCTCTGCTTCCTGCTGTACCAGGAAACTGTTGTCGACCCAATGCTGAAAACTCCTCCAGAAGTGCTCTTCCGGTCCGTTGGACTCCCTGCCCAATCTGCATCAGTGAAGCCATAAAGCTTCGCTCCATCCTCCTGTCTGTACCATAGACCATATCCCGATGTGCCTCTGATATAGCGCAATACATGCTTGCCTGCCTTCCAAAAGAGCTTGGTAGGCTTAACCATAGCTTGCGAAAACTGGTTAACTGCATAGCATATATCGGGTCGTGTATTGACCAGATACATAAGCGACCCCACCAACTGTCGATAGACAGTGGCATCCACTACCTCCGCTGAAGTAGCATCCTCCTTCCTCCAACCACCAGGAAGAGGAGTGTCAACAGGCTTGCACCCTTGCATGTTGAACCTCTCCAGAATCTCCCGAGCATACTTGCCCTGAGAAACAAACAGTCCTCCACTGCGCTGCCAAATCTCCAATCCCAGGAAATAATGAAGGATGCCCAGGTCCTTCATCTTAAACTCTCGTGCAAGATCCTCCTTGCATGAAAGTATCAACTGCTCGTCGCCAGTCAAAATCAGATCATCTACATACAGTACGATGATCAACAGCTTCCCCTCCACCACAATCTGGTACAGGTTTGGATCCGCCTCACTCTCGGAGAATCCAAGCCCGGTGAAGTAGCTGTCTATCCGAGTGTACCAAGCACGAGGTGCTTGCTTCAGCCCGTACAGTGCTCTCTTGAGTCGGCACACATGCGACTCACTGCTGAAGATCTCAAAACCTTCAGGCTGCTCAATGTACACCTCTTCCTCAATAACTCCATTGAGGAACGCAGTCTTCACATCCATCCGATGAATGTGCCACCCCATCTGCGCCGAGAGAGCAAGGATCGTCCGTATGGAAGAGTACCTTGCGACAGGTGCAAAAGTCTCCTCATAGTCAATCCCCTCGATCTGTGAAAAGCCACGGGCGAAAAATCTCGCCTTGTACTTCTCCACACTCCCGTCAGCTGCCTGCTTCACCTTGTAGATCCATCGCAAACCCACCACTGATTTCCCCACCGGTCTTGGGACAATCTCCCATGCACTGTTCCTGACGATCGAATCATATTCTTCGATCATGGCATCAACCCATGCGGGTTCCTCCACAACTTCCTCAAAAGAGGATGGCTTCGTCACAACACATTGACTCACAAGAGCCATGTATCCAGTGTACCGATCCGGTGACTGCCTCTGTCTGCGCTGTGCTGTAGGTGGTCCTACAACCTTCTCTGCATCCCGAGCCAGTCGCTCAGCTTCTGTAGTGCGCATGCGCCCTCTGATGGTTGGCGCTGCCTGGGTGGTTTCTTCCACCTCATGAACCTCCTCTTGTGGCTGATCCACATCCGGAAGCTCCTCCTTAGGAACTAACAGCTCCTCATCTGCATGCAAGTGTAGCTCCCTCTCAAGCGAACACTGCATGGCTTTCTCCTCATAAATTTTTATATCCCGTCGCACAACAGTCTTGCGACTGTCTGACAAATACACCTGGTAGTTGTGAGGTGTATCAGTGTACCCCACAAATATTCCAACCTTAGCAGTTGGATCCAGCTTCCTTCTCGCATCCTTCGTCACATGCATGTAGACAGGAGAGCCAAAAATCCGCAAATGGGAAATATCAGGCCTCTTGCCAGAATAAGCCTCCTCTGGTGTACTCATGCCAAGAACCTTGTGAGGACAACGGTTCTGCACATACACTGCTGTATTGCATGCCTCAGCCCACAAGTGAAGGGGTAGGCCCCGATCATGCAACATCGCCCGTGCAGCACCCACGATCGTTCTGTTCTTCCGCTCAGCCACCCCGTTCTGCTGTGGGTTATGGGGTGCGATGAGCTCTCTCCAAATCCCTTCTGTGCTGCAGAACTCCTTGAATTCATCCGAGATGAATTCACCACCGTTATCACTCCTTAGAGCAATCACCTTCTTCCCCGACTCCTTCTCGACCAGTGCTTTAAACTCACAGAACTTCGCGAATGTATCGCTCTTCTTCTGCATGAAGAAGATCCAGCACTTTCAAGAGAAATCATCAACAAATATCACATAATACTTGTGCTTTGATGTCGAAGCAACTGAGAAAGGACCACACACGTCCGTGTGAACTCTCTCAAGGATCGTCGTGGCGCGACTATCCTTCTCGTGAAAGGTGGCTTTCACATACTTCCCTAAAGTACACCCCTTGCACTGATCTGACTGCGCAAGAGTGCCTTTAGGAAGTCCAATAGAAATCTGCTGCAGAATCTTCAAAGCTCCATGGTGAAGATGGCCCAATCTCCTGTGCCATAGTTCGCCCTCATCATCCCGGCTCACCACTTCTCCCGCCTTGCATGCCATAGCTGCGCAGTCATCTACCTGCAACTGATAAAGGTTCTGAGTTCGAACCCCCATCTTCCGGGTCTCTCCAGTAGTCTTACTGCGCAGGAAGGCTTTTCCTTCGCTGAAGACCACATCATACCCCTTATCCTCCAACATCGCTACTGAAATCAGGTTCTTCTTCAATCCGGGTACATGCATGACATCCTTTAGTACAAAGGGTTTACCAGACTCCCTCTGAAAGGATACGGTACCGATACCAGTCGCACTGTATCTACCGTCATCGCCCATCTCGATGTGCATACCCAAATCCTGGTCCTCCAGATCTGAGAACAACTCCCGATCTCCCGTCATATGAAATGACGCACCGCTGTCCAAGAACCACACCGATCCCATCACACTTGAAACCAAGCATGCAATCAGTGAAAAGTCAAGCTCGAACTGTGAAGCCAAAGCTTCTCCATCCGCAGATCTTCCCGCTTGCTTGTTCTTCTTCTTCTTTGGACAATTGGTAGCATAATGTCCGTGATCATGGCAGTGAAAACACTTCACTTTCGCCATATCCTGCTTCTTTCCCTTTGCACCAGACTGAGAGTTTTTCTTACCCTTCCCCTTCTTTGCTTTAGACACCAAAGCACAGTTTTCTTCATCAGCTCCCTTTGATGAAGATCCATCTCGAGCAGTCCTCCTTATCTCCTCCTGCATGAGATCCGCCCAAAGGCGCTCCCATCCCGGCAGCTTCTCCCGACCATTGACACTATCTTGATATGAGTGCCAAGCCTTCGGAAGACCAAGGAGAGCCAGGTCGACCATGTCCTCTTCATCGACAATAACCCCCACACTTCCCAGCTCATCTCTGCATTGAGTGAACTTCGTGAGGTATTTGGCGATACTGTCGCCCTTCTCCATCTTGATGTTCCCGAGCTTATCTTTGAGCGCCAGCTTCCTTTGGTCGCTCTTACTCTGGAATAGATCCGTCAAAGCTTTCCACATTAAATATGGAGAAGCCTTTCCATGCAGGCTGGATACAATATGATCCTTGACGCCCTCCAACAAGATCCTTCGACATTTCGCCATCTTCTTTTGCCATGCTTCGACTTCAGCAGGATCAGTGGGCTTTTGGACATCCGTATCTACGAACTCCTTCAGACCATTATCTTCTAATACCGCCTCCATGCGATCCTTCCATGCAACATAATTCGAACTGCCTTCAAGAGCATATTCGAGTCGCAAACCGTTGAAAGACATTTTCAACACTGGCACCAAGAAAACAAAGCTGCTGCAAAATTCGAATTCCAAACTCCAAGCTCTATCGCTTCCGATCTACTCTTGAGAACAAATTATTTCCAAATCAGAGATTGACTGCAAGGGGCGTTTACCAGACCTTTCACTTTCCGAAGAAAGATGAATCCGGAGGCTTCCTGGCCCGTATGCAGACTTTGTCCGAGGAAATAAGTTTGCAATCACCGTAATAGATCTCGACAATTAATCTTGCTCCGATACCATGTAGAAATTAGCTGAATAAATCACTTATTCAATGGAGATTAACCCGATTACACATCAATTTCAAATTGCATGCATAACACATAATCTCATCTACAATTAATTGTCACATGCGGAAATAATAGAAGCGATCTCACATCAAATCAATCACACATTAACTCAGTATGTATGGGGAAAGCCTATAGTTGAAAACCCCGCAGCTATTGTGTATATTATAATGGAGAAATCATGTAACCAAACAAGTACAATACTCCTCACAAGTACTCAGTACTTTCTCATAAAGTCACACACAATCTAACTCAGTTTTGAACAGGTCACTGGTTCAAAACTCACTGCTGATTGCCTTGCCTCTATTGCGCAATCATGGCCTGCCTATGTAGAGATCCAAGGTTCGAATCTCCTTGGCTTGACTGCGCAATTGTCATGGACAATTCCTCCAAGTGTGGTGCAAATCTCATGCACAACTGATCCTCCAACTTATAGCTTTACTCACCCTTTCATCTACCTCTTTCACTGGTCTCCACTGAACTGATCATGCACTGTAGTGAACTGATGTGTTCTTGAGTTGACTAATGAGTTATTAATTAATGAATTAAATAATATTTAATTCACTCCACTCATAACTAATTGATTAGCCAGTTAAACTAATCTCAACTAGTTCAACTAAGATAAACAGAACACAACTCCACTATCTGTCTCATTAACTCCTCCAAAACTTCTGCCACTGAAGTCCAACTGAAGTCAACCATGCAAGATGCCATCAAACCCTAGGAACCACGTGATTCCTCTCTCAGTTGCATGAGCCACCTCCATGACTCGAACTGAAGTGCTCCAAGAGAGTAAACTGCTGTTTATAGTCAAAATATTATTAAGGGTAAATAATATTTGACTTCCATATTTTTAGGAGAGGCAGTCTAAAAATAGCCTGTGACCTAAAAATATGAGTCTCATCTATTTTTACCAACATGTCGCATACTTCAAGAATCTCCAACTGGAATTCCCGAATCATGCTCCGTATGTCTAAAAATAGACATAGTCTAAAAATAGACTTTGCGCCAGAATTTGCCTGCGGACCCACTTAGTGAAGGCGACTTCATTTCACTAAGCTCCATCATCTTGCTGCATTCTCAACATCAAGTGTCGCTACAACATATATATGATCACCATTACCATAGAAATGGGACATGTGACCATCATTTTGGTTTCGCCAATGACATTCCACATCATGAGCATTGTTTAGGGTTGATTGTGTTGATTTTTTTTAAACAAATCATTTATACATTTTATGGAAATTATAGAGACAATTTATAATCACATCACAAGATCATGATGTATGGATATTCCTTATCATTTCTTAGATACTCAAAACTTACCAACACCTAATAGATTGATATACACATCATATAGAATTTACCCCTAGAATGCCACATGTATCCTAAAACAAATTAGTTGTATGGCAATTGTTATGGTGCATATATGATGTGTATTACATTTTATCTTATAATTTTGTTGAAGTAGCATACAACAATTTACATAGTGATATGAGAACCACTCTCTAGAGTATACATCGATTTTGTACACATGGCTTTTCAGTTGATTTTTAAGATATATCATTGGTGATGCTCACATGATTATATAATGAACCATTAAGTGGAACTATGAAATTATTCCTCACAACACACACATATTGATGAATTAATAATTTTTCTCATATAATTTTTTTAATCTATTTTGAAAAAAAATAAAAAATTATATATAATTATTTCTAAGAAGAACAAGAGAGAGTTCCTTACCATATCTTCGTAAAACATATAATAGCGACGTTTGGAGGCAATTGCGACGTTTGGAGGCAGCCGTCTAGCGACGCTTTGGGGCATAGTGTCGCAATTGCCACACTTTTTCTAAGTGTTGGTATTGCGAGACTTTTCTCTAAATGTCGGTATAGCAACGGTTTCCCAAGATCAATGGCCCAAAGTGAACCCGATAACTTACCTTTTCCCCACACCTTTCCTTTTTATCGTGGCTGTTCGCTCGTTGAATCCAGATCCGACGGCGCTAATACATTTTCATGCTCATAAAGTAATCGTTTGATGTTTTGGCAAAGCCGCGCGAAATGGGTGGTTTTTCCAAACCACCCGCGCTTACGTGTCGCCACCACGTTGTATCGCGTTCGAAAAGCTAGTTTCCGCTTACCACCATTTACCCTCTGGAATACCACTGGCGGTATTCCCTAAACCTCACCCGTTTAACCCGAGTTTAATGTCATTTAACTATGGTTATACCATCGTTTAATACATTAAAATTATATTTTCATTCAAGTTTTCACCTTTTCGCTTTAAACCTGTAAAAACATTGCAGAACCGTTTTTCCTCAAAATCACGCCGTTTGAACCCTGAGAAACTTTGCAGAGCCATTTTCAACCTACCAGTACCAATTTTCGAAGCCCATTGCCCTGAATTTCCATTACAAAGTACTACATTGTCCTCTACGAAGCCATTTTCAAAAAATTGAAGACTGAGCACCTCTGCAACGTCTTCAACCGAATTCCGCTGGTTCTCCAGGTACTTTTCTTCGAAGTTGCCCTCTGAGATTTCAAAATTCCTGTCGATTTCAAATAATTACCAAAGTTACTGCAAAAAAGTGTCCATTTTTCAGGGGAAACTTTGTCAAAATTTCCCTGGAATCCCTAATTTCCCTTTCTCGCAATTTTTTCCATACCCTGGTCCATTTTTCTGTTGAAATCGATTTTAAATACACGTTCTGAGCTTTAAATTCCTTGCATTTCCTAAAAACCCTGCTCGGAAACCCCATTTTCAGTAGAAATTCACCAAGAAACCCCTGTTTCTCAGAAAGGAACTTAGCAAACTATTTAAGCTTGTTTCGTTCATTATTAAAAATGACCAAGAAACAGGTAACCCCCAAGAATGGAGGCCCAAAATCTCAAAAGAAGTCTTCTGCAAAGATTCCTCAGCTTATGTCCTTCAAAATCAACAAACCAACTCCTGCATTCACGGCTGATTCTACAGAAGTGGTCAGACCAGTCTAGCCTCCAGTCATTTTTCCAGAGAATAGCCCTTTAGTTGATCTGGATTGTAGAATACTAGACCCTAATGTAGAATTTAACCCGCTTGATGTCTATAATTGGTGCTATGGAAAATCAGTGGAAAAGGGTGACAAAGATATTCCAATTTGGGAATCCAATCTGCCTAGATATATTGTCCCTCTCACTCATTCTGTTCATGACTTTATCAGATTATGCCAAACCTATTATATGCCAGAACAAATATGTATTGTAAACAAAGAAAAATATACCCTGTTTTACATCACTGAAGAGTCGATAAATTCCATGCTGCAAATGAATCATGACCCCAATTTTGCTTCCCTATCAATAAAAGATTTAACCCAACTATATCTTGACTTGGATTTCAATGCTAGATTCAAAATATACCAGACTTTTTGTCCAAATCAAGTTGATATTCCTAAGTTAAATCCTCCTTTCGACACCATTGGTTTCCCAGATGAAACTAGACAGATTGTCTCAATGCTCTCCTTCATACTAGGATATGCCAGTGATGAATTCACTGATGTGGCTATCCTAGGTTTTCTGTCAACTCTAAGCCATGGTCAATCACCATCCATTCAGTTCAATTTTGCTAGATTTATTGCTGAAAGTATGCATTATCAGTTATCCAGATTATCAGAAGAAGGAGTTTTCAGATACTCCTCTTATCTACTCCACCTCTTCCTATATTATCAAACAGATAAGTTTCCAATTGAATGTAAGAAAGTGGATGCAGAAGGAAAAGTTCTATCAGTAGTATTTTGGTCATCTATTTTAAGGAAATGGAATAGAAAGTATAGTTTTATAGATTGCAATGACTCATTTATAGCCCCTGATATGTATCTCTTGGAAAAAGAGGAGATCCCTAGGATCAATGATGAGACAAGAAGAATTATGCAGTTATCAGAGAGCTACAAAACTGGAGATTGGTAATTATATAAAAATCATACAGAAATCAAAGTGTATGGCTCATCCCTGGCCCCATATAAGTTACCCAGATTTGTTACTATAATAATATTAGCTTTAGAATATCTGAGACAACTATTGAATGTAGATGAAATCAACTTCATAGCTTTCAAGAAAAAGACCCAATTTAAGCTGAAAAATCAAATTGGGCCATTCATCGTGAATAACAGAGAAGCTGCCAATGAGATAAATGTCAAACTTAAAGAGTATAAGTTCCCATGTAGTTTTACATGGAAGTATGACCCACAAGGTATTTTGAGTGCAATAAGGGTAAAATGTAAGTTGCCTGTTTACTTGCATGATCCTAAGCCCCATATTCAAAGATATGTAAATAAAATTGAATGGAAGCCAAACACCCTATCTGATGATGATTCACAGGCAGTACAGGTAATACAGGTAGACAGTGGCAAAGGCAAACAGATTGAACAGACAGTACAGGTGGCTTCTACAAGCAAAGATACTGATAATGTACATAAAAGAGATAGAGAAGGAGATAGTTTCATAGCTGAGACTATTGAGGACATAAAATTCAGAACTCCTTATAGTAAAAGAAGCAATTCAACAGAAGAAGAAAAGGATAAGGCTGTAAATATTGACATAAATGATGAAGCAACAAGAATAGTCACTCAAACATTAAAAGAGCTTCAAAATGTAAAAATTGGAACACAACAAAAAGATACAGTCATGAAGGAAAACCAGGCTACTGTCGATTTGCCTCCTCCTTCTCAGGAAACTGACAATACAGAGTCAGAGATTCAGATCAGATTCAGACAGATTAAAGAGAAGAATGAAGAGCTCAAGAATCAAGCTCATTCTAGATTTCTTAAGGAAAAGCCTAGAAACAAAGACAGGCTTCTTTCAGCATTTGATTATTCATCCAATAAATTGGTAATGTCATTCTTGAAGCCTACAATGGCTGAGCCAAAATCAGTGGCAGATTATTCCAAAACAGATCTTGAACTGGATGCAGATGCCATTCATGAATTAGATCAAATTGAATTTCATAGGAGCAATACCGAAATGCTATATTCCAAAATTGTCAGTAAAACTATGAAATCAATTAGGCTTGAGAAAACAGTGCTCAACCTCCAAAATCAAATGAGGTTGGACAAAGCCTCACTGTATGCTAATAATTTAAGAATAAAAGCACTAGAAGATATAGTGATTGAAGTAAGGGGTGACCCAACCAACATTGAAGGGGCAAAAGTCTGAATTAAACAGAAAAATGAGGATATAGTTGCTCTTAGAAAACAGTTGAAGTTGCCTCAGAGTGAAAACTCTCAAGCAAAAGAAATTCTACAGCAAAAAATAGAGAATGATGATTTAAAGCAGCTTGTACATGAAATGACAGATCAGATAAAAACAATGGAAAGTCAAATAGAAGCTCTAATGAAAGAGAATGAAGAACTAAGAAAAGGACAACCAATGGTCATTCCTACAGTGATCCCCATTGTAAACACTGCTATACCATCTACTTTGGCAGAACACTTGGCACCGAAAGGAGTACTGCCAACTGCAGTGCCAATTACTTCTCTAATCTCTGCCTCTTCTTCTTCATCCTCACAGAGGAGCACACTACAAGACCAAGATAAAGAGATTCTTAGTTTGAAAGGCACTATTAAAAATTAAAAAAAATCCAAAAATGATGCCTTGATTACTTCTAGAGGACATGAGCAAAGGGCTGATCGACTACAAGAACAGGTAAAGATTCTGCAAGCACAAGTAAATCTTACAGATCAAGTGGCCTTTATAAAAAATCATTTATGGACCAAAATTATTGATGGCATTCATTCTCAATGGCCTTCAATTCGGATAATTTATGAACAAAGGGAGTTACTTCAAGTTGCTAGTGCAGAGATTGACAAGACTAAGAGGGAAATTGACAAAAAACCAGCCCAAGCAATCCAGCTCATAGCTTTTTTAAACAGTAAAACCAGGGAAGAGTTGGAAGAATTGAAAATTGTTGATAGAACAGAAACCATTCTTCAAATCAAAAAGGTCCTGAACAAAAGAAACATAATGAGTAATCTAGAGGACCGATGTAAAGACATGAATTTATCCATATCAAGATTTTTAGCCAAATACAAAACATTGTCAGAAGCAGGTTTGCCTGATATTCACGCATTGAATGACAAGTTAATGCCTCAGAAAGACTATGATCTAAAAATCAGAAATCATGCAAAAGAGCACGCCAGGCAACAACTGCCTCAAGGATCACCAACAGGCAAAATGCTTCTTCAGTATTTTGAAAATATGTTCTTTTTAGATAAATAGATCAGGCATATGTTCACTATCAAGCCTAACTTTGCCAAGTATACAGAGGCAGATGAAAGTTACAGAAAATTGAAGACTATGAAGATCCCCTCTGCAGAAAAGTAGCAAGAATTCACAGATCTGCTGTGAATTTAATGGATAAAAAACAGGAAATTCACTTGGAAATTCATTTTTTACTGTTACCTCAAATGGTAAAAATACAGGGTTAAAGTGCACAACAACAATCAATTCAAATTAGAATAATCAGTTCTATTTTTGCTTGTAAAAAGGTAACAGCTTGCAAACTGTTTTGCAGTTGTCCCTCTTTTTAAGTTTTCTTTCCTATTTTTTATTAAAACATTATCTCAATTCCTGAGATATTTGTAAACATTTTTTTGTATAAATACTTCACAATTCGAAGTATTCAGTGTGAATAAAATTTCTCAAGACAACTATAGTTCGTGCTCTCTACTTGGCATTTTAATGTTTTCTACTTTGTTCGTGCTCTCTACTTGGCCATTGGCCCGAGGGTGATATGGAGTTGTAATCTTGTGCTGAATGTGGTAGTTTTGCAATGTTTCAGCTAATTTATTACCTACAAATTGTGGTCCTCCATCTGTGATTATGTCCCTTGGGAGACCATAGCGTACAAATATTTGGAAAAGAAACTGTACTACAGAGTCCTCTATAGCTTTTGAAAGTGCCTCTGCTTCGACCCACTTAGTGACATATTCGGTTGCAACTAGGATGTATGTTTTTTGGTTTGAGGGAGGACTAATAGGGCCAACAAAATAAAGTGCCCAACGTTCAAATGGTTCAATCACTAGTTGAGGGTTCAAAGGCATTTCATCAGACTGCCCAGGGCGTCCTGCCCTTTGGCAGCTATCACAGGCCTGCACAAATTTTTTGGCATCCTTAAAGATGGTAGGCCAGTAATATCTTGTTCGTAAAACCTTATGGGCAGTTCTACAGTTCCCAGTTAGATCCCCTTCTTCAATCTTCTTATCTGTAGCTTAAGGATTCTTAAGTGCCCTTTTGCTCAGATTCCATCCACTCCATCAAATCAAGCCTATACATAGCCTTAGAAGGTCACCTATCTTGCCCTTAGCACATTTGCATCTATGAGCCTTATTTCTTAGTTATGCTTGCCTACAGAGTTGAATCCATTGCCCAATATTCTGGTAGATCCTTCTGGTTTACCTTGAAATCTCTTTATTCCCACCAATATTTTAAAATCAAACCCAAATACACAATCATAGCTAGCCTAATATCTGTTACTAAAACAAAGCTAAATCATACGGAGAGATCCCTCTCTAGATTTAAATAAGGCTAGATCTTGAATTCCCAAAGCGGTTCTTGGTTACCCCCGGTGTTCTTAACTACAAAAATCCCTATCCCACAACCTGAGAATTACTAGGGTGATAACAGGCCTTGGGGGTATTATGATCCTTGGAGGAAACTCCCACAGCTAGAAGAGTTGACAGAGAAAATTGGACCCGAGTACAAAGGTGTGGCAGGTGGGTTTTACCCTACACCAATTGTTATGGTGCATATATGATGTGTATTATAGTTTATCTTATAATTTTGTTGAAGTAGCATACAACAATTTACATAGTGATATGAGAACCACTCTCTAGAGTATACATCGATTTTGTACACATGGCTTTTCAATTGCTTTTTAAGATATATCATTGGTGATGATCACATGATTATATAATGAACCATTAAGTTGAACTATGAAATTATTCCTCACAACACACACACACACATATTGATGAATTAATAATTTTTCTCATATAATTTTTTTAATCTATTTTTAAATATATATATATATATATATATATATATATATATATATAAGAAGAACAAGAGAGAATTCCTTACCATATCTTCGTAAAACATATAATAGCAAGAAAATTAATCTATTGAAATTTCATTTCCAAACATATTCATGGAGTAAAATGAAGATTAAAAGGAGATATTCATGGATTTACCTATAACATCACCTCATAATTAAGAATGTAAATGTATAATATTGATGATACATAGGTTAGGAGAAAATTAATCTATTGAAATTTCATTTCCAAACATATTCATGGAGTAAAATGAGGATTAAAAAGAGATATTTATGAATTTACTTATAACATCACCTCATAAAAGTGTAAATGTCCAATATTGATAAAATTTATTTATATATGATAAATAATAAACCTTTATCTCACATGTATCATATAATCTTATAAACAAACAATTGCTCCGGGGGTGCAATCCTCAAAACTTTTAAACTGTCTAATGTATATGTACCTATTTAAAGTATTCGGGGCCCAAATTACAAATGCCCAAAGTGAAATATTTGCGCATATGTTATATATGAGCCAATGGTTTAAATAACTATCGGGCGATGAAACAAAACTTATAACAAAATATTAATAAAACTATATCATACGTCCGGACTTCAAAAAAAAAAAAAAAAAAAAACCCGATTTCAATCACAAATTCGCGTTCCAAAATAGCCTGTTGATGTCACCCTAATTTGTGACGCGAAAACTTCATAGAATACGCCATATAAAAATTCGGGTCCGTTTTTTGGCTTTTCGTACGGAGGAAAATTGTGACGCGAAAATCAAATAAATTCCGCCCTATAATGTTTCGGGTCTGGAATTCCACAATGCAGACGGGCCAAAAAATAACGCGATCGAATCCCTGCTTCCACGTGGATGGCTGATTTGGTCTGTGGTCTGTGGGACCACGTTCTTATGAATTAAAATCTCCCGCGTTTACTATTAAATTGCTTTGTTTCCAAAACAATACATCGCTCTGTTTTTAAGTGTGCAGGGACTGTGATTTCAAAACCAAAATTCACTGCTCATCAGTTTTAGAAAGCGACTATTTGACAGAGCAATTCAAACAGATTTAGAAAGCGGCCAGAGGACAGGGTAGTTGAAATTAATATTTCAACATCCCTCATTCACTGAGAATACCCTCCTTGGTGCCTTCTTCGTCGGACTACGATGTGTTCATCAACAGTCGTGAACCCAATGTCTGTTTCTTCGCCAGGCATCTTCACAACAGTCTTGTTTCCAGAGGATTGCGAGTCTTTCTCGACAGCATAGAATTGCAGGCTGGACAATCCATACATTCACAAATCAAAGACGCAATTAAAGGAGCCTCTCTCATTATTACTATTTTCTCTCCAAATTATGCGCAATCGCAAAGGTGCCTCCATTAACTACTCCTCGCGCTGCTCTGTAAGCCGACCATTTTTGCAAAGGCATATAACTGTCGTTTATTGCATATAAGTGTCGTTATACCGACGGCGGCCAGAGCGTCGCTATTGCGACAACTCCCTCTAAACGTCGTAATTGTGACACTTAGACATTGTGTCGCAAACAAAGCGTTGCTATTCCGACGGTTGCCTCCAAACGTCGCCATTGCGACACTTAGACATTGTGTCACAATTGCGATGTTTGGAAGCAGCCGTCGCAATAACGACACTTTGGGGCATAGTGTCGCAATTGTGACGTGTTCCTTCAAACGTCGCAATTGCGACACTTTGTCTAAGTGTCGGTATTGCGACACATTTCTCTAGACGTTGGTATAACGACGGTTTCGGGCGGGATTGAAAAAATTTGGGGAAATTTCCGACATTTGGTCAAAAGTGTCGGAATTTCCGCCAAATTTACTAGTGTAAGATGTAATTTGTAAAGTGAGGATAGAGAATTGAAGTGTTGTAATATCTTTTGGAGTTTTCCTCCAATTTTATGAAATACATAATGCTTCTTTGATCACCAAGATGTTATAATTGTTTGTTGTGTTTGATGAGGAATGGAGGCCCCCCATCAACCACAACTTGCACATCTTTGTACATATTGGTAACATAGTGTAACTAGGTTATTTCATTTATTTTCAGTAGGTGTGATTTCATTTCAGCAGGTGTGATTTCCTTTCTACAAGTGCGATTTTTTTTAAATTTTTTTATTGCATTATATTAATCCAATATGAAGGATAACCACCTAGTACACGTATACCTTGTTAGTTTACAAAACCCCGAGTTCACAATTAAATGACAGGGATTTAACTCGCAATTAAATCACCCAACATTTTGGCACCGTTGTCGGGAAGGTATACATAGGTGCTTATTTTGAAGTTTAGAAAATTGATTATAGTTGCATTCATTTTTAGATGCATAGTGAAAATCATATAAAATCATTTTGCAAAAAAATAGAAAAAAAGTACTAATATGTGTGTGCAACAGGAATTATCAACAAGTTGGAGTAATTCACAAGAAATTAAGGGTTTGAAGAATGTTCTTCCTTCTTTACTTCTTGATTGCATTATCTAAACAATTGGTCTTTCATTCTTTGGTGATTTTTAATGCATATTTTTCTATCCTTAGCATGAATATATTTTTAATCCCGTTCGTGAAAATTTCTGATTTACTCAACCAAAATCCTACAGCAGTAATCTAATTTAGTTCTCCTACTTATTTTATTAACTTAACAAGTTTTTTTGTTTTTTTTTGTTTTGTTTTGTTTTTGTTTTTGTTTTGTTTTTTTTTTTTTTTTTTTTTGCAGAATAATACATGAAAAGCATCGAAGTAAATACATTGCTTCCTACACAAATATAAAGATCAAATACTGAAGAATTAAGCACATTCGACAAAGGACACACGAGATTTTTCAGACAAATGTCCTCGAAAAAACCCAATGCGAGAAAACCAATGCAACAGTTCTTAAGGGTTTTTATTATTATGCAGATTTATGAATACAAACTAGGGTACCAGTAGTGGTTTACCCAATGGAGAAAATATCGATAAAAGTACCTCTATCTCTAGAGACATATATTACAGCTGATTCAGTTCAAAATGAAGAACCGTACAGGTGCCTACACAGTCCCCGCATCACCCTTCAGTGTGCCCGTGCCAAGTGACTGCGTCACCTTGGTTGGGCTTGAGTCCCTCTGTGTGAGCACTTATGGATCTGAGTCACCCCTCCTGGGCTTACGCTGCCTTTGTGCCACCCCTCCTGGGCCTATGATGCCTCTGCGTCACCCCTCTTGGGCCTGTGTTGTCTCCGTGTCACCCCTCCTAGGCCTGCGTTGTCTCTCTGGTATGAATATGCCTCTCTGCTATTTTATTCTTGAACTTGGACTTAGAAATCCCACTACCGAACTTCCCCTCGCTGCATTGCAAACTCACTCGAAAATTCTTAGCAAACCGCGCCCCAAAATTTTGACTTAGCTCAAGTGCTGGCACTATGTGTGTTTTCTCCAACTGACCCCAAGCCTTCCTTTATTACTTTTCCTGTTGAACATTCAACGACCTTGATTTAATCCCTAATCAACGGTTAAGATTAGAAAAGTCTTGATCCTCGTCACTTAGAACATTCTCACTTACATGTCTAAATTAATTCACTTTAATTATTTAATTTCCCTAAGTTAGACTTAAAGTCTCCATTTAAATAATTAATTATTTGAATAACTTAAGCTCTAGGTGGAATTTCTCCAAACGATTTATGGGTCTTCAAGATTTGATGTGTTCTAGCCCCTCCACAAAGTTTCAGAGCTAGAGCACATCCGATGCTACCCAAAAATCGACATTGTTATGTACATGGTTAAATTGGAAATGTGCATACACTTGATTAATTCTTCTATTTCGAGTAGAGTAGAGTAGGTAATGAATAAAATCAAGTTTTTTGATGTTTTCATTTTAATTTCAATTTTATTTATTGGTGGTGTAGTAAGAGCTACCCATCTCACTAATCATTTGCAGGAAGATGTAGAAAGAGAAGGAATATTTGAGAAGAAGGAGAATAAATAAGAGTTTTAAGAGCCACAATCTAAATTTAGAGATCAAATCCTTGTGTTTTGTCTTTTAAATTTCACAGTATAATTGAATAAATAGTTTCAATATTGTTGAGTATGCTCACTTCTTGTGCTCTCTACGATCTGGAAGATCAAAAAAGACAATTAAGCAAAGTTAGTTTTAAAATTTTGTAATAAAATCTGGATAAGAGATCTAGTTTCATTATCAAAAGTATAATTTTTGGTTTTTAGAAAGCTGAAACAACAAAAATAATGTCTCCAATGGATCCATCACTGTCAAAAACCCCTGTTTTAACTATTTTTGCACCTCATGAAGCCAAAAATTGAGTAAAATATGGTTGTTTCAATTTTTTGCCTAATTCAGTTGTTAATAAGCCTATAATTCGACCCAAACCCGACCAGTGCGCCCAGAAAATGAAACGACACACAAATTTTACCTTTCTCATTGCTAGTTGAAATTGTAGGATGGTTAAAACCGCCCTCAATTCCTTTGCGCCCTTGGTCATGTGGCTCCATACAACCGCATTGTGTGCCTTTGGGTTAAGCCCTCCCCACAAATGGCGCTAAATACATGTTTTATCCTATTGTTACCAAGGAACAATGTATAGGCAGATTGGTAAAGTGCTTTGGTTGTTGGAAATATATCTTGGGTTCAATTATTGTGGAGGCCTTTGAACCTCACATAACATTTTTTCCACCACGAGGATGCCATGTGGAAACCAATGGTTGGCCCACGTGGCACCTCCTCATTGCCCTCACAACAAAAACCCGTGAACCAATAAAAAACAACTACACGTCAATGAATCAAACAGTAACAAGTGTCAATCATTCATTGGCCAATTAAATACCAGTCAAATAGTGCCACGTATCATGACCCAGTCAGCGTACGAATTTCTGAATAGTCATATTTCAGTGCAATAAATTGCGTTGCATTCAGAGTGACGAGACCTATGCTCTGGCGCTAGTTTCAAGTTGATCCAAGAATTTTGAATTTTGAGAATTTTCTTGATCCATGGGATCATGGACAAGGTTGGAGCACTAGAGAGAGAAAAAAATAAAAAAATAAAAATAAAAATAAAAATAAAAAATAAATAAATAAATAAATAAATAAATAAATAAATAAATAATAAAAAATAAAAAATAAAATTAAAAAAAATAAAAATAAAAATAAAATAAAATAAAATAAATAAAAAAAATAAAAATAAAAATAAAAATAAAAAATAAAAAATAAAAAAATTCTAATTGCGATATTGAAAAACCACCATCCAAGTATAACTGCATGTTGTAAAGCGACAAAACAATGCAACGATCTATGTTTTTGGTAGCTGCAGAATCAACACAATTTAGTAGCTTGTGTGAAATTGATTCAATAATGGTCTATTGATGAAGCATTAAGTGTATGGAGAAGAGGACTCAAGCTCAAAATTGATAAGAAACAGGTAAAAATGCATTTAATTTTTCTTGAATTTGTTTTAATAATACTATTTCTAAATTTTTTTGTGTGTATATATTAGATTAAGAGAAACTAATCACCTCTCTCTCTCAATAGTCTTACATTTTATTGCAGAAAAGTGCTAAGTTTTTGTAGGTCCAGGACACGATGAAAGAAGATCACTGTGTGCATAAGTGTCTTTCAAAGACCAAGTTTCTTTCAGAAGAGCATGATCATTTCATGCCAAATCAGATCCATTACATCATTGCTACTAGACAAGATACCGAATTTACCATTACTACTCATTATAGTCTTGCAGTCGATCCATACCTTTCCATCTCCCTACTACCAAAAACCCATTTCCCTTCACAATTTTCATATTTTCCTGCATCATTTTCACTCGCCCTTCCAAAAGATAAAGTCATTCAACTCCCTTACAAAGTCGAGTCACCCCATTTTCCTTTTCATTCATGTCCAATAAACATTGCTTCAACGCAAATTTTCCATCTATAGTCCTTCAAATTATAATTGTATACTCGCGTTAGATGATGGAGGATTCATTAAGGCCTCCCTTCTAACAAGTCTTGACCTATCGACTCTGACACATCATCCGGGATCAAGACTAGAGATCTTTCAAGTACCTTGAGGCTTGCATACCTTAATGGAAAGCTCTCTCGCCAAAAAACAATAGGAATACATCAATGTCCCCTGTTTATCGAATCTTCTAGGTGACTCAACTTCGACACATCTATTCGTACTTAGTAAGATATACTTAGTCATCTTGAATCTCATTGACATCAATGGTGAGTAGTATCGTGTTGGTTAATAACATTCATTAATGGCCAGTAATCCAACAATTTCTTTCTATGTTTGACATCAACGCATCAAGTGTTATTTCATTTTAGCAAGTGTGATTTCCTTTCAACAAGAGTGCTTTCATTTATGCAAGTGTGGTGTGATTTCAATTTTGAAAGTGTGGTGTGATTTCATTTACGCAAGTGTGATTTCAATTTCAAGCAAGTGTGATTTCCTTTTTCCAAGTGTGATTTTAATTTCTTTATGTTTGATTGATTTAATTTGTTTTGAATTAGTTTTAATTGCATTAGATTAATCTAATCTGAAGTATAACCACCTAGTACATATAGTACATGTATACCTCGTTAGTTTACAAAACCTCGGGTTGACAATTAAATGAAAGGGATTTAACTCGCGATTAAATCACCCAACAATTGTCCCATGGACACCTAGCCAAAAATGAGCCTATCCATACTGACATTGTCCCTCCAAAAACTCCTTTTACAATCTTCTAGACCCTTTCTCTTTCCTCCCAATGAAAACTAATTAACATTTGCACAATCACCCTATCATCTCACAAGGAGGTTCATATGAGTGATTCCATGATCTAAGTCATATTCCCCTCATAAAACTCATAAAAAAAATATGAAAAGAAAAAAAAAACACCCACATAAGATTCTAAAGCTTCTTTTGGGAGCTAGTCTACCTGCTAGTTTAACTCCTGAAGGATATGTGAGAAGGAAAACCACACCAAATCCCGAATAAGGCTACGTATTTGAGATAACAATGAATGGAGGCGAGCTACATCCACCTTTGATTTTATTATAGCCCAATTTATTACTACCTGAGAGTCCCCTAGAACCTGAGGAGGGTTGAAACCATGAAACAAAGAAAAATGGAGCAAGGTGAGAAATGAAGAGAATTTTTCCTCTATATTGGAGCCATACCCAAGTGTGTATAAGACGTGGTAATAGGGGTTTTGGATGACAAAAAAAATAGCTTCATCCACATACTTGGTTGGAGACCTTGGCTAGCCCTGTCAAGAAATCCTTAGGAAGTATCAAAGTTTGAAATGGGGAAAACAAACACCCTATTATTTTTCTTTTTTGGAATGCACCTAATATCCTTAGTGAGCTTCTCAATAAGATTAGTGATTACCTTAGTTGACATGAGTATATCTTGAAAAATTGACATATCAAGTGCCTACCATATAAATAAAACAATCTGGTAATATAATGAAACATAACTTCTTGCCTATACATGTATTGACCATGATTGGACACATTGGTCTAAACTACAACCATTCAAAGCAAGTTTGGGATTAAATTTGTGTGCTAAGAGGCTCTATATCATGCTAGCAAAAGAACAAGATACAAAAATATGACCAATTGATTCAACCTCATATCTACACAAATAACACATGTTGGTACCTTTCCATCCTCTCTTCAACCCATTGTCCTAGGTAAACAAATTATTGTTGAGTGCAAGCCATAATTTTTTTTTTTGGATTGTAATGACCTATGCAACTTTCATATGCACTCCCACCACCAGATATGTTGACCTTGCACATTTTCCTTCACAAGTGCCTTGTATCCCAACTTGGTTGCATAGTAACCTAAAACATATTTCTTGGATGAATCTAAGAAAATATGGTCCTATTCATTAAACTTAATGTGGTTGGAAGATAGAAGGGCCACATAGGTATGCCATTCTTTCACATGAGCTTCTACCAAATATAAATCTTCCTTTGCCCACCAATATCTAGAATGAATTGAGTATGGGCATCACACAATGAAAATATTCCCTGTTCATAGAGCTCATCCACTAACTCCTCAAGAACTTTGATATAATTATATGCACGTACCCAAGGATCCTCCCTAATCCTTACCCTCTTCCCATCTTTTATCTTTCATACCACCTACTTTTCAACAAAAGAGAAAGTCTCCACTATAACTCTATAAACCACCAAGTTGTCTTTGGTTTATTTTTAAGGGCATCAAAATCAATACTCTATGGTGGAGCCTTCCATATATTTAGTCCCCATAATGCGTCCCAAAAGATCAATATTTTGTGTAAGGTGTGATAGGATTTTACTTGCAAGAGTTATGCTGAAGCGAGTTGGGTTTTTCATTCCCTCCTAGGATTTTGGGTTGAGCCAACATTGACCACTTAACTGGGATAACACTTCATCGCTCTTAACTTCCTAACCATACAAAGTGAAAGCACTTCTTCCAAATCTCTATTAGAATGCCTTTCGAAACCTTAGCCGTGGATGTATAACAAACATATATGCTTTTTAATATAGACTTAACAAGGACCATCCTTGTTCCCCTGGAAATCCACCAACCAACCCACATGAGATTAGGGCATGGACCTTCTTAATCAACCATAACCATTCCTCAAACTTGTACAAATTTGATTTGATGTGAAATCCTAGACACTTGAAGCCTTCATTGATGCTGCGCTTGGGGAAGGGTATCCTTACCTCTAGAGTTAGAGATTGATCCTCCCATGGGAAATAAAAGTGTACACATGATTTGATTCAATTTATCTCCATCCCTATTACTTTATAAAATAGGTCAAAAATACCTTTGATACATTGAAATTCTTAAGTTGATGTTACACCAAAGAGTAGCATACCATCAACAAATAGTAAATGAGAAACAAATTATGAAGGGGTGATGTTTAATCCTTTCATCTTACCTCTCTTCATGGCATTGATCATAAGCTTTCTCTATCTTTACACTATTATAAGGAACAAAAAGGGGGAAGGGGGCATCCTTGCAATAACCCTTAAGTAGCCTCAAAGAAACCAGAGGGGAACCTATTTATAAGAGCATCAAAATTGCTTGATTGGACTTAACCCAATATCCAGTTCATCGATGCTAGTTTCATTCCCATTTGGATCAGGACAAGTTCGAGAAAGGTCCAATCGACCTTATTGTAAGCTTTAGCGAGATGGAGTTTAAGAATCACAGAAGGGAGTTCCAAAGTTTTGTGAGAGTGCGAAGCTTACTGGGATATAGATACAACATCATGGATTTTTTGCTTGAACAAATAACCAAATTGTTCATCCTAGATGAGAACATTGAGTACAGGCTTCATATGATTTGCTTTGAGTTTGGAGATCACCTTATAAACCACGTTGTAGGAAGAAATGGCCCTAAAGTTAACAAAAGACACCAAATCTCACTTCTTCAGAATATGGGTGAGAAATGTGGCATTGACAACTCCCAAAATTTCCCCACTCTTCTAGGATAACTGAATCCCTTTAAGGAGATCTAATTTCAAGAGCTCATAGAAGCCAAGAAAGAATTCCATATTAAAACCATCAAGGCTAGGGCCATTGTCTCTTTTCATGGCTGAGAGAGTATATTGAAGCTTGTTCTTCGATACCTCAACCTTTAATTCCTTACTCATTTCATCATTGAACACCTTTGGAAACAACCTAAGCACTACATGTATGTATATCCTCGACGGGGCACCTAGATAGCTCTTTGAATAAGGCAATGAAGTGAGCTTTACCTACTTCCACTTTTTCTTCAAAATTTTTAGCCTACTAATTTCTGTCTTCCTTAGAAATGTCCCAAATGGTATTTTTGATTTTCCTAAAGGAATCAGAGTTATGAAAAAAAATGTTTTATTGTCCCCCTTGGCCAACCATACATTTATACTCTTCAATCTCTACTTGGCCTCTTCTTTGGCTAATAACTCTTGTTAGTTACTCGTTGTAAGTTTTAAAGCCCCCATCTCCTCATCTAAGAATATGCCTATCTCATTTGAGGCATAAATGAAGGAAACTTTGAGCTTAGTTTCCTCAAGGATTTCTTGGGATTTTTGAGTAAAAGAAGCTGGCCATTTGTTTGTAACCCCCTTGATCATGTGTATACTTTTGTGGAACTATTACATATATGAAAAACTTGTGCCATCTGAAAGACACACACAAATTGAGGCAACAAACTCCTTGCAATCTTCCTCTATTAGCAAAGTTTTCTTTAACTTCAAAGGAGGGGGGGTATCTTCTCCTCGGGGTTGAGCTTAAATAATATAGGCATATGATTTGAAAAACCCCTAGAACCAACCCAAGACTTCAAGTTCAAGGGGTCATCAAGTAGTGCCTCTACTAAGAACTTGTCTAATCGCTTTGCAACACTTGCCTCTCCCTTGCTCCCATTCCTCTAGGTAGGCTTAAGCTTGGGTGGCTCTACGTCTGCTAAATGAAGTGATTCTAGAATATTTTGAGAAAAAATCATTCAATGACAACTTGATGGGGTGATCTCCCCATATATCTCTTAGAGAGAAATAGAGAGTGAAATTCAGATCCCCACCCAAAATGATATTGTCCCCTGTGAGAAACCTAGACAAAGCTAGGTTTTCATAGAAAGGCTTCTTATCAGCACACGACCAATATAAGTTAACAATTTTGAAAAGCGTATCATAATCTGTGACATGTACCTTAACTACAATTCCTGAGTTCAAAATAACAAATGAGAAAATCTTAAATTTGGACCACACATTGCCATAAGTCCCCCTGAAATATCGTTCTAATCTAGAGAAAGTAAGGACCAATCTTTTAACCAATAAGAAAGAGATTATACCACCTTTGACCGTGAACACATTGTTTCTTGAAGGAGAATGATGTTTGGAGAATAATCCTTGATTAGTCTTTCGAGGGCTAACATCTTGGGGGTGCCCTCAAACCCACAAATATCGAAGCATAAGGAAATCATGGGTCACTATGGGCATTTCATACTCCAAGGACCTGAAAAATTATGGATTCTTTGCTAGCTCTTACCTCTTTTGCTTGTAACCAAGCGAGGGAGATATGGGTTTTCCTTCCCACTTGGGAAACCAAGGAGGACTCCAAAGCTAAGCCTTTCTCAATGGCCTCAGTGTCCTTTGAGTTGACAAGAGAATGGAACAAATACTCAGAAACATGAGGGGAAATCACCTAACTGTTCCCTTCTAACTCCAAAGAGCCTTTGCGTAAATCCTAAGCTGAGCCTACCCTTCCTAGGGAGCTTCTTAAAGAGAGGACAAAGGGAGAAGGAAAGGCTGACCCATATCGACTTTTATATAATTTAATCACATTATATGTTAATTTATTTAATTATTTACGCTATTGTAAAAAATGAGGTTAATTTCCGTGAGAGGTACTCTCGGACCAATAATGGTAGAGATGTTGTAATGTAATGTCCTGTTTAACATTTTGACTTTGTAAAATTACATAAAAATAAAATAAAAATAGAAATAAAAAAATAAAAAAATTTAAGGATCTACCAAGCTCCTAGAGGAATCAAATCCCTTGACATGCGAACCTCTTTTAAAATGAGAAGAGATTTGATCTGTCTAAATGCTTAATAAATCCAAAATTAAAATTAAAATGAATATATATATAAATAAAACTTCACATTTCAAATAACCTCAACCTACATTATAATTTTTTTGTTTTCAATTAGCTGGCGCACTGAATTTCTGAACTTATAATCTTTAAAGCCATTCATAACCCTTCTAGAGATTTTAGGCGCACTGAATTTTTGAACTTGCAATCTTTAAAGAAATACTATTAGTGTGTTTCTATAGACATGTAGCAAATTCTAGTTACTTCTCATGAAGTGTACTTCACTCTTCCTTTCTTGCTTGGTTATTTTGCTTTGTTCTTTCGCTGGACTTAGTGTCATCGCTTGTCACTTCAATATTAGTTTCCGCACACACATATTCCTGGAAAGTGGTGAACACCAAGATCGTTTTACATAGCACTTAAAAAGAAAATAAAATGCTATTGTTCTGATTGTTTTCCAGAGCGATAAAAGGAAGGTTGAATTGCCATTGTTTTAACAGAAATGTACATTGAGAAACACGCCGACGGTATTCGCTAATACAGTTTACGAGGCAAGCATTTCTCAGATGCAAAAAATATTTTTTTCGTGGTAACAAAGCAAAGGTTAAAAGTCTACACGTATGCAATGTCCCACCACTCATCTCAGGCAAGCCTGACGTGGCTCTATAATTCAGCCCATCTCCACTGGAAGTGAGAATATACAAAAGGGACTAAAACACTTTGTGAAAGGCCATTGTGCTCCTTCCATAATGTATTTATTCGAATTCTTTCAGTGGCCCATACGTATCTGCAAAGCTAAATGATGATATGTGGATCCATGGAACATATCTCAATATGGTTATAATGCTCTCTAAGTTCTGTACCTCAATGTTTCGTAAATCCGGAAGAAGCTTTGCAGTGTTCTAGGTGGTAATGCCATGTTTCGGGTGGTTCATCTCGCAACATACCAGGAGAGGGTTTCGATTCAGTGGGCTTTCGACTTCTGGGGAAGCTCAGGGCTGCAACGGAACTCTTAGGTTTGCAGTGGTCTCTTATGAATTTCTGATGATCATGATTCTTGCGGTTTGAACATTTTGCTCACAACGGTTTGGGTGAGTCAGGGAGTAAGCCCATTACAAGTCGCAATTAGGAAAAATGCAACAACAAAAGCAGGAGGGGCATGGGAGAGGAGGAACGAGGGCCGAGCAAACAGCACCACCGGCAGGAGGGGGAGGAACAGCAAGAGACATGGGGGTCGGCATGGGAGTGGGGATGGGCATGGGCATGGGCATAGGGATGGGTATGGGGTACGGTCACATGGCAGGGCCGCAGCACTTTGGTTGGGGCTACGGATACCACCACCAGCCAATGCCCCCTTTTCCTACAGGGCCAGTATTCAGGCAAGCAACATTTGCGCAGGAGATGATGCCGAGGCCCACTTTCCCGCTGGGAATGCAAAACAATAACTCTGGTGGCGCTTATAAGCGAGCTGGAAGAGGCCCATCATACAATCGGGGGCGGGGCTATAGCCGAGGTTATGGAGGCCGTTATTGGGGTGAGTACCAATTTCAGGTTCAATAACATCCCGCTTTTCAGTTTCTGGTTAAGTTTTTTTTTTTTTTAAGGAAATGGATCAAAATCTAATCATCGACGTTCTTGTGAAATTCAAATGGCACCCTTTTTTCCTCCAGTAAACTTTAGTTTCAACTTAAAGTCCCAAAAACATCACTTTCAACTACAACTCTGTCTCGATACAACTCCACGCATACAACATTGAATTTCTACCAATAACGTGGGCACGTTGCCCAATGCCCCAGTTTGGCACGACCCATATCTACATGTAGTTAGTGTTAGTTTAGTGTTACTCAGTCCTCCGTGTTCTTCTTCAGCATGGCGTACTCTTCAGTCCCATCGCAGCACTTTGCAGATCCTTGCCCCAGGACCTGTGCACACAGAGAGGCGATTTGGGTGAGGGCACAGCAGCATTAGCAGAGGCCTCTACGAGGTGCAGCAGATATAGGCAGAAGTTGAGGCACATGCATGCCTTACGCACTCAGAGTTAACACATGTTTTAAAACCAGCGTAGATGCATGAGTTAGAGGTATTTCTAAATTTAGCTTGGTACGCTATTCTAGGCAGGTCTCTTTTCAAAGCTGGGCGCACTTCTTTGGAGGAGTTAAGCTTTTGGCACAATCAACCAAGGTGCTTTTATTAGACAGTTTATTTTTGTGAACCCTAGATCTCTCCTGTTCTATGAAGGAGATAAAAGGCAGACTTTTGGAAAAGTGTTTTGAAGTTTTGGCAAGTGAATTGCTATGTAATCTTTCAGTTTTGAGTTAACAAACGGAGGTGTGATTGGTTGCTGCAATATCAGCTTGCTGTAAATATTTCCAGTATGGTATGTTTTCAGATCTAACATTCCTTCCTTACAGTGTTGATAGGAATTTCTTATTTCAATGTTCATTGTAGGATTGGAGGTCTGATTACGATGTCCTCAAGATTTAACATGGAATGGGAACTACGCATCTGAAATCTTCTAGGAATTTGTGTGTGGAGAAGGCTGGTGCATGTGAGAGGGAGCTTTTGGAAGGTTTCAGTGGGTGTGATGTCCAAGAGCCTTTAGTCAGTGAAGCGTTTTGTGCTTGAGATAGACACTTGGACCCATGATAGGTGGTAGGGTGTGATGCCGTAAGTGCTCTAGTGATTGGTGTGGTCTTCTGCAACTAAATAAGTTGCTGATATGATTTGTCCTCCCGCAGATCTTTTTGGGTGTGGTGTGTTTGAGGAGTTACAGGGATGGCTAATCTAGGTCTTAGAGAGTGTGATTCACTATAAGGTGTTGCAAACTTCCCTCCTCGGAAGTGAAAACATCAGGTTTTGCTGGAGGGGGTTTTGTTTGAGGGAAGGTTATAGTTTCTACGGGTCTCGTGGATTTGGCCAAACACAACAAAAGGCAGTCAAACACAACAAGAATCATCCTTGATTTTGTGAAGGACCATTTGATCCCTCACATTACATAAAAGAAGTCGACATAGGATATGTATGACGCCTTGAACACTTTGTATCAAAACATTAGTATTTCTTGCAAGATGCTTTTAAAGAACAAGTTTTTGCCACTTGCATGAGTGACTCAAACACAATGACTACCTACTTGATGAGAATTACTAATTTGAGAGTTTAGGTTGCTATTATCTAGACGAAGCTTGAGAATGAGTTGGTGCTTATAGCACTAAATGGGTTCTCTTCATATTGGGAATCCTTTGTTCATGGTGTTTGTGCTCGTGAGAAGTTTCCCAACTTTGAAAAGCTTTGGGTTGATTTCATTTTGGAGGAAATTAGGTTAGAGATAGTTTAAGTCCAAGCAGAGGAGATCTAGAACCTAGTCTTCATGGGGAAGATGAGGAAAATAGGACCTAGGAAGGGTTATAAGGGGAAGAAGGAAGATTTGGGTTAATCAAACAAAGGGAAGAGACTTGAGTCATGTGAAGTGTTTTAGTGCCACAAGATGGCCCAATAAGCATCTCAATGCCATGAGAAGAAGAAGGAGAAGAAGGAAGATTTAGGTTCTTCAAACTAGGGCAAGAAAGACTTGAGTCATGTGAATTGCTTCAAGTGCCACAAGATGGTATTTTATGCGTCAGACGTCTCAATGCCCCGAGAAGAAGGATGGGAAGAAAATACAAACAATAGAAGTAGTTTGAAAGGATTGTAGAAGCCTTAGTTAGAGTGGTTGATTTAGCATCTAGGGTCGAGGCATCCTTCTCCATGGTTTTGTGCCTTTCCACTAACATTGTTTTTGGTGTAGGGTGGTATGTGGATAGTGGAGCATCCATACATATGATCTTCAATAAAAATAATCTCAATAGATTTTAGGGGTAGGAGATAGACATATAGGCAGACTTTGGAAATGTTGCCTTGTATCTAGTTATAGGAGTGGGATCTGTCTCATTTGCATGTCACTAGGGGATGTTCTTTAACTATACAATGTCTGGTATGTACTTGGTTTAATAAGGGGTCTTCTTTAGTTTCAAACATGACAAATCTTAGATCCATGACTAAGTTTAATGATTAACGTCATTGTTAGAGATCACGACCCTAATTCGGGTAAAGTTTGGTCCATGCTTAAGTTCTTTGGCTCATGGTTATAGTCCTAGTTTGATTTCTAACTTGCCTAATTAATAAAACACAACATTGAATTTTGTATAAAAAATGCAACCTAAAATATGCTCGAATTGAAACACATCTTGCTGATGAAAGTAGCGACAAGTACACAAATCTAAGAACTCAGATCACATCATTGTTTGTTACTCTTTAAAACTTGAAATCTTCAAATCTTAATTCTAATTACTCACTCCTCTATATTAAAGTGAATGATTAACAATAGAGACCTCACCTCTCTTTTATATAGAAGGAGCTTAGGGTTGTACACAAAAAATAACCTAACCCTAAGTGCCTAGGTTAGAGTGCCCATCTTGCATGTATTGTCCTTTGTAATATCCCCAACGGGAAATAGACAGTAATACACAACAATACAAACATGCAACTATATAGGAAAAATGCCGGAAATAGAATACAGAGCAAGTACACATAAAAATACCAGAACGCTAAGCCATTTTATTAATCTGAGAATATATATATGGGTACAATAGATAATCAGAATGAGTGCACCTATCCTTGCACAAGGCAAGTGAAGACCCTCTCAGAATAGGAAATGGCTGCTATAGAGACTGCATCCCAGCTGCTGGAGAAATCTGCCGTAGAATGCTGCTGCTGCAATGAACTGGAACTAGGGGCTGATCCCCTCACCGGAATGAGCTGAAAATCGGTAGACTACCTGTACTCACTGCTCCGAACCAAACCCAGAAACCATGAAGCAAATGGACCACCTCCGAGAAACACCCCAGAAGCCCTCCTCAAGGAAAATGCTGTCTCTCCCAAGCACAGCGCAGATGCCAAAGGAAGAATGCTGGAAAAGGGCCACAAATCCCTCTGCAAACTCTCCAACTGAAAAGACAATCCCTCCAAGCTGAAACACGCTGGAAACTCCACGAAAATCCCCCACAACAGAGCTGCTCTAACTCCAACTGCGTCCTCCCTCCAGGACTACGCAGTCACTCAATGAGGCCCAGCTCCTCTGCAAAACGTCCACCCAAATCACGTGCAAATCAACTGCTGAAACTGAAGGAATACCTTGCCCGAGCAGGCACTCGAAGTCCCCCGGGGCCAAGGGCGAGATCTCCGACCGGAGACACTCAGTCGCACTAACCAGTGCTGCAGACCGACTAAACAACCGGCGTGCTCAAGTAGACAGAAGTCTAGCTCACAATATCATCAACATATCAATAATGCCAAATGGAGTGAAACTCCCACCTTTTATAGTGCTAGCTCCCCTCAAAACCCTAACTGCGTCCCCTCTCTCCATGAGCTCCTCCTATGCCTGCGCAGTTGCTTCTAGAGCCTACGTGAGGCCTCTCTCATGCAAAGTGTGGACCCCCAAGGCTTTCCTTTAAGTCACAACGTTGCTCCTACTAGGAAGCACTTTATTTTATTAAAGTGAGTTGACCCCTCTTTCTCACTTTTATTTATTAATTAACTATAGGCGGCAAAACTATACAAAAATGAAATATTCCAATTAGCGGTGCTAATTAGGAATATTACATCCTTCCAGAGAATTGTGCCTAGACTGGTGTAGGCTAAAATGCACCTCACTTTCTCCCTTACTGGGATAAATGCACTACCTCTCTAATTTTAGAAAGATAAATAATATTGGAAAATGTCAATTAGAAACATAAGTGAATACCAGAAATTGGAACTTGGAACAACAGTAAGCTAGACCTAATTATAGGTGGCACATACTTGACTTTAGCTTGCATGTGTTCCAGACAAAATAGTAGTTTGTAATTCGATCTATTGTGCCCTCATTAAACTTGTTCATTATTGTTGCAAGGAGATGTTGATTGTGCTTTCTTTGTGCTATACCTATGATTATACTTCTGTTGTCTTTAGGGTTGTAATTTGCCATTGTACCTTCTTTGCATGCGCTCAGATATTCTCTAGTCACTGTTGCCATTAATGGCACTCTATTGGACAATCTTTGAGGGACTAAAATTCCAACACTTCATTTTATCAAGGAAGTTGTTCTTTGTCAAACATAAGATACTTCTCCCACATCTTGAGCCTCCCCTTTGCTAGGGGCTTGGTCAACCACTTGACCATCAATGAACCTCAAGAAACATGGATCTTGATCATTGCTTCCTTTTGTACTTTGAACTCTCTTTAGAATCTTCAAGGTGAAAACCTGTTGTACAAGGAACACTACATTGACAATATGCCAACCTTCTTTGTTCTTCTTACATCACATCGTGAACTATTCAAAACTTCTTACAACACTGAACTCATTGATATATAGGGCCAAGGCAAGTTTATTAGAGCTGTCAAATAATGAATTGAAATTTGCAAACTCATAACAACCCAACATGAGTATAGTCTCTCATTGATATTGAAATCCAAAATTGGTAGTACATGCATCAACCCGTCTAAGGAAACTCCTCCTTAACGGGAGAATCTTCTGACAATTGGAGTAAGAGTCTCATCATGGTTAGTTCCCACTTGTTGAGAGAATCCTTCTATAACAATCTTATCCTGGGACTCTTCCATACTCCCATTAGCTACATTCAAGGAATCAATCTTTAATTGATAGTTGATTTTATAATTGTCTTTTCTGTTGAGATTATAGCTTGGAAGGTGATTCTACATGGATTAGGTGCCATGACATGCAACAAGCCACCTTAATTATTACCTACGGTAGTTAATTAATAAATTTCCTAAGTCAAGACATTAGACGACAATTTAATTGAATTGTTGGGTACCTTTTTATAAGAGGGAAAATAAGTCAACGATAGATTAAGTCATAGCCATTGATCTCAATGAGTCGAGATCTAATCTCAACCATTTTGATCAGGGTTTGATTTTTTTAATAGGGGTTTCAAGCCAAAGGAGATGTACATTTGATTTGGCACAAGTTGGTATAACGTGGAGCACAATGTTTGACAGCGAGAGCGAGAAAAGGCTAGATTGAGCTAGTTAGAGCAAGATCAACAAAGAGGCCGAGTTTCTTTGTATGTAGAAATTCTTTGCTATGCCGCACATATGGGTCATACAAGAGCCGACGCGTATGGGTTGTTGAGAAATCAAAGCAAGTAGATTTAAGGTTTGATTTCTTCTTTCTTGATAATTACTTGTGAATTATGTTGGCTTCTTTTACTTCTTTGTTATAGTATCTTTCATCAAGCAATTACCAAATTATGTGTTTATGAAGATCACAAAAACACGAGACACAAGATGTAGGCACTCTGCCAGGGCAAAACCCATTCAAAATATCTTTCTTCAATAGTTTTTCTTGAGACTCTTCAACCTTGACACAGACCTCCTCCAACCACCAAGTCAACCCTTCCTTCTAGCAACTTCGATCTAGACCTTCGACCTTGCAGCATCAATACTTCGATCTATGCAGTAATAGCTAGTTTGACCTATTCAGTACTTCGATCTATGTAACTCTTCGACCTATGCAACAACAAAACTTCGACCCTTCTGCAGCTTCGACCTACAACAACAACAAAACTTCGACCTTGCAACTCCAACAACTTCGATCCTGTAATGGCCCAATATCTTTGTAGAAAAGAGAGAGAGGGAGAACCCAAAAACTTCGATCTTGTACTCCAGCTTCTTCCTCCTGCACTTCACACTTTTTCTGCACTGCTTCTTATGTGTATTGAACTTGTTGAGTGAATGTCCAAATGAATCGAACTGCACTGTATATATAGGCTTCTTGTGGGTCGAATTGCCCCCTTTCATGCTGACTTCATCAGGCAAAGGCCGACTTGGTATGGAGGCTATAAAATTCTTTTTTGACTAAAAAATAATTCTTTTTACATGATTCAAAAGCCCAAGAAGGGTCTTATAAAATATACAATGACTCAATATAAATCCTAGGAGTCCACAATGGAGACTTTGTCTAATAAAAGATGACGCAAGCATGAAACTCATGCTTTAATAAGCAATTGTAATAATAATAAAAAATTTCTTTTTCATTCTTTTGAAAAGTACATTACATAATGACTCAAATACATTTATGAAGACCGAACCTAGTTACATTTTTCAACACTCCCTCTTAACTAAGGAGGTATTCAGTACAAGGAAGATTTCAAACTATATGAACTATGAATAGTTTAGGCACTGTAATGCCATGGACTAGATTCTTGACCAGGGCAATCTATCCAAGGTCTTCCAACTGTTTAGGCACTCACGGTGCCATGGACTAGATTCCTGACCAGGGAAATCTATCCGGGTGGGACTAAGATGGACTAAAGCTTTTAGCCCCTCTAGGTACCATCAAGCTTACTTGCTAACCATCAACCCAAGGATCCAGGTGCATATCCGAGGTCAGAGCTCCAAGACCAATGCCACCCTCCCTTACTTCGGGATTCAGACATCAACACATAGTGCCGACCTGATGTCCTCCCAGGCAAAGTGTCACTCACAAAGCCTCAACAAATCTCTTCCAAACTTTTATCATCAACAAGATCAACAATATCTACTAAACCAAGCACGTTTCTAAGATATTCAAATTTCTTATTAGGAAGAGGCTTTGTCAGTATATCAACTACTTGGTCGTCGGTCGGGACATACTGTAGCTTCACGATCCCATCCCATACCAAGTTCCTAATATATTGGAACTTATTGTTGATATGCCTTGTCCTAGCATGAAACACAGGATCTTTAGACATCTTGATACAAATTTGATTGCCATAGTTTATCACAGTGGAACCCAAAGACTTCTCGAAGAAATCTGTCAGAAGCTTCCTCAACCATACAACCTCTTTTCCCACTTCACATGTAGCCACAAACTCTACTTTAGCACTACTCAAAGCAACGAGATCTTGCTTCCTACTCATCCATGAGATCATAACAACTCCCAGACTAAAGCATCCACCTGTGGTGCTTCTTCCATCGGTCTCACTGCCACCCCAATTAGAATATGTGAAGCCATCAACTTGACTTCCTTGCTATCATACTTTAGGCAGTGATGTATAGTGCCACAAAAATATCTCAATATATGCTTGGCAACTATCTGGTGATCATGATGAGGCTCCAATTGAAACTGACTAAGAATGTTCATAGAAAAACATAAATCCGGTCTAGTATTTGCCAGATACATCAAAGAACTCACCAACTTACGATAGGAGGTAGCATCTACGAGACTTGAGTCATAGCTTCTCAACTTCTTGAGATTGGTGATCATGGGAGTTGTCATTGGCTTGGAATCCATCATCCCAAATTTATGCAACATCTTGATGATATACTTTCTTTGCCCCAGATATATTTCCCCAGGTCTCTGCCATACTTCCAGTCCTAGGTAATAGTGCATTAGTCCCAGATCCTTCATCTCAAATTCGGCTCCCAACATCTTCTTGCATTTTTGTATCCTTCGCTCCACACCTCTAATGAATAGGTCATCCACATATAGTAGAATAATGACTGACTCATTATCCACAACCTTGATGTAGAGTTTTGGATCAACAATACTTTTTACGAACCCTATTCTTAGAAGGTGTGCATCCATTCTTGCATACCATGCCCTAGGAGCTTGCTTCAAACCATATAGGGCCTTCTTGAGTCTACAGACATGAGTGTCTTTACTATTTACCTCAAAGCCTTCGGGTTGTTCAATGTATACTTCCTCATCAATGGTCCCATTCAGAAATGCTTTCTTCACATCCATTTGATGGATATGCCATCCCATTATAGCAGTCAATGAAACCAAGGATCTAATAGTAGTATACCTTGCAGTGGGTGCAAAGGTTTCTTCATATTTTATCCCTTCCATTTGGAAGAAACCCCTTGCAACAAATCTGGCTTTGTATTATTTCTATACTTCCATCAACAACATGCTTGATCTTATAAATCCATTTAGAGGTGCAACCGATTTGTCATTAGGTCTAGGAATGATTTACCAAACCCCATTCTTCATGATGGATTGATATTCTTCTTGCATTGCCTTCTTCCATACTTCTTGATGAGCAACTCCTTCAAATGTAGATGGCTTAACTTCAATCAATTTAGTCATGTATGCAACATATCCAGAATATCTCTTCGGCTTTTTACTTTCTCTAAAGGTTCCTTTCGCAGCTTCATGTCCTTCAACATCTTCAAGAGTAGCTTATAACCAATTTGGCCTCTTCCTAGTGTTTGGTATGATCACAAGTTGAATAGGCTCACTTGGTCCTTCTTCTTGAATTGTAGTAGGATTGTTGTGGTGTACTTCTTCTTCTTGAATTGTAGTAGGATTGTCGTGGTGTACTTCTTCTTTGAATATGGGTATGTCTTCATCATCGAAATCAATAGAGATATCTTTGGATCTTTTGTAGGTATGATTTTCATCAAATATAACGTCCCTGATTACTTCAATATGTCTTCCTTCCTTGATGTAGATTCTATATGCTTTTGAGGAGAGACTATAGCCAATGAAGATTCCCTTGATGCTTGTAGAATCTAACTTCTTTTGCTTGTCTTTTGGAACATGGATATAGGCAGGACTCCCAAAGATTTGTAGATGATTGACACTCGACCTCTTCCATGTGAATGCTTCCTCAGGGGTCATGTTCTCAAGAATTCTATGAGGACTTCTATTTTGAATGTATACAGTTGTCATTGCTGCTTCTCCCCATAGAAATTTTGGCTATTAGGGAACAATGAGCTCCCTCTTAATTCTTGCTTCTATACAATATGCAATCAATTCTTTAGAAGTGTATTCCCCCACCATTGTTGGATCTCAGAGTCTTTATTCTTCTTTCGGTTAGGGTTTACACTTCAGATCTAAACTCCTTGAATTTCTCAAATACTTCATCCTTTTTCTTGAGAAGGTAGAGGCATGTATTTCTAGAATGATCATCAATGAATGTTACATAGCAAAGATGACCTCCAAGTGATTTGTCGGACATAGGCTCACACACATCAGAATGAATGAGACCTTGTTTCACTGTTTGAAAATGGTTTTCCTATATGTTTACCCAAAGAGCATCCCTTGCAATCTCCTTCATGATCTTCTTTAATATTGGGGATGCCATGCACTAGTTGATTAAGAGTAGGAATGACCTTGTAGTGTAGATGACCATATCTTCTATGCCATAGCTCAATAGGATTGATTTCCATATGAACTAGAGCTTGAGGATATGGTGTTATGACTCTATATAAGCTTCCTTAACTTACTCCAATAACCCTAGCTTTATAGTTACTTGAATCTTTTCCCCAAACCAAAACCTTTCCATCAACAAAAGCAACTCTATCCCCTTTATCTTCTAAGCAAGCAATTGAAAGCAAATTCTTTTTCAAACCTGGAACATATAATATATTATTGAGATGTAGCTTAGCTCAATTTTCCAGCTTCAAAGTTGTTGATCCTAGGCCTCTAACAACATAGCTTTTGTTGTCTCCCAATTCCACTGCATGAGAAGATGGTTCCTTTGATAGAGTGGGAAGTTGTTTGCTTTCACCTGTCATGTGCCTCGATGCTCCACTATCAATAATCCATGCATTGTCATCACTAAGAGAACCTGTAAGAGCAGCCAAGAACCCTTGACTTTTTACCTTGTTGAATAAGTAGTAGAAGAAATTCTTGATCCAACTTCCTGCAGCATTGAATTCCATTCTTATATAACTTATCACAGAGAGAATAACCATTTCCTTCGAGCAAACAAAGTGATCTTCAATATTCCTTGACGTTAGCTCTGATACCATGTTGAGAAATCAAAGCAAGTAGATTTAGGATTTGATTTCTTCTTTCTTGATAATTACTTGAATTATGTTGGCTTATTTTACTTCTTTCTTATATTATCTTTCAATAAGCAATTACCAAATTATGTGTGTATGAAGATCACAAAAACACGAGACACAAGATGTAGGCAATATGCCAGGGAAAAACCCCTCTCTAGGGGAAAACCCAGTCAAAATCTCTTCCTTCAATAGTTTTTCCTGAGACTCTTCAACCTAGACACAAAACTCCTCCAACCACCAAGTCAAACCTTCCTTCCAGCAACTTCGATCTAGACCTTTGACCTTGTAGCAACAATACTTCGATCTATGCAGCAACAACTACTTCGACCTATCCAACACTTGATTCTCCTTGAATTTCTTTAGAGGTTCTGGATCGGCAGGCACAAGTAGGACATTCTCAGCATGGTCCTTGATGCCGTACTCATCCAGGACTGTCAGGATCTTGGCCCTCCAGATAACGAAGTTGGACATGCCATCCAACCTGTCCTGATCTCTTAGTCCATGAGAAGCCATCTTTGCTCGAATCTGTCAGAACAGATACCCCTCTCCCTCTTTCTGCTGCAACACCCAATAGAAATATTGGATCTGGGTTTCTTGGCGATTAGAAGCCCTCTATAGTAGCTGCTCTCTCCGACAACTAATTTCCCTCTTGGAAATCCTTAGCCAAAAAATCAACTGAACAATTCTCTACGATCGCCCTCCTGATCGAATTTCAGATCTGTTTGGCGTAGATCTGCTGAGCAACTGTCCTCCTCCCGCTCTTTTCCAACTTAGCTAGGCACGATTCTACACCAGCAGAATCTCCTCCACACCATCAACTGCTGAAGATCTGAAGCCTTGCTTCCGGACCACGACAATACTGCACAACAACTCAAACTTGGACTGCGTCCCTCTGGCTGGCTTCTGCATGAGCAGACTGGCTCAGCACAGTGCATGTTGCTCTTGTGTCCCTCTGGAAGGCACTACACTGTCTCTGTATCACCCAGTTGTGACTGCATCAGCCCTTGCGTAGCCTCTGCTGGGACTGCGTCCTCTTGATGCTGCGCTGCCCTCTCCAGATCTCTCTGTTGCAAAAATTACTTTAGCTGATTTTGCTGGAGATTCAGCTTGATTTGCAAGGCTCTGATACCATGTGAAAATTTCTTAATCTAAGAAACCCTAATGTTAAATCTCGATTTACTTCTCCTACTTGATTAAACATACAAGTTATTAATCAGAATATTCAGAATTAACAACGAAGTAAATACAATTAACAACCTACACATACAGATCATTTATTGAATAGCACGCTCATATGAGAAAGTGACACAGATTTTTTGGACAATTGTACCCGGAAAAACCCAATGCGGGAAAACCGGTGCAGCAGATATGAGGGTTTATTATTATAAAGCAACAATTTCTGAGTACATATAGGGTGCAATAAAATTTGCTCACCCAACAGAGAAAACCTCGACAATCAGAGAAAATGTGAGATATACCTCACTCTCCCAAGTCTCGGCTGATCCAGATGAGCAACTGGTGAAACCCCAGTGGGCTCTGCGCATCCTCTGCGTTAGCCTGTGTAGCCTGGACTGAGGGACTGCGTCACCCTAGCTCTACGTGGATCTGCTTCTCCCGGATCTCGGTTTCAGCCTTGCTGGCTCAAAAACCCTTGCTTCTGGCAGAATTTCGGACTTTTGCTTGGAGACACTGCGCTGCCCCTGCGTGGGCCTGCGTCACCCTCCTGAGGGACTGCGTCACACCCTCTGATGGCTACGCTGTCTCCACTTCGTCTCTGCTGCCCTTGCTCTGCACTGTACTCTCGGCCCTCCTGGCCAATCACTACATATGCCCCTCACTGTAACTTTGAGTCACTCAGATATGATCTTCGTCCCAGCACTGCTCCGTCAGAAGAATTCGATCTCTTAGACTCTGTGTGTCTTCTTCCAATTGACCCCAAGCCTTTCCTTTATACTTTTCTCGTTGACATGTCAATGATCGTGATCTAATCTCTTATCGACGACTTAGATTAGAAGACGGCTTGATCTGCATCACTTAGAATATTTCATCACATGTGTTTAATTATTTCACTTTAAAATTTCTAATTCCCTAAGTTAGACTTAGGGTCCCAATTAAAAAAAGTAATTATTTTAATATCTCACACACCAGATGAAATTTCTCCAAACGCTTTCTGGGTTTTGAAGGTCTTGTGTGTCTTTAGACCCTCCACAAAATTTCAGGGCTAGAGCACACCCGATGCTACCTCAAAATCTCAACATCTTGCACCTACAAAAAACACCTAACTCCCACACCCTCAAACCTCCCATTCCTGCGTTGCTCTTGTGGATGAATGAGACCTAGTGTTGGGAGCTTACCAAGCTGCTCGACCTCCCAAAACAAACATTCTTCCACCTGCCCAACACATAATTTCCCTACCTATTTCAGAGAGAGATTACCACTTCTTTCATGCCCAGAATTACCGTCAAAAACTTTGGCCTGTTCTCCTACATAACCTCCTCTCCTTTGCCGCCTTTACTTGCCCAGACGTCACCCAAAACAATCACAAGAACATACCTTAAACTTGTACAATTCTATCCTTCGCTTAGGCTTCTAGGGATGTGGCTATCTTGTTGAAAACTGTAACTAGGTTTGGTCTTCATAATGACATGTAATTATGATTTTATGTAATGAAGAGACAGAAAATAAAATGTATTTATTGGAATGCTTGCTTCACGGGTTTCATTAGCAAGAAGATTTTAATATAGGTCAAAGACTTCTTGTTGATGTCTTTAGGATTTTGTCACCTTGTCATAAAGATAATTAGAGTAATGTAAATGAAGGAGTGTTACACTTGTAAAAAGACATTTTGTCTATGTAAAAGTATTCTCCAAGACCTTGTCACTAGGCCTCTCAAAGGTCGGCTTAAAATATATTAAGGATCCTCCATCATGAAGTCGGCTCACCTCCTAAAGATCAGGTCGGCTTGAAGGCAGAAGACAGTCACTATATATAAGTGTGACTCGGCCTCATTGTAAGGCATCCAATTTGGACAAGTCTGCAATCTAGTGCAAAGTGCAGTGCGTAAAAGGAAGGATAGATAGCGAAGGAAAGGGGACTGTAATAAGTGCGAAGGAGTAGGTATATCAGTGAAGGAGTAAGGGCCATATATATCTTTGTTTTGGGTCTATGTATACTTCGCATATCTCAGAAAGGACAAGGGTTATTACAACGTGAAGACTAGCTTGGTCTTGGGCTTAAGAGACTTATAAAAGGTGCAGCAAGAAGACTGAGAAGTGTACTCTCGAAAAAAAGAGGTTTGGATGAAAGGAAGTCAAGAAGAAACACATTGTTTAGGGCTGCTAAAGTAGAGACCGAGCTTCTCCAGGGCAAGTGTAGTACAGTGCAGAAAAGGAGGATCAAAATAAGGAAGTTGAGAAGAGCAGTGAAGGACAATGACAAGGGTCTTGGAGGAATACTTATGTCAAGGGTCTTGGTCATGATCTTGGTACTCATCAATTGAAGGTCTATAAGAAGAATTTCTGATCGGGTTTTCCTCTCAAAGAGTGAGAGGTTTTGGCCCTGGCTTGCAATCCTAAATATTGTGTCTCTTGTGTGTTTGATAATTGACTTGATGATAAGATAAGATAAGATAATTTTATTAAAGTCCAACGAATGACCACAAAAAGGTCAATGGGACTGCTGGTTACAATGATTACAACATGCCTAGCCGGTGGACCAAACGGTCCCCTTCCATTATAAAAGCAGGAAATACAAACTACAAAGAGTGCAAATGTAAAGTAAAAGCTAGATGACTAAAACATCTTGACAATGAGCTGTGATGAAGAAGTCCTGGAGGAGAAAGAGGAGCCTCCTGAGGGAGGGGGGAGACTCCTACTCCTAGCATCCGAGGCCGATAGAGGAGGATTGAAGGAAACTTGCCAATGTCTATTGCCCTGAGGAGGAATTGCACTGTTGCAGCTGACGTCTGGAGGATTTGGGGCGTCTCCTGGAGGGGGGTCTGGTCTTGGAGTGTTGACAGGGTCTAGTGGGACGGGACCCCCGGATTTGCACGGATCTGGAATCATGGTCTATGGATCGATCAGTGGTTCTCTCGGTGCCCCGCGATGTCGGGATCACCCTGAAGAAATTTGTGATCTTCTGTGTGGTGTTCGAAACTGTAAGAGGCTGGAGTAGAAGTGAACGATGCTTGAAGGTCTCTTGAAGGTAAAGTGCCAGGCATCTCTGGTCATTGTATCTAAGGAAGTTGGCCAGGCTCTGGGGGCCCCTGAATAAGCAATGAAAACGTCCTCAGATCTCATAGTAGACTGGGCATCTGAAGATGAAATGTGACTTAGTCTCCACCTCCTGTAAGTGACAAAGCTGACAGATCCTCTCTGTCCTGTCAATGTGATGGTCTGTCTCCACTCGAAGCTTGTGTGATCCAACCCTGAGCTGCCTGAGAGGGATTGTGATAACATGCATCCAATGTTGGAGGGTATACTGGGGTCAAACAAAGAGTCCATCTCTGATCTCCAGAAGGTGCTCAGCATAGAAGGCCATCTTTGGACGTAGTCCGCTCGGAGGATTGATCCATGTAGTCTGAATGTATTGCCTGTAGATGTGCTCCCTGATGATTTTGTTGAGTTCTTGCTGGTTTGGAAGAAGGTGCCCCGGGGCGTTCAGTGAATACTGGAACGGGGGGAGATGATCCATCTGGATACCTATAAGACCTAGGAGTTCTGTCACCCCAGTGAACCAACATTTGGTTCGGCCTGTCTGCGTATGAGCGATGCTCTCCGAGGAGCAATAGGCCAAGTATGGGTACCTGCCTCTACCCTCTCTCGTGTCTGCCAGCCCACGGATCTGATGAAGAAAGGAGACTATCTTGAAATTGCCTCTAGGCGGAAAGGCTTAGCCCCAAACTCTACTAGGATGATGCTCTGAGGAACTGTCTGCTTGCATCGAATGAAGCGGCGCAAGAGAAGGGTCTGGACTCGCTCTACTGAGGTCCAATCTGACTCCAGTAATGAGGGGCCCCAAATCTCTGACCCATAAAGAACGGTGGAGCTGATCAAGGCATCCATGATGTTCATCTTGGATGAAATGTCCTGGAAGTGGTGACGGAAGCACTGTCTCTCAAGGAAGAAGCATAAATTAATTCACAAGTAATTATCAAGAAGAGAAACTTAATAAAGCCCTCAATTTCTTAACATGGTATCACAACTATGGTGCTAAAGTCAAAGGAAGAGCATCTAAGATGCACTTAAGGATTAATCAACAATTTGGAAGCTATCTCTGGAAGCAACTTGGTCAAGACATCACTCGATTTGGGTGAAAGCACAAAGATCAGAATGCAGTTTGGAACATAGAAGGCAATCACAGTAATATAGTCTCGGTAAAGAAACAACTTCAGTAAAACCTCAGATCATGACAAAGATAAGACAGATCTCAGTGCTAAAATCAAATGCAGTAGGCACAATCACATGATTTCAACAACAAAGTAAAGAATCTACGTTGAAGTAGAAGAGTCTAGTTCAAGAAGAAGTCTTTGGATCATTAATCAAAACAAGCTAGCTAGAAGTCTCCACCAACAAAAAGTATTGGATTCCACAGACCCTCATCAAGATGAAGAGATCTTCGAAGCAAGGCAGTCCAAAGTATAGAGAGGCATTTGTGATCTACGTTTATTCATTACCAAAGAAGTCGAAATATCTTGAAGGCAAGAAGGCATTATCATAAGGAAAACGCCTTATCATCACAACAAGGATCTCATCCTTAAAGAAGATCATCCAAGGAAGCATTAATACATCTTCTTCAATCACCATCAAAGTGACAAAGGTGAAGATCTCATCTTCACGTGTCAAGTAAGTATTTTTCATTCTATAATCAAATTTGATTGAAATGACTTCGTGATTGCAAGAAGATCCATAAGCTGGTTGGGTCCTAGAAGTTTTCTTGCATAGAAATAATCCTCGAAGGAAGTGAAGTCATTAATCATATATATGGAAAAGTCTCTGAAGGTCAAGCATTATCTGAATACATGTAAAGGGATCAAAGGGCTCAAAAGATTCTTATGAAATCAGTCAAAGGTCCTCTCATCCCTATTTAGCAGAAGTGGAGACATCAAAGAAATATATGATAAGCTAGAAGATATATTCTCTGAAGATGCAGTAAAGAAGGTGTTAATTTTGGGCAACTAGGTCCAAACTCCAACTTGCACTGCTCATATGGCGATGGTCATATTTTTGTTGGATTCCTCTTTCGGAGAGGTGTAAGATTGATCTAAAGATCATCTTGATTGGATGAGCAGAACATTGATTTTGAATTTTTTTTCCACATGTGCAAGGTCGGCCAGATTTATCCCACATGCATAAGAGATGTGTCACACACCCTCATTGATGAATATAAATTGGAGAGACTTGGAGGTCATTTTCTTATCATCTCATCACACGTTCTCTCATTGTGATTTGATTGGTTCGATAGCCTTTGGAGGCCTTTTTCCCTCACACGTGTGGAGGGAAGCTGCTATTTTCTGCGCTAATTTGTTTAGGGCTCTCTGTTTTATGTGCTGATCTGTTTAGGGCTTTTCTGCTGCAGCGTTGACCATGGTCAACCATTGGTCGTTTGACCTCAATCTTCTGCAGAAATTCCGATTTTAGGAGGTCGTACAGCTGGACACTAAAATCGAGGAATTCCGGGCTGTTTGACCGAAGCCCTAGTTTGTTGCGTTGACTTTTCTGACGCTACTTGCATTGATTTTTCTGTGCTGTCACTGGTTTGACTTGCGTTGACATGTGATGAGCTGTCCTTGAGGGCTGTGGGTGTGACACATGAAAGTGCTGGCTGACCGAGAAAGTCTTTGGTGGTTGAAGCATCCCGCTGACCGCCGTAATGCTACAATATCTCATATCTTTGCTGGACAAAAGGAATTGTAAATCTGATCTATATTTGGCTTGTCTTCTATTGATCTATTTTTCTGTTCTATCAACATTTTACTTTCAAGTTTATGTGATTGCTATTTTGTATTGGTCCTAAGAAAGATTGAAGTAAAACTGTAAAAGTGCATCAAGCATAGAACTCCATGGTTATCTAAATTTAACATGGTATTAGAGTTGAGGTGAAGACAACGTCCAAGAGTTCAAGCTAGTGTTAGAAGTTATCTCTGAAGGAAGAAATCCTATCAAGGACAAATGGCCTCCTCGACCTGCAAGGGTTTCAAGGCTGTTAATAAATTGACTGATAAGTCTGATTATCATGCATGGAAGATGATGCAGGAGCATCCAGACTTAGTCAGCAGTGTGATTGGATGTTCACATGTTGTGGCTAAACATGAGGTGGATAAACATTGGCCATTAATATTTTTATTTAATTTTAAATGAGAGAAGTTAGTTTGTTTGGATTTGTTAGATTAATTAGGAAATAAAATAAGAAATTGGTTCCTCCCTGCGTGGAGATTAAGCCAGTAGGCTAAGAACTGTGAAATAGGATAGCATTTAATTGTGGAATAAATTCAACAGAAATCTATTTTAACGAGAAGGACCCTTTTGGATTTTTTAATATAAAATGGGTGAAATAGGTGAAACAGAGAAAGGAGAGGAAGGAGAGGAAGTGTGAAAGAGAAAGACCAAGAGCTGGAACAGTCGATGAAATCAAGCCAAGAGGGGCTAAAACTCTGTAATTTCTATCTTAAGAATAATAGGTTGAATTGTGGTGTGGAAATTGTGTTTTCGGGTGCTAAATTTCGTTTGAAACCCTTTGAAAAATTAATTCTGCATATATTGGTACCATTTTTCTATTTATGAGTTTTTATTTGGATTTATTAGTGAATACCTTTAGTTTTATTGCAAAACCGTATATCTGCGCGTTTTAAATCCTTTTATTATTGAATGTTTGGTCTAAAACCTATGTATTTGATCCACTTATGGAATCTTGTATTCTATTGAAAACGTGAATCAGATACAAACCACTCGAAAATTAAGCGGTTTTCCAAGAGGAATGGTATATCGCACAGTGAGAAAGTAGTATGTGGTATTGGTTCAAAGTGTGCGATTAATGTGTGGAGGTGACACGTAGCATCTATCGGGTTGAGTAAAACCACCAATATCGCACGATTGCAAAGTGTTAAATGTCGTGTTAGTTAGTGCGCGATATCCGTCAGATAAAGAGTAGATTATATGGACGGTGGAGATTATAAGTATAACAAGGAAGTGAAGAATTAGAACAGTGAACGGTGATTGTTCACGTTTTAAATTCTTATGTTGATTGCTTCGCTTTTGCTAAATTGCAATTATACCGTGATGCCTCTGTTTTCTTGGTGCATATAGTAATTAATATATGATTACACCGTTTGATTGCGTGTATAAATTTTGTAAATTGTAATATGCGGTTGGAACTGCGACATCATTTGGCATCGGAGCAAAGTTCGTGTTTGTTTGGCAAAATGCCACCAAGAAGAGGCGTAGGAATAGGCCGGGGACAACCTGCAACAAATGCAATTTTGCTGGAAGAAGTGCGACATCTTCGTACACGGATGGAAGCCATGGAAACAACCCAGAGAAGAGCACCTGATGAAGGAGGCGCTAGTGATGCAGAAGAATCTTCTGAAGAAGAAGAAGAACAAGACAATGAAGCAACTAAGGTATTGAAAATGTTGGTGAAGGCAACTAGAAGATCAAAGGTGGACACAAGGTTACTTGGAAGCGGGAGCGGGAGCGAAGCGCGGAGCGCCATTTTTAAAAGTTTCCGGGTTCAGAGCGTTTTCGGGAGCGTTTATATATATATATATATATATATATATATATATATATATATATATATATATATATTTTAATATTTTGATGCATATATGTCAACAAAAACATGTAGAATGATGAATTAGACATAAAAAACATAAAAACATAGATTGAATCATATAACATCAATCATCTAGAAGTTATAATCTTCATCAACCACGCCCACGAGTTGGAAGGATACAACATATTGACTCTTGAGTCTCGCAAATCATCAATCTGAAGGTTTCAAGCTTTCAAAATTCAATATATAACATTTATCATCATTGATATATAACATCTATCATCATTGATTTCAAATTTCAATATCTAACATTTATCATCATTGATTCATTGATTTCAAAATTCAATATACATTTATCATCATTGATATATATATATTATAACATTTATCATCATTGATTCATTGATTTCAAAATTCAATATACATTTATCATCATTGATATATAACATTTATCATCATTGATTCATCGATTTCAAAATTCAATATATAACATTTATCATCATTGATTCATTGATCACCATATAACTTTCATGAAGCATCATATTCATAATTCATAATGACTTGTAAACAATAAACTTATAAATGCCAACTTCAAAGTTTCACCTTTCAAATTCAAACTTCAAACTTAAATTGTCATTAAATATATGAAATCAGAAAGAGTCAAGTTTCAACTGTTCAACTGTCAACAACAAATAGAAAATAGTAAACAACAAATATATTTTATCCGGCTGGCCCCTTGCCACGCCCACGAGAAATGTCTAATTTTTGTGAGCCACGAGGAAATGTTGGTCTTCTAGTACTCTCAGGAGTACCACGACCATGACTAGAAGGTGGAGGCTGGATCTGCAAAGGAACAATAGTGTGATATTGAGAACTGGCACTGGCACTGGCACTGGCACCCGCACTGCTACCAGTAGATGGTGGGACTGGCCCTGTGTGTGGCGGTGCTGCTGATGCTTCATCATCATCCCTATAAAGTTCTGCTTCCATCATCCCTATAAAGTTCTGCTTCCAATTCTTCTAGATGTAACGTGCCGTCCTCCAAATTATCATCTTCTAGGTTGTTGTCCCAGACTCTGTATGATTGATCCTCATTTGCCCGATCACAGTAATGGCTGAGCAACCTCAAGTTATAATGCACATAAACCAAGCTTTCAGCTCGGTTTTCATTCAGCCTGTTTCTTCTCACATTGTGTATAAAGTTGTAGGTGCTCCAACACCTCTCTGCAGAAGAAGTGTTCACAACTTGCGAGAGAACTTTTTTAGCCAACTTTGGCAAAAGTCCCATGCCGCCATATGCTTCCCACCATGTGAGAGCATCGAATCTGTCCCTGTCTTCCATTGCATGGAATGAACCAAAGTTAGCAGTGCAACTGAAGTATTTGCCTAATTCAAGGCGCAATCTAGCACACTCTTCCCTGTCAGGTACTAATTTGTCCAATGCCTTCATGTACCCTTCTTGTACCTCTGGATCTGTGTGAGGTTTCACCCTAACCCCACCTCCAGGTGCAGGTTGGCCCAACCAAGATGGAGAGTAATATTTTGGCGTAAGGATATATGCCAAAGCATGTAGTGGAACATTGAGTTTACTCCACCGTGCACACACACAGTCATGAATCATAGCATACAAAATGGGATCATTATCCTTAACAATATCTTTTATTTGCCCCAACATGCTATCCATCTGCTCATAAACCTCTCCAATCACTGGTTTATCAGTATCTGCAAAGCGAATCATGTTATAAATGGGCTTGGTAAAACTCACAATTTCCCTCATACGTGCCCAAAGCTGAGGGTCAAGGGCGGTCTCCTCCACATGTTCAAAACTTTGCCTGTCAACCACTGTTGCCGCCCTGTCCTTTAATACTTGCCAGTGTGGGCTTGATACCATTGCAGCCAATGACTCTCTTACCTTCAAAAGGCGCCTGAAGGTGAGGTAATAACTAGCAAATCTAGTTTTTCCTATTTTCAACAACTCCAATTTGGAGTGAGTACGGAAAAGCCCATGGGTATTGCTCTGATTTGTAATAAATTTGATCATTTTCTTACCTCTCTTGTACAAATCACCAAGCCATTTGAACTGAGGTTGTTTGTTTTTTATGATATCATGCATCAAAAGGTTCATTGTGTGAACCAAACACCCAGACCAAAAAATGTTGGGGTATTTATCCTCAACGATTGCTCCTGCTGCCTTACAGTTAGCAGCATTATCAGTGATGACCTGTATCACATTGTATGGCCCAGTCTTTTCAATTATTTCAAGTAATGGTTCTGCAATGTTAATGCCGGTTTTGAATTTATCTGAATAATCATAAGCTGCCAGGAACACTGCACCACTAGCCGACACAGCCAAAACATTTATCAATGGTTTTCCTTTTACATTGGTCCATCCATCAGAGACAATGGACAACCCATGCTCATTCCACGAACCTGTCATTCTAGCCAAAGAATGATTTATTTTAGCTCTTTCATGATCAAGACCCACGGTTCTGGCCTTGTCATACCCAGGGCTTTTGTATCCTTTAGGGGCATCATTAATGGCAGAAACCATTTCATGCCAATAAGGTGAGCGAAGAACATTGAATGGCACCCCACATGCATATAGAAACCGGTAAACTTTTGAATCCACATCATTCCTACACCCTTCGTCTAGGAAATCGGATATAGTTCTACGCCTTAATCCAGTGCCACTGCTTCCGAAACCACTGGCATGGGTGGAATTTGAATGTGTTGGGCCTGAATCAACGATACCCCTAGATCTTTTAGATGATCTCTGTATGGCAACCCCCTCTTCCTTCCTATATATCTCTCTCTGTGGTGTTGGCACATAAGTACAAACTTTGATTCCAAAATTTTTAGTTCCATCTCCTGGCATTATCCCACAAAGGTGCCTTCTCAGACGGGTGTATGAACCATGGTATTGTTTATTGCAATGGGGGCAAATAAATTTAGTGGTTCCACCAGCTTTCCCTCCTTCTTGTTTTTGAACATATTTCCACAAAGGATATTGGTCTTGTTTAGTTGGGGATTCTAGGTTCTCAGGGTCTCCACTCCCCACTTCCTCCTCAGCATAATCCTCCTCTTCAGGATTTTCTTCAGATACACCATAACCCTCCTCTTCATCCTCCTCTTCTCTGATTTGTCTCTTTCTTCTAGCACTCTCCAACACCATTATCACAAAGAAAGGAACCAACATGAGGAAAATTCCTAGCCATATAGCCATGATGGAAACTAGTTTCAAGTTTCTAGAATCTAGCCTGCAAAACAAATGGAAAAATGCCAAATGGGAATAGGAAATGCAACATAGGAAAAAAACAATTCATTTTAAAAGTTTTAAATCCAATAAAATGCAATAATTCAAGAAAAATTCAAGTTTTCATTTTCAAACAATTTAACAATCTACAAATTCATCCTAGAAAATACAAAATTGGATTAGAAGGCCTACCTCTTTCTTGCAATCCTCCTGTCAACCTTGCTCCTTGCTCTCCTGTCATCTTTGCTCCTTGCTCTCCTGATTCCTGTCAACCGGTCCTTGCGCTCTTGGCTCTCCTTCTCGCTCAATCTCAACTCAACAAACAATAACTAACAATGAATTGAAAAATAAACCCCCCCCCCCTTTTATAAAAATCGAATTTTTTCATAAAAAAAATTCCGCGCGGCGGGGAGCGTTTGGGAGCGAACGCTCCCCGAACGCTTCTCGCGTTTAAAAAACGCTCCCGAAAAAACAGGGAGAGTTTTTTCACGGTCGGAAACGCTCAGGGAGCGTTCGCTCCCGAACGCTCCCGAAAAAACAGGGAGCGTTTTTTCAGGGTCGGAAACGCGCTCCCGAAAACGCTCCCGACAGGAAGTGTTTTCGGAAGCGCGTTTCCTAGCGTTTCCGAAACGCTCCCGCACGGAGCGAGTTTCCGGAGCGGGAGCGAAGGGGGTTTGAAGCTTCCCCGCAACCCTGGGTGGACATACCTGTGTATGAGGGAAATCTCAATGTAGAAGAATGAATGGACTGGATTAGTTCGTTAGATAAGTACTTTGACTTTGAAGAAGTTGAAGACAAAAAGAAAGTGAAGATTGCAGTTACCAGATTAAAAGGCCATGCAGCTATCTGGCGGGAAGAATTACAGCTATCCAGACAGAGAAAAGGGAAACCCAAAATCAAACAATGGGACAAGATGGTGAGCAAATTAAAAGGTAAATTCATGCCCAAGGATTATCAATTAAATCTTTTTAAGCAATTACAGAATTTGAAGTAGAAAGGAATGACAGTGAAAGAATATACAGAAGAGTTCTATAAATTGAATATTAGAGGTGGACATGTAGAGGATGATGTTGAGAAAGTAGCCAGGTATATAAATGGTTTGAGGTATGATATTTAGGATGAGATCAGTTTATTAAAGCTGAAGACAATTGAGGATGCTTATCAGGCAGCTTAAAAGCAGAAGAGAAGATACAGAGGAAGCAAAGCTAGAGGAACTGAGGCAAGAGTTCAGTAACAGGCAAAGGAGCATTCAAACCCAGATTTCAGCACTCCCAGAATGAAGCAGGATGCTCAAGTAGCAGAACACCACAGAGAGGAGACTTTGGTCGAGGAAGGTTTGTACCTAGAGGTAGAGGTCGAAGAAGAGAAATTCGGTGCTTTACATGTGGTGAATGGGGACATGGGTCATGGGACTGTCCTCATAATAAGTCAGCAACTAATAGAAATGTGAATGTTGCTGAAACAAAGGAAGAAATTCCTCAGATTGCAAGTAAAGAAGAACCACTCAAAGCAGGAGAATCCTTGTTATTGAAAAGGGTATTGCTTAAAGCAGAAAAAGAAGCAGGTGAGCCAGCTCAGAGAAAGAATCTATTCAGGACTATATGCAAATCCAAGGGAAAATGTTGCAAAGTGGTAATTGATAGTGGAAGTACTGACAACCTTGTTTCTACAGAGATGGTGGACAAGTTGGGATTTGTAAAAACAATACATCCTACTCCTTATAAGATATCATGGTTACAAAAAGGACATCAGATTATTGTGACAGAACAATGTAAGGTAGAGATCCAGATAGGCACTTATAAGGACGTTATATTATGTGATGTAATGCCGATGGATGTATGTCACATATTGTTGGGAACATAGTTTTAAAAAACGGAATTGGGTTTCGACCAGGCCGAGGGTCGGCTCGGACTCCGACTCCAAATCGGTAATGACTCGGTCGACTCGGTTTCAATGACTCGGTTTTTGTAAAAAATACATTAAATATTAATTTTTTTGTACAAAAACATAAATTTAAAGATTTTTATTCATGTTTCCAAACACAAAGCATTACAATATAGACAAAAGACAACATATGATAAAAGTAGGCTCATGAATATATCCATTATATCAAAATTGCACCTAGTGCACTGTCCAAGGACCAATACATGATGATGATATAGAGATCAAAACAAAAAACATAACTAAGGAGGCTCTAAATGGCCTCTACAACAAAACATGAATAGTCACTAGTAACTACTGCTAGTCATCTGACTGTGACAAGCCAATGTCCTCTTCCTCAAACTCTGAACCAGAGGGGGAACCAGAAATCGCTTGCTCTGCATCCTCTTTTGAATCAACATCCTCAACTGGAACTATACCCTTCCCCTTACCACCTTGAGAATCAGATAGACGAGTTATGCGTCTCCGTCGTGGCTGACTAGAGGAAGTGCCTGCACCTGCAACTGGATGGCTTGGGACTGGGTCTGCTACTAGTGGATCTACATTGAGCATAGTATCCTCCATCTCTAAATCGATGTCAATCAGAATCCCCCCCTCTATGTCAAACTTTGGTGGACAAGACTCCACTACCCAATCTGATGTTGGATCAATATCCTCCAACACAATGGGATTTGAATTAGGTCTTTTGTTCAGCAATTGGTTGCGTCTTAGTCGGAGGTTGTACTGGACAAACACTAGATCATTTAACCGTTTTTGCTCCAAACGGTTTCTCTTCTTTGTGTGAATCCTCTCAAAGACAGACCAATTGTGCTCACACCCAGAAGCACTGCAAGTTTGACTCAAAATGCGGATTGTAAACCTCTGCAATTCAGGACAGTGGCTACCAAATGCCTCCCACCATTGTGCTGCAAAAAATGAGTTTCAGTTAGCTCAACAATTTATATCCAACTTTGAAATTGAAATTATAAAAAATTATACAAAATAAAAAATTATAAAATATAAATTTGAAAATTGAAATTCCTTGTTTACCTGGCTCATCCGATTCCCTTGCAATCCTTGCAAGGTTCTTGCCAAAGGTACCAGTGGCTTGGCTGAACACAGAGATCTGATGATGTATCTTCAACTGCTCACTCTCTGTGGGGATCATGCGATCAATGCAGTCAATCAATCCATCTCTAACCTCCCCAGTCAAAGCTCTTGTTTCCTGAGCTTTATAATGATACCTTGGGTTCAGAAAATACCCAGCTGCATGTATCGGGCGATGGAGTTGATTGTTCCATCTCTGATCAATGATTGCCCAAATGGGCCCATACTTACCCACTCTGTCCTTGTATGCTGCCCTTATTTGCTCCTTTGCTTGATCCATAGCCTCATAAATGAAGCCCATAGCCAATTTTTCCCCATCCACCAAGCGCAACACCTTAAACAGTGGCTCAGCAAGTTTTACAATCTCTGCTGCCTTTTTCCAAAATATTTCTTCATTGACTTTCCTTTTCACATCTTTGCCATCCTGTTTGCGAGCCCACTGACATTCATTCCATTCATCACTAGAAAACATCTTTTGCAAGTTTCTATGTTGGGCAAGCATAGATTGCAATGTCAAAAAATGTGTTGCAAATCTAGTGATGGCGGGCCTAATAAGTTCCTTGCCCCCTGTGTATTTCCTCATCAGACTCAGAATCCATGAGTGATTGTAAATATATTTTGTGATGCATTTGCCATGCTCTATAGTGTTCTTGATCCAGTCTATTTTGCCAATATCCTCAAGCATGAGGTCAATGCAATGTGTAGCACATGGGGTCCAAAAGATGGTTGGGTGTTTTTCCTCTAACAATTTACCAGCAAGAACATAGTTAGTGGCATTGTCTGTGATGATTTGAACAACATTTGCCACCCCCACCTCTTGAACAACCTCATCCAAAAGCTGTGATTTGAACAACATTTTCCACCCCCACCTCTTGAACAACCTCATCCAAAAGCTATAACAACAACTGTGCATCTTTCACCTTATCAGATGTGTCAACTGATCTTAGAAACATGGTTCTCCGTGGGCAAAAGACAAGAAAGTTTAAGATGGTATAGTTCCTCTGATCAGTCCATCCATCTGACATGATGGTACATCTTGTATGTGCCCATGAGTTTTTGAACTCTTTCAAATAATCTTCAATGTTCGAAATCTCTCTTTGCAAAAAAGATCCTCTTAACTCATGCATAGTAGGAGGTTTGAAGTCCTTTCCAGCAGCATATACGGCATCAAAAATAGGTTCATAATATGGTGAACGAGTAGCATTGAAGGGAATATCAGCATCATACCACCATCTAGCAATGTACTCACAAGCAGTATCTCTCAATTCTTTTTTCCAATGAGAATCTAAAGTGGGCTGCATAGTTGGAGGACTAGGACCAAATGCAGTTGCACTATCAAAGGGAGATGAGGGCACAAATTTTTTTTTGATAGTACCCTTATTTCTCATTGCACCCTTACCCTTTTCAAAAATAGACTCCATAGAGGGAGGAACATAGCGAAAGGGGTTTTTTGGTGCATCAGTGGAAGGGATAGATGAAGAATCCTCATAATCAAAAGATCCAAAACTTGAGTTGGCAGCCATCATATGTTGTAGATTCCTCTTCCTCCCAATTTCAGCCTGTATTTCTTTTTGCCTATTTTTCTCTTGCTCATACTTCTCAAATTGTTCTTTCAACTGCTTCCTAATTTCCCCAATGTTTTCTGCTTGACATGAAGTAATTTGGCCTTTAACACTAGCCAAATGTAGTTTCAGTCTATGAATGCCCCCTCCACCCTCCTTAATTTTTTTCTTACAAAATTTGCAATACATTTGATCACCAACCATTTGAGCATATGCCCAAGCAGCATCTTTCGCTCTAGGGGCCATTTTGGAAATTTGGACCGAGTTTTTGACTTGGAAAGAAAATGTTTAAATCTAAAAAAAAAATAAAAATAAAAAAATAAATTAAAAAAAAAAAAATAAAAAAATAAAAAAATAAATAAATCATTCTATGTTCATTTCTTTCACCAAATGGCAAAAACTATGTTTACCATTTTCAGATTTGCTAAATAAATAAAACAAACAAAGGCAGATTTTAGAAGAGAAAAAATAAATACCTCTAGCCTCTAGCCTCCTCTAGCTCAATGCTGCTCCAAAGCTTGCCCAATAAGCTCCTCACTGTTGCTCCAAAGCTTGCCCAAAAGACTCCTCAAAGCTACTCCAAAACCAACTCCACAACTCTTCAGAAAACCCTCACAAATGCTCAAGCAAATTGAATGAGAAAGATGTGAGGTATTGAGAGGGGTTGGGTTAGTTAAATAGGATGGGGAGGGGTTAGAAAGGTTGAAGAAAACCTAACAACAAAAAAAAGTTCGATTTGAAGTCCGTTTTTTACCTTTTTTTGGGCCCACCGGCCGGTTGGAGCAACTCAGTCGAGTTGCATCGGATCAGGCCGAGCCGGTCAAAAAATCGGCTGGCTCGGTAACAAACCATCCACCTGACCGGTTCAAGGGCAGAGTCAGACTGACCACTCCTTTGGCTCGGTCAACTCGGCCTGGTTTTAAAACTATGGTTGGGAAGACCTTGGCAGTTTGATTGGAAAGCCATATATGATGGCAAAAGAAACACTTATACTCTGGAGAAGGATGGAAACAAACACACACTACTACCATTGAAGGATGAAACTGACAAAGGAACACCAGGAAATAGTGTTATGATGATGAGTGGAAAAGAATTGTTGCAAGAAATCGAAAAAAAATGAAGAGATGCATTTTGCTGTCATAGGGAGACCTAAGGTAATTTTGACTTCCACAAACTAAGATGATTTATCTGAAGAAATCAAAACTCTGTTGAATGATTTTGCTGATATTATTGTGGATGAGTTGCCAAATGCATTACCACCAATCAAGAGTATTAGTCATCACATTGATCTAATACCTGGAGCAAGTTTGCCGAATAAAGCAGCATATAGATTAACTTCTCAAGAAAATGCAGAAGTTGAGAGACAAGTGTAGGAGTTGATGGATAAGAGGTTGGTAAGAGAGAGCCTTAGTCCATGTGCTGTACCAACAGTACTCAATCCAAAGAAAGGAGGAGAATGGCGCATGTGCAAAGATTCCAGAGCCATAAATAAAATCTCCATCAGGTATCGTTTTCCTTTACCAAGAATGCATGATTCAATGGATTGCTTGAGTGGATCAAAATATTTTACTAAGATAGATTTGAAGAGTGGTTATCATCAGATAAGAATGAGAGAAGGGGATGAGTGGAAGACTACCTTCAAAACAAACAGTGGTTTGTATGAGTGGTTAGTGATGCCTTTTGGACTCACTAATGCACCTAGCACATTCATGAGATTAATGAATGAAGTCTTGAAGGAATATGTAGGCAAGTTTGTAATTGTTTATCTTGATGATATTTTAATTTTCAGTCGAAGTAAAGAAGAGCATATGGAGCACCTTAAATTAGTTCTAAAAACTTTGCAGAAAAAGAAACTACTAATAAATTTGAAGAAATGCAATTTTATGAAGGAAGAACTAGTCTATTTGGGGTTTGTAGTTTCTAAAGAAAGTCTGAAAATGGATCCAGAAAAAGTCCAAGCAATTTGGCACTGGCCAACTCCAAGAAACATATTTGAGGTAAGAAGCTTTCACGGTCTTGCAAGTTTTTATAGAAAATTTATCAGGAGCTTTAGTTAGATTTGTGCACCCATTATTGAAACAATCAAGGAAACTAATAAGCCATTCAAGTGGACAGAAGCAACAAACCGAAATTTTAAGTTGCTGAACAAGAAAATTACTGAAAAACTAGTTTTAGCTTTGCCAGATTTTGAAAAAGTTTTCCAAGTTGAAACTGATGCTAGTGGAGTTGCAATTGGAGCAGTTTTAAGTCAAGAGAAGAGACCAATAGCATACTTCAGTGAGAAACTGAATGAAGCTAAGAAGAAATACTCATCTTATGACATAATTTTATGCTATTGTGCAAGCTTTAAAAAAATGGAGACATTATTTGCTACCAAAGGAGTTTGTATTGTATTCTGACAATCATGCATTACATTTCATAAACAACCAGCCAAAATAGAACCAGAAGCATGCCAAGTGGGTAGAGTTTTTGCAGAGTTTTACTTTTGTGATAAAGCATACAAGCGTTAAGTTGAACAAAGTTGTTGATGCTTTGAGTAGAGTGAATTTAATCATGCAGGAATTACAAGTTGGTGTTGTAGGATTTGAAGGAATGGTTGACATGTATAAAGGAGATGCAAAATTTAAGGAAATTTATGCAGCTGTACAAAACCCAACAGTTCATAATAGAAGCCAGTGGTTGGATTATCTTATCCAACGAGATTTGCTATTCAAAAGTAATAAATTGTGTATTCGTAAATGTTCTATGAGGGAAAACATAATCAAAGAAAAACACAGTGGAGGCTTATCTGCACACTTTGGACAAGACAAAACCTTTGCTCAAGTAACTACTTTTTACTACTGGCCAAAGATGCAAACTGGTGTTAAGAGATTTGTTGAGAAATGCACGATCTGTCAGCATGCTAAGGGAAGAAGCCAAAATACAGGATTGTATCAGCCATTACCAATACCAAACCGATCATGGGATGCAGTTAGTATGGATTTCGTTTTGGGTTTTCCAAAAACTCAAAGAGTAAATGATTCCATTTATGTTGTGGTAGATAGATTTTCTAAAATGGCACATTTCATTGCATGCAAAAAAGACTAGTGATGCAACACATATTGCTAATCTGTTTTTTCAGAAGTTGTAAGGTTACATGGATTGCCTATAAGTATTGTGTCTGACAGTGATACAAAGTTTGTTGGGCATTTCTGAAGAACTCTTTGGAAGAAACTAGGTGCCAACCTTAGTTTCAATTCAGCGTTTCACCCTCAAACAGATGGGCAGACCGAGGTAGTAAACAGAAGCCTGGGAAATATATTGAGGAGTTTAGTGTATAAAAATCCTAAGCAGTGGGATTTGGCACTTGCTTAGGCTGAATTTGCTTATAATGGTACTCCCAATCGAAGTGCTGGGATGAGTCCATTTCAAATTATATTTGGAATGAATCTAAGAGGTGTGTATGAGCTCAGGAATTTGGGCAAACTAGAGATAAGAAGTGCAAAGGCTGAAGAGTTTGCAGAGCATATGCAGAGACTACAGGAATATGTCAAAGACAGATTGCAGGAAAGCAGTGGCAAATACAAACAGAGAGTTGATATGAAGAGAAAAGAAAAGGAATTCCAAGTAGGAGACCTAGTCATGGTTTATCTGAAAAAAGAAAGATTTCCTGTTAAGACTTACAACAAATTAAAGATGAAGAAGATAGGACCTTGTAAAATTTTGAGGAAATTTTCTTCAAATGCATATGAAATTGAATTGCCAGAAGGGATTGGAATATCACCCATCTTTAATGTTGCAAATTTGTACCCATACAAAGGAACGAAGGAAGAGCTATAGGAAGACCCTACAACAGAGGAAAACCAGAGTTTAAATTGGGAAGAACAAATGCCAAAGACAGTCAAGAAAGAGGTGGAAGTTGTTTTGGAGAAAAGATTATCCAAAAGAACTAGAGGACATGTTTATTTTCAGTATCTAGTCAAATGGAAGGGACAACCAATGGAGGATGCCAGTTGGTTGACAACAGCAGAATTACAGAAGTATGAAATAAATCCTGAAAGTTTGATGAATGATTCTTTTCTTCCCCGGGAGTCTGATGCAGGAGCATCCGGACTTAGGCAACAATGTGATTGGATGTTCACATGTTGTGGCTAAACATGAGGTGGATAAACATTGGCCATTAATATTTTTATTTAATTTTAAATTAGAGAAGTTAGTTAGTTTGGATTTGTTAGATTAATTAGGAAATAAAATAAGAAATTGGTTCCTGCCTGTGTGGAGATTAAGCCAAGTAGGCTAAGAACTGTTAAATAGGATAGCATTTAATTGTGGAATAAATTCAACATAAATCTATTTTAAGGAGAAGGACCCTTTTGGATTTTTTAATATAAAATGGGGGAAATAGGTGAAACAGAGAAAGGAGAGGAAGGAGAGGAAGTGTGAAAGAGAAAGATCGAGAGCTGGAACAGTCGATGAAATCAAGCCAAGAAGGGCTAAAACTCTGTAATTTCTATCTTAAGAATAATAGATTGAATTGTGGTGTGGAAATTGGGTTTTGGGTGCTGAATATCGTTTGAAACCCTTTGAAAAATTAATTCTGCATATATTGGTACCATTTTTCTATTTATGAGTTCTTATTTGGATTTATTAGTGAATACCTGAAGAGTTTTATTGCAAAACTGTATATCTGCGCATTTTAAATCCTTTTATTATTGAATGTTTGGTCTAAAACCCGTGTATTTGATCTGCTTATGGAATCTTGTATTATATTGAAAACGTGAATCGGATACAAACCACTCGAAAATTAAGCGGTTTTCCAAGAGGAATGGTATATCGCATAGTGTGAAAGCAGTATGTGGTATTGGTTCAAAGTGTGAGACTAATGTGTGGAGTTGACGCATAGTATCTATCTGGTTGAGTAAAACCACCAATATCGCACGATTGCAAAGTGTTAAATGTCGTGTTAGTTAGTGCGCGATATCCGTCAGATAAAGAGCAGATTATATGGACGGTGGAGACTATAAGTATAACAAGGAAGTGAAGAATTAGAACAGTGAACGGTGATTGTTCACGTTTTAAATTCTTATGTTGATTGCTTCGCTTTTGCTAAATTGCAATTATACCGTGATGCCTCTGTTTTCTTGGTGCATATAGTAATTAATATATGATTACACCGTTTGATTGCGTGTATAAATTTTGTAAATTGTAATCTGCTGTTGGATCTTCGGCACCAGAAGATGTCCTTGGATTTGGTGCTAGAAGATCAAGATGTCATGGATTATGTACAGGGGAATATTCAAGAGCCTCCATCAAATGCAGCTGCTGCCACAAAGACGAAGTATAGAAAAGGGGAAATCAAAGCAAAGATGATTATCCGGTATTCATTTCATAAGCACTTGGTTGCTTACATTTCTGAGCTGAAGACATCTAAGGAGATGTATGATAAGATGGTGAGCATGTTTAGGGCTAGCAATGCTAATCAATCCTCTTCTTCAAGAATCAATTGAAGAATATCAAGAAGGGTAAGGATGAATCTAATCAATCCTGTTTTATGTGTTTCACTAAAATCATGAATAACCTCCTAGCTATTGAGGAAGCAATATCTAATCGAGAGATGGTACTTATTGCACTTGGAGGTATCCCCCGTGATTGCCATGTGTTCAATACCACTATTCTCAATAATAATGTGATTCTGATTTTGATGAAATATTGACGAGATGCACTCAAGAGGAAACAAGAATGATGGAGTATGCCTGTAATGGTAATGGAAGTGACCCTACTGCCTTTGCCGCTCATGCAAAGAAGAAGAACCATGGTGGCTTGAGAAATCAAAACCATGGTAGAGCGGGGCCCAAAGGAAGGGAAGATGTTACACTTGTAACAACACTGGTTACTATGCAAGAGAGTGCCCTAATAAAAAGGACTCTCCCAGGGATGATGACAATAACAACTCGAGAAGGAATGGAAGGAACAACAGGTTCTAAGAAAAAAGGAAGGCTCCTTCTGATCGTATTGGAAATGGGCAACCTTTCAAGAGGTCAAGAAATTCCAGGTATGATGAGTCTAATGTTGTTGATAATAAGAGAAATGATTTTATTCTTGTATTTTCCCTCTTTGCTGCATCTCCACCCGACACCCTCGATGTCTGGTTAATTGATAGTGGTGCTTCAGGGCCCCTCATTGGTTATAAAGAAGCCCTTTCTGATTTGGTTGAGAAGGATACTAATCTGGAAATTATCCTTGGATGTAATATCCCGAAGGGAAATAAACAGTAATATAAAGCACACAAACAAGGTACACAACAACTAGAGACAAACCATGAGACAAAATACACAATATGGAGAACGCTGAGCCATTTTATTAATATTGAGAAATAAGGAAAGTAAAAAGGTGATCAGAATGATGGCACCTCGACTTGCTCAAGGCAAGTGTAGAAATACTCTCAGAACAATGTGTGGAATGGCTGGTCCCTCTATCAACTGCGTAATCTCCAAGCTGTTGGAAAATGCTGGCGTGCTGCTGCAACTGCTGGAATGAAATGAGTCTTTGGGGCTGCTCCCCAACTTGGAAAATGCTGAAACTCTGGGAATGGTCTCCTCTCCCAATACCCAGAAAAGCCCAGAGAGCTTTTCAAGAATGGCTGACCCCGAAAAATACCTCCTTTGAGGCACTACGCTATCCCTCAAGGGAAAACGTTGACCCTGAAGGCAACACTGCAAAATATGGCCTCTCCCTCTGCAAAATGTCTCCAATAGGCAAGGGCTGATCCCTGCTCTAATCCTCCGGTCTGAATCCACCCAAATAACCTCAATTCGGAACCTCCCCCACCTGGAACTGCGTCCGCTCTCTGCAAGACAACGCTGTCCCTCTAAGGAATGCTCCTCAATGACTGAAGATCTGATCTCCCCTTGCAAAATATGGTAGGGCTCCTCACCCGAGCAAGCACTCGAAGTCTCCCGGGGCTGAGGTTGGGATCTCCGTACGAAGATACCCGGTGTACTGAACAGTACGTGTAGACTAGCTAAACAGCAAGCGTGCTCAATGTCTAGAGACAATCTCCAAAATGCATAATCATCAATTAGAGAAATGAGGTAGCCTTCCCTCTATTTATCTTTGGTGAGCCTCCCTCTCTCCTTGGCCCCACCATGCTTACGCTGCCTCTCTTTGGCCCATGCTGCCAACTCATCTGCGCTGGCTGGGCCCATGCTGTCTAAGTGTGTCACCCCTCTTCGTTGTCACTTGGCCCCCTTGGCCCCACCTTGACCACAACGTTATGTCTCCTAGGTGACTTTAGGGAGTGCGTTTTATCCTAAGTGAGTCACATTCCCCCTTTACCCACTTTATTTATATTTTAACTATATAAGGCAAAATTAATCAAATTTAATATTTCCAATTAGCTATCGCTAATTGGGAATATTACAATCTCCCCCGGCAAAATGTTGCTTGTCCTCAAGCAACTGTAATGATGGATGCTGTAAGATCTGCTCACTCTCCCAAGTGGCATCCTCATCCGACAAATTCCTCCACCTCACTAGGAACTCCCGGACTGTCCTGCTCCGTAGCTGTCTCTCCCTGGTGTCAATAATGGCCTCTGGCTGTAACGCAAAGTGCCCCTCATCGTCTGTAGGTGGAAGCTCCTCTGTTACCGTCACCTGCTGACCTAGTGCCTTTTTCAGGCATGATACGTGAAAGATATTATGAATCTTGTTGCCCTGAGGTAGCTCCAACTCATAAGCAACCTGTCCTACTCTGTGTATCACCCTGTATGGACCATAAAAGCGTGGCTTGAGCTTCTCAGCCCCCTTTTGCTTCAGCGTGGACTGTCGGTATGGCTGTAAGCGTAGGTAAACCAAATCCCCTACCTCAAAATGCCTCTCTACCCGACCCCTGTCAGCATACAGCTTCCGCTGGTTCTGTGCTGTAGCCATGTTGTCCTTAAGAGCTCAGAGAATGTCCTGACTCTCTTGGATCCAATCCTTGGCTCTAGGAGCCTTGCTGGCACCAAACATCACGTCAACAAAAGAAAGAGCATGATATCCATATAATGCATAAAATGGAGACATACCGATAGACATGTGATGAGTGTTGTTGTAACAGTACTCCCTGAGTGCAGCCACTTCAACCAAGCCCTCTGCTGCCCACTAACATAGTTGCGCAAGTAGCCCTCCAGCCACTTGTTCACTATCTCAGTCAGTCTGTCTGTCTGAGGATGGTAGCTAGTGCTCGGTGTCAACTCTGTGCCCACCAAGCGGAAGAGCTCCTGCCAAAATCCGCCCATGAAGCGGCTGTCCTTGTCACTGACGATGGTCTTTGGGAGACCATGCAACCTGAAAATGTCTCGAAAGAATAGCTCCGCCACCTGTGCTGCTGTGTAATGTGCGGATATAGCAAAGAAGTGAGCATACTTTGTCAGTCGATCAACGACTACAAATATGTAGTCCTTGCCCTGCACCATGGGCAACCCTGTGATGAAGTCCATCGAAATGCTCTCCCATTTCCCTCCTAGTATGGGAAGAGGCTGCAATAAACCTGCCAGATGGTTCATCTCCCCCTTGTTGCGCTATCAAACCTCGCATTCCCTGACATGTTGGAGTACGTCCTCCTTGAGGCCCTTCCACGAGAACCTCTCCCTGATGGCCCTGTAGGTTTTGGTAAACCCCTGATGGCCTGATAGTGGTGAATCATGAGAAGCCTGCAATATCTTCTTCTTGAGCTGGGAGCCCTCAGTCAAGAAGATCCTGTCCCTGTAATAGATGATCTCATCCATCACCGTGTACCTGTCATCCATCACCTGCACATCCAAGATCTCACAGGCAAAACGGTCCTTGGAGTACTCCACCAACAATCAAGCCCTCCAATCCGTGTCTAAACTCATCAGGGACAACGCTGCTGGTCTGCGTGAGAGTGCATCAGCCACCACGTTGTTCTTCCCCTTTACATACTCGATGTCAAAATCGTAAGCCTGGATCTTACTGACCCACTTCTGCTGCCTCTCCTGCAGCTGCTTCTGCTCTAAGAAAAATCTGAGGCTGTTGTGGTCTGTACTCACCTTGAACCTGTTGCCCACCAGGTACTGCCGGAATTTGGCCAATGCATGCATGATGGCCCACATCTCCTTGTCGTATATGGCATACAACCGCTCATGTGGTAGGAGCTTCCGGCTCTCAAAAGCTATGGGGTGGCCTCCTTGCATCAAAACCACACCTATCCCCACTCTCGACGCGTCACACTAAAAAACAAAGGGCTGCGTGAAGTCTGGCAATGCTAACACTGGACAACTGCTCATCACCTCCTTGAGCCTGTCAAAAGCCCTCTGTGCTGTATCCGTCCAACTGAATGCCCCCTTTTTGGTCAGATCTGTAAGGGGTGCAACAAGCTGGGAAAATCCCTTAATCAACTTCCTGTAGTAGGTGCAGATACCCACAAACCCACGAAGTTCCATCACGTTCTTCAGCTCTGGCCAATCCCTGATGGCCCTGATCTTCTCCTCGTGGATCCTCACTCCGTCCACTCCGATGATGTGCCCCAAATAGAGCATCTCTGTCAACTCGAACTCGCACTTGGAGAGCTTAGCATAAAACTGCTGCTCCTCCAAAATACACAATACTGCCTCCATGTGCTGGAGATGCTCCTCCCATGTCCTGCTGTATATCAATATGTCATCAAAGAACACCTGTACACACTTCCTCAGATGACTGCAGAAGATGTGGTTCATACATGACTGGAAGGTGGCCGGTGCATTGGTTAGCCCGAAGGGCATCACCAAAAACTCGAAATGGCCATAGTGACATCTGAAAGCGGTCTTGGGAATGTCCTGCTCCCTCACGCGGATCTGGTGGTACCCGGATCTCAAGTCAATCTTTGAGAAGAACTGCGCTCCCCTCATCTCATCCATCAGCTCGTCAATCCGTGGGATAGGGTACTTGTTCTTCATTGTCTTCTTGTTCAAGGCCCTGTAGTCAATGCACATCCCCAATGTGCTCTCCTTCTTCCTCACCAGTACCACTGAAGAAGCGAAAGGACTAGTGCTAGGCTGAATGTGTCCAAGAGCTAGCAACTCATGGATAGCCCGCTCAATCTCGTCCCGATAGGCCTTGGGGTGTCTATAGGGTGTGTTGATGACGACCTGAATGCCTTGCTCCAACTCGATAGTGTGCTCAAATCCCCGATCCGGTGGCTGTCCTGGCGGTAACTCCCCAAATACCGTAGCATACCTATCAAGAAGGGTCTGCACCTCTGGGTGCACAGCCTGCCCTGTAGATCCTGCCTCTGAAGCACGCAGCTCTACTGCCCACTCTATATCTCCCTTTCGGAAGTCTGCCTTCATCCGGTGAGCTAAGACTGTCTAAGGTGGATAAGTATGCATGCCCCATATCTTCTCGTGCTTCCCTGTCTTCTTATCATCCCACTCCATCTCCAAGGCCTCCCAGTCTGTGGTGACCTTTCCTAGAGTGATCAGCCACTGCACTACCAATATCACGTTGGTGTCCAGGATGTTCACCACGAAAAAGTGGTCGGTCAGTGTGTAAGTGCCCATCGTCACTGCCAACGCTGGAACGTATCTGGCACACTGCAGGGTCTAGTCCCCTGGAACCAACACTGAAAACCCATCAAAACTCTCCGTCGGAATGCCTCTCCACTCTACCAACTGTGCATCAATGAAGTTCTGGGTGGCCCCACTGTCTACTAGTATTGACACTCACTGCCCTCGCACTGTACCTCGAACACGTAGTGTCAAATACTTGGGAACTCCTCGCAAGGCTGCAAGGGCTCCTCTAGTAGGTGTGAAAGATGCACCTCCTGCTCTTGGTGGTGGAGGCGGCAGATGATCCTCTCTCTGCGCTGCATGGCTCCCCCCTGCACCTATGTCATCGTACTCATCTTCTTCTCCACTGCTCTCGGAGAAGACCTCAATATAATGTGCCTTGCCCGCGACACAACGGTGTCCTTGTGCCCATGGCTCCTGGCAGGTGAATCACAGTCTCTTCCTCCTCAGATCCCTCCTGGTCTCATCATCTATTGGTCCTCTGCTCTGGTTCTCCTTTGGAGGCGAAACCCTCACATCCTTCCCCTTCGGCTGGAAAGCCGTTCTCTGAGGGTAAGGTGCTCTGGTCCGGGTTAAAGCATCCTGTAAATCTCGGGTCCTGCCGACTGCATCATGAAGTGTGGCTGGCCTAGTGGACCGGACCAAACCCCGAAGAGGCTCTGCTAACCCGTCGATAAACATGTAGATCATCCGTGCTGCGGATAAATCAGGCACCATCACTTAGAGTCTCAGGAAATATGAGATGTATGTGTCCGGGCTCTCGGTCTGCTTGAGCTTTGTCAGCTCAACAAAATGCTCATTCGGATCCCTCCGATCAAACCTCTCTATCAACCTCCGAGTGAACTCGGCATAAGTTGTCACTGTCGAGTGCCCGAGTGTAACCATCCCGTGAAACCACCAATCTTGGGCCTCGCCATCTAGATGCAGCGCTACCACCTTGATGGTCTCTGTCTCCGCCATTTGGTTGAGCTGGAAATATATATCTAGCTTCTCTACGCATGCCTTTGCCGAACTGTTTGACGAACCGTCAAAAGTTGGCAAGTGAAACCTGCCCACAGTACGATGCATATCTCCGTCTTGTGAATGTCTGTTCCCCCTGTGATGATGGCGGGGTCTACTGTCTCGCTTGAGCAGGACAAAATCGTGAAAGTGAGTGCATCTCTGAACTCCTGCCCATAGGCCTGGTACTCAACAAAGTAATCACCCATGTGGGCTGGCTCCTGCTCCTGCTGTATTCCCACCCCTGTATTTGCTGCCAGAAAAGTGGGCATCGTAGAGCGTGGGGGTGTATGGGATGCCACATGCTGTGCTGCGTAGTGCCCCTACAAATGATGGGACGTACTCGATCCCTCTCCAATGTGGAAACCCCCCGGGGTTTCGCGCTGTCTGGACTATGTTGCTGTGAATCTCTGCCCCATCTCCTCTATCTGCCTAGACAAATCCTGTACTGACTTGATAAGTATGTCCGCAAACTCCTTCGCTGTATCTTTCTCCTCTGCCATCGGTTCCTCCTGCTCTGCGTCCACTACTGGAGCGCAGTCACCCTCTCTGTAGGTGATTTGCAACCTACGCTCTCGGTCACGGTACTTCCTACCCTTGTAGCAAATATATGGCTTCTCTTCCGGTGTCATAGGCAACTTGCTCCCCAGGGTGAGCCAGGTCTATGAGCTCTGATACCACTGTAATATCCCGAAGGGAAATAAACAGTAATATAAAGCACATAAGCAAGGTACACAACAACTAGAGACAAACCATGAGACAAAATACACAATTTGGAGAACGCTGAGCCATTTTATTAATACTGAGAAATAAGGAAAGTACAAAGGTGATCAGAATGATGGCACCTCAACTTGCTCAAGGCAAGTGTAGAAATACTCTCAGAACAATGTGTGGAATGGCTGGTCCCTCTATCCACTGCGTAATCTCCAAGCTGCTGGAAAATGCTGGCGTGCTGCTGCAACTGCTGGAATGAAATGAGTCTTTGGGGCTGCTCCCCAACTCGGAAAATGCTGAGACTTTGGGAATGGTCTCCTCTCCCAATACCCAGAAAAGCCCAGAGAGCTTTTCAAGAATGGCTGACCCCGAAAAATACCTCCTTTGAGGCACTACGCTATCCCTCAAGGGAAAACGCTGACCCTGAAGGCAACACTGCAAAATATGGCCTCTCCCTTTGCAAAATGTCTCCAATAGGCAAGGGCTGATCCCTGCTCTAATCCTCCGGTCTGAATCCACCCAAATAACCTCAATCCGGAACCTCCCCCAACTGGAATTGCGTCCTCTCTCTGCAAGACACTGCTGTCCCTCTAAGGAATGCTCCTTAATGACTGAAGCTCTGATCTCCCCTTGCAAAATATGGTAGGACTCCTCACCCGAGCAAGCACTCGAAGTCTCTCGGGGCTGAGGTTGGGATCTTCGCACGGAGACACCCGGTGTACTGAACAGTACGTGCAGACTAGCTAAACAGCAAGCGTGCTCAATGTCTAGAGACAATCTCCAAAATGCATAATCATCAATCAGAGAAATGAGGTAGCCTCCCCTCTATTTATCTTTGGTGAGCCTCCCTCTCTCCTTGGCCCCACCATGCTTACGCTGCCTCTCTTTGGCCCACGCTGCCAACTCATCTGCGCTGGTTGGGCCCACGCTGTCTAAGTGTGTCACCCCTCTTCGTTGTCACTTGGCCCCCTTGGCCCCACCTTGACCACAACGTTATGACTCCTAGGTGAATTTAGGGAGTGCTTTTTATCCTAAGTGAGTCACATTCCCCCTTTACCCACTTTATTTATATTTTAACTATATAAGGCAAAATTAATCAAATTTAATATTTCCAATTAGCTATTGCTAATTGGGAATATTACATTGGAGATAATGCCACCTATCCCGTGAAAGGGACAGAGACTGTGACCCTCCATTTATCTCAAGGTCAAGTCATCCGATTACAAGATGTGTTGTATGTACCTGATTTAAACAAGAACCTTGTGTCCATTTCGGCAATGGAAGAGAAAGGGTTCAAGGTGGCATTCGTTGATGGAAAGGTACTTATCTGGAAGAAGAACTTCAAGGAAACTCTTTCTATTGTTTTTAGAGTTGATACACTCTACCAGGTTGGAGGAAGTCCATTGGGGGCTATGACATGTGATACAACTCTTCAAACATAGTTATGGCATCGAAGGTTTGCACACCTTCATTATAAAGCGCTTTCCGAAGCAAGGAAGGTGGTGACAGGGATGCCCGAATTGAGAGATGATCATGAAGGTATATGTCAGGGTTGTGCCGAAGGGAAGCATACAAGGGGACCATTCCCCTCAAGTGTCACAAAGACAACTGATATCTTGCAGTTGATACATTCTGACTTATCTGTTATGCTGCCTGTGACATCCTTGGGGCGATGTTCCTATTACATGACTTTTACAGATGACTTTTCCCGCAAGAGGTGGATATATTTTTTGAAGAAGAAGGACGAAGCATTCAAATGGTTCCGTACCTTCAAGGCCTTGGTGGAAAATCAAAACGAGAAGAAAATCAAAGTTTTGAGGATCAACAATGGGACCGAGTATGAGTCAAATGAGTTTAATGACTTTTGTAGAGACGCTGGCATTAAGAGGGAGACCACAACTACGTACACTCCTGAGCAAAATGGTGTTGGTGAAAGAAAGAACAGGACCATTGTGGAAGTTGCCCGCGCCTTGCTATGTGACCAAGGTCTTCCGAAGTTTCTATGGGGAGAAGCTGCGAACACTGCTGCGTATGTTCAAAACAGATGCCTGCATTCTGCTCTGGACTGCAAAACTCCCGAAGAAGTCTTCTCTGGTAAGAAACATGATGTTTCTCATTTGAACGTTTTTGGTTGTCCTGTTTACTTTCATGTGCCAAAAGAAAAGAGAAGCAAGCTGGATGCTTCTAGAAAGAAGGGAATGTTTGTGGGCTACAGTGAAACTTGGAAGGCATATAGAATCTGTGTGCATGGTCAAATAGAAGTGGATATATGCCACGATGTCACCTTCGATGAAGATGCTGCCCTTAAGAAAGTAAGAAATCTTCCTATCTCCAAGGAAGAGAAAGAAGTTGAAGAAGCAGGGAACTTGGAAGAGCCAAAGGATGACTTCATGCTCGATGTTGAAGGACATATGGATCCCATTGATCTACCTCCTTCAAATAAGAGAAAATCCTCATGGCTTAGGGATACTCTCGAAGATGTCGAGAGACATATTGCCCCAAGGGGGACATTCTGTGAAAGTAAGAAGCCGAAGAGATACCAAGGGTATCTAACAACCATGAGTACGATAGTACAATTTGAGCCTGGAACATTTGAAGAAGCCGTAAAGCATCAAGTTTGGAAGGATGCTATGGACGAATAATATGAGTCCATTATGAAGAATGATGTCTGGGAAGTGGTCCCAAGACCGGAGGACAAATCTGTTGTCACCTCGAAATAGCTCTATAAGATCAAGCATGGATTTGATGGAAGTGCTGAAAAGTACAAGGCAAGATTCGTTGCCCGAGGCCTCTCTAAAAAAGAAGGCATAGATTATGATGATATATTTGTACCTGTGGGTCGCTATACCACCATCTGATCTATTATTTCCCTTGCTGCTATTCAAGGATGGAGTCTACATCAGATGGATGTGAAGACCGCTTTTCTGCATGGATCTATAAAGGAAGAGGTGTATGTGGAGGAACCTCTGGGGTCCGAGATAGAGACACCCATGTATGCAGGTTGAAGAAAGCCTTATATGGGTTGAAGCAAGCCCCTAGGGCTTGGTACGAGAGGATACATAGCTACTTGATGAAGCTGGGCTTCACTTGAAGTAAGGCTGATTCGAACCTTTATTTTAAGGTTGATAAGGAAAGGCCTCTCATTTTGGTTCTCTATGTGGACGATCTCTTCCTGACAGGTGCTGACACTCTCATTCATCAGTGTAAGAGGGAGCTAGCTTCCGAGTTTGAGATGAAAGACCTAGGACTGATGCACTACTTCCTAGGCTTGGAGGTCTGGCAGAGGCCAGGCGATATTTTCCTTTCTCAAGGAAAATGTGTCGTAAAGTTGCTGGAGAGATTTGGTATGGTGGACTGTAAGTCTATGTCGATACCGATGGAACTCAACTTTAAGAAGTTGAGTGGAAACACCGCTGAGACCGTGCTCGCAAATCCTACCGAGTATACTCGTAGGGGCCCTGATGTTCTTAGTGAACTCCCGTCCAGACGTATGTTTTGCAGTGAACACTTTGAGTCAACATATGGTTGATCCTCATTACATTCATTGGATTGGTCCCAAGAATCTGTTGAGATATCTTCGGGGCGCAATCAACCATGGGCTGAGATACACTGTCTAGAGTTTGAGACTCCATGGATATAATGATGCCAATTGGTTTTTCGTGTGGTGGATCGCAAGAGCACATCTGGATGTTGCTTCACCTTGGGTTCTGCTTCGATATCTTGGATGGGCAGGAAGCAGAAGTCAGTGGCTTTGAGCACCGCTGAGGCCGAATACATAGTAGCGAGTATGGCCTGTTATGAAGTTGTTTGGTTGCGAAAGCTCTTCAGTGAGCTGTTCGAGCATGTGCTAGATACCACCATTATCCTTTGTGATAACCAGAGTGGGATTCGTCTTTCTGAGGATCCCGTGTTCCACGATCGATCCAAGCATATTGATATCAGGTACCACTTTATTCGGGATATGGTACAGTGAGGCGTCGTAAGTCTCGATCATATAGGAACTGATGAGCAGGTCGCGGATATTTTCACGAAGCCCCTGGGGAAGGTCAAGTTCCTAACCTTTCGTGAGAAGCTTGGAATCATGGAAAGATCCTATTCTGAGGGTCTTGCTTGAGTTAGACTATGAGGTCTAGGAGTTCAAGGGGGCTTGGGGATAGCTTCTTGGAGCTATAAGCACTCACGGGGCTAGGCTTGCTGAACCTTGTGGTGCTTCTGCCCCACCGTTATGATATTGAGTTGGTTCGCCTCTCTTTGATCTGTGCCCCGCACGCATCCTACCCGTGGAGTTTTAGACTCATGGGAAGTACCTCTCATTTGGCCAATGAGGTGGGAAATGTGGATAGAGACCATAGCAAGACCGATGGACGCATCAGAGATTGCCATACTCTCTATGTCTAGGATGGCACGTGTCCAACACCTTGATCTGGGATCAAGTATGATGAGGTTTTATCCTCTAAACTGACTTCGGGTCAGTAAACTAACTTCGGGTTAGTATGAGACTCTTTTGAGTCCGAGAGAGGTTTTTACCTCCAAGCTGACTTCGGGTTAGCTGTGTGTGATGTCTTTGTGACTGACCTTTTGTTATGAAATAAAGAGCCAACAAAGCAATTTACGGTGGGATGACGCACGATGTTTGGTTTGGTACATGATGGATGGCACTTGTGGATAGATGGAGTTCTGCCTAGTTGAGAGGGAGTGTTAATTTTGGGAAACTAGGTCCAAACTCCATGTTGCACTGCTCATATGACGATGGTCATATTTTTGTTGGATTCCTCTTTCAGAGAGGTGCAAGATTGATCTAAGGATCATCTTTATCGGATGAGCAGAACATTGGTTTTGAATTTATTTTCCACATGTGCAACGTCGGCCAAATTTATCCCACATGCCTAAAAGATGTGTCACACACCCTCGTTGATGAATATAAATTGGAGGGACTTGGAGGTCATTTTCTTATCATCTCATCACACATCCGGTCATTGTGATCTGATTGGTTCGATAGCCTTTGGAGGCCTTTTTCCCTCACACATGTGGAGCGAAGCTGCTGTTTTCTACGCTGATTTGTTTAGGGCTTTCTGTTTTCTGCACTGATTTGTTTAGGGCTTTTCTGCTGCAGCGTTGATCAACATTGACCGTGGTCAACCCTTGGTCGTTTGACTTTTTTGAAGTTCCCTGCGTTGATTTTTTTGCCCTGTCCTTGGTTTGACTTGCGTTGACTTGTGATGTGCTGTCTTTGAGGGTTGTGGGTGTGACACATGAAAGGGCTGGCTGATCGAGAAAGTCTTTGCTGGTTGAAGCATCTTGCTGACCGATGTAACGTCACAATATCTCATATCTTTGCTAGATAAAAGGAATTGTAAATCTGATCTATATTTCTCTTGTCTTTTATTGATCTATTATTGTGTTCTATTAGCATTTTACTTTCAAGTTTATGTGATTGCTATTTTGTATTGGGCCTAAGAAAGATTGAAGTAAAAGTGCATCAAGCATAGAACACCATGGTTATCTAAATTTAACAGAAGGTCATATAGAATCTCAACTAGGAGATCTGGGAGAAATGATAAAAGGATAATCATCAATATTATGATGTGCAAGGTAACAAATGTCTGATGGGACAAGAAAGTTACCTCATCTAACAACTTGTGGCTTCTATGCTAGATAGAAGAAGACAAGTTGTGGGTAAGAATGTTGAAAGTTAAAGGGCCGAGACATTACAACAAGAAATCTCATATCACCAAAAAGGATGGAGGAAGCCGAGGAAAATAAGTTCAAAGAAAGAGGGAGTAAGAGATCTTTACTATTGTTAAGATAGTCTCCCTCACAAAAGGTCTTTTCATGGCTCCTAAATCTTGTATAGGATATGACTACAATAAATAATAAGATGCAGCGTGACATCATGAAAGCATTAAAGGCAAGAGCTCGTGACATCACCATGGGGAATCATGGATGGCAGAAGGAACTAAATTCATGGTAATCAAATATGAAGGATATAGCTCTTGGGAATCTCGTTGGAGGGAACAAGTCAGCCAGGACAAGGCTCATCATACATCGAAAGGAAACATTTGCCACGATAAGGACATTCAAGATCTTCAAGATTCTTTGATGGAATCCTCATCGAAGGTTTCGCCAATCTAGAGAGCAAGTGAGTGTTTCATCAGGAACTCCAACTTGTGGAGTATGATGACATAAGAGGACGAAGCAGATCAAGGGATTGAAGACACTTCAAACAAGGAAGCTGTTGAAAGAATCCTAGATGACTTGAAGGTAAATGAGGTATGTATGCTTATATTTAATATTATAATGTCATGTCGTATTGTTGCAGGTAACATTGATCACTACCTCTATCCTGAGAAGCATGATCATAGGAAAGGGATCTCCTCCTGTAAGAAGATGCCAAAAGGCATGGTTTACACTAGATGAAATCAACATAATATATTCTCATATAAAGTATGAGATGATTGGCAACTATTAAGGAACTCTGATTGGAAGCTCTCGGGAAGCAAAGTGTGTGGAGAAAGAAAGGAAGAGATCGTGAGAAGTGCTACCATGATAAAAGGCAGTCACCATCCAAGGAAACCAAGAGGAATTAACTAGGAAATCTCCTGCGAAGATATGTAGACTCTCATAAAAGTATGGAAAAGATGGAGACTCTTGACAGTAGATATCTTTAGGAGATGTGTCAATCTGTATGAATGATGCTGATGCCTACAGAAAGATGTCATGATAAAAGATCATCACTAAGGTAATGTTTGATTTAAGTATTCATATTTATAATTGTATAATATCTGGATGAGCTTATGCAGAAGTATATGTCTTCCACAATTGATAACCATAAAATAGGATGAAAGATCCTTGGAAGAAAAATGGTATGAAGAAAAGCAACATGACATGAAGCTAGGCCAGATGAGAAGACTGATGGATCACTTTCTGATGGAATGAAGACATGACTCATAAATAAGAGTGATGGATGATCTGTGCCCTATGAAGAGATCCCAAAGATGAAGACTCCTCAACAAAAAAATTCATGACATCGAAGGAAAGAGTTCTTCTGAGCAGCTGGATGTCCCATTATTTTCCTAAAGCGCTGTTGCAGGTCCTTGATTAAGAGGGAGCCTGGAAAAGTTTTTCTGATGGAATGAAGACATGAATCGTAAATAAAAGTGGTGGATGATCTGTGCCCTATGAAGAGATCCCAAAGATGAAGACTCCTCAACAAAGAAATTCATGACATTGAAGGAAGGAGTTCTTCTAAGTAGCTGGATGTCCCATTATTTTCCCGAAGAGCTGTTGCAGGTCCCTGATTAAGAGGGAACCTGGAAATAAGTTTCTTACTTGGAAGAAACTTGGTAATTCCTAAGTCGAGAGGGAGCTTAGGTACATTCCTTGTATAGAAATGAGTACATATGTCCTCCCTAGTTGAGAGGGAGAGATAGACGCATCATTCTGGTCTTCACCTGGGAAGACAAAATGGGCAAAATGGAGGATTGGGTAATCATCTGGCATTCGACACTCTTTGAGGATGTATTAGGGCATCCAAGATAAGAGTAGTCGTGGAAGGACCAATATTCTTTGAGGACTGGGAATCCAACAGTAAGAATAGTCCTGATGGACATATCCTGAGTGAACCCATGTGGGATATGATCCAAGAGAGACAATGATGAGGGTGTCTACTCATCATTGGTCTCGCCAGCATTGTAGCTAAAAGATCTCGTGGAGAGATGGAGTTGTTAGTCAAGGCCTTGCATTATGACAATGCTGGTTAATATGATGCTATACCAAGGTTACTTGGAAGCGGGAGCGGGAGCGAAGCGCGGAGCGCCATTTTTAAAAGTTTCCGGGTTCGGAGCGTTTTCGGGAGCGTTTTTGTATATATATATATATTTTTTTTAATATTTTTAATATTTTTTATATTTTGATGCATATATGTCAACAAAAACATGTAGAATGATGAATTAGACATAAAAAACATAAAAACATAGATTGAATCATATAACATCAATCATCTAGAAGTTATAATCTTCATCAACCACGCCCACGAGTTGGAAGCAGACAACATATTGACTCTTGAGTCTCGCAAATCATCAATCCGAAGGTTTCAAGCTTTCAAAATTCAATATATAACATTTATCATCATTGATATATAACATTTATCATCATTGATTTCAAATTTCAATATCTAACATTTATCATCATTGATTCATTGATTTCAAAATTCAATATACATTTATCATCATTGATATATATATTATAACATTTATCATCATTGATATATATATTATAACATTTATCATCATTGATTCATTGATTTCAAAATTCAATATACATTTATCATCATTGATTCATTGATTTCAAAATTCAATATATAACATTTATCATCATTGATATTATATAACATTTATCATCATTGATTCATTGATCACCATATAACTTTCATGAAGCATCATATTCATAATTCATAATTCATAATGACTTGTAAACAGTAAACTTATAAATGCCAACTTCATTAAAAATTTAAATATACGAAATCAGTAGCAAGTCAAGTTTCAACTGTTCAACTGTCAACAACAAATAGAAAATAGTAAACAACAAATATATTTTATCTGGCTGGCCCCTTGCCACACCCACGAGAAATGTCTAATTTTTGTGAGCCACGAGGAAATGTTGGTCTTCTAGTACTCTCAGGAGTACCATGACCACGACTAGAAGGTGGAGGCTGGATCTGCAAAGGAACAACAGTGTGATATCGAGGAGTGGCACCGGCACTGGCACTGGCACTGGCACTGGCACCCGCACTGCTACCAGTAGATGGTGGGACTGGCCCTGTGTGTGGCGGTGCTGCTGATGCTTCATCATCATCCCTATAAAGTTTTGCTTCCAATTCTTCCAGATGTAATGTGCCGTCCTCCAAATTATCATCCTCTGGGTTGTTGTCCCAGACTCTGTATGATTGATCCTCATTTGCCCGATCACAGTAATGGCTCAACAACCTCAAGTTGTAATGCACATAAACCAAGCTTTCAGCTCGGTTTTCATTCAGCCTGTTTCTTCTCACATTGTGTATGAAGTTGTAGGTGCTCCAACACCTCTCTGCAGAAGAAGTGTTCACAACCTGTGAGAGAATTTTTTTAGCCAACTTTGGCAAAAGTCCCATGCCGCCATATGCTTCCCACCATGTGAGAGCATCAAATCTGTCCCTGTCTTCCATTGCATGGAAAGAACCAAAGTTAGCAGTGCAACTGAAGTATTTGCCTAATTCAAGGCGCAATTTAGCACACTCTTCCCTGTCAGGTACCAATTTGTCCAATGCCTTCATGTACCCTTCTTGTACCTCTGGATCTGTGTGAGGTTTCACCCTAACCCCATCTCCAGGTGCAGGTTGGCCCAACCAAGATGGAGAGTAATATTTTGGCGTAAGGATATATGCCAAAGCATGCAGTGGAACATTGAGTTTATTCCACCGTGCACACACACAGTCATGAATCATAGCATACAAAATGGGATCATTATCCTTAACAATATCTTTTATTTGCCCCAACATGCTATCCATCTGCTCATAAACCTCTCCAATCACTGGTTTATCAGTATCTGCAAAGCGAAACATGTTATAAATGGGCTTGGTAAAACTCACAATTTCCCTCATACGTGCCCAAAACTGAGGGTCAAGGGCGGTCTCCTCCACATGTTCAAAACTTTGCCTGCCAACCACTGTTGCCGCCCTGTCCTTTAATAGCTGCCAGTGTGGGCTTGATACCATTAAAACAATTTATCTCTCTTAATTAAAAGGTCAAGGTAGTGTAATAACTAAAACTCTAGTTTTTCCTATTTTCAACAACCCACTGAGTGAGTACTTAAAAAGCCCATGGGTCATGATTTAAATAATGACTATTTTCTTAATTTCTCAGACAAATCACTCAAGCCATTTGAACCGAGGTTGTCTGTTTTTAAGATATCATGCATCAGCAGTCTATTGTGAACTAAACACCACCAAAATGTTGGGGAACATCCTCACTCTCTGTTCCCGCCGCCTTGCATAAGCAGGATGTCCGGTGATGGACCCAGACTGCACGAAGGGCCCGCCTTTTTCAATTATTTCAAGCACATTCTGCCTGCCCACGCCGTTTTGAATTTATCTCGAATAACTTGTCGCTTTAGCACCACTTTCACACTAACCGACACAGCCAAAACATTTATCAATGGTTTCCTTTTACATTGGTCCATCCATCAGAGACAATGGACAACCCATGCTCATTCCACGAACCTGTCATTCTAGCCAAAGAATTATTTATTTTAGCTCTTTCATGATCAAGACCCACGGTTTTGGCCTTGTCATACCCAGGGCTTTTGTATCCTTTGGGGGCATCATTAATGGCAGAAACCATTTCATGCCAATAAGGTGAGCGAAGAACATTGAATGGCACCCCACATGCATATAGAAACCTGTAAACTTTTGAATCCACATCATTCCTACACCCTTCGTCTAGGAAATCGGATATGGTTCTACGCCTTAATCCAGTGCCACTGCTTCCGAAACCACTGGCATGGGTGGAAGTTGAACTTGTTTGTCCATGATGTGTTGGGCCTGAATCAACGAAACCCCTAGATCTTTTGGATGATCTCTGTAGGGCAACCCCCTCTTCCTTCCTATATATCTCTCTCTGTGGTGCTGGCACATAAGTACAAACTTTGATTCCAAGATTTTTAGTTCCATCTCCTGGCATTATCCCACAAAGGTGCCTTCTCAGACGGGTGTATGAACCATGGTATTGTTTATTGCAATGGGGGCACATAAATTTAGTGGTTCCACCACCTTTCCCTCCTTCTTGTTTTTGAACATATTTCCACAAAGGATATTGGTCTTGTTTAGTTGGGGATTCTAGGTCCTCAGGGTCTCCACTCCCCACTTCCTCCTCAGCATAATCCTCCTCTTCAAGATTTTCTTCAGATCCACCATAACCCTCCTCTTCATCCTCCTCTTCTCTGATTTGTCTTTTTCTTCTAGCACTCTCCAACACCATTATCACAAAGAAAGGAACCAACATGAGGAAAATTCCTAGCCATATAGCCATGATGGAAACAAGTTTCAAGATTCTAGAATCTAGCCTGCAAAACAAATAGAAAAATGCCAAATGGGAATAGGAAATGCAACATAGGAAAAAAACAACTCATTTTAAAAGTTTTAAATCCAATAAAATGCAACATTCAAGCAAAATTCAAGTTTTCATTTTCAAACCATTTAACAATCTACAAATTCATCTTAGAAAATACAAAATTGGATTAGAAGGCTCACTTTTCTTGGTAACTCTCCCATGTTCTGTTCTTGTTTCCCTCCCTGGCTGCTGTTCGTCTCCCGATTACTTCACAACTAAACTCTGCGCCTCTGCCTTCCTTCACCAATTTTCACTTCAACTAACAAACAATAACCGAAAATGAAACCCCCTTTTATAAATCTGAAATTTTCATAGTACTGCTAAGGGAGCTGCTGCCGAGCATGTTTATTTAACGCCTCCCAAACGCTACAGCAAAACGCCCGGCTGCTTAACGTCTGCTGCCGGGGAGCTGCCATCCATGGGACCATCGCCCAAAAACAGGAGCAGAACGTATTGAACGCTAGCTTCCGAAAATGACAGAGCGCTTCTGCTGCCGAGCAGCCAAACGCTCCCGAACGAGCGCCAAGCCGAGCTTTGTGTATGTATGTTTTCCCCAACAAGGGCCTACAGATGGGGTAACCAATCCTATTCTTCTTATGGGATTCTTCAGATTGAGAATGACCAAGTACCATTATGAATACCTCCCTAGTTTAGAGGAAGTGTTGAAAAGTGTAACTAGGTTCGGTGTTCCTAATGACATGTAATTATGATTTTATGTAAAGAAGAGACAAAGAAAATAAAATGTATTTATTGTAATGCTTGCTTCATGGGTTTAATGAGCAAGAAGATTTTATTATAGGTCAAAGACTTCTTCTTGATGTCTTTAGGATTTTGTCACCTTGTCATAAAGATTAATTAAGTCATGTAAATGAAGGAGTGTTACACTTGTAAAAGACATTTTGTCTATGTAAAAGTATTTTGCAAGACCTTGTCACTAGGCATCTCAAAGGCCGGCTTAAAATATATTAAGGATCCTCCATCATGAAGCCAGCACACCTCCTAAAGATCAGGTTGGCTTGAAGGCAGAAGACAATCACTGTATATAAGTGTGACTCGGCCTCATTGTAAGGCATCCAATTCGGACAAGTTTACAATCTAGTGCGAAGTGAAGTGTGTAAAAGGAAGGATAGATAACGAAGGAAAGGGGACTGTAATAAGTGCGAAGGAGGAGGCATATCAATGAAGGAGTAAGGGCCATATATATATCTCTGTTTTGGGTCTGTGTATACTTCACATATCTCAGAAAGGACAGGGGTTATTACAACGTGAAGACTAGCTCGGTCTTCGGCTTAAGAGACTTATAAAAGGTGCATCAAGAAGATCGAGAAGTGTACTCTCGAAAAAAAGAGGCTAGGATCGAAGGAAGTCAAGAACAAGCAGATTGTTTAGGGCTGCTGAAGTAGAGACTGAGCTTCTCCAGGGCAAGTGTAGTACAGTGCAGAAAAGGAGGACAAAATAAGGAAGCCGAGAAGAGCAGTGAAGGATAGTGACAAGGGTCTTGGAGGAATACTTATGTCAAGGGTCTTGGTCATGGTCTCGGTACTCGTCAATTGAAGGTCTATAAGAAGAATTTCTGATCGGGTTTTCCTCTCAAAGAGTGAGAGGTTTTGGCCCTGGCTTGCAAGCCTAAATATTGTGTCTCTTGTGTATTTGATAACTGAATTGATGAGCAGAACATAATAATCTAACGAAGACAAGATCTAAGGAAGAAGCATAAAGTAATTTTTGAGAAGAGAAATTTAATAAGGCCCTCAATTTCTCAACATATCTCAGGATATTCAACCTCCTAGTTCAGTCTTCACATGAGGAATGAATGCCTTGACTGGATGCCAAATGTGGTCACACCTATCTTATATTTATATGTTCTTTGGGTGGCACAACTAGCCCTTTTCTAGGGCTTTCTTAAACCAAGGTTGACTTGACTTTTGTGCCCCAAGCCCACACACATGCAAACAAAATATATTATCTCTCATTTGGAAAATGTTATGTTGGTGTTCTTGGCAACCCCTTGCTCCATTAAGGGTGCTCCATCATCTCCAAGTGTCAAATCAACAAAACCATACATGGTTTCACATCCACAAGCGTGGGTGCAAAACCCACCTCCTAAGTTCTTTGCCCACAAAGCCCTTTTTGTGGTGCCAATTCCTCCACAACCCTGTACCCTAGGGTTTGGAGTACCTCCCAAGCTATCAATCTCAACACTCCCTCTTAGCGAGGGAGGTACTTCCAACACTTGGAAGTAACTCGTCACCATCATCAAAACATGAAGATCTTGAACTTTCACAGGGCTGCTCCCTTTGAAGCTAGACTCCCTCTGAGTCTACACGATCTCCATTGGCTCAACCTACTACCGATCTTGTGTCCTACAAGGTCAGTCTGAGCTGCTTTTGAACATGGGCCCTCATCACCGCAAGCTAGTCTTGCAATCACTCATCCTCCTGGGTCAAACACAACCCATGCACATGCCTCCAATCTCGGATGTGCAACATCGTTGCCCAAAGAAGAAACTAGCCTGCCAACATGCTATCCAGCACATGAAGCTATCTTGTACATGCCAATCTCGTCCATGCCAAAGCAACCCGTGAGTAGTCCCAACGATCTATGACAAGTCATAGGAAATCCATGATCAACAACCTGCTCTACAACAAACTGTTGTTCACCACCAATCCACCTGAACTCCTAGCCTATCTCATGGCCAAGCCAGTCAAGACCACATCTCCATGTTTTCATTTAAATTCTCTGCCACATGCTCTAGACAATCTCAGCTCCCTCTGAGCCGCTTTGCTGTGTACACTCTTATTTACTGGCCCTTCAAAGTAGCTCTAATACCATGTTGAATTTAGACGGCACTGGATAATCTAGGTTAGGGTCTTACAATCTTTGACACAACAAAACCAAATGCCACAACAAGTCTACTTTGCACATTGGAATAAATTCAACAGTAAATCAAAACATGCACAATAGACAATTTTTTACAATTTTCAGCCCAACTTCGTTATATTAACAATCTTTAATATAACTGTTTAGGGCTCTCATACCAGGGATCATGGCCCTTATACAATCACAGATACAATAATACAATCTAGGGTTTGGTTCAGTCCTTTGGAAACCGATCTACCTTGAACAAGACAACACTTGACCTACTTGCTGATGTGGTGCCCCATAACCCTTTCAGTTCACGTGTCTTGAACACATCTGCCAGTCCTTTGGCTCCTGATCTGCAGCAACACCAATCTGCCTCTATCAATGAATCCTGCTCCTTAGGTCACTGAATACGGCTTACCAACTGTCTGCCCTCTAGCTGATCATTAGTCCATCAATGAGTCAACACCTAAGGTCTTCTGTGAGTTGTTCACAACCCTGTTTGTGAACAACTCCTAGGCTTCCCACTTGCTGCTTTGTTCACAACTCCGTTTGTGAACAACTCTTAGGCTGCCCACTTGTTGCTTCTTAGCCCTTCAAGAATGCAGCACTTTTGGACTTCACAACTCTTCCCACGTCTGCCTTCCTCTGACTTAGGGCATGGAGGCTGCCCTCTATCACTGTCAAAAGTCCTCCAACAGTCAACTTAGGGCCTGTTCATAAGCCCACTTGGCTGGTCCTTATTCCTTCAAGAACTAGCCCTTAGGGCTTCTCTGATTCTTCCCTTCTAACAGTCCTCAAATTCCTTTATAAGTGACTGTTCTTAGGGCTTTGGAACAAGTCACTACAGCCCTCCAATTCCGCTCTTTTGACTATTCCAATCACTGTCCCAAACTGGACATCAATCCTGCGCCCTTCTCTCCTAGAAGACGTCTTCTTCTGCTCTCCAAAACACCTTGGATCTGAGCAAGACTTCTCTGTGGAACTCGGCCTTATCTAGGGCATCCTGCACCTGCACAAAACACAGAAATCCCTCACCTGCAAACCTCCCATTTCTGCTTTGTTCCCGTGGATGAATGCAACTTAGTCCTGGGAGCTTACCAGGCTGCTTGGCCTCCCAAAACAGACTTTCTTCCACCTGCCCAACACAGAATTTCTTGGTCTGTTTCAGAGAGAGATTACCACTGTTTTCATGCCCAGAATTACCCTCAAAATATTGTGCCTGTTCTCCTAGAGAACCTCCTCACCTACGCTGCCTTTACCTGCCTAAACGTCACCCAATACAGTCACAAGAACATACCTTAAACTCGTCCAGTTCTCTCCTTCACTTAGGCTTCTAGGGCTGCGGCTATCTCAGGATATTCAGCCTCCTAGTTCAGTCTTAACACGAGGAACGAATGCCTTGATTGGATGCCAAATGAGGTCACAACTATCTTATATTTATATGTTCTTTGGGTGGCACAACTAGCCTTCTTCTAGGGCTGTCCTCAACCAAGGCCGACTTGAATTTTGTGCCACAAACCCACACACATACAAACAAAGATTATTACCTCTCGTTTGGCAAATGCTGTCTTGATGTTCTTGGCAGCCCCTTGCTCCATTAAGGGTGTGCCATCATCTCCAAGTATCAAATCAGCAAAACCATACATGGTTTCACACCCACAAGCTTGGGTGCAAAACCCACCTATTGGGTTCTTAGCCCACAAAGCCCTTTTTGTGGTGCCAATTCCTCCACAACCCTGTACCCTAGGTTTTGGAGTACCTCCAAGCTACCAATCTCAACAATTTCTGTAAATTCTGATTCAGCCCTTTGTATATGTAATTTAAAATGTCTATTTGAATGTGTTTGGTTCCTCTATGTTAGACATCCATTTAATGTTTCTGTTTTCCAAAACAGTCAGATTTGGGTGACAACCATGGGTATACTTGAGCCTGCCTTCATGCGCAGTCTAAAGATTCCTGTGTCTTCATATACAAGAGTCTTGCTTTTCATGAATTAGCCTTCCTCCTAAAAGTTTATGCAAAGTTTGGTTCTGAAGTATGTGATTTATATAAAATAATTTGTTATGTTTTGCTGGTTTTAGTTCTGTGGACAAGCCGGCCTTGGACCATGTACTCCATTCAATTCAAAGATTTTGTTTTTAACTTCCAGTTAATATGCTTAAGGCAGCTGTTAATGAAAATGTTTTTTCATGACAGGTGGGCATGGGCGCGGACATGTGCGTGGACATGGCCGTGAGTTTTTAACAAGGGAGGCACTTGATGCTGATTTGGATAAGGTTTGTTTAGTAAATACTTATTTTGTCTTTTGTGGTGGCACTCTTTGAAGTAAATGGGGCTTTGGATGCTTTTGTTTTAAGAAATGGGAATGTCTTAGGAAAGTGTTACAATAATGGAAGAAATCACCGCTTAAAGTTAAAGTCATTTGAGGTATCTATAGAAACTTGAAAGAGGTACCTTATGCATTTTGAAGAAATATCAAATATATTGATAATGTGATGTCAATTGGTTCTTGTCTTCCTTTCAAAATTCTTTTTGAAAACATTCTAGATAAGGACATTCCTATAACAATTCCCAAGGGTGAGAAATAGATTACCAAATGACAACATTATTACTTCTTATTGAATGCTTATGTGACAGGGCTCGGAGAAGACGACCATTAGGTCTGTTAGGCCTAGTTGCAAAAGGGATCCGATACAAGCATTCAAAATGTCGAGAATAAAATGCATTGTCGGACTTGAATTCATTCCCATTTTTGGGGGATCAATTCCTTGAGTTTTCATGTCCTATGGAACTTTGGAACAGGTAGGGAATGTTCTTAGTTAGTTTCCAGTCCGAAAGAGTAGTGACTTTTTGGTGTTACTTGGTTCAGGTTGGGTCCCAATAAGCTATGTCACACGGTTCGGGTTCAAATTTGAGTTCGGCAACGATTAAGTTCAATTCGAATTCGAATTTTCCGATGAGGTTCGCATGAGGTTCGGCATTAAGTTCGACTATACATATTTTTCAACATATATATATATATATATATATATATATATATGACATAAAAAAATATAAAATCAAAATCAATCAATAAAGTTATATGAATAGCAGTGAGCACCCACGAGTCACAAATCACAACCACTATTCACTTCATGCTCTGGGAGGCAGGGACAAGCAGCGTCTAGAAATTGAATTCAGGAAATTGCAGAGAATACAACAGTGAGCACAATAAAGTGAGTACACTTAGACTGAATTTGGCTTGTGAAAATCTATCGACAACTAGGGTAAATAAAGACAAACCAGTGGCCACTGTAAGAAACTAATTGGCTGCAAGCAGAACAAGAGAAAACCATGTGCTGCCCATGGTTTTCTCATAAACCTTAAAACAACTGACAAAAATTGCCCGAACTCTAACCTCAAACCCCAATTTAAAAAAAAAAAAACTATAAAATTCGGCTTCAGGTACGTCTTTAGGTTCGCCTTCATGTTTGAATTTGTTGAGGTTCGAATTTGTCGAGGTTCGAATTTGAGGTTCGACTATCAGGTTCGCTGAACCTGAACAAATTTGAAATTTTTTTTTGGTTCGCCGAATTTCGAACCTCAAGGTTCAAGTTCGGCGAACCCTGTGACATAGCCAATAAGTGCCAAAACACGCCTGTAATAGGACTGTTTTTGTTGCCAACTCAGCGAAGAGTATTTCATGATTGGTCCAATGTGGTTAATAAACCCCGAAACTAGTTAAAATTGTTAGATAGAATGACCATAATTAAGACTTAGTTGTACTTTAGAACAATTTAAGGACTTCATTAGACTTTGTACCTTTAAAATCGTAACTCTCTTCTCTCTCTCTCTCTCCTACTATGTAATGAAACACTGCATCACTCAATAATTAAGTAATCTATTCTCTCCCTTATCATGTATGTCTTCCTATCTATGATCTTGTTTGTGTAAATCTCAGATGGTATTATAGCCTTGGTGAAAACAGGTGCCAAGCAGAAACTCGGTGAAGGTCTGGGGGTTGCAATGATCATGGATCAAGGAACTTGTTAATTTTCGGCAACTAGGTCCAAACTCCATGTTGCACTGCTCATATGACGATGGCCATATTTTTGTTGGATTCCTCTTTTGGAGAGGTGCAAGATTGATCTAAAGATCATCTTGATTGTATGAGCAGAATAATTAAGTAATCTATTCTCTCTCTTATCATGTATGTATTCCTATCTATGATCTTGTGTGTGTAAATCTCACATGGTATTATAGCCATGGTGAAAACAAGTGCCAAGCAGAAACTCGGTGAAGGTCTGGGGGTTGCAATGATCAAGGATGGATCAAGGAAATTGTTAATTTTGGGCAACTAGGTCCAAACTCCATGTTGCACTGCTCATATGACGATGACCATATTTTTGTTGGATTCCTCTTTTGGAGAGGTGCAAGATTGATCTAAAGATCATCTTGATCGGATGAGCAGAACATTGATTTTGAATTTATTTTCCACATGTGCAAGGTCGCCCAGATTTATCCCACATGCCTAAGAGGTGTCACACACCCTCATTTATGGACATAAATTGGAGAGAATTGGAGGTCATTTTCTCATCAACTCATCACACATCCTCTCATTGTGATTTGATTGGTTCGATAGCCTTTGGAGGCCTTTTTCCCTCACACGGTGGAGCGAAGCTTGCTGTTTTCTGCGCTGATCTGTTTAGGGATTTTTGTTCTCTATGCTGATTTGTTTAGGGCTTTTCTGCTACAACGTTGACCAACGTTGACCATGGTCAACTCTTGGTCGTTTGACCTCAATCTTCTCCAAAAATTCTGATTTTAGGAGGCCATACAACTGGGCACTAAAATCAAGGAATTCCGGGCTATTTCACTGAAGCCCTAGTTTGTTGCATTGACTTTTTTGAAGCTACCTGCGTTGATTTTTTCTACGCTGCCCCTCTTTTGACTTGTGTTGACTTGTGATGAGCTGTCTTTGAGGGTTGTGGGTGTGACACATGAAAGTGCTGGCTGACCGAGAAAGACTTTGCTGGTTGAAGCATCCTGCTGACCGCCGTAATGCCACAATATCTCATGTCTTTGCTGGACAAAAGGAATTGTAAATCTGATCTATATTTGGCTTGTCTTCTATTGATCTATTATTGTGTTCTATCAGCATTTTACTTTTAAGTTTATGTGATTGCTATTTTGTATTGGGCCTAAGAAAGATTGAAGTGAAAGTGCATCAAGCATAGAACACCACGGTTATCTAAATTTAACATGGAATCAGAGTGCAGGTGAGGACAAGCCCAAGCAAGGAAGAATGTAATACAATTGAGAAGCATTCTGTTGTGAATGAATGAACCATCAGGTATGTAGCTGGAATGAGAAATAACGTAGATGTTTTTTCTCTGGATGATCTTGTATAAGTTAAGATTGCATATAAAAATCTTGCAAGTCAGAATAAGAACTTCTATCCTTTGGCGTGGTGGAGTAAAGGCATCTCATCATGATCTGAGTCAGTCCTGTGGAAGACTGGCCTAATCAATCAAGAGGCCTAGTGCTGATTTGATTTGAAAATCAGTAAGGAGCATTGATGTATTGCTGTAAAAAATGAAACACCGCAATCTTTCAGCATTCTGTTTTCTGAGCTCTGGGGAGGTCATCTAGTCATGATAAACCGTAATGGTTTGTGAAGTCTGTTACCTACATCAAGATTCGTCAAATAGGGCTGTGGATCTGTGGCAAAGGCTAGAAGGCTTCCAACGTGGGTTTGAGAAGAAGATTATCTTCTCTTAAATACAAAGTTCTAGCGAAGGAAGGCAGCGTATATTTGGGTCAACGTTGAGGAGTTTTAGGGACTGTTTCATGATGATTAAGGTTGCAGATCTCTGGCCACTTCAGGATGCTGTAACAGAGGTAAGTTGGGTGTGCCTTTTATAGTCTATCATCTCAGATCAATGGGCTCCAGGGCAGAGCTGCTATAGCATCACAGTCGAGGGTTATTTTGAGTATCCAGCAATCCTGTTTTGTGTCATTTATCCTTGTCGCAGTCAATGCTTAGCTAGCCACATATAACCTAAGGGTAGCAAGGCTGAATCAAAATATTCTATGCAGGTCACACTCCATTATACATCAGAGCTGTTCATTAAGATTTGTGATGATGTTAGAAGGCAACATTGGAAGGTTATCAGTTTGGGCAGCATTGTAAGGCTGGACTGCATTATCAGTTTGGGCAACGTTATAAGGCTGGGTTGCATTGAAAGGGTACTAAGAATCTCTATGTCTTGGAGCTATATGAGGGTCAATATGACACCCTAACTCTATCTCAGAAGTATGCTCATAACCCTTATCAACAACAATTCATGACAACAACTTCAGAAGACATTATGTGTCTTGAATTGCAGGCCATCCACTTTCTTAAAGTCAAAAGTTTATCAAGTCAAGTTTGACTTTGATTGATGTATTGGTTATAAAGAAGCCCTTTTTGATTTCACTGAGAAGGATACTTATCTAGAAGAAGAACTTCAAGGAAGCTCTAGAGTTATGGCACCAGAGGTTTGCACACCTTCATTACAAAGCCCTTCTCGAAGCAAGGAAGGTGGTGACAGGGATGCACGAATTGGGAGGTGATCATGAAGGTATATGTCAAGGTTGTGTCGAAGGGAAGCATACAAAGGGACCATTCCCCTCAAGTGTCACAAAGACAACTGATATCTTGCAGTTGATACAATCTGACTTATCTGGTACGCTGCCTGTGACATCCTTGGGAGGATGTTCCTATTACATGACTTTTACAGATGACTTCTCCTGCAAGACCTGTATATATTTTTTTTGAAGAAGGACGAAGCATTCAAATGGTTCCATACCTTCGAAGCCTTGGTGGAAAATCAAACCAAGAAGAGAATCAAAATTTTGAGGACCGACAATGGGACCGAGTATGAGTCAAATGAATTCAATGACTTTTTCAGGGAAGCTGGCATTAAGAGGGAGACCACAACTGTGTATACTCCTGAGCAAAATTGTGTTGTTGGAAGAAAGAACAGGACCATTGTGGAAGCTGCCTGTGCCATGCTATATGACCGAGGTATTCCGAAGTTTCTATGGGGAGAAGCTGCGGACACTGCTGTGTTTGTTCAAAATAGATGCCCGCATTCCGCATTGGACTCCAAGACTCCCGAAGAAACCTGATGTTTCTCATTTTAGAGTTTTTGGTTGTCCTGTTTACTTTCATGCACTGAAAGAAAAGAGAAGCAAGCTGGATGCTTTTGGAAAGAAGAGAATGTTTGTGGGCTACAGTGAAACTTCGAAGGCATGTAGAATCTATGTGCCTGATCAAAGAGAAGTGGAGATATGCCATGATGTCAGCTACGATGAAGATGCTACCCTCAAGAAAGTAAGAAACCTTTCTAGCTCCAAGGACGACAAAGAAAGATGAAGATGACCTGATGCCCGATGTTGAAAGACCTATGGATCCCATTGATCCATCTCCTTCAAATAAGAGAAGACCCTCATGGCCTAGGGATACTCTCGAAGATGCCGAGAGGCATATTGCCCCAAGCGGGACATTCCGTGAAAGCAAGAAGCCGAAGAGATACCAAGTGTATCTAGCAACCATGAGTACAATAGTACAATCTGAGCTTGGAACATTTAAAGAAGTCGTAAAGCATCATGTTTGAAAGGATGCTATGCACGAAGAATATGAGTCCATTATGAAGAATGATGTCTGGGAAGTGGTCCCAAGACCGGAGGACAAATTTGTTGTCACTTCGAAAGGGCTCTTCAAGATCAAGCATGGAGCTGATGGTAGTGCTGAAAAGTACAAGGCAAGATTTGTTGCCCGAGGCTTCTCTCAAAAAGAAGGCATAGATTATGATGATATAGTTGCACTTGTCGCTCGTGTTGATTTATGGTAGCATCGGATGTGCTTTAGCCTTGTAATTTTGTATATGGGCTAAGATACATGTATTCCATAATACCTAGAAAGGATTTTGGAAGATCCCACTTAGAGATGGTTTAATTAAAATAATTAATTGTTTTTTAATGTTTTCCTTAGTGTAAACTTAGGGAAACTGATAAATTAAAGGGTATTAATTAAACTTAGTGTGAATCTTCAAGAAAAAGTCATGGATCACCTCCAAATTAATCTTAGCCCTTGATTATGTTTTAATCTTGGCCGTTGAAGGTTCAACAGAAGAATATAAGGAGGGTGAGGGGCCAATGGAAAGACACATCAAACGGAGAAAGAATCAAGAGTTCGATTTCTTCAGTGAGAGGAAGAATCAAAGTGGTTCTCATTCGCAGAGAGGAGAAGGTGAAATATCCAGGAGGGAGAATTTCTAAAGCATAGAGAGAGCAAGAAGAGGAGTGAGAGAGGAGCCAAAGCATCAGCGCAAAGTTACCCTAACAGCAGTTACGCTGGGCCAGCGCAGAGAAGCAGAGGGAGTTTCGTTTTCTGTTGAAGGGGAAGCTGAGGGTTCATCTTGTGTCAGGAGGACATTCCTAGAAGGAAGGAGCACTCTAGTCTCATACAATAGCAAGCACAAAAGCAACCACGACAAGCATCAGAAGCACTGACACAGTGACAGCGTGAGTGATGCAGTCACTGTGCATAAATCACGCAGAGCCAGTCAGTGTGGGTGCAGGTCACTGCCAGATTTCAGATGGTGATGTGATAATTGTCTTACTCAGTCTTTTCTCATCAGAATTCTTCAGGTGATTGATTGACATTTACAATCACACATTTGTACTCAGAATTTCTGCATAATAAAGAAACCCCTCAAATCTACTGCACCGGTTTTCCCACATTGGGTTTTTCCGAGGACGGTTGTCCAAAAATAACGGTTTCTATGTGTGATTACTTGTGCTATTTTTATATGTGATTTGTTAATCGTGAAGTCTGCAACATATTTTATTTTGTTATTTAACACAAGAGAAATGTTAAATAATTGTGTTTGACAATGCAATAGAAGAAATTTAATAAGTAGTTGCAGTAGAATTCTCCATTATAGAATTTTCACATGGTATCAGAGCTGTCAGATCCAAAGGAAGCAAGGTCAGAAAAGGGGCTGCGTAAACCAAAAGCTTCAGAGGGGACGCAACACAGAGAGAAGAAAACACAGATAAGTATGACAGACTTAGATGTTTTATCCTCTAGGTTAAAAGAGGATGATACATGCCTAGCAAGTTCAGCATCTGCAGGAATCTGGTATATTGATAGTGGGGCTTTAACTCATAAGACTGGAGTACGAGAATACTTCTCGAGCTATAGGGAAGAGCAGATGAACTTCCAGATCACTATGGGCAATAGCACGAAGTGCACTCCAGTTGGGAGAGGATCCGTAGTGTTTTAGACAGAAGCCAGAACCAGTGTCAGGATCACTGATGTACTACATGTGCCAGGGCTTGGGATGAACCTAATCTCAGTATCCCAGTTGCAGGACAAAGGATATGACGTATACTTTACCGGAAAGCATCCCAGTTGGAAGCAAACAAGGTAGATCGGAATCAGAAGCAACAGACTATACAGGTTGCAGATCGAAACCCCGATGGCACTAGTCAGTTGTAATCTCGAAGACAAGAAAGGGTTGAATGAAATTTGGCATAGAAGAATGGGGCACCTGCATGACGTTGCATTAAAGATGCTTAGAGAAACAGTTGATGGGGCACCTGTTCTCAGCACGGAGCATGATGATGTATGCCAAGGATGCGTACTTGGGAAGTACGCTAAGGCAAATTTTCCCAGAAGTGAAAACAGGGAAGCAAGCATTTTGGGATTGATACACTCAGATATCTGTGGACCAATGTCCACTAACGCTCTCAAAGGTGGCAAATATTTTGTCACATTCATTGATGATCACTCCAGGAAGACTTGGATCTACTTCCTGATGACAAAAGATGAAGTCTTTGAAAAGTTCAAAGAATTCAAGGCTGTTGTTGAAAACATGATGGGGAAAAAGATCAAGACATTGCGTTCAGATAATGGTGGGGAATACATAGATGGAGACTTCACATATTTTTGCGCAAAGGAGGGCATCAGGAGAGAGTGGATTGCACCATACAATCCAGAGCAGAATGGTGTGGCAGAACGGAAGAACAAGACAATTGTAGGAGCAACCAAGGCCATGTTATTTGGCCTTGATTTACCCCAATATTTATGAGTTGAGGCCTGCAATACGACAGTGTATATCCAGAACAGGACACCTCATAGATCCTCAAGTAAGAAGACTCCTGAAGAAGTTTTCACAGGGAAGAAACCAAAAGTAGGGCATCTTCGCATATTTGGTAGCATGGCTTACTGTCATGTACCTAGCGAGAAGAGAAGCAAGCTAGATCAAACTGTAGAAAGAGGGTATCTTGTAGGGTACAATGACACCTGCAAGGCATATAGAATCTATATCCCCGACAGTAGGAAGGTTGTGATAAGACGTGATGTTAAGTTCATGGAGGATAGAGGGTTTCAGAAATCACGTGATATGCCGACAGAGGATCAAACTGCAAAAGTTCCCTTGGTCTAAGAACAACAGGGGCACCAAGAAGAACAGACAGGAAGACAGGCTTTGGTACCAAGGACAGGTACTAACATTTTCACAGAGGAAGATCAGGAAGATGCTCAGTCAGAGGAGCCGTTAGCTCAGGAGGAAGAGTTGAGAGAGCAACCATCCACCAGTGGTCAGATCAGCAGGGAAGCTCAACAAATATTGAGGGATGCAAAAAACTTTATTGGGACTCCCAGGAATGGGAAAAGACAATGCAGACCTCCTGACAGGTACCAAGCCTTGGTGGCTCAAGTAGAGGAGCCTTCCAGCTTCCAGGAAGATGTTCAACACCCAGTATGGGTAGATGCCATGATAGAAGAGTATGCTTCTATCATGACAAATGATGTCTGGGAAGTTGTACCGAGACCTCAGAGCAGATCAATTGTTGGATCACGTTGGATCTACAAGATCAAGTACGTTGTAGATGGCAATGTAGAGAAATACAAGGCAAGGTTCATGGCAAAAGGGTATGCTCAGAGGGAAGGCATTGACTATGAGGAGACCTTCGCACCAGTTGCCAGATATACCTCCATCCAGACTGTCGTATCTTTAGCTGCACAGATGGGATGGGAGATTCATCAAATGGATGTCAAGACAACATTCTTGAATGGAGAAATTGAGGAAGAGGTATATATCGAACAACCAGAGGGTTTTGAGACTCATGAAAGGAGGTCTCATGTATGCAGAATAAAGAAAGCCTTGTACGGGCTTAAGCAGGCTCCAAGAGCGTGGTATGGTCGGATAGATAGCTATTTGCAAAAGATGGGATTTGTCAAGAGTGATGCAGATCCCAATATTTACTACTTGCTAGTAGAGGATGAGCCATTGGTACTAGTACTATATGTAGATGATCTGTTTCTCACAGGATCATCTAGGCTCATCAAGGATTTCAAACAGAATCTAGAAGTTGAATTCGACATGAAGGATTTGGGGTTGATGCACTACTTCCTACGATTGGAAGTTTGTCAGAAAGATGGAGATATCTTCATGGGACAAGAAAGGTATGCCTTGGAAATTCTGAAAAGGTTCAGAATGCAGGATTGCAGGCCCATGTCCACACCCATGATCACCAATTGGAAAAAGATAGATGCATCTGAAGATACAGAGGTAGACCCCACCTTATAGAGACAACTCATCAGGTCATTGATGTATCTGGTTAACACTGGAGTAGACATTTGCTTTGCTGTCAACACTCTTAGTCAATTCATGGTGGAACCCAAAAGAGTACACTGGGCTGCAACAAGGAACGTCTTGAGGTATAGGAACGTCTTGAGGTATGTACGAGGAACAGTGAGATTGGGTATTAGATACGGTAGAGGAGAGGATGTCATACTCAGTGGATTCACAGATTCAGATTGGGCAGGTAGCTCAGTGGATAGAAAAAGTACCTCTGGGTACTGTTTCAACATTGGATCAGGAATGGTGTCCTAGTGCAGCAGGAAACATAAGTCAGTAGCATTGAGCACAACCGAAGTAGATTACATGGTAGCTAGTACAGCGACATGCGAAGCAATCTGGCTTCAGAAACTTCTTGTGTGTCTATTCAGAAGCAGGATGGAGCCAACTAGCGTTTACTGTGATCAAAGTTGTATCAAACTCTCTGAAAATCAAGTATTTCATGATCGGTCCAAACATATTGACATCAGATGTCATTTTATGAGAGACTGTGTTCAGCATGGGGCAGCACAACTCCAGTACATTCCCACAGGCGAACAAACAACAGATATACTCACTAAGGCTTTGGGGAGAATTTAGTTCACTTAGTTCAGGGAGCAACTGGGTATGACTGAAAATCCATTTCATTAAGAAATGGATCCTTAGCGCAGTTGAAGGAGGGAGTTGCAGTACTTTGGAAGTTTGCAGCAATAAGCAAAGTCAACAACAGTATAAATGCAACATTTCTTGTGTAGTGTTGGTGAGCAGTATCAACAACACAACAATAGATGTTACAGAAGTCAAAACAACACATTTAGTTGTTTTGCTAGAGCACTTTCATTGCTAAGAGGGAGTGTTGATTTATGGTAGCATCAGATGTGCTCTAGCCTTGTAATTTTGTATATGGGCTAAGACACTTGTATTCCATAATACCCAGAAAGGATTTTGGAAGATCCCACTTAGAGATGGTTTAATTAAAATAATTAATCGTTTTTTAATGTTTTCCTAAGTGTAAACTTAGGGAAACTGATTAATTAAAGGGTTTTAATTAAACTTAGTGTGACTCTTCTAGAAAAAGTCATGGATCACTTCCAAATTAATCTTAGCCCTTGATTATGTTTTAATCTTGGCCGTTGAAGGTTCAACAGAGGAATATAAAGAGGGTGAGGGGCCTATGGAAAGACACATCGGACGGAGAAAGAATCAAGAGTTCGATTTCTTCAGTGAGAGGAAGAATCAAAGTGGTTCTCATTTGCAGAGAGGCGAAGGTGAAATCTCCAGGAGGGAGAATTTCTGAAGCATAGAGAGTGCAAGAAGAGGAGTGAGAGAGGAGCCAAAGCATCAGCGCAGAGTTACCCTAGTAGTAGTTACGCTGGGCCAGCGCAGAGAAGCAGACGAAGTTTCGTTTCCTGTTGGAGGGACAGCTGAGGGTTCATCTGGTGTCAGGAGGACATTCCTGGAAGGAAGCAACACTCTAGTCTCATACAACAACAAGCACAGAAGTAGCCACGACAAGCAACAAAAGCAGTGACGTAGTGACAGCGTGAGTGATGTAGTCACTGCGCAGAAATCATGCAGAGCCAATCAGTGTGGGTGCAGGTCAGTGCCAAAAGTCAAATGGTGATGTGAGAATTGTCTCACTCAGCCTTTTCTCATCAGAATTCTTCAGGTGATTGATCGACATTTACAATCACACATTTGTACTCAAAATTTCTGCATAATAAAGAAACCCTCAGATCTGCCGCATCGGTTTTCCCACATTGGGTTTTTCTGGGGACAATTGTCCAAAAATAACGGTGTCTATGTGTGATTACTTGTGCTATTTTTATATGTGATTTGTTAATCGTGAAGTCTGCAGCATATTTTATTTTGTTATTTAACACGAGAAATGATAAATAATTGTGTTTGACAATGCAATAGAAGAAATTTAATAATTAGCTGCAGTAGAATTCTCCATTATAGAATTTTCACAACTCGCTATACCACCATCCGATCTATCATTGCCCTTGCTGCAACGCAAGGATGGAGTCTCCATCAGATGGATGTGAAGACTGCCTTTCTGCATTAAAGGAAGAGGTTTATGTGGAGCAACCTCTGGGGTTCAAAGTCCAAGATAGAGACACCTACGTATGCAGGTTGAAGAAAGCCCTCTATGGGTTGAAGCAAGCCCCCAAGGCTTGGTATGAGAGGATAGATAGCTACTTGATGAAGCTAGGCTTCACTCGAAGTAATGTTGATCCAAACCTTTATTTTAGTGTAAGAGGGAGCTAGCTTCCGAGTTTGAGATGAAAGACCTAGGATTGATGCACTACTTCCTAGGCTTGGAGGTCTGGTAGAGGCCAGGTGAGATTTTCCTTTCTCAAGGAAAATATGTTGTGAAATTGCTGGAGAGATTTGGTATGGTGGACTATAAGTCTGTGCTGACACTGATGGAACTCAACTTTAAGAAGTTGAGTGGAAACGCTGCTGGGCCCGTGCTAGCAAATCCTAGCGAGTATCGACAACTCGTAGGGGGCCTTGATGTTCTTAGTGAACTTCCGTCCGGATGTATGTTTTGCAGTGAACACTTTGAGTCAACATATGGTTGAACCTCATCACGTTCACTGGATTGGTGCCAAGAATCATCTGTTGAGATATCTTCGGGGCACAATGAACCATGGGCTGAGATACACTACCTAGAGTTTGAGACTTCATGGATATACTGATGCCGATTGGGCTGACAGTGTGGTGGATCACAAGAGCACATTTGGATGTTGCTTCACCTTGGGTTATGGTTCAATATCTTGGATGAGCTGTGGAAGCAGAAGTCGGTGGCTTTGAGCACCATTGAGGTCGAATACATTACAACGAGTATGACTTGTTGTGGAGCTATTTGGTTGCGAAAGCTCTTAAGTGAGCTATTTGGGCATGTGCTAGATACCACCGTTATCCTTTTGTGATAGTCGGAGTGGGATTCGTCTTTCTGAGAATCCCGTGTTCCAAGCATATTGATATTAGGTACCACCTTATCCGGGATATGGTACATCGAGATGCCGTAAGGCTCGATGATATAGGAACTGATGAGCAGGTTGCGGATATTCTCACGTAGCCCCTGGGGAAGGTCAAGTTCCTAAACTTCAGTGAGAAGCTTGGAATTGTGGAAAGACCCTATTTTGCGGGTCCTGCTCGAGTTGGACTATGAGCTCAGGGAGCTCCAGGGGGCTTGGGGATAGCTTCTTGGAGCTATAAGCACTCATGGGGCTAGGCTTGCCGAACCCTGTGGTGCTTCTGCCCCACCGTTATGATATTGAGTTGGTTCGCCTCTCTCTGATCTGTGTCCCACACGCGTCCTACCCATGGAGTTTCGAACTCATGGGAAGTACCTCTCATTTGGCCAATGAGGTGGGAAATGTGGATAGAGACCATAGCAAGAGCGATGGACGCATTGGAGATTGCCGTACTCTCTATGTATAGGATGGCACGTGTCCAACACCTTGATCTGGGATCAAGTATGATGAGGTTTTATCCTCTAAACTGACTTCGGGTCAATAAACTAACTTCGGGTTAGTATGAGACTCTTTCGAGTCCGAGAGAGGTTTTTACCTCTAAGCTGACTTCGGGTCAGCTGTGTGTGATGTCTTTGTGACTCACCTTTTGTTCTGAAATAAAGAGCCAACAAAGCAAGTTACGATGAGATGACGCACGATGTTTGGTTTGGTACATGATGGATGACACTTGTGGACAGATGGAGTTCTCCCTAGTTGGGAGGGAGTGTTAATTTTGGGCAACTAGGTCCAAACTCCATGTTGCACTGCTCATATGGCGATGGTCATATTTTTGTTGGATTCCTCTTTCGGAGAGGTGCAAGATTGATCTAAAGATCATCTTGATCAAATGAGCAAAACATTGATTTTGAATTTATTTTCCACATGTGCAAGGTCGGCCAAATTTATCCCACATGTCTATAAGAGATGTGTCACACCCCCTCGTTGATGAACATAAATTAGAGAGACTTGGAGGTCATTTTCTCATCAACTCATCACACATTCTTTCATCGTGATCTGATTGGTTCGATAGACTTTGGAGTCCTTTTTCCCTCACACGGTGGAGCGAAGCTTGCTGTTTTCTGCGCTAATTTGTTTAGGGCTTTTTGTTTTTTGTACCGATCTGTTTAGGGCTTTTCTGCTGCATCGTTGACCAACGTTGACTGTGTCTAACCCTTGGTCGTTTGACCTCAATCTTTTCCAAAAATTCCGATTTTAGGAGGCTGTACAGCTAGGCACTAAAATTGAGGAATTCCGAGCTGTTTGACCGAAGCCCTAGTTTGCTGCGTTCACTTTTCTAAAGCTGCCTGCGTTGATTTTTTCTGCGCTGTCCCTGGTTTGACTTGCATTGACTTGTGATGAACTGTCTTTGAGGGTTGTGGGTGTGACACATGAAAGTGCTGGGTGACCGAGAAAGACTTTGTTGGTGGAAGCATCCTACTGACCGCTGTAACGCCACAATATCTCATATCTTTGCTGGACAAAAGGAATTGTAAATTTGATCTATATTTGGCTTGTCTTCTATTGATCTATTATTATGTTCTATCAGCATTATAATTTCAAGTTTATGAGATTGCTATTTTGTATTGGGCCTAAGAAAGATTGAAGTAAAAGTGCATCAAGCATAGAACACCATGGTTATCTAAATTTAACAGAACTGCTCACGTGTATTGATCATTAGACAGGAGAAATGAACGCTGACCTGATGTCTAAAAATTAAAGTAACATGGAGGAGGTATTTTGTTTTCTAATTTCAAGGTGACCTTGACCAGTTGGATTATCCAGTTATTTTTTAATAAATGTTTATATGTTGGAAAGGATTGGTTTGGTGTGAAGGGCATATCAAATAGGTTAATACGGGGGGAAACTGCAATGAATGTGAGGTTGTTATCCTAGTGATTATGTATGGTTGTGAACTCTAGGTTGTAGTATTTCTAGGGAGATTTGGAGGAAAATCGAACAAATGTAGATGCATTTTATAATACACAATATTAGAATTAAAAGCAATACACCCTACCCTATCTTTCTTTTAGAGGTCGGTCTCCCACCCGTGGAATGTAAGGCTATGTTAAGCACAAGTTTGTGATTATGAAGAAAGAGAGGCTTTCTATTTCAAATAATAGTAAATGTCACTCAATGCTAAAGAGAGGGTGGACTAAAGATGCTACTTCTTGGCTCCATTATTGGGGGGTAGTAGAAGAGGATGCCCTTCAAAATATCAATACCATTAATAGTATTGTCATAACTAACTTTAAGGAAAAACTATGATGCTATAATGAGATTGAAAATAAGAAAAATTTGGTTTTTTATAAAGATGCCATTAACTCATGGAAACTCATGGGTAAACATTTCCCTTGTGTGGGGGATACATTTCTCTAGAAGGCCCCCTACCTTGCCCCCCCCCACCAAGAGTCTTTGCCTAACAACACATGAAGATAGAAAAAAAATAAGGGACACAACTTTGAGGAGTCTAGGTCTTGGTAATTAATGGCAATCAAGCAATAGCGACATTCTCATTTATCTTACTTATTTCTATCCTTTTACTTAAATTTTTAACATTACCATCAATTTTTTCAAGATGTTAGAGAGTAGCTCCAACCTCATTAGACTTCATATGGAGAAGGTGAAATTTTGTATCCCATTCAGAATTTACAGGCTTAAAAGTTTTCGAGATTTCAGGATTGGCAAGATTATAGAATTTCCATTGGATTGCACAATGTTGAATTTGTATAGGACGAATTCAAATTTTTGGGATTTCATCATTATTATATTTTATAAATTTAGAGATAAGGACCCCTATGCGAGGGACCCCAACATCGCTCCCTCTGCCATGAATTTTTGGAGATTTTCCAAGAAATTCTGCAGCTGCTTGAATGAACAATTTGAACTAATGACAACTACAAATCAAAATAAAAAATTCTTTTCACCGACACAAAATTTCTCCACAATAGATAAGCAGCGGAATAATCATAGAGATGAAAACACAGTCACACAATAACACAATAATTTTCTTGGGAAACCCAATTGGGAAAACCCTCTCCTTGATGTAGAATTTTATTGATAGTTTGAGCAAATAGATCTCTTTATAGGATGATCTGTTTTAATAGAAAACTCACTATTCTCTTTGCTTACACTAAGCTTGTAACACCCTGCAAGTCTCTTCACCCAAATCCTACTTCCTTGCGCAGTCCAACCCCTATTTCCTAGCGCAGAAAATCTCCTATTTCCCATCGCAATAGTGGCTCATATTATTTAGTTATTTCCTTCTAATTCCTAGCGCAATCTTGGCAAGAAAAATTTCTCTCAAATCTGCGCATGGGTTGCTCCGTGATATGCTCTCCTAGCAAGAAACTCTTTTCACACAAACTTGTGCAAACAATAATGGTACAATTATGCCTTTCGTCCTCCTTTTATTAAATTGATCCATGCTATATCTGGAAAGTGCAAACTTAAGAAATCATGTGTGAATGATTTCCTTGTCTAGTTTCCTTGTTTCAGAATCATAATTATTAGATATCATTTTTGGGATTCTATTGCGTTAAGTAAGTCATTCATCTATGACCATTTCTATGAGAGGTAGTCGTAGTTCTCATGATTTTTGAATAGTCCACTTAGCACTCATTGCATCGTGTGATGCTCACAGGGGTGAAGAAGTGGGATTGAATCTAGTGAAATGAATCACATAACGTCAATCATCACTTCTGGGTTTGCACTCGGTAACTAGGACTTCCCGGGAGGTCACCCATCCCATATCTCCTCTGGCTCAAGTGCGCTTAACTGTGGAGTTTTTCCCCACAATCAAGCCCACTTAGCTTGCTACCCCATTTGCAAAACCTTAGCAAGTATTGTGCCTCATGAACCATTCAAGTAGAGCTCCCTTTACTCTTTGTATTTAAGTACAAGGGGTTTCCGTAGTGCATTATATTAGATATCATTTTTGGGATTGTCATTCAACTGCGTTAAGTAAGTCATTCATCTATGACCATTTCCATGAGAGGTAGTCGTAACTGACTAATTTCTCATGATTTTTGAATATTCCACTTAGCACTCATTGCTTCAGTATTTCATGAATGTATTCATAAATAATTGTGTAAAGTAAATTACATAATAGATGAAGTAATTCGGATGGTTGCAGTAGGGTTCATTAGATCTATTTGGATCCAAGAATATTCATATGGTATCAGAGCATTGATGTGAAACAAGGAGGACATTTCTGAATTCTGAAGTGAAGGTCGTTTTTGCTGCTGTGCAACAAAATGAATCCATTGAGGGATTGCGTAGTTCTGGCTAGGAGGGCTAAGATTTTCGTGGCTGTCTCTCTCTGAGTGAGTCGATAGAGAGAAAGGGCTTCGAGATTCGAGATCTCGTTGTGGTAGAGGGAGCAGCGCAGAGCCTCCACGCAAAAGACAGAGGGATGCAGTTTTCTGAAGCTGTTGCTGGGCAGAAAAGCATCAGAAGGAGTCAGAGCACATATTTGGGGAATTCTTCCTCAGAGATTTTCTCGCTGAGGAAATCAACATTTCTCAGTTGCTGAGCAGTGGAGGAGCAGCATAACTTACAACTCCATCAGGGAGTACGTAAGCTTGCTAGGGACTGCGTAGTAGGGAGAAAGAGGGAGCAAATTCGATAGTTTTTCGGTGGAGATGTCATCTCACAGACTTCGTGATCAAGATCGGTTGGAGGGCTCCTCCAACTATATGATCTGGAAGGAATAGACAATGTTTCTTTTAGATGAATATGATTTGAAGGCGTTCGTGGAGAACATGGTAGGTGTACCTACAGATCCGGATCAAAACAAAAAGTGCAAGGTTGATATGGCGAAGGCGAAGAGGTTGCTCCTTGATGGTGTCAAGGACCACATCGTCTGACATTTCGCTGACAAGAATACTGCCAGAGAGATGTGGGTAGCTTTGTATGACCTATATGAGGGATCTTCCAAGCTGCGAAAGTTTTACTTGGAGCAGAAGCTTCGTATGATCCAGATGCAGAAAGGGGAGCGCGTGGCTTCATCATATCTTATGCTGTTTCAGGAAGTTCGAGATCAGTTGTCTGTAGTAGGTGCTGCACCTACAACTGCAACCATGGTATGGAGGAGTGGCAGGTGTTTATCCAGAGCATGTTGGGTCGGGCAACATTACCTAGTTGGGAGCAGTTGTGGGCAACTTTTCAGGAGGAAGAGTTGAGGAGAGACCTCATAAAGTGCAAACTTGATGGCAGCAGCAGAAGGGGATCGAAATCCATGGAGGAAGAGGAGAACACAACCCTTGCATCGAAGGGACATCAGGCGCAACAAAAACCGAAGCGTCAAAGGTCAAGTGCTTCAGATGTGGCGAGATGAGCCACTATGCGTCTCAGTGTCCTCTGAAGAAGGACAAAGATGAGAAGCATGACCCGAAGGTTGCAATCACGAGAATAGAGGAGGATGAGGTGGCCATAAGTGCCCATGATTCTCCTAGTGAGAAGTGAAGTGATATTGAGCTGTAGTTGTTTGAACTTTAGTTGGGCAGGATCCTTGAGGAGCCCACCTCATGTATCATTACCTTGCTACGAGAGCCCATATCAGTAGTAGCGAGATGGAGGAGTTTCACTGAGAGTCAAGGAGTGATGGAGATGACAGTGCAATGGGTAACAACACTCATTTCTGGAGCAGCGTAACAACAACGTAGCAACAACAATGCAGTGCTTACGTAGTGCAGAGCAGCAACAACGCAGTGCATCAGAGGGACAATGCAGTAGCTATCAACAGTTAGATTCTTCAACATCGAGGTGCATCCACTGAACACTTGTTCAGTTTTGGGTGAGTTTCAACTGTTTCTCTCAACAACTGAGTTGCAGCGTTAGCAGTGGCAGTGTTAGCAACGTAGCAGATGCAACACTTGAGAGGGAGCTGTAGTACAAATGCAACAATGGCAGTGGCAGTGTCATGGACAACAGTACAGTGGCAGCGACAACTCAAAGACTGGTGGACTTCAGCAACGCGAAGGATGCTTCAGGGTGAGATCAATACGCAACAGGGATTATCGCTAGAGCACTTTCCTCGTTCAGAGGGAGTGTTGATTTTTATACCATCAGAAAGTGTTTTAAGTCTCAAATTTGGTGTAGAGGCTTAGACACTGGTATTCCAAAGAACCCAAAAAGCGTTTGGGGAAATTCCACTCGAATTTTGTTTTATTTGAAAAATTAATTATTTTAATGGGGACCCTAAGTTTAACTTAGGGAAATTAAATAATTAAAGGGTATTAAATAAAACAGAGTGTGAATCTTCTAGAAGACATGGATCAAGTCATGTTATGATCTTTGCCGTTGATTAGACATCTAATTTGGGCCGTTGATATGTCAACGAGAAGACTATAAAGGAAGGCTTGAGGGTCATTTGGAAAATACCCCGAGACACTGAATTGATCTAAGATCGAAATTCCTGGGGCGGGGTTTGCTGAGAAATTCGAACTAGAGATTTGAGCAGTGAGGGGTAGAGATAACATCCAGAGAGAAATATTTTCTTAGTCGGTGGAGCATCAGTCAAAGAGAGGCAGAAGAGATCTAGCCAAAGCCATCGTTGAAGAAAGAGGGTTGAGTTAGTGACTTCATAGGCTCAAACAGAGGCAGAGGAAGAGTTTTCAGAATTTTGCTGGTGGATCAGTTTCGGAGGCCGAGATTCAGAAAGTGGCATCGGGACGTTGTTCCTCAGGGTCCAAGAAGGCAAAACGAATTGGTTGGGCCGAACGCTGAGCCTGGAAGGGGGTGACACAGGGGCTGCAATTTGCAGCATTGGGACTTCGCAGAGCCTCCCTAGGGCAGGTTTTTTTTAATCTGGATCAGCGGAAACTCAATGATTGGGTGAGGTAAATCCTCACAAATTATTTTATCAATATTTCTCTTTGTAACTGAATTACCCTAGGGGTATTCAGAGATGTATTCAGACATTGCTACTGCTTAATAATAAAACCCTCAAATCTGTTGCACTTGTTTTCCCACATTGGGTTTTTTTGGGGATTTATTCCAAAATAAATGTGTCATATGTGTGAATGATTTCCTTGTCTAGTTTCCTTGTTTCAAAATCATAATTATTATGGTGTAGGCTGCTTTAGTATTTCATAAATGTATTCAGAAATAACTATGTAAAGAAAATTACATAATAGATGAAGTAATTTAGATGGTTGTAGTAGGATTCATTAGATTTGTTTGGATCTAGGAATTTTCACAATGATCTCTCGCCAATCCATTCCGTGGGAAGGATCAGATGCATGGGCACCTGTATATGTGATAAGTCCCATATGCTGCATCATGCCCCAGTAAGGCAACCTCACTTGGTCAGTCAACAAAAACCCTGCCTCTCTCCCTATAATGGGTACAAGTGGCCAAACTACACTACAAGCCCAATCTGTGTACTCATGGAGAGGGTTGCTCCCCGAAAGTACTGCAACTCTGCTAGTTGCCTGTGCATCTACCTGCACCTCATCAGTGGGTCTGGCCCAAAGATGGATGCACCACCATCTCCAACAACTCCCGCTGTATACTAGCCTCCCAACCCCGAAAGTACTGCAACTCTGCTAGTTGCCTGTGCATCTACCTACACCTCATCAGTGGGTCGGCCCAAAGATGGATGCACCACCATCTCCAACAACTCGCGCTGTATACTAGCCTCCCACAACACTACCTTGTCAACCTCCAACACCTCTTGAGGATAAGTGTCTGCAAATATTGTCACCCTGCTAGACGTTCGTACATTTGTATGCTCCTCATCAATGGAATACCCCTCGGGTAAGTGCACATCCAACACAGGCTCAATATGAACCTCAAACTGGCTCTCCCCAAAAGGATCATCATGCATATTATGCACATCTTCCCCTTCAGCTGACTCATGCTCCACCATATGTTGCTCGCGTTGAATCATAATTGGTGACTCCCCATCCTGAATGTCTCCCATAGGGTCCACTGATTGCCTACTATATAAATCTGGTCTGCTGTCAACAATTCTGCATGACTCATGCTCCACAGAGGTAACTTCGTATGAGCTCATGTACTCGTCCAAAGAAGAATCCTCACTCTGAGAATCAAAAGGAATCTCCTCTTGCTCTACCTCTATCATCTCCTTGGTGTCACTCAAGCATGAGTGATCAGATCCCCAAGGTCCCTTGCAAATGAAGCAAAGACCCTTCCTCCTCAGCTCATTCTTGCTACATGATCCACCAAGCTTGAGTAGCTCCTCCCTAGTCAACTGTCTCCTAAACAACCCAATGTTTTTCTCAACCAACCTCTCGGCTAGTTGATAAGCAACAGGGGAAACCAATTGTTCTCTCTTCCAAATGGTCAACAATCTAGCCCGCAACTCCCTGCAAATGGCATCACGATCTCCCATGATTGAAGACAAAATGGACAACATGTTTTCTTTGACTGTGTTAGGGTGATGTTTCTTGATGTTAAAGAAACACTGGAACATCTAATGGACCAAGTCATCACACCCCAAATCAAACATGATGTCATATGTTCTGACCATGGCCATACCTCCTAAAATCTCAAGATTCTTCCCAAAGGTAGAGCCTCCATTGTTGTCGAAGTCCTGGAAAGTCTCTACTATCAATCTGAAAGCTTTCCTCATAACATCATCATTGTAAGGAGCTATAGGGGCGATTCTAAGTTGCAGGGAACGTTGGCTAGAAGGTTGTTTCCCATCGGAACCGAAACAAAAACACGGAAACCCGTACCGTACGACCTGGAAATGGTTTCCATCCATACTGGGTTGTTTTGCATGGAGGAAACGCGGCCCAGTACGGGTGGAAACACGTTTCCAGGTTGTACGGGCGCATTTCCACTGTTTTATATTATTATTTTCGGTTATTTTTTGGCGTTTTGTTTTTTATTAATATTTTATTTGGCTTCTGCTGCTAATTTTGATGAGGATTATGATGATTAGTATTAGTCTTTTGTCTTTATAGTACTTGCAGCCTCATAGTCTTTATTTGTTAATTTTGGACAACTAGGTCCAAACTCCATGTTGCACTGCTCATATGATGATGGTCATATTTTTGTTGGGTTCCTCTTTCAGAGAGGTGCAAGATTGATCTAAAGGTCATCTTGATTGGATGAGTAGAATATATATTTTGAATTTATTTTCCACACATGTGCAAGGTTGGCCAGATTTGTAATGTAGGCTCACATGCCTAATAGATGTGTCACACACCCTCACTGATGGATATAAATTGGAGCGACTTGGAGATCATTTTCATCATCAACTCATCACACATCTCTCATTGTGATCTGATCTGTTCGTTAGCCTTTGGAGGCCTCTTCTCTTCACATGTGCGGAGCTAGAGGAGTTGTTTTCTGCTGATCTGTTTAGGGCTTGTTGCTGAAGCGTTGACTGTGGTCAACCCTTGGTCGTTTGACCTCAAATATCTACCCAAATTTTGATTTTGAGAGGTCGTACTATTGGGCAATAAAATCGAGGAAAACAGGGCTGTTTGACCGAAGCCCTAATCTGCAGTGTTGACTTTTTGTCGCTGTCCTGCGTTGACCAACATTGACTTGTGATGAGCTGTCTTTGAGGGCTATGGGTGTGGCACTTGAAGGATTCGCTGACCGAGAAAGACTTTGTTGGCTGAAGCATCCTGTTGACTGCCGTAACGCACAATATCTCATATCATTGCGGGACAAGAGGAATTGTAAATCTGATCTATATTATTGGCTTGTCTTCTGTTGATCTATTATTGTGTTCTATCAACATTTTACTTTTATGTTTATGTGATTGCTATTTTGTATCGGGCCCAAGAAAGATTGAAGTAAAATTCCATCAAGCATAGAACACCATGGTTATAAAGAAGAAGACAATGATAATAAAATGTATATCTGTTGTACTTACTTCATGGGTTTCATGAGCAAGATTTTATCTTAGCTTAATAGACTTCCTCTTGATGTCTATTTAGGATTTGTCTTCTGTTTATAAGTGTTTATTGTCATATTTATGAAGAACCTAGTCGTCATTAAATGCTCCAAGACCTTGTCATAAACCTAGTGAAAAAATGGCTTGAAACTGCCGTAACTCAATGCTAGAGATGGATGATGAAAGTCAGCCTATATGTAGCTACACGTAGGCCTAATTATTTGCTGAAAAGTTGCCCTACTAGTTGACTGTATTGTCGGGCTAAAAGACTAGACAAGTGCACTATATATACCACACCTCTGCGATTCATTTGAGAAAGACTTTTCGGTGATCTTTGTAATGAAAAGCACGGGCTCTCTCGGTGATATAAGTGCAGATTTCCTGAAAGAAGACATGCGGATCTTTCTGTGATTCTTACAATATATATTGCGAACTGTTACATGAAGAAAATTGCGGATATGTTTTTGGGTTCCTGTAGTTGGTAATGTGGATTAATGAGGACATATATGCGGTCTAAAAGTGCATTCAATTTGCGGACTTCGGGATTGATATTAAAGATATAAGATTGCGGATCCAGTGAAGAGATATACAGATCAGGTCTGAAGAGATGTGCGGATACTATGATATGAATTGCCAAGTTAATCAATTGAAGTCTGATGTGGTGTATATCTGCATAGACAGTAAGTAAATATAAGGAAGGCAAATTGAGATTTACATTCCTATTCTTAGTATTCAAAAGAAAGTGATATACATATTTCAAGTGAATATGAAGTAAGAAGCAGTGCCTTGATAAGCAAAGACTAAACCAAGGAAAATAGAAGTAGAGATCGAGTTCTCTAAATGTTGGAGCAGATCAGTGTAAGACAGTGCAAATATAAAGAATCAACATTGGAAGCAGTCAAAGAAGCAATGGTGAGGTCTTGGAAGCATTCATAGGTCAAGGGTCTAAGTCCTAGTCATGGTACTTGTCATTTGAAGATTTATAAGAATAATTTCTCGTGGGTTTTCCTCTCCAAGAAGGAGAGGTTTTTCCTTGGCTTTAGGAGCCTAACTTTGTGCCTTTTGTATTTTGGTAATTGACTTGATGAATGTAAATTTTCGTATATGTTCTATGCTTGATGCAACTTTAATTTTTATCCTCAATATCAACCAGCTATCACATAAACAAGAAAGTAAAATGCTGATAGAACATACCAGTAGATCGATAGAAGACAAACCAAAAAATATGTGTGTTGGTGCGTTACGACGGTCAACACAATGCTGCAATCAACAAAGTCTCAATACGGTCAGCAAACCATAAGTGTCACACAACCCTCTCGGACAACAATATCAATCAACCCAAAGTCAACGAACGTCAACACCGTCCCAGTCAATGCAAAACAACAACAACAAAAAGTCAACGTAGCTCGGTCAAAGTCAACGTCCAACCTCGATTTCTGTGCCATAAAATGCGAACTGCAGAAATCGGAATTCTGGGACAGATTTGGGTCAGTTTGACCAAGCGTTGACCAAAGTCAACGCTCGTCAACTTTGCGCTGAAAGCCTAGGTCGAAAACATAAAATTATTCTTGCTGAATTTTCCCACATGTGGATGAAGAGACTCCAATAGATGATCGAACCAATCAGATGAGGAGAGAGAATGTGATGTGATGGATGAGTGAAAATGACCTCCAACGTTGACCTATTTATATCCATCAATGAGGGTGTGTGACACAACTACTGGGGCTTCAAGCCTACATTTCATTTCAGGCCGACCTGCACATATTTTGAATAAATTCAAAATAAATGTTCTGCTCATCAGATCAGGATGATCTTTAGATCGATCTTGCACCTCTCCGAAAGAGGAATCCAATAAAAATATTGGCATCTTCATCCGAGCATCACAACATAGAGTTTGGACCTAGTTGTGCAAAATTAACACTCCCTCTCAACTAGGGAGAACTCGATCCCACCTGTGCCATCCAAACATCATGCATCATCCAAACATCGTCCGTCATCCTGCCGTAACTTGCTTTGCTGGCTTCTTTATTTCAGAACAAAAGTGGGTAGTCACAAAGACATCATTCCCGGCTGACAGATTCAACCCAGAGGTCCGAAACCTCTATATGACTAAAAAAAGTCTCATACCAACCCGAAGTTGGTTTACCTAACCCGAAGCAGTTGGAGGTCCGAAACCTCACTAGACTTGATCCCAGATCAAGTGGTTGGACGCGTGCCATTCTAGACATAGAGAGTACGACAATCTCTGATGCGTCCATTAATATTTGCTACTGGTCTCTAGCTTTTCCCACCTCACTGGCCAAATGAGAGGTACTTCCCATGAGTCTGGGACTCAATGGGTAGGATGCATACGGGGCACAGATCATGAGAGGTGAACCAACTCAATCATCATAACGGTGGGGCAGAAGCACCACAAGGTTCGGCAAGCCTAGCCCTGTGTGTGCTTATAGCTCTGAGAAGCTATCCCTAGAGCCCCCCAGAGCTCCCAGATCTCATCGTCCAACATGACCCTCAGCATAGGGTCGTTCCATGATACCAAGATTCTCACGAAAGATTAGGAACTGGACCTTCCCCAAGGGATTTGTTCGAATATCCGTGACCTACTCATCAGTTCCTATATGATCGAGCCTAACGGCGCCTCGTTGTACCATATCCCGGATATAGTGGTACCTGATATCAATATGCTTGGATCGATCGTGGAACACGAGATTCTCGGACAACCGAATCCCACTCTGGTTATCACAGAGTATCACAGTGGTATCTAGCACATGCCCGAATAGTTCACTGAAGAGCTTTCGCAACCAAACTGCTTCACAACAAACCATACTCGCTACAATGTATTCGGCCTCTGTGGTGCTCAAAACCACCGACTTCTGCTTCCTGCTCATCCATGATATCGAAGCAGACCCAAGTGTGAAGCAACATCCTGATGTGCTCTTACGATCCACCACACTGCCAGCCCAATTGGAATCAGTATATCCATGGAGTGTCACACTCCCGGCAGTGTATCTCAGCCCATGGTTTATCGTGTCCCGAAGATATCTCAACAGATTCTTGGCACCAACCCAGTGAATGTGGTGAGGTTCAACCATATGTTGACTCAAAGTATTCACTGCAAAACATACATCCGGACGGGTGTTCACTAAGAACATCAGGGCCCCTACGAGTTGACGATACTCAGCAGGATTTGCAAGCACGGGCCCAGCAGCACTGCCACTCAACTTCTTAAAGTTGAGCTCGATCTGTGTCGACATGGACTTATAGTCCACCATTCCAAATCTTTCCAGAAGCTTCACAATATATTTTCCTTGAGAAAGGAAAATCTCGCCAGGTCTCTGCCAAACCTCTAGGCCTAGGAAGTAATGCCTTAGTCCTAGGTCTTTCATCCTGAACTCAGCAGCGAGCTCCCTCTTACACTGATCAATGAGAGGGTCAACACCTGTCAGGAAGAGGTGGTCCACGTACAACACCAGTATGAGATGCTTTTCTCTGTCAACCTTGAATTAAAGGTTCGAATCAACATAACTACGAGTGAAGCCCAGCTTCATCAGGTAGCTATCTATCCTCTCGTACCAAGCTCTGGGTGCTTGCTTCAACCCATAGAGGGCTTTCTTCAACCTGCAAACATGGTTGTCCCGATCCTGGACATCGAATCCCAGAGGTTGCTCCACATACACCTCATGCTTTATTGCACCATGCAGAAATGCGGTCTTTGCATCCATCTGATGAAGATTCCATCCTTGCATAGCAACAAGGGCTATGATAGATCGGATGGTGGTATATCGGGCCGCAGGTGCAAATATGTCATCATAGTCTACGCCTTCCTTTTGAGAGAAGCCACGGGCAACGAATCTTGCCTTGAACTTTTCAGCACTTCCATCAGATCCATGCTTGATCTTATAGAGCCATTTCGAGGTGACAACTGCTTTGTCCTTCGGTCTTGGAACCACATCTCAGATATCATTCTTCATAATGGACTCATATTCTTCGTGCATAGCATCCTTCCAGACTTGATGCTTCACCGCTTCCTCAAAAGATCCAGATTCAGATTTTATGATTGTATTGATGGCTGCTAGATACCCTTGGTATCTATTCGGCTTCTTGCTTTCACAGAATGTCCCCCTTGGGGCCATATGATTCTCGACATCCTCGAGAGTGTCCCTGAACCATGATGGTCTTTTCCTCATTGAAGGAGGTGGATCAATCGGGTACATCAGTCCTTCAACATCGGGCATCTTCTCATCCTTGTTTTGCTTCATGATATTCCTTAGATCTCGGAAGATTGATTACTTTCCGCAGGGATGCATCTTTGTCAAAGGTAACATCGTGGCATATCTCCACTTCCCTTTGACCAGCCACATAGACTCTATAGGCCTTCGAAGTTTCGCGATAGCCCACAAACATTCCCTTCTTTCCAGAAGCATCCAGCTTGCTTCTCTTCTCCTTCGGCACATGAAAATAAACAGGACATCCAAAAACTCTAAAATGTGAGACGTTAGGTTTCTTACCAGAGAAAACCTCTTCGGGAGTTTTGGAGTCCAGAGCGGAATGCGGGCATTGGTTTTGTATGTACACGACAGTGTTCGCATCTTCTCCCCACAAGAACTTCAGAAGACCTTGGTCACATAGCATGGCACAGGCAACTTCCACAATGGTCCTGTTCTTTCTTTCAGCAACGCCATTATGCTCAGGAGTATAGACAATTGTGGTCTCCCTCTTGATGCCAGCTTCTCTGCAAAAGTTCCTGAACTCGTTCATCTCATATTCAGTGCCATTATCGGTCCTCAGTATCTTGATCTTCTTCCCTGTTAGATTTTCCACCAAGGCTTTGAAGGTACGGAACCACATGAAAGCCTCATCCTTTTTTTTCAAGAAGTATATCCAGGTTTTGCGAGAGAAGTCATCAATGAACGTCATATAATAAGAACATCCAACCAAGGATGTCACAGGCAACATACCAGACATATCAGAATGTACCAATTGCAAACTTCGGCACAACCCTGACATACACCTTCATGTTCATTTGTGAACTCGGGCATCCAAAGGGCTTTGTAGTGAAGGTGTCCAGACCTCCGGTGCCATAGTTCAGTCTGTCGGATAGCATCACATGTCATCGCTCCCAGTGGAATTCCTCCAACCTGGTAGAGTGTATCAACTCTAAACCCAATCGTGATAGCTTCCCTGAAACTCTTCTTCCAGATACACACCTTTCCATCAATGAATGCCACATTGAAACCTTTGTCTTCCATGGCCGAAATAGAGACAAGATTCTTCTTCAATTCAGGTACATATAGTACATCTTGTAAGCGGAGGACTTGACCTTGAGACAAGTGGAGGGTCACAGTCCCTGTCCCTTTCACGGGATATGTGGCATTATCTCCAAGGATAATTTTCAGATTAACATCCTTCTCAATCATGTCAGAAAGTGCTTCATTGAACCCAGTGATGTGCCTTGAGGTACCACTATCTATCAACCAAACATCCATAATGTCGGGTGGAGATGCAGCAGAGAGGGCATATGTAAGAATGATATCATTTGTTTTATCATCAACAACATTTGATTCCTCATACCTGGAATTTCTTGACCTTTTGTAAAGTTTCCCATTTCCACCAGAGGGAGCCTTCCTTTTTCCTTTGAACTTATTGTTCCTTTGATTGCTATTTCTCCGGTTGTTGTTGTTGTTATCATCATCAGGAGAATCCTTCTTGAAAGGGCATTCTCTAGCATAGTGGCCGGTCCTTTGACATGTGTAACATTTGCCTTTCTTTCCCTGGGCCCCTGCTCTTCCTTTGTTCCTCGGACCACCAAAGCTCTTCTTCTTAGCATGAGTAGTGAAGGCAACATTTTCTTCATTTTCATATTCCTTCATCCTTGTCTCTTATTGTACGCATCTCGATAGTATTTTGTCAAAATCAAGTATCACATTGTTATTGAGAATGGTACTGTTGAATAAATGCCATTCGGATGAGAGACCTCCAAGTGCGGTGAGAACCATCTCTTGATCAGCTATTGTCTCCCCAATAGCCAGAAGATTATTCCTGATTTCGGTCAACTTCAGAAAATATGATTGGACTGATTCTTCCCTGCCTTTCTTCAGATTCTTCAGTTGGTTCTTGAAGAAAAGGACTTGATTTGCATTGTTGGCCTTGAACATGTTGACCACCTTATCATACATCTCCTTGGATGTGCCCAACTCATAGATGTAGGCAACCAGACTCTTATGAATTGAGTCATTGATCATCAACTTTGCTTTGATTTCCCCCTTCTTGTACTTTGACTTGGTGGCAGCAGGTGCAGTGGATGGAGGCTCTTGGATTTTACCCTGCACATAGTTCATGACATCTTGGTCTTCCAACATATGATCCAATTTCATCTTCCAGGCATGGAAGTCTTCCTTCCCAGTCAATTTGTCATCAGCTTTAAAGCCATTGTAGTTTGAGGTACCCATGCTCTTCTTTGGTGATTGCTACAAACTTGGGCTTTGTCTTCACCTCAACTCTGATACCATGTAAAACTTTGTAGATGTTCTATGCTTGATGCACCTTTACTTTTTATCCTCAATATCAACTAGCGATCACATAAACAAGAAAGTAAAATGCTGATAGAACATACCAGTAGATCGATAGAAGACAAGCCAAAAATATGTGTGTTGGTGTGTCAACAGGACGCTTCAACCAGCAAAGTCTCAATATGGTCAGCCAACCAAAAGTGTCACACAACCCTCTCAAACAACAATATCAGTAAACCCAATGTCAACGAAAGTCAACACTGTCCCAGTCAACGGTCAACGCAAAACAACAGCAGCAATAATTCAACGTATCTCGGTCAAAGTCAACATCCAGCCTTGATTTCTGTGCCAGAAAATGTGAACTGTAGAAATCAGAATTCTGGGACAGATTTGGGTCAGTTTGACCAAGCGTTGACTTTGGTCAATGCTGGTCAACTTTGCGCTGAAACCCTAGGTCGAAAACATAAAATTCTTCTTGCTGCATTTTCCCACGTGTGGATGAAGAGACTCCAATAGATGATCGAACCAATCAGATGAGGAGAGAGAATGTGATGTGATGGATGAGTGAAAATGACCTCCAACGTTGACCTATTTATATCCATCAGTGAGGGTGTGTGACACAACTGCTGGGGCTTCAAGCCTACATTTCATTTCAGGCCGACCTGCACATATTTTGTATAAATTCAAAATAAATGTTCTGCTCATCAGATCAAGATGATCTTTAGATCGATCTTGCACCTCTTCGAAAGAGGAATCCAATAAAAATATTGGCATCTTTATCTGAGCATCACAACATGGAGTTTGGACCTAGTTGTCCAAAATTAACAATGAAGGACTAAATAAGCTAAGCAAGAGAAGACATAAGTAACTCAGTAAGCTCACAAGTAATTATCAAGAAGAGAATTTGAATTAACCTCTAGCCCTCCAAATTCTCAACATGGTATCAGAGCTAAGGTGCTAAAGACAAAGGGCTATTTGACAAGAAGACACTCAAGGATCAAAATTCTGTTTTCTAAGAAGGCATGAAAGCAAAATTCAAAGTCTACATTGAAAAGTCAAATCAGTTTGTAAGGAAATCCTCAAGCCATCTCAAGAAGACTTTCAACCTTACTCAGAGAATCCACACATCGAGGAGGTAATCTTTGACATCAAAGATTCTTGATATTGATGACATTGTTGGAAGACACATCATTAAGCAACACCCAACACTATTGAAGACATCTTCATTCTGAAGTAATCCTTGATCATCAAGGATCCAAGATCACCTACTTTGAAATAAATCTAATAGGGAGTTATTGCCATCATCTTCAACAAGGAAGTTGATAGAAGAAGAAAAGCAACTACTCAAGTTAGTATCTTTATGACTTCATATGAATCTATCAACATGTCTTCTTTGCAAAGAAAGCAACAAACTGGTTAGGGTTTCAAACTTTCCATGTCTTAGAAATGAGGGAAGAACCTGATGCAAAGAAATCTAAGAAAGAAGAAGCAGGGATCTCCACTATGATTGAGATCATCTTCTGCTTTAAGTGATTTCCGTTGGTTGTATGATAGGAAGTAGTGTAGCATTTTGATCGAAGCATGGTAAGAGCTCCTGGTGAAACAGCTCCGAGAAAACCTCTCTGATAACATTACTAATGGAAGGTGGTCATCAAGATCAAGTGTCATCATGGAAACATAATTTTTGGATGATATGGATACTGATGGAGCAAGTCAAAGGAATGAAGCTCTTCATTCTATTAAAACTGCTACAGGATGACTTAAATGAAAAAGGTATGAGGTGTATATATATTTAATATTTATATGATGACACTAGATGCTGTGAAGTCATGTCATATGGTTGCAAGTAATGAACTTCAATATTTAGAAGTATGATCTATGGAGGAGAATCTCCCACAGTGCACTGACAGATGAAATCAACATAATATATCTTCATGTGGAATATGAGGTGGTTGTATATGAACAAGGAATTGTAAATTGGAAGTTCCTGGGAATGAAGATGTGCAGAAAGAAAGAGATCATGAAGTGCAACCATGTCAAGAGGCAGTTATCATCCGGAAGCCAAGAAGATGTGGACACTATCTTCCCGATAGGTGCCGACCCTCTCATTCATCAGTGTGAGAGGGAGCTAGCTTCCGAGTTTGAGATGAAAGACCTAGAACTAATGCACTACTTCCTAGGCTTGGAGGTTTGGCAGAGGCCAGGCGAGATTTTCTTTTCTCAAGGAAAATATGTCGTGAAGCTGTTGGAGAGATTTGTTATGGTGGACTGTAAGTCTTTGTCGACACCGATAGAACTCAACTTTAAGAAGTTGTGTGGAAATGTTGTTGGGCCCGTGCTAGCAAATCCTACCGAGTATCGACAACTCGTGGGGGCCCTGATGTTTTTAGTGAACTGCAGTCCGGACGTTTGTTTTGTCGTGAACACTTTGAGTCAACATATGGTTGATCCTCATCGCATTCACTGGATTAGTGCCAAGAATCTATTGAGATAACTTCGGGGCATAATCAACCATGGGATGAGATACACTGCCGGGAGTTTGAGACTCCATGGATATACTGATGTCGATTGGGCTGGTAGTTTGGTGGATTGCAAGAGCACATCTGGATGTTGCTTCACCTTGAGTTCTGCTTCGATATCTTGGATAAGCAGGAAGCAGAAGTCGGTGGCTTTGAGCACTGTTGAGGCCGAATACATTGCAACGAGTATGGCCTGTTGTGAAGCTGTTTGGTTGCGAAAGCTCTTTAGTGCGTTGTTCGGGCATGTGCTAGATACCACTGTTATTCTTTGTGATAACCAGAGTGGGATTCGTCTTTCTAAGAATCCCGTGTTGTTCCATGATCGATCCAAGCATATTGATATCAGGTACCACTTTATTCTGGATATGGTACAACGAGGCGTCGTAAGGCTCAATCATATAAGAGCCGATGAGCAGGTCGCAGATATTGTCACGAAGCCCCTGGGGAAGGTCAAGTTGCTAACTTTCCGTGAGAAACTTGGAATGATGGAAAGACCCTATTTTGAGGGTCCTGCCTGATTTGGACTATGAGCTCTAGGAGCTCCAGGGGGCTTGGGGATAACTTCTTGGAGCTATAAGCACACATGGGGCTAAGCTTGCCGAACCTTGTTGTGCTTCTGCCGTACCGTTATGATATTGAGTTGGTTCACCTCTCTTTGATCTGTGCCCTGCACGCATCCTACCCATGGAGTTTTAGACTCATGGGAAGTACCTCTCATTTGGCCAATGAGGTGGGAAGTGTGGATAGAGACCAGTGGCAAGATCGATGGGCGCATCGGAGATTGCCGTACTCTCTATGTCTAGGATGGCACGTGTCCAACACCTTGATCTGGGATCAAGTATGATGAGGTTCTTACCTCTAAACTGACTTCGGGTCAGTAAACTAACTTCGGGTTGGTATGAGACTATTTTTGAGTCCAAGAGAGGTTTTAACCTCTAAGCTGACTTCAGGTCAGCTGAGTGTGATGTCTTTGTGACTCACTTTCTGTTCTATCTGAGAAAGAGCCAGCAAAGCAAGTTACGACAAGATGACGCATGATGTTTGGTTAAAGTATGCGATGGTGCTGATGGATGGCACTTGTGTACAGATGGAGTTCTCCCTAGTTGAGAGGGAGTGTTAATTTTGGAAAACTAGGTCCAAACTCCATCTTGCATTGCTCATATGACAATGGTCATATATTTGTTGGATTCCTCTTTCGGAGAGGTGCAATATTGATGTAAAGATCATCTTGATTGGATGAGCATAACATATATTTTGAATTTATTTTCCACACATGTGCTAGGTCGGCCAGATTTGTAATGTAGGCTCACATGTCTAATAGATGTGTCACACACCCTCACTGATAGATATAAATTGGAGAGACTTGGAGATCATTTTCATCATCAACTCATCAAACATCTCTCATTGTGATTTATCTGTTCGTTAGCCTTTGGAGGCCTCTTCCCTTCACACGTGCACAGCTAGAGGAGCTGTTTTCTGTGGATCTGTTTAGGGCTTGTTGCTGCAGCATTGACCAGCGTTGACTGTGGTCAACCCTTGGTTGTTTGACCTCAAATCTCTGCCAAAATTCTGATTTTGAGAGGCCATACTACTGGGCACTAAAATCAAGGAAAGCAGAGTTGTTTGACCGAAGCCCTAATCTGCAGCGCTGACTTTCTGTTGCTGTCATGCATTGACTTTGGGTTGACCAGGGTTGACTTGTGATGAGCTGTCTTTGAGGGCTATTGGTGTGATACTTGGAGGATTGGCTGACCGAGAAAGACTTCGCTGGTTGAAGCATCCTGTTGACTGCCGTAACGCACAATATCTCATATCTTTGCTGGACAAAAGGAATTGTAAATCTGATCTCTGTTGATCTATTATTGTGTTCTATCAGCATTTTAATTTCATGTTTATGTGATTGCTATTTTGTATTGGGCCTAAGAAAGATTGAAGTAAAATTGCATCAAGCATAGAACACCATGGTTATCTGTAATATCCCCAAATGGGGACTAACCAGTAATAAACAGAAATACACCAATACAGATATAGGAAATATAATACTGAACCAGATCACTGAATCATAACACATGGAATACCAGAAACTGAGCCATTTTATTGATCAGAAAATACATAGAGAGGAGTACAATAAATCAGAGCAAGTGCACCTATCCTTGCCCTAGGCAAGTGGAGACCCTCTCAACAGACAAATGGCTGCAACAAGGACAGCGTCCTAGCTGCTCTGCAAGCTGAAGATGAACTGCGCTGGAGCTGGGGCTGTAGACTGCAAACCCTCCACAATAGAAAACGCCGTCTCTGCTAGTGACAGCGCTGGAGACCCTCCAGACAATAGATCAGCCACTGAAGGCTAGAAAACGCTGTTGAGCCTGCCTCTCCCAAGTCTGCTCCTCAGATCAGCGTCCTACCAAGTGGATCTGCTCCTGAACACTCAGATCTGACAGATCTGAAGCCTCCAAACCAGATCTGCGTCCTCCTCTCTCTGATCTGCATCCTCCCCTATCAGATCTGCCACCAAACCTTCAGATCTATACTGGATCTGACAATATCTCTTCAGATCTACAGCCTCTAGGGCTGGATCTGATGTTAACCCTTCAGATCTGGACTAGATCTGCCAATATTTCTTCAGATCTGCAACTCTCCAAGCTGGATCTAGTGCAAAACCCCCAGATCTGCAACATACAAGACTAGATCTGCCACATACAGGACTAGATCTGCAAGATCTGTCCTTCCCAAAGCTGGATCTAACAATAATCCTTCAGATCTGCAACCCTTACCTTCAGAAATGGACAGTCATTCCCTACTGTGATACCTTTCATTCCTCCCAAACAGTTTTCTCGCCAACTCAACCGCGCCCTCCTTGGACAACCGCCCTCCCTCTCCCAAATAAACTGCGTCCTCTCCGTGGATGAGACAGCGAGTCCATTCTTCAAGAATCAGCTGTCTCTTCCTTCTCTGTTTCTCAACTCAGAGGGCTTTTCCCCGATATGGATGAACCGTCGTCGAAGCCTCAATGAACTCGAAAGATGGAACCCGGTAGCCAGCGGGCACTAAGTCCCCCGGTTATGGGTGAAAACCAAAACCTTACTTCAGTGGCCGACTCAAGTCCCCCGAGGCGGGCGGTGATCTCCCCGATCGGGAGACACTGTGTACCAAACAAGAGCCGTTGTACCACTACAAACAACCTATGGCTCGGCGCATAAGAGTCCAAATATCAATAAGAATATTCAAACCAGGACCATCAAATGAGGTGAGAGCCTCTCCTTTTATAACATCAAACTCCCTCCAAACTTAACTCACCCTAGATCTGCGCAGTTTACCTTGGGAACTTAACTCACCCTGGATCTGCGCAGTTTACCTTGGGTTAGCCTGATGACTCCCCTCATCATATCCACGTGGACCCCCAAGGCCCCCTCTCTAAGTTACAACGTCAATCTACTAGGAAAAAGAACACTTTATTATAAAGTGAGGTGACTAAAGTGAGGTGGCCCCTCTTATTTCTCACTTTATTTATTATTTCTAGCTAAAGCGGCAAAATAAAGCAAAAATGCAATATTCCAATTAGCAAGGCTAATTGGGAATATTACAGTCTCCCCCGGCAAAACGTTGCTTGTCCTCAAGCAACTGGAGTGAGGGATGCTGTAAGATCTTCTCATCTTCCCAAGTGGCATCCTCATCTGGCAGATTCTTCCATCTCACCAAGAACTCTCTGATCTTCCTGCTACGCAGCTGTCTCTCCCTGGTGTCAATAATGGCCTCTGGCTGTAGTACCAAGTGCCCCTCATCATCCGTCGGAGGTAGCTCCCCGGTGACTGTCACATGCTGGCCCAGTGCCTTCTTCAGGCATGATACATGGAAAATGTTATGAATCCGGCTGCCTTGGGGCAACTCCAACTCATATGCAACCTGTCCGATCCTACGGATCACCCTGTATGGTCCATAAAAACGAGGCTTAAGCTTCTCTGCCCCCTTCTGTTTGAGTGAAGACTGGCGGTATGGCTGTAACCGCAGGTAGACCAAATCCCCTACCTCAAAGTGTCTCTCCACTCGGCCCTTGTCTGCATATAATTTCTGCTGATTTTGTGCGGTGGCTATGTTGTCCTTGAGAGTCCGAAGGATGTCTTGGCTCTCTTGGATCCATAGTTTGGCTCGCGGAGCCCTGCTAACCCCAAACATCACATCCACAAAAGATAAGGAATGATATCCATACAATGCATAAAAAGGTGTCATACCGATAGACATATGATGGGTTGTGTTGTAGCAGTACTCGCCCAGATGTAGCCATTTCAGCCATGCTCGTTGCTGCCCACTGACGTAGTTACGCAAGTAGCCCTCCAGCCACTTGTTAACTATCTCCGTCTGCCCGTCCGTCTGGGGATGATAGCTGGTGCTCGGTGTCAACTCAGTCCCTACCAATCGAAAGAGCTCCTGCCAAAATCCACCCATAAAGCGGCTGTCCCTGTCACTAACAATGGTCTTGGGTAGACCATGCAATCTGAAAACCGCCCGGAAAAACAGCTCTGCCACCTGTGCTGCCGTGTAGTGTGCCGAAATGGCGAAGAAGTGAGCATACTTCGTTAGCCGGTCAACTACCACGAAGATGCAGTCCTTGCCTTGCACTGTGGGCAAACCCGTGATGAAGTCCATCGAAACACTCTCCCACTTCCCTTCTGGAATGGGAAGCGGCTGCAACAACCCTGCGGGATGGTTCATCTCTCCTTTGTTCCGCTGGCAAACCTCACACTCCCGAACATGCCGGAGTACGTCCTCCTTGAGGCCCTTCCATGCAAATCTCTCTCGGATGGCCCTGTACATCTTGGTGAACCCCTGATGGCCCGCCAATGGTGAATCATGAGAGGCATGGAGTATTTTCTCCTTGAGCTGAGATCCCTCAGTCAAGAAGATCCGATCCCTGTAATAGATGACCTCATCTGCTACCCTGTATCTGCTATCTGCTACCTGTCCATCTAGCACCTCGCATGCAAATCTATCCTTGGAATACTCAACCAGTAGTCGAGCCTTCCAATCAGCGTCCAAGCTCATGAGGGATAACGTGGCCGGTCTACGGGAAAGGGCATCTGCTACCACGTTGTTCTTCCCTTTGACATACTCTATGTCAAAGTCGTAAGCCTGGATCTTGCTGATCCACTTCTGCTGCCTCTCCTGTAACTGCTTCTGCTCCAGAAAGTACTTCAGGCTGTTATGATCTGTCCTGACTCTAAATCTGCCGCCTACCAAGTACTGCCGGAATTTGGCCAATGCATGCATGATGGCCAACATCTCCTTATCATAGATGGGGTAAAGTCTCTCGTGTGGAAGGAGCTTTCGGCTCTCGAATGCAATCGGATGACCCTCCTGCATCAAAACTGCTCCAATCCCTTCCCCTGATGCATCGCACTCTAGGATAAAGGGCTGAGTAAAATCGGGCAATGCCAGCACCGGACAACTACTCATCACCTCCTTGAGTTTATCAAAAGCTCGCTGGGCGGTATCCGTCCAACTGAATGCCCCCTTCCTTGTCAGCTCTGTGAGGGGTGCAGCAAGCTGTGAGAAGCCCTTGACGAACTTCCTGTAGTAAGTACAGATACCAATGAACCCTCTACACTCTGTCACATTCCGCGGCTCTGGCCAGTCCCTGATAGCCCGGATCTTCTCGTCATGGACTCTCACCCCGTCCACTCCTATGATGTGTCCCAAATACAACATCTCCGTCAATCCAAACTCACACTTGGAGAGTTTGGCAAAGAACTGCTGCTCCTCCAGAATGCGCAAGACTGTCTCAATGTGCTGGAGGTGCTCCTCCCAGGTCCTGCTGTATATGAGAATATCATCAAAGAAAACTAGCACGAACTTCCTCAGATGATCCCTGAAGATATGGTTCATGCAAGACTGAAAAGTGGCAGGTGCATTGGTCAGTCCAAATGGCATAACCAAAAACTCAAAGTGCCCATAATGACACCTGAAAGCCGTCTTGGGAATGTCCTGTTCCCTCATGCGTATCTGATGGTACCCGGACCTCAAATCAATCTTTGAGAAGAATCGTGCTCCTCTCAACTCGTCCATCAACTCATCGATCCTGGGAATGGGGTACCTGTTTTTCAAAGTCTTCTTGTTCAGAGCTTTGTAATCAATGCACATGCGTAATGTGCCATCCTTCTTCTTCACCAGCACTACTGAAGAAGCGAAAGGACTGGTGCTGGGTCGAATGTGCCCAAGGGCCAGCAGCTCCTGAATGGCCCGCTCTATCTCATCCCGATAGGCCTTGGGATGCCGATAAGGGGTGGTGATCACTGCCTGTATCCCTTGCTCCAACTCGATCGTGTGCTCAAACCCCCGATCTGGTGGCTGTCCTGGTGGAATGTCTCCAAAAACTACTGCATACCTGTCGAGAAGAGTCTGTAGATCAGGGTGCACCGCCCTTCCCGTATCTACTATCTCTGAAGCCCGCAACTCGACCGCCCACTCTATATCTCCCCTGCGGAATGTCGCATCCATGCTGTGTGCCGATACTGTCTGGGGCGGATATGTGTTCTGTCCTCGGATCTTCTCATGCCTCCCCGTCCTGGGATCATCCCACTCCATTTCCAAGGCCTTCCAATCTGTTGTGACCTTCCCCAGAGTGATAAGCCACTGCACTCCCAATATCACATTGGTGTCCGGAATGTCCACCACAAAGAAGTGATCAGTCAAATTATAGGTGCCCATCGTCACTGATAACTCTGGTACATATCGAGCACAAGCCATGGTCTGATCTCCTGGAACCAAAACCGAAAACCCATCAAAGCTCTCCGTGGGTATGCCTCTCCGTGCGACCATCTGGGCATCGATGAAATTGTGGGTGGCCCCACTGTCAACTAGAACTGAGACACGCTGTCCCCGCACAGTCCCCCGTACGCGCAATGTCAGATACTTGGGGACTCCTCGTAATGCTGCTAGAGCTCCCCCAGTAGGTGCAAATGATGCCTCTCCTGCATCGGGTGGTGGAGGTGGTAAAGCACTCTGCGCTGCATAACACTCTCCTGCCTCCTCATCATCTAACTCATCCTCTTCTCCACTGCCCTCGGAGAAGACCTCTATGAAATGTGCCTTCCCTGCCGTGCACTTGTGTCCCGGTGCCCACGGCTCCTGGCAGGTGAAGCACAATCGTTTCCGTCTCAGCTCTTTCCTAGCCTCATCATCATACTGTCCTCGTCCGGGATTCGCCTTGGGAGGCGGAATCCTCGTGTCCTTACCCTTAGGCTGGAAAGCCTGTCTCTGGGGATAAGGTGGCCGAGTCCTAGGCAAGACATCTTGTAGGTCACGGGCCCTACTGATAGCATCCTGAAGGGTAGCTGGTTTGTTCGACCGGACTAGACCACGAAGTGGTTCTGACAGCCCCTCTACAAACATCGTGATCAACCGAGCTGCTGATATGTCAGGTACCATCACTGAAACCCTCAAAAAGTCCGAGATGTATGCCTCTGCACTACCTGTCTGTTTGAGCTTGGTCAGCTCGAGGAAAGGCTGATCGGGGTCCTTCTGATCAAAACGTTTCACCACCCTCCTGGTGAACTCAGCATATGTAGTCACTGTGGAATGCCCCAGTGTGGTCAACCCATGAAACCACCAGTTCTGGGCCTCACCCTCTAGATGTAATGCAGCCATCTTAATGGCCTCCTTCTCCGGCATCTGGTTAAGCTGAAAATAGAGGTCTAGTTTCTCCACCCAAGACCTGGCTGTGGTCTTTGGTGACCCATCAAACATCGGCAAATGAAATTTGCTGGCTGCACGGTTACTATCGCGGTGGGAACCCCGTCCCTTATTTCGATCATGAGGCTTACCGCTGCTTCGGAACTGCAGATATTGATTGAAAGGGAGAGCATCCATGAATTCTTGTCCCATGCTTCGCCAATCTGCAAACCAAACTGCATGAAGATCGAGACCCTCATCTCTTGATGCCGTTTGCTCTACTTCCTCTACTGGGAAAGTAGGCATGGTAGGTCGCGTGTCCATGGAATCGGCCTTCTGCGCTGTCACAATGGGAATAGCATCTGGTATGCAACTAGACGTTCCCGATCCTTCCCCTACCTGAAAAACCTTAGGGGGTTCCTTCTGCGTCCCTTCTGCAATCTTCCTCACATCCTGCATGAATACATCCATTTTCTCTGTAAACTTTGCAAACATGGCCTCCATTGGATTTTGTCTCCGTTCTGCCTCTGAATCAGAATCGCTTCCCCCGAGGAGACTGGGGCGACCCCTAGGTGCCATAGATTGCTAGCACCACAGGCTGAGCCAGATCTAAGCTTTGATACCACTGTAATATCCCCAAAGGGGACTAACCAGTAATAAACAGAAATACACCAATACAGATATAGGAAATATAATACTGAACCAGATCACTGAATCATAACACATGGAATACCAGAAACTGAGCCATTTTATTGAGCAGAAAATACATAGAGAGGAGTACAATAAATCAGAGCAAGTGCACCTATCCTTGCCCTAGGCAAGTGGAGACCCTCTCAACAGACAAATGGCTGCAACCTGGACAACGTCCTAGCTGCTCTGCAAGCTGAAGATGAACTGCGCTGGTGCTGGGGCTGGAGACTGCAAACCCTCCACAATAGAAAACGCTGTCTCTGCTAGTGACAGCGCAGGAAACCCTCCAGACAATAGATCAGCCGCTGAAGGCTAGAAAACGCTGTGACGACGGAAAACCCTCGGACAATGAATCGTATGAAGGCTAGAAAGCGGCTGGTGAACTGCCTCTCGATCTGCTCCTCGGATCAGCGTCTACAAATTGGATCTGCTCCCCAGACACTCGGATCTGACGAATCACAAGCCTCTAAACCAGTCTGCCGTCCTTCTCTCCCCCAGTCTGCGTCCTCCCCTATCAGATCTGCCACCAAAACTTGAGGATCTATCTTTGGATCGACAATATCCCTTGGGAACCACCAACTCTCAAGGAAGTGAATCTGAGTGCAAAACCCCCGGCTACGCAACATACAGAATAGATGCGCCACATACGGGACTAGATCTGCAAGATCTATCCTTCCCAAAGCTGGATCTGGCCTTAAGCCTTGGTCGCAGCCCTTACCTTCGAAATGGGACGACGTCCTCACTCTAGGGCTGAACGGGCGTCCTTACGCACTCCCAGAAACGGCGTTTTCTCTGCCAATCTGAAACTGAGTCCTCCTTGGACGGCGTCCTTCCTCTCCCCGCGCGGGATTCGGCGTCCTCTCTCCAGGATGAGACGGCGTCCTTCTCCTTCGAGAATCGACGTCCTTCCTTCTCTTGCTCGCGACCACAAGAGAGCTTTCTCCTCCTCGGATATGCTTGAAGCTGGCACACTCTGTGCTTCCAGGCCCCGAAGATGGAACTCGGAAAAACCTTACTAGGGAAAAACCTTACTAGAGCGGGCACTCGAAGTCCCCCGAAGCTAAGGGTGAAACCAGAAATAACCTTACCAGGGCAGGCACTCGAAGTCCCCCGAGGCTAAGGGTGAGATCTCCGACCGGAGACACTCGTGCACTAAACAGTGCTGCAGACCGACTAAACAACCGGCGTGCTGAAGCAGACAAGAGTCCAGCTATCAATAAGAATATCAAATCATGGATGATCAAATGAGGTGAGAGCCTCTCCTTTTATAACATCAAACTCCCTCCAAAACTTAACTCACCCTGGATCTGCGCAGTTTACCTTGGGTTAGCCTGATGCCTCCCCTCATCATATCCACGTGGACCCCCAAGGCCCCCTCTTTAAGTTACAACGTCATTCTACTAGGAAAAAGAACACTTTATTATAAAGTGAGGTGGCCCCTCTTATTTCTCACTTTATTTATTATTTCTATCTAAAGCAGCAAAATAAAGCAAAAATGCAATATTCCAATTAGCAAAGCTAATTGGGAATATTACATTATCTAAATTTAACATTATTGTACTTGCAACCTCATATATATAAGAAAGGCTGATTTTGAGATTTGGATATATAATAAAGGCTGATTTTGGATATTCCGATATTGATATTTTCATTATGTGTCTGTGATCATTCATGAGTAAATGTGATGTAAATTTAGGGACTTATAGTTTATGCATTGACGTTGGACAATTTAATCATACTGTTTAAACTTTAAATGTAATAAATTATAATTTATCATGTACCCATGCCCGTTTCGGAAACTCGTACCTGTTTCCCCGTTTCGTGCAACTTAGGGGCGATTAGTCTCATGATGTCACCGAGACAAGCACAAGGTTCCTCCAAGAACTTGTGTTGTATGAGAGCAAGCATAGCTGGCTTTAGAGCCGAAATTAGTTTCTTCCCTTCTAACTGGCTCACTTTGGAAAGGAGTTCATCTAGTTCATCAAGTTTGAAAAGAACTTTCCATGTGATCTTCATGTTCCTCAAATCTGTACCAAGTGAAAATATTTTGTGCCCTATTTCCTGCCCCTTTTTCCCATCCTTTGGTTGTTCTTTCTGAAGAATGGCACAGACCTTCTTTGAGAAGGGTCTGTTGTTTGTTGCTGTTGGTTTATTAAGGGGGTTTATAAAGGTTTCATCCATGTTTTAACTATTGAATGGCAAGTACATCAAGTTTACTCTTTTAACTGGGATGGATAACTCTTCATGTGCAATGACTAGTACATGCCCAACAATACCACGACTATGACAACAATAGCATAACGTGCTCCTTTCAGCAGACATCCCACTGTGGCACACAAACCCTCATATTTTGACAGAACATTTTCAATACAAATAACAGTCACTAATATTTTTGCCACAGATCATAATGATAAAATTCTCACCTTTACTTTCCGCTCTAGCAATAATATGCCTTAATCATACCAAGGATGACAACAAGATGAGTTTAAGCCATTGGAATATATCCTTGCCACTACACTCTGTCTTTGCACTGTTCTGTAAAAATTCCTTCACTAATTTATTGGGTTTATGGAGTTTTTATCTTGCTAACTGTTTATAAAGGAACACATGTATGTGTATTTGTTGCCTTATAACACAAATAATGAAGAACAGTTTCCAAATGAAGATGTAAACAATAACCCAGTTCAAAAATAATGAGTACAAGGACACCCACATAACATTGAACACTGTAATATGAACTCTACAACCACCAAAACAAACCCAAAAATTTGTATATGTGACTGATACAGATTCTCAAGACAGTGAATATATGCAGAGTAAAGTAGGAGAACCTGGAATCAAGTAGTCGCCACAGGAACATCTAACACGGTTCACTTCTTCCACCGTCTCATCCAAACTCGACCTTTAGAGGATGATGATATGTGGCATTAAATCTAATCTCCAGATAGTCGAAAGAATTGGCCTTTCTCAAGATAGTTCCCTCAACTGATGCATCCTTTTGCAATCAAATACCAAACTTTTCCCTTCAAGGTTCTTCTGATATGAATCTCCTGTAGCATTGACCCTTACCTTGACTGACTTGCTGCAACACATCGAACTGAACTTTCCTCGGCAAAAGAATAATATGGTCTCTGTATCCACTGATATCATCCTCCTGAAGAGAAAACTCGGTCTTAATCAAGAACAGGTGTCTCCAGATTTTTTTGTTCAATTTGAACTCTATAAGATATAGGCAATGCAGTCTTCAGGAAAATTGATGATTCAACTGTGGTTTCAATGCGACACTGCTTTCGAACTCAGACCAAGAACTCTGCACACAAAGAATCCCACAATCCTGCTAACCTTCGACTTTGGAGAATTACAATTTTGCTTCACGGCCTTAGGTTTATCTTTTACGTGGATGGCGGCAGCCTGCCATGTCCTTTCATCATAATGCAGCCAATTAATTTCTGTTTTGTTTTGCCCTTTCAATAGTTTGGCCAATAATTAAATTGTACCCCCTTTACAACATGATTCGACCATCCTAAAAATCATTCGATCTCTAATTATGAATTTCGAAGAACTCGTGCTCCCTGGGCCTTCGAGACAAAGGACTCGGCCCTTTCAGTGGCCTCGTCCCTCAGTTTGTTCGAACAACGACAAATTCTGTCGACATACCAGTTGCAACAGAGCAATTACGCTTGGCTACAATTCTGGTTGACGTGTGCAACACCTCTCTGCGTATATGACAAACGACGTCCCCTGTAATCAGCTCGCCCCACCGGTTGGATGGATTAACCCAATTGCGGTTATGAGCGTGCCACCTGCTTCAGAGAAACTGTGACGGCTCATCCCAAGTCGATCTCAGACTTGCCATTGCACCAACTGAACGCAACTATACTTAAGATCTCTCTGCGTCCTTCACTGCGCAGCCGTTAATCCTTGTATGCCAATCATGACTCTTGCCAAAACCAAATGATTCCCGACCAGCTGAAGTGATGCATGTGCTTTCACATGGAGGCGTTCTAACATCACGATGCTGAGTCTAACTTAAAGACAAAGGTGCGAGTCTTGAATTGATGACGGGGCCGTTCCCACTTGAATGGCGGCTCCGAATGTGACTCGAGCTTAGTCAATTTGTCCCACACAGTCAATCTGTATTTTGATGATGTCAATATTCCGCCACCAGGTACCCAGAACTCCCAACGCATGTTAAACACAACTCGCAGATGTTGGATTTTGCCTAATCACATCACCATTTGTGTAGAGATGGAGACTATTGCTTCCGGAGGATAATTTGGCCATCACTTAGTGGAAATTTGACTTGTCAGAAGAAATTAACAGATCCAACCAACTTAACCCACATATACTTGATTTGGAACCAGTAACTCGGTTTCTCTGCTCGGCGGACAAGTCCTTCGATGTTATTTCCTCTTGCGGTGGTTCCTAGCACTAGGCCGATGCCAAATTATGAAAACAATGGAACTCAACACCTCAGAAGTGCCTATTCTGTCTTCTGAAGTCAACGATCTTGACTTTTGTTCCTCCATGTCCTTGTTGCTCACTTGATCCAAGTGGTCCTCTGAAGTATACCACAAACTTGGTCCTTCCAGAACACTGTGACTTTGATAACCTTGAACAAAATAATGCCTTTTGGATGATTAATAAAATTTCCCAGGACACCTTCAAATAAAAATAAACATTGGCCTAATTTGTGGCATAATCATTAAAAATGAGAAAGAATTTGTCTAATGTTTATGGCCAAGACAAATTTCCCCAGACATTATCGAAATAAGCAATTTGGAGAATTCAACGATTTGTGAAACCACTGCTAATAATCCTAAAACCTCCGAACCCTAATAACAACCACTAAAAATCCCGCAGGCTGAGCCAAGACCAAGGCTCTGATACCATTGTAATGTCCGAAATGCCAAAAAATTGGAACGTTCTTGAAATTTTAACTCAGAAATGCTTTAGATAAATTTGCCATCCATAAATAGAAGATTGCCATGTAAAATTTAACAACACAAGACATGCAATTAACAATAATAAGCAGAAGGAAATCTTAGCTTTATTTATAATATATAAATTGGGGTTTTACATGCATATCCAATCGAAATAGCTGAGATGAAAAGATGGCCTGCAAGATAATCTGCTGCACTGCACCGACCTCCACAACTGAACAACTGCACTCTCCCTCCAAAAACAATTGCCATTGAATCAACTGAAAGACAATGAAACACCAATCGAGGACCTGAATGATCCTCACTCCAATATCCTTGAAGCTCTATGAAACTCCTGAATGAAGTCTCCTCAAAGAGAGTTTGGTTTTCGTGCAACACTCAACAACATACCCGAGGGTTTCTGTCCTGGGGCTACCAATGAAGTAGAGAACCAAATTCTCAAACCTCTCACACAAGACAATGATCAAATCTAAGATGTCTCTAAGTGACCTCCTCCTCCCCTTTATAGATATGATGGATAGATCTCCAAGCCTCTAGAAGCATCTTATTTTATTATTTTATTATTAGTCTAGAAGCTCTTCCATTGATTTTATCTTAGTGACTTTTTATTTTAATTTTATTTCACTTAAGTAACTTTTGGGCCTTTTCCTCTAATTACTTATTTTTCCTTAATTAAATGACGAATTAAAGTCATTTTTAATTGGGGAAAATGGTAAATCGCCCACCATACTCTCTCCAGCCACTATAAGTCACTTCTCAACATCCCATCATGAAGATCTTCTCATTCCGGTTCCAACGAGCTATTACAATGAGGTGTTCCGTCAAACAATCTTCTTAGAATGCCACCTCAAGCATAATTAATTAAGTTAGGCTCCATAATAACGCTAATTTTTGAAAGTTGTCGTAATGCGACGGAACAAAAGGCAAATCGTGCCGATGATGAAATATGGCAAGCGAATGCCATCAGATCCCGTAAAAACTCCTGAAAACTCCCTCAGAACCCCTGATGACACGAACTTGCTCCAATGGCTTGGCCATCCCTTGTCCTGGAAATCCACATTGGTTGTACTATGGAGGAAAATAGAAACGGGGACATTACAACACACTTGGTGGAGCATATCTATTGGTTTTTGGTTAAACCCTTAACTCCTCTATCACTGTGCTATTCAAATCTCTGTGGATCTAACAAATATCTTTCTCGTGTGTAAATTTTTTTATTTTGATCAGATCTCGATTACTTGGGGAAGTTTTAGCTGAACCAACCAACTACTTGAGGAACAAGGACTAAAGAACCCATAGTGGGACATCTCAAAGGCTTATCATACAAGATTGCATTAAAGGGAGTTTCTTTTCTTGTGCTCTACAAAGATCACTTATTTTCAAGTTTAATATCTCATTTATTTTCAAAGCACTTTCATTGATCTATCTGCTAATTCTAAAGCTGTATTATCTGATCTATGGGCAGAGGTGTCCTCATACCCATAGATTAGATTTGTAAATATTTGTAAATACTTTCTTTATTGTAAAATTTGTGTATATTTTCTAACCCTTTTTATTCTTCTTGTAGATCTTGTATAGATATTTCAAATTTTCTTTTCTTTTTCTTGCAGATCTGAAGTTAAGACAAGGGGTTGGATTGGAAAATTTGTTAAATTTTATTTGCAGGAGAAATTTTGGGCATCAAACAAAAACTCAAAATTTTCTTGAAGGAGATACCCCTGCTCTTCGCTGTTAAAACCTTCATCCTCTATCTAATATGTTCACACCCTAGCTTCTATGGTTTTGAGAGGTTTTCAACGTGGATTTGGCAGGGATATATTTCTGAAGGGCTTTGAAATTATTCCTAAAATTTTTATGCAGGCCACAAGCTCTTTTGACGGTCACCCTTGTTCCTAAAGCAAATAGTTTCAGATGTTTTATTTATTTATTTATTTTCTGCAGATCAATCTGGAAGAGGATTGGATTGGGGTTTTAATTTTTTTTCTTACAGATCTTTGAAGGAGCCACAGGCAATTTTGGAAGCCATCCTCCGTCCCAACTAAAATTTCTATAAGGATCGATTCAATTTTTGAATGGCCATCTTTTTTTTTCTGAAGCAAAATCGAATTTGTACAGGCGTTTTCAATTTTGTCGAAGCTGTCTGCATATTTGTCCTTGGCCGTGAACGCAAGAAGAGCCTCCTCGCTCTTTTGCATATCCCCTTGAACGTTTTGCTGCTGAATTCAATTTTTTTTTTGAAAATGTAATCATTTGATTTGCATTTCAAGCTTGGAGAATTTCAGAACCAAATTTTGTGGAAGCCGCATAATTTTGGAAGCTTCTTCCTTTTAGGCCACAAATATTAGAGGGCATTTTTCTCTCCTTACATAAAATTCTTTTCATCTGAAGTCACTAGGGATTGAACGAGATTATTTTCTTTTAGAAACATTTTGGAAGAGATTAAGATTGGGACCTTAATATTTAGAGTTCTCCTAAGCCGCGGGGTTTTTTCTAACACCTTGCATTTTGACAACAAATATTTTGGAGCGGGCTTCATTTGGGAAAGGTCATTTCCCTTTGGGAAAAATATTTCCGTTAAATTTTTTTATTTTTATTTTTATTTCTCTATTTGTTGTTGTTTTTAGGCAAAATTAAAATCATTCCCCCATTGTTACAATGAGGAAGGGGGTATTTAAATTTCTATTTGTAAAACTCCTCCTTAAAGTTTGAAACCCTTTCTCCTGTATAAAGGATTCTCTTTGTAATTTTAATAAAATAATTTTTTCCTAGAGGGAGCTTGGGATTTATTCCCATGGTATCCCACGCTCTAATTTAGTAGGGGGGTTTATATCTGACCACATTTAGGTGTACATTTTAGGCGACAACAAGACCAACATTTTTAGGAGAAGAATTTATGGATGAAAAAGAAGATTGATCACCAAGGACTTGGTTTATTTCCTTTTCCTTTGGGCATATGGAGTCTAGGAGGCTCAATATGAGCTAAAACGTTTGTAAGGAGCCTAAAAATTGATGCCCTATGTATCAATTTTAGCATTTACGCACTTCAAAGGATAGTGGAATTTGAGCTGAGTTCAAAGGATTCCTCCACTAGGAGCATCCATTACATGTCATACAATGAATAACGTATGCAATTCTCAACTAGATAGTCTTTCAAAATTAATTTTCAACAATTAGGGCACAATGTAGCATAATCTGGAAGCAACAATTCCATACATTAGACGATTTTAAGAGAAAATTTCATCAACATTAAGCACTTACAAGACAACATGTAGTATATCCATCCATTATCCAAAGAAATAGCTCCAAATACAAATCAAACTAACTTCCAAACATCGAAATGCATCCAAAGATCTCCAATAGCCAAGAAGGAACAAGTGCGAAATTTTCAAAGAGGTCCGAATTATCTAAGTGATGATGATGAGAGAGTGAAATGAGCTCTCTCTTATTTATACATGTCTAATGATCTCTAATTTAGCGTGAGAGCCCCTCAAATTGTAAAATAATTGGCTTGATACTAGGTGAGGTTACAAGCCAACCTCATATCCAATGCAAAACATAAAAATTAGCCCACAAAAGAGGCTGAAAAGCTAACATCATGCATGTGTACGCACTTTTAGGGCATACGTTGTGCTCCTCCAGTGCCAAGTCAAGTGTAGAGGGCTCCAAAAATACGAATCTAGGGGTTGGCCCCTAAATTTCCGTGCATATCATCTTGTGGACCACAATTTTGTGTTTGGGGCACAAAATGGGTCTCATGTGCCTCTCTGTGATAGAATAGGCTGGCTGTGCTCCAACGTTGAGGGCTTAGAATATGGTGCTAACGCTCCCATGTCTCCTGTGGTGAGACAAACCTCATCTGGTCCTCATATCAACTGCCAAAACCCGTACATACTGCTAAGTCGACTGGGCGCATGTTGGTCCAAGTGCATCATCTCATGAATAATGTGGGAAAATTTGCAGACTGTTGCGGTACTGTAGGTACCCGTGGAATGGAATGCTGCTTTGCAAGTGATAGGAGTCCCATGACTCTCAATGCTTCACCTGTAGGGTATCATAATGCTCCTCTGGTAGATTTGGGCCCCAGTTAAGTTGCTGAGTCCATAATGAAAACCACCTGCCAATCACACACAATGTCCAATGCTTTTGGGTCAGATTGCCCACCTTCTAACAAGGGATCTTAACAAATGGGTGAGGAAACACACAACTAATGTAGGTGGTACACAAAGTGGCACATTGCATCGGCTACAAAGGGGCTGTCAAGGGATGTTGGCTGTTGGCTGGAAGAAGATGAATAGGAGAAAAGTTCTCCTAAGGGTACCCACTTTTGGTGGGTAACAAAAGTAAAATTAAATAGGATAAAGAGAGGCTACAAATTCAGAAAGAACAGATGACAGAATTGCATTTTGGAGAAACTACTTCAGCCATGATATTCTTGTTGAACTAGAAGTAGACTTCTATATATTGCAGCCTGTATTGCAAGATGTGAAGTGGAGCACCAAAGTACAAATGAACATGGCTAAGTCGTCTTATTCAAGACATGGTGCAGAAAGGAGCCGTGGAGCTCTAGTACATATATGAGTAAATTGCTAACATTTCATTAAGTAAATCTTGTATACTTAAGAAGCAAGCTTGAAAGAATATTCTTTCCTCATTGAGAGGGAGCAATGATGTCCTTAATAAAAAGCAAGGCATCTTTTGAAAGCCAGATGGTCTTGGCTAGGTCGTAAAAGACTTTAACCAAAAGTTGAATGATTCCAGGGCAAAATTGGGCAAATATTCTAGAAGCCAGATGGACTTGGCTAAGTCATAATGGACTTTGACCGAAAAAAATAAATGAAATTCACCCAAAAAGCCATAATGAACTCTGGCTAGGTGAATGGAATTTTTTTTAAAGCCATATGGACTTGGATATCAAAAGGACTTGAATAGGTCATAATGGAATTTGACCAAGAGAAACTGATAGAAGCCATAATGGACTTTGGAAAATTACCCTGAAAGATGGAATGATCTATAAAATTTGCACGTGAAAAATTACTTTTCCCATTCCAAGATGGATTTATCTATGAGCCCATGAACTTTTCTTATGAAGGAGAATTTCCAAAAGGAAATTTGTTGCTAGGGATACCTCCCTCGTTAAGAGGGAGTGTTGATTTTTTGTAGCATCGGTAGGTATTCCCCCATGCCAAATAGGCCTCCTAAATTGGCCAAAGAAAATTGCATAAAATGAAAAATAATAATTATTATTTCTGGCCTTCATGTAGGTCCCAAAAGACAATTTTACCTCACCATGTGAATGGGTGTGACCTTTGGTCAAAACCCACCTTGTTTGACCACTATAAATATCAATTCGACCTCCATCATTTAGACAATTTGGATCACTCACAATCTTATATAATCCTGTTCACACTTGCGAGGAGGAAATTTCTGAAGTTTAATAAAGACATTGAAGCTGCTTGTTGACCATCTTTGACCTGCCTGTTTTGACTGAGATTCGGACTGCTATTTTGACTGTTGTTTGACTAAATTCTGGACGGGTTTGACTAAAGAAGAAGGCTGTGTTTACCACAGAAGTTCAGACCTATTTGATTGAGTTCTTCTGGATGCTGTTTGACTGAGTCTTTCGACAAGTTTGACTGTGGAAGGGAGACTATTTTGATCGCAAGAATCTCTAATTTTGATTGAGTCCTGGGCAATTTGACCATAGTTTACGTTAGGTCAAATTTCGGCTCTTTTGACTAGAGTTGATTAACATGCTTTTTGGAGGATTTTAATCAACATTTGACCAAATTTGACTAGTAATTTGAATTTGGATCGGGCACAAATTTCTAGAAAGATTCTGATTTTGTCATGTTCCCAATTTTTGTCATGGATCACAGAAGCCAAATTCCTAATTTTGGAGATATTAAATAAAAAGGAGAAAATATCATTTTTGTGGGAGAAAGGTGGAAATTATTATTTTAGTGGAGAATGGTGGCAAAATAATGTTTTATTAGAGAAGGGAGGTAAATTTTTATTTTAATGGAGAGTGGTGGCAAAGTAATATTTTATTGGAGAATGGAAGGAAATTGTTATTTTATTGGAATGGTGGCAAATTATTATTATATTAAAATGGCAGAAAAAAGTGGAAAATGGCCCCCACCAATAAAATAACAAGGAAAAAGGGAGGATCTAGAAGCTAAAGGGAGGCTCCATGAATAATTATAAAAGGAGGAACTCAATTGTAAAGACATTCTATCTTATCATTTCTATTTGACATTTGAGAAGAAGCTCAATCGAGTTTCTAAGAGTTTCCAGCGATCAAAACTTTCTTCGGTAGAATTCAAGTGCCACCCTAGTTAGCTCTTGGGGAAGATCATTTCAGATCTTCCAATTGGACATATTGCAGAGAATTTTCCAGCATTTGAATTTATTACTTGCAGGAGGCTCCAGTATTGTGTTTGCTTGCAGGGTTTGTCAAATCGCCAGTAGGGCCAAGTTTCTAATTTCAAGTGGGGAAGTCGAATTCTTCAAGGCCAATCTTCCATCTCTTCAATAGGAGGGCCGAGTTAAATCTTGTGAGGACCGAATTATGGTAACAAAGGCCAAATTTTTGATCTGGAAAGGGAACCGAAATTTTGTTTATACCAAGGCCAAAATTGCTCTGTCAATCTCCAAGCCTGTCATTTCAGATTTGAGTCTGCATGCAGCAATACTTGTATAAACCCATAATACCATAAGCAGGGTTTATTGATCAGCATTAAGGACTGAGTTTGATGCTCGGGGGGGCTGTATTAGTCATCATTCCTTCATAAATTTCCAGAGCCAAGGGTGATTCAATTCATGTCTGCAAGGATGGGTTGAATTGACTAGAAGGAGAGGACGAATTTGGTGAGATTCCAGGCATCATATCCCAGGAGGCTGAGTAGTACGTGTGCATAAGAATTATGGTTCCAAACTCAGCCATGGAAGGACTGAACTCAGAACTGAAGTGGTCATTGTTACATTAGTATTCCAGATTTGAAGTTATTCCCCCGAGTCTGTGTTTTCCTCTGCCTGTAGCAGCTTATCCCTTAAGAGATCAAATTGGCAGTCTCCCTTTTGGTTGCAGACTGGTATTCACCACTTGTTGGATGAATTCTGGGCTTGTAGGCTGAAAGTACATGCTGAAGGAGACCAAATTTATGAGCTGTTACACAGTGGGCAGTCACCCATTCTACTTGCTGTGCATTCGCTGAAGATAAGGACAAGTGGACTGGTCTGACTGAAAGAAATACACCAGCTAGTCTGTCCTGAAAAAGTATACTCTTCCAGCCCCTCATTGAAGGATGTTCCAGGTTCTTCTCTTTGTGTATATGCTGTATATGAATATGTTGGCAAACTGATTTCAAGCCTGTTCATTTCCAGAATTTATTGTCATTGTCTCGTACCAGCATTAAGTAATCCTTCATTATCAGATTTATCCTTATGAGAAGGTAGCGTCCAGTTTGTAGTAATGCAATTAATGTCAGCTGCACATGTCATTTTCTGAATGTTATATGCTGTTAGAAATTGATGATTTGAGGTCTGGTTGAATGTTTAAGGCAAACAAACTAAATAATACACGCACAGTAGCATGCGCACAACCTGTTGACAAAACCCCTCACTGAAGGAACTCACAAAACTCAGAAAACTCATTGGTCATTTTCGGGATATTTCTAGTTGGGAATATTACGGATTTTTTCTTTTGAAGAATTAATTCTCCGAAGAAGAAAAGTTGTTGGGTTTTTCCTTCAAGTGGGTTTTGCCAGGGTAAATTTGTTGTCTCTATTGTGCTTGGATGTCTCTTATTGATCCTACTTTTATTGTATTACTGTTGAAGATTTTCCATGTATAATTGCTTAATCATGTTGAGAAATCTGGGGGCAGCAACATAGAATGATTTCTCTTTTTTTGATAACTGTTTGTGGATTATTTCTATTTCACTTAATTAGCTTCTTCTTTTCCTTGTTTATTATTAGAGTTTTCTTCATCAAACAACTACCAAACCATAAAGAACAATAAGACAAAGGACACAAGATATAGGCGATCAGCTACGGCCAAAACCTCTCCAATATGAGAGGAAAACCCACAAGAATTCTTCTTCTTATAGGATCGTCAGTTGACGAATTCCAAGACCTAGACCCTTGACCAAGACTCCTCCAAGACCAAGTCAAACCTTGCCTCTTCTTGCCATGTCAAACTTGCAACTTCTTATTTGTCTTCAACCTCTAGACTGCAATTTCGACCTCTCTTTTTGCAATTTTGGCTCATCTGCAACTTCTGCAATTTTCGGCCCTTGCTGCAGAAAACCTAGGCCACACGTGTGAGAGGAAATGGAGAGATCTGCCTTCTTTACCCTTCGCTAGGCCTCCTTCTTCTTCCTAGTGATCTCGGTCCTCAAAACAGTCCTTATTGACACCAACACTTAGCTCTTTGATGGTACTGCAACTCGGCTTCCCTGCAACATATTGAAGACCTAATTTCTTCGCACTTGTGGAGAGAAGTAGCCCAAAACTAATCCAGAAACCTCGTTCTTCTTTTCTTCCTTTGTCCTCTTCTACTTCACACTTTTTCTCATCCTTGTGATCGAAGTTTTGTGAGTGAAGTGTGTCTCTAAGGTGAGGTCGAAGTCTTCTTTATATAGGCTTTCTGTCCATGATTTTAGGCCAACTTGAACTGTCTCTAGGCCGACTTGTTGCTTTTGTAGGCGGACTTGTTCATTGCAACTTGACAAGGTCTTGGAGGGTCCTTTGACTGAAATATATTCCTTTTTCAATATTTAAAATGCCCCAAATGGGTCTTTGATTCATGACAATGACTTAATGATTTGTAGATTCAATAACAAGCTCTAGGAGCTCACAATGAGAGCTTGACCTAAAAATAAATTTCCTTGAGCATGAAACCCATTCCTCAAGAACAACAATAACAAATTTATTTTTCTCATTACATCAAATACAAAAAATCATGATTATATATGTCATTCTATAGACCGAATCTAGTTACATATTTCAACACTCCCTCTTAACTAGGGAGGTATTCATAATCCATACAAGGTACTTGGACATTCTCCATCTGAGAATTCTCATAAGAAGAGTCAGATTGGTAACTCATATGTTCAACATCTTATCAACTAGCGTTGTCACATGGCAAGGCCTTGACTAACAACTCTATCTCTCCATCAGAGCAAAGCATAATGTTGGCGAGACTAATGACTGATAGACACCATCATCATTGTCTCTCAAGGCACATACCCCACTCGAGTGGTCACAGGGTATGTCCTTCCAGGACTATTCTTATCTTGGATTCCTAGCCCTCAAAGAATATCGGTCCTCTTCGACTACTCTTACCTTGGATGCCCTACCACATCCTCAAAGAGCATTAGATGCCAGATGCTTACCCAATCCTCCATTCTTTCTTCGCAATTTGAAGACAAGAATGATGTGTCTATCCTTCCTCATGGCCTTCACTAAGACTTACAGTGGTTAGTGTTGGTCTAGTGCATGGCACATGAAGTAGAGAACCATATCTGTCACTCCCTATTAACAGGGGAGGACCAACCCATTCCAATAATAGGAATGTACCCAAGCTCCCTCTTATGCAGGGACTTGTCCAAGCTCCCTCTTAACTAGGGATTTTTTTCAACAACTTACTTGTTCTTCAGTGGAGATCATGGTACCTTCAATTGCTTGAAGAGATCCTCCTTTAGATGTCATGAATTTCATCTTTATCGTTATGGAGCCTTCATCTTTTAAGACTTATTTGTAGGGCATCGACCAACCATTGCTTTCCTTCATTAACCATGTCAGTTATGTCATTCCTTTCTTCATCCGAAATTGATCTTCTAGTCCACATCTGACTTTTCTTCATACAACTAATTCTTCAAGTCATGTTTCCTTTAGGATCTTTCATCCAACCACATGAGTGCTAGTAGTAGGTGACATCTACAACTCTCTTTTGGTAGCCCTGTATCAACGCATCTAGATGTTGTTCAAAAATAAAAAATGAACATCAAATCAAAGTTACCTTTTGTGATGGCCCTTCATCATGACATCTTCTTGTAGCAACATCAACATCCTGCATACATATTGATAGATCTCCAAGATATTGAATGTCAAGGGTCTCCTTCCTTTTTAGACTTCATCAGAGTCTTCATACCTTTTCCCTAGAGATGTCATGGTCAATTCTTCTAGTCATCAAATGTTGATTTTCTTTTTCTACGTGATCATAGTTGCATCTTTCACGATCTCTTCCTTATTTATTCACATATTGATCCCCATGAACTTTCATCCATAGTTCCTTCATCTTTCTCAAACACCTCATATTCCATATGAGGACATATTATGTTGATTTGATCTAGCCAATATGTGAACCATATCTTCATGCATCTTTCCAAAGGAGGAGATCCTTTTTCTTTGATCATGCTCATGAGATGGAACATTTACCCATGCAACCATATGACGACATGACTTAATTAAATACATGTATACATACCTCTTTCCTTCTTTTGGTCATTTAGGCTTCCTTCAACAACTTTCTTTCCTTGATTGAGAGTTCTTCAATCATCTTGATCTGCTGCACTTCTTTGTCATCAAACCATCATCTTTCTAAACAATAAATCCCATACAAGGTGGAATTCTCAGCGAGACGCTTCTTCCAAGAGAGGTGAGCCTTTGCAAATTTCAAAACTGAAATCCTATTGCAGCAACTAGACTTTATTTTTTCTAATTGTTAATTATTTTAACAATTTATCTGCTACGACAAATATCAAATAAATCACACTGTAATCTTCACAAATAAAATTATGGAAATAATATCGTTGGAAACTGAGAAAATACTAGTACACACATAAAAATGACACTATTTTTTTGGACAAATGTCCCCGGAAAAACCCAACTTGGGAAAACTGGTGCAGTAGCTGAGGGTTTTTATTACTATGCAACAATGAATTCTGAGTACAATCTATGGATGCCCAATTAGCAATCCAAACAACAAGAAAATGTGGGCAAAATTATTTAAGGGAATTACCCTTCTTCCACAAGCAACCCCGACACAACTTTCCTTAAGAAAACTCGTCCTCTTGGACCCTTTGCGTTAGCCTCTGTGCAGACCCTATGATGTCTACCATCTGAATTGGCTTTGCTGAAGTCGTTCTGCTTGCCTTTGCTGAGGAAATCTCTTTTCTGACACTCTGGAACCTCTGCGCGACCTCTGGAACTGAAAATTATTTTTTCTCTAGCTAAATCAAGTTGCTCTTCTGAAGCAATTGGCAGTCCTCTGTGTTGACTCACTGGGAATAACTCGACCCCTTGCTGCTACCTCTTCAGATCTGGAACAGATCACTGTCTCTGCCCCTCACTGACTGTACTTCGATTTCTTGCTTTCCGACAACTGCTGCTGCTCTCTAGAAATTGATCTGCCAAGGAAATCGAACTTCTGGTGTGTCTTCTCCAAGTGCCCATCGACTTCTTATAATCCTTTGTTGGTATTCCAACGACCAAAATTAAATCTTAATCAAGGGCCTAGATTAATTCCTTGTCGATCCATGTGAGTTTCTAGAGAATTCTCACCTTGATTATAAATTCTGATTAATTAACCATATTCCCTAAGTTTAGACTTAGGAAATATTTAAAAATCCGTTAAAAATATAATTAAGCTATCTCGAGGTGGAATTTCTAGAAACGATTTCTTGGTTTTGGAGATCTCATGTATTCTAGCCTCTCCACCAAATTTTGTGGCTAAAACAGGTTCGATGCTACAAAAAAACTAACACTCCCTCTTAGCGGGGATTGTGTTCTAGTGTTGCACATCCTGCCACAACACTTTGTCTCTATATCATCCTCTGTCATGTTGCTGATGCCTGGCTGCTGCCAATGTTATTGGAACCAACGAAACTGGCCTGTTCGACCGGTTTGGGGCCAAAACCAGTCCGTGCAGGAACAAACCGGTTCAGAGGCCGTTTCAGCCAATTCACAAAGTGCACGACCGCGCGGCCTGGGCTTAAAAAATTCCTTTTTAATTTTTTTCCCCTAATTTCTAACCTACTCTAGCCCCCCCTCTACCCCCCCACCTTAAAGCTATTTAAACCATAGCATTAAAACCGATCGGCTTGAACCGGAAACCCGTCAAATCGGCCGGTTCATTAGCCGACCAGGTGAAACCGATATAAAAACCAGGTTCGACCCTCCTGTTCGCCAAAAAAACCGGTCCGACCGATGCTAACCGGACGGTTTAGGATGGAACCGACAGTTTTATGGTCAAACCAGCCGGTTCCATCCCGCTGTTTCATAGCTAGGCCAACTATGGACCCCACATAATGCATTTTGTGAGTTTTGGAGCTTTTTTGATGGAAATTTAGGGTTGTTTTCCTCCAAAAATATCCCCTCTAAGAAAAGCATGCCTACCCTCTCATTTTCCGGACACATCCCTAGCAATGTTGGCAATTAATGGTAATGTTAATTTCTTAAATTTTTAACATTACCATGAAATGACTCAGGATGTTTTAGAGTGGTTTCGACCTCATTGGATTTCATATGGAGAAGCTAGAATTTTAGATTTCACTGAAAATTCAACAGACTTGATAGTTTTCAGGGTTTCATGGTTTGGGGGTTTGCAACGTTTCCATTTGATTCTATCACGTGTAAGGGTATGAGATTGGCATTTGATCAAGAGCATGAAGCCCTTTAAGAACCTTGATGTTGGTGGCATTGATTGTTGAACTTTGTTGATGTTGGTGGTATTGATTGTTGAACTCCCCTACCGTGGCCTTAACAAGAATGTACCCTTCACTCAAAGGAAAACAATTGGTTAGGCATGGTAATCTTTTTCTACCGCATTTTAAGGTTGAGGAGATGAACCCTTCACTCAAACCAAAATCATTGGTCAGGCATGTTAAACTGTTTCAATTTCTATCATGTTACAAGGTTGAGCAATCCAAGTCTAAAGAATTTGAGCTAGATGATGTTTATGTATCTCTTGTTGATGATCCCATTTCTAGTAGTGATGAATCAATGATGAGTTTCATGAGAGACCATGTTGCTCAGTGATTTGTAGTTTTAATGTCTATTTTTGCTACTACTACTACTACTATTAAAGTTGTAGAGGAGTTTTGGGAGTCCTCAAACTCTGAGCCATATTATTTATGTAGCTCATGTTGATGATCCCTTGTCTAGTAGTGGTGATGATTTTGATCATGATGAGGAGTGATCATGTTGTTTATCATGTAGTCTTGTAGTAGGCCAATGGCCTCATAGCTTGTAGCATTGCTTTTGGACTTTATAGGCCTTTTGGAGCTTCATTGCTTATGTATTTTTTCGATGATATGTATTGCACTTGGTGCCATTTTGATATTCACCTTTACATGGTATATAAATGAGTAAACTTTGCATATTTTGTCTCAATGATGAGTTTCATGAGAGACCATGTTTGTAATATCCCCAGAGGGGAATAACCAGTAATATAACAGAAATATGCCAGACAGATATAGAAAATGTAATGCTGAACCAGATCACTGAATCATGACACATGTAATACCAGAAACTGAGCCATTTTATTAATCAGAAAGTACATAGAGAGAAGTACAAATAAATCAGAATCAGTGCACCTATCCTTGCCCTAGGCAAGTGATGACCCTCCCATACAAGAAAATGGCTGCAATAAGGACAGCGTCCTAGCTGCTCTGGAGATGAACTACGCTGGTACTGGGGCTGATCTCTAACTGCAAACCCTCCCTACTGGAAAACGCTGTCTCTGCTAGTGACAGCGCAGAAACTCGTGAAGCACAAGGCCCTCAATCCTCCAGACAGATGAACCTGCTACAGAATGCTGGAAACCCTGATGAGCCCCCCCTCACAATAGCCTGCTCCTCAGGACTGCGTCTCTCCTGATGGATCTTGAAGCCTCCAATCAGACCTGCGTCCTTCCCTTCCTGATTTGCGTCCTCCAATATCAGATCTGATGCCAAACCCTCAGATCTATACTAGATCTGGAACTATATCCTCATATCTACAGCCTCTAGGGCTAGATCTGGTGTTATTCCTTCAGATCTGGGCTAGATCTATCAATATCTTCTCAGATCTGTCACTCCTTCAGCTGGATCTAGTGCTAAACCTCCAGATCTGCAACATACAATACTAGATCTGCAACATACAAGACTAGATCTGCAAGATCTATCCTTCCCACAACTGGATCTAGCAATAAACCTTCAGATCTGCAACCCTTACCTCCAGAAATGGACAGCGTTCTCACTCTAGGGCTAGACAGCGGCCTTCTGCCTCCCAAAACAGCGTTTTCTCTGCCAGACTGGAACTGCGTCCTCCTTGGACAGCGTCCTCCCCTCCTGAAAGGCACAGCGTCCTCCTTCCAGATGAGACAGCGTCCTTCTCCTTCAAGAATCAGCGTCCTTCCTCCTCTTCCTCTGCGCAGCCACAAGAGGGCTTTCTCCTCCTCAGTTATACTTCAGAAATTGCTGCTGCTTCACTGCTGGAACTGAAAAGTGTACTCAGAACAAACCTCACTAGGGCGGGCACTCGAAGTCCCCCGAAGCTAAGGGTGAAACCAAAAAAACCTTACCAGGGCAGGCACTCGAAGTCCCCCGAGGCTAAGGGTGAGATCTCCGACCGGAGACACTCGTGCACTAAACAGTGCTGCAGACCGACTAAACAACCGGCGTACTGAAGCAGACAAGAGTCCAGCTATCAATAAGAATATCAAATCATGAATGATCAAATGAGGTGAGAGCCTCTCCTTTTATAACACCAATCTCCCTCCAAAACTCAACTCATCCTGGATCTGCGCAGTTTACCTTGGGTTAACCTTATGTCTCCTTCATCATATCCACGTGGACCCCCAAGGTCCCCTCTCTAAGTTACAACGTCAAGCTACTAGGAAAAAGAACACTTTATTATAAAGTGAGTTGACTAAAGTGAGGTGACCCCTCTTATTTCTCACTTTATTTATTATTCCTATCTAAAGCAGCAAAATAACACAAAAAATGCAATATTCCAATTAGCAAAGCTAATTGGGAATATTACAATGTTGCTCAGTGATTTGTAGTTTTAATGTCTATTTTTGCTACTACTACTACTACTATTAAAGTTGTAGAGGAGTTTTAGGGGTCCTCAAACTCTGAGCCATATTATTTATGTAGCTCATGTTGATGATCCCTTGTCTAGTAGTGGTGATGATTTTGATCATGATGAGGAGTGATCATGTTGTTTATCACTAATATGTAATCTTGTAGTAGGCCAATGGCCTCATAGCTTGTAGCATTGTTTTTGGACTTTATAGGCCTTTTGGAGCCTCATTGCTTATGTATTTTTTCGATGATATGTATTGCACTTGGTGCCATTTTGATATATTCACCTTTACATGGTATATAAATTAGCAAACTTTGCATATTTTGTCTCTATTGGCTTGGAATATGGTTACAAATCTTACAAATAGCTTTTTTTTTTATTAAAAAATAATTATTTAATATATGTTTTGAAAAACTGGTTCATTTAGACCTGACCAGTACCGGTTAGACCGATTACGGTCAAAAACCCAGTTCATTAGGTCCACCGGTTCCGGTTTTTAATACTATGATTTAAACACCCCCACCCCCTCTATTTCACTGGCACTATTTATTTGAGTCTCTTGCAATTCTTGAGTTGAGTTTGGTGAGGAGAATTCAGAGAGTTTTTTGTAGGGTTGTTCTGAGGGAGATTTTTTGCAGATTTGAAGAGCTAATTGGAGTCTTGGAGAGCTGTTGGGTTGGCAAATTTTGAGCTACTTCAAATATTTTATTTTCCCAGAGATCTTTGGGTTTTCTTCAATGGTTTTTGTTGGGGCTGCTACATAGTTGATTTTAGAGGATTTTGGAACTTATTTTCTCCAAAAAATTTAGAGGGGTAATAAAGGAAATTTTTGCCATTTTTTTGTTCCATTTTTCTCCAAAAATCAGTTCTTTTTTTCCCAAAAAATTTAAAAACCCCTGTGTTTTTATACATATTTGTAGTGGCTGCTCTAGAGCTGATTTGGGAGGATTTTGGAGGTGATTTTCTCCAAAAAATTTAGAGGGTAAATCAAGGAAATTTTTGCCATTTTTTTTTGTTCCATTTTTCTCCAAAAATCAGTTCTTTTTTTCCCAAAAAATTTAAAAACACGAGTGTTTTTATATATATTTGTAGGGGCTGCTCCAGAGCTGATTTGAGAGGATTTTGGACCTGTTTTCTTTAGAAAATTAAGAGGGAAATTCAAGTATTTTTTCAACCATTAATGTTCAATTTTTCTTCAAAAATCTATCCTTTTTTCCCCTAAAATTTGTAGAACTATAGTGTTTTTTTGCAGAATCCAGATTCGTAATTATTTTTTCGAAAAAAATTGTGGCTGTCATTTTCTACTATTTTTTTCTCAACAACAGTTGAAATTTGCAGGGTTATTTTGAGGGATTTCGTTGGCAAATTTCTGAGGGAGATTTTTGAGCTGATTGAAGAGTTTATTTTCGGATTGGTTGGATCTTCTTCTCTTCTCAAAATTTATAGATCTTCTCCAGGGATTTCATTGCCTCTATTCCTCTTTTATTTTTCTCTAAAAAAAATATCCATAGAATTCTAAAAACCCTAGGGTTTTCTATGTAGATTTTTCATTTCTTCCTCATGGCCCCCTAAAACAAGAATGATCCAGCTTGGGTTCACTGCCATTTAAATGAACAAGGGATACAAGTCTGCAGATATTGTGGGAAGGAAGTTAAGGTTGGGGGGATCCATAGAATTAAAGACCACCTAGCACATTGGAGAGGGCAAGTAAAAGCTTGTGAAATTGTTTCTGATGATCTTAAAGCAGAGATGCAAAATCTAATTGAAGCCTACAACTAAGAAAAGGGGAAAAACAAAAGAATTAAAAAAGATATAGGCAAAAGTCAAAAGGATGATGCTATGCTTAGTGACCTTGATTTTGAAGAATATATGCCTAGTTTTGAAGATTCCTCTAGTTTCACTGGTAGAGGTGGAGAGGGTAGTTCAAGTGCTTTTATCTTGAAGAGGACAACAACCAAGGTTGCGGGGAAGCTTCTCCCCCCTCTCGAACCTGCCCCCAATTTGCGCTCCGAGCAGGAGCGTTTTGGGAGCGCTTAGAAGTGTGCTCCCGAAAACTCTCCCTGAGGGGAGCGTTTTCAGGAGCGCGCTCCCTAAACAGGAAAAATGCTCCCTGTTTTTAGGGAGAGTTTAGGGAGCGTTTTAGGGAGTGCTTTTTTTAGGGAGGGAGCGTTTTTTTTAGGGATGGAGCGTTTTTTTTAGAAAGGGAGCGTTTTCGAGAGCATTTTTTTAGGGAGGGAGCATTTTCGGGAGCGTTTTTTTTGCTTAAAGACTTGATCCTAAATGAAATTACTTGCTCTCCATTTGCCAACCTAACTATACTGTCAATATAATTTGTGTATCAACTATTTTTTAACATATTATGATACAATTCCATTTGGTAATGGCCATTATTTTATTGTAAACCTAGGAAAGGTACGTCCTTTAACAATCTTGAGACAAAATTTCCTGCCATAAAGTGGAATGGATTTTGTTCAAACTAGTTGAAAAGCATACATCATATTCCTTTTATGCAAGGATCAACTACGAAGATATGAGTAAAGGCTAATTTTCATTAAGGAATAAAAACAAAAGCTTATCTTTAAGACTCATTGTGTTGTAGTTATTATAAGCAGAATATATGACCCTTTGAAACTCATTATTTAATTCAACAACAATTTCTCTCCACTATAAAAAGGGCCTAAATATTATGAAATCATTCTTTGTACTATTGTTAATGCCTTACACCTACTCCTTTCTTACATTGAAACCAAGTTGACAGTCCTTTGCAATCAAGATATGCCATTTTATTGGAGACAGTGATGGATGACCAAAATATTTGTTGATGTTTCATGAATGCCTCTACCCTTTTAGGTCATGGCCATATTGCTTGCATGAGATGGGGGTTTGTGTATTTTCCCATCTACTGTTTCTTAGAGATTTTTTGACCTTAATGGCAAAGTGGGTAACAAGTTGATGAAAATGCAATTGCTTAAACTTTGGATAATTAATGATATGCCTTCTAGGTTGAATTTCCCATTTCCTTAAAAGAAATTAATTTATTCCTTGGCAACACATTCGACGTGTTCTCCACCTGTTGGACATGACGAATACCTAAGCATTCAGCTAAAGTGCAGATCCCATTCTCCCCCTGGGGACTCACTTACGGCTCTAAGATTTTAACTCTATTATATTTTATTAAGCAAGATCCCATTTTTTTTTCTTAAGCGGCCATCACATAAAAAAGCATGTGGCTTTTTGCACAATGATATCAAAATCCAAGCCCCAGTTTAAGCTGCCTAATGTGACCCCAACATTACAATATCTTACCGTATCTCTTAAGATGATATTCTGTTAGATGTGTTCCAAAAAATAGATGTATCATGTGATTTTCTCAATATGTGTTCAGTGTTTATTAATATGCCATCATTTTTAAGATTTTTAAATCTTTACAACCATCTAGATTTCTATGGTTGACAATTTTCACATTATTTCATCCAAGACACCACAGGTTAGGGCTTTTTCATTTTCTTCTAGGTTACATCTTGGGAATTTGTGTAAATATTTTATTGGATCATTATCTTTAAGTGGTTGTCTGACATAAAGTATCTTCCCTTCATTCTTACATCTTTACAAATACCCTTTAACGTTTCTAGAGAAATTATTCTTTATTCTTACATCTTTACAAATACCCTTTAACATTTCTAGAGAAATTATTCACATTTTTTAATTATATTTTCCGAGGGAAGACAATGTCAACAAGCATTAAGGCCAAGCCTTAGAAGACTACCATTACCACGATCTGCTCAAATTTCAAAAATTAGAAATTTCTCGTGGCAAGAGGGCAAACAATAGATAAAATAGATTTACTAGTCTTTTCTAGTTTCTAGTAGGTTTTAACTTTTTATAACTGTTGAAACTTGACTATTTCATATTTAATTTGATATTTTTTGTAAACAATATATGACAATTTAAGTTTGAAGTTTGAAACTTTGAAGTTGGCAGTTATAAGTTTATAACTCATAATTCATTATGAATTATGAATATGATGCTTCATGAAATTTGAAAGTTGTTTCATTTCGTTTCATTTTATAACATTTCATTTCATGTTAAATATTCTTTTTTGTAAATGTTACACTTAGCTTACAACTATGGTGATCAATGAATTGATGATGATAAATGTTATATATTGAATTTTGAAAGCTTGAAACTTTAAGATTGATGAATCATGAGACTCAAGGGTCAATATATTGAATGTTTCTAACTTCTAGATTAGAAACATAACTTCTAGATTAGAAGATTATAACTTCTAGATGATTGATGTTATATGGTTCAATCTATGTTTTTATGTTTTTTATGTCTAATTCATCATTCTACATGCTTTTGTTGACACATATGCATCAAAATATAAAAATATATATATTATAAAAAAACGCTCCCCCGAAACGCTCCCAAACCGGGAGCTTTTGAAAATGGCGCTCCCGCTCCCGCTCCCAAGTAACCTTAACGACAACTCTTAAAGGGATTGACTCCTTTGTACTCTGCACCACCCTTGGTTCTCAACCAACCCTTGATGCTGAATGGAAGAAGATAAAGGAGGCTGTATATGAACACATTGCTAGATGGTGGTATGATGCAGACATACCTTTTAATGCTACTAATTCTGCATATTATCAACCCATGATTGATGGTATAGCTTCATGTGGAATAGGATTCAAGGGCCCTAGCATTCATGAGATCAGGGGGCCACTTTTAGAGAATGAGGTCCAAAGAATAGAAGAGTACCTTACAGAGTTCAACTAATCATGGACCAAAACAGGATGCACAATTATGTCTGATGGATGGACTGATGGTAGATCTCGCACCATACTAAATTTCTTAATTGCTTGTCCAAAAGGTATTATATTTCTCAAATCTATTGATGCATCTGATTAGGGGAAGGATGCACAATTGCTATTTCGTCTTTTGGATGAAGTAGTTATGGAAGTAAGGGTTGAAAATGTTATGCAAGTGATCACAGACAATGCCTCTAACTATGTTGCAGTGGGAAAGATGTTGGAGGAAAAACACCCCACCATTTGGTGGTCTCCATGTGTAGCCCATTGTTCAGACCTCATGCTTGAGGATATTGGCAAAATTGAGTGGTTGAAGAAGTGTGTGGATGATGCAAAATCCATAAACACATACATCTACAACCACTCATGGGTTTTGAACCTTATGAGAAAACATACATGGGGTAAGGAGCTTGTTCGATCAACCATCACACGATTTGCAACCAACTTTCTTTCGTTGCAATCCCTTGTTGAACAAAAATCGAACTTGAGGAAGATCTTTTCATGTGATGAATGTAATTCATCTCAGTGGAGCAAAACGACTGAAGGGAAACAGATTGTTGACCAAGTATTTGACAAAATATTTTGGCTAAAGGCAGAGGAGATTGTGCTATTTAGTGAGCCTCTTGTCAGAGTTTTGCGGATGGTGGATAGTGATAAACTTGCCATGGGTTTTGTTTATGAGGCCATGGATCAGACCAAACAACAAATAAAGGCAACATATGGGGATAAAAGACAAAAGTACATTCCTCTATGGAGAATCATTGATGAAAGATGGAACAAACAACTCGATAAAACTTTACATGCAGTTGGCTACTACTTAAATCCAAGGCATGTAATTTTGGATTTCAATGCTCATTGCTTATAAGCTATAAGTTTTAACTTTTAAGTTTTGTTGACTTGATGAATATGTTTTTTGTTTTGTGAACTTTGAAGGGACCATTACACTACAAATTTTGAGGCTAATGGGGAGGTATTAGGGGGATTGTATAAATGCATTGAGCGCATGGTTCCAGATTCCAAGACTCAAGATCAAATTCATAACAAGCCCTTGAATTTCAGTGAGAGTATCGATACCTTTGGAATTTATATGGCTATAAGAAATAGAGCAACGAGTTCCCCAGGTAAGAACTGCCAAAATTTGCAAATTCTTATATTAATAATTTACACATTTCAATTTGAATTTTGCAATTGTTTGAGTCCAAGTTTCAACTTTCAAATTTATTTGCTAATACTTTCTTTCCTTCCATGTTTTTTGTTGCTTATTGGTGGCAACAATCTGGTAGTGAATGCCCTCAATTGCAAAAAATTGCAATTCGAATTTTGAGCCAGAGATGTAGTGCTTTAGGGTGTGAACGGAATTGGAGTGTGTTTGAGCATATACACACTAAGAAAAGGAACCGCTTGGAGCAAAAGCGGTTGAATGACATGGTTTTTGTTCAGTACAACCTCAGGTTGAGGCGCAACCAATTGCTGAAGAAAACCCCTGAATCAAGCAACATTGTCACGAGTGACTTTGATCCAACATCAGAATGGGTTGTGGAGAGTCAAGCACCAACATTTGACAATGAATACCTTTCTTGGTTGGACTTGGACCCACCTCCACAGGATGCTGAGACAAATATATCAGAAGCACCAGTAGCAACTTCAAGGCTAGGGCAATCAAGCCATAATCCAATTGCAAACTTGGATGCTACTCATTCTTCAAATGAGGATGAGGAAGATGATCAAGATGATGTTTCTGATCATGATTTATGATTTGATCAATTGATTTGCTGTAGTTGTAGCTTGTAGTATTGTAGGCTGTAGTATAATACTATGATCTATCATGTTATTTTGGACTATAAAGGCCTTTTAGAGCCTGCTTCTCGATGTTTGTAACGTTTTTGGTTCAATGATGTTTTGCACTAAGTGCTATTTTGGTTATATGCACTATTACTTGCTATATAAATGAGAAATTTTGCATATTTGTGTATAAATGGTTTGGATTCATATGGATGAACATGAATATATCTGTTTTTTCTTTAAAATATGAATATTTTGTGTGTATTTGGTAAACTAGTTTTTTTCTGGTTCCGGTCCACAAGGTTTTCCGAATTGATGACCGATTCGGTTATGATAACATTGGCTGCTGCTACCCACCAACCAATGCGCAACTTTGATGTTGCATTTGTGTCGCTGCTGACTTTGTTGTACTGCGGTCAACACTGCAATTCCCTCTCATCTATTACTGCTGCAATTGCAAATGAGAAGCGTCTAGAATACTTAATCAACTATGTTCAGTATGATGCATCTGTCTCCCGAGTCCTGGCTGCTACTAGCTGCACTGTGCCACCTTGCATTGTTGCCAATTCTGAACTGCGCTCCTTAATCATCTGACTACTACTAGTCCGGTACTGTCACTCTCGTACTAACTACATCAACTGCCACTGATCCACGCTGCTACTGATTACTTTGGGCCCCTGTAGCTAGGTGATGATCCATGAGGTGTACTCCTCAAGGACCCTGCCCAAATCTGTAGCTCTCTGGGGCTACAACTCCAAGTCACCCCACCTCACTCTTGCAGGTATGGCTGCCATCATCGCAAAATATTTCTCCAACCTGGAGGACAACCTATCTTAGCATGAGCCGCTACTTGGTCCTGCTTCTCCTGCTTGTCCTTCTTTCTTAGAGGACACTGGGTATTGTAGTGGCCAAACTCGCCACACCTGAAGCTCTTGACCTTAGATAGGTCCTTCTTCTTCTTTATCTGCTCCCCTTGATTGGAACCCTTTGATTCGTTGCTATTGCTGCCACTAGTGGAGCTCTTTCGCAGAGTTCGTCTCATCTCCTCTTGCTGCAAGTCGGACCACATCCTGTCCCATTCTGGTAGCTTGTCTCTGCACAATATGCTTTGGACAAAAACTTGCAACTCCTTAGAGACACTGTTCAGTGCCAACCTTACTAGCTCTGATGGTTGAGGCGCTGCCATCTCAAACCTTCTGCATCCTGGTGAGAAAGAGATGTATACCTTCCCCTTTCTGCAACCTGATGCATCTCAACTTTTCTTCCAGGAACATTTTCTGCTGCTTGGAAGTGTCCTCTGATATAACGTGGAGAGAGCATCCCAAATTTCTTTGGCCATTCCCTTGGCCGATGTATGTGAGACTCTATGGTCCTAGACTCCATCCAGGATCAACCGCTTTCGCCTTCGCCATTTCCTTCTTGTATTCTTTTTGCTGATCAACATCCTGGGGAACTGCCATCACATTATCTATATAGGCTTTCAGGCCATGTTCATCTAGAAGAAAGGACATCGTAGCCTTCCAGATGACATAGTTGGAAGATCCATCCAACCTATACTGATCTTTAAGCTGAATCGTGGCAATCTCTGATCAAGTAAAAAAATCCCTGTTTCCTTTTGCTTTGATGCCGCTTTTCTACTCGCACTCCCTTTTGGAATGCATGGACCTGCTAGCTTCTACTACGAATCTGCTTGGAAAAATCGAACTTCTGAGACTCGAAGTTCCCTGAGATAAAAATTCCCTCTGTTGTGTGTGCTTTTCTCTTCCACTCGACGCTGATTTTTCTACTGCAAAACCCTCTATGTCCAAGCAAGGAATCTGCTCAGCGAAAATCTAAGCCGCAACTCCATTGCTGGAATCACTAATTGGGGAAACTCAACTTTTTTTCGACCTTGCAACTTTAAAAATGAATTTCCGCCCCAACAATTTGGTCTGCCTGTCAATGAATTGTGTTGCCTCTGAAAATTTCGGCCTACTGCTACCTCTAAGTAGTGAAATTTTCCTCTTCGCTTCTGAGTTTCCTGGCTAATTACTTACTCTTTGATACCATGTGAAAATTTAAAAATTGAAATCCTATTACAGCACTTGGAATTCATTTTTTCTAATTGTTAATTATTTTAACAATTTATTTACTACGACAAATATCAGATAAATCACAGTGCAATCTTCACAAATAAAATTGGGGAAATAATATCGCTGGAAACTGAGAAAATACTAGCACACACACATAAAAATGACACTGTTATTTTTGGACAAATGTCCCCGGAAAAACCCAACTTGGGAAAACAACTGCTGAGGGTTTTTATTATTATACAATAGTGAATTCTGAGTACAATCTATGGATGCCCAACTGACAATCCAAACAAGAAGAAAATTTGGGCAAAATTATTTAAGGGAATTACCCTTCTTCCACAAGCAACCTCGAAAAAGATTTCCTTCAAAAATCTCGTCCTCTTGGACCGTTGGACCCTTTGCGTCAGCCTCTCCGCAGACCCTATGACGTCTACCCTCTGAATTGCCTCTAATGAAGTCATTATGCCTATCTTTGCTGAGGAAATCACTTCTCTGGCACTCTGGAACCTCTGCTCGGCCTTGGGAATTGAAACGAATTTTTCCACAGCTAAATCGAGTTGTTCTTCTGAAGCAACTGCGCAGTCCTCTGCGCTGCCTCATTGGGAATAACTCGACCCCTTGTTGCTACCTCTTTGGATTTGGAAAACTTCCTCTAGATCACTATCTCTGCCCCTCATTGACTCTGCTTTGATCTCTAGCTTTCTGGCAACTACTGCTACTCTCTAGAAATCGATCTGCCAAGGAAATCGAACTTCTGTTGTGTCTTCTCCAAGTGCCCATCAACTTCTTCTTATAATGTTCTGTTGGGACTCCAATGACCAAGATTAAATCTTAATCAAGGGCCTAGATTAATTCCTAGTCGATCCATGTGAGTTTCTGATTAGAAACTGATTGGGGGCAAATATTCGCTAAAAAATGAAATTGCTAAGAATCTCTCGGAACCTGAACAACCGGATAGGTCTTGTCTTCCTGATTTCGGCTCATTTCGTTACGCTCAAACAGAGTTTGTATGAGAAAGTTAGAGCGATCTGTTCGATTGCACAAATAGGCAAATTTTGGTGACAGGGATGCTCGCTAGGCATCCGTACAACCCAGTCAGCAAAAAGAATATTCCCCCCAGGTGGACTAGTGGGTTGCTGCCAAGTGTCATTTTTGGATTGGTTGGTGATTTGGCAAGCCCGGAGGGCACCACGTGCCTCCCCAAGGTCGAATTTCATTGTAAAGTTGTTGTGCAAAATTTTATGTTGGAGGACCGGTGGAGGTCGGGGTCGATCCCGCGACCTCGACCGCAACACGCAACACACATACCAACTCTACTACAACATGTTTCTTATAATATATTGCTGTCGGCATATATTTGTTTTAACCTATGGTTTGCGGTGGGGGTAAAGAGGGCCAACCCTCGTTCCACAGGACCACGTGCACAGAATCGACAACGGAGCTCCGATTCAAATACAAAGGTTTAGCATTAAAGGCAGGTTAATTAAACCTTAATACCACAATTAAAACACGCTTATCCGTTAATAAAGTGGATTTGGTTAAGAGCGCAATTAGTGCCTAAACTCCAGTTAATACAAGTTAACCACTAATTAATCTGATCTTATCTTTGCGGAGGAGTTGGCAGAGTCCGCCAATTTTGGTGGGAACTCCAAATTTGTCGGACTTAACTGGAGTTGCTCTAGTTTTAGAGGAGTTTTCCTAGGAGAAACTGAAGAAGCCATAACTTGGGCATTTTTCGACCAAATTGGGCTTAGGAGTCTATCCTAGCAGATTTGGATGCTCTAAGTAGTTTGGCACAGGTTTTAGAGGCAGAGGAGCACTTTTGGGAGTGATTTTCCACTTTGAAGATTAAATATGCCCAAGACCACCAGGAGAGGAGGCCATATCTACTTCATTTAAAAACCATTTGAAGAGCTAGAAGAGGCTACTTAGGGGTTTTTGGGTCTTTTGAATCCATTGGAGCAGGTTGGGAATCCATTGGAGCACTGTAGGTGGATGTAATAAGAGAATTGACCATTAATCCAAAAAGGGCTATGCCATTGAAGCAGGTCCAAGGAGATGTAGCCCAGGAGGGGTGAACTCCTTTATCAGCTCTGTGTAATGTGTTTGTTGTGTATTATTTCTCTGCAATTTACTTGCTGTATATGTGTTTTTAAAGATAATTTACCTCTGGAATTGTTCACAAAAGACACAAATTTGACACATAAACCCTCTCTTAAACTGGCTATTTGAGACGATCCTTGAGCACACTTTTATTTTACACTGATGAGGAAGCTAGCACAACAAAATTAGTTTGTCCATATTCAAATGGGTTTCTAGAGAATTCTCACCTTGACTTGATTAATTATGATTAATTATCCATATACCCTAAGTTTACACTTAGGAAATATTTAAAAATTAGTTAATAATCTAATTAAGCCATCTCTACGTGGAATTTCTAGAAACGATTTCTTGGTTTTGGCGATCTCATGTATTTTAGCCTCTCCACCTAATTTCATGGCTAGAACACATCCGATGCTACAAGAAAGCTAACAAAGCCCTCTAATGAAGATTCTAATGGAGGATCTTGATTATCCTTTTCCTGCAAATGCTCCTTTCCTAATGATGATGATGAATGAAGAATTCCATGCTAGATGAATTTCTTCTACCCATAAATACTACGTATGCTTTTAATGAGGCTACCAAGAGCTCCTTCCTTCGTCTTGAACACTGTTATACACTTCTACTTCAACTATCTTTCAAGCTTCTTATAATGATTTCATGAGCTCTAACTTCAATCGTATGCTTCCAATATGATGTCATTTCTAATATGATGCATTCTCACATACTTTATTGTGCTTTCTATCTGACTGTAAATCTTTAACCATGGCAGAGGTATTCCACTTTCTACTTCTCCTTGCTATGAACCAGACATCCATAGTTCTATAATTACATCATGAATAATGTTTGCAGATCTAAGGGTCCGTATAGTTCCCTCTTTCCATCATGCTTCTCAAAACAAAGGATCAACCCATGCATCTTTACTTCTTGTACCTGCAATATTTATTGACAAGCACCCTAAGCAAAGTATAGGATACCAAAACATCATGTCAAGTTATCTTTCTAGGGGGCATCCTAAGGTTTCTTAAGTTCAAACCCTAGAACCCAGAAACCCATAAACCATTGTGAAAATTCCACTCGGATTATGTTTTATTGTTAAAATTAATTATTTTAATGGGGACCCTAAGTCTAAACTTGGGAAAATTAAATAATTAAAGGTATGAATAAAACATAGTGAGAATGATCTAGAAAGCAAAGATCAAGTCATGTTATAATCTTAGTCGTTGTTTTCTCAACGAGAAGGCTATAAATGAAGGCTTAAGGGTCATTTGGCAGAACACACCGAGTGAATCAAGTGATCAAATTCTTCTGACGGAGCAAGTGCTCAGACGAAGATCAGATCCAAGTGTTTCCACTGTAGTGAGGGGCAGTAATTTCGGTTGGAGATTTTCCTGAGTCATAGAATACAAAGCAGATAAGGAAAAGAGCAGATCAACAAAGGTAGCGTAGCAACTACGTAGAGCCAGCGCAGTCCCATGCAGAGGCACTACTGCAGCCTCAAGGGAATTCAAGATTCAGCTGAGGGTCAGCCATATCTAGTGCCAGAGAGCCGAGGTGTGAGACCGAAAGAGGCCAGAAGTGCAGATCCAACCAATAGAAGACTAGTGACCCAGAAGCCACGCAGTCCCCATGCAGAGTGACACAGAGACTGCGCAACACAGTGGAGTGCTTGCAAATTTGGGGTTGTTTTTCAGTCAGGCTTCCAGATCGGTGTGAGATTTCTCTCACTAACTTTCTTGTCAATCATATTCTTTATAGGGATTGCCAGAAAGGCATCCCAGACTTGTATTCAAAAATTTACTTCATAATATATAAACCCTCAGATCTGCTACACCAGTTTTCCTGCATTGGGTTTTTCTGGGGACTTAGTCCAAAATGAAGGTATCCTATGTGTGATTTACTTCTTGCTCAGTTTCCTTGTTTCATAATCATAAAGTATTAAGTGTAGGCTGCTTCAGTAATTTACTTCAGTAATTCATGAAGAAATATGAATTAGTTTTGTAATGTAATTGACATGATAGGAGAAGTAAATTCAGTTAGTTGCAGTAGGATTCCTAAGATTGTCAGATATAGGATTTTTCACATGGTATCAGAGCATTTGATGTGAAACAGGAAGAGCAGATCTTAGCACTGAAGTGAAGGGCAAATTGCTGCAGCAACAACAGATTGAATCCCCAAAGGGATTGTGTAGTTCTAGCCAGGAGGGCTAATTTTTCGAGGTTGTCTCTCTCTGAGTGAGTCAACAGAGAGGTAAGACATCCAGATCGAGATATTGCTGAGGCAGAGGGAGCAACGTAGAGCCTTCATGCAGAGCCAGAAGGACGCAGTTTTTCTATAGGCAGTTGCTGGGCAGAAAAGTATCAGAAGAAGAAGAGCACATAGCAGGGAATTCTTCCTTAGTGAGTTCCTTGTAGAGGGATTCAACATTTTTCCAAGATCTGAGCAGCAGATCTGGGCAATAGATCTACGAACAGTGAAAGTTTCAAAACATAAACCCTGCTACAGGGTCTAGAATCTAGATCTACTTCACCTACTTGTTTAATTTAATTAACAAGTTATTTAATTGAAGTATTCATAAAAACATTAAAGAAGACACAAACTGCAGCCTACAAATCTACAGATCATTTACTGAACAATACACACATGTGACAAGATTACACACGATTTTTTGGACAAATGTCCCTAGAAAAACCCAATGCAGGAAAAGCGATGCAACAACTCTAGAGGGTTTTATTATTATGCAGAATCTGAATACAACATTATGGGCACCAAAAATGGTTGGCCCTACAGAGAAATTACACGGCAGAAGTACCTTTCACTCGGAGACAGAAAATATGGCTATATCACACCCTCAATAGGGATTTACAAATCACGAGCCCTTTTTGGCCCATTGGAACCCTCATCGCTGCCTCTATAGCCTCTGTGTCAGCCCTCACTGGCCAGCGTTCCCACTGTGTCACCCTCACTGGTGATGTGCTGCCCTGGCTAGGCCCTCGCCACCTCGGCTGGTGCTGCACTGCGCTGGCTGGGTCTACGTCACCCTCGCTGGGCTTACGTAGCCTCTGCGTGGTGTTGGCTGAACTGTGGCCCCCTGGATGGCTCTGTGTTGTCTGGTAGTTACTGCCTCTCTGCTACTGTATTCTCGGCCGTGGATCAGATCGTCCCTTGCCAATCTCTGCCCCTCACTACACTGCAAACTCGCTTCGAATTTCTCAGCGAACCCCGCCCCAGAAATTCGACTTAGCTTTAGTGCTCTGCCTGTTTGTGTGTTCTCCAATTGACCCCAAGCCTTTCTCTTATACCTTTCTCGCTGGAAAACCAATGGCCGTGATCTAATCGCTAATCGACGACTCCGATAAAAAGACTGCTTGATCCATGTCACTTAGAACATTTCATCACATGTGTTCAATTAATTCACTTTAATTTTTTTAATTCCCTAAGTTAGACTTAGGGTCCTAATTAAAAAAAAATAGTTATTTGAATAACTTCAACACCAGATGAAATTTCTCCAAACGCTTTCTGGGTTTTGGAGATCTCGTGTGACTTAGCCCCACCACCAAGTTTCGGAGCTAGAGCACACCCGATGCTACCCCAAAATCTCAACACTCTCTCTTAGCGAGGAGTGTGCTCTAGCAATACATCCACACCGAAGTATTGCTTGTTCTCGGCATTGGTTTGTGCGTTGCTGATGCTTGGCCTGCTGCCCTCCATCCACTACGCTGTTGCTCTTTGTACTGCTGCCCATGTCACTGCTACATCCGTACTGCAGATCCCTCTCAAATTGCTGCATCATGCTGCCTACAACACCGTCACTACTAACTGCTTCACTGCAACTTAGTTGCTGAGAAGTAAGCAACTGAAGGAATATCACCCAATCTTTGACAAACAAGTCAGTTGGGCTGCAACTCATCACTGAAGCTCCCTTTGCTGTTGCATTGCGCTGTCTCTCTGAAGCACTGCACTATCTGCTGCACTGCATTGCGTAAGCACTGCCTCTGCGCTGCTGAAATCCCATTAGCCTCTGCGCTGCTGCTGCCTCTCCTCTGCGTTGCTCTAGACTTCGACGTCCTAGCTTGCCTCTGCTTCACTGTGATCTTCTGCACCCACTTCTCCACTCGTCCCGCTACTGTCTTAAGGCTCTCGTAAGTCGTATGTGATCTAAGAGCTGGGCACCTTAAGGATCCTGCCTCCCATCTCTAGTTGCTCTACAGATCAATATCGCCCCACTTCCATGGTTCATGAGCACTCATGGCTACATTATCGTCACTACCATTGTCCCCTTTTACTGCTGCTGCCTTGGAATCAGAAGATCCCTTGTCCTTCTTCTTAGGACAATTGCTGGCGAAGTGTCCAAGTTCGCCACAATTAAAGCACCAGACCTTGGATAGGTCCCTCTTCTTCTTCCCTTGCTGCCTCTGTCCCATTGATGCAAGGGCTGCATCCTCTTCCTCCTCTTTCTTTACTTTGACTCCACCGCTGCTGCTTTGCCTGTTGGTAAATCTTCTGATTTCCTCCTGACGGAGGATTGCTGACATGTCCGCCCAAGATGGTAATGTTGCCCTGCCCAAGATGCTTTAGACAATCGTTTCCCATTTATTGGTGACTGCATTCAGGGAAATCCTCACCAAGAGCCCTTCATCCGGAGTTGTACCCATGGCAATCAATTGGTCCTGGATAGTCTAAAGTCTAAAGAGGAAGGGATCGATTTCCTCTCCCATCTGCATCTGGAACAACCACATTTGATTCTCCAGAAGCATCTTCCTTTGGATGAAGCTTCCTTGATACATTGTGTTTAAAGCTGTCCACATTTCATTTGCTGTGTTCTTCGCAATATGTGGAACCACGTGATCCTTGACTCCATCCATGATCAAGCGCTTTGCCCGCACGTGATTCTCGTTGAATTTATTCAAGGGATTTGCATTGGTAGGCACAACTAGGACATTTTCAGCATGGACTTTGATGCCGTACTCATCCAGGACTATCAGGATGCTGACCCTCCAGATAACAAAGTTGGACACACCGTCCAACCTATCCTGATCTCTCAGTCCATGAGAAACCATCTTTGCTCAAATTTGTCGGAACAGGTACTCCTCTCCCTCTTCCTGCTGCAACACTCAACAAAAAACTGGATCTGGGTTTCTTGGCGATAGAAACCCTCTATAGTAGCTGCTTCCTTTGACAACTGATTTCCCTCCCGGAAATCTTTCGCCAAAACAACTGAATCAGTCCTCTACGATAACCCTCCTGATCGAATCTTAGATTTGTTTGGCGCAAATCTGCTGAGTGACTATTCTCCTCCTGCTCTTGTCACCTTTTCTAGCTACTGTTTTGCACCGACAGAACTTGTGGCACACCAACAACTTCAGAAGATCAGAAGCTTTGCTTCCATACTTTGGCAAACTGTACAACAATCTCCACACGGACTGCGTCCCTCTGGTTGGCCTCTGCATCAGCAGACTAGCTAGGCTGCGTCCCTCCTGGTGCCGCGCTGCCCTCTTTTGGAACTTTGCAGCTTTAGTTGCCTTCTCTGCAGCAATTTTCTTCTACTACTCTGCTGGTGGATCAACTTGATCTGCAATGCTCTGATACCATGTGAAAGTTTCAAAACAAAGACCCTACTGTAGTGTCTAGATCTACTTTGCCTACTTGTTTAATATAATTAACAAGTTGTTTAACTGAAGTATTAAAAAAACATTAAAACAGACACAAACTGCAACCTACACATCTACAAATCATTTACTGAACAATACGCACATGTGACAAGATTACACACGATTTTTCTGACAAATGTCGAAAAATCCCAATGCGGGAAAACCGGTGCAACTGCTTTAGAGGGCTTTATTATTATGCATAATCTGAATACAACATTCTGGGCACCAGGAATGGTTGGCCTTATAGAGAAATTACATGGCAAAAGTACCTTTCACTCAGAGACATAAAATATGGTTGCATCACACCCTCAATTGGGATTTACAGATCACGAGCCCTTTTTGGCCCACTGGAACCCTTAGCATCCATCAATACACAGCATCCACACACTTTGAGATCTCCATCAATATTAGTGACGGGTTGGGTTGACAGGCGAGTAGGTAGACTCCACGAGTTGTTTAAGCATGTGGGTTGTGCATGGAGTTCCTTTAAGGAGAAGGCCAAATGAAGACTCTGTATCATAAAGAAAATGTCGAAAGATTACTTCAGTTCTCCATATACTTCAACAAGTTAAATCCTCACTTGATTTCAGATCTAAACTCTTGGAGGGAGGCCACAAGCAAATGTTTTAAGCACAAAATTAGGATTACCAAAACACAGGTCTGCATTATATCAGATTCATAAGGTATGCCCAAACAAATCCAAACAAGCAAGCTCTCACAAAATGCGATTCTAGGTCTGCAATCTATTTGCTGGCCATCGAGTCTTTTCACCCACAGGACATTGCATCTATTATACCTGGGATGATACCCTAAGAAGGCCACACTCTTTAAGAGGATTTTAGTTGAACATCAAAGAAAATTAACCCATACAAACCTTAGAAAAATTTTGCCCTTAAAGATGTCATATGACAATGCAAGAGATACTTGTTCTTGGTAATCAAGGACTTGGTCTGTTTTCTTCGTTGGTTCACAACGTTATTGCCTTAACCAAATCTTAGAACCTTGATCTAAATAACAGAACAAACCCAACCCAATCTTCAAATTTTCAACATTACCACAAGGTTGAGATAGATATTTCACGTTGTTGTTCGTACTTTGGATAAGAGATCAAGTTCTCTTTTTATAGAACCATGGAAGGGTTTCAATGATATGTACGATTCCTAATTTGGAGGGTTTTTATTGAATTCCATGTTAGGGAGACATTTTGTTGAAAGTGGCTATATAAATTTTAATAATTTTAATTCAATTTAAATAGAATTAGAGTCTTAAATATATAACATTTTGGAGGCCCCCAAAAATAAATCATTTTAAATCATCTATGAAGATTAATTATTTTTCTTATTTAAATATCCTTAAGATCTTGAAGGTTGACCTTAAAATGGAGTTTTGACCTTGAACCTTAGAACCTTGTATTTGACTTAGCCTTTGATTTAACAACCAAATATTCTAGTATTATTTTAATTTTTGGTGAGGGGTCATATGGCATGGTCATTTGAATTCGTTAAGGAGGTGCCACCTTATGGGGTTTTGACCAATTGATTAGGTTTTTCAACTTCAAACACGAATATCTATCAAACTGTGATGCCTCTCTTGGTATGCCACATACTTCCGGAATTGGCTCGACGAGGAGAATCCAATGGTAAGGTTCTCCATGACAAATTCCATGGTTTGCTTCTTCAAAAACCCTAAACAAGTTCGAGGTACGTCCTTAGTCCAGAGAACCAAAATCCTAGAAATAGGGTTTTCAACCATCCAACGATGGAGCTTCCAACTTTATGTAATTCAGACAAATATAAGAGCGTCCATTGACTAATGTTGACATCAGTGACAACACCATTCAATAATCTCCATGTTTGTTATTGATGACAACACATGTACTTTTTCTGCGAGTACAACTCCCCCTGACTTCATGCCTCGATCTTCTTCTCCTGAATTTTCTCCCCCTTTGACATCAATGGCAAAGGGTGACTCCCCTTGACAAACTTCTTTCTTCATGTGGACCTGTAATCTGCTTGTGCTCCCCCTGACGAGAAGCCTTCCTCTTTCTTCCTACAAAGCACTTGTAAGTCTTTGAAATATTTTCATAAATACTTGCTGCAACGACCTGTCTCCCCTTGTCATGCTATGCTTCATACATATTGCCACTACTGACTCTACCAGTCAATATGGATTAACTTTGCCTACCAAAACTGTTATTCCACTAAAACTGCCCGTGATACTTTTTCAAATCTGCCAAATGTCAATTTGTCAATGATCGATCTTCAAACGTGCAATTGTAGCTAGTTAGACTCCCCCTCTTCAATATTCAGGGAGTCATCATGCTGGATTCTTCAAAATAATGCATGACCCAGCTCGTCAGGTGGATCACCCTGAACCTTGTCACGATCTAATGTACCTGTTGATTCATCATGACTTTTTGTCGTTACGAAACCTGAAAGCATGACTGCTGAGACTTTCTTATCTTCTTGATCTTCTTGTGCTTGTTTTCTTCTCTAGACCTTCTTGTACTTGATGTTAAGTTTGTCATTCATGGTTGATTCCACCTTGTACCTGCAATCTCAAGCTATGTGCCCATAATTATGGCATTTGTAACATTCAATGTTGTGCCTGAATGTTTCATCTAATGGCATATATTTTCTGTTGTCAAAGTCATCGTGAAACCTGTTTCATAATCCAACAAACCTGCTTCTATGGTTTTGATAATGTCCTTGATAATTGTACCTGTCATAAGGTTTATAATTCCTAGCCATATGTCCAAAGTTAGTACATGAAAAACAATAACCATTAAATAAATTAGCATACCTGTATGAGTTATCTTGTCTTGATGATCTTCTGTATTCATTCTTTCTTGGAGGAGGAGGTACAACCTCTTGTAGCCGCAACAATTTTATCTTCTTCATTCCTTCACTTGGATCGGTCTTCTGGTCATTCTTGTTTTGCGAAGTCTTGGAGTTTGTGCATTCCTTACATGGATCTTTATCAACTTCTTCTGCCTTCACCTTCAACTGAACCAATTCTTGATCTTTCCTGTCAATAACCTGCAAGTGTTCTTTTTTCCAATCCTTGAAGTTGTTGATTTCATTAAGAGTTGCGTCAAGTTCTTCTTGCTTTTGACCAAGGTCTTCTTTAAACCAACTTTTCAAGATTTGTCTTCTTCTTTTGCTTCTTCTATTTGTATCTTTAGAATAGTGACCTTTTCCGCTTCCCTGTGGAGAACTTGTATCTGTTCTTTCTGCTTTCCATTTTCCTTCTTGAGCCTGTCAATTTTTGCAATAGTTGTATCCAGTTCCTTTTTCTTTTGATCAACTTCAGATACATACCTTGTACCATATTCCTTTTGTTGGCTTATCAAGTCTTTCTCTTTCCTTTCTTCTTCCTACACTTGGTGTTTCAAAAGAGAAACTTCTTCCTTGAGAGTGCAATTTTCTTTCTTTGTGTTCTTCCATTCCGACTCTTCAACTTTTATAGCTTCTTCCAGCTGCACTTTAAGCTTGTTGTTGATTTCCTTCGGTTCTTCTTTCTTTCTATTAAGGCTTCCTACATATCCTTTTGCTATCTTCAGTTCTGCTTCCAGGTATTTAACCTTTTCTTTTTCAAACTTAAGCTCCTTTATAACCCTGACAATTTCGTTTTGGAATTCGATCTCGTTCATCTCTTCGTCTTCTTCTTCAGAAGCTTTCTTCCTATTACCATTTTCTTTGTCAATGGTAAGAGGATCTAAGATTATTTCAATACCTGGAACTTCCTTTGAATACTTGGCGCTTGCTTCTATGACTTCCCCATCTCTGCTCTCTGAGATCTCCCTTCCAACTGTTAAGTTGTGACTAAAGGAACTGACTTTGATAGCAATTGTTAGAAATACTAAGAGGGGGGTGAATTAATATTTCTTAGCAATTAGCAATTTATTAATCATTTCAGAGCATTATTTAATCCTCAGCGGTATTTAATTAGATAGCAAATAACACTAAACGACACCATTCAACAATGCACAATAATCAAGACAACAGACACATTTTTAGGTGGAAAACCCCCTTCGGGTCAAAAACCACCGAATGCTTCTTAATATTTGTCTTCTCCTTCAAAAAGAATAATTACATCAAGTTTTCAGCTCCAATTGATGGAGGCTTCAACCTGTAGGATGCTCCAACACCCTATTTACCAACTGCAATTCGAACGATGCTCCAACACCCTAGATCTTAGGCTCCAACCAGACAGATGCTCCAACGCCTTGTGTACCAGCTGCAATTGGACAGATGCTCTGACGCCCTATGCAATTTACAACCTGCCCTAAAACCACCCTACCACCCTGAAGTGTTCTTAAGCTCCAAGCTGAAGGTGACTCAAATCACCTGCGTTGCACCACCCTGCCACCCTAATTAACAGGTGAACCATGTTTCACAATTTTTAGGTTGGATACCCCTGTGCTCTGAATCAATATAAAGAACCTGTAATGAAGGTTCCACTGCTCTGCTTGATATGTATATCACCGTCAAGTCCTGGAAACCTCACTGCTCAACTCTACGCAATTTGTCACCTGCACAATCTTACCTCAAACACTATTCACCAAACCTTCCTCTGCTAAAACACAATGCCAAATTAAGCCACTGCACAAATCGCTTAACAAACCCAAGAATTTGTTTTTGCACAAGCTATACTGCCAACCCTAGCTACCACATCAAATGGCCACTACATAATACATGGTCACTGTTACCGCTATACAAAACTCAATTCTGCCAATTGTCACTGTTCAATAACCATCCATTTCCATGTAGGTATACTGCTATCATTGTGTCGCGTTAGTCAAGTACTATCTGTGAAAATTCCACAATGGGAATCCCTACTGCAACATTCTGATGTTATTTCTCCTACTTGTTAATTCTAATACAAGTTATTTACAATGTTACACAGTCAACATCGAAATAAATACAACTGCAACCTTCACAACATAATAATACTGCGGAAACAAGTATTGAGCAAGAAAAAAAAACACACACACATATACACCGTTATTTTTGGACAATGTCCTTGGAAAAACCCAATGCGAGAAAACGGGTGCAGCAGCTGAGGGTTTGTATTATTATGCAGTTGTTTCTGAATACAAGTTACTGGATGTCCAACTGGCAATCTGATACAGAGATAAAACTGGACAAAAAGATAGTGAGAATATCTCACACTGTCACTAGAAAATTCGGCACTAATCTGATAGGAGATGAGCCCTCTCCGCTGTCTCTGCGTCTGCCCACGCAGTCACTGCGCTACACCTCCTCCTGATGTCCTACTCGTTGGAAACTTCGACCCTCTGGCCTCCCGGTCTCACACCCCAGCTCGGACACTAGATCTCAATTGTTCCCTAGCAGAATTTCAGACTCCCTTTGAAGCTCGGCATTGCCACAGCATAGCTCCGCGCTACCTCTGCATGGCACTGTGCTACCTATCTGGACTTCTCTCTGCCTTCTCTGCCTTGCACTCTCCTGATCAGGAAAAGCTTCCACCGGAAAACTATCCCTACCCCTCACTGCAAGAAATCACCTCGATCACTCTCTGGTAACTGTTGCGTTGCTCTCTTGAGAATTCGATCTCTTGATTCCTCACTCGATGTGTTTTCCAAATGCCCATCAATCTCCTTCTTATAATCTCTCGTTGACAAATCAACGACCAATATTAAAACATAATGAAAGGCTAAGATTAACTAAGAGTTGATCCATGTCTTTATCTAGAAGATTCACACCCAATCTAATAAATACACTTTAATTAATCACAATCCTAAGTTTAGACTTAGAAATACATTAAAAATGATTAATTATTTTAATTAAATCCTCTTCGGGTGGAATTTTCCAAAATGCTTTTTGGGTATTGTGGAATGCACGTGTCTTAGCCTCTCTACAAAATCTTGAGGCTAGAGCACATCTGATGCTACAAAAATCAACACTATCATATCATCAGGAAATTGTCATGTACAAGGAACACTGTCAAGTACCAAAAGACACTGCCGAATACCAAGATCACTGTCATGTATATCTAGTACACACTGTCATATCAACAAGGTTTTTTTATCCTTTCAACAAGATCACTGCCCAAATCAGTTAACATCAGACTCCCTTTAATGATATCAAAAATATATATCCACATCACACAACCATATATAATAAGTCATTGTCTCACTATTACACTAAAACAGGGCAGTCACATAAGTGTCCTCATTGTCATCTTTTAAGACACTGTCACTGTTTCTATGCTCAACAATAGCTGTGCCTTACCTTAGCTACAAGATTAGCCAACACTTTCTTACTGTCAATATATCATATATCATCAATATAGTCACAAACCAACACTATCACATGTGTCAAGTCGTACATCAGCTGAATGTTATCAATGTCTCACATTTTTCCCAATGTTACATTGTCAATCAAGTCCTAGATCATTCTCGTAACAATATTGTTACTTATGCACAAGACCATACAGTAGGTTGCTTGATATCCAGTTGACCTGATTGCAAAACAGTTGACACAGGGATAATATGCTTTTAATAGGTTCGGGCAATATGTGTACTGTTTTAATGAAAATGAAATGATGTTATTAATGTCACTATGTTTGTTGTGGTCATTGTGTTTTGCTAAGTTACTATATTAAGTACATATTATTGTCAAGTTAAGCGATCAAAACAAAGTTAGAAATCAATCATTGGCTCTGTGCATTTGATCTTTAAATGAAGGCCGAGAAGACATGAAGATCAACAAGATCAAAAATCAATTATTGGCTTTGTGTATTTGATCCTACCAACGTGTTGTGTTGATGTCTAAGTTATGTTAACAAGAGTGAGATTAGTGTGTTATATAGGTGACTGTACCAGCAATCCTCAAAGCATTGCCAAATTGTCATTTAATTCAAATCAAATCAAGATTAGAAACATACCTCTGTAGACGTTCTGCCGAATAGAATCAAACATGAAATGTAGTCTTACTTCAGAACAATGATTTCCAAGTTCCTTTAAGGAGAAGGTCAAATGAAGACTCTGTATCATAAAGAAAATGTCGAAAGATTACTTCAGAACTCCATATACTTCAACAAATTAAATCATCGCTTGAATTCAGATCTAAACTCTTGGAGGGAGGCCACAAGGAAATGTTTTAAGCACAAAATTAAGATTACCAAAATACAGGTCTGCACTTTAGATCGAATTCATAAGGTATGCCCAAACAAATCCAAACAAGCAAGCTCTCACAAAATGCAATTTTAGGTCTGCAACCTATTCATTGGCCTTCCACTCTTTTCACCCACCGGACATTGCATCTATTGTATTTGGGATGATGTCCTAAGAAGGCCACAATCTTTAAGAGGATTTCAGTTGAACATCAGAGAAAATTAACTCGTATGAACCTTGGAAAAATGGTGCCCTTGAAGACGTCATATTATAATGCAAGAGATGCTCGTTCTTGGTAATCAAGGACTTGGTCTATTTTCTTCGTTGGTTCACAAAGTTACTGCCTTAACGAAGTCTCAGTGTTAGCAGTGGCAGTGCTAGCAGCATATCAGATGCAACATTTGAGAGGGAGCTGTAGTACATATGTAGCAGTGGCAGTGGCAGTGGCAGTGTCATGGGCACCAGTACAGTTGCAGTAGCAACGCAGTGGTTGGTGGACAACTTGTCAGACATCAGCAGTGCAGAGGATGCTTCAGGGTCAGAGCAATATGCAACAAACATATTGTTAGAGCACTTTCCTCGCTAAGAGGGAGTGTTGATTTTTGGTAGCATCAGAAGTGTTTTAAGTCTGAAATTTTGTGGAGAGGCTTAGGCACTGGTATTCCAAAGAACCCAGAAACCGTTTGTGAAAATTGTAAAACTTAATTATTTTAATGGGGACCCTAAGTCTAAACTTAGGGAAATTAAATGATTAAAGGGTATTAATAAAACAAAGTGAGAATGATCTAGAAAGCAAAGATCAAGTCATGTTATAATCTTAGTCGTTGATTAGAGATCTAATCTTGACCATTGATTTCTCAACGAGAAGACTATAAAGGAAGGCTTGAGGGTCATTTGGAAGAAGACACCAAGTGAATCAAGTGATCAAATTCTTTTGACGGAGAAAGTGCTCAGATGAAGATCAGATCTGAGTGATTCCAGCGTAGTGAGGGGCAGTAATTTCGATTGGAGATTTTCCCGAACCGAAGAATACAAAGCAGAGAAGGCAGAGGCAGTGTAGCAGCTACGCAGAGCCAACGCAGTCCCACGCAGAGGCAATGCTGCAACCTCAAGGGAATTTGAGATTCAGTTGAGGGTCATTCAGATCTAGAGCCAGAGAGCCGAGATGTGAGACCGGAAGAGGCCAGAAGGGCAGATCCAGCCAGTAGAAGATTAGTGATGCATAAGCCACGAAGTCCCCACACAAAGTGACGTAGACACTAAGCAGGGTAGTGGAGGGCTTGCAGATCTGGGGTTGTTAGTCAGTCGGGCTTCTAGATCGGTGTGAGATTTCTCTCACTAACTTTCTTGTCAGTGATATTCTTTGCAGGGATTGCCAGAAAGGCATCCTAGATTTGTATTCAGAAATTTACTGCATAATATATCAACCCTCAGATTTGCTGCACCGATTTTCCCGCATTGGATTTTTCCGGGGACTTAGTCCAAAATAAAGATGTCCTATATGTGATTTACTTCTTGCTCAGTTTCCTTATTTCATAATCATAAAGTATTAAGTGTAGGTTGCTTTAGTAATTTACTTTAGTAATTCATGAAGGAATATGAATTAGTTTTGTAATGTAATTTACATAATAGGAGAATTAAATTCAGTTAGTTGCAGTAGGATTCCTAAGATTGTCAGATCTATGAATTTTCCCACTAACACACCCTAGAAGTCAAATCATAGAGAACAAGTACCTTAAGATTAGGGTTTCTAATTAGTAGGATTTCTTATGAGCCATCTACAGTTCAAAATACAAACCCTAGAGTCGTAACTTCAACCCTAAAACATAAAAATAAAAAATTTCATACATACCTCATGGATACTTACTTTTAGTGCTCAATATTTAGGATGCCATGGATCTTTCTCTAAGGTACTGTATCTTTACTGACCTTTCTGCTATCTTCAAGACTTTCTTTTACTGTTTTTTTTTTTTGATGGGACCTGCTTCTCCACGAGTTCCTTTAAGACATAGAATCATTGTAGCTCCTTTCTGCTACCTTGATGGCTATAAGACTTCTTTGCAACAAAACTTCATAATGGAGATTCAACTTGCACTTATTTTATGCTTGTAGTTCCTTGGTTCAACTTCTTATCAAAATGTATAGATGATTATCAAGGCAATTCCTTTGGAAGGCCGACCTTCTTGAATGCCTGATTGGTGCCTGCGCTCTTAGTGTCACAGAAATTCGATTCACCACAAATTCGAGTTTTGCAATTAGTGGTAGATAATGTGAAGTTCTCGGTCTTCTTGAGGAGATTGTTCTTTCTTGTGGATGCTACAAATGATTTGGAGATGCAAAACAATCTTCTTTTTCGAAGCTCAGAGGTTCGCTCTTCTTGCTAAAAGATTAAGAATGCTTTTAATATTTGAATTATGCCTTCGACCTCTTGCAACAGTGATGTAGTATCACTCTGTTATGCACTCAATTCAAAAGGCTACTTTCTTGGTGAAGGGCTGATATTGTAGCCAAAAATTCGCTTAATTTTGGAATTAGTTTGGTCCCTTTCAATAACTTGAGAGAGAGATATAGTTCACTGTAACCTCGTTGCTTATTTTGAGATCACACCTTGAGAATTTTGTGACCAATTTTTTTATCAAGCCTTCTTCTTGAGTTTGGCTCTTGAGTAATCCTTTCTTGAATATTGATCCTCTTGATGATTTCCTTGTACTTCGACCTTGAGTGTCCTTGATGTCTTCTTTTAATGCCTTGAAGTTTTTCGGTGATCCTTTTGATGGTATTCTATAAGCCTCCTTTCCTTGATTTGTCACCTTAGCTCTAATACCATGTTGAGAAATCTAGGGGCAACAACATATGTTGATTTCTCTTACTTTGATAACAGTTTGTGGAATATTTTTGTTTTACTTAATTAACTTCTTTTCCGTGTTTATTATTAGAGTTTTCTTCTTCAAACAACTACCAAACCATAAAGAACAATAAGACAAAGGACACAAGATATATGCGATCATTGAGGGCCCAAACCTCTCTAATCTGAGATGAAGACCCACAAGAATTATTCTTCCTATAGAATCTTCAATTGACAAATTCCAAGACCTAGACCCTTGACCAAGACTCTGCCAACACCAAGTCAAACCTTGCATCTTCTTGCCAAGTCAAACTTACAACATCTTATTTGTATTCAACATCTAGATTACAACTTTGACCTCTCTTTCTGTAATTTCGTTTCATCTGCAACTTTTGCAATTTTCGACCCCTGTTGCAGAAACCCTAGGGAACACGTGTGAGAGGAAATGGAGAGATATGCCTTCTTTTCCCTTCGATAGGCCTCCTTCTGAGTGATCTCGATTCTCAAAATTGTCCTTATTGACATCAATACTTAACTCTTTGATGGTACTGCAACTCAGCTACTCTGCAACAGATTGAAGCCCTAATTTCTTCGCACGTGTGAAGAGAAGTAGCCCAAAACTAATCCATAAACCTTGTCCTTCTTTTCTTCCTTCATCCTCTTCTACTTCGCACTTTTTCTCTTCCTTGTGATCAAACATTTGTGAGTGAAGTGTATCTCCAAGGTGAGGTCGAAGTCTTCTTTATATAGGCTTTCTGTCCATTATTTTAGGCCGACTTGAATTGTCTCTAGGCCGACTTGTTCATTGCAACTTGACAAGGTATTGGAGGGTCCTTTGACTCGATTTTGACTGAAATAAATTCCTTTTACAATATGTAACATGCCCCAAATGGGTCTTTCATACATGACAATGACTTGATGACTTGTAGACTCAGTAACAAGCCCTAGGAGCTCACAGTGTGAGCTTGACTTAAAAATGAATTTCTTTGAGCATGAAACCAATGCCTCAAGAACAACAATAATAAGTTTATTTTTCTCATTACATCAAATACATAAAATCATGGTTAGATATGTCATTATGAAGACCAAACCTAGTTACATATTTCAACAAATGATACATACGATATATGACAAGTTAAACTATTAAATCATTGGAAGTAATTATCAAAGTTTGAAGATCAGATTCTACTGTGTACTATTGTAGAAAACTCGACAGCAATAACCATTCCATGCAATAACCATAAAAATATATTCAACAATATAAAATACTTACAAGAAATGCATGAACTGATCCCTTATTATCCCAAACTGATGTCTCCACAACAAGAGAATGTCTCCAAAAGAAAAATCTCCACAAAATATCACATCTCCACTAGTATACAAGACTATTTTAGCTAGACCGAAATCCTTCAAAAAGGTTGAATTGATCCACGAGTGATGATTAACAATAAAAATGAGGTGGCCTCTATTTATATGAGATCTACCACAAGTAAATTTTGACTAATGAAGCCCCTAAGACACGTTTGACAAAAAAATAACTTTGGGTTACAAGTCAACCTGCTAGCTAAGTGACAAAATAAACCATAATTTCCCATGCATGTGAGTCATATCCTCTAGAAAAATTCATGTGATGCCCTTTTAGGGCTCCAAATGCCATGTCACAGTGTGATGAGGTGTGAAAAAGTGTCATAATGGCAAGATCATCCAAATTTTGAGGAAAATCTCCAAAATCCACCTCAAATCCTCCTTTGGGGTCCCAAGTCCAGCTATGGTGCAATCATGTCATCTCCATGGGTTTGCATTTGTCAAAACAAGGCCTCCTCTCTCCAGTGTTAATGTTTTTCCAAGTGCAATAATCCCTCCCTAGTCTCTCAATGGAAGACCATCTCCATTTGGGTCCTGAATCAAGTCCTACCCATCATATTGTGTCAAGGCCAACCTGAGCGCATTTTGGGTCCTGTTGAAGAATGTAGCTAGGTTCGATGTTCATAAATGTATTTGAGTCATTATGAATGAAAATAAAATTTTATTATTATTATTATTATTATGATCTATTAAAGCATGGGTTTCATGCTTAGGTCATCATGTTTTAGGTCAAAGTACTCATTGAGGACTTCTAGGATTTAAATTTTATTCTGAGCCAATAAAATCGTTATACATTTAAAGAGACCCTTCTTGGGCTATTGAATCATGTAAAAAGATTTGTTTTTGAGTAAAAAAATGAATTATCTCACCTCCACACCAAGTCGCCTCAAGAAGATCAAGTCCCCCTCAAGGAGGGCATTTCGACCTCACCTAAAGGATATATATTGAGTAGATCGAATTCATTTGGAGCAATCACTCACACACAAGTTCGATATCAAGAAGTAGCTGGGAAAAAGTGCGAAATTGGTGAAGGAGGTCAAAAGGAATGCGGGTTTGGTCAAGAGTCAAGAGAAAAGAAAAATCGAAGTTTTGGGCTATCTATCTCTCTTTCGTGTGGGCTACTTTGGGAGATCGAAATCTTTTTGTCTATATCAAAGTTGCTGTTGCCAATTGCTTCCAGGTGCTGTCAAGACAAGTTTGTTGCTGATAGGTTGAAGTTTCCACTGCTAGTTGTTGTTGCCTCAAGTAGAAATACTAAATCAAGATCGAAGTTACTGGGTCAAAGCTACTGGGTCAAGATCGAATTTGCTATAAAAACGCTATATCATAGTGCTGCTGTTGTTGCTGCCAGGTCAGAGATAGTATTATCTTCAAAAGAAGAAGAGCTCTGACTTGGTATGGAGGAAGTCTGTGTCAAAGTCTAGTGTCTTGGATTATCTTAGGAAAACTATTGAAGGAAGAATTGTTTACTGGGTTTTCCCGTAGAGTGGGGTTTTGCCCTGGTTGTCCGCCTATATCTGGTGTCCTTGATCTGTGTGCTATTATTTTGGTAATTGCTTGATGAATTAAGAAAAATAAGATCATAAGAAAGTTAATAAGGAGACTAGAATATCACAAGTAATTATCAAGTATAAGAAAATATTTCTGCCTTTCTGATTTTCTAACTGGTCCATGGCTGCAATTATCAAGAATCCTCTATACTAGGTCAAAGTAGACCAACGTCCTGGATCCTGAGGGTGCTCTGGGACATGTAACATCTGTGAAAATTTCAATCTAGAAATATAAAGTTGCAGTGATAGATTTATTTCTTCTACTTATTACTCTGATAAGTTATTTACAGAAATCTATCAGTAAATATCGAAATAAATACTACTGCAACATTCACAATTACATATGTAGAGAAAAGAACAGTAAGAAACATAAGCATAAGAAACAGTCACATGTACACATTTATTTTTGGAAAATTGTCCCCAGAAAAACCCAATGTGGGAAAACTGGTGCAACAGATGAGGGTTTTATTATTATTCTTCAGCAAATGATTTTTTACAAGGAATACACTGGCAAATATATTCAGAAAACACCTGAGACAAAATTCCCGGATCCTCCCGAAAATTTTCGAACACCCGGAAGAGCCTCTGATTCCCTCTGCGTCTGTCTGTGTGTTTCTCTGCACAGTCCCTGCGCTGGATTGCGTCACTCTGTGTGGGTTCACTGTGCTACATCTCCGCGTTGCCTTTTGTGGCCCTCTGCATCCCTCTATCCTCGTGCTCAGTCACTGCTGATTCCCTCTTCTCCTTCTGCCTCTGGAACTCCGCCTTGAAACTCTCCCGTTGAAATTGAATTATATTCCTTCAGAATCGATCTCTTTCGAGTATTGAGTGTATGCCCGACTTACTTTCCAAATTACCCTCAAGCCCTTCTTTTATAATCTTCTCATTGATGAATCGACCCAGATTAGAAGTCTAATCAATGGCTAACATTAAAACTTGACTTGATCTTTGTTCTGTAGAAGATTCACACTGTCTTATTAATACCCATTAATTATTTAATTTCACTAAGTTTAGACTTAGGGTCTCCATTAAAATAATTAAACTTAGGGTCTCCATTAAAATAATTAATTATTTTAATAAGACATGAACCGAGTAGAATTTTCACAAACGGTTTCTGGGTTCTTTGGAATACCGATGTCCAAGCCTCCTTACAATTTTTGAGACTTGGAACACTTTCCGATGCTACAAAATATCAACACTCCCTCTTAGCAAGGAAGGTGTTCTAGCAATATGCCTGTTGTATGCTGCTCTGCTTTGAAGCATCCTCTGTGCTGCTAATCTCTGGCAGCATGCCCCTCATCTGTTGCATTGCTGCCTTCTGTACTGCTGCCCATGACACTGCCACTGTCACTGCTTCATTTGTACTGCAGCTCCCTTTGAATCCTGATCCCATCCATTTCTGCTACTGAAATGGATTCTTGATCATCCCCATCTTCTCTCTAAAGAAGACAAACTTGGTCTTCCCCAGAGCCTTCGTGAGGATATCTGCCACTTGTTCTCCTGTTGGAGTGTACTGCAGTTGTACAACTCCTCGTTGGACATAGTCTCTGATGAAGTGACACCTAATGTCAATGTGCTTTGACTGATCATGAAACACAGGATTTTTAGAGAGCTTGATGCAACTCTAATTATCACATAAAATACTGGTCGCTTCCTTTTCTCCTTTAGCAGGTTCACAAGCAGTTTCCGAAGCCATATGGCCTCACACAAAGCTGTGCTAGCTGCCATATATTCAGCCTTTGCTAAGCTTAGTGCCACGTATTTTTGTTTCCTACTGCACCAGGAGGTCATCCCTGATCCAAGACTGAAACAATACCCATTGGTACTCTTCTGATCTACTGGACTCCCTGCCCAATCTGTGTCGGTGAAACCCCTTAACCTGATTTCACTGCCACTGGTGTACTTCAGTCCAAGCTCGACTGTTCCTTGAAGATACCCGAGAACATGTTTGGCTGCTGACCACTGAGCTCTCTTAGGTTCCACCATGAACTGACTGAGGGTATTGATAGCATAACAAATGTCTGCCCTAGTGTTCACTAGATACATCAGAGATCCTATGAGCTGCCTATACAGAGTAGGATCAGCCTCACCATCTTCGGACGTGTTGATTTTCTTCCAATTGGGGATCATTGGAGTTGTCATGGGTCTACAGTCCTCCATCTGAAATCTTTTCAGAATTTTTGTAGGATATCTTCCTTGACCAAGGAAGATTTCCCCCTTCTACTGCCAAACTTCCAACCTCAGAAAAGTGTGCATCAACCCTATATCCTTCATGTCGAATTCTGTAGCCAAATTCTCCTTGCAGTCCTTGATGAGCCTCGACGAACCTGTCAGAAATAGATCATCTACATATAGAACCAATATCAGGGGCTCACTCCCTACCCTTAGATAGTAGAAATTGGGATCTGTGTCACTCTTGACAATTCCCATCTTCTGCAAGTAGTTGCCAATTCGACCATACCAAGCTCTAGGGGCTTGCTTTAGCCCATACAAGGCTTTCTTAAGCCTGTACACATGAGTCTTCTGTTCATGCGTCTCGAAGCTCTCTGGTTGTTCAATGTACACTTCCTCTTCTATCACCCCATTTAGGAATGCAGTCTTGACATCCATTTGGTGAATCTCCCATCCCATCTGCGCAACAAGGGATATCACGGATCTAATGGAAGTATATTTGGCTACTGGGGCGAAGGTTTCTTTATAATCTATCTGTTCCTTCTGAGCATACCCCTTAGCCACAAACCTGGATTTAAATTTCTCGATTCTGCCATCTACAACATACTTGATCTTGTAGATCCATCTTGAACCTACAACTGATCTATCTTGAGGTCTGGGAACCACTTCCCAGACATCATTCGTCATGATGGAACTGTATTCTTCCACCATTGCATCTACTACCCATACTTGGTGTTGAGTTGCTTCCCGAAAACTAGAAGGTTTCCCAACCTGTGCAACCAAGGCTTCGTACCTCTCAGGCTGTGTTGATATTTTGTAGGGCAAGTGATTAATACAAAATTCTCTTCTTGATAACTACTTGTGAGCTTGCTTATGTATTCTTCTTTAAGTTAGTTACTCTTTCATCAAGTCAGTTATCAAAGTACTTAGTCAAAATGTAGAGACAAAATTATTTACACTTGTAATTGAATATCTTATAATGTAGTTAGGAAGGTACCTTCCTCACTTTCTACCCCTTTAAAATCAACCAGTCTTCTTACGATGACTGTCATGACGTTGGCAAATTCCTTTAATAAATATATCTGCACTGTATCCTTCTATACCTATCTGCAGTCCAGTTCCTGTAGTCTATACTCTGTACCTTCCGCAATCTTGTAATCCTGTACCTTCTGCAATCTTGTAATCCTGTACCTTTCGCAATCTTATACTCTTGTACTTTACGCAGATTATACTCCTGTACCTTCCGCAAATTATACTTATGCTCCTTCCGTAATTTATACCTTTCAATCTGCATCGAACATCTGTTCTTAGATCTGCACCTTCCAACTTTTATGATGCCTCAGACAGATATGCACCTTCTAACTGTTATGATGCCTCAGACAGATCTGCATTTTTCTCCTAGGGATCCACAATAAGTTCTGTCTTCTATCCACAATTTATTCCTGTGGTAGATTTCAGTCTTGTCCACTGTTCTTTCAACTCCCAATGAACCGTATTCTTGGTATATATATAGTGAACTATTCTTACTTTTAGGCCGACCATTAGCTGTGATTTAGGCCGACTTATGTAGGCCGACATGACTGTATTTTCTTCAATAATTTAAGAGGTGTTTCTTCAACAGCGATGAGGAATTAACTTCACTATGTTATGGAGCTTGTCTTCAACATTGTTTGATGGCTCATTGAGAGCTTCTTTAGAAGGTCTTAGGAGCACATTTTATTATCTTTGCCTCGGGAGAAGTGTCCCTTGGATCCCCAGGGCCCATACCTTGGAGAGGCAACTGTATTATCTTTTGCAGGTCGTTGTGGTTGAACCAGCGAATCCTCCTCAGACTGCATAGCAGAAGGCATCTCTCGGGATCTTCTGAAGGCCTCTCCTCCATGAACTTCACATCCCTTCGCACTACAACTTTCTTGCTCTCCGAAATCTAAATGCGGTAAGCCTTTGCATTCTCGTTGTATCCTACCAGATACCCCTTTTCCGCAGTCATGTCCAACTTCTTTCTCTTTTCATTGGGCACATGACAATATGCTGTACTGCTAAAGATCCTAAAGTGACTTACTTCAGGCTCGTTGCCAATGAAGACACTTTCTGGCGTGATCTTTCCCAATGCGTTGTGAGGAATCCTATTCTGAACGTAGAAAGCTGTATTACAAGCTTCAGCCCACAGAAATTTGGGCATGTCTTGATCATACAAAATTGCCCTTGCAACTTTGACAATAGTTTTATTTTTTCTTTCTGCCACACCATTCTGCTTCAGATTATATGGAGTGGTACACTCTCTTTTGATTCGAGCCACGATTGTTTTGCATGTACCAGGGTCAGGGATGAATTTACTCTCAGTGTCTCAACTTCGGAACATGGTCTATGACGTATACTTTATTCGAGATAAGGTGTATGTCAAACACCCTAACTGGAGCAAAAAGGCACAAATCGGAGTAAGGAGTCACAAGCTGTATAAGCTCCAGCTTGAATCTCCGGTGGCCCTGATCGGCAGTACAGACGACAGAGATCTGAATGAATTATGGCACAGAAGGATGGGGCATCTACATCATGGAGCCTTGGGGATTCTAAAAAATATTTCATAGGGGCTCTTGAACTCAGCACGAAGAAAGACGAAGTTTGCACAGGATGCATATTAGGGAAGTATGCTAAGGCAACATTTCCAAGAAGCAACAATAGAGCCAAAGGTGTATTTAGAGTTAATACACTCTGACATTTGTGGTCCAATGTCCACAGCTGCTCTCAGTGGGGCAAAGTACTTTGCCACCTTCGTTGATGATCATTCCAGGAAAACTTGGATCTATTTTTTGAAAACCAAAGATGAAGTGTTTGATCGGTTTAAAGATTTCAAAGCATTGGTGGAGAACTCTACAGGAAAGAATATCAAGAAGTTGCGGTCAGATAACGGTGGAGAATATATCGATAAAGACTTCACAAATTTCTGTACAAAGGAAGGCATCAAGAGAGAATGGACAACTCCATACAATCTAGAGAAAAATGGAGTTGCAAAACGGAAAAATCGGACCATAATAGAAGCTGCAAGGGCAGTGTTGTACGACCAAGATATGCCCAAATTCTTATGGGCAGAGGCCTGCAACACAACAATATATATTCAGAACAGAGTTCCCAATAGAGCTTTGGGGAAGGTAACTCCCGAGAGTGTGTTCATAGGCAACAAGCCAGAAGTGAGCTACATCAGGATATTCGACAGCATGGTGTACTGCCACGTTCTAGATGAAAAGAGAAAGAAGTTGGATCAAACTGCAGAAAAGGGTTTCCTGATGGGCTATAGTGAGAATGCAAAGGCATCTCGCATCTATATTCCAGAGATCAGGAAAGTCGCGGTAAGAAGGGATGTGAAATTACTGGAGGAGAGAGCCTTCAGGAAATCTCGAGAAATGGCCACAACTAGGTAGATTGAGGAAGATCCACTGGTACAGCCTCAATGACCTACATAGGAGAGGTCAAGTGCCTCTCCAAGGCACAATAATTCTGAGGTGAGCTCCTCCGAAGAAGAACAGGTGAGACCGCCCACAACTGATGGGAGACCGAGTAGAGAACTTCAACAAATTCTTAAGGATGCTGAAGAATTTGTTGGAGCCCCTAGAGAAGGAAAGAGGATAAGGAAACAACCAGACAGATATCAAGCACTAGTAACTCAAGTTGGTGAACTATCTACCTTTCGGGAAGCAACTCAGCATCAAGTATGGGTGGATGCCATGGTGGAGGAGTATAGCTCCATCATGACAAATGATGTATGGGAAGTAGTCCCTAGACCACAGGACAGATGAGTTGTAGGATCTAGATGGATCTACAAGATCAAATATGCTAGAGATGGCGACATAGAGAAGTTGAAGGCAAGGTTTGTAGCTAAGGAGTATGCTTAGAAGGAAGGCATTGACTATGAAGAAACCTTCGCTTCGGTATCACGATACACTTCTATCATATCTGTCATCTCACTGGCTGCGCAGATGGGATGGAAGATTCACTAGATGGATGTCAAGACAACGTTCTTGAATGGGGTGAGCAACCAGAGGGCTTCGAGACACATGAGTAGAAGACTCATGTTTTCAGACTTAAGAAATCCTTGTATGGCTTAAAACAAACCCCCAGGGCATGGTATGGTCAGATTGATAGCTACTTGCAAAAGATGGGGTTCGTCAAGAGTGACGTAGATCCCAACTTATACTACTTGAGAGTAGGAGATGAGCTGCTTATTCTTGTTCTTTATGTGGATGACCTGTTTTTTTCGGGATCATCCAAGCTCATCAAGGACTGCAAGGAGAATCTGGCAGCAGAATTCGACATGAAGGTCTTGGGGCAGATGCACTATTTTCTTGGATTAGAAGTCTGGCAGCAGAAAGGGGAAATCTTCCTAGGACAAGGAAGATACGCGACAGAAATCCTGAAGAGATTTCAGATGGAAAACTGTAGACCTATGGCCACGCCAATGATTACTAACTGGAAGAAGATAGACACATCAGAGGATGATGACACTGATCCCACATTGTACAGACATCTCATCAGATCATTGATGTATCTGGTTAATACGAGGCCAGACATATGTTATGTAGTGAATACCCTCGGTCAGTTCATGGTGGAGCCAAGGAGGGCTCACTGGGCATCAGCCAAACATATTCTCAGATACTTGAGAGGGGCAGTCGAGTATGGGCTAAAGTACACCAAGGGTAATGAGATCCAGTTGAGTGGGTTCACTGATGCAGACTGCGCTGGAAGCACAGTAGATCGGAAATGTACTAGTGGGTACTGTTTCAGTCTCAGATCAGGAATGACCTCCTGGTGCAGCAGGAAACATAAGTCTGTAGCATTGAGCTCAGTCAAGGTAGAGTACATGGCAACAAGCACAACTTCGTGCGAGGCCATATGGCTCCTCAAATTGCTCTTGAACCTACTCAAGAAGCGGATAGAACTGACCAGGATTATGTGTGATAATCAGAGTTTCATTAAGCTCTTTGAAAATCCCTTGTTTCATGACCAGTCGAAACACATTGACATTCAGTGTCACTTTATCAGGGACTATGTCCAGAGGGGAGTAGTACAGTTGCGATACACTGCTACAGGAGAACAGGTGGCAGATATCCTTACAAAGGCTCTAAGTAAGATCAAGTTCACTTCAGAGAGAAGATGGGGATGGTCAAGAAACCCTTCCATTAGAGGAAAGGGTGGTCTTCAAAAGAAGAGGGAGTTGTAGTACGGATGTTGCAGTGGTAGGGCAACAGTACAGGAAGCAGTAGCGCAGAAATGGGGGGCAGCAGCTAGGACATCATCAGCGCAACAGATGATGTAGAGTCAGAGCAGTACAACGATATCTTGCTTAAACACTTTCCTCGCTAAGAGGGAGTGTTGATTTCTATAGCATTAGAAAGTGTTCAAGTCTCATTTTTGGTAGAGAGGCTTGAACATCAGTTATCCAGAGAGAACCCATAAATCGTTTGTGGAAATTCCACTCGGATATGACTTTATTAAAATAATTAATTATTTTAATGCGGGAAATTATATAATTAAAGGGTATTAATAGAGCAGAGTGTGATTCTTCTAGAAAACGAAGATCAAGTCATCTTTTAATTTGAGCCATTGATTAACGACATAATCTTGGCCGTTGATTCATGAGTGAGAAGACTATAAGAAGAGACTTGAGGGCCATTTGGAAATCAAGGTGGGGACACTCTCAGTACTCGAAGGAAATCGATTCTGAAGCAAGAGAATTCGATTTCAGTGGGCGAGATTGTAAAGGCAGGGTTGCAGAAGCAGAAGGAGGAGGGAGGAGTCAGTTATCGGGAAGCAGAAGTCAAGAGGATGAAGGGAAGGGTGAGCTGATCAGCAGCAAAAACCCCTCCACGCAGAATCACGCAGTCCAGGGAGGGACTGCGTATAGCTTTCATGCTGGATGACGCAGAGGGTGAAGGAGGTCACCCCGAGGGTCTGAAATTTGTCTAAAAGGTCCAGAAAATTCAGCTAGGTGTTTGCAAATTTTTCTCTGCTCATCAGACTATTGTAAATATACTTTCCATTTCTGAAGATAAATATAAAACCCTCATTTGTTGCACCGGTTTTCCCACATTGGGTTTTTCCGGGGCAATTGTCCAAAAATAACTGTGTTCATGTGGTTGTTTCTATTGTGCTACTTGTGTAAATTATCTTTCTGTTCTTATGCTCTTAACGATAGCGAAGATTTGCAGATGTGTTTATTTTAGAATTTACTAGAAGCATCTGTAAATAACTTTTCTCATAAGTAGGAGAAATAAACCAAGTATTTGCAGAAATATTTTCCTCTTGCAAATTTCACACAAGCCTCCTTACAAATTTTGAGACTTGGAACACTTTCCAATGCTACAAAAAATCAACAACATCTACACAAATCAACATGAGGCCCAAATCTCTCAACACTACATCTGTAAAGCCATCTATCTCTTTGAAAAGGCTTGGGTATCTGTGAAGTGGGTGCCCTCAAGCCCTGGGCTGCTGTGGACCATCTGACAAAACCAACATGAACTCAAGTGAAAGCAACCATCCATCAGAGACCAAGACCATATGAGCATCTAAGTGGACCAAACATGAATGATAAGGTAATATTAATACTTCAAACAAGGACCACCTTCCTATATCTAACTAGAATGAGACCCGTAAAGGTGTTCACTACCTTGATAGAGGTGGCTAATGGTCAAACTTATTAGGTGCTTCCAACCCTCAAGGGGAAATGAGATTTCCAAGGTCAACCCCTCAATCAATAGGTGTTAGTGTAAATATATGACAATGAAGGGGGAAAATGCTACACTAGGTAGATCCATCACTACACCTATGGATTGATGGATCTACCCTAGACATGTTACATCACTACACTTGCGAGATGGAGATTGATCATTCTTGGAGGATGATATCATGGTGAAGAGTCTTTATTCCCATGCGTGGGTTATTTTGGCATTCTATTATGCTTTTGAGCTATATCAAGGTTGGCTTGTGACTTTTGACCTAGTTGGAGACTTCAAGCAAACTTTTTAGGGATTTTCTTGTAAAATCATGCAAATAGATTTGGTTACCCTCATATAAATAGAGGGGAGCCACTTTTCATTATTCATCATCATTATTCACTCACTTTTTCTTATTTAAGAAGTATGCACTAGTTATCTTTTTTCTTGGACACAATGTGATCATTTTGTGCAAATCATCTTGGAAGGGAGATTTTTTTGCATGGAGAGACTTTTGGGATTGATTGATCATTGAAGTGATTCCTTGTTGGAATTGTGTAAATTTAATGCCATTTTCTTCCTTTTTGCATGTTATATTTATGAAATTAGGGTTTCTATGTTTGCCATATTAAAAAGTGCAATACATTTTGTTGAAATTTTGATTATCTATGGTATGCAAATTCCTCTTGCAAGATCACATCAAAGGAACTTGGTTCATGCATCCTTTGATTTTAAAATCTCCCATATAGAGAAGTCACTAGGGTTTATATGTGAGGAAATTCATTCTTTTATCCTCTTCACCCAAGGCCCTCTATCATTGACCTTGCCTAATATTGACTTCATTGCCCAACCAAATAAAGGCACTAGTCTAGTAGTTTTTGATCATTATAAATATCTGTTTAATTTTATGGTAACTAGGGTTAAGGTAAGCTTCAAATATGCATTTAATATTAATTTTGTGTCCATGTGTTATTGTCTTATTGGAAGGGATTGCATTCAATAGATAATGAAAGGGAAAATATAGCATTGGTTGCATATTTTAACCCTAAAATTAAAATCTTGGTATTTACTGCTATCATATGCACTTTCAACCATTTAAAACTATTTTTTACTTAACCCTAGCTTGCCTGCATTGCCTATTGATCCTTTGTTTATCCCAACCCTTATAGGCTATTTTCTAGAGCTATTTTCACTCTTGTTGGCACATATGTGGAGGCATATAAACTCATGTCAAGGGATGGTCTTATTTATTGATTGATGAGTGGCCAACCTCTTCTTCTTGGAGTTGGTTGAGCATTGATAGCATTTCACATATGTTCTACATAGATGATGTCTTATTTCCTGGATATACTTTCTTGACACTTGATTTGAGGAAGATGTCCACCATTTGAGGCCATTTTGGACTTTTCAGTCTTATTTGATTGGATGTTACTCTTGGAGGTCTCACATGTGTTGTTATTGGAGGTTTGAATTTATTCAAACCCTACTTTTAGGAGATATGTCTATGCTTATTATTGAAGGCATCCACCTTTCTTTGAGCCTTATTACACTTATATCTATGCTTGAGGAGCATGTCTTACATTGGAGAGAAACACATTCCACATTGGAGGAGATCTAGGAGGTTTCAAACCCTATATCTAAGGTTTCATTGCATATTTTGAAGGCATCCCAGCTTCAAGAGCTGTTATCTTTTGACAGAGTGCCAAGATTTCCGCAAGATCAATGCCATTAGATGCCAAGCGGCTAAGATTTGTGGTCATAATATAAATTCTTACAAAAATTGTCGCAGCAATGTTGTTTTCAAAATCTGCAAACATAAAATTCTTGTTGCATTTTGATGACTCATACGAGGAATGCCCCCTCTTTATTTCTTGAATGCTTTCGTTATTTCAGGAGATCATTATTAATTGATGCCCATGGTGGCTATTACCTTGGCTTTTGATGCCACATGACATATTTTTATGCATTATTGATAGGATATTTCATCTTGGATATATTTGTGGAGATTGTTGTATAACCAACTGCTATATTTTATTATTGTTGACTTGTCTCATGGAGTTAGTTACATGAGAGCATTATTATATTGTTTTCCTAACATATTTTATAGAATGAGGATCACAACAAATCATTGCTACTTTTAGTAATGAAGTTGTTGAAGAGGTTATTTTATTGTATTCCTTGGAGAAGAAAGTGGATGTAGGAAAATAATTATTATTTTATTGTAAAAGAGGATGGAATTAGACACTTTTGAAAGAGTAGCTCTCCATATTTGTAGTCATGGTTGATTGGTGAGGAGTCTCTCGTCTTGGAGCTTTGTTGAATATCTTTTTTAGAGGCTTAATGGAAGTTCTAGGGTCCCTGCTTATTATATGTGAAGCTATTTTTTATATCTAATCGTTGCTGGTGAGCAATGTTGCAAACATCCAGATAACATCCAGATTTTATCTTGAAATCACAATTTTTTGGCCTAGTTGATGTTTGCCGATTTTTACCAATATTTTGGTGGTATCTTAATTTAGCCAATGTTTTCCAAGTTTTACCGGTATTTTCTCAATTTTTACGATTTTTTGGTTTTCCGGATCCTTGCCGAATTTATCCCGATGCTGATGTTTGCCACATTGCTGGTGAATACTAGGAGTTGCTTGCAAAGACCTTGTTATGAGATACCATAAAAAAGGGTTCATCTATCATATGTGGAATAGTTTTATGTGAGTTTTTCTCCTCTTAATTTCCTTTTATGTCATATTTTTGAATGTATTATCTTGCATCTATCATCTTGTTAAGAGTGGTTATTGGATCAATACTTCATTGTAGGAGTCACTCTTGTAAGATTGTTTTGAGTTTGGTACTTTAAGGACCCCTCCAAGCACATTTTTTCCTCACTTAGCAACAAGTTAAAGCTTATTGTGGATGCATAATAGCTCTGTAATTTAGCAATTCATGAACCACACTCTTTGACTTTCCCTCTTGACTCCATTGGCGCATAAATGGATAGGCACTAGTCCCCTATCTTCCATCACCCTTTTATTCTCATTATTGATTATACTACAAAAAAGACAAATTTTGTTTCGCTAGAGCTGTCTCTTCATATCACTTTTTGTGCCTATTGTTATAGCTTTAGTAATCCTAATTGTTAGGGATACCCACTTCAAAGTGGAGAAGAGCCAACCCAAAGTGAGAGGATAGGTTGCTTAGGTAATAGCAGAGACTGCCCTAATAGAACCCCTTTGGGTTGCACCTTTTGGATTAGGGATTTTATCATTAAGTGCAAGTTGCAGAGGTGACAGTTCTAATTTTTTAATCCCTAATGTTTTTGGTTCTTACATTTGAACTTTAATTATTATTTAATTATGAAATATTTTCATTTTTTTAGTACTCCTTGTTTCTGCATTGTATCTGGATCCTAGGTTTTAAAAAATCTGGTGGTTCTGTATCTGCAACTGTATCATGTTAACTTAGAAATAGATCCTATATTAGCATATAACTATGTCAGGCATGTCCAAAGATGTAGTTTATCTGGCATTTATTAATCTGTACAACTAAGAATAATGCAAGAGCGCATTGACAGTTTCAGAATGAGAGTTCAAAGGCTGAAATAAAGCATTTGCTGAGGAAGTATATATATCTATAATTTATTATAACATGTATCAAGATGCTTAAGGCAAGGACTGTGAACATGAAATTGTGATTGCAAGTTTCTAAAGTCCAATTGATTGTGTAGAATAGTGGCCACAGATAGCAGACTAGCCGGGATAGGTAAGTCTATAATGCTACAGTAGCAGTGTAGAAAATAGTTGGATTGGATGTGATGGATAGGATTCTGAATCATTTCAAGTTGAGGCTGCAAGAGTGCTAGAATTTCAAATTGTTGGACTTTCAGTGTATTGCATTGTTAAAGAATTGCCAAAATTGCAGTTGGATTTCATGAAGGCAGGGAAGGTAAGTCAATCTTGCTCATTACTTCAAACCTATCTTGGACTTTTTAATGCATTTTGGTGATGCATTATTCTTTTGATTCAATATATTTTTATTTTTAAACAATGTTCTTGGCAAATATGAGTGAGAATGTTTTTAATTGCCTAATTAAGCTAATATTAAATACAGGGTGAGGTTCTGATTACCATTACTCAAGTTTATGTTGTTTATGAAATCACATAGCATGGGTTTTTCAAAAGCTGATGTGCTCTTCACATATAAACTTAGACTTGTTTTGCATCAATTTAAAAGTTGAGGATACTTTTAAGATCAGCAAACACCATGGCTTTTGGATTTTCCTGTGCCTATGGACTTTTTGTCTGATGGCTAGTTAACATTCTTATTGTTTAACCCAAGTTTTATATTTTTAGGTTAAAAATATATATTCTTTCTTATTACTTCAATTTTCACTTTTTGTTGCTCATGGTTGCTTGTGCACCTCCTATTCACCTGCTATTTGTTTAAGAATCAGTTTCTTTTAGGAATTGAAAGTAGCAAGCTACATATTCGAAAAACAAGAAATTTGATCACTCTTGTCAACGTATGTGTGGTTTCTGTAGCATATTTTTTACTAACTTGATGACAAGTAGTACCTTTGGCTTTTCTTCATTTTTAATAGCACAACTATAGATAAGTCTATTTTCTATCTATTCAGTTATAAGCTGTTCTACGACAATTTCCTGTTAAATGTTTTGCTTTTATTTTGGTTTTTTCTTTCTGTATTTGTCAACGTTATCAATTGCATTTTGCTTTTGTGGCTATTTTGATAGATGTGGCCATGTCATGCTCTTGTCATGTTTCTCCAAATAGATTGACTTGAGAAAAAAATAATCAGCTTAGTTACGTTGATCAGATTGTTTGCTTATGTTCCTTTTTCTCTCATTAATTGTATGCCGCTTGAAAGCAATTGATTTACACAAATTTGTGGTGACTGCATGGTATAGCTGCCCCAGCTTACATTTCTGTGATTTCTGGTACATAGTGGCGGATGAAGGATAAAAAGTCTGCGAGCCAGTCCTTGGATGCTGACCTTGATGAATACTGGAGCCAAAAAGAAGACGATTCTGATCAAGTTAAATCTGGTAGGATTCATTTTTTTGGTCTTTCCTTTGTGAGTTTATTTTGGAATGCTGCTCACACACACACATGCATTGCTGACCAACATATTTTCACAACCAACATATTTTCTCTGTTGTGAGTATTAGAATCCAAGGAGGACTCACCTGATTTGGAAAAGAGAGATTCATTAGATACTGAAAGGAGCAATGTGCCCAAAAGAACAATAGAAAGTGGAAGCAGTTTAAGACCAAGCAAAACGATGAGGAACACAGATCTGAATTCTGGGGAGTAGGCAAAATAACGCCGTTGCAATTTGGGTTAGTCATGCCTGTGTATGGAGTTATGAATGAGGAGGCTTTATTATTCTTGCTGTGTATTTGCTTACTTTTGTCATTTTTTCTGAACTACTTGTTTTATTGCAGGGAAGAAAATAGTCTCATTTTGCCATAATATGCTTATAATCTTAGCGGGGTAGAGCTATTGAGAACTGGATTTTATTTCCAGAGAACTTCTTGAATGTACTATTGCTCTTAGAAAACATTATTCATAGAATCGTTTTCTGGTTGCAATACCCCCGTTATTGGAGTCTGGTCTTTGTGATCAGAAGGAATGCAGGATTTTATGCACAGTATTAATTTTTGTAGGAGATATGAACAGATCGTGTACAGTGTGGGCTTAATGGCTGTATATCTGAAGCCCAAGGCATTCAACGTTTAAATTTCAAAGAGATTATGGCCTTCAGTGTGTATCTTACTCTTATGACATTCAGATTGAGAGTTGGAGTAAGCAGTAAACTTTATTTACAAGAAAATGTATAATTTTGAGGGATGGAATACTGACCTGAAGTAAGATGTGTTCTCTTTTTATGTAAGATGTAAAAGTTAGTTGGATATGGAAATAATCTTATGAGATCAATATTGTCGCTTATGTGCTGTTTGCACTCCTGAATTAATGATATTTTGGTTTCTTAATTGGAAGGACATCAGTTTAGTTTTATCGTGTAGATAACCATTAATTATGCTTGTTCATCTGTACCTACTAGAGGAGTATACCTTGAGTTGCAATATTTATTTGGTTTACAATTTCTATTTTGTCTGCATTTAATTCTATGAGGACATGGCTTCATACATTTTCATTTTCCACAACCTTTTTGGTATTTTGGCCATGTTTACGTCATATGAGAAATAAAATATTGATTATTCCCACAGAAACATGATCCCATTACGAAATAGCAGCAGAGAAAAATGGCATATTGCAGCAACTTAGTAGCTGTGATGTAAAAAGCCGTTGGTAGCTTTTTGGTGGCAAAAATTTACATTCTCTTCATGGGCAATGGTAAATCATTGTATGTAGCTGGATGACTAATTATATTAAACGACAACTATATGTAGGAGGTTGTTCTTAGAGGACGTTATATTTCAGTTAGAACTAAAGGGAATATCATTATGTATCTGAAATATCAAGAACGTTTTCTTGGTACACAGTTTTCTTGCTTCTTGAACTGCCTTTCAAAGGACTTGTTAAAAGCTGACCTTCTATAGAGCAGAGACAGACGTTTCGAAAACATTTTGATTTGGAAATGTAGATCCTTGTCTCAAGGACTTGATATGATGAATAGATTAAGAAGACACTTCCCTGCAACGCTTTTTATGGTCCATTCATTATCTCCGGTGGAGATTTTGGGCTATGCAGATTATTCTGAATTATTGTTAGCTTCAGATGTGACATGTTTTGCTAGTAGAGGTGACTGATCTTTTTCTGAAGCAGTACTTTAGACGAAAATATGAGATAGAAAGTTTTGTGGTTCGTAAAAGACGAGTATATTTTCGTTGTTTGTTGTGTATGAATATGTTTGCAACAGCACAATGGTTATTGTTTTAGCGTATCGGGACGGTAGTGACGAAGGTTACTGTTTGCTTAAAAGCAACGCAAAAAGTGATAACTGAACCTGCTTTTTATCGCTGCTTCTGCTCTCCAATTATAGTGTAAAGCACAATCCTAAACTTTTTTAGGAACAACCATAAGCATGATTTAGAGTTTTAGCAAGAAATTTGGTTTTCAAATTTCTTAAATAAGTACAGTTAAATGACCCATTTTTCGGGAAATATGTCTTGAAGGGATACTTATGATTAAAATTGAAAGAACGAAAGAAATAATTATTTTAACGTTCACGAGGCTAAAGATAGCCTATGGGACATATTGCTTCTTCACCTGGTTGTTGTATTCGGCCCTTTTCTGGTGAAGCTTCACAATAAGCGCTCCCAGCTTCTCGACAAACCCTTTGCTGAATAGATTATCCCAAGAGCTAGCTTCCAGAATATCTGCATAACTTTCCCTGCTGTCTTTGAAGGCCTCGCATTCTAAAATGAAATGTTTTTCTGTTTCCACTTCTCCAGAAGAACAAAAAATAAATATTCTTTCCTCCCACCTTTCTTTTGGCCTTTTCCAGCGCCCTGTTTCACAACGAAGTTGATGAAAATTAGTTCTTAAATGGGCAATAAGAATTTTGGCTCTCCAAGAAATATTGGCCTCCATGTATGCTTTTTGTTGATGATTATGAGTGGATTAAACACTTCAATATAGTACTTTTTCTTTCTCCCTAGCTCCTTATCCCAAGTACGCTCATGGAACTTATCCATAACAAAAACTTTTATCTCTTTATTTATGGGACACATGTTCAAGCAAATACCCCATTTACTAAACTATTTGTTATTTTGCTGCATCCAAGTCTTCTTTCTTTTGCACAATATGTCATTAAAGACAACCTTAGGCCATCTTCCCTCCATTTGCTCAATTTTAAAAAAATACCATATCCATTGCTTCAATAGGAGAAGCCCCTGTTTCACTTAACAAGATAGCATAAGGAACTGCACTTTTAATTTTGAATTTGTTTATAATCAGACGCTTCTGAATTTTTTCAATTTATTTTCGCTGCATGTTGGATGTACTGCTAGCTCACAGTTCATAACCATAGAGAATCACAGAAAAGTTTGTGAGATTTTCTTTACCTTTAAATAAAAGGAGATTTTTGCGCTTCCAGTAATAAATGAGAATAGAGACATCGATGTCCATATGTGAGTATATATTATTTGTGTTTAAATGGAGGTGGCATGGACAATGACAATACATCACATGCTTGTTGTACTGTTTATAGAGTGATCCACACCCTAAGAAACACAACATTCGGTAGTGAGTGTTCATTCTGATGCCTTATTAAAAGGCATGTGATTGCAGTGATCAGTGCCTTTTCTATCTACAACCATGCCCTTCGTGTAGTAAAAATTATGAAGATTATACAAATATCATGAAATAATCCCCTCACAAAATTTTAACGTTTCATGCACACAGTAATAGATGAGATTTGAGACACAAACGTCTGTATTTTGAGCATATAATATTAGTGCTTTAAAGCTGGATGACAATGACATCACATTATTTGGTCTGTTTACGGAACGATCCACACCCTAAACGACACCAAACATTTAGTGATTCAGTATTCAGTCTGATGCCATGTTTAAAGCATGCGATTTCAGTGATCACTCTGGTCTATGTCTGCAATCACGTGGTTGGTTAAGTAGAAATTATGAAGATTCGTGGAAATGCCATGAAATTACAGCTTGTGGATATTGTAACAAACCAGAATCAAGATATTGATGTCTGTCTGTGTGTGAGCATATGATTCCTTTTCTTGAAGGTGTGGGAAGTGGCAGTGGCAGCGCTTGTTCTCTTCTGTCTTCAGAGAGAACCAATCCCTTGACAACAAATCACTAATAAGTCTGTCTGAAGTTAAGGACACCCATTTGCGCCGCTTCTCCACATGCCCCATTCAAGGCTTTTGTGTGTATAGTAACAAGTCCGTGAAGCGGAGTTACAATGATGGAAGGCATTTGACTTTCACTCGATCCACCCAGGATCAAACCTCCGTGGAGACATATGCTTATTGTATCTTGGTTAGAAGAGTAGGTGACTCCATAGTTGACGTCTCGGCTCTTGTTGAGACATAAGTTAAATGCTACAGTGCGGCTTGCAGGCTGTTGCACTTAGTCTAGGTTTATAGTAGCGACCAGTTGGATTTGAACCTAGGCCTCGCTCAAAAAAAGCCCCACCAATTACCGATTCTCCTAAATCCAAAAAAAAGAAACAAACCATGTCCCAGAATTTGATTAATATATGTATGTGAAGATATGCTATTTTAATTTTGGGTTGAAGGGAAGGGTATGACAGTGGCATCATGTGTTATTTGGTCTGTATTCAGATAGACTCACTCTACAACAATACAACAAATCACTAGTTGAAGTTAGAGATTCCATTTGCACTTTCTCTCCACGTGTTATAGATCCCATTTAACAAATAGTCGACTTCTTTGTCAACTTCCTTGTTCGAATTGAGTGCTTCCACGTTATTACATGGACACTGGACACTGGCACAAAAAAATATTTGGATGTCGATTTTTTTGGAGAATGAAGATTGCCTATAAAGCAATAAGTTGTGCTCACTCCAAAATCACTATTTTTTTTTAAGCAATATTTGTTACATTTTGTTTGTAGGTGTGAAAATGGAATAGATAAGGGATTTTTGTAAGTACATTTGTAGTAATTATTTCCTTTTGGAACATGTCTAGTTTGGGGTTTGATGGATTAGGGTTTTATTTAGGAATGCATTTGCAGTTGATGAATTTAAAAATTAATAGTGTGATTGTTGATTTTTTATTTATTTAATCTTTATAGTAAATATATTCAATATTTATAATTAAAAGTATTATTTTTAAAAGTATTGAAAAACACACATATTGATGATTTTTTAGGAGTATGTTTTCTAATTGAAGGCATTTCTCTGTAGAATTGTGTTTGCACAAACTTGAAAACACTTTACATGTGAAACTTCAAGAAGACATCCATTATATGAAAAGAGGTTGTTCATAAAGGAGGGTTTTTAAATAATTAGATATCTAACAATATTACATGCCTAGCATTTTTATTTCTTTAGTTTTTTTAAGCATTTGTTCTCTATTTTTTATAAGCTAAACTCACCAACCTCAATAGCATGAATTAAAACCAGTATAAGAGCTACAGTAAGGTATAAAAAAAACATTGTTTTTCTAGATATTCCTTTTAATGTTAATAAAATTGGTGAATGTATATCCAATTAAAAAATTTAGAATCCTTGAGTGCATTAAAATATGAAAATATTTATGGACGAGGATAAGGATTTCTCCATAAAAGAAAAGGGTAAACATTGCTTTCTTAACAAACTTAAACATATGTAAAAAAATGTGGAATATGAAAACCAAATAAATCAAAAGTCTTGTTAACATATGAAAAAAAATGTGGAATATGAAAACCAAATAAATCAAAAGATAAGACTGTAAAAACTATGTTTATTCTATTCATAGGGGCTCAAAACTTTATATGCATATTTATCACTTTTTTTTTTTTTTTTGGGTCCGATTCCAGAAATAAAATTTGAATTAGAAAAACATGATAAAATTATTATATTAAGTCTGTAGAATCAAGTATAATAATAACAATAATTTAATTGGCACCATTAATTGAGATGTTAAAACTTTAATAAATTGATTTAATGCTCAATTCTTGTCTAGGATTTCAACTTAATTTAATATTATTATTATTAATTTTTTATTTCAGTCATCCAATTAAAACTCAAGTTTGTTTATAACTCATTGTGGTTAATAATTTAAATAAAAAATATTATTTTAGTTTTTATATGTGCTACAACTCAGTTTTATGGAACATAATATGTTAATCTTCACTATTACAATTCATTGTCAACACCCTATAAATACTATATATGTTTGGGTTAAATAATTAATATAGAGCATCTATAAAACCCCTTGAGTAGCATAACTGGGACAATGATAAATTATTGAGGAACACATTAATATGTATATTCAATAATTAGAATGATTTCTAAAGGTAATTATGAAGATATTGATTTTGGTTTAGTGTGTTTTCACTTTTAAATTGTACATTTAATAAATTGTAGATATTAACTATCATTTCAGTAAAAAAAATTTCCACTGGCTATTTCGGGCAATTACAAAGTTATTACAAAGCTATCACAAAGCTATCCTACTTTGGACTATTACAAAGTTATTACAAAGCTATCCTATTGTATAGACTCTCTATTAAATATCATTTCAGTGTTTAAATACTTATTAACTTGTAAATTCAACCCAATTACAAAGTTATTACAAAACTATCCATTACAAAACTATCCTATTATTACAAAACTATTCTACTTCGCGCTATTACAAAGTTATTACAAAGCTATCTTACTGTATAAACTCTATTAAATATCATTTCAGTGTTTAAATACTTATTAACTTGTAAATTTAATAAATTAAAATGATCTAGAGAAAAAATTACATAAACATTGACTTTTATTTTAGTATTAAAATACTTACTAACTTGTAACTTGTACATTTAACAAATTAGAATCATCTATAAAAATAATTACATAAATATTTACATAAATATTGCCTTTCATTTTAGTATTTGAAATAATGCGAATTTATATTCTCACTTTTAATAATTAATTTACAAAATATATGTGATACAAAATCCCTCTAATTGTTTTTATCTATTCTCTCCGTAACCTAATTCAATAGTCCACTCAAAATCATGGTTGATATAAAAGTTTTTTTAGGTTTTCAAATCTACACGTTTTTATGGTATAGGTCCTCAAAAGAAAATGTGATTCCTTCTGTATATATATTTCTTACAAGTCGGTACTTCCACTCAAAATCATGGTTGATATAAAAGTTTTTTTAGGTTTTCAAATCTACACGTTTTTATGGTATAGGTCCTCAAAAGAAAATGTGATTCCTTCTGTATATATATTTCTTACAAGTCGGTACTACTAGTGAAAGGGTTGCAAGGGAAGTGAAAGGGTTAAAGGGAGGTATATGATAGTGGGTTGGGGAAGTAAAAGGGTTGAAGGTTCTATATATTTTCTATAAGTTGTCATTACTAGTTAAAGGGTTCAAAGGGTTGTAACCGAAGTGAAAGGGTTCAAGGGAGGTATATGATAGTAAGTTGAGATTTGTAATTTAGTTATAATTTTATTAACTATATTTAAATTAATTTTTAATATATATATGTATGAATGAAAATTTAAAAACTAATAAGTATAAGAAATAAGTGATAGTAAATGTTAAAACAAAATTAAATGAAAAAAATGATAGTGTATTAAAAAAAATAATTTAAAATTAATAATGTGTTTTATGCAAAATTATGTGGAAAACTAGAATTTGAGTGGTGTGATTTTGCACATATATATATTTTTATTACAAGTGTATCTATTTTGTAATAGACTTCCAGAATTTTAATTTAATTATCTATAATTATTAGGTGGATGTTAGGGATTTAACTTCCATAGAGTATTCTAGAATATTCATAATAGTATATACAAATCAATGGTTAAGATTGATCTCTACAGAAATTATGCTCTTTTTACTCTTTTAATTAAAGAAAATGTCATATGAACAAGTGTCATGTGAAATGAGTTATGGTTTTTGGGGCATGTGATATTGATAAGCCATGGTATTGACCCATGGTATTGTAACAAATTCTATTTATAGATTAAGATTCTCCATGGTAAAGTTGGGTTAAATATTCATGGTTAAAAATCTTGTTCCATGTTTTTTTTAATGTACATATATTTAACTTATATAATAATTATTTTTATAATTAATAATAATTTAAAACAAAGTTATAATTGAGTTAGTTTTTATGATTTTTTTTTTCTTTTTTTAAAATTTTAGTAACTTGAGATGTATCATGAAGAAAGCATTTTGATGCTTATTATGGATTGATGGTCATTTAATTTATGTGGCTCTGATAGTCCTCGTCTTGACATGTTAGTGGTTTTGTGGTTTCCTTGCATGAACTTCATACATGTCACAAGGACTTTGAGTACCTATTAATGACATGACATCGACTACTCCCAAGGATGCACCATTTAATCCATCAAAAGATGTTATGCTTCACATTGCTATGTATGTTGATTGTGAACACAATTGTTTTGCTAAAGCTCCCTTGAGAGTTTGTATTGAAGGTGTTTCATGAGGTAATGCTCTACCTTGGCAATGGAATTTTTGTTGATATTTTTATTGATGAATATATTGGAGTTAATGATAGATTAAAAAACCTCACAGAGTTTGTATTTAAGGTGTTTCATGAAGTAATGGTATAGCTTGGTAGTGAAATCCTTGTGGATATTTTAATTGATGAGTATATTGGAGTTAATGATACATTGAAAAAACCTCACACTTCTTGGGTATTTTCTTAATCGATATCTTCTTGATATGTGTGTTAATGAAGTTTAGGAATTACATGGGTGGTATTATGTGATAGTGAAGCCTAAAAATGAGATTTTGCCTAATTTATTTCAAGAAGAGTTACATTGTATAGTTATTGTGGCTTATGGCCCCTAGGTGAAATTTCTTAGTTGTGTTGTTGTCATGGGTTTTGATAATTTCTCAACTAAATAATTTTCCCATAGAAAGTTGTTTCCCTTCAAGTCCATTAATGTAATCACAATTGTTATGCCAATGACCTCTTCAAAGTGTACTCACGTCTTGGATATTTTCTCTATTGGAATCCTCTTGATACGTGGGTTAGGGAAATTTAGGAACTACATAGGTGACATTGTTTGAGCATGTGAAACATAATAAAGCACTTCTTATTTTATTTTCAAGAAGTGTCACACTGTATTATTATTGTTTCTTATGGACCTTGATGGAATCATGATCATCGTTAGACCAAAACCCACAGGTGTTAGTCTCTGCAACAATAACCAGAGTTAGGGTCCATTAGAGGTGGTTAGTCCATGTCTCAAAACACATAGGGAGTGTTGAACCCAATGTTCAACAACCTCCCCCCCCTAGTGCGAGCTAGGCGAGCTTCGAACTTAAGACCTGTCACTCTAATACCACTTGTTGGAATCATGCTTTTCGTTAGATAAAAACCCACATGAGTCAACCTCCGCTACAATCACCATAGCTAGGATCCACGAGAGGCAGTCGTGAAACACATGGGGAGCACCAAACCCAATGTCCAACAAACCATATGTTTATTGCTTAGTTGTGTTGTCTCAATGAGTTGATAATTTCTAAGCTAAATAGTTTACATAGTTTTGTTTCTCTGTCAAATTCTATAGCCTACCCATGCAATTTTGGTATTTCTAGATCACATCTCTATGTTGATTGGGAGGTTTATTTGTTGTAGTATTCCCCATTTTATACCCAATTCCCTAATTGAGCGTATCTAAAAGTGAATTTGTCAAAATACCTTAAGAAATTTGTCTTCATTCAAGCTGAAGAAAATGTGATGGAACAACTTATGAAATATATCAAGTGATTTTTAGATTGCATCTCTACATTGATTGGGAGGTTTATTTTTCATGAAACCCCCATTTTTTTAAGCATGTGCCCTAGATCCAAGTATCTTAGTAAATTCGTCGAAATGCCCTTAGAGGTTTTTCTTAGCCAAGTTGAGGACAAAGTGATTTGGAAACCTATGAAATATATCAAGCTCTTAAATATTAGCTTTAGGTATATAGTCTTGACCATAAAATTTGGGATTCTTTCCTTATTGTTAAAATCAATACTCCCCATTGTCCTAGCTAGTATTTTTCCTTAAACTACAAATCAAAATATATCTTAGGTAAGCAATGCAAATTGAAGGGTGCAAGTTGTTCAAAATATTTTTTAGAGAAATAAGCCACTAACAACTTAAAAGGTCTAGCTATGAGGGTTAACTCAATTGGTCGAGTCCTCATCATTAAAGCACCTCTGGTATTGAGAGGTCATGGGTTCAATTCTCTTGACACTTGAGGTCAAGTTCCGTGGTTGAGCCAGTAGGAAGTGATGCTTTTGGGTAGATATGCCTGGTACAATTATTCCATGGACATAGCGATCACTGATCTCAGGGACCATGAACCACAAAAGAAAAAAAAGGCCTAGATTTTATGGAAAAATAACTTATTTAACTACAATGAGGAAATTCTAGCTCAATTTCTAGGAGAATTGAATCTCTCATAGTACCACTTCTTATCTTATTTTCATATTCTTAAGGGATAAAAAATTTGGCATTTAGAAGACTTGCTTCTTTCTCAAAGTCTTGCAATTATAACACCTTCACTCGAATTTTATTAAAAGAGTTTGGATTCTTCTCCATAAGTTGATATATCGAGATGGGTGGATATGTAAGAAAATTCTATTGCTTAAGCCATCACCTTTTGATATGGATATGGAAGGAAATTTGTATCTTTCAAAAGAAAATGCCATAAAGTTGTGAACAACTCAATCAAAAACTTTAATTCATGATGAGGACCTACAAGCCCAAGTAACCAAATTCTAACAAATTTTGAACTTTGATAAAGTACATAGAGCTCAAGGGGCACAAGTATGAGAAGGTTGCATTGGATTAAGTTTGGTGACTAGCTGGTGAAATATTTTTTCTAAGTCTTGGTCACCGAGAAAGTAATTGAGAATATTATTTTACTTGAAATAATTAACATACACACAAAAAAAGATGAGCCTAGGAATAGAAATGAATTGTGATCTATTGTGGTCTATTGTTTCAATTACAAGGTGGAACAAATAGATATAAGGTATCCATGCAAAGCTACTTGGACGTGGTCTCATCTTGTCTATCTATTGAACAATAAAAGATGTGTCCAAAATCATTGACTTTCGTTGAATTGGCATATGGATTTATTATTGGTGACAAGTCACCATATTTTGATTGCTTGTGTGAATTCTACATGACTACATGTTATTTGGTCAATCTTTTCCTCCTTTAGGCAGATAAATAAGCTATTAGAAACCAATCATTAGGCAAGTACATGAACAAAGGACTAATTAAATTTATTCCCAAGCTTGGTTATCTAGAGAAAATTAATAATTGGAGGTATATTACACCAATAAATTCTTGTTATAAAATTTTATCCAACTCTTACAAATTTCTAGCTAAGGCCTTGGCCTTGGCCTTGAATATTAAACATATTCAATTTAATATCATTTTTTCTGGAGAACATGTGCCTTATTAGAGGATGATTTACCTTGGGTAATGATATTATTGTGTAAGAAGGAATGGAATTGATCTAATTCCTTGGCCGCGATGCCATATTTGTCGAAATTTAGTTTGGAAAAGTACATGACAAACTGGAGTGGCCTTTCATCTTGGTCATGCTTAAGGCTCTTGGGTTTGTCTTCATTCTCAAAGGCAATTAAAATTTTGTTTATTAGTGCTTCCACCTATTTTTTATTAAAATATTATGTGAATTTGAGGAATTGGCACTCACATATCAATTCGCTAAGGATGCTCCCATGATCCAACACTCTATTGTGATAATCTAATCAATATGTTGTCTCCTACATAATATAATGGATCAAGGCCTTATCAAAGGGTTTCCTCTTCCTTACATGGTTATGGAAAAGATGGTTAATGGGATTTTTTTGGATGGATCCTTTCTTACAATCCTCAAATTCTAGATCACAATGGAAAATTCCACGTATTATTTACAAATATTTTTGAATCCTCAAATTGCAATTGTCAATAGGCCAAAATTCAGTGCTACAAATAAATCCAAAATGGTTTTCCTATTTACATTTCCAACTAAGGACGGTTTTTCATACAACTTAAGTAATATCTAAGTTCTAAAGATCGCCTTTTCCCCTTAAGGCTCCCCAAAGGAACTTCAAGATATTTTAATTTATTAAAAGAAAAAATTATTAAAAATGGATCACAAGGTCCATGACTTAAATTGGCTACACAATTCCAATTTGTACCAATTTCTTGGATTTTATGCATGTGTGATAATCTTCTTATTGAGTTGTTTTGACTATGGTATATAGGGAACTACAAAAAGTATTTCATAATTTTCTATGGGCCAATATTGATGGCCACTGAGGCTTGTTCAAGGTTAATGAATTTTAGGACATATAGATGCTAGAATTTAGTTAAGGTAAACTTGGTCTAATGTGATATTAGGTTAAATTGTGTTCCCTTAGTGTGCTTTTGTCCTTTATTAATCCAATGGTCACAATATTGTATGTCCTACACATGGGTAATTTGATATTTCACACATCTCCTTAATATTAATGACACTTTATACGTGGCTTAACACCCGATTGGTACATGATCTCTATTTAGAGAGAAAAAAGATCATTTGTTGATTATAGATAGTGAGAGATGATAATATAATCTGTTTCTTATTTTGCATTAAAATATTTTTCTTGAGTGATCATGTTGGTTGGAGTCATGCATTGTTTTTTGTTTGAGGGTTTTAGCCATGTAAATCATTGGGGTACTTATATTTGATTTGTGTGTGTGAGTATTTATTTTAAGATGTTCAAAGTGTATGGATATATCATGTTTTTTTGAACATGGCATTGGAGTACTTTTAAAAGCTATTCTATTTTCTTGATTAAGATCTTCCATTGTCATTGCATGAAACAAAGACATGTTGCTTCTATGATTTCTTTAGCTTATGTTGGTGTATCGATAACTTTTAAGTTCTTTTGGGCCATGTGAACCACTCCATTATATTTGGAGCATTGTTTCCAATTGGAAACCCTCCATTATTTTTTTTCTTTGAATACTCTTTTCCATGCACCTTAAATGATCATAACCGATTAAAATTCAAGAAGAAAATTTTCATTTTGTAGGTGGACAAATGAAATCTAATTTTGAGTAGATAAGGGTCCAAAAGATTTGAAAGATAAGTATTTTCTTGTTTTTGAATGTAGTGATGCATGAGGTTGTTTGTTGGTTTTGTGGTAAGCATGCACTATTAAGAAACTTGACTTAGCACATGAATTTCTTGCGATATAAAATATCAATTGAATTAAGGTTTCATCTTCAAAGGATTAAAATTCTCGATGTTGCTTGGAGAAAGTTGAACATTGTGATTGTTAAACACAACAAGTTTGAAGCACACTAGCTCAAAAATCAATTGATTTCTCTGAATCCTAACAATTTTAGTTGCATTAAATGGTTTGCTCTAAAGTTCAAGACATATACTCTTACCTCTAGATTGTCAAGCCAAGAAAGGAGATGGTCAACATTTTTTTGTTATTCTATTTAAATTTGGAACTACCTATTCTATTTATGTATCCACCGTTCACTCTACGAGGGAAACCCTTGTAATCAAGGTAACACTTACAAAATACTCTCCTTTGAAGCATTTCGTGATTATCTAATTAGAGAAAGATAATCTCTTGCACCTTGGATTGATCGACATTGCATTTACATCTAATAAAGCCTTAGTGGCTCAACAACATCAAGGCCCCACACATCCAAAGAAGAAAGTAGAAGCTCCTCAACGGTGATCTTATTCAATAACCCCAAGATTGATGCCTAGGGAGGGTACAAAAAGACATAATATAAGGGGGGGGGGACATGGGGAGAAGGATCTTATATAATTTATTTTAGTAAATAGGTAATTGGATTTAGAGGGGATATTCATATCACCGAATAATTTGTCATAATTCATCACAAAAATGGCGAACAAGTAAAAATAAATCAATTTCATGTTGTCATCAATACTTGATTCTTCATTCCCCTTTGTTGTTGAGTAAAAAAATATTCCTTTGACTTTCAACTTGGTTTCTCTCTCTTTGCATCAGTTGGGGAAACAACATTTTTGCAACATCAAGCAAAACAAGGGAACACAATACTCTCAACTAGCTCCTACTAATGGTGATAAAGGATGTCTTATCCCTTTTCAGATAATGACTATAGGGGTTGAATTTGTAGCCGATTTGATTCTCGTAGGCTATACTCGGAAGAAGGGGATCAATTAATTTAATTATTTGATGTCATTTCTAAGGTTACGTTGAATAATGAAATAAAAATGGGTGTTATTTTATGACTCATGGTATCGATCCATGGTATTTTGATGATCCATGGTATTCTAGTAATAAAATAAAAAAAATAAAACTAGAGCTCACTAAGAGTATGATTTGGTTATTTCCAAATTGGATTTGAAGATCTCTTGTAAATTGATGTGCAGGGGTGAAACCCTGGCGATAATCAATTTCGGTGGTGAGACTAATCCTCCCTAGCTAGTTAAGATTGGTTTCGATGGTGAGATTATCCAACCAATTTGATCTAAGGGAAGAATCACTCATATTCTTCATATGGATTTAACAAGATGAAGAATATTGGTTTTTTACGGAGATTGGGAACATGGAGACAAAGATAATTTATCCATTGTAGTAGTTCCAGGGGTTTTATTGGGCAATGAAATTTTATTTTTGGGGATGATTTCCTTCTAGCGGTAGAACCAGTGAAAGCTAAATTTATTTGTGGAAGGCCGAGTTTGATTTGTGGTAGTTGAGAAATTTAGTGGAGGCCAAATTTAATTGGGGAATCAATCCATCTACAATAGTTTTGTACTTTTATCCTCAAAGGTTAGATTAATTTGAATAGGTCAAGTGTCCCTTGGGGTTGAATTTCATTGTCATAGCTGAGAAAAATTTGGGAATGTCGAATTGAATGGAGGAGGCTAAATTTATTGAGAGGCCGAAATTATTTGAAGAGGTTGAATTTCTTTGTGGAGATGATACAGGGGCATTAGACACTAGCCAGCAATGTAGGAGGTTTTGTCCACATGTTGTGGCTAGGAGGGTTCGAAGACATTTGAATTGTAACAGCTAGGTGTCAATACCTCAGTTGACTGTTTCATTTAGATTAGTTAGAGTTTGTAGAAGTCGAATAGTTCAGTTCAGTCCATCTATCATGTTTCAGTTAGTTGAATTATTGTAATTAGGATTTTGATTTTCTAAATGGTCCTCACAGAGGAACCGAAGAGACACATTGTAATGTATATAAATTGTATCCCTCGGATGTATTGAGGGGGAGAGGAAGAGATTTCTGCAGTAAAAATCTGTGTATCAAACAATCGTTTCCAGTTAAATTAATTTCAGTTCCCGTCGACTATCCAACTGTCTTGAATCGTTATTTGTGAGGAATTTGTTTAATTGTGAGGCGATTGAACACTGTCTTGTATATAACTGTTGAATTGAGTCGTTGTACAATCTTCGCATATCTGTGTTCATTGTTTCCCTTGAATTGTTTGAACAATTGAAAACCCCACCCGCAGACAAGGTCTGCGTATTGTTGTGGTCATTGAGCTCTGTCCCGTAGTAATGAAAATCCCGCTTAATAAATGGATGGACTGTTTGGAATCCTGAACCGAGGTCTGACCTGAGTAGCAACCGGGAGAACACGGGAAGAAAGGAATTAACCCGTGGTCAATCACTGTTCCGAAACTGCGAGTGGATTTACGAAACCAGACTGCCCATATCGCACCGCTTTTGCAGAATAAGCGGTATTCCTAAATTCGGAGCGATTCCATTGAGTGCTTGACACGTGGAAAAGGCGAGACCCCTAAAACCGCTCTCATTGCACGCCATCGCATGTTAACGTTCGACCAGGGAGGCCGCGCGATATCGTTGAACGCTGTCGATCTGGGAGGAAGCCATCGGACGGTGGTCATATTTAGAAGATGCACGAGGGATAACCAAGGTACGGTGCAAGTATTTGATTGGGCCATCGATTATATAGGTGGGGCCGGAACCAAAGGTCTATTATAAGTCATTTGTTTAAAAAGCGTCAGGTATGTATATAAAGTTTGAAGGATTAAACCCTTGGTTATAAGGTTTAGCGGTGGAATATAAGCCCAAGAGATATATTTTAATTTTCAAAGGTTGTCGATTATATTTATTTATAAAATTCCTCGAATTTGATAAATAAAACCAAAGAACTTGGGGAAGACCACGTGGAGGAGGAGAACGGGGTTTTAGTAGAGAAATGCTGACAGAGCTACGAAAAGAGACCAGCTCTCCTTAGGGTCCGAATTTTAGTTTTTTTGCCATCATTTGTGGTATCAGAGCCGCTTTTGAGTTGTTTTTGCAGAGAACTGACATGGAAATCCGAGTTGGTAGAGGTGCTGGCAGAAGGAGACCTGTTGCCAATGCAGAGGTGTTGGGGATTTTGCAGAGGTTCGAGGCTAGAATGGATGCCATGAAGCGAAGACAGCCTAGAGATCCTGAAGACATCAGTGAACCTGAAATAGAAGAAGCTGAAGAAAATGTTGAGATTCCTCCTGACTTGAGGCTCCTTAGAACTGTTCTGGGGTCTGCAGTTAAGCCCAAGATTGAAGTATAAATTTTGCAGGAGGATTGAATCCAGAGGAGTTGGTGGATTGGATAAATGAAATGAACAAGTGCTTTGACTATGAAGAAATAAGCGAAGATAAAAAGGTCAATTTTGTAGTGACAAAGCTGAAGGGACATGCTGCACTCTGGTGGGATGGAGTGCAAGCAGAAAGGAGGAGAGTTGGAAAGCAACCTATCAAAATCTGGACCAGAATGATGGATAAATTAAAAGGTAAAGTCTTGCCTAGTGATTATCACCTGACATTGTTTAGGCAAATGCAGAACCTAAGACAGAGGTTGCTGACAGTAAAGGAATACACAGAAGAATTCTACAGAGTGAGCATAAGAGCTGGGCAATTTCAAGACACACCAGAGAAGACTCCCAGATATGTGAATGGTCTCAAGCTGGAGATCCAAGATGAGATTCGTCTTCTGTCTCCTAAGATAGTGGAAGAGGCCTACCAGATGGCCTTGAAAGCAGAGGAGAAACTCCTGAGGAAACATTCTGCCAAGAAGAGAGGTACTTTCCGTGGAAAGGGAAGTCAGGGTGGTAGAGGAAAGCCTACTACACCCAGGGATGGAGCTAACAATAGCTCACCTCAGAATGCATCTACAGAGGATGATGCAAGGGGCAGAAGGGGTTCTTACAGAGGAAGTGGGACACAAGCACTATGAATGTCCAGAGAATGTGGGTGCTGGTCCAAGAAATGCTATTGTTGCCCAGGCTGGAGAAGAGGCAGAAATTGAAGAAGAAATTCTACCAGAGAGGGGAGAGTCCTTGGTGGTTAATAAGGTCCTGTTGAAACAAGCCAAAGAGGTCACTGAGCCTGCACAAAGGAAGACTTTGTTTAGGAGCATATGCAAAGTCCAGGGGAAATGCTGCCAGCTAGTCATTGATAGTGGCAGCACAGACAATCTGGTTTCCACTGAGGTGATAGAGAAGTTGAAGCTAAAGACAAGGGAGCATCCAACTCCCTACAGGGTGTCCTGGCTGCATAAAGGGCACCAGCTGGTTGTAAAAGAACAGTGTGAGATAGAGCTGCAAATGGGCAAATACAAAGATAAGGTCCTGTGTGATGTAATGCCCATGGATGTGTGTCACATACTGTTGGGTAGACCTTGGCAGTTTGACAGAGCAGCAATGCATGATGGCAAGAAGAACACTTACAAGTTCTTCAAGGATGGGGTACATCATACATTGATACCCTTGGAAGAAGGAGAGCCATAAAGCAGAGTGGTTGATCCAAAGACCTTGTTGTTGAGCGGGAAGGAATATCTACAGCAGATAGAAGAAGAAGAGGTAAGTTTTGCTTTAGTTTGCAAACCTAAGGTAGTTCTTACTTCTACAAATATTTCTGATTTGCCAATAGAAATCCAAGAGATGTTAGACAATTATTGTGACATTGTTGTGGATGATTTACCTGATGAGCTGCCACCTATGAGAAATATTAGCCATCAGATAGATTTTATCCCTGGCTCAAATCTGCCAAATAAGGCAGCCTACAGAATGACTCCCACAAAAAATGAGGAAATCGGGAGACAAGTACAAGAATTGGTGGACAAAGGATTGATCAGAGAAAGTTTAAGTCCATGTGCAGTACCAACAGTCTTGAGCCCAAAGAAAGATGGAGGCTGGAGGATGTGTACTGATTCCAGAGCAATGAATAAGATAACAATCAGGTATAGATTCCCTTTGCCCAGAGTTGAATATTTAATGGATTGTTTGAGTGGTGCTAAATATTTTTCAAAGATAGATTTAAAAAGTGGATATCATCAGATTAGAATAAGAGAGGGTGATGAGTGGAAAACTGCCTTTAAAACAAATGAAGGACTGTATGAATGGATGGTAATGCCTTTTGGGTTGTCAAATGCACCTAGCACTTTCATGAGACTTATGAATGAAGTATTGAAGGAATTCATTGGTAAATTTGTGATAGTGTATTTGGATGATATATTAGTTTTCAGCAGAACTAAAGAAGAACATTTAAGGCACCTTAATCATGTCTTGAAAAAGATGCACCAAGAGAAACTGCTGATAAATTTAAAGAAATGCTCATTCATGAAAGAAGAGTTGGTGTATTTGGGCTTTGTTGTTTCTGCAGAAGGATTGAAGATGGACCCAGAAAAGGTTAAGGCAATTGTGGAGTGGCCTTCACCCAGAAATGTTTTTGAGGTACGAAGTTTCCATGGACTTGCCAGTTTTTACAGGAAGTTTATAAGAAACTTCAGTAAGATTAATGTACCCATAATTGAGACAATAAAAAAGAGAAAACAACCATTTAAGTGGACTGCTGAAGTAGAAAGAAACTTTAAACTTTTGAAGCAAAAGATAACTGAAAAACCTGTTTTGATTCTGCCTGATTTTACCAAACCATTTCAAGTGAAGTGTGATGCTAGTGGAGAGGCAATTGGAGCTGTGTTGAGTCAGGATGATAGGCCTGTAGCCTATTTCAGTGAGAAGCTAAATGACACCAGAAGGAAGTATTCCTCTTATGAGAAGGAATTCTACGCAATTGTTCAAGCACTGAAAAAATGGAGGAATTATTTGATGTCCAAGGAATTTGTATTATATTCTGATAATCATGCTTTGCAGTATATTGTACAACAGCCCAAGTTGAATCAAAAGCATGCCAAATGGTTTGAGTATCTCCAAGGTTTTAACTTTGTTTTGAAACACATAAGTGGCCAAGAAAATAAATTAGCTGATGCTTTGAGTAGGAGGCACATGCTTGTTCAAGAAACTAATTTTGAAGTTGTAGGGTTTGATTTTCTCAAAGAATTGTATAAAATAGATTCAGATTTTAAGGAAGCATTTGAGGCATGTTGTAACCCTGTTCTAATAGATAGAAGCTAGTGGCTGGATTATTTCTTGCAGGAGGACTTACTATTCAGAAGAAACCAACTGTGTGTACCAAAATGTTCCATGAGAGAAAATTTGATCAAGGAGAAGCATAGTGGTGGATTTACTGGACACTTTGGTACTGATAAAAATTATGAGCAGCTGAGTCACTTCTATTACTGGCCCAAGATGAGAGCAGAAGTGGACAAGTTTGGGAAAATTTCAAAATCTGTCAATATGCCAAAGGAAGAAGCCATAATGCAGGATTGTACACCCCCTTGCCTATTCCAGAAAGGCCTTGGGACATGGTGAATATGATTTTGTTCTAGGATTGCCCAAGACTCAGAGAGGGAATGATGCAGTCTTTGTTGTAGTGGACAGATTCTCCAAAATGGCACATTTTATTCCATGCTATAAAACTAGTGATGCCACCCATGTTGCTAACTTGTTTTCAAAGAAGTTGTTAGATTGCATGGGTTTCCCAAGAGTATTGTTTCAGACAAAGACACCAGATTTGTGGGTCATTTTTGGAGGTTCTTGTGGAAAGAGGTGGTGCCAAAGGCGGGTTTTAGCTCAACTTATCATCCTCGGACCGATGGACAAACTGAGGTAGTGAATAGGAGTACGGGAAATTTGTTGAGATAGAAGTCTTGTGGGAGAGCATCCCAAGCAGTGGGATCATATTTTCCCCCGAGCAAAATATGCATATAATGAGCTAACAAGCAGAAGCACGGGCGGGTCCATTCCATATTGTCCACATGGAGTGCCCAGAATATCAGAGTTGAGAAATGTGGGGAAGGCAGAGCTAAGGAGTGCAAATGGTGAGGAATTTGCTTCAGAGATCTAGGCCATACATGAACAAGTGAAACAACAACTACAAGGCAACAACATCAGATACAAAAGTAAAGCAGACTTGAGCAGAAAATAAATTCATTTTGAAGTAGGAGATCAGGTGTTGGCACACTTGAGAAAGGAGAGATTCCCAAAGAAGCAGTATAACAAATTGAAGTTCAAAAAGATTGGGCCATGCAAGATACTTAGAAAGTTTTCTGCAAATGCTTATGAGATTGAATTTCCACCTGATGTTGGAATACCTCCCATTTTTAATGTTGCAGATTTGTACAAGTATGAAGATGATGGTGAAGAAGAAAGATCAACAGACAAGGGACATATTGAGTGGAAAGAGCAGCTACCTCCAGCGCAACCATTGCAATCAGAGAAGATATTGGACAAAAGAGTGTTCAGGAAGACCAGAGGACAAGAGTACTTTCAGTAATTAATCAAATGGAAGGACAAGCCAGAGGAAGATGCCACTTGGATGACTGAAGGAATGTTGCAGAAGATAGGCAGATCAGTGGAAGAGCTCATGGATAGGAGCCCATGAAGAAAATTGCCCTCGGGAGTCTGATGCAGGGGCATTAGACACTAGCCAGCAATGTAGGAGGTTTTGTCCACATGTTGTGGCTAGGAGGGTTCGAAGACATTTGAATTGTAACAGCTAGGTGTCAATACCTCAGATAACTGTTTCATTTAGATTAGTTAGAGTTTTTAGAAGTCGAATAGTTTAGTTCAATCCATCTGTCATGTTTCAGTTAGTTGAATTATTGTAATTAGGCTTTTGATTTTCTAAAAGGTCCTCACAGAGGAACCGAAGAGACACATTGTAATGTATATAAATTGTATCCCTCAGATGTATTGAGGGGGAGAGGAAGAGATTTTTGCAGTAAAAATATGTGCATCAAACAATCGCTTCCAGTTAAATGAATTTCAGTTCTCGTCGACTATCCAACTGTCTTGAATCGTTATTTGTGTGGAATTTGTTTAATTGTGAGGCGATTGAACACTGTCTTGTATATAACTGTTGAATTGAGTCGTTGTACAATCTTCGCATCTTTGTGTTCATTGTTTCCCTTGAATTGTTTGAACAATTGAAAACCCCACCCGCAGACGAGGTCTGCGTATTTTTGTGGTCATTGAGCTCTGTCCTGTAGTAATGAAAATCCCGCTTAATAAATGGATGCACTGTTTGGAATCCTGAACCGAGGTCTGACCTGAGTAGCAACCGGGAGAACACGGGAAGAAAGGCATTAACTCGTGGTCAATCACTGTTCTGAAACTGCGAGTGGATTTACGAAACCAGACTGCCCATATCGTACCGTTTTTGTGGAATAAGCGGTATTCCTAAATTCGGAGCGATTCCATTGAGTGCTTGACACGTGGCAAAGGCGGGACCCCTGAAACCGCTCTCATTGCGCGCCATCGCACGTTAACGTTCGACCAGGGAGGCCGCGCGATATCGTTGAACGTCGTCGATCTGGGAGGAAGCCATCGGACGGTGGTCATATTCGGAAGATGCACGAGGGATAACCAAGGTACGGTGCGAGTATTTGATTGGGCCATCGATTATATAGGTGGGGCCGGAACCAAAGGTCCATTATAAGTCATTTGTTTAAAAAGCGTCGGGTATGTATATAAAGTTTGAAGGATTAAACCCTTGGTTATAAGGTTTAGCGGTGGAATATAAGCCCGAGAGATATATTTTAATTTTCAAAGGTTGTCGATTACTTTTATTTATCAAATTCCTCGAATTTGATAAATAAAACCAAAGAACTTGGGGAAGACCACGTGGAGGAGGAGAACGGGGTTTTAGCAGAGAAATGCTGACAGAGCTACAAAAAGAGACCAGCTCTCCTTAGGGGCCGACTTTCAGTTTTGTTGCCATCAGGAGACCTGATTCATTTGGAGGAGGCACATTCCTTAGAGGGATGAATTGATTTTGAGGAGGCTGAGTTCCTTTTGAGGGCCAAATTATTGGAGGAAGTCGAGTTGATTTTCAAGGGTTGAATTCTCTCTTGGAGGATCATTTGATTGAGGAGATTCTATATTTTCTGGAGGCCATAGTTTTGATCTCAACCAAATCACTCTAGTTTCTAAAGTAGATTCTAGGTTTCAAAAAATGATAATTTTTGCATGTAAACTCTTTATTTGGCTTAATAAAATCTAGTTGAAGCATTTGGTATCTATTTGGTGGATTTACTATATAAAATTCATTAGTAGTAATTTCTTAATTTTATTGTGCAATGAATCTCATTAATCACATGGAAAGTGTTTGAAAAAATATTTCCTTGCAAAATGCTTGTCTAAGCACTTGAAGGGAAATTTGAAAATTTTGCAAGTTAAACCAGGATTTTAGTAAGGGGGATATTGCAAAGGAATCAAGTCAAAAGGAAAGTATATTGAGAAAAATTTTAATTTATATGACCGAGGAGGTGATTGAGGAGTCTATATGTTTCAAGAAGATGAAAGTTCTAGAAGCATCAAGGAAGAAAAATATCAATCTAGATATTTGTTCTTCTAACTCTTCTTCAAAATCCTCTTTTCATGGACATGCTCTTTCTACCTTAATTTTTATTTAAATTCAACATCTACTTCTTCGAATGAGTGGTTTATTGATTCTAGAGCATCTTATCGTATGGCTAAGGATAAAACCATATTTTCTTCTCTTAATGAATGCTAAAGTAAACGAATGTTTGTTAGTGATGATAACTCTCTAATTGTCATCAATATAGAACAATTTACCTAGGTGATGGCTATTTTAATGATGTATAATTAGTTCTAAGAATTTCCTACAACCTTTTATAAGTGTTACATCAAACCACTCATTTTGATGAACTAAAACCATATAATTTTCACCTTACCGAGTTGTAATCTAGGATTTAAAACATCTTCATTATATTGTAGAATTGGGAATAATCAATGATATTTCCAAGTGGTACAAACTTGGCATTTTTGGGTCAGATTCTCTTCTTTTAGTTTTTATTTCTCATAGTGATGATATGAACATATTTTAGAATGAAAATTTTGGTCACTTGAACTACCACTCACCACAACAATTGTGCAAGCATAATATGATAGCTAGTCTTTCTCTTGTTTCTTACATAAATAGTTTTTATCTGAGTTCTGTTCTTGAAAAACATATTTTGAAAATGTGCCTCTTGGTATGCCTCAAGTGCCTTACAAATTGTGCATAGTGATTTATGTGATCCATTTCCTTCTACCTATTTCTCTAGGTTTAATTATTTCTTAACCTTCATTTCCTACTTCTCCATATGAACTTGAGTTTACTTCCTAAAACTTAAGAGTGAAGGTTTTCACACGTTTTTGGCCTTGAAGGCCCTTGTAGAAAAACAATATGGACATAAACTTTACTACCAGGAACTAACAATGTTGTTGGTAGAAAGAATCATAACTTAAAGGAAATGGTTAATCATATGTTGTGTCAATAAATTTAATTAACTTAAATCCTGGAAATTAAAATATCAATTCAGGGGCATAAAATTGTAGGATACTAACACTACATGTGTAGGGTTTGGGACATGAATGGATTGTTTAATATACGAGAAAAATACTTTGAAACTATGACACACTATTACAACATAAGATAACTCAAAAGAATCAAAATTTTATAAAAATATCACTCATTGGTTGGCGAATTAGAGAAATAATTTAATGGGCATACAATATGTTGTATCTTAAGAGACAATTTCTTGGCCGTGGAAAGGAATAAATGCTTAAGACATTTTTTTAAAAATGTGTCACACAAGTAATTAAATTAGGTGGTCTTCGGTCAATCCCTTTGGAAACTAATTCTAAAGGGAAACTAATTCTTTAAACCATTAACAATATGGTATAATGAAAGACTCTACAATGCCATTAATCGTTGATATCTGAATGGAAAAGAAGAACTGTAGAAGAAACTCAAAATGATATGCTTTAACACAGAATCTATCACTCTAAATTTCAGAGATAATTTGTGAAGAGAGGAAACTCAAAATAATATGCTATAAACATAGAATCTATTACTTTTATGTTTCAGAGAGAATTCATGGAGAGAGAGGAAACTGGAGTGAAGGAGTGCAAATTAAGGTTATTTAACTCTTACTCACATATGTAAATAAGATACCGACAACTGCATTACTTCACTTCATTCAAGGAAGAAGGAAAAAAAAATGGCACAGGAAAAACGAATTACCATCAACAGTTACAGGAAACTTGATGATTCTTTCATTAATTCCTCAGAAAAGTAAGTACCAAAGTTTTAGTCTTCAAGAGGTCCAAAACTCGGAACCCCTCTTCTTTCTTTCTGTCTTTTTTAAATACATTAAAAACAATTCGTAATTGCTAGAACTTCTTGAAACTACTTCAACTACCTAAATTGTTAAAACTACTTATTACATTGAAATTGAGGACATCACTATAGGTTTGATCTTAAAAAACAAAGAAAACAAATTAAAACTTGAAATATTATTTTTTTTGCTGAATCTGATTTGTTGCTGATATGTATCTTTGAAGTGTTAATGTGTCTCCCTGAAGTGTTGATGTGTTTCCCTGCATTTCTTCCAGAGTTCAATGTTTGTCTTTTCTGCTTGCTGTCATGTCTATTTTGTTTCTGATGTGGTATTCGAACAATTATGCAATGACACCTCTTTGCCCGACTTGGCCCAGCTGTTGCATTTCCAACAGTGCCACTATATGCTCCTTTTGCATGGCCCTGCCTATGCCTCTGCATTTCAAACAATGTTATTATGTCTCCTTCTTCCCGACTCTGCCTCTTCTGCTCATGTCCGCAACATTCAGTCTTCCATTTATTTACAAGGCGTCACCGCATACAACAATGTTCTGCACAGGGTCGGGTGTTACCCGAGTCTATTGCCCGCGTTCACGTTTCTTCATAAAACAACACAACTACAAATAATCCTGGGCTTTAAATAAATTTAAATTAACCTTTGCATATTATCCGCCTTTCCATCGCATTTCGGCTTTCCATGCTGCTCCATTATAAGCCTCCTCTTACCTCCGATGCGATTTCTCAAAGGAAAGGTCCTTACTTCCGGATTTGAAATCCTTTGCAATTTAATTTGGAAACTACATCGCATTCGCCTCTTATTGCATTTCGGCCTTTATAACATATTCCTTAGTGCCATTCCTCTTGGTCTTTGTGATTGCGACGTGTGATATGCGATAAAGGTAGGGATGAAGTGGCAAGTGGAGCTGGGGCCGATCGCAAATCACAATCGGCGACATAAAACTTATCACAAATCGCATTTTGGCCTTTATAACATATTACTTAATGCCATTCCTCCTGAGCTTGCGATGTGCGATGTGCAATTGGAATATATTAAATCATAGTTATGAGCTGCATCGCGTCCAACCTTTGTCACACTTCACATTTCAGCCTTTATAACATATTACTTAGTGCCATTCCTCCTGAGCTTTGCGATTGCGATTTGTGATATGCGGGTAGGCCTTCCACATGTGATTGCGATTAAGCCTCCGAACACTATTCTACACGTATATTTGCATGAATCGACCCTGAGCTGTGTGCAATGTTCTAAATGCATCGATCGGCCCGAGTCTTGAACTGCTCTGCACACGAATAATCCCGACTCGACCCGCCTTCACATCCGCACATAATGTTAATACACCAACATATAAATCAAAAATTATTTTTTGGTATACAAAAAATTTACATTTTCTAACATATATGCTTTTCTTTGGTGTTTTGAGAAATATTTCAAAAGTAAATGCAAATTAGCCACAACACAATATAATACATCACTTATGCGATATTCCTAAATGTTCTTGTATTTGTTTATGAAGAAAATATCGTTTTCTCTTCTTTATTGAGACCTATTCTTCTGGAGGTTTTCTATATTAGATTTCAAATGAAAATAGATGATAAAATATCAAAAATAAGATCAATCTACTGTATCATTCAACACTTCACAAATAAATTATTCATAATTGGATTTAACAATACAAAGTTTTCTTAATAGCACAAAATGCACATATTTTCTCTTTTGAGTATTCTTACAATGGTCTAAGAAAAAACATTATATCATTAACTTTCATTGAGAGCTTATTTTTCTCTACAGAGGAATACCACAATAGGGATATAAGAAATGAAAAGAAGGCAAACAAACTTAACAAACACACATATTCTATTCCTGAAATAAAAATGAAAGATGAAAATTAATAAATACTTATTAGTCTACACTACAAAATGAAAAAAATAAGAGCAGTGTTGGCCAAGTCGAAGGGGCCTCCAACTAGCTTCACACTTCTTATAAAAATACAAGTTACAAATCAAATGTGCATGAAAAATATCTCAAAGCATCAAATCACTCCTTGTGTTAATGAAAATGAGGTTCAACAATACATATTGGTAAAAATTCCTTTATTCCTCTACCTAAAAATCAATGGATCAAAGGATATTACACAAACCAAAGATTATAACTATTATTATTATACCATTGTTGTTACATTACATCGAGTCTCCATAGTTTTTATATACCATATATTATAGAAAAGGCATATATGTGAACTTCAATCAAATCCCCTATTTCACACATGGTTTACATCGAATATATATCATATTGAGAAAAGAAGGATAATATGGTAATTAGCTTGGATAAAATAGACCATGATCAACTCAAATGGGACAAGAGAATCCCTTATCATTGTTGTCAACCAATTTGTTGACTAAACACATTGTTCATGACACAATTGACAACGACATTGAACAGAGGTTAGTGCTCATCTTGTCCATACTGAAGTTGGTTTCATGGACATGGAAACATCTTGAGGTTTTCAAGAGAAGAATCCGTGTCTTCATTTTCCTTATATGTTCCCACAACCATGCCAAACAACAAAGTGGGTTACAAGATCCTTATGAGATTTACATGGTTTGAACTAGTAAACCATTATTAGTAATAAACCAACTTTTCAATCCCTCTAATTCACTAAAATACAATGGAACGTCTATTAAGTTAACAATGTAGTTACCTTGTAGCTCTTGAATGACCTTTGCATTAACAAAAGGGTAAAGGAGTGATAAAATGGTAAAAATGGAGGATTAATATGAATAAAAAAGGGATAATTGGCAATGAGAATTGCATCAAATTAGAGGCCTAACACCCCCCCACACCTAAGTTTTTGCATGTCCTCATGGAAATAGGATATCTTGCTGATGCTCTGGTAGCATAAAATTTGTCCAAAATTTGTCAAGCAGAAAATTGATAATAAATAATAATTAATGAAAATGTGTAAATGCGTGTCTTATCAAAGAGACACATATCTTCATATGAAAGGGCACCCTTCACGGTATTCATAACGAGCACCCCCCTCATTTGTATTCAATCATTATATAAATATATATTTGTACAATACATTTTGAATATAAAAAGGCATTGTTTGTTTACTACAATGGTATCAAATGTGAATTTTTTGACTCACCTGGTCAGAGCCATGTTAGGCTACCTTTATATTCTCTATGTCCTAAAATCATGGAAACATATTCCCAAGTAGTTTTGAAATACCATAAAACTGAACATAAATTTATTACAAGACATGAGAGAAATAATTATAAAATCATTGAAGAATTTGAAAACACCGAATTCAACACGTAAAATAAAATCTTACCTTAATGTCAAAGAAGATGATCTTGGTAAAGCTTATGTATGTGCTGCAAAAAATTCTACAAAAGGGCTCATAAAAATGCATATATGGGTCCTCTCCATGAACTAAGGAAACAAACAAGAAAAATTACAATCAATCCAATCCAATTTTTTATAAGAGGAAACTTCACACATGTGTGGACTCTTTGGATCAGGTGGGATATCTATCCATGGACACATCTCTATATTTTTTAGAGTATGCATGTATTATGAAGAAAGAGGTTGGTGAAAAACTTCAGGAAGATTGTAATGTCACAAGATATAAATCAACATCATTGGATACTAATAATGCTTCTTTTGTATTGGGTACTAAAGATAATTCTTCCATTTGTCTAAATCATCTAAAAATACGAAATTAAGAAAGTAATTAAGTTGAAACAAAGAACACGAGCCACATTTACAGCTGTGGCAGAATGGTTTTGTTGGTAGAAGGAACAATAGTTGATGATGATGGGAAAAGTGATAAAGTTTATAGTGGGTGATCTAGGTGGATATTGGTGGACACCCACCCATCCCACTTGGACCCCCACCACTGTTTCTTTTAATTTCCTTAATTTTAGAACAATTTACTATTTTTGGCATTTTTTTTCGGGTCTTGAACTTCCAGAGCCGTTTTGAGGCCCTAAACAACGTTTTTTTGGAAAATGGGAGAACTCGTAATCTAAAATAGGGGATTGTAATCAAAAGTTGTATTCCTTGGATAAATATTTCTAACGAGGTATCATATGTGTCAAAATAAGATCGTACGCCAAAGTTACGACCACAGGAAGTTGGTATACCAACCAACCCCAATGGGGCCCAAAACATTTTGGCGCTTCATCTCCTAGGGTTAGGTTTTTGGATGTTTAGGGTTTTCTCTTGTTTATCAATAATAAAAAGGCGTGCGAGCCTCATTGTAACACAGTTCATAAGGCATGTAGCTGTCACATCTCTTCTTAGGGATAAGTTACCATCGCCCGAGCTAGTTTGTTTCCATTCTGTATGTAAACAATTTTCGGTATTTATTAATTAATTGAAGTTCAGTTTTTTTTGCAGCCTTGTGTTTCTGTTTAATTCTGTATTTCATTTAATTCATGCATAAATCTGGATCAATGGTATTAAAGAAATCTTCTATTTCTATGTTTTTCCGTGCATGTACCCAACGAGGTCAGGGTATAAAGAGTGGGACTTAAACTGGTCGAACCCTTGCAAGACTGTCCCCGCTGACACCAACGACCTCCCATGGGAGAAGAAAATAAAGACAAGGGAGTAGGAGATCTTATAAAAGTGCTGCTCAAAGAATCCCTTGAATGACAAAGGAATGAGACAATGGACGACTTTTCCCAGATCCTTTGTTGATGCCAACATGCGACACGTATTCATCCAACAGTCACTTTGGAGACACCGACCCCTTAAAGGTACAATTTAAATTTGAAATCCTTATATTTTAAGGTCAAATAGACACAAATGCCATAGATAAATGGTTAAATCTACTAGAAGGATACTTTTCAGATCATGATTTTTTCGATAGGGAAGATGTTACTTTTGTGCTCCTTAAAGCTGCCCCCACATTAAGGGTTGGTGGGGAACCTACTGTGAGCAGAAGGAAGAGGGGGAATCCTCACTATTTTCAAACTCACCCACTTGGAATTCCTTTTAAGACACCATCAAGGAATAACATTACCCTTTCAGAAGTTATGAAGAAAAGTACATAAAATGGACCACACTGCGACAGGGAAGGGACCAAGATGTGCCAGAGTTCACAAATAACTTTCATACCTTTCACACGAAGTTAGGTATCAAGGATTCTAAGCAAGATCTGGTACTTGAGTACTGTGACTGACTAGACAAATACATCCTAGACGAGATGGAGTTTCTGGACATCTCCTTGCTCGATGCCACATCGATACACTCTCACGGTCAAGCATAAATTTAAACAGAAGAATTGAGAATTTGGATTTTCGAATCCAAAGCAAGGAAAATAACCCATAAAATACAGAACAAAGGAAAACCCTAGGCAGGGTGACCTAAGACAACCCATCAAAGCCGTAAGAAAATAATAACACCATGAATATGAAGGACACAGGGAAGTGGTGTGAGTTCCAGAAGAACCCCACTCACAACACAAGTGAGTGTCATGCCAAGCAGTGATTGGTGGCTGAGATGAACGTTGAAAATTCAGATGCATGTTCCAACTCTGAGTTAGACCATGATAAGGGGAATGAAAAAGGGAAGAATATTATTGATGTAGAGCCCAACACCATTGTTGCCACCAAAAAAGTCTAGAAAATTGAGCCTAAAGACCTAAAGGAAGGGGAGCATCTCTTCCACTCACGGATGTGGGTGACAGGGTTGTTGTTGTAGTTCATTTCCGATAGTGGGAGCCAAAAGAACCTCATTTCAGCAGAATTCATTAAGCAGAAAGGCATGTTTACCACAACACACCTATAACCAAACAACATCGGGTGGATCTACCAAGGAAGAGATCTCCGCTTTAGCCAATAGTGCGGCCTTCCCTACAACATCAAACCCTTCACAGATGAGGTATTGTGTGACGTTGCTCCTCTTGAAGTTTGCGATGTATTATTAGGCCAACCATACTTGTGGAAGCGTCATGCTGTGTATGAGTCTACGCCTCACACTATTATTATTAATTGGGCAATATGTTATACAATATACCATAGGTAGCCCCTCCTACCGCCATATCTTTCATCTTTGTTAAGTAATGCAATAAGATCATCTCCCAAAATGTTTTTTTTTTTTGATTCACTCGCAAGGTAAGGGAAAGACCGTGGCCACATCCATGGCCCTCGGGAAGGGTTCCTCCACGGAACATAAGCAAGTGGATAAGGTCATGGAAGATTATAAGGACATCTTCTCCTCATCCACATGGGTACCATTTCACTGTCATATCAAATATTCGAACGATATGACTCCCAAATCACCTCTACCCAATGGGAAGATATACCATCGCCCCATTCTATAAAATGAAGAGATCAAGCAGTAGATCCAAGATTTTATACAAAAATGGCACATCCGACCAAGTTCCTCACCTTGTCGGAGATCGAATGTACTTGCATAGAAGAAGGATGGGACCTGGAGGCTCTGCATTGATTATCAGACACTAAAAATTATAATTGTAAGGAACATGTATCTAATCCCAGTGATTGATGACCTTCTAGACCAGCTCAAGGGGGCCAAGTTTTTCATCAAGATCGATTTGAAGCATGGCTATCACTAGGTTCTAATAAAGCCCACAAATGTATGAAAAGTTTCCTTCAAATCCAAGGAGGGCCTTTTTAAATGTTTGGTCATGCCTTTCGTGTTGACAAATGCCCCTGCAAATTTTATGAGGATGATGGATGACATCTTGTGACCCTTCACCAATTCGTTCATGGTTTTATATCTAGATGCCATCCTCATCCTCAACAAGAGTTGGGAAGAGAACTTGCAACGCATTTGGCAGGTCCTTCAAACCTTACGACAATACAAACCATGTTCCAACTTCGAGAAATGCACCTTTGGAATGCGCCATGTCCAATATTTAGGTTACATCATAGATGAGTAAGGTGTGCATGTGGATTTGACTAATATCCAAGTCATTCGGGATTAGCCAACCCTAACCACTCTAACAGAGCTTCGTAACTTTTTGGGCCTTTCTAGTTGTTATGAGATGTTCATGTTGGGATTTTCCCATATCACTTTGCATTTGAGTTAGGTTACCCAAGGCAGAGCGAAAACAAATTTTTCCTGGTATGAGTCCCAACATAAGGCGCTAATTGTGTTGAGAATTTGGAGAGGTGGTTATTAATTAAAATTCTCTTCTTGATAATTACTTGTGAGCTTGATTTACTTATGTCTTCTCTTCTTATCTTATTTATTCTTTCATCAAGTCAATTACCAAAATACAAGGGACACAAAGTTAGGCTCTTCGAGCCAGGGCAAAACCTCTCCCTCTTGGAGAGGAAAACCCACAATAAATTCTTATTATATACTTTCAAATGAGAAGTACCATGACCAAGACTGAGACCCTTGACCTATGTATGCTTCCAAGACCTAGTCACTTCTTCTTTGTCGACCTTCAATGCTGATCCTTATTTTCTACACCAACCTGTAATGTACTGCACCAACACTAGCGAACTTAGTCTCTAAGTTTATCTTCAAAAAATCTTTATTGATTATTTAAATATTGGAGACAAGATCATTCGAGATCTTATCCTTCACTTCGCATACACTTGAAACTTTATTTACTGGAGATATATGAACTGTAATTAGGAAGGTAAATCACAGATTTACCTTCTTCCCTTTCTCACACTTTCATACTACTCTTTTCTTCGGATTATCCACAAGCTTTGCTACGCATATATCATAGTCTCAAGTTTGAATTAACTCCAGGTGTATACCAATCAAACTTACCTCATATTTACTGCACACTTCTTCATACTAATCCGCAACACTGATCATCAATTTTACTTCAGAACAGTCCGCAAACCTTCTTCAAACATATCCGCACTTTAACACTTGAACGTTTCCTTTTTAACTTCACATTTGTTCTAGAACTTATCATGCTGTAAACAATCAGAACTATCCGCAATATTGTTTTGTCTTTAAGCCCACACTTATACTTGTCTTGAATACCACACTTGATCACAAATGTATCCGAAGTGTCTCATTCAAATGACCACAAATACATATATATATATATATAGTGGAATCCTCTTATAATTTAGGCCGACCTTCCAATATGTGAGAAGACTGAATTGTATGCCGAATTTATCCACTGCATATATGCTGTCCTTTAAGAGATGTTTAACGCTAGATTTTCAAGGCTTATGTGATAAGGTTTAGAGCATACTTTATTGACTAGACACTCCATATACATGAATCCTTTTATGACCAGAAGAAAAATCCCTAGAGGAAATCAAGAAGAAGTCCTTTGACCTAAAACCTTTCTCATGAAACCCATGAGGCAAGCATATAAAAATATATATTATTATATTTGTCTTCTTCTTTACATAAATACATAATTAGATAGTCAATATGAAGACAGATCCTAGTTACACTTTTCAACACTCCCTCTTAACTAGGGAGTTATTCATACAGGTACATGGTCACTTTCAAATTGAAGAATCTCATAAGAAGAATCGGATTGGTAATCACATTTGTTTAGCATCATATGAACCAAAATTGTCTTAATGCAAGGCCTTGACTAAAAACCCCAGCTGTCAACGAGACAATGGGCTACAATGCTGGCGAGACACATGACTTATAAACACCATATTCATTTTCTATCCAAGGTACGTACTCCACCCAAGTGTTCCCAGAGTATGACCTTCTTTGGACTATTCTTTTCTTGGGTAGCCAAGCCTCAAAGAATATCGGTCCCCGACTACTCTTATCTTGAATGCCCTATCACATTCTCAAAGAGTATTGAATTCCATATGATTACCCAATCCTCCATTCTATCTTCCCAGGTGAAGACAAGAATGATGTGTCTATCCATTCTCTCCACATGGCCTTCACTAAGAATTACAGCTATTAGTCTTGGTCTAGTGTATGACACATGTATTAGAGAATCCCATACTCCATTTCCTCTTAAATTAGGAAGGACATACTTCAAGTTTCTTCCAAGAAAGAAACTTGCCACCGACTTCCCTCTTAACCAAGGACTTGCAGCAGCAATGCTGAGACACCCAACTACTCATGAAGAATTCCTCCCCTCGATGTCATGGATTTTGATATTGGGGAATATTAAACCTTTGGATTCATAGGGCACAAATCATCCATCACTTTCATCCACAAGTCATGTCAACTATCAGAAAGTGATTCATCAGACTTCCTTATCTGGTCCACCTTTATGCTATGCTTCTTTTCTTCGAACCATTTCACAATGATCTTACATCCTTCAACATGATTGGAAGCCCCGCATAAACTCAAGAAGATAAACATATACATATGAACTTTTAAATCAAAAGTCACCTTAGTGAATATATTTCACCATGACATATTCCTGTAGGCATAGACATCCTCTATTCAGATTGACACATCTCCTAAATATATGTCTTGTCAAGGGTCTTCTTCTTTACCAGAATTTTATCAGAGTCTACATATCCTCCTAGGAGATCTCCTAGTCACATCTTCTTGGATTTCGAATGATAACCGCCTCTTGACATGGTTGCACTTCATGATCTGTTCCTTTCTTTCTCCACACATCTTCATTCCTAGGAACTTTCAATTTTCCAGTTCCTTTTTTTGTATAAAACCACCTCATATTCCATATGAGGACATATTATGTTGATTTCATCTGAATAATAACTTGTGTAATGCAAGATATCCTCCTTTACTTGATCATACTTCTAAATATATAAGTCCATTACCTGTAACCACATGACATGAATTCATAGCATCCAGTGTCAGCATATAAATATATATACCTCATACATTTTTCCTTTGAGTTATCCTATAGAAATTTTACTAGAATAAAGAACTTCATTCCCTTGAACTGCTTCATCAATATGTCATCACATACTAAACCCATAATTATGTAGCATAGAATTATTGATGAAACCTTTATGATTTCTTTCTAACTAGTGATTCTAAGAGAACTCCATTAGAAATGTCAACACCTGTTTCCTTATTGATTATAGAATGATGGCCCTTGATCTTGATGACTGCCTTCCATCTATGTTGTTTATTAGTGAGGTTTCCAGGAGATCCCTCTTCAAGTTCTCCTCCCAAGCTTCTATCATTATGCTTTTAATATAAATCGCTTCCTATCATAATATTTTACAACCAACAGAAAGCACTGAAAGAGAAATATTATCTCAGTTATAGTAGAGATCTTTTTCTTCTTCTTTCTTATATTTATTTGTATCAGGTTCTTCCCTTATATATGTGGCATGGGGTTCTTCCTTTTTCCTCTTGTCCTTTCCATATTTAGGAAAGTATTGTTTATAATGCCCAAAATAATTACATCCAAAGAATCGTGCTTTGTCCATATTTCATCTCTTATTTTGAGGACCAAATTTACAAAATATTCCTTTCTTCCTAGACATGGCTGCAGAGGCTTGATTCCCTTCACTTGATCCTGTATCAGATTTTACTTCCAATCTTGTTTCCTCTATTTCACATAGAGACCATATATCATGGAATGGTGTTTCTTATTTCTTCCCGTATAATATTGAAGTGAATTTTCCCCATTCTTCCGGAAGAGCACTCAACACAACTGTAGTCATCTCACTATCAGACATTACTTCTCCTAATTACTGCAGCTGGTCTCATAAAATATGTAGAGATTCCTTCCTCTCTTGACAAATTCATATTGTATTCTTGTCTAAAAAAGATTACTTCTCCTGTAGTACTCATGGAGAACAACTCCACCAATTTCTCATATATCTCTTTTGCAGTTTCCAGTTTTTGATACATAGGATATGAGTGAGTCCTTAATGGATTCTATGAGAATCCTCTGGGATCTGATTTCTCGTCTTATGTACTTGGCATGAGTTGGAGCATCTTATTTTGAGGGTTTAATTGTGGATCCTTTGATGTATCCCATAACTTCATCTTTGATTAGATTCAAATCTGTCATCTTCTTCCATGCACTAAATTTTTATGACCCAACCAATTTGTTACTCTCTTTGCCATAAGTCATTTTGATAGATTTAGATAAGGTCAAGGATACTTACTTGAGTATAGTGACTTCATCCTTCTAGCAGCTTCCTTGATAATGATGAAGATGAAGTCAGGAAATTCCTCTTAGATTGAATTATCCAATGTAGGTGTTCTTGAATCCTTGGCGATAAGGGATGTATTCCAAAAAGTTGGTGTTTCTTCCAACAATGTCTTAAATATAAATCTGTGATGGCGAAGATTATCTCCTTGATTATTGGATCCTTTGAAGAATCATCCTTGCAAACTGATTTGACCTTTTAATCCAAACTTTGATCTTTGCTTCCTTGAGTGTCTTCTTGTCAAGTAGCTCTTGTATTCAGCACCTTAGCTCTGATACCATGTTGAGAATTTGGAGAGGTGGTGATTAATTCAAATTCTCTTCTTGATAATTACTTGTGAGCTTACTGGATTTACTTATGTCTTATATTATTAGCTTATTTAGTCTTTCATCAAGTCAATTACAAAAATACACGAGGCACAAATTTAGGCTCTTCAAGCGAGGGAAAAACCTCTCCCTATTTGAGAGGAACATCCACAAGAAATTATTCTTATAGACATTCAAATGACAAGTACGATGACCAAGACTCAGACCCTTGACCTATGTATATTTCCAAGACCTTGTCAACGCTTCTTTGTCGACCTTCAATGCCGATCCTTATTTTCTACACCAACCTGCACTGTGCTACACCAACACTAGAGAATTCGGTCTCTAAGTTTATCTTCAAACACTCCTTATTTATTATTGAAACATTGGATGCAAGATCATTCAAAATCTTATCCTTCACTTCGCATACACTGGAAACTTTATTTACTGGAGATATATGAACTATAATTAGGAAAGTAAATCATAGATTTACCTTCCTCCGTTTCTCACACTTTCTGACTGCTCTTTTATTCAAATTATCCACAAGATTTGCTACGCATAGATCACAGTCTCAACTTCACATGAATTGCAGGTGTATACCAATCTCACTTACCTAGTATTAACTGCACACTTCCTCATACTAATCCACAACATTGATCCATAATTTTACTTCAGAACAGTCTGCAAACCTTCTTCAAATAGATCCAAACTTTAACACTTGAATGCTGCCTTTTTAACTTCGCATTTTTTCTAGACCTTATCACACTATAAACATCTCAGAACTATCCACAATTTTTTTCTATCTTTAAGCCTGCACTTATACATGTCTTGAAGACTGTACTTGATCACAAATGTATCTGAAGTGTCTCATTAAAATGACTGCAGATCTACATACATACATACATATATATATATATATATATATATATATATATATATATATGTATATATATATGTGTGTGTATATATGTATGTATGTATATATACATATGTATGTATGTATACACACACACACACACACACACACATATATATATATATATATATATATATATATATATATATATATATACATATACATACATACATATATATATATATATATATATATACATACATACATACATATATATATATATACATACATACATATATACATATATATACATATATATATACATACATATATACATATATATACATATATATACATATAGATATATATATATATATATATATATATATATATATATATATATATATATATATATATATATATATATATATATATATGTATTATATATATATATATATATATATATATACATGTATATATATGTATATACATACATATATATATATATATATATATATATACATACATATATATGTATATATATATATATATATTTGTATACATATATATATATATATATATATATATATATATATATATGTATGTATGTATGTATGTATGTATATAGTGGCATCCTCTTATAATTCCGACCTTTCAATCTGTGAGAAGGCCGACTTGTAGGCATAATTTATCCATTGCATATATGCTGTCCTTTAGGAGATGTTTAACACCAGACTTTCAAGGATTATGTGACAAGGTTTAGAGCATACTTTATTGACTAGACACTTCATATACATGACTTATTTTATGACCAGAAGACAAATCCCTAGAGGACATAAAGAGGAGGTCCTTTGGCCTAAAACCTTACTCATGAAACCCATGAGGCAAGCATATAAAAATATATATTATTATATTTGTCTTCTTCTTTACACAAATACATAATTTCATAGTCAATATGAAGACCGATCCTAGTTACACTTTTCAACATGTTGAGCTGAAGAACTGCCTCTACTTTTCGCCTGTACTCACATTTCCAGACCTGCAACTACCATTTGAAATCGAGACAGAAACCTACGACTATGCTATTGGTGCAGTTCCCACCCAACAAAGGCATCCAATGGCATATCATAGTGATACAATTTCCGATACAATTCATAAGGACCCCACCTATTATAAAGATATGTATTCTATCATGCAGGCTTGGAGACAATGGAAACATTATATTATGGGGAAGGAGATGTTCATCTATACAGATCACCGACCTCTTTAGTTTATACACGAACAATTTAAGTTATAAAATGATCGCCATCAGAATTTGTCTACATATTTGCAGAAATTCCATTTGAACATTAAAAACAAAAAGGGAAGCACCAATCATGTTGCAGATTGCCTCAGTTGACCCCCAATTGCAACACTGACTACTGTTATTAACTCTTATGGCCACAAGACCTCTAGATGGATGCAACTGTACAAAAATGATCCAGATTTTGCCACCACATACCAGATGCTAGTGTATGGCAAGAAAATTCCATATTTCCACCTCTAGGATGCATTATTATGCTACATGGGCCACATTTGTGTTCCTTCAAGCAAGCGTGCCAAGTTGATTTGGGAGGCGCACTACATTCAGGTCGTAGGACACTTTGGTGTGGAGAAAAATGTGGTTGTACTACATAAATATTTTATTAGCCAAAACTCCGACATGATGTTGGAAAATATATCAAATCCTACATTGTCTGTGCCAACTCCAAGCCAAAAATCAAGAAGCAGGGCCTGCACACTCCTTTGCCTACTCCCAGCTAGCACTGGGAATCCATCTCCATGGACTATATGTGTAGCCTCCCTTTTTACCAAGCATGGTAATGACTATGTATTTTTGGTTGTGTAAATTTTTTCTAAGATGACTATATTAATGTCCTGCAAGAAGAATATCACAACATAGGACATTTCCAAACTCTTCTTTGAACATGTGTGGGTACATTTTTGTATCTAATAGATAATTATATTAGATCGATATAGCAGGTTCTTGAGCACATTCTAGTCGAGCCTTTGGACATTATTTTGCACCAAGCTTACCAAGTTAACTACTTTCCATCCCCAGACTGATGGCTAGATAGAGGTTGTCAACAAGATGATAGTGGACATACTCCGCATGTACAACTCCAAGCATCTACGAACCTGGGATGAGATCTGTTAGTGTCAATATTTTCACACTTCCATGAGGGATCAAAACACATTTGCATGTGCATATTAGGTGTCCCATTCTGAATAAATTTTTTATCATTCCATTAGGTCATGTCATAAAATTGTTCCACTAGTGGTTGTCCTTGTCAAATAAGCTTCTTTCTCCCTCAGAAGATCATATTGGCTGACTCATTCTCATGATTCCTTGAGCATAATAACACCTATGGAAATGCTCTGTTCACTTGGAAATATTTTAAGTCAAAATATCATTCAAAGGTCAGGTCAAAAAAGCAGTCCCATTAGGTCATTAGGGTTTTTCATTTCTCAAGGTCATTCCTTCATTCAGATGAGGTCAGCACATATATGAGAGGAACTTAAAAAGATCATCATGATGTAAGTTGTATTTTTAGTTTAATGAATTTTGTATCAAAATGTCATTTTGATAGAAAAGTCAAATATGTAATTTATTTATATTTTTCGAAATGTAATTTTATGTTATCATATGTAATAAATGCAATCCCGAGCTGTCAAAGTGCAATCATGTCTGGCTTAAGTGAGAAAATAAAGGCAAACTCCATGACTTGATCAACCTGCAATGCTAAAAAGGTCAGAAAGATAAAGAGTGTTAGTGCCAAAGTCTAAAGAGAAAAATGAAACATTAGAAAAGTAGGTATTTCAAAGGAAAATTCAAAACCACTAAAATACATTCAAAGTATAAAGGCCTATTCATCAAAGAGGAAAACTTCACTTGTTCATTTTCCAAGGAGAGAAACTCGATTTTGGAGCAAGAAGGTCGAACAAGGAGAAAAATTTGAAGAAATTGCCTGGCGCTGTGCTTCTAGGTTAGGCGTCGTGCATAGGCCAAAGGCGCTATGCATAGGACCTTTCAACCAATGTAATTTTTCTCAGCGGTGTGCATAGGCTAAGGGAGCTGTGCTCCTGGGTGAGGCACTGTGCATAGAGCCAGAACCCTCCCAAATTCTTCGAAACAATTCAAGATTGCCTCTTTGTCTCTAAAAAAATTAAGTAGGCCCTTATAACTCACTTTTTCATCATTTTTGTGCTTATGCATGAAGTTTTATTTTGACAAGACAAAAACCCTAGTTTTCCTAAAATTCCTCTCGTCATTACAAAATTGCCCAAAAAACCCCTTTTACCCTAAAAATTACTATCCCTAGACCCTAATACTTCATCCCATACTCCTAAGAACACTAAAACTACATATCCCAAAGCCCCTTTATCCTTTTCATTAAAATCCAAAAGTTCTAGAATTTTCACTTTTATGCCTGTTCCCCATACCCTTGACCTGTAATTAAATTTTCATTTTCATCTCTCTTCATATTTTCACTTTCCATCACTTCACAAAGATTCTTAACCCTTTTCCCCATCTCCCTTAATTTTTTTAGCTCTATCCCTATCTCCTAAAGCCCTCATTTCATCATCCTTTTCCTTCCTCCCTTTCCCTTCACTCCCTCACTCATTCTCCCTTTTCTCTCCTTTTCCCTAGGGTTTTCAAAATATCAAAGAGACAAGCATGGAGAGAGAGGACATAGATTACATGGAGGAGGAACCTAATGATGATGAGTTTGAGGAATATGAAGTTGTACAACAGAGAATGCCACATAAGGGAGGCAAAATAATCAAGATAGAGCCAACAAAACTTAGAGAGCTAGAGGCTTCACCTTTAGCTATATCTCGTTTCAGACATGTTGGGTGCTATGAATTTTGTGAAAAGGTGGAAAGAGTTCAACATCACCTTGAGTTGACTAGGCTTTTTATATTGAATCTTCATGAAAACCATTTAACTTTTGCAGGTGTAACTTTTGCCTTATCCAATGCCATCATTGCTGATGCTACAAGAATTCCAAATGTAGGGGAAAAATGGTATAAGGCACAGGACCTAAATGAAAATTGTTTTGAGCCTTATCTCAAAACCAGATACAAGAATGAAGGAAGAAAAGTTTTCCCTTTCAGTTTCCTCCTCATCAAGTATGCACCGATAATGAAGATTATCATGAGATATTTTAATTGTGAGGGCATATTTTCCAGATTGTACACATACCATATCAGGCTGCTCATGCATTTCACTAGGGTGAGGATGCTGAACATCCAATATTTCTTGTTTCGGAACATTGAAAATATGGCATACCTAGTTTCAAAGAAATAATATCATCAGCAGATGAATAGCCTCTATCATCACTCCCTCATCAAACTCATTGTGCTCCATCATCTTGGGATACTTTAATCTATAATGAAATATCCCCAGGTCCCCAAATTCCTCCACCAATTCCACAAGTGAGAAGAGAGGCATCTACTAGCCCTGTAGCTGCAAAAATAAGGAAACATAAAGTCAAATCACCTAGGCCAGTCAAAGAGTGCAGTGTAACATATCAAAGAGGGCTAAGAGATTTTTTTGCAGCAGAGAGGCGAGTGCTTGCTCCACATGGTATGGAATGGGCCTTGCCTTATTCATCAGAACATAGGAAAATGTTTTCTCCACATGGTGTGGAAGGGGCTTTGCCTTCTTCATCAACAAAACAGGTACACCAGGCATTGAAGGGAAAAGAGAAAGTCATAGAGGTCATCCATGGAGAAACAGATCAAGAGCATGAAGATTCCCATGAGGAAGAGGCTGATTTTGAGCTAGTAGACCTTGAAGAGTTTGATGATACTAATACATCAAAAATTGGCATCAAAGAAAAGGAGGCACATATCATAGAGTTGCAAAACAATATTGAGAGGGAAAAATTCATCATCTCTTCCCTAGAGCAAGAGAAAAAATAGTTGACAGACAAAAAAACTATTTTGGAGATGAAGTTTTTGCAGGAGAGGAGGAAAAAAATGATTAACCAAGCAGCTATGGAAGATCCTAAGGGGGCTAAAAACATCAGGAAAAGGCCAAGAACAATAGCCCTCAAAAGAGCATTGGAGAAATAAAAGTAAGAAGTCCAAAATTTGACTATTGACCAGCAGTTGGCAAAGAAAATTGAAGATAATAGAGAAGTGTGGCTTGAGAGAGTCAACATTCACTTGGAGAAGCTTCTAGTGAAATCCAACAAAGACAATCAGATGCTCAGGCACATGGCCCATCACTATCAGACCCGGAACAAAATTTGCAACATCAAAGTCAAACAAATGAAGGATAAGTTGAGGAAGATCCGAAAAGGCAAGAAAGGAGGGGATAAACTCAAGATTCTTGCTGAAGCCTCCTTAGCTCAGCTTGACACATGATTGTGGGCTTATTCCACAAATTTTGAGCAATTTTTCAAATTTTTGGATATTTTTGAGTTTTTTGGCAATTTTGAAAGAACACAGTAAATTTTGCAAGGCGTTGCCCTTATTATTGGAGCATGCAATGGAAAAAATGAAAGCATAAATGTGTTAATAATTATGATTACATGCCCCCTGTACTTATTCTAAGCATTTGGAGCAAAAATGGCTAGGAAAAAGGGCCAAAAACACCCAAAAAATCATGTTTCTGCCTCTTTTTCAAGGTGGTGCGTTGTGCATAGACGTAGTCTTGGGAGATTGCAATTTTGAGGAGTCATATCAACTCCAAATGAGAAAAAAAAAGCAAATATGGAAATTAGACATGACAGGCTTTCCAATGAACTATTATGAGCTGAATTTGGACATCGGGAAGTCAGTAAAAAGTTACCTGCAAGAAGACCTATTTTTTCCTCCTTGGCGCTGCGCATAGGACAAATTCTCTCTATTTTAAAGTTTTCTCTTTTTTTCATGTAATTTTTGAGTTTTAACTCACTATTTAGGTTTTTCACTGATGTAATTGGTAAATATGAATGTAAATATGATGAGGATTACTTTACTATGGGTAAATTCATTAGCTTGAATCCTCTAGAGGTCAGATGAATCAGTTTCCTCTCTTTTAGAGGCAAGTTGTTGGGTCTTCCTAGTCTTCAGATTCTTGTTTGGGAGTAGGTGAAAGTGATCCTTATCTCATGGATTCGACTCCCTGAGGCTAGGGAGAGTGGTTTTTAGGTCTATATGATGTATTTTATCAGTCATTGTAATGGTTGGATTCACTTGGAGCTTTGGCATCTCAAGGACACACTTTTGTATCAGTTTTGGTTTGGACATTAATCAAATTTGCAGCTATTTTTATGGGATCCATGTGGTATTGTGTTTAGTTTTACTTTTTTCTTATGTGCTCATATGTTTGAATGTTTTGATACTTCATCCATCATTTCCTTGCTAATAAGTCAATGTTTTCAATTTAGATGAACAAAATCCATAATTGTTATGCTCTGTTTTGGGTTAATATTCACTGTTTGTAATTTCTTCAGTTTAGAAAGAAATCATGAGTTCACCATGCTCTTTCTAACTCGTCACCTGTATTGATCATCTCATCATAAAAGCCCTAAAGTGCTAAACATATTGACCTAATTTCCTTGCCCTAGCTGTTTGAATCCTCCTGATCTAGAAAAACCCTACACAAAATAAAAATCAAAATCCCTGAGCTACTATACCTAGCCTAATATCTTCTTTCCTCAGTCATATTTACTGTGATCTATATGGATAGATCCCTCTCTTAGCCTAGTAGGGCTAGCTACTTGGCTAAGCGTGGTTTGAGGTTACCTCGGAATTGCCTCTCTTAGCCTGAGGTTCAATCTGATTGATAACAAGATCCTTCCCTATGTTCAAAACAATTATAACATAAATATCCATAGCTTGAATGGATGTAGTGCCTTTCAAGTGGGTCTAGGATTTCAACCATTGTGTCTGATTGATGTTTCCGTGCATCATGCGACTACACAGAAAAAATATACACATTTATAGTCCGAGTTGATAAAGAAGCCATGTTTATTGAATGCATACAACACATCCATAAAAAGGTTCATGAAATCTTGGATAATTCCAATGCCAAGTATAAGCAATGACATGATCATCATTGGTTTCCACATAAGTTTAAGGTGGACGATAAAGTTTGGCTGCATTTACATAAAGAATGCCTTGTTGGATCCCATCCGAAGCTAGGACCACTTCGATATGTGCCTTATACCATCACCAAGGCTATGGGAGACAAATTTTTTAAGCTCAACGTTCCTGCATTCCTTGGCCTACACCCAATGTTCAATGTGAACCTCGTTTGGCCATACTTTCCACCATTTTTGGACACATCAGACATCGTCGAACAACTAACCCCAACAAATATCAACCCTGACTACATGGAACAAGCCACAACTGATCAGATCATGGAAATATTGATTAGTAACACTTTCCAATAGAAGATACAACTTTATCGGGTGGTAAAAGTTGGCCAACTCTTGCACCAAGGAAAGTGGCTCACCCAGGACTAAGTTCAGCAGAAGTTTCCCCATCTCATGGAGAAAATAAACACAATGGGGACCATTTATTCCTAAGTTGGGAATAATGATTCAGGTGGATATTGGTGGCCACCCACCTATTCCACTTGTAACCCCACCATTATTTCTTTGAGTTTCCTTAATTGTAGCACAATTTTCTATTTTTGGCAATTTTTTGGGTCCAAAAATTCCAGAGACATTTTGTGGCCCTAAACTATGTTTTTCATTTTAATAAAAAAGGAAAAATATAAATTCTTAGTAGGGGTTAGCAATAGAAAGTTTTAGTCCTCATATAGATCTTTCCAATGAGGTATCGTACGCGTCAAACATAAATGGTATACCAAAGTTACGACCCTTGGAAGTTGGTGTACCAACTAACCCAACATGGCTCACAAACTTTTAGTGCTTCATCTCCTAGGGTTGGGTTTTTGGATGTTTAGGTTTTTCCATTGTTTTTCAATAATGAAAAGGAATGCGATCCTCATTGTAACACATTTTAAATGACATGTAGTTGTCACATCTCTTCTCATAGATAAGCTATCATCACCCGAGATAGTTTGTTTCTATTCTGCATGCAAACAATTTTCAGTATTTGTTATTAATCAATTGAAGTTTAGTTTTCAATGTAGCCCTGTGTTTCTGTTTAATTATATTCTTCATTTATTTCCTGCATAAATACAGATCAATGGACATGAAAAATTGAAAAACGTCCAATCAAGAATCCCCTGGCCAAGACTTCTGGGAGCTCATCTGAGTTCTTTGTAGAGTGTCAGAATGGAATTAAGATGTATGATTCCTTGCAAAATACAACCCATTAAATTAAATGAAGACTTGTAATTACAATTTTTCATTACCTCAAGAACTTGATGATCAAAACCATGAAAAGGTCACACTCTCATGGAAAATACAACAAATGGTTGAACTAAACTAGGTGATTTGCAACCACAGGTTCCAGATATTGAGAATTCAACAAATCTAAATTAAATTGCGTGCTCTTCAAATTTCCTTCAAAAATAGAGTTCTACTTTTACATCTCTTGTGGTCTCAACAAAGAAACCAGAAAAATCTAAGGAACTGCAACACAATTCTTCATTCCTCATTCCTCCTCATCATACAAATAGAGTCTTGTCTCCTTTTAGGTCTCCTCACAAGCAAAAAATATTTGTATTCCCATTTTCAACAGGTGCACGTGGAAAAAATTTGACCTCCACTAGTGAAGAGATTAACCAATTAAGTTGTATATGGTTTAGTAAATGGGGTATTTTCTTGAGCATGTGTCCCACAAACAGTAAAGAAATAAAAACGTTTTTTATGGATAAGTTCCACAAACGTACTGGGGAGAAAGAGATAGGGAGAAAGAAAAAGTACTATATTGAAGAGTTTAATCCCACTCGTAATGCTAAAAAAAAAGCGTACATAGGGTCAATATTTCTTGGAGATCCAAAATTATTATTGCTCAATTAAGGAATAATTCTCATCAACTCCGTTGTGAAACAGGGTGCTGGAAAAGGCCAAAATAAATGTGGGAGGAAAGAGTATATATTTTTTCCTCTTTTGGAAAAGTGGAAATAGAAAATAATTTCATTTTATAATGTGAGGCCTTCAAAGACAACAAGGAAAATTATGCAAATATTCTTGCCGCTAGCTGTTGGGATAATCTATTCAGCGAAGAGTTTGCTGAGAAGCTGGGAGAATTTATTGTAAGACTCCACAAGAAAAGGGTCGAATACAAGAACTATATGGAGAATCAATCTATCCAATAGGATAGTTTTAGCCTCATGGATGTTAAAATAATTTCTTATTGTTCTTCTATATAAAAGAAGCGAGACAATGATATCAGAGCCATAAAAAGTAGTAGAATATTTTCTTGTAGAGTCAAGTGCACCAAAAAAATAGGTTGCTTTCCTAGAATGAACCTATGAACAATGGGCGTCAAGATGCAGAAATGGCAGAACAAATCCATTATTCGATGAAATTTTCAAGGACTGATGGGAAAAGAGAAAGATATCTAACATAGAGTGAAGGTTTCTTATAGCTAAGAGAAGGAATCTAAGAGTATTTTACAGGTACACTATTACCAGAAGAAGGATCATAAGAAAATGCTATAAAATATTTCCAAGTTGAGGAGTGTTAGGTTCCTATAATAATAGTGTAGCCCCTTATTATTGTTAGTGTAGAACCCTTATTATTATTTTTGTGCCCATGTAGTCCCCATTTTGTTATTATTGTGCCCCATAAAAGCCCACTATTTTTATTATTGTGCCCTTACATTGTTATTGTTATGTCGGCTAGGATTATATTGTCACCCCTTGGACTCCTATATATTGAAAGGAGGTTTTTTTATTTTTATCATCCAAGAATTGTTCATTTATGTAATTTAAAGGAGGTTTCCCCCTCGAAGAGGTTGATTTATAAGTCGTTGATCTCTCTTTTCTTCTATTTTGTGAGCTAGTTTCATAATATTTGGTATCAGAGCTTAGGATTCTAGGGTTTCGCTACTTCAAACAGGTCATCGTGCCATTTTTGCTATAAGTTTTTTTTCTAAGAAGGTTCAGAAGATTAAAAAAAAACCAATTTGTGATGAAATTCGGAGGAACGTTGTGGAAAATTTTTAGATCTTGGTTCGCAATAATTTTGGATATGAATGTGGAAGTTAGGGTTTTTTCAGGCTCCCGAATTTCATCTCAAAGAGGTGACCTTGGGAAAATCATCATAAATCTCTCTCTAAGCATCAGATTGGAATTATATAAAAGGTGGAAAAAATCACATAGACTGTAATTTCCTATGTAACGATTTCAGAGCTGAAGAAGGAAACATTGACATGTGGCACGCCATACAAGTTCGCTCTACTGAACTAGTCCATAATTAGGTCATTGTGGGAGATTGGGCATAAATTTGCCTTGAAGAATCCAAATTCAGTCAGACCTATGGCATTAGAAAGAAGGATCAGAGGGATACTACATAATTGCAGTTAAGATCTTGGAGATCCGAAATTACAGAGTTACAACCATTTCAAGATCGAGCTCCTAAAAGAAAGAAAAAGGTGTGTATTTTTTAAAAACAATTTGCATAACTTTTGTTTGAAAAATCAGTTGGAAGTAATTCCAAGGGCATATTGAAGCATAGATATTAGTATTGAGTTCTATAATGCCTCATAAAAATAATTACACACCCAGTAAGCCCTCATAAAGTTCTACTATGACGCATGAAGAGGAAGAAATGCAACATGATATATCAAAATTACGAGACAAGCGCAACAAATTTCGCTCTCGCAAAAAGTAACAAAAAATGAAATGGAATCTAAGATGGATGGTTTGAAGAAAAACTTGGAAGCTAATATGGATGGTTTGAAGAATGGAATGGAAGCTAAGATCGATGGTATAGAAGAAAAAATGAAAGGCAACATGGAAGACATGAAATGTTTGACAAAGTTGCTACAAGAAATGATTCCTAATGGCGAAAAGGTAGTAGATGAAACTTATGATGAAAAAAAAAGAAATTTTAATCATGATTTTATAGAATGTAATGTTTGATTTAAGACCCACCATATTCCAAAGATCGATATGAGGAATTTTTATGGTAAGGATCCGATACATGGATACTACAAATGGAGCAAGTCCTAGTTCAAAAAATATTGCTAGAACTTGACGAGGAAGGAAAAACAATATTGGAACTTGAAGTAGTCACAAAAAAAAAACTTGAAAGCTATGAAATAGATCAATTTAAGAGTATCTCATCAAGTGGAATAACTTACCAGCTGAAGATTCCACATGGGAGGATACAAATTTTATACAGAAGCATTCATAAATAATCAAGCATTGAGGACAACACTTGTTTGAATGAGAGGGGCACGTTATGTCCCTATAATAATAATGTAGCCCCCTTATTGTTATTGTTGTGCCCATGTAGTCCGCATTTTGTTATTATTGTGCCCCATATAAGCCCACTATTATTACTATTGTGTCCTTACAATATTTTTGTTATGTCAGCTATGATTATATTGTCACCCCTCGTACTCCTATATATAGAAAGGAGGTTTTGTCATTTGTATCATCCACGAATTGTTCATTTATTTAATGTAAAGGAGGTTTCCCCCTTGGACAGGTTGATTTCTAAGTTGTTGATCTCTCTTTTCTTATATTTTGTGAGCTGGTTTCATAACAAGGAGCCAAGGATTATTTCAAGGTTCATTGATACTGTGGTGAATGAATTTTCTTACGACCCAATTTTACTACCTATCACCCAAAACCTTGCTCAGATGCTTTATGATCACATAAATGTCGAGAAGATTTGGGACAACAATCATAACTCCATTAACCACTATAATCACTAGCCCTTTGACATTAACGAGGCCATTCCCCGACTTTAGCTGAGGTAAGAGGTGTTTGAATACATCATAAAAAACAACACAAGGTTCCTTGAGGTCATTCTTGTGGATTACACTAAACCCTTGAGCTCCACATATATGAAATATTTGCAGAGTGAATTCGTTATACTTGGTGATCATTGTTTGAATGGTGGAGGTTTAGAAGACAAAGCATGGAAGCAAATATGGTAGAAATTGAATTTGGTCCGTCTTTATTGCTAGTATGGTGAAGAAAACAAAGAGATGTTTTTGTAAATCAAGGGATACAAATACTTTTTGAAAGTGATCAATCCATGGTTACACACATTATGCCTTCAATACTATTTTTTTAATTGAATATATCATCAAGGTGTGCATGAAATGGAACAACCTATTTTCATCCAACTTATTCCTGAGTGGGATTTGGTTTTTAAGGTGCCGATTAACAAGAAACTGTGGCTAATATTGTGGCGACAAGGCTACACACAACTGTGTCACACTTATTGATTATATACAAGGATTTGAAAGGTCCTTTTTTCCTTTTCTCTCCTAAGTGAAAATGATGAAGTGTTTTTGGGAGGATCTACTGAATGGATAATACTGGTATTGATGCCTAATTTATTATCATATGTTTCCATCTTCGTATGTAATCATTTCACACATACATTAATCAAACTTCTCCCTCCCTCATCCATTTAAACAATATTTAACTCTACCATGTTTAAAGGCAAGGGGATCAACAATAAAAGTGGATCAGATATCTATAATATGGTGATAATGGGGCCGAAAAGTGATAAAAACACAACCATGGTCAAGACATATGATTCATATGAAAAATCATAGATAATTATGGGGAATTTTCTAGTGCATTTTCATATAATGTCTCTGTTTATTTTCTGTGAAGGTTATTTTTATTGTATGGTTGTAGAACACAAACATGTAGGGATATCCAGGACACTGGTTTTCAACATGCAAGAATTGCGAACTTGGAGTGAACCAATGCTGACATTGATAGAGTGCTCATGACCATGTGTATAGTGTGAACATATGTGGGTCTTAAATTTTAATAGTCACATTGAGACAAATTTTTTTATTATTTGGAAAGACCATAAAATCTCCTCAAATTATTCATGTTGGTTGGAAGAGATTGCCCCCGTCTCTTATGGAGTGGCTGTAAATTTATTCTTACAACTATAGGTTGGGGATAATATGAGTGGGGATTTGAATAATCGAAATTTTTTGCCTCATGGAATGCAAAGCTCACAAATTTTGGTCACACCAATGAATGTAAGAAAGGACCGTACAAATCTATACAATAACTATTGATCATAAAAAAATTTTAATAAATTATAAAGTTGCTTTATGAAAATTTTTACTCACTTTATTAAATTATAAAGCTACTTTTTATATATATATATATATATATATATATATATATATATATATATATATATATATATATATATATATATATATATATATATATATATAACCCAAAAGGGAATTAGATAAACTTCAATTCCAAGATAGTTACTAATGATGAATTATTTATGTCGAAGTGATGTGGGAAACTAGAAGAATTATTTTAATTATGTTTTGAGGATAAAGTGGTGAGCCTTGGTATTGCACCAAGAGTGCTGCAACTCCTAGGGGCTTCCCTACTTTACTTTATCAACCCGAGGTTCGTAAAAACTTGGAGGTGACAGTGATATATACACAACGGATGCATTCTATTTATGTCATCCTCTTCTGCTTTACGAAAGGGTGCTATTTCTTAAACTATGATAAGAACTCGAAAGTAAATTGCTGGAAGGAAAAGGCAGAAAAGAAAACTAAACTAAATTGCTGAAAATAAATGACAGGAATGAAACGAATTTAATTTGTAGGAAAGAAATGACAGAAAGGAAACTAATTTAACTTGTTGAAAATAAATGGCATAAAAGAAACTAATTCTAAACCATACTTAACTTGGCCAAACGGCTAAATTCACTCTATTTATCCTATGGTATATCTACCATGCTTCTATCCATGCAACTAAGCTATCCATGACTTAATTATAATTGAAAAGGTGTTGATTTGTAGCTTGGAGGAGAGAAAAGGGCTAAAGTGGCTAATGCAGGGCTTAACGCATGAGATAACGCTTGGAAGTGGAAACAACAGGGTTAAACCTTATAAAACCTTATTATAGCACAAAAATGGATTTGTAGTGGAATGAATTAAAAAGTGCGATGGCGGAGATGAGATGGAGGCAAAATATGTGATATGCGATATCGCAATCGCAATATCACAAAATTAAAGGGATAGTGGAAGTGATGTTCAAGAGTGGGAGAGAAGTGCGAAATGCGATGAGGTAAAAGTTGCGACGTTGCGATTTCACAATATTGAAATTGGCGAAAGCGAGTGGTAAGTGTTTAAAATAAAAGGGAAAGAATTGCGGTTTGCAATTTCAATGCATGACGTGGCGGGAGGACCAGCGGCAGAGTGTGATAAAAATATCGCAATCAACAGGAAAAGAGTGGTAAGTATTAACGAAACCCACCTAAACAATGTGAAGTGCGAAATGTGATGGGTATAAAACAGCGAAATGAAATTTGTGATAGGGATGACGTGGCAGTGGGACCGGCGGCGGAGCATGATCGCAATATCGCGATCGGTCGATTGGAGCGGTTAGTCTTAATGAAAAACAAAAATTATTGTGAATTGTGATAAAGTGATGGTATTTTTAGAAAAAGGCGGAGTAAGGTTGTTTCAAAGGTTTTTGACATAGAAATGAGGAGCGAAGGAGAAAGGAGGGAAAAAGGGATATTACAATCAGGGTTTGGAAGCGGAAGTTGTTAACAAGGATCACAAGGGAAATGCGATTGTGAAAAGGAGCGATGGTAAGTCCAAAGGGAAAAAATGCGGTTTCTAATGTTTTTGAATGTTTTTAATAAAAGAGCAGTAAAGGGAATTAGAAAGGGATATCACATTCGGGCTTGGAATGAGAGAGCGTTAAAAAAGATCACAAACGATTTGTGATTTGCGATGGAGTCAGGTACGACGAGCGGGAGTTTCAAGGAGAAAGTGCGAAGGTCTAATTCTAATGATTTTCAAGCGTTTTGGGAATAAAAAGGGGCGATTGATGCAAATAAGAGAAAAAGGAGGGAAATGGAGGCACAAAAAAGATGTTTAGGTTGTGAATACAGGGATGGAAAATGGAGCGTGGAAGCACCACAGAGCTCTAGGGTTTTAAAAATAAGTACTGCAATCAACCTGCTAACCAATGTGAAAAGAAACAGACAAATGCGTAAAAATACAATGCAAAGGAAGACTGAAAAATGGTAATGCAACTCTACTTTTAATCTCAGAAATAGTGAACATAAATTAGTTTTTCGGCCAGTGGGAAGGTTCGCCCTCCTCGAGCTCTATTGATATAGATGAGAAGGGGGTCTTGATCCACAAATTTTATTGGTTTTTCTCCTCTATTCTATCACTCACAAGCAAATGAAAAACTATAGCAGCACACTGAAAGAAAAAACTAAGTAGTAGTGAAACTATCAGAAGCAGAGCTAATTGAATGACAGAAAGAAAACTAGCTTAATGGAAGAAAGGAAAGGGTGGTAACAACAGAGAATCTAGGCTCATGGATTGGGCCCTAACCCACGAGCCTAGCTCTCTGAAACTCATATTAGTCGAATGAAATCAGTCTACTAATTTCATAAAAGAATAACCTCATACATTTTTGAAAGTTTGATCATTGAGTAAAAATAATAAAAAGCTCAATAGCTTGCAACAAAGTTTCAACTAGAATCGACCAACTCTTCTTAGATCTAGCTCTGCTCTATTTATTCTACAGGGTAGCTACCAACATCTCCCTAGAAAATAGTGATTGATTCCTCTTGACTCCCAGTAAACAAAGATTCAGTACACTCCTCTTTGAGTTGCTTGGCTACCTCTAGAATTCGAATTTCTAGAGAGAATCCTTGGGATCATTTTGCTACCTTTGGAGTTCGAATTGCTGGAAAGAATCTTTGGGATCCTTTGGCTGCCTTTGAGAGTTAAGGAGGGTGGAAAATCCTCCAATAATTTCTCCTTGCTATCCCCTCGAAGTATTTATGATAAAATCCTTATAAAAATACTTAATAATTCATGATTTTATGCACTCAACCTCATATTAGAAGCTCAGAGTATGTTAGCCTTAATCACCACATATACTAGCATCATAAAGCCAAATAATAATAAAAATGCAAGAAAAAGAGATCTAAGAAGGCAAAAAGGTGACCATTAACCCCTCCAAATATGTCTAATGATGGATCTCATCATCACCCCCTATTGAATGGTTTCTCATCCTCTGAGAAACTAATCCTACTCCTGCATTTTCTTCAAGGCTTTGATAGCCCCCCTGATTTCTTGAGGAAGATGTGTGGGAGTTTCCCCAAGGGGGTAAAAACCATTATTATTTTCTGCATTCTCCCATTCTCTATCGTGTGCATCTGTGTCATTTTCATCATTCAGGCCCAAAAATAAAGGTGGGCTGAGATTTAGTCCCAACCATTGGATATTTTTGGCCTGCATGGCCCTCTTGTATAATGGTGCCCTTTCCAATGCACCCCTCAGTCTTTCTGGAGTATGGTACTCCCTGTTCTTGAGGCTGTGAGGGAGGTTGTTCCATCTCCTCTAACTGGCCATAATGCAATCATCTTCTATCTACCTAAAAACATCATGAAAGTGGCCTATCACTGGGTTTGAGTCTGAAGGTAGATTTCCACCAGTGTAGGGTCCCTTTCAATCTCTCGACAGTTAAGGATGACTCCTCTTGGGATGAAAAATTTTGGTATGATATATAAGGGTTATTTATTTCTTCTTCCCATGACCCTCCATATCTAATTTTCTCTAGTGTCCTCATTCACCATCCAAGATACTAGAGCCATCAACTACATATCCCCCATTGTAGGATTGGGGTCCCAAGTATCCATATTTTTCAGCACAAGGTTATGCACATAAAGCTCTGCCATCTTTTCCTAATTAGCCATGTTAGCTTTCTTGTAGAGATTCATGAATTTCCTACAATCTTGGAAAGGTCACAGTGATCCATGGGAGGCTAGAGTTTTGATTTGAAATAGGATCCATTGCTTCTTGAGTTACACAACATATGAGTCAGAAGGGAATCTGTGGTGAAGGGATTCTATGCATAAGTCTACCATGGTGGCTACTTGCTACCCTTTTTTCTGAAATTTCTCCTTCATTGCTTCATTCTCTACCTGTTCCTTCTGCAACTGCTCCTTTAGAACCATTTATTCAATTATTTCCTCCTCACTTTGTGATTCTTCAATGATAATTGGGCTCGTGGGAGGAGTTTCTGGCTTTCTCTAACTTATCCTCTGACTCTTGTCAGCTCTAAAATATATAGACGTCTGCCTTTTTCTCTTTGTGCTCATAGGAGCTACGGTGGAAAATTCTTCTTCTGGTTCTTCTTCATCTTCTCTAAGGCTAGGAGTGGAATCCTTCCTTGTTTGGGTTGCTACAAAAGATTCCCTACTCATATTTATGAGAGAGGACCAGGCCATGGGTAGGGTGACGCTGTTCTGCTGCTATTGTTGCGCGTTGTTCAAATACACAACCCACTCTCAGTATTGTTGTGATGCGGCTCCCTTCAGTCTCTTTCCCTCAAAAATTATCAATTTACTGTTTTGGATGAGACGGGATATCCTTTTATTAGATTGCACAACTAATTTTGGAGTGCTTATGTAACTCGGCTAAGCTCCAGTTTTTTTTGTAGACAGTTGTTTCCTTCTCCCTGTTAATTCGTAATGGACTATGTGTTTCCTCCCCTCATTCTCCTCTACTCCACTTGATTTAAATTATTTTCATTTGCATTCCCAGGTGGTGTGACTTTGCAGTTCTCCCTAGTCATACTTCACGATGGTGACCAAGCTAAATGGCCACCTTTCTGCCCCTTAAACTCTAAGTCTGTAAATTTAATTATTTCTGGCTATTATGGATGCATAGCGAGGGGTGAGAAGCTATAACTAAGTTTACCTATTTTTTCTCAGGCATTTGCAGGATTTGGATTGAGGAGACAAGCCTTTTAGATGCTGCATTCTTCACTATTTTCTTGTTCTCTGAGTGAGCAACTTGTTGAGTGAGCAACTCTTTGAGTGAGCTGCTGATCTTTCCTTGTTGTTTCTTCCTGCTGGAGATGCTACGTGGGGATGCTCCAGATGCCATGGGTGGCACTCTTGTCTTGCTTGGGGTCTACTTTGTCATCTCCTCTCTTGTTTTTATTGCTGTTCAAGAACATGATTTTGTGCTGTAGGAATTCCATGATGTCTGTAGCAGTCTCAGACATCAGATGTCTGTAGGAATTTCCTTTCTACATTGTGCTCAGGAATGGAGGAATGTGGTGCATGGAGGTGATGGAGGAAGTTATAAAAATGAATGGAGTGAATGATGGGATGGATGGTAAAAGAGAAGAAGGGAAAAGAAGATGAATGCTTCCCTATTTTTCCAGATACCATTAATGACCTGCAAAACAACAAACACAGAAAACACAAAGATGCAGATGCAATTTTTTTGTTTTTGTTTTGTTTTTTGTTTTTGTTTTTTGAAAGCAAGTGGGCTGCCTCCATGGAGGTTTTCAACCCATAGACTTGTCTTGGGTGCCTCAGAGATGTTTTCACCCATGGATATTTATTCTATTTTCTTCTTTCTTCTCTTTTTTTCGAGCAAGTGAGCTTCCTCCATCGAGGTTTTAAACCCACAAGCTTGCCTTGGGTGCCTGAGAGAGGTTTTCACCCATGGATCTCTCTCTGTGTTTTTTTTTCTTCTTAGGAGGTGTGGGAAACTATGGAGTTTCCCATCACATACACCTCTCTTATTATTGAATTTATGAACTCTGTCCTTGACAAAGACTTCTTGTAAATTTTAAGTTTGTGACCACTAAAAAGCAAGGGGATTCCTTCCTCATCTATGATTCTGATTTAAACTGCACCATTATCAAAAAAAATTTCCACTGTGTAAGGTCCCAACCATCTTGTCATTATCTTGCCTTTGAAATTTTTAAACCTTGAATCATACAAAAACGTTCAATATCATTCTTGGAAGGTCTTTTCTTTGATGTTCTTGTCATGCCAGACCTTCCTTTGCAGCTGAAATACCTCCGTGTGAAGAAGTGCTTGCATTCTGAACTCATCCAATCCATTTAGTTGCAAAAACCTCTATTTTTGGGCACTTGATAGATCTAGATTTAATTCAGCTGCCATTCTTAAAGTATTGAATTGAAACTCAACTGAAATTAGATCTTTCTTACCATAGACTAGTTCACAAGGAGTGAATCTTGTTGTTTCCTTCCAAGTAGTGTTGTAGGCCCAAGTAGCTTCCACCAATCTGTCTGCCCAATATTTTCTACTACTTCTCACAACCTTGGTGAGGATGCTCTCTAAAGCTTTGTTAGTTATTTCTACTTGGAAATTCACCTGAGGGTGATAGGCATTAGAAGTTCTATGCTTAATCTTATGCTTCCTCAAAATATTCTCAATGAGGTGGGAGGTGAATTGTGCTCCCTAATCAGTGATTATTTCTCTGGGGTATCCAACTTGTAAAACACATTCTCCCTCAGAAATTATGCTAATTTCTCCTCGGTTTCTACCTTCACTGCTTTTGTTTCATCCCACTTTGTTAGGTAATCAGTGAAAACGATGATATACTTCTTTTGTCCGGATGGTGGATCGATAGGTCCAACAAAGTCCATGCCCCACTTGTCAAATGGCTCAAGAGCCACCTGAGGGTGCAAAGGCATCTCATCCCTTTGCGTTGGTTTCCCCATCCTTTGGCACTGGTCACACATTCTGGTGTATCTTTTGGAATATTGGTGAAGGGTAGGCCAATAGTATCCTACTTGTAAAACTTTGTAGCAGTTATATTTGCAACAAAGTGGCCTCCACATGGGCTATCATGACATGCAGAGGAGATATCAAAAACTTCTTCCTCCCTCACACACCTCCTTAGGATTTGATCAGGGCCTAACTTGAAAAGGTTTCCCCCATTCCATGTGAAAGGGGCGCTTTTTTTTATGATTCTGCTCCTCTCCCTGAATGAAAGATTAGGAGGGAGTCTCCCAACAACCAGGTAGTTGGATATATCAAAAAACCATGGTGAGGGTGCTGATATAACAAAGAGATGCTCATACGACAACTGGTCATCCACCATTCCTTCTTCACCTGCAGGGAGAGTTAACTTGGATAAAAAATCTGGAACAACATTCTCCTTTCCAGGTTTATCAATAATAGTCAAATCAAATTGCTGCAAAAGTAACAACCATCTAATTATCCTAGCATTAAAATCCAATTTTTTCATTAAATACTTGATGGCTACATGGTCAGTGTGAACAAAGGTCTGGTATCCAATTACAAAATGCCTAAACTTTTTCAATGCATGGACAATGGCTAACATCTCCTTCTCAGTAATAGTATAATTCAGCTCGGCCTTGGATAAATTCTTGCTGATGAAATAAATGGCATAAGGAATTTTGTCCTCTAATTGTCCTAATGCTGCCCCTACAACTTTTTAGGATGCATTAGTGTGGATGTGGAAAGGCATAGTCCAATTTTAACCTTGGAGGATAGGGGAAGTAGTCAACTATTCCTTAATGAGCTCGAAAGCCTCTTGACAAGGACCAGACCAACTAAACTCAAAATCCTTCGCTAATAACCCAAATAATGGTGAAGCTATCTTGCTGCAATATTTGATGAACCTTCTATAGTAAGCAAATAAGCCTAATAAACTCCTGACATCTTTCTTCTTTTGAGGAGAAGGTACCCGTTTTATGATGGTTATTTTGTTTCAGTCTACCTGTATTCCTGCTTGGGATATGGAGTGCCCTAAAACAACCCCTTCTTTCTTCAAGAATTCACATTTTTCTGGGCACAAGGAGAGATGCATCTCAATGCACCTTCTTAGTACTTTACTCAAATTGGAAAGAGCTTCTTGGAAGTCATCCCCATATGGTGTGAAATCATCCATATATATTTCGACAGAGTCATGGACTAATGCATAAAATATGCTCAGGACAACTCTTTGGAAGGTAGTTGGGGCATTGCACAACCCAACGGGTAGGACTATATAAGCAAAGGTACCCCAAGGGCAGGTGAAAGTAGTCTTATCCTGGTCTTCAGGGCTGATTTGAATCTGATTGTACCCACTGAACCCATCTAAGAAGGAAAATAACTTCTTACTCGCAAGGCCATCCAGGAGTTGGTTTATAAAGGGGAAAGGGAAATGGTCTTTCTTGGTGGCTTTGCTAATTTCTCAATAATAAACACAAATTCACCACTTCCCATTCTTCTTTGGTACTAGGACAAGAGGATACACCCACTCACTATCATATATAAGATATATGAACCCTGCATGCAATAGTTTTTGCTGCTCTTCCTTGACTATGACCTTCAGAGCCGGATTCATCCTTATTTTGGGTTGTATCACAGGCTTGCATCCTTATTTGGTGTAAATGTGATGTCTACATACTGAAGGATGCACCCCTTTCATGTCCTTGTAATCCCAAGCAAATGCTTCAAGATTTTATTTCAAAATCTAGCATAGTTGCTTCTCTTCTTCATTCGAGAGGTTTGGGTTGATTTTCAGAGATCTGGATGAGCCAAACTCAATAGCCTTGGTGGTTTCAGAGGTCAAATCAACTGAGTGCACTTCTATCCAAGGTTAGATTTCAGACTCTTTGACTAAGGTTTCGAGAGGAATGTTAGTGGAGGACTAGTTTTGAATGTCACGGTCGATGAGTTCATCTTCATCAAGATGCCCCCCTCTAAGAATAACATCTACGGTACACATAGGGGTAGTGTTATATAAATCATATTCTTCATCCTCTAACCATATAGGGAGATCATGATCAATGGAAGGCTGGGTTGGAGGATATAACACTACCTATTTAGAAAAAGGCCTATTTTTGATAGTCATGTTTCCGACCCGAAAACTAATATAAGCATCTGCAGTGGCTAACCAAGGTCTCCCTAAGACGAGAGGATAACCATTAAACTTGGTTTTTGGTTGCAGGACAAGGAAATATGTAGGATACTCCCAAGAGTCAATGGTAACCATGAAATCCTCAACAATTCCTTCCAGAGTTACTGTGGAACGATTTGCAAGTTGCAAAAATGTTGTGGTTTTCCTCAAAGTCCCTTAGAGATTAAGTTTTAACATAGTTTCCTTGGTCATGACATTGATGGAAGCCCCTAGATAAATCAGAGTGTTGGGGAATATGACACCATTTATATGCACATCAACAACTGGAATCCCAGGGTCCAAGTACTTAGGAAATATCACCCTTCCCAGCATTAGGTCAGATAGTTGTCCTACCACATTGATGGTGGGGGTATCTCTCTTTCTTCTCCTAGGTTTCTTGAAGCAATTTTCTTTTGTGAGCCTATTGTAGATAGGGACATCCTTAATGGCCTGGAGGAGTGGTATATTTACACACAAATTTTCCAATTCTCCCAGGACTTTAGTCTTTTCTGGGGTGTGCTGACTAGCGTGGATCAAGCACTCAGGAAAAGTAGGTGGTTGGATATGAGTGTTACCTTCTTCCTTGTCCTCCTCAACCTCTACAGGTGGAGATGGAGGATGGTTGTCTGGGAGTACTCTTCCTGACCTGATATAAACCTCCTGTATCTCCACAACATAAGTTGGATAGGATGTTTCTCCACTGGGAGATTGCTGTGCCAGTCTGTTTTTCGGGTTTGGATTGGGTTGTGCAGGTATTTGGGGTAGCCTAGGTGGAGAAGCATGAGGAAGCTGAGGTTGAGGTTGGGTTGGAGGCATTAGAGCAGGTGGTTGATTTTGTTGAGGCTTCCACCCTTGGGATGGATTGTTCAACTAATGTTGTTATGGAACATACTGTTGGAAAGGTTGGTTTACAGGATGAGGATGATATGAAGGGTTGTAAGGCCAAGTAGGAGGTGTAGACCAGGATGGGGGAGTGGGGGTGTACCAAGGTTGCATGGGTGCGATCTGATTGTTGTGATAATAAGAGTAAGGTGCACCTTTCATACCTTGTTGATATGGCCGAGGGCTTTGAGGCCTTCTTTGGTTGATGAAACAAAGTTGCCCTGGCATTGCTTCCCCACCTTGATATACAACCTTAAGTCCAGGTAACGAGGGACACTTTTATGTGGCATGATTCTATTCACAGACTAAGCAAACCTCTATGAAATTCAATGGAAATTCATTTCTTGGGTGCTTCCAGGTACATCTAGGAAAAAATATGGCCATGGCTCTTTCTGCTTCCTCTTGCTTCCTTTTGACCTGGATTGTGTCCATTTGCAAAGCAAAGGTGTGTATCATGTCACTCTTGAAATCCTCTAGCATGTTTCCAAACTCATGTTTGATGGAGGTGGAAGAGGAAGGGGTATTGGATGTACTCTGGCTAGCTCTTCCCTTCTTCCTAAATGCCCTAGAATGGTTTCAGAAGACATTTTTGATTGTATCATAAGGAATTTGGTAGATATCTCCTCCTGATAGCATATTCAAGGTTCTATCATCTCTTCTCTGATCCCTCGAAGAAGTACAAGTTTAATTGATGCAGGGTCAAGAGTACAGTTGGCTCTCTTATAGTTTAATTGAAACGTCTCTTCATAGTCCTCTAGGGATTCATCAGGCCGTAGATTCATCCTAAATATCTCATCCTTAGTTTCTTTGGACCTACAGTAGTATTTGTACTTGTTGTTGAAGGTATCTTCCATCTGTGCGCAGGTAGTGATGCTGTCCCCAGGCAGACCCCTGAACCAGCGCAAGGCTGCATCCTTAAGGGTGGATGGGAATATCTTCAACTTCTCATCATCTGAGGTGTAGTCATAAGTCCTACAAATAAGAGAAAATTCAAACATGAATGTGTTAGGGTCCTCATAGGTAAGTCCATGGAAGTGTGGAAGAGCTGAGAGGCTAATGTTTTTCATCTTAGTTTCCCCATCTACCTCTCTTATGGGAAAGACTCTCTAGATCCCAGCCATGGTTAAGATAGGTAAAGCAGGTCCCTCAGTTGAAACAAGGTCTTCTTCTTATTCCCCAATAGGATCCTCAAAGTATTCAAAAGGCTCTCCTATAGGGGGTTCAATATCACTGCCACTAAGGAAGAGTGAAGGGTGGCTAGGAGGTGATGTGGGGGTTTTAGGTAAGATTTGTCTTTGAGTATTCCTAGTCCTACGAGGCATGTAATTAAATCTTTTTGTAAAATTTTTCAATATTTATGAAATGAAAAGAAAGCATAAAAGAATGCTACAACAAAATCAAAGCATCTACTAGACACCTCCTCGGAAACAATGCCAAAAAGTGGTGAGCCCTAGTATTGCACCAAGAGTGTTGCAACTCCCATGGGCTGCCCTACTTTACTTTATCAACCTAGGGTTCGTACAAACTTGGAGGTGACAATGATATATACACAACATATGCATTCTGTTTATGTCATCCTCTTTTGGTTTACGAAAGGGTTCTATTTCTTAAACTATGATAAGAACTCGAAAGTAAATTGCTGGAAGGAAATGACAGAAAGGAAAATTAAACTTAATTGCTGAAAAGAAATGACAGGAATGAAACAAATTTAATTTGCAGGAAATAAATGATAGAAAGGAAACTAATTTAACTTGCTGAAAATAAATGGCAGAAAGGAAACTAATTCTAAACCACACTTAACTTGGCCAAACGACTAAATGAACTCTATTTATCCTATGGTATATCTACCATGCTTCTATCCATGCAACTAAGCTATCCATGACTTAATTATAATTGAAAAGGCATTGATTTGCAGCTTGGAGGAAAGAAAGGGGCTAGAGTGGCTAATGAAGGGCTTAACGCATGAGATAAGGCTTGGAAGTGGAAAGAGTGGGGTTAAACCTTATAAAACCTTATTATAGCGCAGAAATGAATTTGGAGCGGAATGAATTGAAAAGTGCGATGGAGGCAAAATCTGCGATATGCAATATCATAATCGCAATATCGCAAAATTAAAGGGATATCAGAAGTGTTGTTCGAGAGCGGGAGCGAAGTGCAAAATGCGATGAGGTAAAAGCTGCGACGTTACGATTTCGCAATATCGCAATCGATAAAAGAGAGGGTAAGTGTTTAAAAGAAAAGGGAAATAATTGCGGTTTGCGATTGAAATGCGTGACGTGGCGAGAGGACCGGTGGTGGAGTGCGATAAAAATATCGCAAACGGCATAAAAAGAGCGGTAAGTATTAACGAAACCCAACTAAACAATGCGAAGTGCGAAATGCGATGGGGATAAAACAACGAAATGAAATTTGCAATAGGGATGAAGTGGCAGTGGGACCGGCGACAGAGCGCGATCGCAATATCGTGATTGAATGATTGGAGCGGTAAGTCTTAACAAAAAAGGGAAAATATTGTGAATTGTGATAAAGTGATGGGATTTTTAGAAAAAGGCGGAGTAAGGTTCTTTCAAAGTTTTTTGACATAGAAATGAGGAGTGAAGGGGAAAGGAGGGAAAAAGGAATATCGCAATTAGGGCCTGGAAGCGGAAGTTGTTGACAAGGACCACATGGGAAATGGGATTGCGAAAAGGAGCGATGGTAAGTCCAAAGGGAAAAAATACAGTTTCTAATGTTTTTGACTGTTTTTAATAAAAGAGAAGAAAAAGGAAGTAGAAAGGGATATCACATTTGGGCTTGGAATGAGAGAGCGTTAACAAAGATCACAAGCGATTTGCGATTTGCGATGGAGTGAGGTACGACGAGCTGGATTTTAGAGGAGAAAGGGTGGAGGTCTAATTCTAATGCTTTTCAAGCATTTTGGGAATAAAAAGGGGCAATGGATGCAAATAAGAGAAAAAGGAGGGAAATGGAGGCACAACAGTGATGCTTAGGTTGTGAATACAGGGATGGAAAATGAAGCGGGGAAACACCACAGAGCTCTGGGGTTTTAAAAATAAGTGCTACAATCAACCTACTAACATATGTGGAAAGAAACATGCAAATGTGTAAAAATACAGTGCAAAGGAAGACTGAAAATGGTAATGCAACTCTACTTTTAATCTAAAAAATAGTGAACAAAAATCAGTTTTTGGGCCTGTGGGAAGGTTCGCCCTCCTCGAGCTCTATTGACAGAGATGAGAAGGGGGTACTAATCCATAAATTTTCTTGGTTTTTCTCCTCTATTCTATCACTCACAAGAAAATGAAAAACTACAACAACACACTGAAAGAAAAAACTAAGCAGCAATGAAACTATTAGAAGAAGAGCTAATTGAATGACGGAAAGAAAACTAACTTAATGGTAGAAAGGAAAGGATGGTAACAACAGATAAGCTGCGGCATATGGATTGGGCCCTAACCCATGAGCCTATCTTTCTGAAACTTAAATTAGTCGAATGAAATCAACATTCTCATTTCATAAAAGAATAACCTCATACATCTCTGAAAGTTTGATCACTGAGTAAAAATAATAAAAAGCTCAATAGCTTGCAACAAAGTTTCAACTAGAATCGACTAACTCTTCCTAGCTCTAGCTCTGCTCTATTTATTTTGTAGGGTAGCTACCAACAACTCCCTAGAAAATAGTGATTGGGTCCTCTTGACTCCCAGTAAACAAAAAATTGAGTGCACTCATCTTTGAGTCGCTTGGCTACCTCTGGAATTTGAATTGCTAGAGAGAATCATTGGGATCCTTTTGCTGCCTTTGGAGTTCAAATTGCTAGAGAAAATCTTTGGGATCCTTTGGCTGCCTTTGAGAGTTAAGGAGGATGGAAAATCCTCCAATAATTTCTCCTTGCTGTTTCCTCCAAGTCTTTATGATAAAATCCTTGTAAATATGCTTAATGATTCATGATTTTCTGCACTTAACCTCATGTTATGCACTCAGAGTATGTTAGACTTAATCACCACCTATACTATCATCATAAAACCAAATAATAACGAAAATGCAAGAAAAATAGATCTAAGAATGCAAAAAGGTGACCATTAACCCCTCCAAATATGTCTAATGATGAAGCTCATCAAAAACATCCCTTAAGAGGATGGCAATGTAACAAACAAAATAATAAATATCAGTTTATGAAAAGATGTATACATCTATTCATATGAAAAGGCACCCCACCTAGTATTTATAATAGACCGCTCATTTGTATTTGATCATTTGATCATTTTATAAATATATAATTTTACAATATATTTGTTCAAACGATATTTTAAATACAGATATGTACTGCTTGTTTACTACATTCACATTGGATCATTTCCTCCTTTTCTCTGCTCCAAAGCTACGTAGTGCCAAATAGAAAGTTACGTAGTGTCAAATACAAAGTCTTTTTGTGCCACTTCTTTGCAAGATTAAACAATTTTTCATTCTCGGATGTTAGCTTCTCAATTTATTTGGAAATTGGGCGGTTTTTTTTTTTGATGAAACGATTAGATATTTTACTAAGCAAAAAATGGTAATAGTGCTAGTTTTCTTTATATCAAGCACAATTTCCATCATATATTTCAACTTCAGAAGGAAAAAAAGGGAGAAAAAGTTTCTTTAATTCAACGCCATTGAGTAGATGCTTATAGAATTTCCAAAGTCACCCCCTAACCAGACATATATACATAACATTCAAAATAAAAAAATCAAGCCAAACAACTGAAAGCATTATTTTTCATGTTCCCTGCACGAGCCACTTCGATTGGAACTAGGTATGTCCTCATACCAACATCTGACTCTTTCTACTGCTCCACATAACCGTATGTTCTCTGCGTCCATCTACTCTAGATTTCTAACGCAAGCTTCAAGGGCATGGCACATAGATCTAATCTCCTCCTTGAACACTTCAGCCATTCCCTGCAACAACTCATGCTTAATATTTAGAAGCAACTCAAAGGACTTCCACTCAACGTCCGTTGTTGTACTCCTCCACTGCAAAAATTCTAAAAAATTCTCTAACAACCTAGATAGGGTGGAAAAGGGTTGGTTTATCTTGTTGCGCTGTGCCCCATCCAAATGGACTACTGACCTTTCCATACTACCGAAAAAAAACCCTGACAACAAAAGCTAGAGGTAACACCCACTGTAACGTACCAAAAGCACATGTCGTAAGGCGTGCTTTTCTCAAATCCGATTGCACAGGGGAGGGATTCAGAGATGCTGCAAAATTTACTTCCCATCGCCACCCAGAAACGCAGCTGGAAGCCCAATATTACCAAATGGAGGGCACTCTAGTTTGGTATCACATCCCATGGAAAACAAAGCTCGTTCCATTACAAACAAATGATGCTTATCACTTATCATTCAATACCATGGCTGCTCATCTTGGCCTACCACATATGGGATTTTTTTTCTTGGCATGAATTTAATCATGAAATTGGAAACAAGGTTTTATTAACCTGATTCAAAATTAGTTCTCCCTAGCCAAATCTAGCCCCTTGATTTTCCAACGAGTCCGACTTAGAGTTAAGATCTTAGAGCATATGATAGAACAAAATATGCTCAAAGAATTGGATTTAACTAGCTATCTAATGGAACATTGATGATGCACTGTCATGAACTGCCTCTTTGATATTGTTAACTTATCGGATAACTAACGTGGAGTCTCCATATACTACCATCCTTCAGATTCCTTTTTCTCTGGCGAGTTGAAGCCCTTGCCATAAAGCAAGCTATTCAACATGATTTTTGGTTGTGGTTCCCAGCGCCAAGCATACTGTGGTTCCTCATGTTCATCGAGGCCAATGATGACCCCTCCCTCTGCCCTGCAATTGGGAAAATTTTTCTTTTACCAAAATATTTTCAATTTTCACATATCTATACAAATTTTGAGCACTTCATTCTTTGCTTTCAATTTCTCAAACTTCTTATTTTTCTTCAATTTGGAATAGGTTGGATTGCTGAGAGAGTTAGAAGACATGGTACGTTTTAGGGGCCCATAGTAATTTTGATTTGGGGTAGCATCGAATGTGCTCTAAGTCTCAAATTTTGTGGAGAGGCTTAGACACATGTATTCCAAATAACTAGAAATCATTTAGTGAAATTCCACCCAGATTGTACTTTATTAAAATAATTAATTATTTTTTATGAGACCCTAAGTCTAAAGTTGGGAAAATAAAATAATTAAAGGGAATTAATATAATATGGGTGTGAATGTTTTAGAAAATACGGATCAAGTCAAAATCTTAGCCATTGATTAGAGATCCAATATGGGCTGTTGAAGTCTCAACGAGAAGACTATAAGAATGGCTTGAAGGATCATTTAGAAAACACATTGAGACGGAGAAAGAATCCAAAGATCAAAATTATTTAGTGAGCAGTGCTCAGGGAGAAGATTGATCGAGAGGATTCTCACAGAGAGTGGCAAAGATAATTTTTAGAAGGAAGAATTCCAAATTTGAAGAGTGCACAGAGAGAAGAAAACAAGAGCCAAAGGGAGTTGCACAGAGCCATTATGTAGGGATTATGTTGGGAATGCGTAGAGTTGCAGAGGGAGTTTCGTTTTTGTCGAAGAGACAACAAAGGGTCAGTGCTAGTTCCCGGAGGACATTTTCAGAGGGCACAATATTACAGTTTCTAGCCAACAGTGAGTGCCACTGTAGAGATAGAGAGAAACTACAGTTGTGACACAGAGGATACGTGGGTGACGCAATCACTGCACAGAGGCAACACAGAGCAACTTGAGTCAGGTGTAGGTCAGTGCCAGAATCCCGTGGAAAAGTGACATTTTTCTCACAAGAATTTATTTGTCAGGTTTATCTATATGATGTGTCATGATCGAAAATCATAAATTTGTACTCAGAAAAATTACTGCATAATATTAAAACTCTCAGTTGCAGCACCAATTTTCCCACATTGGGTTTTTTCGAGGAAAATTGTCCAAAAATAACGGTGTCCAAGTGTGTATGCTTCTACTAGTATTTTTCTTGTACTTTTTTATTGTGAGGATTGCAGTGTATTTTGTTTCGATATTCGTCACAATACTTGTTAAATAATTTTATTTGGTTAGGAAATAAAATATATTTCATCAGTTGCTGCAATAGAATTCCAAGTAGTGGAATTTTCACATGGTATCACAACTGACAGATCCAGAAGAGGCAGTATTGAGTAGAAGGAGGAGAATGCGTAGGCAGTGAACTAGGTTCCTCAATGGACTGTGCAGCAGGCTCAACGTTAAGCTTCAAAAGGGATGCAGTTTGTTTTTGCATAAGGAAAAGAACATAAATAAGTATGGAAGACTTAGATATATTATCTTCTAGATTAGAAGAATATTGTGAATGTTTGTCAAGTTCAAAATCTGCAAGTATTTGGTACATTGATAGCGGGGCTTAAGCTCATATGACTGGAGTACAAGAATATATCTCGAGTTATCAATAAGAACATATGGACTTCCAGATCACTATGGGGAAAAAAACAAAATGTACTCCAACAGGGAGAGGCACCATAATGTTTCAAACAGAAGTAGGAACCAACATTAGAGCCACAAATGTGCTACATGTTCCAAGGCTTGGGATGAATCTAATTTCAGTGTCCCAGTTACAGGACAATGGATACGATGTATACTTCATTGGGAAGAAGGCATACATCAAGCATCCAAGCTTGAAGAAGAAGAAGAAAATTGGAACTCGAAGCAATAGATTATACATATTGCAGCCTGAGTCTCCAATGGCACCGATAGGCAACAATCTTGTAGGCGAGAGAGACTTGAAAAAACTATGGCATAGGAGAATGGTACATTTGCAGCATGGAGCAATAAGGATGCTCAGAGATATTGTTACTAGTGTACCAGTCCTTAGTACAGAGCATGATGATGTATGCATGGGGTGCATACTAGGGAAGTACGCTAAAGAAACCTTTCCCAGAAGTGAGAACCAAGCAACATGCACATTAGGATTGATACACTCAAACATTTGTGGCCCGATTTCCACTAATGCTCTCAGCAGTGGCAAATATTTTGTCACTTTCATTGATGATTACTCTAGGAAGACCTAGATTTACTTCCTAAAGACCAAAGATGAGGAATTTGATTAGTTTAAAGAGTTTAAAGCTCTCATAGAGAAAATTATAGGAAAGAAAATAAAGATATTTTGCTCAGATAACAATGGAGAATACACCAATGAAGACTTCACATATTTCTGCGCAAAGAAGGGAATCAAGAGAGAGTGTACAACTCCACACAATCCAAAACATAATGGTGCATTAGAGTGGAAGAACAAGAATATTGTAGGTGCACAAAAAGCCATGTTATATGACCTAGATCTACCTAGATTCTTATAGGAAGAGGCATGTAACACAACTGTATACATCTAGAATAGAACTCCTCACAGAGCATCGGGGAAGAAAATGCCTGAAGGAGTTTTCACAGGGAAGAAATCAGAAGTAGGATACCTCTGAATATTTGGAAGTATGGCATATTTCCACGTGCCAGATGAGAAGAGAAGTAAACTTAATCAGAATTTAGAAAAGGGGTATCTCGTAGGATATAGCGAGACCTCAAAAACATACATAATCTACATTCCTAGCAACAGGAAATTTGTAGTAAGGTGAGATGTTAAATTCATGGAAGATAGATCGTTCCAGAAATCTCGTGAGATGCCAGCAGAGGATCATGCAGTAGAGGTTCCTTTAGTCCAACAATAACAGGGGCAGCAGGAAGGACATGTAGGAGGAAAAACACCAAGATGTATTACAGTAACCGGTACTAGCATTTCCACAAGAGAGGAAGAGTCTGGTGGTTCTTAGCAGATGGAAAACCAAGAACAAGAGGAGGAATTGAGATAGCCTCCTACCACCAGTGGTCGAACCAGTAGGGAGGTATAACATATACCAAGGGACACAGAGGAGTTCATTGGAGCTCCCAAAACTGAGGAAAGGAAGCGTAGACAACCTTATAGGTACCAGGAATTGGTTGCATAGGTAGAGTAACCCTCCAGTTTTCAGGAAGCTGTGCAGCACCATGTATGCGTGGATGCCATGGTAGAAGAGTACACTTCTATCATGCTGAATGATGTCTGGGAAGTTGTAACTAGACTAGAGAATAGATCGGTTGTAGGATCAAGATGGATCTACAGGATCAAGTACGCTGCAGATGGTAGCTTGGAGAAGTACAAGGCAAGGTTCATGGTAAAGGGGTATGCATAGAATCAAGGAATCGACTATGAAGAGACCTTCGCCCCAATTTCCAGATAAACCTCCATCATATATATTGTATCCCTGGCAGCTCAGATGGGATGGGAGATTCACCAAATGGATGTCAAGATAACGTTCTTGAACGAGGTGATAGAAGAGGAGGTGAACATAGAACAACCCGAGGGATTCGAAACTCATGAGAAGAAATATCATGTATGTAGACTGAAGAAATACCTATATGGGCTCAAGAAGACACCCAGAGCATGGTATGGTTGGATAGATAACTACTTGCAAAAATTGGAATTTGTCAAGAGTGATGCAGATCCCAATCTCTAGTATCTATTGGTAGAGAATGAGCCTCTAGTTCTAGTACTGTATGTATATAACTTGGTCCTTACAAGATAATCCAGGGTCATAAAGGAAAGAAAGAGAAATATGGAAGCAGAATTCAACATGAAGGACTTGGGGTTGATGCATTACTTTATAAGATTGGAGGTATGGCAAAAGAATGGATAAATATTCCTAGGGAAAGGGAGATATGCCATAGAAATTTTGAAGAGGTTCAGAATGCAGGATTGCTGATACATGGCGATGCCTATGATCACAAACTAGAAGAAGATAGATGCATTAGGAGACAAGGAAGTGGACCCCACCTTGTACATACAACTCATTGGGTTGCTCATGTATCTGGTCATTACTAGGCCAAACATTTTTTTTGCTTTAAACACCCTTTGTTAGTTCATGGTGGAACCGAAAAGGGTACATTGGGAAGTAGTAAGGCACATTCTCAAATATGTGCAGGAACAATCGGATATGGGTTGAAATATACCCGAGGGGATGATGTCAGATTAAGCGGGTTCACAAATGCATATTGGGCAAGAAGTTCAGCTGACCGAAAAAGTACCTCTAGGTACTATTTCAACGTTGGATCAGGGATGATCTCCTGGTGCAGTAGGAAACATAATTTGGTGGCATTGAGCTCAGCCGAAGCAAAATATATGACAGCCAACACAACAACATGCGAAGCCATATGGATCAGAAATATTTTTGTGAGCTTGTTTAGGAAAAGGATGGAGTCGACTAGTGTTTACTGTGACAAACAGAGTTGTATCAAGCTCTCTGAGAATCCAATATTTTATGATTGGTCCAAACACATAGACATCAGATGCCATTTTCTCAGATACTCTGTTCAACATGAGGTAGTATAGTTGCAGTATGTTCTGACAGGAGATCAAGTAGCAGATGTATTCACAAAGGATCTAGGAAGAGCGAAGTTTGTTCAGTTAAGGGAGCATATGGATATGGTTGAGAACCTGTTTCAATAGCAGATGGGTTGTAAAAAGAAACAATTTAGAGGGACTTGAAGTACAATAGCAGTTGGCAACAATATGTAGTAGCAACAACAATACAAATGTAGCATTTGTGCAAATTTGATGGGAAACAAGGTCAGACATCAGCAACACAGAGGGAGATGCTCCAAGGTCAGAGTAGTGTGCAACATGGCATATTGTTAGAGCACATTCCTCGCTAATAGGGAGTGTTGATTTGGGGTAGAATCGGATGTGCTATACGTTTAAAATTTTGCAGAGAGGCTTAGAAACATGTATTCCATATAACCTAGAAATCGTTTAGTGAAATTCCACTCGGATTATACTCTATTAAAATAAGTAATTATTTTTAATGGGACCCTAAGTCTAAACTTAGGAAAATAAAATAATTAAAGGGAATTAATAGAATATGTATGTGAATTTTCTAGAAAATGCGGATCAAGTCAAAAGTTAATCTTAGCCATTGATTAGATATCTAATCTGGGCTTTTTAAGTCTCAACGAGAAGACTATAAGAATGGCTTGAAGGGTCATTTGGAAAACACATAGAGATGAAGAAAGAATCTAGAGATCGAAATTATTTAGTGAGTAGTGCTCAGGGAGAAGATCGATTGAGAGGATTCTTACAGAGAGGGGTATAGATAATTTTTAGAAGAAATAATTCTAGATCTGAAGAGTGCACAGAGAGAAGACAACATGAGCCACAGGCAGCTGAGCAAGGCTAGTGACACAAAGATTACGCTGGGACTACGCATAGCTGCAGAGGGAGTTTCATTTATGTGGAACAGACAACGGAGGGGCAGTGCCAGTTCTCGGAGGACATTTTCAGAGGGAAGAATATTATAGTTTCTAGCCAACAGTGAGTGCCACTGCAGAGATAGAGAGAAACTACAGTTGTGATAGAGAGACTGCGTGGGTGACATAGTCAATGCATAGAGGCAGCGCATAGCAACCTGAGCCAGGTGCAGGTCAGTGCCGAAATCTCGTGGAAGAGTGAGATTTGTCTCTGTCAAACCAAGAGGTAACTCCGCAAATCAGAATGTGTATTAGATGAAGAATTTACATGTATTTATACATGGAGGCGAGGCTATTGGGATTCATCTCCCAATGAATCTTGGCCTTCCTTATTTCATAATATTAAATAATATACAATATTGAATATTCTCACCCAACTCTTAGGATTAGGTGTCAACATTCCCCCCTTTAATCTGAAGGGATGTTGGTGAGCCCAAGCATCGATCTGAACTTTTCAAACTTCTCTCTTCCAAGTGCTTTGGTGAAGATATCAGTATTTTTCTCATTTGTGGAACAATGATGTAGATGGATGGTTTTGGCCTGAACATGATGTCGAATTAGATGGTATTTTGTATTGATGTGCTTTGTTCGATCATGGAAATTTGGGTTCTTGGCAAACTTTATTGCAGAAGTGTTGTCAATCATGAGTGGTGTGGAATACATTTGTTTCATCTGCAAATATTCTAGGATTTTTCGGAGCCACACAATTTCCTTTGTTGCTTCAGCTACTGCCACATATTCTGCCTCGGTCGTGGAATCTGCTGGAACTGACTGTTTGCGTGATCTCCATGAGACAGCTCCTAATCCAAGACTCATGGTGTAACTTGTAGTAGACACCCCTGTTTCTTTGTCGCCATCAAATTCTGAATCAGAGTATCCGACCAAGCTGAAGTCGCCTACCTGCATATATTTGAGTCCAAAGTCTTGAGTCCCCTTCAAGTACCTTAACACTCTTTTTTTAGCAGACCAATGTCCTTCATAAGGTTTTTGCATGAACCTTGAGAGGATTCTAAAAGAAAATGAAATGTCAGGTCTGGTGGTGGTCAAGTAGATAAGACTTCCTATAAGCTGTCTATACTTAGTTGCATCCTCGAATTCCTTCCCTTCAATAGATGTGAGCTTCAAGTTTTATTCCATTGGAGTGGTTAAGGGATTGCATTCATCCATGCCAAACTTGTTCAAAAGATCTCTAATGTACTTCTTTTGAGAAATAAATATATATTTAGGATGTTGAATTACTTCAATACCCAGATAGTAATGAACATGTCCCAAATCAGTCATTTCAAAACCTTTCTTCAATTCTTTCTTCATGGATGCAATATAGCTCTCATTGTTCCCTGTTATCAAAAGATCATCTACATACACCACAAGATATACAATTGTTTTTCCAACTTTCTTAACAAACAAAGTTGCATCATCAAGATCAAAATGTTTGAAGTCAAGTTTCAGAAGATGCTCAGTTAATTTCTCATACCAGGCTCGTGGTGCTTGCTTGAGGCCATACAAGGATTTTATAATATTGCAAACTTTGTGTTCTTGACCCTTTACAACAAATCCTTCTGGCTGGGACATATAAACTTTCTCTTTTAGATCTCCATTCAAAAAGGCAGTTTTTACATCCATCTGATGGACTTTCCATCCATTCTAAGCTGCTAGGGCAAAGAGAGTCCGGATGGTGGTCCATTTTGCTGTGGGAGCAAAAGTTTCTTCATAATCGATTCCTTCTTTTTGTGCAAAACCTTTTGCCACAAGCCTGGCCTTGTGCTTATCAAGTGAGCCATCTGCTTTATACTTGTTCTTGTAGACCCACTTACAGCCAATTGGTTTTGTTCCCAAAGGTGGATCAACCAGCTTCCAAGTGCCATTATTTATCAAGGCATCATACTCCTTTTGCATCGCTTCTTTCCATTCATCATGATAAGCGGCTTCTTTGAAGGAAGTTGGTTCATGATCTATAGACAAAATCAATTCACAGTTATAAGAAATATCCATATCAACAGGAGAATCAGAATTATCTACATCACCTTCGATTTGTTTAGTGGAACTTCTTGTTCCTGTTTTTCCAACCTCATCAGGATGAACATTATCTAGTGTCTTTGTCAGCCATTTGGGAGGACCTTTCTGAGATGGCCCAGGCTGCTCATTTGACTGAGTTGGGATTAATTCAAGATTAAATCTCCCAATTCTGTCAATCACATCATTCAACGTGTCATCCGTGGTTGTTTCTTCATGTGGGGGAGAGAGTGCTTCAGGACATGATTCCACAGTTTCATTCAATATCGGAATCCCCCCTTCAAGATGTGGAATCTGATTATCAAATTCTTGGAAAGACTTTGCATGTGTGAATCTATCCAGGCGATCAAGTTGCCGCTCAACAACCTTGTCACTCTTGGAAGATTCAAGGAATATGACATCTCTTGCTATTACAAACTTCTTATTTGCTTCATCATAGAGACGATATCCTTTGGAGTTATTGGAGTACCCCAAGAAGATACATTTTCTACTTCTAGCACCAAGTTTGTTCCTTTGACCCTTGGGTATCAAGGCATAACAGGTGGACCCAAAGACCCTGAAATGCTTTACCGAAGGAATGTGGCCATGCCACATTTCAAAAGGATTTTTTGTTTCTAATTGAACTTGAAGGAAACCTATTCTTTATGTAAAATGTAAAGACATAGAACTACATCAACCCAAAACATCAATTTTACATTCTTGAAAAATAACATGGAGCGAACTATATACATTTAAAAATAGTTCCGTTTACTTTTTCAACCTACACCATTCGTTGGTATCAGATATGTACGTTGTCGGATGTAAATAGCCATGTTGTCGAAGATCATTTTCAAATTCGTTCGAAGTTTATTCTTTCCAAACGCACGCAGAGAGCCAATATGAGTTTGTGCATCATTTTCAATCCATGCATGAAAATTCTTGAATGTTTGAAAAGCATTAGACTTGTTCTTCAATAAGTAAATCTAACACATTCGGTGTAGTCATCAATAAATGTCATCATGTATTTATTTCCATTTGGCAGTATAATAGGCATAGGGCCAGAAATCAATGAACAAGCTCAAGTTTTCTATTTGCCTGGAGTGTGAATCATGAATGGCCGTTTGCTATGCTTTCTTAGAATACAAGCATCACATTGCTTCAGTTTCCTAGGAATTGTAGGCAATCCTGTAACACCATTCTTCTTCAAAAATCGAAGGCTATCATAGTTTAAGTGTCCAAATCTAGCATGCCATAAAAGAATTGATGGGAATGTACCTTCATCATGATGAGAACTTAATGAAAATTCTTGTGCATGAGCAGAGGTACCTCGCAGCTTTAGGATTATTCCTTCTTCTATTCCCTCCATGACAAGTGAGCAATCTAATACTTTTCTAACCTCAACCTTGCCATCAAACATGTGAATGGAGTGTACTTGTTGGCGGATGTGGACCAAGGACAACAAGTTTCTCCTCAACTTAGGGAGGTATAGAACCTCATGTAGAAGCTGATTTGGAAGACCAGGCAACTTAAGCTTGATTGTGCCAAGCCCCCGATGGATTCGGTTTAGATTTATCTACGAAGTATACTGCTCCATCAACATTTTCAGTAAATTATTCAAAAAAAATATTTTCTACAATTCATGTGACATGTTGCTCTTGAATCTAGCAACCAATCATTTCTCCAAGAACTAAATTAAGCATCAAACAATCCTTCAGTTACTCCGTTGTTACGTTGTGCTAGAACATAATGAGCCGATTCAGTGCTTTACCTTTATCTTTTGTCATTAGTTTTACCTTGTCTTGATTTCACGTTCAATTTTATCCCAAGGTGTCCTACATTTGGATGCATCATGTCCATCTTTATTTCAACGTGTGCAATGAAGACGTATTTGTCGATTGTCTCCGTCTCCTTTCTCCGAAGTTTCTTCTTCCTCTTCCTCTTTCCGCCACTCCTCTTCCTTCCGGATGAATCTGGAGCATGACTCTTTTCTCTATGTGCCAAGTATGCAGCCTCTTCAAAAGACGAAGGGACTGTCATCTTCCCGAAAGCTTTCTCTCTTTCTGCAAACTTTTTCTCAAGTGTATCAAAGGTGATATGCTCAAGGTTTCCACTTGCTTGCAAAGACTTAAGATAATGTGAGTAAATCATATATAATGCCTTAACATATGCTATGAGAGGTATGTCAATTTTTACACCAATGATGTCAATATCATGCATGATAGATCTAACTTCTGAAGCTAAAGCAAGGGGATCATCATTCTTCATTTCAAGACTGAACAACGTAATCATCAATTGAACAATGTCTAGTTCTGAATGTGAGTCATAGAGTTCTTTTAGCTTGCTCAAGGCTTCATAGGCATTTGAGAATGATGAAATATAGTGACTCACCTCTTCATTTACGGATGCTGCAATCAAGGCATAGGCCTTGCAGTTCTTGTTTTCCCAAATGGCGAGCTCCTTGTCTGAAGTGGGCTTTGCTGGTGGTTTTCCTTCTTGTCCTTCACAGATTCCTTTCCAAAACTCATTAAAAATGAGAGTGTGCTTGATTTTGCGAGACCATTCAAGATAGTTCTCTTTTCCGGAGAGAACCACCACTACAATAGATATGAGAGAATGCATTCTTCTGAAGGGAAAAAATAATTACTTTGCTGGAAAAAATTCTTTTGAAGAGGAAAAATTTTTCTAGAAAATCTTCAATTCTGGAAATATACTCAATTGAAGGGGACAAAAATACTTTGCTAAAAACACTGAATTTTGCACCAAAAAAAAATATTTTTTTTTTTGTGTTTGAAGAAAAAGACTTTATATGGATAATTGTATTGAAAGTATGGTGGGGGGGGGCGGTAATATGATAGTGGAGTGGTATTCAATATGACACTGGAGCAGTGTTATGGTGGGAGGGGGCAATAATATGATAGTGGAGTGGTATTCAATATGTGAGAGCGATGTTATTCAATGGTGTGCGCAGACAGCGTGTATTATAAACAGCGTGGAGGCGGTAATATGGAATGGTATGACAGGCGTATTATAACATGTATTGAAAAGTGGTGAAATGGTGTTAAAGATAGCGTGGAGAATGGAGTATAAGCGATGTAGTATATACCATAGGACAGGTGATGTTATTAAATAGAATAGGAAGGGCGGGGAGGGCCGAAAGGCCACGGGGAGAGGAACAATGGTGAGTGTTGAGAGCGCAGGTCGACGAGGGAGATAGCGTAGTGGAGTGTGGGATGGATAGACGTTTGGAAAGAGGGGAGGCCAAGAGGCCAAACTAGGAGTCGAGGGTAGGTAGGATGTAACGGAATGGTATGCGCAGGTTAGACAGGTAAGCGTAGGGACTGTGTGCAGGTGGGGAGGGGTGTGGGTAGACAGCACATGAGGGAAAAGTGAGGGGTGGGGGTAGGATGCGTTGGGGAGTGGGTCTGTGTGTGGTGATATATGGAGAGGCCGAGAGGCCGTTTTCTAAAAAAATCTGCAATGGCAGAGTTGCAGGTGTTGAGTTGCAGGAACTGCAGAAATTGCAGGAGCTGCAAAATAATCAGATATTGTAGGAGTTGAACCTACAAAAATCAGAGACTGTAGAATTTGCAGAGATAGAAAAAAAAAATGTAGAATTTGCAGTACATTGTATCAATCTAATGGAGCAGCAAAACTATACATAAAAACTGACTGAGCAAAGGAATGAGGGAGTTGAAAATTGGCTGCAAAATGCCAACAGTGGACGATGGCTCTGAGCATTGTCATCCAGAGGATCCCAACGAATGCGGTATTAGATGAAGAATGTACATGTATTTATACATGGAGGTGAGGCTATTAGGATTCATCTCCCAATGACTCTTGGCCTTCCTTATTTCCTAATATTATTTAATATACAATATTGAATATTCTCACCCAACCCTTAGGATTAGGTGTCAACAGTCTCAAAAGACTTTATTTGTCAGATTTCTGTATATGATTTTTTGGGATCAACAACCATAAATTTGTACTCAGAAAAATTACTACATAATATTAAAACCTTTAGCTGCTACACCGCTTATCCCACATTGGGTTTTTTTGGGGACAATTGTCCAAAAATAACGATGTCCATGTTTGTATACTTGTGCTAGTATTTTTGTTGTACTTGTTTATTGTGAATATTGCAGTGTATTTCATTTCGATATTCCTCACAATACATGTTAAATAATTTTCTTCAGTTAGGCAATAGAAGAAATTTAATCAATTGCTGTAGTAGGATTCCAAGTAGCGGAATTTTCAAAAGTAATGTATAATATCTTCAAAATCATTTAGCATGGAATTGAAGGCCCAAAAGAGTTAAATCACTAATATACAAGAGATTTGGGCTAAAAAATTGAGTTCTAGACTTTTTGAACTAGGAAGTTGAAGGCTACTTCTGTTGGACATGACTATACTTAGTTGGCATTGACTCGGTATGGAAAAAAATATTATTTTTAGGTGGAAGCGGAGTACTTGGTAGTGGAAGTTGAACATTCAATTTTTGGGGTTTTATTCTTATTCACTCCTCTAGTAACTCTTCTATACATGGCTGGTGTAATTGCAAGAGGTTTTCCATGTCTCTCCATAGAATTTCTTTCAGAACTCTCTACATGAGTAGTGAAGGCCTTAAATTCACAAAGGCTGAGGTCCTTAATATCACTTATATTATTGTGCTCAAGAAAAATATTCACTTCTTGGGGTATTTCCTCATGTGCAATGGCTTCATCTTAAAGTCTATTACATTTCTAGGAATGAGTCCCAATTGTCACCTCTCTTATGTGTTTCTTCGACAATCAAGATCTTAATGAAACCATGGTCATATAAGATTCGACTTATGTTTATATGGTTTTGTTGTGTATTTTGTTCCATTCGACTCACACTTTTGTATCGAAAGAATGGAAAATTAAATTGATCGTTGGCTTCAAGTGCAATAAGAGATAAACATGATGGAAGATGAATGCATACCTTCATTCATAGGTCACATACTTCTGTGACACAAATAGAAAATTCCTCCACTTCTTTGTGATCCAAGCCCTAGGTATGCCTCGACCCCAATTTGGGCTTTGTTATGTTTAACAAAAAAATCGTGTCTATACCCACTGCGTAATCTGATTTTTCTTGAACCATCTCGTTCCCATTTTAGGTATTCCAGTGTCTTGAGCCATTGATTCCATTGACATAGTCATATGCAAATCACCTATGCGAGCAAATCAAACATCTAAACCCTAGGCAAACACCTTTGTGATAGATTCGTTGTGTCCTTAAAACTTTTTGAGAAATAAGACCCACCTTGTAACTTGGAGTATTGCCTTATTGGCATTATACTCGAGGTAACGGCCCATAACCTTAAACATCCATGACTCATGCTAGATGACATTGAGCTTCCCCATGACACTGTGATTTCTCTAACGTCAGAGACTATGCAAAGGCACCATGTTTTAAGCAATTATCACTGGAAAAGAGCAAGGTAATGGTTTTGGGAATGGTGATATCAGTGTTATGGAGTTTTTTGAGCTCATTTTGAATCGAAATAATGATTAAAAATGAGAGGAATTACACAAATGAGAGGTGGTAAAGTTCATGCATGCAAAAAAACCGTAACGATCATGATGAGTTTGCATGCCATTCATTGGTAATTTTTCAGGGTTGTAGAGGAATAGGAGAGTGGTAATTATGACCATTAGTGGAGCATATGGAAAGGATGGAATAAGGATGTAATAGTGTGGGAATAAGGGTGTAGGAGTAAGTTCATATACATATTAACATGAGCCCAAAGATTTAATTTTTGGATAGATTTTCCATGTCTTTAATGAACTAGAAGAACTCTAAAATTGATTTTATTACCTCAAGTTTACCTTAATGGAACCTTGATGAAGTGTTTCCTAATGAATTGATGAACATGGTTATGAAATAAATTGAACCTAAAATTGTTGTGTGTTGAGTTGAACCATTAGAGCTCTAATGTTGAGAGTAATTGATTATTGATGTTGAGATTTATTATTAAAATAAAAATGAAACAAAAATAATGATGTTGTTGATGAAGCCCTGTGGAGTAGTAGAGAGAAGCAGCTAGAGTTTCTTGGGTAGCTCTAGACTATTATCATAGAAATGAAAAATTAAATTTATAAGACAAAATAAAATAGACTTGTTATAGGTCATCATGTAATTGATATAGATATATTGTAACTATTGAAGACAAAGGTTACTAGATTATGTAATGGTTAGAATATTTCTTGTAGCTGAAGAAACTACTAGAGTTATAAATGTTGAAGTTGTTGTTAAAGAACTTGAGGTTGGTCACCTACAAAATCATCATCTATGGAACATTGAAATGTTTTCAAGAGAAGAGAGAATTGGGAACATCAAATTTTGAAACTGAAGTCCACATGTGGAAGGTTGAGAATGAAGCTCTAAAACCCTTGTCTTTACTTATTAGCAGGATTAAACTAAATACACAAACCGATTACTTGAAATGACTACTGAAAATAATGAAATTTATTCTCTAATTCCATGGAGATGTCAAGAAAATGATTATTGAGAAGACTAATATAAAAAATTGTTGCATTGAAGATAGATGCTAGATGTTGTGGAAATACTAGTAAGAATGGTTATTTCAAGCTTTGTAATTTGAAAAATTTTCATGGACCTAATTTGTGTTTTGTTGATATTGCTATTATAAAAAAATCAGTCACAGAAAAACTTCTCTTTTTGAAACAAATCAACTTGTTTATCTTACAATGAACAATATCCCTTATAAATTATAAAATAATAGTGGAAAGAATAAAATAAGATTTGATGACATCATCAGATTTTAGAGGGAAAAAAGAAAAAAACTACTTTTTAAACTCGTATTTTCAACTTATATCCCAAAATTTTTACTGAAATTTCGAGCGGGAGTACTCGTTGGATGAAAAAATTAATTCCTCATCTAAGAAGTACCCATGTTGCATACTTTCAATGGACTGTGCTACGCGAAAAATGAGAAATACATGAAAAATGTGATTGCAATTACATTTTTTAATGTATCTCTCATTTTTTGCATAGCAAGGTCGATCGAAAGTATGCAACATGGGTACTCCTTGGATGAGGAATTAAATTTTGCATCCAATGAGTACTCCCCCTCGAAATTTGAGTAAAAAATTTGGGAGATAAGTTGAAAATACGACTTGAAAAGTAGTTTTATTATTTTATTGTTTTTAATTTTTTTTACCCTTTTACTTAAAAAATGGTGAATCATCCCCCATGGTTGAAATCACAATCTTGAATCCTATTGCTCATTATAAAGTTTATTTTGGTTGTACATTTTTCTTAGGAGGCCATTTTTAGACCTCAAAATTCCCCTAATGAGGAATATTTTCTTTCTAGTTACTTGGTTTTCAAGAAAAGTTCCTATTCAATTGCGCCAGATATTTGGTTTTTAGAATTGAACATTATTTTCATATTTATTTTTCAATTATATTTTTATAAGTAAAGAAAAAATAAATAAATATGTGGCTACAAAGTGTTGAGAATCCTCCATACTCACTCCCTTCATCTAAGATTGTTGCAAAATATGTTGAATGAATTCCTACTAGATGACAAGATGCTGATATAATATCAACAAATGGCCATTAACCAGGAAAGAAGTCCCTTCCTCATGAGGATTATTGATTCTTATGGAGCCATTATTAAATACATTCTCAATTTCATGTGTGCCTAACCAATGCATGGTGAAATTTCCTTTAAATTTATTGAATTTAGAGTAAAAGATGAGATTCCAATTACCCATTTTAAATTGATTAATATTGATAAATTTTTCATGCCATTTGATTCTCTATTGTTGGACACGGGTGTTTTATTGAATGTCATTCTGACACATCTTAGCCAATTACTTTAATTGAACTATTCTTTATTGTTGTGCATCTATAAGATCCATACCTAGTTGTACTACAATTATGTAAGTCTTCAATTGAAATTTTATTGGAAGAAGAACTCATTTTCCATATACTAGTTCATATGGTGTGAATATGGTCATATTTCTCCATTTAGTGTATAGGCCCATAGTTCCTCGAGAAGTTAATCTACCCAATCCTTATCATGTAATTGTATTGTTTTAGTTATAATATCTTTAAGGAAGTTTTTAGGGGACTCTACTTGTTCGTTGTCTGTTTCCCTATGAGCGGATGGGAGAAGATTTTTGATGCTTAATTTGATATTGATAAGTAATAAATTCTACTAGCTTTGATATGAATTGTGCTCCTTGATATGTTACACTCATGGGACACCAAAACATGTAAAATATCCTCAAACAGAAAATTTTCAACTCCTTTTTCAGTAGCATGAAAAAGAGATTTAGCCTCTACCCACTTAGTAACATAATTGGTACAAACAAAAGTATACCTTTTCTACTTTGATGATAAAACATATGCCCTACGAAATATAGAGAAAATTTTACGAAGGGATCAATGCGTACTTGTGGGTATAAAGGCATTGCTACCCACCAATTTGTGGGTGATATCCCTATGAGAAATTTTTTCTCGAAGATCGTCCTCAGCTGAAAACCAACTACCCCTTGCAGCCACCAACTAGCTCGTTGTGCCATTTCTCCACCACCCGGGCCATCCATGTGGTCCCTCACCCATCTGTCATGATCATATGTTTGAAGGTGGTCCTACCAAACCTAAAGGTATGCCTTGTCATTTGGTAATTGAGTGTTGAGTTTTCTTATCATGGACACTTTTGGACATGGATTAGTGGGGGGATTTAGTAGAAAGAGTGGGCTAGGTCTATGCTTCTGTCCCCTAGACCTATTTTGGATGTTAGCCTTGGATCTGAGTCCCATGGGATCTTATTTACTAACCATTGAGTTTTAGGTGGTACTACATGAGAGCCCCCAATTTTGGTTGCGTAGTCCCATTCCCTTATCCATATATATCACTCCCCTTCCCTTTATTATAGCCCAATTCATCATATTTCCCACTTGGGTCCATATTTCTCTACTGGGTCCACATAGGGTTAGCCTCCCCTTCCCTTTGCCCACACCTTGGGTCAGGCTTGAAACGATGCCTCATAGGTTGAAGCAGCTGAAAAAAAAAAGAAAGTAAAAGAATAAGTGGAAACATTCAACCATAAAATGTACCACAAAATGAAAATATGTCTGGGACAGACATATTTATCATGTGGGAAAAATCCAATGTATGAGCTCTACCCCATACGCATGTCCATCACCTTGGTTCCATAGGCCCTAGATGACCCTCCTTTATCATTCAGGAACCCATGATTGTCCCAACCCTTGGTGGGAAATGAACTGCCCTACCTTAATGGGGGTATCCATTGCTATATCTTACACATCATGCTCTTATCCTTTGAGCCACAAGCGGTTAATCAAAGAAAAATCATAAAAGGAAAAAGGCATATAAAGAAGAGTGGAAAAATCAAGGCTGGGTCAACTCATGTACCACAATTTTCCCCTCCTATACATTATTGATCTAGGGGTTCAATAAAGTGCTGAAAAGTGCTCAAAACCGGTTCCAAAATGAATATCTCGTCACCCTAAATCCATCACAACTTGAATTTCTCAAAACCGATATCGGATGCTCCCAATATCATGTTCTGAACGTTTTCCTAAAAAACTAAAAATTTTACAGTATTTGGGTTGTAGGTACGCTGATTGGACATCGTGACTAGACATGATGATTGTGCTTTTTGGGCCAATGAAATCTCACCAAGTGTCCTCCTTTGATTGATTGAATTTTCATGTTATTTGATTGGTTGATTGATATTTGAAGTGGTCCAATGAATGGAGGCCACGTGGGCCAATGGTTGGTCGCCACGTGGCCTCCTCACAGTGGTGTAAAATTTTGTTATGGGACAGACATGCCTAACCGGATTCGAGCGAGCGACCTGCACTGGAGAAACATGCCATCTTACCTTCGTGCTATGGGCGTGGCTTAACATATATGGTAGCTGTGTGCTATTTAAAGTTTATTTGTTTTCACTTCAGGGGACAGGGCCACGCTTAACCCCTCGACCCAAGCCATGGTTCAATGAACAATCAGTTAACTGACAGACCTTACAACGTTACCACCATTCATTACTACAATTTAAATAGAGTCGGGGTTGGAGTCTGTGTTGGCGCAGAGTCTAACCCAACCCATAGGCGGGTTGAGCCATAGTTGCAACATGGTTGGAACCTCGACAGTAACAAAAAACCTCACTGCAGTCATACTGTGGTTCAGATACTGGTTAAAGGTTTTGGCGCGGAATTCAAACCTAACCCAAGTTCAAATAAACACAACCACAATCGAGCCTTGGTCTACTGTTGGTGGGATTTTTGAACCTTCTTGAATCATACGGCGGGGGCCTCGCCACGAGGTACCACTGTGTTCGCTCACGGGGGGTCATTGGGAATTTAAACTAAGCAACAAAATGCACCCAATTTGGTGTGAATCTCACCGATGTGGGGAGAATTTTTCACCTAGCTATACCGAAAATGGCAGAAATTGTAGGATGCTTTGCAAGTGGGTGCGGTTTGTAGCTCAATTAGCCACAAATCTTCAGGAGAGCACAACTTCTGCAATTTTTGACCAAATTGAGTGCAGAAAGAGCCCAACTAGGGGTTTTTTACTGTTCTAGAGCCATTGGAGACATTTTTTTTATATTCTAAGCACTGGAAATCCATGTAAACATATATTTGAGCACATAATGAAAGAGCGCAAATATTGGAAGATGGACCAGGAGATGTAGCCCAGGAGGGGTGAACTCCTTCATCATTTTGTTGTCTTGTGTTTCTGTTTATGGTATTATTGTATATGTTTTATGTTGCAAAATTGAGTTCAAACACTTAATTTATGTGCTATTGCAACTTACCTAATTGTGTAAAAGAGATAAAATTTAACTTGAAAATTTCATCAAACCTTCAAGTTTTCTAATACAAATTAGTTTGGTATCAGAGCTTAGGTTCTTTGGTTTTATTGAGGGTTTAATTACATTGCAAGTGTTTTATGATGCTTACAAGGTTGAAGCTCAAAAGAGGAGAAGGAAAGCTTGTGGTAGAAAGTCCTCAAGCTAGTTCAAGGAGAGCACATTTGCCACAATCTTCACCACAAGTTTCACCTCAAGTGTCACCAAAGGCCTCACTAGTCATGACACATGAAGGAGAGACTGAAAATATTACTGAGGGTGAGAAGGCTTTCAAAAAAGCATTCTTTGACATGAATGAGATGGTGAAATTTCTTTATGAGGAAAGAAACTCAAGGTTGTATGGTAAGAGGCCAAATATTCTGAAGGGAAATGGAGGAAATGGAGACAAGACTCCAAAATGGAATGGAGGGAATCGTGATGAACCACCTCTACGTCCACCTTTCTCCTCACCTTAATCTTCACCATCATCATCTTCTACATCAACCCGTTCACAAACATCTCCAGATTCTCCAAAGGGACATGGTAAAACTCCATTTTTAAAACTTGACATATAATTTGAATGGCCTATGTATAATGGGGAGGTAAATGCTGAGAAATTAGATAATTGGGTTCATCACTTTGTGTTAGGATATTCCGACACATAGGAAATAGTTAAGAATAACTTAGTCTAGTGTAGATTTAGGTAAACTGTGTTTCTTTACTATGTACATTTGTAACTTATAATCCGACATTCATGATTTGTAGTGATCCGACAATTATCTCTCTCCTTGATATTAACGACACTTGATCCGTGGCTTAACAAGATTTGTCCATGATCTCTATTTAAAGAGCATGGAGGGTCATTTGTTCGGTAACCGTTTATGAGAGAACATATGTAACTTTTATTTTTATATTAATAAATTTCCTGAAGTGGCCGCGTTGGCTTAGGCTGTGGATTTTTTCCCTCTTTGAGGGTTTTAACCATGTGATAATATTGGTGTACTGATTTGTGAGCCGTGACCTTTGGTTCTTGATCTACTAAACTTACCCTATAAATTCCTACACTTTGAAGTGTATTTCAGGATACAAAGGATCAAAGATGATGAGACCAAGATTCAAATTTCTTCATTAATGTTGGAAAGTGCATCACTCATTTGGTGGGAAGCCAAAACTTAAGAGGATTTCAACAAAAGAGGTAAGATCATAACTTCATGGAATGATTTTGTGGCTGCATTAAGAAGACAATTTTATCCTTTAGCATACATGTAGAAAGCTATCATGGATTGGAAAAACTTTAGGCAATTAAAGGGTCAAAGTGTGCAAAGTAAAACCCAAGAGTGTAGAAGGAGAGCATTAATTTTGGGTGTAGATTTATCCTCTCTAGAAACTTTACTCAAATACATTGGAGGTTTACATAGCTACTTGAGACACACAATTCTCATGTTTAACCCTACAAATTTAGATAAAATTTTTGTACAGAAAAGACATCTAGAAGCAAGAAGGAACAATGTTCCACAAGAGGGCAACAAAAATCCATTTAAGGGTGAAGAAAAAGGAAAGGAAAAAGTCAAAGGAAAAGGGAAGAAGAATGCTTCCATCAAGATGTGAAAATTTCAAATTTGAAATACTATTGCAGTTATTGATTTATTTCTCCTACTTATTTTTCACAATAATTTATTTACAATAAACCCTTCAGTAAATTCCGAAATAAGTTCTACTGTAGTTATCACACAAGTACATATAAAGAAAATAACAGTGAAATACAAGCACAAGAAAAAATCACATCGACATAGTTATTTTTGGACAACTGTCCCTGGAAAAACCCAATGTGGGAAAACTGGTGCAACAGATGAGGGTTTATATATTAATCTTCAACAAAAATTTCTTTACAAGCAATGAATGGCAAGAATGATTGAGAAACTTCCAAGAAAGCACCTGTATTCTCCCGACCTCCAGAGAATTTTTGACACCTGAGAGGCTCACTAGCCTTCATTGCGTGATTCCCCACACAGAGACTACATCACTACTGCGCTATTGCTCTACACTGTCCCTCTATGCTGCCCCTCTACCCTTCTGCATCCTTCTTCATCGAGCTCCAACTGCTGTTGAGACCCTCCACTTCCTCTGGCATGCAACTCTCCCTCTGAAATCGAATTCTAAATTTTGAAGAACCGACTTCCCTCGGGTTACTGAGTGTATTCCTGGCTTACTTTCCAAATGGACCTCAAGCCTTCCTTTATAATATTCTCATTGATAAATCAATGATGTATATTATAAGTCTAATCAATGAATAAGATTAAATCTTGACTTGATCTTTTTTCTCTAGAATATTCACACTGTTTTATTAATACCCATTAATTATTTAATTTCCCTAAGTTTAGACTTAGGGTCCCCATTAAAATAATTAATTATTTTAATAAAACATGAATCGAGTGGAATATCCACAAACAGTTTCTTGGTTTTTTGGAATAATGGTGTCCAAGCCTCCTCACCAAAATGAGACTTAGATCACTTTCTGATGCTACAAAAATCAACACTCCCTCATAGCGAGGAAAATGTTCTAGCAATTTTTGTGCTGCATACTGCTTTGAGTTTTGAAACATCCTCTGCACTGCTGATGCTTGGTGGTTTCCCCTCATCTGCTACACTATTTCCTTCTGTACTGCTACCCATGATACTACCACTGTCACTGCCTCATCTGTACTGCATCTCCCTCTCAAATTCTTCACTTGTCCATTCCTGCTACTGAAACAGATTCTTGATCACCCCCATCTTCTCTCTGAAATATTTTTTTTTTCTTCCCAGATCCTTAGTAAGGATGTCTTCCCCCTGTTCTCGTGTCAGAATGTACTGCAACTGTACAAATCCCCATTGGGCACAGTCTCCGATAAAATGACACCTGATTTCAATGTGTTTTGACCGATCATGGAACACAGGATTGTTAGAGAGCTTGATGCAACTATGATTATCACATATATTGTTGGTCACTTCCATCTTTTCCTTGAGTAGATTCACAAGAAAATTCCAAAGCCATATTGCTTCACACGAAGCTGTGATGGCTGCCACATATTCTGCCTTAGCTGAGCTCACAACTATATACTTATGTTTCTTTCTACACTTGAAAGTCATCCCTGATCCAATGTTGAAACAATACCCACTGGTACTTTTCCAATCTACTGAACTTCCAGCCCAATCTGCGTCCATGAAGCCACTTAGTTTGAAGTCATTTCCTTGGGTGTATCTTAATCCATGCTCGATTGTTCCTCGTATGTATATGAGAACATGCTTGGATGCTTCCCAATGTGCCCTCCTTGGTTGCACCATGAAATTACTGAGGGTGTTGACAACGTAACAAATGTATGTCCTAGTGTTGACCAGATACATCAGGGACCCTATGAGCTATCTGTACAAGGTAGGATCAACCTCATCATCTTCAGATGCATCAATATTCTCCCATTTGGTCATCATTGGAGTAGCCATGGGTCTACAATCCTGCATCTAATAATGGGGCAAAGGTTTCTTCATAGTCTATTCCCTCCTTCTGAGCATACCCCTTAGCCACGAACCTGGATTTATATTTTTCCACGCTGCCATTTGCAGCACATTTGATCTTGTATATCCATCTCGAATCCAGAAATGATATGTTCTGAGGCCTAGGAACCACTACCCAAACATCATTAGTCATGATGGAACTATAGTATTCCACCATTGTATCTACCGATACTTGATGCTAAGCTTCCTCCTAAAAACTAGAGGGTTCCCGAACCTGAGATACCAAGGCTTGGTACCTGTAAGGTTGTCTACACTACCTCTTCTCATTTCTAAGAGATCTAATAAACTCCTCCGCATCCCTGAGAATCCGTCGTAATTCCTGTCTCTTCCTTCCGCTGGTAGTGGGTGGATCTTCCTGCTCCTCCTCCTACGAATCCTCCTGAGGTAATACTCCTCGATACTTCTATCATGGAGAAGCACTGGTGCTGGTTTTGGCTGGTAGAAGTGGCTGGACAAGTGTATCATCCTCTGAATATGTTTTTGAAGGCATCTCCTCGGATTTCCTAAAAGCTCTATCCTCCATGAAATTCACATCCCGTCGTACTACAATATTCCTACTTCTAGGAATGTAGATTCTATATGCCATAGCATTATCGCTATATCCCACCATATATCCCTTTTTTGTAGTCTGATCCAATTTATTCCTCTTCTCTTCGGGTATATGGAAGTATGCCAAACTACCAAAAATCTCGAAATGGCTCACTTCTAACTTCCTGCCAGTGCAGACACTTTTTGGTGTAATCTTACCTAGTGCCCTATGAGGAATCTCGTTCTGAACACAGAAATTTGTACTGCATGGTTCCACCCATAGAAATTTGGGCATATATTGATCATACAACATCGCCCTCACTGCTTCAACAATAGTTCTATTCTTCCTCTCTGCAAATCCATTTTTCTCCGGATTATATGGAGCGGTCCACCCTCTTCTGATGCCTTCCCTTACGCAGAAATCTGTGAAGTCTTTATCAATATATTATCCACCATTATCTGACCACAATATATTTATCCCCTTTCATGTCAAATTCTCAATCATAGCCTTAAATTCTTTGAATCGATCAAAGACCTCATCCTTGGTGTGGTGGTGGATTTGACGTACGGGTGTACGAAATCGCACCAGTTTAAGGGGTGCGGTCTACCTTATAAACTATTGGTCATAGGAAGAAAGTGGTGGAGATCAAAAGCATATAATCTAGAGGAAAAAATATGCAAATGTATGCTCAAAGTAAATTAAAAACTAAAACACAAATATATAGAAGCTATTGAAGAGAGTCAAAATGATAATAATGTAAACGATGGCTCAAAGGCCTCTTCTTATTAAACCTTTGAATGGAGAAGAAATTTTACCCACTTGCCAAAGGGCCCCTAGACAATGGCTCTAGGTCTCGATGCAAGGATGTTGGTTTCCAAGCTCTGCCTCTGATGCAGTCTCCCTCTCTCTCTGCTGCGATGGACTAGGATTGTTAGATGGCCAACAATTGAGTCCCTTCTATCTCCAGCTCTAGGTCACACACTACTGTTATTGCTTGGGCAATTCTGGCCAGCATAACAATGTGATCACCCTTTCTTCATCTCTTGGTGGCTTTATATAGGGGATTTCAAATCCTCCTTCCCTCCCTTGGTACATGATGGATGGTGACCCAAGGGAGAGGTATGATTCCATTGTGTGCTCCAAATATTCCTTTGTGTGCTCACATAGTGTCTAAGGAGTCGCTGGTGGCTGTCCTTAGGCGGCTTCATATAAGGAGTAAATTTCCTTTGCTTTTTGTGGTCCCGGAAAGTGACATTTTTCCATTTCCAGGAATGCGCGCTTATCAGGCAAAAAGGCACGCAGAAGGTGCTCTTCTCAAAGGATTAAGCGTGCAATTTAGCATTTAAGACTAGTTCAAATATGATTTTCTCAAAACCTTAGAGATTTTAAATACTTCTTGATTCCATAATGTGTTCCTGCCCTGTAAATCCTTAGGCTTGACATTAATTAATGCCATATTCTGTTGTACGATTTTCCAGTGTTAATAGTTGCCCCCTAATGTGTGAGGTCTAGGAATGATTGTATAACTGAAAGACATTATAGTTTCTTTTATGTATCGTGCACAGAGACAGAGAGAGAGAGAGGCCTGCGTGGATCTTGGAATTGACAACACCTTGCATCATTTCCTAGATGGCCATGGCCTAAGGGACCCCTGCAAGCAAACAAAATATACAACATATATACAAAATTTCAACGAGGCGGGCATGTCCCATGCTCGTGATGCTATGGATAATTAAACAAAATTGACAGATACATGTGCTGTCTGCGTCATTACTGTGGTAGTGATGTTGGCAGTTGTTGACGACGATTGCTAATGCCCTCAGGGGCGTTTTTTCTTTGACGATAGGTGGAATGTGGTACCCATATGCGTAAATTTGGTATGACATCTAGCTACGCCATGTATGCATATGTACTGGCTGGGACCTTCCCGTGTAAGCATTGTTGAAAAAGACACTTATGGAGGCACGGGTCTTCGAGAGATCTTAATCAAAGTGCAATGGTTGTAAGGTACGATACCATCTTGACATGAAAGATTTTGTCGTAGTCGAATGTCAGGAGGATCGATGAAAAATGTGGACAATGATTTCTCCCAGAGTGCCGCTTGAGGATACCGCTTTGCATGGGGAGGGGTGATCCAAGGTACCACTTCCTTTTTGGAAAAGAGGTGTTGAGGTTGACAAAAAGGAAGCCTTAACTGAGCCATGGGTCACTGACCTGAGGGGTCGAGAGCCTAGATGTGATGGGTTTAACATAGGCATGTTTGTGAGAGGTGACTGAAACTGATGATGGGGATTCAGTGGCCCGAGGTAGGAGTATACTTTAGCAGCTTGGTGGCAGTCATAGTTATTTCTGAAGGGAAAATCCCTGGAGTCGGTAGGACTTCCAGGGCGGGTGTGAACCGACTATGAATGTTGTGATGGTGCGTGCGTGGGGCTGAAATACTCTGACCAAGGGGAATGAGGGACTGCTGCCATGGGGGAAAAGATGAATTACGAGGGTGAGGCGACGAAGTGCATCATTTGCGGTCTTTGTACACTTACCAAAAGAATAAAATAATGAGGTTTGGTTTGTACAAAACACAGAGACGGGTACCCTGAAACATGAAAGGGTTCACTCACTAAAGGTGTGAGGATGGTGTTTTGCTGGGGGTGGGGGTCCCCTTGGTTGGTCTCATGTGCAGGGTTGATGAAGCGGATGGAGGAGTGTCGCAGATGGGATAATGCTGATGGAGTTATGGTGGGCCAAATGCGATGCGCGAAGGTGCACTCTCAATCTACTTGTACAACTTGGTCGTCCAGGAAGGGGGTTTGAGTTTGAATGGTAAACTTGACCTTATGCATGATGAATGGATGGGCACGAGGTGCTTCTTGGACTGAAATGGTATGGCCATGGTGTCACTTGTGCTGTGATATATGGTCTACTTTGGGTGACGAGCGCCATGGAGGGGAGGCTCTACCGACCAACGCAAACGTTTATCATGTGCAAGGTGAGGTGATGATAAATTCGGTCGGGTATGAGGACCCTATGGTTTATTTCTGATGGGGAAATGGTGTCAGGATATGCAAAGTTTTATGGGACTCTATCATGCTGGGGGTAGAATGATACCTGCTCCAGAACCTTCAATGGATCGTGTTGTATGTAGTTTGCGGGTTCTTCCTGCAAAAAAAACTACCTCAAGTGAAAGCATATTCTTTTCATCAAACATTATTGAAAGGCATGAGCTTTAAAAAAGGAAGATGGGAGGGTGCATACTTGCCGGCGCTGAAAAATATTTTTTCCTGGAAAGCGAATGTGTGACACCGCTTTCCTTCGTCATGGCATACTGATGATGGTGCAACTTATGGTTTGCGGAATGGACCTTCTGATATCCTATTATGGACCTCCGAAGTTCTAGAAAAGGGCAATAAATATGGGATTATGGCCCTAATCCTATTCATTTGTACTTGCTGAGTTTTGGGAGATCAGAGGTGCTTGCAGAGCCTTTCTTGCCATTGCGGTCAGCCCATGTACCAGGGACTAGCGATATTATGCCGAGGTAACTTTCATGACGTCTTGCATTGTAATTTCTCTAGTTAGAGGGTGTTGGGGGCCATAAAAATTAGGCTTGTACGGCCTCTGAGTGACTTTTTGCCCTAGATTGCGTGGGTGATTTAAGCAAAAGGGCGCCTTATTTGTGCGCGATTCTGAGGGATAGGTGCACGAGGGCACGTTTTTCCCTCCTTTTTGTGTGCAAAGGTGCACCTGTGAAAAATACTGGTGCGCAAGGGCGCGCTTGCTTGAGCGACAGGCGTGCAAAGGCCATGATGATAGAAATTTTTTATTTTTTGTCTATTTTTGATGTTTTTCTCTGTCTTGATGGGTACCTGTGTTGCTGGCAGGTTAGTGTGGAGAGAGTGGGACTGGCCCGAGATCCGAACTGCTCTAGCTGCTGATGTTGGGGTGCGTCATCAGTTGGCCGCATGGGGCCTTCTGAAATTTGCTGAGAATGAGTTCCTGCGGTCCCAGGACTGTTTGTTACGTTACATTACACAGCATTGGCACAGGCAACGCAACATGTTCGTGCTGCGTGGGATGAACCTAGTGATCCGTCTTGAGATGGATATTTACTTTGTGACCGGGTTACTACCTCAGGGTGAGGCTCTGAGGTACCCACTCCCTGCTGGGAGAGTGAACATTGACATATTCCAGAGGTAGCATTGCGGTGGTGCACCTCTTACTGAGGGGTGCATCAACATCACATCAGTGAGCGGTGTACTCTGGCAGTTATTGTGTGACTGGCGAGGTTGGTTGCTCCACATCGAGCATCAAGCCCATAGGTTGGAGTTTTACGCCCATTGAGGGGTAGGCATTTTTTCGATTTCGCCCATTTTTGCTTTGATGGCATGGTGTTGCAATTGAACAAGGTCCAACGTGGATCGAAGTCTTTTGCGTATGCTAGTATCTTATGCAGCATCATGTACAAGCATGTGGTGCTGCTGAGGCCGGTGGTGGCAGTGCCTACTAGGGGGCCACGAGAGCCATGCATGAGGAGGTGGGCTCTGGTGATGCTGCGAGGTAGTGGTGGCATGGTGGGTCGTTATTGGAACGACACGATAGAGGCTTGGTTTGAGGCCAATCCACAGATGTTCTTGCCATACTTGTATGCGGGGATGGAATTTCGGGGTGACCCAGACATGGGTCTCCCTTTCAGTTATGTTTTGGGACATGTAGGTATGAATTTTATTTTTTCTGCATTTGTTTGAGTATTTATGTACTTATGTGTTTTGTTATTGACACTAAAATTATTTCAGTTACTCGTGCAGATGTTGGCGAGGTAGGTCGCCCCGTGGCCCGACTGGTGGGTCACGACCCTCCGCTGCGACCTTGAGGTGGTCAAGGAGGAGGTGTTGCGGGTGGACCGGGTGGGGATGGTGCTGGCCCTTCTAGTGATGGCAGCAGCTTGGCTGCAGTAGAGGTTGCTGCCGAGCAGGCTCGTGCTGATGCGGCTAAGGCTTAAAATTCAGTACTGATAGCTCAGGTGGCCGCTCTTGAGGACTTCTGGGGTCGAGTGGACTGCTTGACCCAGGGTATTCCTGCTCGAGGTTTCATGGACGACCTCGAGGAGGTTTGGTTAGAGACGGTGATGGCTCGCAAGAGGGATTATCGGCCCACTCTATGTCGGGTGGCGATTGCGGTGGCGACAGTGGCTCCGGTGGTGGTCCATGAGCAGTGGTGGGTCTAGGTACTCCTCTTGAGGGGGCACCCCCCTAGAGTATTTTGTACACAGGGACAACACCCGTTATGAGGATGCTTCCCGTATTTTTGACAAATTTTGTATCTTTGGGCTTGCCTGAAGGCCAGCGACACTATTTTTGTACTCAGATACATATATATTTTTGATATATATATGAGAGATGTTTTTGCGGCTCTACATGATGTATCACCTGTTTCAGTTTATGTGTTGTGTTATGCTAATGGATGTCTATATTTTTGGTTTTTATGTATGATGGTTTATTTGAGATGCATTCCAGTCTAGGATATTGTTAGCTATGCGATCAGCTGCTTGGTTTTGATTCCTTGATACATGTGAAAATGTAATGTAATCAAATTGTTTGCTTAATATTTTGGCATGCAAATATTTTCTAAACAAGTGTGTGTCTCTGGTCTCAAATGTTTGGTTTAGCTGTGATACTACTAACTGGGAATCGATGTAGATATACATACGACGAATGCCATGATGGAGGGCATCACACATAAGTCCAATGACAACATCATATTCTGCCTGATTGTTTGTTGTTTTATCGATACACATGCCATTTGAACATAGTGGTGATCGATTAGGGCGGTAAATGACCCAGGCAGCGGTGGCTAAATTTTTGGACCATCTTGATGCTTCATCAACAAATATGAAATATGGTTCATTTTGGTGATCCATGTTGATACTTTGAATGCTTTTATCTAAGTCTTTGGGTCAAAAATTTTGAGTGGGTGGTTTTTTGTGTACTCTTATTCTAGGGGAAGGGTTGTTGGGGCCCTTATGGGTAGAACTTCTTGAGGTAAAGGCCGTCGACGGGGTTAGTGAGGCAAGTCCTGTCCGGTTCCGTCAAGATGTATGCCCCCTGTCGGAGGCAGTCTTTGATGATGTAGGGTCCTTTCCACAAGGTTTCGAACTTTCTTGGCCCTAAGGCCTCTTTTGCAACATCATAGCGGAGGACCAGTTCCCCCTCGGTGAACGAGTGAGGGGTGATGTGGCGGTCAAATGATGCTTTAACCCTTTTCTTATGGGCCTCATTTTGCTGCAGTGATTGTCGTCAGTTTTCGTTGACAAGCTCTAGTTGTACTGGGCGCTGCTCCAGAGGCTAAGTGTCATTAAGGAGTTCGATGGTAGCATGCAAATTGTGGATCTCACGTTCTATGGGAATCATGGCCTCGAACCCGTATACCAAATGGAAAGGAGTAAAACCAGTGGACGTCTTTACCATCGTGCGGTATTCCCACGGGGCTAAAAAGAGCATATAGTGCCAATTGGTTTTATGGTTATTCACCATGCGTTGTAACATAGTTTTGAGTAATTTGTTAATAGCTTCTACCTGTCCGTTGGACTGGGGGTAGTATGGTGAAGTGAATTCGTGGGTGAATTTGAGGCGATGAGATAGTTTCTGAAAAACTTCATTCTCGAAGTGTTTTCCATGATCGGAGACTAACTCTTTTGGTACGCCGAATCGAGTGATGGCGTTGTTAAACATAAATCGTGCGAAAATTTCTGCTATGTTGTCGTATGTGGGCATGGCCTCGGCCCACTTGGTGAAATAGTCGACAGCCATGATGATGTATTTATGGTTTCCCGATGAGGCGGGGTTGCAAGTCATGAAGTCGATCCCCCACTTGCAAAAGGGGATGGCTACTATGACAAGATGCAGAGGAGCAGGGGGTGCTCTTGCCTTATGAGCGCAGCATTGGCATTGCTCGCATCTTTTAATGGATGTGATGTAGTCGTGGAACAAGGAAGGCCAAAAATATCCTGCTCATAGGATTTTCTAGGCGGTAGCCATTCCTGATAGATGGCCGCTGCAGGCACCTCCATGGCAGTCATTAAGGGCTTGTTCCACTTGTTTATGAGTAAGACATTGACGTAAAATGGTGTCGATGCCTCGCTAGTATAAGACATCTCCCAGAAGGAGATATCGAGGGGCTTGCTGGCGTATGCGCTGACAATCATCTCATCTGAGATGAGGTCTGAACTTTTGGGTTCACAAAAATAGGAGGATGTCTTCGTACCAAGGGTCGTCGGTTGCTACAAAGAAGAGGTGTTCATCTGGCAGTGAATTGTCTATTGGTGATCCCTTGGAATGTCTTGGGAGGTCCGTAATGAATTCCGCTAAGGAAAGTGCCTTTTTTCTCTTGGGGGAGCGAAACTGTAAGTTGTATTCTTGGAGAATGACTATCCAACGTGCATACTTATGGTTCATTAAGCGACGTATGAGCAGGTATTTAATGGGGTTAATATTTGTGACAACCGTAGTGGTTTTTAAGATGATGTAGTGGCAAAGTTTTTGGATTGCGTAGATTAATGTTAGTGCAGTATTTTCTTCGAGTTCATATCTCAATGCTGGTCTTGACAAGGTTTTGTTGACGTAATATATTACGTGCAAATTTCTATCTAGTCCTTCCTGAACCAATACTCTGGCTAATGTGGATTCGGAAGCTGATAGATATAGGATATAATTCTTGTTGTAGTCTGGGGAACTAATGAGTGGTGCTGAGGATAATGTTTCCTTCAGCGCATCAAATTATTTTTGGGCGTGGTCATCCCATTTAAAGGGGATGTCTTGGTGAAGGAGGCGCAAGAACCCTTGAGTGCAAATGGCATAGTCTGGGACGAACCGTCTTAGAAAATTGGCCTTTCCTTGTAGACTTTGGAGTTGTCTGAGGGTTCGGGGTGGAGGCTTGGACCTTGAGGGGGTCCATGCGAATGCCTTGCTGGGACACAATAAAACCTAAGAGTCTTCCTGCACTGACACATAAGACACACTTGAGGGGGTTCAAGATCTACGACATCTTTGGAATACCATTCGTAGATCCTCAAGGTGGTCTGAGTGCTTCTTAGAGTGGACTGTCAAGTCTTCTAAGTAGGCGAGGATAAGGTGTGCCAGGTCATGAAATATATAATTCATGGCCCTTTGAAAGGTGGCTCCAACATTTTTTAAGCCAAATGGCATCACCTTGTATGCAAACGTGCCCCAGGGGGTGGTGAACGTAGTTTTGTACCAGTCTGTGTGGCGGATCTGGATTTGATTGTATCTGGAGAATCCATCCATAAAGGATAGGGCCTCGTGTCTAGCACATGCATCGATGACTTGGTCGATGAATGGTGTGGGGTAATTTTATTTGGGACAAGCTTTGTTCAAATCCCAGAAATCGGTGCAGACGCGTATTGTGCCCTGTTTTTTCATGATGGGAACAGGGTTGGAAACCCAAGATGTATAGGCGATGGGGTTGATAAACCCGGCTTTGTGAAGCTTGTCGATTTCTCGCTTTATTGCTTCTACCTTAGATGGGTGCATTGACGTTGTTTCTAGTGTACTGGAGGTACGTCAGGCCAAGTGTCAATATGGTGCTCTACTATAGTACGAAAACCCAGGCATTTTTGAGTAGTCCCATGTGAAGATATGTCTATACTCTTGTAACAGTTTGGTGTAAGAGACTATTTCTTCTAGAGAACATGCTGCCCCCAGTGAGATTTCTTCGAACTTTTTCGGATTTTGGGATATGTTCACCTTAATTTTAGGCAAAATATTTGATATATTCCTTTCCTCGAATGCATCGAGCACTGGGATGGGGTTTTTGAACCAGTTGACCTTTCCTGATGGCAGGGAGTCTTTTGACTCGTTGTCTTGTTAGGACTGAATGTTTTCTTGGGGAGAAAATGTGAATGGTGATGCATTGCATCCCATGGGTAATCTGGCTCCTTCATGGTCTCTAGGATATCCTCATCCGAATGAAAAAAATCCCCGAAGGAGGATTGTTCCTGCGTAGGTTTATACTGAATGGGGGTAATCCTGGTGGAGCTAGTTGAGAGACACGAAAAATATTCCATCGTGGATGTGGTGGAACCAGACACGGTCGATAGAGTGCAGATAGATTGGGTCCGCACTGCCATAGGGACATCTACTCCTGTAGCTGTAGCTGACTCGACGCTTATGGCAGATGAGCAGACAACTTGAGTCATGGTTCCGATACATGATGACATGAACCGTATATGGTGTGTTGTATCGTCGGCGCTTGGCGGGGCATGAATCTCCCTAATTGGTCGTCCTCTTGATGGCCATGACGAGATGGATCTATTTTTCACATCCTATTGAGTTGTCGTATTGTTCATGGATTGAGAGTCTGTGCCATCTTCTTGGGAGAGGCAAACTATTGTTGATTTCATATAGGCTAAAGCTGTGTGAAATTGCGGTATATAGTGACAACGACGTACCAGGTGGTTGTCACCACATATCTGACATGAGTATGGGACATCCATTTCGCTGTGATATAATATATGGACTGGGTACCATCGTTGGAAAATTTCCAAAGTTGTACAGTCAATGATGAAATGATCAAGTTCATCGTAGAGTACGCACCTTTCGACCGGGGGGGGGGGGGGGGTGGTTTGGCAGGGAGCCTTTCCGATGATTGTCGCTCTTCCTGTAGGTATAGGATGATACGAGGTTCGTCATTGACAAACTGGATGGAGGGATCCTCCTGATAGGATCACTCGACCGCATGTATGACATCCCTATATCATGGTATCTCTAGGAAATGGTGGGTATAGTGCCCATAGGTGCCATAGAGAGCACATGCGTGATTGGTACGCAACAGTTTTCCTTTACCTTTGGTGGTAGGTTCTTTTTTATGATAATGCCACGTTGAGATGTCTACTTCGGAGCTGAGGAGTGGTTTTAACTCGTCCAAATCTGGACATATGTGGGTAGGGTGGCCTATAAAATCACATATGGTGTAGACTGGTGATTCCCTTTGAATGGCGGGGGTCACCATCTTCTTTCCTCTGTTTGCGATTTTCTTGGTCTTGATAACCAGTTTCACAATGGGAACTTCCTTTGCGGGGGCAGTCTTGACCGTTTCTTGGGTTGGTTGGGGCTCCTCAGGGCTGAGGGGTTTTAATCTTGTGGCAGTAATGTTGGTGGCTCCTGTTCCAGATGGGGGAACGAGGTACCAAACTGGGAATGACAACGATATGTTGGGTAATACCACTGTTGCCAAAACTTCTGGGAGACGAAGCCAGCTGGGGGGTAGAGGAAAGGGGTTTGGGAGGCGGCATAGGCTAGAGAGGTTTCCGTGGCTGATGCCTCAGTGTCGTTACTGCTCGAGTCTATGTCTTGACTGACCTCGGTGCTTGATGTGGACATCATGCACACTGGGGCCCCTGTGGCATCATGCGATGCCTCAGGGATAATGGGAGGATCTCCTAGGAATGACCCTAGGATAGACGACGATTTGAATTGGCCAGGGCCATATTCTTGGTACCGTGAAAGACCATCTGCGGCTGTATCTACATAGGGGAAAATTACATCTATGTTGGTTAGGGGACGCTTCTCGCTGTATGTCAGCTGGTCTATAGTAATGATGCTATCCTTGTGGGGGAACATCATAATGCGGAAGACAAAGGAGGCTATGGCAGACATGGCGTACATATAACTCCGCCCGAGGAGTATGTTGTAATCCAAGTGAGCGTCCAAGACTTCAATGTCTATGTGGACCATCTTGCTGGCTAAACATGCCGAGACATTTTGGTAGAGGCCGACGAGGGTTGAGGGACGATCGTCGTAGGCGCGAAGCGTTATGACTGAGGGTTTTAGTTCGAGAGAACCCAACTTCTGCCAAACATTTTTTGACATGATGCATGTCGATGCACCCTCGTCAATGACACATCGGTGAATAGTGATATTCTAGACCGATACCGGTATTTGGAAGGCGACCATGGAAGGAAGCCTAGGGGTGGCTTTGTCTAAGTCAAAAGCCATCATGCGCGTATCGGCAAGGTCGATAGCGCATAAGGCGGAAAGTAGGTCTTTCCGTTGCTTTGGGCATGACTGCAGTACTTCCAATGTGGACATAGCAGTGGGTGATTGAGCTAAATCATCCATGATGCTATAATTATGGGTCGCTTTGGAGTAGTTACTTGCTCGCCATCTTTGGAAATGGTTCTATAGGCATCTTTGAAATGGTCAAAGGTGCAGTCAGTGCACTATTATTAGCCCTTGACATAGTGGAGTCTGGTGGGGTGTCGTAACTGCGATTCCGTGTTTGGAAAAACATTTCTTCCCCAGTCATGTAAATTTCATGGTTGTTTTTCCCAGAATTGTCTGGGTTTTGTTGCTAAGTGATGATCGTCCCTTGGTGGGGGAACAATTCTTGCATAACACTGGGTTGCTAGGAAGATCCTCCTTGTCCTCGATTACTCTAAAGCTTTTTTAGCTCGAGGAGATAGGGACAGTGGTGAGTATAGTGCCCATACTCACCACATATTGAACAAGAATGGTTTGTTCGCAGAGGTGGCCTTTTGCCTTGTCGTTGGGCATTGCTTGGCTCCTGGTTTTGATTCTTTCTAGAGTTGCCTCCCACCTAGGATCGCGATGGAGCTGTTGGTTGCTTCCCCCCTGTCCAAGGTTCCCTTTTGGCTTGTTTTTTGATTTTTTCTTAACCACATTAGGAGGGTAGTTCTCCTGGTTGTACTAGTGTGGTTGATTTTGGGACGACTGCAAAAAGTTCACCTGTGCATTGGTTTGCGTAGGTGTGTCGTGTGCTTGGGACTGAGCATAACGCTTTCCCTTGTTTTCACCTGGCCATTGGGGGGGAGCTCTTTCATCAGTGTTTCTTTCTACGTATTGGGTCCCCTCAGCTGGAGGATAGGGTCCTCCTTGGTGATATGTTTGCGCCCTACTAGTCAAATCTTGCTGAGGCATGTGATGACTTTGAAATCCGGGTTGAGACATGTTCTAGGTAGAATTATGTGCATAACCGGGATTGTGACTACTGCTGCCTAGGTAACCTTGGGTCATTGACCTAATTAATCCATCTGCAGAATTCGACGCGCCTGGAAATTCTTGATAACTTTGCAGGCGCGGGGCGTTAGGCAGGATATTGTAAATGTATCATGACTGCGTATAAATCAGTTCAAGCTTCTGGGCTTTACTGATTGCATCCTCTTCGAATGTGGGGTATTGCTGTGCCACATCCTTTGAAATATCCACCGTCAGATTTTTCAAGAATAAATCTAAGAGGACCCGATCGTTGAGTTTAGATTTTTATAAACTGCGACGCCACCTCCATTCATGAAGATGGTCAGAGATATGGACAGCAGGGGTTTGTCTAAAATGAGTTAGTAACTCCATTCCCGAATCATGGTGAATGGGTAACTGAAAATAAGTGAGGAACGCAGTAGGGAGGGCACTAAAGGTTCCATGTGAAGTAGGAGGTTGCTCCATGTACCACTTCGCGGCTACTCCTGTAAGAGTACGTTGAAATAGCCTCAATCGAATAGTGTCGTCGATGATACTATTCGATGGGCACCACAGGTGAAAGGTCATTACATGATTACCTAGGTCTTCCACTAGCTTTCCTTCGAATTTTGGTATATCCGAAGGGAGCTTCGTAGGCATGGGAGGCCATGAAGGATTGTGCATGATGGGGTCATTTGTGAGCTTGGTTAAATCGGGTAGATTCAACGTAGCTAAGAAGGGTGATTGGGAGGTTGATGCCATGGAAGCATGTGAAGACACAAATTTCTGGTTAGAACGAGGGTTAGTATCTGACGTACCCTGATGTGTGTTCAGCTGGCTTCCCGAATGGGACGCGCTCCTCTTCCCCCTAGGGGTCGAGGGGGGAGTGGTGTGCAGTGTGGCATTGGGAGACTGACTAGGGTTCCCAACTATGGTTTCCCCAATGAAGGATGAACCAATGATGGTGGCAGTGTTCCGTCTTTGATGCCTGAATGGAGAAAGACATGGAACCCCTCCCTGTAATGGGGGGAGGTCCAAAATATGTCTGGATCGATGAGGTTCTGTTGGGGCCGTTCGGGTGTCAACCAGGTTAGGTTTTGGAAAACTTTGAGAGGATAGAGTCTATGATCATGACAAATTTATGGCCACATACATAAAACAAAGCGAAAATGAAATGAATTTTTCCTTTACCTTAATCTATGTGATAAATCAAGCAAAAAAAGGTTTTTTGTTTGTTTGCGCGTGATACTCAAAATCCTATAAGACCTATGCATCCTCACACACTCAAAAGTAACTGGGCCTTGAGAATATTTTGTGCGAGTGCTGGCACAACGTCTCGTAAGAGCTGGCGACGCCCCCAGTCAACCAAAGAGAATCCACCAAGGTAAGGGTAGAGGGTCTGGCGCTTGCCTGCACCGTCACCTATAGGGTAAAGGATGCCCTAGTTTTTGGCCACTAAGAACCAACGTCCCACATGAGTGTTCGAGTCTTGGGATTTTTGGTAGTCATCTAATAGTACCGAGTATCAACCGGGTGAGGTAGCCCCAACTAATACCGCACACACTGCGCCTAAGCCTAACCCCCTCTGAATCAAGTCTCTGCCGTGCTCAGGTTTTATTTTTCGTGGGCTGATAGGTGGATTTTAAGATCCCTAAATACACAAATTCTATGTTTCAATATGAAGTATGATCAAGGTGGCTTATTGGATTCCTACCCCCTTGATCCTAACTTAAACTATAAATTCTTTTGTGGCCCTTGTGGGGAGAATTTAGTGAGTTTGGTTAAGTTAGTTTTAGGTGTCTTCCTTTGCTTAGTGGGTGAGTGTGTGTGAGCATATGGTGAAAAATCTCATAGTTTGAACATATGGATATCAGTGATCCTTTACAAAAGTCCCCTAGTTAAACTATGTGATGTTGTTCCTGGCTCAAATGGTGGATAAGGGACCGCTTTCAATTTTTCCTAGTTAATCTATGTGACTAACTAAAGGGAGATGGTGAATTGTAAATATAGAGTGTTCATATGCTTACCTAGGATCACCGAATGGTGCAAAGGTAGTAGATATTACTTGCTCTAATCGAAAAATAGATCCTAGTCCCGCAATCCCTAATGCATAAATTGAACTAAACTAAACAATTCCTACACTAGAAAATAAAACTAGCTTACTTGGACTAGTTAATCTAAGTGTGCATACCAGAATTTGCAAAACATAAATCGTTCAGAAAGCAATGGTTAATTCGCCCCCTACTTAAACTATGTGAAGATTTTTTGCAAAAAACCAACTTAAATGAAAACTAACTCTAAGCCTATAGAAGGAAGCTAAAAGTAAGTTCTCAGAAGCTGTGGGGTATCAACACAAGTGATAGCAGATACATTAGGGGTTGACCAACACACTTAAAAGCAGAAAAATGTAGAATATAGAGAAAAAAATCTCATTTTGTGATTTGCGCGGAAAAGGCTCTGATAGGTTCACTTTCCTGCGCGTAGGTCAGTCCTGAATGCGTGCACTGTGCGTTTGTGAGAAAAAAATGCCCGCAAAAATCCTGCAAGTAAAAATATTAGGAGCTGCCTTCTTCAGTCTGTCACTCCAAGTGAATCTAGGGACTGTAATATGGATTAGAGGACTGTCAGCTCCACTCTCCAGCATAGAAAAAGGTCTCCCACAAGAGATGGCACAACCACATAAACTTGTAAACCGTTAGTGGAGTCGCCAATCCGGTGGTAGTGAATTTGACTCACGGGTGTATGAAATTGCACCAGTTTAAGGGGCGTGGTCTACCCCTATAAACTATTGGTCACAGGCAGAAAGTGGTGGAGCTCAAAATCATATAATCTAGAGGAAAACATATGCGAATGTATTCTCAAAGTAAATTAAAAACTAAAACACAAATATACAGAAGCCATTGAAGAGAGACAAAACGATAATAATGCAAACGATGGCTCAAAGGCATCTTCTTATTAAACGTTTGAAATGGAGAAATTTTTTTACCTACTTGCCAAAGGGCCCCATGGCAATGGCTCTAGGTCCTAATGCAAGGATGTTGGTTTCCAAGCTCTGCCTCTGATGTAGTCTCCCTCTCTCTCCGCTGTGATGGACTAGGATTGTTGGGTGGCCAACAATCAAGTCCCCTCTATCTCCAGCTCCGGGTCACACACTGTTGGTATTGCTTGGGAAATTCTAGCCAGCATAACAATGTGATCACCATTTCTTCATCTCTTGGTGGCTTTATATAGGGGATTTAAAATCCTCCTTCCCTCCCTTGGTACAAGATGGATGGTGACCCAAGGGAGAGGTATGATTCCATTGTGTGCTCACATAGTGTCTAAGGAGGTGCTGGTGGTTGTCCTTAGGCGGCTTCATATAAGAAGTAATTGTCCTTTTCTTTGTGTGGTCCCGGAAAGTGACATTTTTCCATTTCCAGGAATGCGCGCTTATCGGGCAAAAAGGCAGGCATAAGGTGCTCTTCTCGAAGGATTAAGCACACAATTTAGCATTTAAGACTAGTTCAAATATGTTTTTCTCAAAACCTTAGAGATTTTAAATAATTCTTGATTCCATAATGTGTTCCTGCCCTGTAAATCCTTAGACTTGACATTAATTAATGCCACCTTTTGCTGTACGATTTTCCAGTGTTAACACTTGGTCTTTAGAAATTAGATCCAAGTTTTCCTGGAATGGTCATCAATGAAGGTGATGAAGTATTTGACACCACTAAAAGCTCTCGTGGACATTTTTCCACATATATCTAAGTGTATTAGTCCCAACACACTCCTAGCTCTATTGATGCTCTTGGGGTAAGCTGCCTTGGCGTACTTACCTAGTACACATCATATGCAAACATCATCTCACTTGGTGCTCAATTTTGGAACTCCTGTGAAGGTCTCTCTAAGAATTATTAGAGCCCCATGGTATAAGTACCCCATTCTTCTGTGCCATATCTCATTCAAATCCTTCTCACCACTACTGCTTATTAGTGCCATTGGAGATTCGAGATGTAACTTATACAGTTTGTTTCTCCTGACTTCAATTTGTGCCTTCTTCTTCCAACTCGAGCGTTTGACATATAATATCTTGCTTATGAAGTATACATCATAGTCCTTGTTTTGAAGCTGAGACACAGAGAGTAAGTTCATCCCCAAACCAGACACATGCAGCACATTGGTAGCCCGAAGCCTATTTCCTATTTCAGTTTGAAAACGGTACCTCTTCCAATAAGGGTAAATTTCTCCTTATTTCCCATGGTAATATTGAAGTTCATTTGTTCTTCTTGGTAGCTCGAGAAATGTTCTCATATTCCCATAATATGTGCAGAAGCTCCACTAACAATATACCAAACCTCTGAGGAAGCAGAGCTTGACAAGCAAGCGAACTCTTCTTCCAATCTGGAAGCCAATACAGAGATGCCATGATCCAACCTTCCTTCCATTCTTTTATCTTCCTCTGAAGGACTGCATGAACCCTTCCGACTTGCTGCTCCAAAAACATAAATACTTTATTCCATTGCAGAATCTCCAATCCTATTACCAAATATCATCTCTGATACCATCTGAAAATTTCAAATCTGAAATACCACTGTAGTTGTTGATTTATTTCTCCTACTTATTTTTCACAATAATTTATTTACAACAAACCCTTCAATAAATTCTGAAATAAATTCTACTGCAGTTATCACACAAGTACATATAGAGAAAAGAACAGTGAAATACAAGCATAAGAAACAATCACATCAACACAATTACTTTTGGAAAATTTTCACCGGAAAAACCCAATATGGGAAAGCAAATGCATCAGATGAGGGTTTATATATTAATCTTCAACAAAAAATTATTTACAAGGAATGAATCATATAATTATTGAGAAACTTCCAAGAAAACACCTTAGATAATTATTTTCCCAACCTCTGGATAATATCTGACACCTGAGAGGCTCACTAGCCTTCATTACGTCACCCTTGCGTGATTCAATGGTAGAGACTGCATGAGTCTGTGTTGTCCCTCTGTGCTACCCCTCTACCCTTATGCATCCTTCTTCCTCAAGCTCTAACTCCTGCTGAGACCCTCCGCTTCCTCCACCTTGCAACTCTCACTCTGAAATCGAATTATAAAAGCTAAAGAATAGACATCCCTCAGGTTATTGAGTGTATGCCCGTCTTACTTTTCAAATGGCCCTCAATCCTTCCTTTATAATATTCTCATTGATAAATCAATGGCCCATATTAAAATTCTAATCAATAGCTAAGATTAAATCTTGACTTGATCTTCATTCTCTAGAAGATTCACATTCTGTTTTATTAATACCCATTAATTATTTAATTTCCCTAAGTTTAGACTAGGGTCCCTATTAAAATAATTAATTATTAAAACATGAACCGAGAGGAATTTCCACAAACAATTTCCAGGTTTTTTGGAATATTGATGTCCAAGCCTCCTCACCAAATATGAGATTTATATCACTTTCTGATGCTACAAAAATCAACACAAGAAAGAGGGAGAAAAACTCACATGCAAACACCATTCAAAATAAGGCCATGATGAAGACCATTGTTGGAAACTTCATCCTGAGATGAGACCCAACAAGTTTGACTATAAAGGAAAACAAAAGACAATTGCAACTACACAACATGATTTAGGATTTGATTCGGGAGATGAAACAAAGATCACAACCATGGGATTGAAAGGTAAGGACTCCATTGCAAGCACTAGTTCTTCAAATAACCTCAATGAAACCAAAATGAAATGGAAGAATAGATCTTTTCCATATTAGAGTTATATCAAAACATAAAAAAATAGACACTCTATTTGATAGTGGATCACAAGAAAACCTCATTTCAGAAAACATTGTCAAGAAATTGAATTTGGAAACCATTCCTCATCCTAAACCTTATCCTTTAGGTTGGGTATGTGACAATGCAAAATTTCAAGTAACTAGAAAATGCAAACTGAAATTCGCCATTACTGCAAATTTCATTGATGAATTAGAACTTGATGTAGTTCCATTAGACATATGCGGTATTGTTTTTGGAAGCCCATATACTTATGATAGGAAAGATATCTTTCATCACCATGAAAACACGTATAATTTGTTTAAAGATGGTATTGAGTACATTGTTAGAGAACATCACAAGAAAATAAATCTATCACTTGTGAATGCTAGACAAATGAAGAGGCTTGTTAATTCTAGCAAGAATTTTGTACTTTTAATGATCAAACCCAATAATGATGTTGAGAATGAAGCCTGTCAAGGATGTGATACAAAGTTAAAATATGATTTGGTTGAGGTTGTTAACCAATATGATGAGATGTTTCAGTAGCCTAAAGGATTTCTTCATAAAAAAGGAATCCAACATGAGATCCAATTGCAGCAAGATTGTCCTCTTCCTGACATTGGCATGTACATGATGTCATTGATGTAAAATACAGAAATTAAGAAACAAATCCAAGAGTTGCTTGATAAAGGGATCATCCAACCAAGCACATCGCCATGCGGGTCACCTATTGTTTTAGTGCCAAATAAATATGGTACATGGCATATATGTTTGGAATTCATAGCATTGAACAAAATTACGGTAAAGAACTGTTACCCTCTTCCTAGAATCAACGATTTACTTGATCAATTGAAAGATGTTGTTTATTTCACTAAGTTGGAATTGAGGAGTGGCTATCATCAGATTAGGATTTCTGAAGGAGACATTTGGAAGACAACATTGAAAAAAAAGCAAGGTTTGTTTGAATGGTTGGTTATGCCCTTTGGGCTTTGTAATGCCACTGCTACATTCATGCGGGTAGTGAATGATGTTTTAAGGCCTTTTCTAAATGATTTTGTGATAGTCTACTTCGATGACATATTAATTTTCAGCAAGTCTAGTGAAGAACATGTCATACATGTAAAAAAGTATTATATGTATTAAAGAAAGAAAACTTGTTTTTAAAGATGTCGAAATGTGAATTTGGGAAAAATTGTTTATTCTACTTGGGTCATATTGTTGGAGGGGGTGAGTTGAAGATAAATCCCTCAAAGGTCGAATTCATTTTGAATTGGCCAAAACCCAAGACTGTGATAGAGGTTAGAAGTTTCTTGGGAGTAGCCCAATATTGGAGAAAGTTCATTTCTAACTTTTCTTCCATAAGAACTCTGTTACATGCATTGACAAGTGTGAAGCAGGTTTTTCAGTGGGGAGGAAAACAACAAAAATATTTTGATGCATTGAAGGAAAGAATAAGTTCAACACCTGGATTTGCACTTCCATACTTGAGACAATCATTTGAGATAAAAACTGATGCAAGTGACTATGCTATGGGCACAGTCTTGATGAAACATGGTAAGTCCACATGTTTTTATTCTGAAACTTTTAGTGGTGCAGTGATTAACTATCCTACATATTACAAGTAATTGTATGCATTGGTGCAAAATGTGAAAAAGTGGAAACATTACTTGATGGGTAAGGAAACAATCATTGACACCGATCATCAACCATTGTAATACTTGCAATAACAAACACAGATACTACAAGCGAGGCACTTCAGATGGATGGGTTTTCTACAAAAATTCAACTTGGTGATAAGGTATAAGAAAGGTATCTGTAACAGGGTTGTTGATATGATTTCTAGGCCAGTTGTTAGTGCATCCATTGTTCTTAAGCATAATTTTGTCGTGCATGAGAGCTATGTTGAGCAATATGCTTTAGATAATGATTTTAAGGCTGTATATGTGACTTTGGGTTAAGGTAACCAAGTAGAGGAATTAGATTATCATGTGCACGATAACTTGTTGTATCATCTTGGCAAGCTATGTATTCCACATGGAGAGAGAGTCAACATCATAAGGGAAGCAGACACTTCTCTTATTGATGATCATTTCCGATGTAGGTAAGACAATGGCACAATTATAGAGGTATTTTTACTGGCCTCGTATGCTTGAAAGTGTGTCATGATTTGTAAGAGGATGTTATTTATGTGTTGGCAATAAGCCTAACAATAGAAAGTTGGGATTGTATACTCCACTTCCAGTACCTTCTCGTCCATGGGAAATTGTTTCTATGGATTTTGTAGGAGGTTCACCTATGTCAAGGAGAGGTCATCATTAGAGAAAATTTTATCCTAAAAGTGCCCATGAAATTTTCACGTAAATTCTATGTCATAATATGTAAACCAATCAAAATCCTTCAAATTTAAAAAGAGGCACATGTAAATATTTTGGAGGGAAAAGAAGAAAAACTATTTTTAAATTGTGTTTTTGGCTTATCTCCTTATAGGTTTACTCAAATTTCAAGTGTAGACTCTCGTTGGATGCAGAATTAAATTTCGCATCCAACGAGTGCCCATCATGCATACTTTTGAGAAGACCCATATTGATAAAAATTGAAGATACATTGAAAAAGCGTGTTGAACACGATTTTTTAATGTATTTTCAATTTTTATCAATGTGGGTCTTCTCAAAACTATGCATGATGGGTACTCATTGGATGTCAAATTTAATTCCGCATCCAACGAGTGTCTACACTTGAAATTTGAGTAAACTTATAAGGAGATAAGCCAAAAATATAATTAAAAAAAGTAGTTTTTTCTTTTCCCTCCAAAATTCATAACTCTTATTTTATTATTTGAACAAATTTTTTTATTATTTTTCTTTAGGAGGCAAATTTTAGGCTTAAATTTCCTCTAATGGATTATCTTTATGTAGTTTTGGATAGGTTCAAAAAAATGTGTATTTTGATGCCTTGAAAAAAGTAGGTTACAACTAAACAAACTGGACAATTGTTCTTTCAGAATGTACGAGTACATTTTGGGTTGCCCACATCCATTGTTAGTGATTTAAATTCACTAACTTTAAGAAAATTTATCCTGCCAATGAAGGATTGAACTTATTTTTTGTTTCTAGGAGGATCAATCTTTTGTTTGGCTTCGACTCTACTGGGATCAATTCTAATGCCATCTTTGGAAATGATATGACCAAGAACTTTTCCCTCTTCTAAACCAAAAAGAGTTTTCTTATGGTTTAAGGAGATACCAAATTTTCTGCACTTTTGAAAATACAGTAAGATCATCTAGGTATATTATAATGAACCTATCAATTTCATCAACAAATGAGATGTCCATTACTCTTTGGAAAGTGGCCCCTACATTCATAAGGCCAAAATTAATTTTTACATACATAAACGTGCTCCATAAGGGATTTTGGTATTCTCTGATGGGGATGGTGTGCTTAATGATATAAGTATCATAATGTTTTAAGTCCTCACAACTCCATGCAAACACATCAAAGAATTCCGTAAGAAGTTCCATGTATTTTTGTTTTTCTTTAGGAGGCAGGGATTTAGAGAGTTTTACAATCTTGGGATTTTATTGCATTCCTATGTTACAATATTCAATTTAATTACCCACAGGTTCAATTTTTGGCTTTTTTCCACATCATTGAAGTCAAAAATCTCTTCCAATGGTACCAATGCACTTGGAAACACATTTTATTATAATTGCAAAACATCTAGCTGCTGCTATTTATGTTTTGCTGCTATTTACTTCATTATCATTATCATTATTTATATCAATATTTACACATTCAAATTCATCTTTCATTTGTAGAAAATTTTCAATTTGTTCATCATTACCAAATACTTGCCAATATCTTACATTATCCGGGACAACTGGCCAATGTTTGACTTCCACCACATATTTCCTCTTGGGGTGAAAAGGCATTTTACAAGTAGTGGCTGAGACATCTAAGGCATCAACTAAAATATTCTAGCTTCTAGGGATAACAAACAAATCATATTCAGTGAAACATTTCAAAAAGTATAGACTCTTAATCTAGGGTGTCTAATAGAATATTCACCCTTAATTTGTTTGATAATTAGCTCAGAATATCCATGTACAAAAATTTGTTTTGCTCCTGATATCTTTAAAATTTGCAGCCCTAAGATCAAAGCTTCATATTCTGCTATGTTATTGGTGCACTAAAAATTTAATTTATATCCATGTCCCTTTGACATATTGGTTGATGAGTTCATAATATAAACACCATGTCTTGCACCGTCCTTACAGATAACCCCATCAAAATCCATATTCCAAAGAGATTCTCCCTCTCCATCCTCTTTTTTAGTTTTTGTTATTTGGTATGTTTCGTTGGATTCAATCTCTAGTTGTGATACTTCATTTTCAATTGGTTTTTCATTGTACATAATGAAGGAATCCATATCAGAGTGGACAGAGTAGAGGGGGTAATTGCTTGGTTTATCTTGGCTACTAACCATGTATTTTTTTAAATTTTCTTTGTATAACCTTCTTTGCTGACCAAACAAAAGAATGGTGGCATAGGTCATATCCATTTGCAAATTACCCTGTAGTTTTGCACCCCATGATCTTGATAGTAGCATCCCATAATTGGGTGGTATGTCTACAACTACAATGTCCATCACTAGAATCTTAGCTAGTATTTTAACTAAAGTTACACACAAATATTTAAGCATGCCTAAACATATTAATTTACTAGAATCGAAAGAATATAAATATTTATAAGGTCTTGTGATGTCTAGTCCTAGTTTTTCTATGATAGCACTGGTAATAAAATTATGGGAAGCACCAGAATCGAGCGTTGAATTATGTCAGATTTTTTCATGAATATTCAAGCTAATGTAAAAAGGTGGAACACTTCCATCTTGGGATTTTCCTTCGACCTCAAGTCCTAACAATAACTCAGGTTGGTCATCGTTTAAATTAACTGTGTCTGTCCGTTTTGGTATTTTCAAAGCTTTCATGACTTGGGTCTTATATACATTCTTATTCATCAATTCAGTTAGAGGAATAGGAATTTTTACTTTGGCTAATTTAGTTTAAATGGTAAAGGATGTTTGAGATTTGTCAACTTCTTTGACATTTGCATATGGTTTTTTAGAAATTTCCTTTTGAGGATGAATTTTTGGTTAACTAGTTGGAGGAGCATCATTTTGAGTTTTGTTAGGAGGGTTTGCAAAAAATTTCTTGCTTCTTAAGCTGTATTGTTTGTGTACCTCTGTAATTCCATTTTGATATCCTTGTTTATATTCTTCTGATTCTAAAGGGAATTTCTCTGGTTGTGATAACAAAAACTGATCTTCCTCTTCTTTAGTCAAGAAGATTTGATCTATCTAATTTATTCCAAATAGGTTTATCTGGTTTTCTTCAGGTTATTCTGTTATTTTAGGTTCTTCACCAACATACTTTTCTTGATATGGAGGCCTAATTTGTTGTTGATCATCAATGCCTCTCTTTTCTCTTTGTTTAGTTTTTGGGGGATTTCTTATGAAATTAGGATTTCTAATAGGAGGAACTCCTTGATTTTCTCTTGGAGGAGTTCTATCAGCTAAGCTTATTCTATCCATCATTATCTCCATAGTTTTCACTAAGGTATCCAACTTAGCATCTGAAGAAGAAGAAGCTGGTTCTTCTTTGATTTGGACTCTTCTTTCAGATTTCAATCTGGCTCTCTTTGCTAGTAAGTTTGCTTATACACTGACATCATTTCTCCTAAAGTGGTAGGGTTTTTTTCCCTAAGTTGGTAGGCCATATCAAGATCAAAACCATCTGGAAACTTCAGCAAGGCTAGTCTGGGAGGAGGTTGTATTGCATTTGGAATAGAACTAAAAACATTGTTGAGCCTAGTACAATAATCTTGAATTGATTCTCTTAGATCTATTTTGATATTCTCATATTCAGCTAATATCTGGAGAGGGTTTTTATTGAATTCCCACCTTCTAAGAAAACTTTGATGAAACTGAGTCAAGTCTAGGATAAAGGAAACTTGTAATGATTTAAACCATTTTTTAACTTTCCCCGTGAGACTTTCGGAAAATAGCCTCATTTTAACATCATATTCATCAAATTATTGTAAATCAAAATAATCGTTCATTCAATCTATATGTCGTTGAGTAGTAATTGGTCCAACATCATCAAACTGAGATATCTGTGTTTGATAACCTTGTGGCATGGGACTAAGTTTCCCTGGTGAAATCAGAGGAGAATAACGAGAAAACATGATGAGAACTTGGGTATAAAAGGAATATGTCATAGTAATAGGTGTGGGTATAGTTGCTATAAAAGGCAGAGTTATAACACTTTGTCGTGTTGTAGTGGAAGTGGTAGGAATAGTAGATGGATTGGGTATAGAATTGATTGAACTAAGCGTAGAGCTGCTGGGAGGGACTAATGGAGGAAAAACATTAACAGGTGAACGTGGTTGTGGAATGGGAGATGATGCAATAGAATAAAGAGTTAATGATTTAGGTGATTTATGACTTAGAGATTTATGCACATTCCAATCTAACTTATGAGGTTTTAGCAGGTATCCACAACATTTTTAAGTACAAAGCTATCATATTTACTTCTAAAAAGAGTATCTTGAAAATAAAAATAAAAATCTATTTATTATAAAGTAAAAAACTCTCAGGAAGGGAATTAGCCCTTGGAAGAAGACTTTATGTTATGAAACCAGCTCCAAAAATAGAAGAAAAGAGAGAACAGTGCCTTAGAAATCAACCACTTAAAGGGGGCAACCTCCAATACATTACATAAATGAAAAATTATTGGATGATACAAATGAAAAAACCTCCTTCTATATATAGGAGTCCATGGGGTCACAATATAATCCTAGCCGACCTAACAATAATAATTTAAGGGCACAATTATAACAATATTGGGGTTATAAGGGTACAACAATAACAATAAGGGTGTTATACTAACAAAAATAAGGGACTATACTAGTAATATATGGACCTAACATGTCCCTGTCCTTCAAAAAAGTGTTGTCCTCAACGCTTGAGTAACTCCGAATGCTTCTATATAAAATTCTCATCCTCCCTTGTAGAATCTTCAGTGGGTAAGTTCTTCCACTTGATGAGATACTATGAAATTGATCGATTTCTTAGCTGTCGAGTTCTTTTTTCCATGAATGCTTTAGGTTCCAATATGATTTTTTCTTTCTCATAAAGTTCTAGTAATATTGTTTGAACTGGAAGTTTTTCACCTATAACCTTCTTTAAGCATGAAACATGGAAAACTGGGTGCACTCGCGAAGAAGCAAGAAGCTCCAATTTGTATGCCATAGTACCAATCTTTAGAAACACCTTCGAAGGACCATACTACTTTGGCGATGATTTATTATCCTTCTTAGCTTGCTTGAGGGACATTTTTTTGTATGGTTTTAGTCATAAAAATACTCGGTCTCCTACATCAAAACTTCTCTCGCTGCGATGTTGATCTGCCTGTTGTTTCATTCGATTTTGTGCCAAATTTAGGTTATCCTTTAAGAGTTGGAGAACTTGTTGTTGATGCTTGATGTGAACTTCCACTGCTTGAACCTTAGAATTTTCTCTTAAAGATGATGTGATGGACGGTGGATGATATCCATGAAGTGCCATAAATTGGGTCATTTTTGCTGTAGTATGGAAGGAAGTCTTATACCACCATTTAGCGAGAGGTAACAACTTGACCCATTGTGTTTTCTTATCAGATACAAAACAACGAAGATATCCTTCCAAACATTTATTCACTATCTCAGTTTGACCATCGGATTGAGGATGATAAGATGAGATATGAGCTAGTTGAGTACCCAAACAAGAAAATAATTTTGTCCAAAAATTTCCAGTAAAAATGGGATCTCTGTCACTTACAATAATATTTGGGTTTCCATGTAGCTTTTGAATTTCTTCCATAAATGAAATAGATATTGTACTTGCTTTAGATGGATGAGATAATGCAAAAAAGTGTGAATACTTGGTAATTCTATCAACTACCACCATGATGACACTGTTTCCTTCATACTTAGGTAAACATGTGATAAAATCCATTGAAATCTCCTCCCAACGTTGACTTGGAATGGATAAAGGTTGTAGAAGACCCAGGGTCTTAATTGTCTCAACTTTATTTTGTTGGAAAACCAAACATTCCACCACAAAATTTTGAATATTAGATTTAAGGCCATCCCAAAAAAATTCTTTCTTCACCCTGTGGTAAGTTTTTAAAAATATTGAGTGTTCTCCTAAAGGATAAGTGTGCAATTCCAAAAGAATATTTTTTTTTAGTTGGGAATTCTTACAAATATATAAGCGATCTTTTTACCATAAGGAATAATTTTTCCAACTAAATATATTAGATGTATTAGGATCTTGCTACAAATTTTGAATGATTGTCCAGACTTCTTCATCCTTCTTCTATTCATACTTTGCTTCGGTTATCCAATTTGGTTGGATAATAGAGATGGCACAAAGCAATGCTTCCACCTCTTCATCCTTTCTTGAGAGTGCATCTGTGACAACATTTAGCTTCCCCTTTTTGTAGATGATTTCAAAGTCATATCCCAACATCTTTGTGACTCATTTTTGCTGCTCTTCTAAAGATAATATTTGTTCCAAAAAGTGTTTAAGACTATCATGATCGATTTTTACCTTGAATGTGTCTTCCAATTAGGTAAGGTAGCCATTTCTTTAGTGCATGTAGTATTGCCAACATTTCCTTCTCATAAATAGATTTATGTAAATACTTTCCTTTGATTAGACGACTTTCAAAAGCAATGGGTCTTCCTTCTTGCATTAAAACATCACCAATTCCATTTCCTGAGACATCACATTCCACAATAATGGTTTTTGCAAACTCTGGCGTAGCTAAGACCGGTGCTAGGAACATTGACTCTTTAAGATGTTAAAAGGCCTTAGTTGCTTCAAGAGTCCATGAAAATGCATCTTTCTTCAATAATGTTGTTAGAGGTGCTGCTATTCTCCCATAATTCTTAAAAAACTTGCAATAATACCCTGTTAACTCGAGAAATCCTCGCAACTTCTTTATGGTTCTGGGGACTTTCCATTCCTTAATGGCTTTAATTTTGTTAGGGTCTACCTTAACACCCTCATGAGATACAGTATGACCCATATATTCCACCTCTTGTACTCCAAAGAAACATTTGGATTTTTTTGCATATAATTGGTTCTCCTAAAACAGTTTGAGCACCTTGTCAATATGTTGAACATGATCCTTCCAAGACCTACTGTAGATTAGTATATCATCAAAAAATACTAGCACAAATTTTCTAAGGAAGGGTTTGAAAATGGAATTCATCACCCTTGAAATGTAGAAGGTGCATTGGTAAGGCCAAAAGGCATGACCAAAAATTCATAATGACCCTCATGAGTTCAAAATGTTGTTTTAAGAATATATTTGGTCTTCATTCTATTTTGATGATATCCTGAATGAAGATCCAAATTGGTAAAATAAATTTCTCCATGTAATTCATCCAATAATTCATCAATCACATGAATGGGAAATTTATCTTTAAGAGTGAGCTTATTGAGCTCCCTATAATCCAGACACATGTGCCATGATCGATCCTTCCTGTGCACCAAAACTACTGGAGCAAAGAAAGAACTTTGACTAGGTTGAGTTATACCAGTCTCTAAAATTTATGCAATCGTATGTTCAATTTCACTCTTTTGGACATAAGGATATCTGTAAGGCTGATGTTTGGAGGAACACTTCCTGGAATCAAATGAATTGCATGATCATGATCACGAATAGGTGGGAGTTCTTTGGGAGTTTCAAACACCTTGGAATGATTGTCCAAGACTTTTTGGAGATATGGAGAAATAGATGGTTTTGATGTTGGAACTTCTAGTGAGCATAATTGTGCAATTACGCATCGTTGTTCTTTCTTCAGAAGTTTTTTCATGACATTAGGGCTTATTATCTTTCTCGGCTTCCCTGCGATACCCCGTAAATCGACTTCCTTTCCTTCCGAAAAAAATTTCAAGGACAATTCTTGAAAATTAAAAGCTATAGTCCCCAAAGATTGTAACCATTGTACTCCTAGTACAACATCAACACCTCCCATTGGAATGGAAAGCATTGGAATATTCAATACATATTCCCCCATGGTTAGATTGATATTATGACATTTTCCAGAGCGATTTATAGTTCCTCCATTTGCAACCATCACTTGACATTCTGGTACCGGGTATAGGAAACAATTCAATTCCTTGGCTACCTTACAATGAATAAAATTATGGGTACTACCCAAATCAATCAACACTAATACCTTTTTCTTCTTGATATGTCCTTCTATCTTGAGAGTTTTAGGAGTGGTAATTCCTGCCAATGCATTACACGATATGGTCGGACTCATTTATTCTTCTTCTAGGGTTGGTTCTTGGTATATATCCTCCTGTTTTGAATTTTCTTGTTCACTTTCTTCCTCTTCTTCACAATCTATGTAAAATAATTTCTTCTCAACACACTTACGACCTTTAGTGTATTTGCTATCACAACTGTAGCAAAGCCCTTTTGCTATTTTTTCTTCCAATTTTTGTGGTGTCAACCTTGTAGGTTGTGGAAGTCTAAGAGTAGCAACACTTCCATATTTATATATGTGAGTGGTAGGCTTCCTTGTCACCATAATTTTACATTCAGTTTTTCTTGCCAATCTGAATGCCTTCTCCAATGAATTAGGTTCCCAAACGCGAACTTCATGTTGGATGTTATCCTTTAAAGTCCCTATGAAAAAAACAACCTTGTGTTCCTCTGGCATATCATTTACCCTTATATTCAATTTTTTGAAGTCCTTAATGTGCTCCACCACTGAACCCTTTTATCTGAGATTTATCAATTGGCTAAAGAAGATGTTGCTCTTTGTATCCTCATAATGTGATATCATTTCCTCCGTAAAAATTGACCAAGGGGCAATTTTTTTACGGGAGCAAAGCCATTGATACCATACAAATGTATTTTTTTCTAAATTTAAAGTTGCAATGTGTATCTTTTGTGTGTTTTGCACATTATTGAGATCAAAATATTGCTCCATCTGTAGTATCCATGTTACGGGATCCTCGCCATCAAACTTCCTCATATCCATCTTTGGAATATGGTGGTTCTTCCATCCAACATTAGAGTTTATGAAATCACAATTAACATTTATTTTGTTCTCCTCACGAGTTTCCTCTACTATCTTTTCGCCATTAGGAAACATTTCTTATATCAACGTTTTCAAACCTTCCATGTTTGCTTTTAGATCATTTTTCATGTTTTCCATGTTGACTTTCATTTTTTCTTATATGTCATCTATCTTAGCTTCCATTCCATCTTCCATGCCATCCATCTTAGCTTCCATTCCTTTCTTCAAACCATCCATCTTAGCTTCCATTCCTTTGTTCAAAACTTCCATTTCATTTTTTGTTGCTCTTTGTGAGAGTGAAATTTGGTGCAATTTCTCTTGTAATTTTGACATGTCATGTTGCAGTTCTTCGTCTTCATGAGTCATAGTAGAGCCTTATAAAGGCTTAATGGGTATTGAATTATTTTTAGGGGGCATTTTAGAACCCAATAATTATATCTATTCTAAAATATGCCCTTGGAATCAATTCAAACTGTTTTTTCACACAAGACTTATGCAATTCGAAAAAAAAATACACACCTTTTTCTTGCTTTTAAGAAGCTCGATATTGAAACTTAATTATCTTGGTGATTGCGGATCTTAAATATCTGAAATTCGGCCCTGTAGTAGCCCTTTGAATCTTATTTCGAATTCCACAGGTTTGACCTGATTTGGATTCTTCAAGCCAAAGTTTTTCCCAATCTCCCACAATGACCTAATTATGGACTGGTTTAGTAGAGCGAACTTGTACGGAGTGACACGTGTCATTGTTTCCTCCTTTGGCTCTGAAATTGATACACAGGAAAATATATTCCATGCACTTGCGCCACTTTTTACATAATTCCAATCCTATGCTCAGAGAGAGAGTTATGATGATTTTCCCACGGTCTCCTCTTTAAGATGAAATTTGGGAGCCTGAAAAAACCCTAACTTACACAGGTCATATCTCTGAAAATGTTATGAACCAAGATTTGAAATTATTACACGACGTTCCTTAGAATTTCAGATTTTCTCTGTAAAAATTTCATCTTCTGAACCTTCATAGAAAAACGTTATAGCGAAAATGCCACGATGACCTGTTTAGGTGAAATTTGGGAGCCTTAAAAAACCATAACTTCTACAAATCATATCTTTGAAAATATTGCGAACCAAGATCTGGAAATTTTACATGACATTCCTCAGGAGTTCGGCTTCGCTCTGTAAAAATTTCAACTTTCGAACCTTCGTAGAAAATTTTTTATAGAGAAAATTCCACGTTTACCTTTTTGGAGCAGTGAAACCCTAGAATCCAAAGTTCTGATACCAAATGTTGTGAAACCAACTCCAGAAATAGAAGAAAAGAGAGATCAACACCTTATAAATCAGCCACTTCGAGGGGGAAAACTCCAATACATTACATAAATGAACAATTCTTGGATGATACAAATGACAAAGCCTCCTTCTATATATAGGAGTCCATGGGGTCACAATATAATCCTAGCTGACCTAAAAATAATAATGTAAGGGAAAAATAATAACAATATTGGGGGGTTACAACAATAAAAATATGGGGGTTACACTAACAACAATAAGGGACTATACTAGTAATATAGGGACCTAACACTTTCACTTGATTCACTCTTAGTTACACTTCTTTTTCTAATTATTTTTTCTGGATTATCTACAATTTCCGGAGGGTTTGGATGTGGATGTGATCTAGTATGAATTACTTTAGGAGCCATATCTACTTATTTTATATTTATAGATGTATAATATGAGTAATTTGTAAGTGGAAAACAACCTTAATTTAGATCTATTTATCAGCCACAAACCTAGAAATAGCTTTAAGTACTGAAACATAAATGTTCATTAGGGAAAAATAGAATATAAATGAACTTTTTTCTCCCCAATATGGTCACCAGAATGTTATCACTCCTTAATTTCTTAAGGCTGTTAAAGAAACCCATAGGTGACCACAAAACCACTTTTAAGTTTAGAAGCTAGCCCTTCTAAACTCAAAGAGGGATCTCTTTGTCAGATTTAGCTTTGTTTGCTTTGTAGGATTTTAGACTAGATGTGAAAGTTCAGAGTTTGGTTTTTAAAATGGTTTAGTTGGAACAAAAAGGGAAAGACATTAGGCAATGGAGTCAATTAAGTTTCAAGTTGATCAATTGCAATAATGAAAGATAATTTTAACAGGGAAAGGTAGGCATACTTATTAGATCTCATGAGCTTTGTGAGATGGTAAAGATGGAAAGTTTAACGATCCATTAAACATAGAGAAATTAATAATTCTAGTGTTTAATTTAAGTTGAAAACATTAACTTTATTTAGAAGCCAGAATTGAGTGTACTTAAACAAATTCAGATTCTTATTTTTCTTTGAAAAAAATAGATAAGAGAAACATATGAATTGACAGAGAAGAACACATTAAGAAGAGAAGATAACTTTACCAATAAGTCTGACACATGAATCTTAAATTTTTTTTATGTATTATTGAAATCTTTTCCACTTGAGCTTAGGGAACAACTTTACATCATAAGCCTATTTCTTCATACAAGTCCCAACAATAATACTTCGAATTTTGAAGTATTTATAAAAAATTATCAAAAAATATCTTGAATGAAAACCTCAAGATATTTTACAAAACATAGAAAATTAGTTTATAAAGATAGAACAAAAACATAGGATATATGAAATTATTATAGCTATTGGCATTATTCTCGAGGATGGATGTTCATGTTTGGTCTCGAAAAAGTGCTTCCTTGTTGTTTTGGTGTTGGAGGTGAAATTGTGTTACCCAAGCAGTTCACATAATTTATCCCATTGATCTTCACTTGGAATAGAAAGCTTTATCAAATTCATGTAAGTCTCATCTACTTCTGTATACTTCTGAAAATTAGGCTGATGATAAATAGGTGTTTGACCTCTTGTTTGATAAATAAGTCAAAATCTATAGCCTCCATAAAAGGCTTTCCTGTGATGTTCCCTTTTATGCCTGCAAACTTTGATTTATCTCATGCAATAATGAATAATTTATGGTAATAATATTCTAAGATAACTAGCTTATCTTCCATTCCTATTAGTCCTTGAAATCATTTTTTATTGAGTATATCAAACGTTTTATGAAACTTTTGAATGTTGGACTCCATATTAAGACATTTGTTCTCTAGGTGCATCATAAGGTTCTTTTTAGTAATGGCCCTTCTTACCTCCAAAATTGTCTCTGTCGTATCTTGAATTCCCAACTCTTCCAATTCTTCCTTAGTTTTAGAATTCAATATTCTTATCAGAGCTGTTTCTTCACTAAGCTTCTTCCCCAAAGTTGCTTTTATTTATTTCACCACTTCTTTGGATCTCTGTATCAACTCTTCCTGATAAAAATTGATCTGGATTGAGGGCCATATTTTAGACATGGCCTCGTTTATCTCTATCCATATATTTTATTTTTCTTGTGCCAAATTTTGTGCCATTGCTGATTCAATTTCTAACTCTTCAACCCTCTGAGTGAGCCTGTGAGATTTCTGTAATTCTGCTACAGATGAATTATCTCTTTTAATTTTTTTTCTCTTGCAGTGTTTTAAGTTGGGTCTTCAATTTTTCAATTTCCTTCCCATGGATGGACAAGTATTGCATGGATCTGATAAGATCATTTGAATAATCTGTGGTATGTGCTTGTGCCCCTATTGATGTAGATTTTCCCGTTGTTGCTGCAACATAAATGGGATCTGTTGTCAATGGAACCATGACTAGTTGTGATGACTGCTCCTTTTCCTTGAGAAATTTCTCCATTTCTATGTCCATATCCCTAATGTGTATGTGTTGTTCAATTATGATTTTGAACGTGTCTTCCTTTTGTTTTTCCAGATCCCCAACTTCCTTGGTCTGTGGGTCTTCTGTAGAGGTTAGCTTAAGTTGTTTCTTCAATGCTGCTATGTCTACATTTCTTCTCTTCGCGATATATTTTTTTGTTTTTGCATCATTGGGATTGTAGCCCATATTGATTACCAAGTCTTCCAGTGATTTGATTTTGTGTTCTTGGCCAAAGATGAAATCATTTCTAGCTTCAATTGTGACTGTATGTTGTTGATTGAGGCCTGAAACTTGGAGGTTGTCATGGAAGTGTTGGTCCAATTAGAGTACATCATTTCACTAGTTTGTTTGTGCATTTCCATTTGGTCAATAGGGTTAATATGGTTTGCATCAAAGGAAAATGTGGACTCTTTATAATCAACTGGTATCTTTGGAAATGGAACTTGTGCTTAAAGAAATGCAATCTGCAATTTCACTTTCTCTGTATCAAAGGATGAAAGAAGGCTATGTTGTGATGAGGTAGTTTTCTTCCAGAATTGTGAGCATGTTGTGGCCTTGAGCATTTCAATTCTCCATTTAATTTATTTGTACTCGGAAATTTTTTTTTGTTCAGTTGTGTCCTGAGCCAATTTTGTTGTTTGCGCTGCATCCGGGGGATCTTGGGAGGCTAAAGAAGATGGAGATCCTGTGAAAATATCTTCTTTATTTTTAGAAACATGGGGGCTTGTTGGGATTATGGTAGTTTATCCCTCATCTCCCTAAAAAATACTGGTGTTGAATTAGTTTTATGTTTCTTCTTTTATATAAAAAATTCTTTGCTCCAGCCAATCTCTGTCACTAAAGGGGAATCATCCTCCCTTAGAATTTTATCCTGTTTCTCTTGAGGTATTGGAGTTTTTGAAGTAGTTGTAGTTATAACTTGTTATTCTACCTCCTATAGTGTATTCTTCTCCCACTAACTCTGATTCATGAATTTTTATATCTCTGGTATTGGAGTGTGGTTGTAGGGAGTGGTTTTATGCTCTACTCTTAACTTGGAGATGTTGCCAAAAGGGTCATATGACTAGGTGAAAATCAACTTGAAGATGATTTTCTTAAGGAGAATATATGCTTCTTTACCTGATGTTCTGGTGTTACAAGTAAATAATCTGACCTGTGCTTTAATCTTGAACTAAGACTTCTTCTTGGCTGCAACAAAATGAAGATCATCCATGTGTATCATCTGCCTTATATAATCCAATGAGAAGATCCTCATATGAACGAACTTTGGGAGCCTGTAGGGTGGCGATTTACACCCATAAACTCTGATCTCGGTATAGAGAGCTTAAGGAACTGGTCATGAATTGATTTTTCGACGAACACACTGTAATTGAAAATGAGGGCTTTTTCACCAGTTGTAAAAACTGATAAGAAACCAACAATGGCCTTATCAACCCATCGATCAGATTGATAGCCAAGTATGCATGAAATAATTGCAGTTACTTGTTTAGTCATCTTAGGGAACATAGAGGATGAGTATGGGGATTATTCTTGGGTAATTATGCATCCTCAGGGAGAAAAACCTCAAAAATATTGGCTCTCTGTGGGAAGGTTTGATTTTTGTAGAATTTTGTGAGGGAATCTACTGAAAATGGCTTCAAGGAGTCAAAATTTTGTAGTTGAAGCATCTGGGAGATAGACTCAGCAGGGATGGTGAAGATAATGTTAGCTTTTTGGGTCACAATTTCCATTTGGTTGGGGATGTATCAAAATTTTCACCAAGACACAAAATCGAGGAAGTGATGGTTCTGTGGAAAGATGAATTGGGGCAGTAAGGAAGATTCCCATAGGCCCAATTCATCATTGAGGTCAAGATATTTTTGATTCAACCAATCGTGAAGCTCATACCGGTCAAAATTTTAATTGGTGTTAGTGATCTTGTATTTCCTGTCTACTAGTGGTTGGTGATCTAACTCTATGGTAGGGGAAAACATAGGATTGATATGAGAGGCCTTAGATTTATTTTTAGGAGTTTTTCTTTTAGGTTCCATTGTAGAAAACGAGGAATGAGGAATTTTGAAATTACCTGGAAAATAAGTGAAGACTGGTAATTGGATGAAAATTTGACGGCTAGGAACTTGGTTGCAGTGATGGTGTGGACCACTGACTGGGTGTTGGGGGAAGCTTTGCTCAACTGACTGTGCACTTGAATTTTTTATTATCATGTAATAGCCAACGAAGGTGATGAAATGGGATTTTAGTGGGTTGTATGAAAAAAAAAACACATTTACTGTTAAATGGAGCAGATCCGTTATCGTGGGAGCATGAAGCATTTATTTATATAATGATTTGCTAATGTGGAGTCGGGCGTGACAAATGGTGGTATGGTGTTGGGGGGGAAAGGTGACGAGAAGTTGTTTTTAGTGGAAGGGAAGTGGGGTCCATAAGGGCGAGGTGGCAGACAAGTAGTGGAGTGGAAAGGGATGACATGGGAGAAATGGTGGGGACAGGAAGTCCACATGGCGGGAGGTTATTGGTGCGATAGCGGAGGGGTAAAAAAATGAGTGCAAGGGGGAGTGAGATGGTGGTTTTCAGAGGGGGGACAGAGTAGTGAACGAAAAAAGGAAGGGGGTGTGTGAAGTAGTGAGGAGCTGCCACATAAAATATTGATTTAGTCCTTTCGAAACCACCCCCCGCCCCCCGACGGTTGAACATGGAGGGGCTTGGGGGGGGGCGAAGATGATCCTCCGTCATTGATCCAGGAGGGATGGATCGTGTCTGTTGAAACATGTGCCAATATTATTACATATACCAAAAAGTGTCATATTAACAAAAACTTTATTACAATTTAATTAATCACAATTAAAAGCAACAATTATTAACTTAAACGTGCTTAATTAACCTCTAATGCTGCATTTTGACTTGCAAGAATGATTTTAATTTTTTCATAAGGTTTTAAATTTCTTATTTTTTCATTTTATTGTCAATTAACCACGTTTAAACAATTTATTTAACTCATATTTATTTTAACCAACCTAATTCAATCACGATTATACTATGTGATTGATTATTCACTAACCTAAACTAACTTTATTTAATTCAACCTAATCACGTTTAAACAATGTGATTAAGCTAACTAATCTACTTTTTCTAATTCAATGTGGAATTTTAACTAGCAGAACATTATTCAAAAAACATATAAGCATTACTGATGCATTTTTTCATTTTTTGAGTGGCATTTATAGTTGCTCACTTATATAAACTTAAATTTTTATAGGGTATTTCATTTTTTTTCTTTTTTCTTTATTTTTTTCTTTTCACACACACACATATTATCCCCCCTTTTTTTGTTTTCTTTTCTTTCCTTTTGGAAATAAATTTCAAAATAGAACATTATTTACAACATCTCATAAACAAAATTACAACTACAATCAAGTCATCCTATAAAATATAGGACCCTAATAGTGGCTCCAATGGGGATGGAACTCTCCTTGTGAGGTGTCAAGAACTTTGTAGATCAGTAGCCTTGATCCATTGGTCATGTTGTCTTTATTCTGCTACTAAATATGATGCACCTATTGTTATTTATAAATGTGAGCAACCAATCATCATAAGCTTGGGGCCTTCTCTCTGGGCTTCAACTTCTGATGTGAGCTACCCTCACTCTTGCAATGGATAGTAAAGTGGCATATATACAATGACTCTAAATGGAACTAATTTATTATGGAAGAAAGTAATGTTAAGAAGTCTGCCGTTAACAGGTCCACCAGGCAGTACTTATTCACTTAATTTCTTCAATAAAAATGCATTTTTTCCTCTGAAAAATTCAATTTTATATGGCCCTTTCCACAAAATTTAAAACTTACCATGCTTGCCTTTATATTCATTCCTTGAGTCCCATTTTAGCACCAAATCGTCTATCTGAAAATCATCATCTTTTTTCCTTCTGCCATAAATATTTTTGACATTGTCCTAAATTAGTTGAGGTTTATTGTATACCTCCTCTTTGGATTGCTACAATTGGATGGTTTGGTTGATTATTCTCTGTAGATCATTTGTTTCCACTTGTGCTTCCTGTAGTAATTTTAGCACAGGGATTCCTAATGAAGTAGAAAGAGTTGCATCAACCCCATATACTATTTGAAAAGGAGACATTCCAATAGACCTTTTGGTAGTAATTCTGTCAGCCCACAGAGAATTAATCAATTTTTTATGCCAGGAATTTTATTATTTGAACTATTATTTTATTATTTTTCCTTAGGAGGAAACTTTTAGGCTTAAATTTCCTCTAATAGATTATCTTTATGTAGTTGTGGATAGGTTCAATAAAATGTGTATTTTGATGCCTTGTAAAAAGTAGGTTACAACTGAATAGACTAGATAGTTGTTCTTTCAGAATGTATGGGTACATTTTGGGTTTCCCACATCCATTGTTAGTGATTGAACTTCACTAACTTTAAGAAAATTTATCCCGCCAATGAAGGATTGAACTTCTTTCTTGTTTCTAGGAGAATCAATCTCTTGTATGGCTTCGACTCTGTTGGGATCAACTCTAATGCCATCTTTGGAAATGATATCACCTAGAAATTTTCCCTCTTCTAAACCCAAAATATTTTTCTTAGGGTTTAAGGATATACCAAATTTTCTACACTTTTCAAAAACTCTCTTCAAATGCAGCATGTGTTCTTCATATGTTTTTGGAAATATAATAATATCATCTAGGTAGATTACAATGAACCTATCAATTTTATCAGCAAATGCGATGTCCATTACTCTTTGGAAAGTGGCCCTACCATTCATAAGGCCAAAAGGAATTTTTACATACATAAAAGTGTCCCATGGTGTAGTAAATTTTGTTTTGTGTTGGTCATCAGGATGTACCAGAACCGGGTTGTAACCTGAAAAACCATCCAACAAAGAGATCCTACTAGAGCCAACTACCTTTTGCAATATGTGATCCATTTTTGGGAGGGGATAATTGTATTTGAGTGAGACTTTATTCAAATTCCTAAAGACTACACAGAGTGTAAGTTCACTTGTTTTTTTCCTAGTTGGCACTAGATTCGAAACTCATTTTGAGAACGTCAATGGTACTATGATTTTGGCATCAAATAGTTTCTTCACTTCTTTCTGAATAAGAGGTAGTAACAATGTGTTAGGTCCCTATATCACTAGTATAGCCCCTTATTATTGTTAGTTTAAACCCCTTATTGTTATTATTGTACCCTTGTAACCCCCATTTTGTTATTATTGTGCCCTTAAATTATTATTGTTAGGTCGGCTAGGATTACATTATGGCCCACTAGGATTACATTATGGCCCCATAGACTCCTATATATAGAAAGGAGGTTTTGTAAATTGTATCATCCAAGAATTTTTCATTTATGTAATGTATTGGAGGTTGCCCCCTCGAAGTGGCTTATTTCTAAGGCGTTGATATCTTTTTCTTCTATTTTTGGAGCTGGTTACACAACATTTGGTATCAGAGCTTTGGGATTCTAGGGTTTCGCTGCTCCAAACAGGTCATCGTGGCATTTTCGCTATAACTTTTTTTCTACGAAGCTTCAGAAGCTGAAATTTCTAGGGTGCGAAGCTGAAATCTTGAGGAAGGTTGTATAAAAATTTCAGATCTTGGTTCGCAATATTTGAGGAGATATCATCTGTGGAAGTTAGGTATTTTTTCAGGCTCATAAACAGGTCATCGTGGAATTTGCGCTATAAATTTTTTTTTACGAAGGGTCAGAGTCTGAAATTCATATGGTGCGAAGCTGACATCCTGAGGAAATTCGTCAAAAAATTTCAGAAATTGGTTCGCAATATTTTTGGAGATATGATCTGTGGAAGGTAGTGCTTTTTCAGGCTCCTGAATTTCATCTCAAAGAGGTGATCGTGGGAAAAGTTCAATAACTCTCTCTCTGAAGATTGGATTGGAGTGCCGTCAAAATTGGTCACAAGTACACAGCCTGTAGTTTCTTCTCTATCAATTTCAGAGACAAAGGACAAAACAGTGACACGTGGCAAGTCGTACAAGTTCGCTCTACTGAACCAGTCCAGAATTAGGTCATTGTGGGAGATTGGACACAACTTTGTCTTGGAGCATCAAAATCAGGTCAGACCTGTGGCATTTGAAAGAAGCTTCAGAGGGCTACTACAGGGCTGAATTTAAGATATCGAAGATTTTCAAGCACAGAGATAATACAATTTCAATATCGAGCTCCTCAAAGCTAGTAAAAGGTGTGTATTTTTTTTCCGAATTGCATAAGTCTTGTTTGAAGAATCAAGTTGAATTGATTGCAAGTGCCTATTGTAGAATAGATATCAATATTGGAGTCTGAAATGGCCCCTAAAAAGAATTCAACACCCATTAAGCCTTTAGAAGGCTCTACTATTACTCATGAAGATGAAGAATGGCAACATGACATGTCAAAATTACAAGAGCAAACGCAACAAATTTCGCTCTCGCAAAGAACAACAAAAAATGAAATGGAAGTTTTGAAGAAAGGCATGGAAGTGAAGATGGACGGTTTGAAGAAAGGCATGGAAGTGAATATGGACGGTTTGAAGAAAGGCGTGGAAACTAAGATGAATGGTTTGGAAGCTAAGATGGATGGCATGGAAGTCGGCATGGAAGCTAAGATGGATGACATGAAGAATGATCTAAAAGCATACATGGAAGGCTTCATGACAAGCTTAAAACCAGAAATGATTTCTAATGGCGGAAATATAGGAGAAGAACCTCCTGATGAGAACAAAATAAATGTTAATCATGATTCCATAAACTCGAATGTTGGCGGGAAGAACCACCATATTCCAAAAATGGATATGAGGAAGTTTGATGGAAAGGATCCTGTAACATGGATACTACAGATGGAGCAATATTTGATCTCCATAACGTGCAAAACACACAAAAGGTACGCATTGCAACTTTACATTTAGAACAAAATACATTTGTATGGTATCAATGGCTTTGCTCCCGTAAAAAAATTGTCACTTGGTCAATTTCTACGGAGGAAATGATAGCACATTATGAGGATACAAAGAGCAACACCTTCTTTACCCAATTGATAAATCTCAAACAAAAGGGTTTAGTGGGGCAGCACATTGAGGACTTCCAAAAATTGAATATAAGGGTAACCGATCTTACAGAGGAACACAGGATTGATCTCTTCCTAGGCACTTTAAAGGATAACATCCAACATGAAGTTCGCGTTTTGGAACCTGATTCATTGGAGAAGGCATTCAGGTTGGTAAGAAAAGTTGAATGTAAAATTATGGCGACAAGGAAGCCTACCACTCAATTCTATAAAGAAGGAAGTGTTGCTACGCCTAGATTTCCACAACCTACAAGGTTGACACCACAACAATTGGAAGAAAAAAGAGCAAAAGGGCTTTGCTACAGTTGTGATAGCAAATACACTAAAGGTCATAAGTGTGTCGAGAAGAAATTATTTTACATAGATTGTGAAGAGGAAGAAGAAAATGAACAAGAAGAGGATATACACCAGGAACCAGCCCTAGAAGAGGAAGAAATGAGTCCCACCATATCGTGTAATGCATTGGCAGGAATTACCACTCCTCAAACTCTCAAGATAGAAGGACATATCAAGAAGAAAAAGGTAATAGTGTTGATTGATTCAGGTAGTACCCATAATTTTATTCATTGTAAGGTAGCCAAGGAATTGAATTGTTTCCCATACCTAGCACCAGAATTTCAAGTGATGGTTGCAAATGGAGGAACTATAAATTGCTCTATAAAATGCCATAATATCAAGCTAACCATGGGGGAATATGTATTGAATAGTCCAATGCTTTCCATTCCTATGGGAGGTGCCGATGTTGTACTAGGAGTACAATGGTTACAATCTTTGGGGACGGTAGCTTTTAATTTTCAAGAACTTTTCTTGAAATTTTTTTCAGAAGGAAAGGAAGTCGAATTACTGGGTATTGCGGGGAAGCCAGGAAGGATAATAAGCTCTAATGTCATGACAAAGCTTCTAAAGAAAGAACAACGAGGCATAATTGCACAATTATGCTCACTAGACGTTCCGACATCAAAATCATCTATTTCAGCAGATCTCCAACAAGTCTTGGACAATCATTCCAAGGTGTTTGAAACTCCCAAAGGACTCCCACCTATTCGTGATCATGATCATGCTATTCATTTGATTCCAGGAAGCGTTCCTCCAAACATCATGCCTTATAGATATCCTTACTTCCAAAAGAGCGAAATTGAACGTATGATTGCAGAAATGTTAGAGGCGGGTATAATTCAACCTAGTCAAAGTTCTTTCTCTGCTCCTGTAGTATTGGTACACAAGAAGGATGGATCATGGCGAATGTGTCCTGATTATAGGGAGCTCAATAAGCTCACCATTAAAGACAAATTTCCCATTCCTGTGATTGATGAATTATTGGATGAATTACATGGAGCAATTTATTTTACCAAGTTGGATCTTCGTTCAGGATATCATCAAATTAGAATGAAGATCGAAGATATTCCAAAAACAACATTTCGAACTCATGAGGGTCATTATGAATTTTTGGTCATGCCTTTTGGCCTTACCAATGCACCTTCTACATTTCAAGGGTTGATGAATTCCATTTTCAAACCCTTCCTTAGAAATTTTGTGCTAGTATTTTTTGATGATATACTAATCTACAACAGGTCTTGGAAGGATCATGTTGAACATGTTGACAGGGTGCTCAAACTATTGCAGGAGAAACAATTATATGCAAAAACATCCAAATGTTTCTTTGAGTACAAGAGGTGGAATATCTGGGTCATATTGTATCTCACGAGGGTGTTAAAGTAGACCCTAACAAAATTAAAGCCATTAAGGAATGGAAAGTCCCCACAACCATAAAGGAGTTGCGAGGATTTCTTGGGTTAACAGGGTATTATCGCAAGTTTGTTAAGAATTATGGGAGAATAGCAGCACCTCTAACAACATTATTGAAGAAAGATGCATTTTCATGGACTCCTGAAGCAACTAAGGCCTTTGAACGCCTTAAAGAGGCAATGTGCCTAGCACCGGTCTTAGCTACACCAGACTTCACAAAAACCTTTATTGTGGAATGTGATGCCTCAGGAAATGGAATTGGTGCAGTTTTAATGCAGGAAGGAAGACCCATTGCTTTTGAAAGTCGCCCAATCAAAGGAAAGTATTTACAGAAAACTATTTATGAGAAGGAAATGTTAGCAATACTACATGCACTAAAGAAATGGCGAACTTACCTAATGGGAAGACACTTCAAGGTAAAAACTGATCATGATAGTCTTAAACACTTTTTGGAACAAAGACTATCATCAGAAGAGCAGCAAAAATGGGTTACAAAGATGTTGGGTTATGACTTTGAAATAATATACAAAAAAGGAAAGCTTAATGTTGTTGCAGATGCACTCTCAAGAAAGAATGAAGAGGTGGAAGCATTGCTTTGTGCCATTTCTATTATCCAACCAGATTGGATAACTGAAGCAAGAGATGAATGGAAGAAGGACAAATATGTATGGATACTCATTCAAAAGTTGCAGCAAGATCCTAGTACATCTGATACATTTAGTTGGAAAAATGATTCCTTATGGTACAAAGATCGTTTATATCTTTGTAAGAATTCCCAACTAAAACAAAAGATTCTTCTGGAATTGCACACTTCTCCTTTAGGAGGACACTCAGGATTTTTAAAAACTTACCACAGGGTGAAGAAAGAATTTTTTTGGGATGGCCTTAAATCTGACATTCGAAAGTTTGTGGCGGAATGTTTGGTTTGCCAGCAGAATAAAGTGGAAACAATTAAGACCCCAGGACTTCTACAACCTTTATCCATTCCAAGTCAACGTTGGGAGGAGATTTCAATGGATTTTATCACAGGTTTACCTAAGTCCGAAGGAAAGAGTGTCATCATGGTGGTAGTTGATAGACTTACCAAGTATGCACACTTGTGTGCATTATCTCATCCATTTAAAGCAAGTACAGTTGCTACTACATTTATGGACAGAATTCAAAAGCTACATGGAAGCCCAAGGGTTATTGTGAGCGACAGAGATCCCATTTTTACTCGAAATTTTTGGACGGAGTTATTTTCTTGTTTGGGTACTCAATTAGCTCATAGCTCATCTTATCATCCTCAATCTGATGGTCAAACTGAGATATTAAATAAATGTTTGGAAGGATATCTTCGTTTTTTTGTATCTGATAAACAAACACAATGGGTCAAGTGGTTACCTCTCGCTGAATGGTGGTATAACACTTCCTTCCATACTGCAGCAAAAATGACCCCATTTATGGCACTTTATGGATATCATCCACCATCCATCACATCATCTTTAAGGAAAATTCGAAGGTTCAAGCAGTGGAAGATCACATCGAGCATCAGCAAGAAGTTCTCCAACTCTTAAAGGATAACCTGAATTTGGCACAAAATCGAATGAAACAACAAGCAGATCAACATCGTAGCGAGAGAAGTTTTGATGTAGGAGATTGGGTATTTTTACGGCTACAACCATACAAACAAATGTCCCTCAAGCAAGAAAAGAAGAATAATAAATTATCGCCAAAGTACTATGGTCCTTACAAGGTGTTGCATACAAATTGGAGCTTCCTGCTTCTTCGCGAGTACATCCAATTTTCCATGTTTCATGCTTAAAGAAGGTTATAGGTGAAAATCTTCCGGTTCAAAGAATATTGCCAGAACTTGATGAGGAAGGAAAAATCATATTGGAACCTGAAGAAGTCATGGAAACAAGAACTCGACAGCTACGGAATTGATCAATTTCAGAGTATCTCATCAAGTGGAAGAACTTACCCACTGAAGATTCTACATGGGAGGATGAGAATTTTATACAGAAGCACCCAGAGCTACTCAAGCGTTGAGGACAACACTTTTTGAAGGAGAGGGGCATGTTAGGTCCCTATATTACTAGTATAGTCCCTTATTTTTGTTAGTGTAACCCCCTTATTGTTATTATTGTACCCTTGTAACCCCCATTTTGGTATTATTGTGCCCTTAAATTATTATTGTTAGGTCGGCTAGGATTACATTGTGGCCCACTAGGATTACATTATGGCCCCATGGACTCCTATATATAGAAAGGAGGTTTTGTGAATTGTATCATCCAAAAATTGTGCATTTATGTAATGTATTGGAGGTTGCCCCCTCGAAGTGGCTTATTTCTAAGGCGTTTATATCTCTTTTCTTCTACTTTTGAAGCTGGTTACACAACACAATGAATTTAATCTTCTTAGTTTTTTCTTGAAGGGATTTTGGTATTCGTTGATGGGGATGGTGTGCTTAATTATATAAGTATCATAATATTTGAAGTCCTCATAACTCCATGAAAACACATCAGAGAATTCCTTAAGAAGTTCCATGTATTTTTGTTTTTATTTAGGAGACAGGGATTTAGAGAGTTTTACAATATTGGGATTTTATTGCGTTCCTATGTTACAATATTCAATTCTAATACACACAGGTTCAATTTTTGGCTTTTTGGCCACATCATGGAAGTCAAACATCTCTTCCAATGATACCAATCCTCTTGGCAACATTGTCTTTTAATTGCAAAACCTCTAGCTCTTCTTGGTTATCAACATTTTCATTTAATTCCATTTTTTTTTTTTTTGCATATATTTACATCATTATCAATATAATTATATATATGAATATTTACACACTCAAATTCATCTTTCATCTGTAGAAAATTTTCAATTTTCTCATCATTACCGAATACTTGCCAATATATTACATTGTCAGGGAGAACTGGAATTTTACAAGTACTGGCTGAGACATATACAACACCAACTAAAATATTATGGCTTCTAGGGATAATAGACAAATCATATTCAATGAAACATTGCAAAAAGTCTAAAACTGTATTCGTATAGGCTATTAATCTAGGGTGTTTAGTAGAATATTCACCCTTAATTTGTTTGATAATTAGCTCAGCATATCCATGTATATAAATTTGTTTTTCTCCTGATCTCTTTAAAATTTGCAGCCCTAAGATCAAAGTTTCATATTCTGCTATGTTATTGGTGCACTGAAAATTTAGTTTATATCCATGTCCCTTTTCCATATTGGTTGATGAGTTCATAATATAAACACCACACCCTGCACCATCCTTACACACAAACCCATCGAAATCCATATTCCAAAGATCTTCTCCCTCTACATCCTCTTTTTTAGTTTCTATTATTTGGTTCGTTTTGTTGGATTCAATCTCTAGCTGTGATACTTCCTTTTCAATTGGTTTTTCATTGTACATAATGAAGAAATCCATATCAAAGTGGAAAAAGTACAAGGGGTAATTTTTTGGTTTATCGTGGCTATTGACCATGTATTTCATTAAATTTTCACTGTATAACCTTCTTTTCTGAACAAATACAGGAATGGTGGCATAGGTCATATCTATTTGCAAAGTACCCTGTAGTTTTGCACCCCATGATCTTGATAGTAGCATCCCATAATTTGGTGGTATGTCTGCTACTAAAATGTCCATCACTTGACTCCTAGCTGGTATTTGAACTAAAGTGACACATAGATCTTTAATCAGGCCTAAACATCTTACTTTACTAGAATCAAAAGAATATTAATCTTATAAGGTCTTGTGATGTCTAGTCCTAGTTTTTCCATGATAACTTTGGGCTTCAAATTATGGAAAGCACCAAAATCAAGCATTGAATTATGTAATATTTTTTCATGAATATTCAAGCTAATGTAAAAAGGTGGAACACTTCCATCCTGGGATTTTCTTTTGACCTCAGGTCCAAACATTAACTCAGATCGGTCATCATTTAAATTAACCGTGTCTGTCCTTTTTGCTATTTTCAAAGCTTTTATGACTTGGGTCTTATATACATTCTTAGCCACCAATTCAGTGAGAGGAATATGAATTTTTACTTTGGCTAATTCAGTTTCAATGGTAAAGGATATTTGATATTTTTCAACTTCTTTGACATTTCCATATGGTTTTTTAGAAATTTTCTTTTGAGGATCAGTTTTTGGTTGACTAGTTGGAGGAGCATCATTTTGAGTTTTGTTAGGAGGATTTGGAACAACTTTCTTACTTCTTAAGTTGTATTGTTTGTGTTGATGTCCTTGTTTATATTCCTCTAATTATAAAGGGAATTGATCTGGTTGTGATAACAAAAACTGATCTTCCTCTTCTTTGGTCAAGAATATTTGATCTATCGCATTTATTCCAAATAGGTTTATCTGGTTTTCTTCAGGTTCTTCACCAACATAATTTTCTTGAATTGGAGGCATAATTTGTTGTTGATCACCAGGGCCTCTCTGTTCCTTTTTTTTAATTTGCAGGGGATTTCTTATGAAATTAGGATTTCTAATAGGATGACATCATTGATTTTCTCTTGGACGAGTTCTATCATCTAAGCTTATACTATCCATCATTCTCTCCATAGTTTTCACTAAGGTATCCAACTTAGCATCTGAAGACGAAGAATATGGTTCGTCTTTGATTTGGACTCTTCTTTTAGCTTTCAATCTGGATCTCTTTGCTAATAATTTTTCTTCTACACTAATTTCATTTCTCCTAAGGTGGCATGGTTTCTTTCCCTAATTTGGTAGGCCATATCTGGATCAAAACCATCTGGAAAATCCAACAAGGCTAGTCTGGGAGGAGGTTGTATTGTAGTTGGAATAGAACTATAAATGTTGTTGAAACTAGTACAATAATCTTGGATTGATTCTCCTGGATCTCTTTTGATATTCTCATATTCAGCTAAGATCTCGAAAGGGTTTTTCTTGACTTCCAACCTTCTAAGAAAACTATGATGAAACTGAGTTAAATCTGGGATAGAGGTAACTTGTAATGATTTATAACCATTGTTTAACTTCCCCGTGAGACTTTGGGAAAATAGACTTATTTTAACATCATCTTCATCAAATTATTTTAAATCAAAATAATAATTCATTCGATCTATATGTTGCTGAGCAATAATTGGTCCACTGTCATCAAAATGAGGTATCTGTTTTTGATAACCTTGTGGCATGGGATTAAGTTGCCTTGGTAAAATCAAAGGAGCATAATGAGAAGCCATGATTGGAATATGGGTATGAAAGGAAGATGTAATAGTAACATGTCGGTATAGTTGGTATGAAAGGTGGAGTTACAAAATTTTGTCATGTTGTAATGGAAGTGGTAGGAATAGTAGATGGACTGGGTGTATAAATGATCTAATTAAGCGTAGATCTACTGGGAGGGACTAATGGTGGAACAAAATTAACAAGTGAACCTAGTTGTAGAATGGGATATGATGCAATATAAGAATGATTTAATTATTTATGTGATTGATGGCTCAAATACTTATGCACAATATGCTCTAACTTATGAGGGTTTAGTAGGTCCCTATCCACAACGGTTTTAGGTACAAAGCTATCATATTTACTTATAAAAAGAGTACCTTGAAAAGCCAAATCAAACTCTATTTCTTCTAAAGTGACAAAACTCCCAGGAAGGGAATTAACCCTTGGAAGAAGACTTTCACTTGATTCACTCTCAGTTACACTCCTCTTTTCTGATTATTTTTTTCTCAATTATCTACAATTTCTGGAGGGTTTGGATCTAGATGTGCTCTACTATGAATTATTTTAGGATCCAGATCTACTTATTTTATATTTACAAATGTAGAATATGTCCAATTTATAAGTGGAAAACAACCTTAATTCATATCTATTTATTAGCCACAAACCTACAAATAGGTTTAAGTACTGAAACAGAAATGTTCACTAGGGAAAAATAGAATATAAATGAAAACTTTCTCTCCCTAGTATCGTTGCCAGAATGTTATCACTCTGTAATTTCTTAAGGTTGTGAAAGAAACCCAGAGGTAACCACAAAACCGCTTTTAAGTTTAGAATCTAGCCCTTATAAACTCAGAGAGGGATCTCTATGTTAGATTTAGCTTTGTTTGCTTTGTAGGATTTTAGGCTAGATGTGAAATTTCAACATTTGGTTTTTAAAATGGTTTGGTTGGAAAAACAAGGGAAAGCCATTAATAAATGGATTCAATTAAGTTTCAAGTTGATCAACTGCAGTAGTGACATATAATTTTAACAGGGCAAGGTGGCTGGCAGACTTATTAGATATTATGATCTTTGTGAGATGGTAAATATGGAAAGTTTAAGGATCCATTACACATAGAGCAATTAAGAATTCTAGTGTTTAATTTCAGTTGAATACATTAACTTTGTTTAGAATCCAGAATTGAGTGTACTTAAACAAATTCAGATCCTTATTTTTCTTTGAACAAAATGGATAAGATAAACATATGAATTGACAGAGAAGAACACATTAACAAGAGAAGATAACTTCACCAATAAGACTGACACGACAATCCTGAAAAAAAAAAATTTGTATTACTAAAAAATTGTCCACTTGAGGTTAGGAAACAAATTTACATCAGAATTATATTTATTCATACAAGTTCCAACAATAATACTTCGAATTTTGAAGTATTTATGCAAAAATATCAAAAAATATCTTGAGTGAAAACCTCAAGATCTTTTACAAAATATCCAATTTTGTTTACAAAGATAGAAAAAAAATATAGGAGATCTGAAACTGTTGTAGCTATTGGCACTATTCTCGAGGATGGTTGTTGATGAATGATCCCGAAAAAGTGTTTCCTTGTTGTTTTTTTGTTGGAGGTGAAACTATTTTACCCAAGTGGTTCACATAATTTATCCCATCGATATTCACTTGGGATAGAAAGATTTATAAACATCGTGTAAGTCTCATCTACTTCTGGAAAGTAGGCTTGATGATAAATAAGTGTTTGACATCATGTTTGATAAATAAGTCAAAATATAGCCTCCATAAAAGCCTTCCCTGTGATGTTCCCTTTTATGCCTCCAAAATTTGATTTATCTCGTGCAATAGTGAATAATTTGTGGTGATAATACTCTAAGATAACTAGCTTATCTTCCATTCTTATTAGTCCTCGTAGTCCTTTTTTTTAGTATATCAAAATTTTTATGAAACTTTTGAATGTTGGATTCCATTTTGTGACATTTTTTCTCTAGGTGCAGCATAAGGTTCTTTTTAGTAATGACCCTTCCTACCTACAAAATTGTCTTTGTCCTATCTTGAATTCTCAAATATTCCAATTCTTCCTTAGTTTTAGAACTCAATATTATTATTAGAGTTGTTGCTTCACCAAGATTCTACCACAAATATTCTTTTATTTCTTTCACCACTTCTTTGGATCTCTATATCAACTCTTCCTGCTCAAAAATGATCTGGATTGAGGGCCATATTTCAGTCATGGCCTCATTTATCTATATCCATATATTTTATTTTCCTGCGCCATTTATGATTCACTTTCCAACTGTTCAACCCTCTGAGTGAGCCCATGAGATTTCTGTAATTCGGCTACATATGAATTATCTATTTTTAATTTTTTCTCTTGCAAATTTTGAAGCTGGGTATTGAACTTTTCAATTTCCTTCCACCGGATGGACAAGTCTTGCATGGCTCTGATTAGATCATTTTAAGAATCTTTCTTATGTGCTTGTGCCCGTTTTGATGTAGATGTTCATGTTGTTGCTGCAACATAAATTGGAACTACTACTAATGGAACCATGGCTAGCTGTGATGATTTCTCCTTTTCCTTGAGCAGTTTCTCCAATTTTATTTCCATATCCCTAATCTGGATGTTTTGTTCAATTATGATTTTGAACATGTATTCCTTTTTTTTTTTCCAGTTCCCCAAATTCCTTGGTTTGTGGGTCCTCTGTAGAGGTCAACTTAAGATGTTTCTTCAATGCTTCTATGTCTGCATTCTTCCTCTTCACAATCTATTCTGCTGCTTTTACATCACTGGGATTGTAGCCCATCTTGATTACCAAGTCTTCCAGTGATTTTAATTTTGTGTCATTGGCCAAAGATGAAATATTTTCCAGCTTCAATTGTGACTGTATGTTGTTGATTGAGGCCTAAAACTTGGAGACTGTCATGGTAGTGTTGGTCCAATTAGAGTACATCATTTCACTAGTTTGTTTGTGCATTTCCATTTGGTCAATAGGGTGAATCTGGTTTGCATCAAAGGAAAATATGGAATCTTTATAATCAACTGGTGTCTTTTGAAATGGAACTTGTGATTCAAGAAATGCAATCTGCATTTTCCCTTTCTCTGTATCAAAGGCTGAAAGAAGCCTATGCTGTAAAAAGGTTGTTTTCTTCCAGAATTAGGAGTATGTTGTGGCCTTGAGAATTTCATTTCTCTGTTTAATTGCTTTATACTTGGAAAAAATGTTTGGTTCGGTTGTATCCTGAGCCAATTCTGTTGTTTGAGATGCATCCGGGGGATTTTGGGAGGCTAAAGAAGAGGGAGATCCTATGAAAAATATCTTCTTTATTTGTAGAAACGTGGGGGCCTATTAGGATTATGATAGCTTGTCCCTCATCTCCCTGAAAAAATACTGGTGTTGAATTAGTTTTTAGTTTCTTCTTGTATATCAGAAATTGTTTTCTCCCAATCTCTTTCATTGAAGGGAAATCATCCTCCCTTAGCCTTTTATCTTGTTTCTCTTGAGGTACTGGCGTTTGTGAAGTAGTTGTAGATATTACTTGTTCTTCTCCTTCCTCTAGTGTTTTCTCCTCCCACTGACTCAGATTCATGAATTTTTCTATATTTGGTCTTGCAGTGTGGTTGTAGGGATTGGTTTTTTGCTCCACTCTTAACTTGGAGATGATGCAAAAAGGGTCATACGACCAGGAGAAACTCAACTTGAAGTTAATTTTCTTGAGGAGAAAATCTGCCTCTTTACCTATTGTTCTGGTGTTATAAATAAATGATTTGAACCGTGCTTTAATATTGAACTGAGACTTCTTCTTCACTGTAACAAAATGGAGATCATCCATGTGTATAATCTACCTTATATATTCCAATGAGAAGATCCTCATAGGAACAAACTTTGGGAGCCTGTAGGGTGGAAATTCACACACATAAACTCTGATCTCGGTATAGTTTTCTATAAATACCAATCCCTTGTCTTAGTTTTCTCACTTAGATGCAAGATTATTTGTATCTCTGGTCCTATCCTGGGATCTACTTCACTGTTTAGTAAGCAGGAAACTGTATATAGGAATTGATCAATATAATTTGAGAAGGTGTATTTAGTAGAGTTTTTCCTCACCAAAGAGGTCCAATGGATAATTGACTGTGGATTACCCTGCTCATTTAATCTTTGCAAGGAAAATGAAAACCTGTCTTCCTGATGATAAAGAAAAAAATAAACCAACATCGAATTATACTTGAAATTTCCCTTAGTAGAGAGCTTAATTGGTCATTAATTGATTGTGCAATCAACTCAGTGTAATTAAAAATGGGGGATTTCACAAGTTGTAAAAACTGATAAGAAAACAACAATGGCCTCATCAACCCACTTATCGGATTGATAACCAAGTATGCATGAAATAATTGCAATTACTTGTTTAGTCATCTCAGGGAACATAGAGGATGAGTATGGGGGATTCTTCTTGGGTAATTGTGCATCCTCAGGGAGAAAAACCTCAAAAATCTTGGCTCTCTGTGGGAGGTTTAGGTTTTTATAGAATTTCATGAGGGAATCTACTGAAAATGGCTTCAGAGAGTCAGAATTTCGTAGTTGAAGCATCTGGTAGATAGACTCAACAGTGATAGTGAAGAGAATGTCACCTTTTTGGGTCACAATTTCCCTTTGGCTAGGGATGTATCGAAATTGGCACCCAGACATGAAATCGGGGAAGTGATGGGTCTATGGAAAAATGAATTGGGGCAGGGAATATTTCCACATGCCCAATTAATCACCGTGGTCAAGATATTCTTTCTTCAACCAATTTTGAATCTCATACAGGTCAAAATCGCAATTGGTGTCAATGATATTGTGTTGGTGGTCTACTAGTGGTTGGTGATCTAAGTTTATGGTAGGGGGCAGCATAGGATTGACATCAAAGGCCTTAGATTTATTTTTAGGGGTTTTGATTTTAGGTGCCATTGTAGAAAACGAGGAACATGGAATTTTATAATTACCTGGAAAATAGGTGAAAACTGGTAATTCGATGCAAATTTGACGGCTAGGCACTTGGTTGCAGTGATGACATGGACCACTGATTGGATGTTGGGGGAAGCTCTGCTTGAATGACTATGCACTTGAATTTTTTATTATCCTATAATAGCGAATGGAGGTGATGAAATGGGATTTTAGTGGGTTATATGAAAAAAAATGCATTTACCATTGTTTATTTACTGTTAAACGGAGCAAATCCATTATCGTGAGAGCAGGAAGAATTTATTTGTATATCGATTTGCTGATGTGGAGTTGGAAGTGACAGATGGTGGTATGGTGTTGGGGGAGAAAGGTGACAAGAAGCCGTTTTTAGTGGAAGGGAAGTGGGGTCCGTAGGGGCGAGGTGGTGGAAAGGCAGTGGAGTGGAAAGAGATGACATGGGAGCAATGGTGGGGATAGGAAGTCCACATGGCGAGAGGTTATTGGCGGGGGAGAAGAGGGGTCAACGGTCAGCGCAAGGGGAAGCAGGATGGTGGTTTTTGGAGGGGACAAAGAGTAGTGAGCAAAAAAGGAAGGGGAGGTATGAAATAGTGAGGAGCCACCACGTAACATATTTATTTTGTCATTTCGGAACCCCCCTCCCCCCCCCCCTCCTCCCCATTGAGAAATGGAGGGGCCGAAGATGATCTGGGTGCAATAGATAATGTCCATTGAAAGGTGCGCTAATATTATTACATTTTCCAAAAACTGTCATATCAACAAAAAAAATTATTACAATTTGATTAATCACAATTAAAAGCAATGATTATCAACTTAAACATGCTTAATTAACCTCTAATGTTGCATTTTGACTTGCAAACATGATTTTGATTTTTTCATAAGGTTTTAAAGTTCTTATTTTTTTTCATTTGATTGTCAATTAACCACATTTAAACATTGTGGTTAACTCATCTTTATTTTAACCAACTTAATTCAATCACGATTATACTATGTGATTGATTATTCACTAACCTAAACTAATGTTATTTAGTTCAACCTAATCACCTTTAAACAATGTGATTAAGCTAACTAATCTACTTTTTTAATTCAATGTGGCATTTTAACTAGCAAGACATTATTACATATACATAATTACAACTACAATCAAGTCATTCTATAAAATATAGGACCCTAACACTTTGTGTGGGGCTCAAAGGGACAAATCCAAGAAAATCCAAATGGATTGAGATTGGAAGAGTCAGGGAACTCTACCCTCATCTTTTTGTTGATTGAAAATGATATTTTGGAGGTCAAAAAACTTCCAGTGGGGAGGAATGATCCAGGGGATCAATGAAGTGCTCAAAATTAAAAGTATTCAAAAGTGATCAAAACTAGTGCCAAAATGAAGATCTCGCCTCCCTAAATCCAATGCAACTCGAATCGCTCAAAACTGATATTGTATGCTCCTAATATTGCGTTATGACCGTTTTCCTAAACAACTAAGCAACCCATACATTGACTGGGTAGGGTGAATGGACAGGTTGATTGTGTTTTTTGGGCCAATGGAATTTCGCTAAGTGTCCCCTTTGATTGGTTGAATTTTCATGCTATTTGATTGGTTGATTGATATTTGAAGTGGTCCAATGAATGGAGGCCACGTGGGCCAATGGTTGGTCACCACATGGCCTCTTCACAGTGGTGTACAAATTTTTTATGAGCCAGAAAGGCTTAACCAGATTTGAATTGGTGAATTGAAGTGGAGAAACACGCCGCCTTACCATCATGCCATGGGTGTGACTTAACATTTACGGTAGACGAGTGTTATTTAAATTGTATTTGTTTGCACGTCGAGGGATAGGGCTGGGGTTAACCCTTGGCCCCCAGTCCACCCATATCCACGAGACCGCAGGAGGGCGTCGAGGGCGCGGGGTTAACCCCGTACCTAAGCCATAGTTCAACATACATTACCACAGTTCAATGGATAGTCAGTTAACCGGCGGACCATGCAACCTTACCACCGTTCATTTCTACAGTTCAAGCAAAGTGGAGGTTGGATTTTGTGTTTGCATAGAGTCTAACCCAACCTACAAGCCGGCTGACCACAATTGTAACATGGTTAGAACCTCAGTGGTAACTAAAAACCTCACCACAGTCATACCATGGTTCAAATACTTATTAAATATTTGGGCACATAATTCAAACCTGACCCAAGTTTAAATAATCACAACCACAGTCGAGCCTTGGTCAAGTGTTGGCAGGATTTTTGAACCTACCTCAATCCTATGGTGCAGGCCTTATCACATGTCCCAATCATGTTCACTCGCGGGGGGGCATTGGGAATTTAAACTAAGCGACAAAATGCACCCAATCAGGCATGAATCTTGTCGGTGCGGGGTGAATTTGTCACCCAGTGGTGCCGAAAATGACGTAAATTGTAGGATGCTTTGCAGGTAGGTGTGGTTTGTAGATCAGTTAGTAGCAAATCTTCAGGAGCGCACAACTTCTTAGATTTTGTACCAAATTGAGTGCAAAAAGAGCCCAACTGGGGTTTTTTTACTTTGTTGGAGCCATTGGAGACATTATTTTTGCATTATCAGCACTGAAAACTCCATGTAAACACATATTTGAGCACATAATGAAAGAGTCCCGAGATTGTAAGCCTGACCAAGAGATTTAGCCCAAGAGGGGTGAACTCCTTCATCATTTTGTTGTCTTGTGTTTTTGTTTATGGTATTATTGTCTCTTTTTTATGCTACAAAACTGAGTTTAAACACTTAATTTATGTGCTACTGCAACTTATCTAATTGCATAAAAGACATAAAATTTAACTTGCAAATTTCATCAAACCTTCAAGTTTTCAACAAATTAATTATATATACCCAAGTATGGGCTTCCCTTTTTATACCTACCCTTATACCCTAATATGTGGCCCATGATTGCCCCTTTTCATTCTCTATTCCATTCACCTCTTTATCACATGCCACCACCATTTGAAGGATGTACCTTGGACATACTATCCCCTCTAAAGATAGAAACCACCTAATAATATACTTTGTTAACCCCCTTTGGAGCTTGGAGACATTACCACATGTCAAATCCCACTATGGAAGAGAATGCCATTATGAAGTGTCCACCTGTTTTCCATGGTTTTTAAGCTCTTTTAATCGATTAATTTAATGACTTTTTGCATTGGAAGGCTAGGGAACACATTGGATCTTATGCAGGATTGCAAATGGTTTCGATTTTGGGTTTGGTCTCCCTATATGGGTTCCTAACTCTCTAGAGGGATACATTGGCACATGTAGGGTGTGTGTAGAGAGCCATGAGCCCACACAACAATAGAAAATACTCCATGGAACCCCATATATGTTCAAATATTGCTCGATATTCACCTATTTGATGAGGAAGATGCACTTGGTTCACCATGCCCAACCGGCCCCACAGTTACACCATACACTTGGCAGGTGACCCAATACTTGTACACTGATATGACATCACTTACTCCATCATTGGAGCCCTTAAAAATGGTCTACAAGCATCTTTGACTTACTTGGAGACCGATGAGGTTATTTGTGTGCCCCCACACCACTAGGAGCACCATAAGTTTATTGTTTGGAGAACAAGGGGCCACCCCCTTTTCCATCACTTTTGAGATTCCTATTCATTATTATGGCACTTATGGACTTCATCAAGCCTCTTAGAGGGCCCAACGACATGTATTTACATCATTTGACCTCTTGAGATGTTTATTATTTTGTTTATGAGCTAGTTTGGTGGGCTTGTCACCAAAATTTAGTTATTTTTCATTTTATTTTATTTTAGGGGCTAATGTAGGCCTAATTAGGTAAATCGAATTCCTAAGAAGTGTATAAATAGAGGTGATGTGAACTAATTTTGAATAATCACTTGGATTGGATCGGATCATTATCTCTCTTGATATTTTCGCTATTCCTTCTTGGTGGAAAAAGGTTTGAAGCATGGATGAATTTTTATGTTTGGATTATCTTTTCTTGTCTTAGAGCTTCTTGATTGGAAAATTTATTGTTGGTTTGATATATTCTCTTACATGTAAGTACACATTTAAAGTTATTTTCTTTTACTTTTTCACATGCATTGATGATGGGATTTTCACTATTTTAGTGCTAATTGTTGGATGCATTTACTGCAAAATTGTGGAATTATGTTTCTATATAGCATCTCTCTATGTATTGGCCATGTATGTTGAACAAATTCTCCCAGAGATAATTCTATGGTTGAATTCATATTTTAATAAGTCATCTTGATTTTCAAGCAAAGTATAAATGCTTTAAGGTCACACTCTTTTTCCCTAATGCTAAGTGAAGCCCATTCTCATTATTCTTCTCAACTCCAATATCTAATATTCTTCTTGACTCTTTCTCCATAATGCTAAGCAAAGTTATCCTTGAAACCTCCTTGAGCTAGAAATGAAGTCCATTCTCATTATTATTCTTGACTCCAATATCCCCAAAGGAATTAGGCATTGGTCCACCATAATGCAATCACCCTAAAACTATTTTTATTCACCTTCCCTCCTCCTCTCTAGGTCTAGCCATGTTGGGTCACCTAGGGCATCATTTTCCTGACAAAATACACATATAAAAACTTAGATCTCTTGACCTCTCCTGCATTGGTGTCTCTCCAAGGTCCCTCCAAATTTGAGGAAATTCCAACGGTGGGATTGTGAGATATCTCAAGCCCTAGTCTTGAGACTGAATTTTTCCCTAGGTTTCCCTAGGCTAGTACCTCATAAGATAATTTTGGCACCTTTAAGTGGAAATTCTTTCTTTGATCCTCTTCTCCTCCTTATTTAGGTTAAGATCATCATTGGTTGCTAAAATACCTCCTCTTAACCTAACCTGTGTCCACTTGGTCCCGTGTGGTCCCATTTCTCATCAAGGTCAATTATTAAAAAGAAAATTGACAATCCAAGTTTTGCAAGGATTTTATGGATTGGGAAGCTCCTTCACAAGTCACACTCCTCTAACCTAGCCTTGAAATCCTTACCCCCTTATCCTAGAGAGTCTTGTACCTTTCTTGAGAAGCAAGCAAGTCCCATTATTGAGCCTCTCCTAGGAAAGGATCATTGAGGTCAATTCATATCTATTTATCTTGATCAATCCTTCATAAGTGAATCTCTATATATTGGGGCTCCTCCCATCAGTGAAAGTACGTAAAGAGTAGGGAGCCTTCGCCGAGGTGACAGTGGGGTAAGTCTCCATAGTTTCCCTTGACCTAGCAATTTCCCCTTTAGGATTCCCTGCTAGTTTGAGTGGTAAAAAATATCTCGTAGGATTGTACAAGGTGGTCCATTCCATGACAGTTGTCGCAAATTTAAACGTACTTTTTTTCATCTCTAAAGAAAGTGGCCAATAATATTTTGAATGCAGAACCTTGTAGGTTGTTCTCTTGTTAACAAAGTTCCCTTTACATGGTTCATCATGGAAATATTTTAGTATATTAAACATATCATCTTCATGTACACACAAACCATCATTCTCTACATGCTCTAGAAGGAAAAACATGAAATGGTTGTTTGTTATCCTTTCCTAGGATACAAGCATTAGATAAATTTTGAGGTAAAAAGTGAGGTTCAAAATAACAATGTACAACAAAAATAAAATTTATAATAACCAATGAGATTCAATATGATGATGTCAAACATGGGGGATGATTCACCAAATTTGAAGTAAAAGGGTAAAAAGATAAAAATAAAAAATAAAAATAAAAAACTATTTTTTCAACTCGTATTTTCAACTTATCTCCCTACGATTTTGCTCAAGTTTTGAGTGGAAGCACTCGTTGTATGCATAATTTAATTTTTCATCCAATGAGTACCCATGTTGCATACTTTCAATGGACCCTACTACATGAAGAACATGAAATACATGAAAAAACATGATTGCAACCATTTTTTTCATGTATTTCACATTTTTCGTGTTTTAGGGTCCATCGAAAGAATGCAATATGGGTAGTCCTTGGATGAAAAATTAAATTCCACATCCAACGAGTGTTCTCTCTCGAAATTTGAGCAAAATCATAAAGAGATAAGCTAAACACACAAGTTGGAAAAAAATAGTTTTTTTATTTTATTTTTTCCCTCCAAAATTTTGATGATGTAATGTAATCTTATTTTATTATTTCCATTAATATTTTATAATATTCCTTAGAAGGCCCATTTTAGATCTCAAATTTCTCTAATGCATCTCATTGCTTCATTTCCTAGGAATAGTTAGAACACCATAAAGACCATTATTTTTTAATAAACAAGTACTATCATAATTAACATGCCAAATCTTGCATGTCTTGAGAGAGGTATGCAGAGTCCTGTGCATGAGTAAATGTTCCTTCCAACTTCAATACTCTTTATCTTCTACTCTATTTATGAAAACCATGTTGTAATATGATTTCCTTATTTACACTTTTCCATCAAACAAATGAATAAAGTGGCCTTGCCGGAAAATTTGAACAAGGGAAAACATATTCATTCACAACTTTGGAAGTTAGAGTACATCATGTAGAAGAAAAATACGGAGTTCGGGTAGTTTAATCCTAATAGTGCCGAGTCTTGAGGTCTTGAGACTTGACATTTGAGTAATCCGTTAAGGAGATACCCTGAAAATACAATAAAAAATAGTTTTTTTCTTTTCTTTAAAAAATCATAAAACTTGTTTTATTATTTTAACTACTATTTTATTATTTTACGTAGGAGACCCATTTTAGACCTCAAAATTCTCCTAAGGCATTTTCATTGAAATCTTTAAAAAAACCATTCTGAAAGGTTATATGATAGGTTGCACCTATATCAAGCAACCATGTATCTCTCTAAAAATCAAATGAAATTAGATATTTAGTTATTCCAATATTGCAATGGGAAACCATATAATGACAAAATTCATGTGTTTTACCTTTAGGTGAATATGATGTTTTACCAGTGACATCCCATGGTTAATATTACTCAATTGTAAATAAATTGTAATTAATTAAATGGCTAAGAGAGGGACATAGATTCTAGTGCTTGAGGAAGGAGATTACTTGAGGGAATGATTGTTTTAAATGTCAATCCTGGTTGGTTGAAAGGGTATGAATGGGATGATTGTGCAATAAGTGTAACAAATAAGAAAAGGACAGACCCAAGTGTCCCTAGCCTCTAATAGCAAGCAAGAAAGGAAAAACAAATTAAATACATGCATGGGATGCGTTGTCAGGAAGTGGACTATTGTGAAAATGTGGGAAATATGGGAAGTTAATCTATTTGGAAAAGTAAGGAGGAACTTCATACATTCATGGATTCATACATGTGTTATGACTCATGCACACACACACATAGGCACATGCAAAGAATGAAGCATCTAGAGATGTCGTGGAAGAGTGAAAAGCTTAAAGAAGAGAAAAGTGATCTATGTCATTGGTTCAACTTGGAGCACCAGTTGAGGAATCCTTTGAGGGAGGCTTGTTGGGTAAAATATTAAAGAGGCTAGAGGCTTTCCTGAAGGCTAAATAACCCATTGGAAGCTTCAGATTGAAAAAAATATTATATTGGGAAGAATCACTCGGGTGCATGTGAGGCTGATGAACCACCAGGAGTTGCCTTAGGGGTTGAAGCTCAAAATTTTGTCTCACTGATGAACCACCTAGAGAGGTGATTTTATTCCACCTATCAGTAGTTTATCCATTAATAAACCTTCATTTTGGACTCTATAATCTTGAAAGTGAGCTAAAGTTCTTTGCATTGTGGTATGTTGGCATGGATGTGAATATTTCTGAAGAATGTGAAAGATAATGTGTGTAGCTTGTGGATGAAGGCAATGTCGCCTTTTGACATCATATTTTAGCTATTTTGATTTGCTAAAATTCCTCTAAAAGAAATCTGCCTCAAGATTTGGAATCCGGCTTGGGGTGACAACTATAAGAAATAATGTTTGTATTGTCTCTATGGTTGGGTGGATAGTTGTAGGCTCGATCTCAACCGCCAAACCTTTCAGATTATAAGATAAGTGTTACTCACACTCTTGCACTTGAATGTTTAAAATGTGTTTACAGTGTTGGCTTAAGGCTTGTATTAATATTGATTTAATGTGTTGGTTTATTCCTATGACCTAATATAGAATGTGACTGCTTCCATATTTAAGGAATGTTGATTTCCTATAAGAATTATGGGTAATTGCAGGGATTCTTGTATGCATTTTTAAGCTCATTTTATGTTATTTGTCATTTCATGGGGACGATAGATCTCCAGACTATTTTGAACTTATTCTATTCTTATTAATATTAGTCTATGAGGCTTACCAACCTCTGAGTTGTTGTAAACTTGAATTTTGTCTAAAGAGCCTCAATGGTTTTGAATGGAAAAGTCCATGTTATTTTAGTGTATTGATCACAAATTTGATTACTAAGCCTTATTTCATAATTTCAAGCTTAGAAAGGATAACAATTTACACATATGGGAAGGCCATATCCACGCATATGTATACACATATAATTTTCCATGTTATACATATGATCTCCCTTCACCCAAACATGGGATTTAATCACCTTCATACATGTTTTAATCATGACTGTGGAGCAGGGAAGGTTCTCAAATAAGAGTGTGGGGAAATACTCTCTTCATGTTGTTCACATAGTGCACTTGCTTATGCCTTATACTATTGTCCTTCCTCTTACCGAAGCGTCCTTTATATGGCACTTAGTGACAGTGGTGTATGACCTTTGACTTGGGCATTCAAAATTCAGTGCCATTGTAAACTTACCATGCACTGTGATGCCCCTAATTCATATTGCATGTGACCAAAGCCCATGTCGCAGTCTTCTGTGACACTTCACCCCAGGCTAGCTACTCCTTCAAGAGCTCAAGACAACTCGACAGTTGCATGGCCTACTCTTTGTGGCATCTATTGGGAATTTGTGCTCCGCCTTCGACGTGATCCCAAAGCCTCGTCACCCCGACCTACTCCTGGAAACGTAGTCAATGGTGGGGGCCTGTTTCACTTGGCATTCATTCTCTCTCCTTCTCGTACTCAACTAGTCCCTCATACCATGTTACCCCAACTCTGAGTCACCTCAGTGTCTCCCTCATGATCCACCATTATACCTTCTTGGAGATAGACTCTGAGGAGACAAAAAAGTTCCCATCTTCATCTCTTAATTTTTTGCGACATGGTAATAATTTTGTTACCTCGTCATTGATCAATACTTGATATGTATTTTCCATGCCTGATAGTTGCCACGTCCACCCAGTCCTTTTCATTCGAACGGATTTGGTCGACGGTTATAAGCGAAAGCACGAGATTGAAGACCTTGGGTGAGGTGGAAAGGGTTGCATGCACCCACACATGTTAAATGAATTTATATGTATGTTTTAAGTCCTCTCATTGTGCCTTATGAACTGATGAGGTGGGTCAACCCGTGACCCAGACTATGAGCGAGTCAAATACTGACCGGTCACTCATGACATGGACAATAATGAGGGCTCCACGCCATGTGACACAAATTAAATTTCCATAACTTCAATCGACCATATTTGATGATCCAAGTTGCAAATTGGGACACATTTTATATTGCTGGAATCATCTTGACGAGACAAATTCTATGGCACATTCGTTTTGAATTTCGTAAAAGTGAAATAAAACTAAAATTTAGACCCCATTTCCATGATGTGACCATGGGATTTGGTTCATCATAGTAATTTCCTCCTGCTAAACTTAATTTGGGTGAGGAATAGTAGGGGGTATGTTACAAAGTGGTATCAGAGCATCCAAGTTCAACACTTGGACTAGATGGGCTCTATCATGGGAAAAATAAAAACAAGGCTTCTTCCAAGCATTGGGAATAAGTCGGTAGTCCGTTTCAGAGTTAACAGAGAAAAGGGGTATCATATTGAATTTTATAAAATGAAAAAAACAAATTTTTAGGTGTTAAAAGCCAGTTTGTGATTGATTGATTGCCTATATGGTTGATATGCTTACCTTGTGATTTACTTATGTAGCATGGTACTACCTTAGTTTTCTTTTGGCATATTGAAGGTCTGGGTGGTCTATTACTATGACCATGGGTGCTTTTTATGCCTGTATTTTTATAGGAATGCTTGCATGGGTTGTGCAGAATTGTTTAAATGGTGTACTTTTATGCACTTGGAAAAAGTATGCATGTGAATAATTACATGGCCTGAGGAATTTTGGAAATTCTCGTGTTGCTTGTATGGCACATTGTTCTACTAATTGTATATGTATGTTTTTGTGTACATGCAATGGATAGGGGAATCTCATGGATCGTTTAACTTAAGTTGTAATGAAGAAAGTTAAGTAGTGGATAAATGCTTGTTAGAAGACACATGGCTTATGATGCATTCTCCTTATGAATGTGAAAAATTTAATAATATGTTGTACGCCAATGTGACATGTAGTTTCATAAATAACGTTATGAAGTTACATGTGCTATAACTATTGGCCTTAATAAGGAGGCTAAATCTTTATGAAGAATTTGAACGACTGATGTAAAATGATAATGGTGGTCTCAATAAAGAGGTTGATTATAATTACTCTATTAGTATGGATCAAATATAGAATTCCAACCTTTGCAATTGCATGATGATTGATATGACACACACACACACACACACACATATATTGAGAGAAAGCTTATGCAGATGTTAAGTTGGTTGTTATATATAGCTTATAACAATCCTATGCATGTGTAAACAACTACAAGACAACATGTTGACTTAACTTGGTAAGATGACCACTAGTTTATGTATTTTTATTTCATTAATGAAATGATAGTTGAGTGTTTGTGGAAAAACATGGGAGGAATAGAAGACTTGAGGACTCAACTTAGGGAATATGAAACTGAACTCAGGATCCGTAAGGAAAAGATATGTAAACTTAACAGGCAACAACAAGAACTGGCTGAGTGGAGTTCTGAACTACAAAATAATTTGTAGGAATTGACATATAAAAATGAATCCTCAAAAAGGGAAAAGCACATTGGTGGGAAGAGGCCATGTGAGGCTTAAAAGGAGAAGAGTATATTTCCTTGTTGATATTGCAAAAAAAAAATCATCTGAGAAAGGATTGTGCCTGAAGGAATAAAAGAAAGAAAATAGCCCCTGTGAGACACAAGGACATAAATCAACAATGCAGGATGTTGAGAAGGAGGAGGGCGCATTTCCTCATGCTCCTTTACATGTATTGAAAATACCCCTGATGAATTATTGGGAAATGTAGACTTCAAGGTTGTTGCGAACCTTGTAAAGAAGTCTTGAACTGATTTTGGTGTGTGAATATACATATATAAATGTGCACACTTGTATGATGGATGGAAGTTCCATGAATACAAGACTCATGGGGATTAAATTGATTTTGGGGACTTTTTTTAAAATTCTTATGTGTTGTGGCTTTAATCTATTGACTTTGGGTCGATATATTTTGATTGTACATTTGTGCATGACCATGTTTTTCTGTCAAAATTTTCTTTTGTGATTATGGTTGTGGTTTCCTTTTTTGTATTGGTTTTCCTCGCCTTCATTTTTAAAATTTTCCTTTTGAATGTTATGCTCGGGGGCTTGAGGAAACTTGTTGGGTGTGACAGTAAAGCCACAGAGATTTGGTAAGAGAGATAAGGAAATCAACAAATAATAAAAATGAAGAGAGACTTTGTGTGTGAATAAAGCGCGAGGATGAAAATAAGAGAGGCTAGACAATTTCCTGTGCAAAAGTGTAATATAACACAATAACATGGTGAAGAAGGCAACAAGAGAAATTCTGGAAAAATGATTCATTTGGCTAATGCATGTCTTGCTTAAACAAAGACATTTATCTCAAAACTGAATTTCTTAGATGAATATCAATACATATTTTATGTCCATGATTAAGTGGACAACACTATGATGGCCAAGTGGTTGGTTAGTCCATGGGAGGTAAGGACAATAACATGGAAGTCATGAGAATGGCATAAGGGAAGTTATCTTAACCTTCACTCGGATTGCATAGGTAATTACGTCTTGTATACATGATCATACTGATGAACATATATATATGAAAATTCCATTTTTTTTGCCATAGTTGTTAGGGGTCATTCTTGTGGAAGAATGATTGTTTCAATTTATTTAATGCAGATGTGAATGGGATAGAAAGGCTCCTAGATTTATGAGGAATCAAGTGGTAAAAAGTAGCGTTGACTGATTATGAATTAAATATCATGTGAATATAATTATTATAGTGTTCCCATGTTTATATTATGAACAGGGGATGTTTAAGTATATATCAACAGAAGGAAATCAATTTGATTTTTGGCATGCTGGAACAAGAATGGATAAACCATATATCCTAGATTTGGATTGTGGATGCACGTGTTGAAGTGTGGGAAAGACACTAGAGGCGGTGTTGCCTGGTGTCTAGGGATGGAGATGGTGCGACCTGTATATTTTCAACATTGTTCTGTACATATCATACTATGCCATGTGCATTGTGTATGTGTTGTGATGTATATGTGTATTCATTGTGTTGTATCATATGCGTATGTGTATGTGTTGTCTTTTACATTGTGTATATGTGCATGTTTTGTGTAATGTGTTTAGGACAAGCATGTATGGGACTGTCTAGGCCTATGTTGATTAGGATAGGTAGATTTCCCAGAATGGGGGTTTCCCATGCATGTGAAGGGGTGGGATGCACCTATATTCCTGTCAATAAAATCCTACCTGGTTTGGTAGTGCCCATATTCATGGGGTAGCGATTGGGCTTATTAGTATTTATTTGTTACTAAGTGTTTGTCTAAGGCTTAACGGATCACTTAGTAAATTTGAAATCGAAGAGTAGATACGAGAAGGCATTGGGCGCTTGTTGGGTTTGGAAATCAATCTAGTGTGTGTACATGGTCAATATAAGAGAAGTAATTAGGTGCCTACTTGGTTTGGAAAACGATCCAAACATTATTTAATTCTCTGATTTATGATGATTTGGTTTATGATCTAACCCGGTTTCGATGTGTTAGGAATCAATATAAATTTCAAGTTTGCCTCATGGATAAGTTACTAATGAGGTATAATTTAAATTTATTACAATTCCTCTATGAGTGTCTAATGGAAATTATGTGCTATGATGTAAAAAAACATGGATTTTCCCGTCTTGGGTGGTTGAATTTGGATGCAAGATTAATATCAGTAACAATGAATGAATTAAAACATGCAACAATATGCTAGTAAAATATTTAAGGAATGGAGTCATTGTGGGACACCGGTACCCAATAGTGTTCATTGATTTCCATGAAGCATGCTATGATCGATATGATAGTTTTGAGGCAGGGACATGCCTTGATTTTGAGACCCCTCTGATGAGAGGAAGACTTCCCAAGAATGAATCAACTAAGGGATTGGGAAGCCGAGAAGGGGATGTATGAAGGGAAGGCCGATAAAGAAATATATATATATATATATATATATATATATATATATATATTGGTCATGACCATAGCATATTGGAATTAGAAACACATTGGGGATGTGCCCGGAAACAATGAGCTGGGAACTCTTCGTTGAAGGAAAATGGAGCGCAAGATAACAATGTTGGACATTGGAGGTAGGCAGCACTCCAAAGAACATGAAATAATTCAAGTTGGATTGAGCTTAACAAAGGCACCAAAATATTTTAAAAAGGGCCATTGGGAGATGGCTAAATTAATCAATAAATTTTTACTGAGTGGTTGGGTGAGCCACTGGGCATATAAAATGTGTTGTAAAAGTTGAAACAAGTTGTGTATATAAAGCTCCATCATAAAAAATTCTTGGTTTAAAAACATGTTTTTGTTGTATATGGTTATTGAACACCAAGGAAAGTGTCCCCCAACCCAAGGGGGAGGGAACTGTGATATCCCCTGGTTAATATTCCTCCTTTGCAAATAAATTGTAATTAATTAAATGACTGAGAGAGGGACATAGATTCCATTGCTTCAGGGAATGGTTGTTTTAAATGATAGTCTTGGTTGGTTGAAAGTGTCTTAATGGGTTGATTGTGCAATAAGTGTAACCAACAATAAAAGTACAAGCCCATGTGTCCTTAGCCTCTAACAGTAAGCAAGAAAGGACAAAAAATTTAAATACATACATGGGCTACACTTTTAGGAAGTGGATTGTTGTGCAATCGTGGGTAGGATGGGAAGTTAGTATGTTTGGAAAAGGAAGGATGCCCTTCATACATTCATGGAGTCATACATGTGTTTTGGTTCATGCACACACTCGCAAAGGAATATGCAGAGAAGGAAGTGTCTAGAGCTACAATGGAAGAGAACAAAGTTGAAAGAAGAGAAAAGTGATATTGTCATCGGTTCGAATTGGAGCATCGAATGAGGAATCCTCTGAGAGAGGATTGTTTGGTAAAATATTACAAAGATTGGAGGCTTGCTTGAAGGCTGAAGAACCCACCCGAATCTTGGGATTGAAGAACCTACTGTATTGGGAAGAGTCACTCTGGTGCATGTGAGGATGGTGAAACACTGAGAATTTTCTTGGGGATGAAGTTTTGGTGTTTGTCTCACTAATAAACCACTTGGAGTGGTGATTTTATTCCACCTATCAATAGTTTATCCACTGATGAACCTTCCTTATTATGGAATCTATTCTACTAAAAGTGAGATAAAGTTATTTTCATTGTGGTATGTTGGCACGAATGTGAATATGCTTGGAGAATGTGCAAGACAATGTGTGTGTAGCTAGTGGATGAAGACAATGTGGCCTTTTGACATCTTGCTTTAGTTGTTTTGATTGGCTAAAAGTCCTCTAAAATCATTCCACCTCAATATTTGGAATCTAGCTCAGGTGTGAAATCTAAAAGTAACAATGGTTGTAACTTGTCTATGGTTGGGTGGAGAGTTGCAGTCTCGATCTCAGTTGCCAGACCTTTTAGATTATAATATAAGTGGTGCTCAAGCTCTTGCACTTGAATGTTCAAAATGTGTTTACTGTGTTGTCTTAAGTCATGTATTCATATTGATTTAATGTGTTGGTTTATGCTTGTGACCTAATATGGAATGTGATCTCTTCCATTGTTGACGAATGTTGATTTCCTATAAGAATTTTAGGTAATTGCAAGGATTCTTGTATGCATTCATAAGCTCATTTTATGTTATTTATCTTTTCATGGGGTCGGTAGATCTCTGTACTATTTTGAACTTGTTTAATTGCAGGATTCTTGTATGCATTCATAAGCTCATTTTATGTAGATCTCCAAAATGTTTTGAAAATTTTCTCTACTTGTTACTATCAATCTATGAGGCTTACCGAACTTTGAGTTGTTGTGAGATTGAATTTTTTCTAAAGAGCATCAGTAATTATGAATGGATAAGTTCTTGTTCTTTTAGCCTATCGTTCACATAATTGACTATTAAGACTTATTCCATAATTTCAAGCTAAGGAAGGATAACAATTTACACGTATGGGGAGGCCATATCCACGCATTTGTATATACATATAATTTCCCATATTATACAGAGGCACTCCCTTCACCCAAATATGGGATTTAATCCCCTTCCTACATATTTTAATCATGCTTGTGGAGCGGGGAAGGTGCTCAAATAAGAGCGTGGGGAAATACTCTCTTCATGTCGTTCACACAGTGCACATGTTTATGCCTTAAGGCTTATACTATCATGCTTCCCCTTAGTGAAGCCTCCTTTCTATGGAAATTTATGATAGTGGTGTATAACCTCTGACTTCAACATTTAAAATTCAATGCCATTGCAAATTTACCATGTGCAATGATGACCCTAACTCCTATCGCATGCTACCAAGGCCTATGTCGCAATCTTCTAGGACACGTCACCCTAGCATGGCTACTCCTTCAAGTGCCTATTACATCTCGACAGTCACATGGCCCACTCTCTGTGGCTTCTATTAGGCGTTTGTGCTACGCCTTCCATGAAAGAAAGAAAGAAAGTATTTTTTACGTCCACGAGGCTAAATGGACGTTAAAAATAGCCTATGGGACAAATTGCTTCTCCATCTGGCTCTTGTATTCGGCCCTTTTCCTGTGAATTTTTTAAATAAATTCTCCCAGATTCTCGACAAACTCTTCGTTGAATAGATTATTCCAAGAACTAGCTGCCATAATACCTGCATAATTTTCCCTTCTGTCTTTGAAGGCCTCACATTCTAAAATGAAATGTTTTTCTCTTTCCACTTTTCTGAAAGAGAAAAAAATACATACTCTTTCCTCCCACATTTCTTTTGGCCTTTTCCAGCGCCCTATTTCACAATGGAGTTGATGAGAATTAGTCCTTAATTAAGCAATAAGAATTTTAGATCTCCAAGAAATATTGTCCCCTATGTACGCCTTTTGCTGATGGTTATGAGTGGGTTTAAACTCTTCAATGTAGTACTTCTTATTTCTCCCTAGCTCTTTCTCCCAAGTACGTTTGTGGAACTTATCCATAACAAATTTTTTTATCTCTTTACTATTTGCAGGACACGTGCTCAAGCAAATACCCCATTTACTAAACCATTTGTTATTTTGCCGCATCCAAGTCTTCTTTCTTTTGCAAAATTTGTCACTAAACACAACCTCAAGCCATCTACCCTCTTCCATTTGCTCAATTTTTTTCAAATACCTTATGACTCGCACCGGAGCAATTGCTTCAATAGGAGCAGCCCCTGTTTCACTTAACAAGATAGCATAAGGAACTGCACTTTTAATTTTGAATTTGTTTGTAATCAAACGCTTCTGAATTTTCTCAATTTGTTTCCACTACATCTCAGTTGTGCTACTGGCCCACAGTTCACAACCATAGAGAATCATCAGAATCACTAGAAGCCCAAAAAGAGTTAGAGTGGTTTTCCAGTCCCACAACTCTGCCTCTCTACACCTGTCTTGAAGAGCATAAAATTCTTTACACCCCCCTAAAGTTCTTTTCTTTCTACAACCATCCCAACTTAAATTTATGTTGAAGTCAATTTTGAGGTATTTGTAGTCTGCAACTTCTTCCAGAATGTTGCCTTCAAAGTAGAGATTATGTTGGTTATGCCTTCTTTTGTTAGAGAAAACCACTACTTTCGTTTTGCTAATATTGACTTGCATCCCCACCCTTCTACAAAAATTCTCAAGGGAACGTAAGTGTTCTTGCAAACCAAGAGCCGATTAGCAATCAATATAAGGTCATATGCATACAAAAGAAGCCTTATAACGAACTTGCCCAAATGGATATCGTCAACCCCTTGCGAATTTAGCCACTCTTCAAGCTTGTCAATATATAACCCAAAAAAGGGTAGGAGACAATGGGCAACCTTGCTTGACCCCGATATCACTTCTAATACTTTCATAAATTCCTACTGAAGTTCTAATTTTGACTTTCACCTCTTCATACAACCTATGCACAGACGTTCTCAAATGCCTGGGAACCCCGAGTTCCTCCATTCTTCCCCAAAGCTTATCCCTAGGAACCATGTCAAAGGATTTTCTGAAATCAACAAAGCAACCAAAAACTTCTTCCTTTTTTTCCCAAACTTTTTCAATGATGTGCCTTAAAGTTATACAATGATCAACTGTGGAATGTTTAGGTATAAAACCTACTTGCCCTTTAGCACATTTATCTCTTTCTTCTACCCACTTGCTGATTTTCTTTTCTAACATGCTTCCAAATAACTTTGCAAACAAGGGATTTATCATTATGGTTCTATGATTGGATGGATTATTGACATCACCACTCTTGAAAAGAGGTATTGCCATACTAGTTGTCCAATCTGTGGGGAACCCCTGCTGTATGATGTTGTTGAAAAATTTTGATGTGAGGTGAAAGAATTTTTAAGCTCCACTTTAGATACTCTGCTTGGAGTTCATCTAAGTCTTTTGTTTTTCCAGCGCCCAACTTCTTGATACCCGTCTCTACCTCTTGCACCGTGAAGAGTTTTGTGTCTATGTTGACCAAGGGAGGAGGGTCAACCTTGGGATCCTGCTCATAAAGTTGTCTTGCATAGTCGAACCATTTAAAAGATGTAATGTTGTTTTCATTTTGCACCTTTTTCAGTTGGAGCTCCTTCTAGAATAATTTGGGGTTATTTTTTCCAAGGAAGATTAGTTCTTCTTTCCTTGAAACCATGAAAATAGCCTTTTTTTCTTTCTTACTATGTGAGCTTAAAACCTTATCACCCCAGCCTGCTTTTGTAAACACACTCGCATTTCCTTCTGAGAATCTCCTTTCGAGATGATGCAAGCAACAATGGGGGTCTGTTTCATTTGAAATTCATTCGCTCTCCTTTCTGTACCAAATGGGCCCTCATGTTGAATCACCCCGACATCTCCCTCGCTACCCACCATTATACCTTTCGGGAGACAGACTTCGAGGAGATGGGAAAGTTCCCGTCTCCATCTCTTAACGTTTTGTAGCATGGTAATAAGTTCGTTACCCCGACGTTGATCAATACTTGACACGCCTTGTCCATGCCCGCTAGTCGCCACATCTGCCCGGTCCTCGTCATCTCGACGGTTTTGGTCAATGGTTATAAGGGAAATATTGGGATTGAAGAGTCAGGGTGAGGTGCCAACGGTGGCCCACAATTGCGCATGTTAAATGAATTTATATGTATGTTTTGAGTCCTCCCATTGTGCTTTATGAGCCAACGAGATGGGTCAACCAATGACCCAAACTATGAGCGAGTCCACGGTAACAGGTGACTCATAACGTGGACAATCACGAGGGCTCCACGTGGCATCACACTATTTAAATTGCCATGACTTCAATCGGCCATATTTGATGATCCATGAGTTAGATTGAGACAAATTTTATATCATCGGAATCATCTCGATGAGATAAACGCTATGGCATCGTTCCTTTTAAATTTCATAGAGGAGAAAGAAAACAAAAATTTAGGCCCCATTTCCATGATGTGACTATGGGAGTCGAGTCATCATAGTAATTACCTCCTGCTAACCTTAATTTGGGCGAGGAATAGTAGGGGGTATGGTACATTACTTTCTCCTTCTTTTTGGTTATGGTTAACTTTGATTCTCTACCATGGGATTTTCCATGTTTTCGGATCATGTCCATCTCTACCATAGTGAATGTAGACAAGATTAGGTCTTTCTCCTTGATGGTGTTTAGCTCCCTGCCTCTAAAATTCTTTCTTCTGGGTCCTCTTTTATTGCCAATTCCTTTTAGAGAATCATGTGATTGATTCTTCCCTTTCTAAGCAAGGCCCACTACTTCAAGTGACTAATTTGTTGCCTTCCTCTTCCCAAAATCTTTCTCTTGTTTTGTGAACTTCTCCACCAAGGAGTAAAAAATAAGTGACTTTAATTGCTCATTAGCTTGCAAGGATTCAAGATAATGAGAGAATGTGGGGTAGAGGGCCTTGACAAAGGTTCTGAGAAGATTGTTCACCCTAATTTTAGTGACATCCACATCATGCATAATGGCTCTAATTTTAGAGATAGATCCATGGGATCACTGTCTTTCAATTCAAGATTGAAGAGTTTAACCATTAATTGAACAATCGCCAATTCTATATGAGTCCTATAGATCTTTCAATTTCTTCAATACTCCATAAGCATTTGTAATTAGAACTATATGATGACTTGCCTTTAATTACAGAGTAGCAATCAAGGTATAGGCTTTATCGTCTTGTTCTCAACTACTAGCTCCTTATTTGATGTGGGCTTGGTGAGTACATTTCCTCCTCTCCTACAAAGATGCCTTTCTATAAATCATTAAAAAAATAAAGTGTTTCTAGAACATTCTCCGTATTACCCTTTGAGAGTCAGCACTACGTAAATAGTGGAGATGGGGGAATGCATCCTCTACACCAGCCGTCTATGAAAAATCTCATGTAATAGCTCCAAAACTTGCAGAAAGAATCAAAGAATAAATCAAGATATTCTTCTACGGGATCAAAATAGCATTTAGTTCTGCGGTTTACACGGTGAACAAATGATTCACATGCATAATGAGATGATATTGTTGCCGAAGTGGGGAGTTGGAAAAATAACACTTATACAACATGTGATGTGAATACAACAGATGTAGAATTTGATAGAACAATGCTTACAGTTGTACATGAACATGTGATGTGAATACAACAGGTGTAGAATTTGATAGAACGATGCCTACAGTTGTGCATAGGTCAAACAGAAATCGTGAAAACTCTTTTAAATCAGGCCAAAATAGAACTCGGCGTCATTGGATTTGTCTACCAAAAGTTGGAAGAGAAAAATTCAAACTTCTTCAAGGCATACTATATAGAATATTCGAACCATAATTTTCATTTCTATACCGTTCATCAAAAGCCCAAGATATCCAGATCAAAACAATATACATGAGGTTACAGAACATTGAATAACCAAGCCAAAGGACAATTACCAACCTACAACTCTCATTTTTGGGTTGCTCACGCAGATAGTCGAACTGGCCGCATTTATTCACGAGGCTACAGTAACAATCATCATACTCGTGCAGATAACCTTTTTCTGTGGACATGTTCCAGTGTATCGAAGTTTAAAACTACCTGCATGGAGGAAAAGGATCACGAGAAGGTTGTTCCAACGACCCCATGTATGATAGGCTATTCTTTTCCTCTCCATGTCATTTGGTTAAACTGCAAACCAACCTTGGCAGTCAACAAGAAGAAGAACATTTCCTTAGCCCACCAAGATATACTGTACAATATAAATTGTTTTGTCTAGTGATGTTAGAAGAGAAGCTCCCAATCTCCATTAGTGACAATAACGGGTCTGTCTCTGCATGTAGAAAGGTTTTAAGAAAATGCCAAAACTACAATAGTGAAACTGAACCAGATTCACCACCGTTGGGATTGAAACTGACGACCTCACAATTGTGCAAGCACTGAGCACCAAAAATTACATACGCGGATTTTGGGAGGAGTGGGCCAAATCTAGCAATGGAAAATGAGCAGGGAAACATTTATGTTAGTTGGCCGAGGGACATGCTTTTAACAGGCCAAGCAATGAGCAGGTTGAACCACTCAAAGCGGGGCAGATGTATCTAAATCTAGCTTTGATTACCATGTTAGGTCAAGTGAAGTAACTCCCAGGTTCTATTTATTTTCCATTAATCAAGAATGTATATATATATTGATTTTCCATTGATTTGACCTTTACTTTCAATTTATAAATTCTAATGTCTTTTCCTGTTTTAACTCTTGGGATTTCTCATATTTACAAAATATTTATAATTCATCAAATCTCTATTGATTTTTCATTGATTTGACCTTTATTTTCAATTTATAAAGTTTAATGGCTTTTCCTGTTTTAACTTTTGGGATTTTTAATATTTTCAAAATATTTATAATTCATCAAATTTCTAGGGATTAGGTGTCTAACACGTTTGAAGTAACTTGGAATAATTTTAAATGTTTTAAGAAGCCCAACAACTTGGTTTCTTTGCTCAAAGTCTCTTTTGAGTTGTCTCCATTATAGATCCATGTTAACCTTGGTTTTATCAAAGGACAAGAGGGATCAAATCGCTTGAAGTGCAAACCTATTTTAAAGTGCAAAAATTCAAGCAAGATTTGCACCTTAAGGGAATTGATCCCTCTCACGTGATAAAACCAGAGTTAACATGGATCTATGCTAGATGCTAGTTATATGAATATACATACACACCATGTGTGAACTCCATGTTGACCATGGAAGAAATTACACTTATTCTTCATTTTGAGCAACAAACTAATAAAATACTTTAACCATATGATTTTTTATATATAGTAGTCATTAAAATATTTTGGACAACATATCTATTGAATTATTTTATTTATGACACATTAAAATGTGTTTTCCTATTAGTATATTTTTAAAATACACATCTTTGTATTAAACATTCAATAAATTACAAATCCCCCTCATGCCTTGAATTAAAAAGCATAAGAACTCTCTCTCTCTCTCTATATATATATATATATAGAGAGAGAGAGAGAGAGGAAGGAATGGTTGGGAACACCCCCACCCAGGTTCAATTTCGGAGCTTTGATGTAATGGCTTGTAGCCATGTTGTTGAAAATAAATAGTCCATGTCAATCCCATATTGAATAGTAAAGAAATTTCCCATCTCCCTCCTACTAAAAAGTAGAAAGTATCTCTAGACTAAATTCGAATTTGTTCACTTTCAATTACTTTATTTCACTATATAAAGGTGGTGTAAAATTAAGTTGGAAATTGAAATATTTTATTCGTAGCTGAAATAAATTGGGCTGTAGAGCTCCTCTGGGCACAACTAGGTGTCTAACAGGCTTGAAGTAACTTGAAATAATTTTTAAATTTTTTAAGAGGCACAACAACTTGGTTTCCTTGCTCAATGTTTCTCTTGAGTTGTCCTCATGACTTCCTTTTTAATGTTGATTTGGTCCTTTCATTAGGGGAATTTTGAGGTCTAAAATAGGCCTCCAAAGGAAAATAAAATAAAAATAATAAAATACTAATTATGGATTTTTAAAGGAAAGTAAAGAAAACTACATTTTTATTGTATTTTCAACTTATCTCCTTATATGTTTACTCAAATTTCAAGTGTTTACACTCTTTGGATGGGTAATTATATTTTGCATCCAACGAGTACTCACTTTTCATATTTTAGATTCATACTGAGAAAAACTTAAAATACATGAAAACCATGTTTGAAACACGTTTTTTAATGTATTTTAAATTTTTCTATGTGGATATACTCAAAATAATGCAAAGTTGGTGCTAGTTGGATGTGAAATCTAATTTTGTGTGCAACGAGTGTACACACTTGAAATTTGAGTAAGCCCACAAGAAGATAAGTCAAAAATATGTTTGAAAAAATAGTTTTCTTCTTTTCCCTCCAAAAATATTTTCCCCTGGGGATGATATTATCATCTTGAATCCTATTGATTCTCTTAAAGTTAATTTTGTTGGTAAATTTTTATTTTAAGACCTATTTTTACCTCAAAATTCCCCTAATAAAATTGATTGGAAATGCATTTTTACTTTTTGCTTGCTTATTTGATTTTTGATTGAGTAATTCAACTTTTTCCTTCATTAACTTGGTCCAAAATTTACTTTAATTTTCTTTAAAAACTCTTCTATCTCTCACATATGTGATTTTCCTCTTGAAAAAATAGCCCCAAGTGTAGATCTTCAATGCCTTGCTTGATTTGACCATTTCGGAACATGAACTATCTTGTAAAAAAAATTCTAGAAGACTTTTTACCTTTCATGCCCCATTTGACCAAGATTTGACCTCAAAATTCCCTCTAGAAGACCACAAGTGCCACATGTTGGAAATACTGAGAGGGGGTTGAGTCAATATTTCTTTTCAATTTTTAATTTTATGCTAGTTAAGATCAATTAATAAATCATAACACAAAAATGTACAACAAAAAAATAATTTTATTAACAAGAATGGAAAAAACTTGAATCCTCTTTTTACAACAATTTAAGTACAGTAACACATCAGGGATCCAACCTTAGATGAAGACTCCAATGTTCAATCAAACTAGGCTCCAACTTGTACTATACCACCAAGCACCAACTTGGTTTACTTGAGGACTCCAATCCTCTAGGGCTCCAACCCTCTTATCTGACTAAGGCTCCAATCTGGTCTTCTTGAGGATTCCAATCCTCTAGGGATCCAATCCTTTACTTCAATTCTTCAAGATAAGGTACATGTACTATTTCAGGACTTCCAATATAATTTGCAACAAGTCTTGATAAAATCTTCAAAATTTCCTTCAACAATGCCCTCTATTAATCTCCAAGGTACTTGGTTCATCAATGACAACTTTAGCAACCATAGAAGGTGTCACCAAGACTCTTCATGATACCCAAACAATTTCCTTCAAAGCCACTCCATGATGGCTTCAATCATGCATAAAGGTCTCCAAGAATGACTCCAAGATCAAGTTCTACAAGTATTCAAGAGGTCTTCAAGATGTCTTTAATAAGTTGTTCCAAGAGGGTCCAATCAATACTCAAAGTATGCTCCAAATCCGATCTTCAAAATGGTATGCACACCACTCTTACAATGTCCTTCAACAAGTTGCTTCAATAAGACTTTAAGTGGTCTTAAAAAATGCGCAATAATGATGCCTTCGATGGATCTTTAAATCAGCCCAAGTCTTCACAAAACTTGCCCAAATAATAGTTTCCAAAACCTTCAATAGTCTACTTCAAGATGATTGTCCTAAATATTAGCACAAGTCTCTAAAACACTTCAATGAATCCTTCAAGGTGTATTTAAGACAATGCTCCAAAGTAATTGCCCCCAATGCTAAACCATGTTTCTTTCTAGTTTCTTATAGGACTATTCCAAAATGTCTACAAAATCCTGCTTCAAAATATTTTCAAGGGATTCTCCAAACACATAAAGATAGTGCTTCAAAATGCCTCCAAAGTCTTCCCAAACTGTCTCCAAGGGCTACTTTAAAAAGGTTTTCTATGTCAAGAAGAGATGCTCCATAGGTCTGTTGATGTTTTGTATTGGTCCAAGCTATTTTCCATAAATATAAGCTATCGTGTTCATGGTTACCATAGTTCTTAGGCCACATTGTCCAACGAATCTGAGTTATTAATATTCTACAAAGATATCAATATTCCACAGGTATGAGTTTCAGTGGTTCAAAGAAATGTACTCCATAGAGTGCAAAGAATGCCTTCAATGGTCCAAAAATTTGTCACTGCATATATGATTTTAAATGCTTCCATAGGTCCAAAAAATCCCACTATAGATCTAAGCTAAAACTAGTTCAAACTCTTTCACAAATCCACTAATTTATTTTTGAAGAAGAAGCCAAAAAAGGTATGAAAAGGTGCGAGATTTCTTCTTTGTTGTGGGTCCATACAATAGTCACATGCTCTATTCTATGTTTGTTGTTACTAATCCAAATCCTTCTTGTGACACAGGTTTGAGGTTTACACAGTATATGGATCAAGTCCCAATCATGGAATCTTCACCAAAATTAATCCTTTCTAGTCATTTTCTTTTTCTTTTTTCAGATCGATTTCTTTTTATATTTCTTGACCAAATTTCATTGCTAAAATGAGGAGCACGACTAGGTATTTATAGTTGTTTCAATATATGAAAGGTCGTAACTGTTGGGAGAGTTGTGATAATTCGGGTGGGACTACTTGCAAATCGATTCCAAACACCAAAAATCCAGAGGTCAGAGTTGGTGATGGGACTTGTTTTCATATTGCTTGTATCCTCCTACACTACAGGCATATGGGTGACACCTCTAGAGATTTGAAAAAATGTGGGACTACTTGGAAATCGATTCCCTACTCTACTCTACTAGAAATAGAAAAATTGATCAAGTGTATGAATATTTCCAGTGTAACCATGTGTGTAACAGGAGTAAAAATATATTCATGCTTAGTTCTGAAAAATATGCATTAAAACACATCAAAGCATGAGAAACCAATTGTTTTGAAAATGCAATTAAGAAATAAGGTGATTTGATCCTTGATTAGAACCATCTTTCAATAAGGCCATGACATTCTTGGTTCCTTTCTTGGTTTAAATCACTTTGAATATCCTCATTTATTATGAATTCATCAATCTTATATTCTAGTTGTTTCTCTCCATCAAAGTATTGCATGATTCTTTAGTCCCTTCAACAGATTGACAAGAGGAATCAAAAGAGACTTGAAGATCTTCTTGTGGAGGTGGAGAGGTAGACAAGTTTTTTGAACACGTTTAAAATACTCTTCCCGAGAAACAGGTATCCCAGTTGTTGCTAGGATTCGAGAGAGTTATTGGAAGAACATTCTTCAAACTCCTTAATTGTCTGTGAATTACTCCAATTGGTCGATAATTCTTGTTGTGCACACAGATTAGTACAAAGTATCGATTTTTTTTTTGAAATTTAATATGCAAAATGCTTTTGATATGCTTTTAATCATGCATCTAAGAATTAATGCAACTATAATGAGTTTTCTAAACTTCAAAACAAACACCTATGTATACCTCCTAGACAACGACACCAAAATTTTGGGTGATCTAATTGCGATTTAAAGCCCTGTCATTTAATTTTCAATCCATGGTTTCGTAAAATGATGAGGTATACATGTAATATATGTACTAAGTGGTTATCTTTCAGATTATATTAATCTAATGCAATTAAAACTAATTAAAAAACATAATAAATTAGTCCAATCCAAACCAAATCAAACCAAACATAAAGAAATTGAAATTACACTTGCATAAATAATATCACTCTTGCAAAATTGAAATCACACCACACTTTTATAATTGAGATCACACTTGCAGAATTGAAATCACACCACACTTGAATAATTGAAATCACACCTGCTGGAAAGTAAATCATGTCTCTTACTAAAAGGAAAAGGCACACTTGCATAGAATAAATTAAATAACAAAACTATACTATGTTACCAATATGTACAAAGATATGCAAATTGTGGTTGATGGGAGCCCTCCATTCCTTAGCAAGCACAATAACTCAACTATCACATCTTGGACATCAAAATAGCAGTATGTATTTCATAAATATGAAGTTACAAGATATTGCAAGAATTCTCTCTCCTCACTTTACAAATCACATCTTGGATGGAACTTTAAACCTCCAACTACAAACTAACAACTAGCTACATCTAACCTCTAACCACTAGCTCACAACATACAATTAACAACTTAAAATTGACAACCTACATTTTTTTACAACCCTTTGTATGAAGGGTGCACTCCTATTTATACAAAAATTGAGGATAACTATACAATAAATATAGATCCTTAGATCTCTCATAAATCCACATCTATCTCTTGTGGTTACAACCAATCTCCTAAAAATGTAAGATACATATCCTCTAAAAATTCTCTTATCCATGATTCTTCTCCTTTGAATTTGCATAGTTGATGATCCACATCCTCTAGAAATATTCCACAAATCATTATGAGTTGGAATTTGAAATTCGAATTTGTGGTTGGATGGCCAAATATGACCCTTCTAGAATCTCCAAGTAGGCCTACAATATCACAAACTCATAACAATTTTAGATATATATGAAAACATGTTAATTTCCTAATATTTAATCACAAATTCACTTAAAATAGTTAAAATTAATGACTTGGAAAACATTAATCTTAAACCCAAATGGTAATGAATATGGTTACTTAATGTAAGGATATGGGGTTATAGAATTACAAAATGAGGGTAAAATGATGGAAATGAAGGTGAAATTTGATGAAATTTTGGAGGCCCAACAAGAGCCTTAAGGATTCTAAATTGAAATATACTACTATGGAGAAATAAGCTTATGATTTTGTACAATCATTGAAACATTTTAGAACCGATGTATAATACTCTAATAATATTATGTTTTATGTCCCTCACTCGGTTGTAAAGGATATTCTAGCATAAGAATATTGTATAGGAATTAAAAAAAAATTGGTCTAAAAAATCCAAGAATATGATATAGAAGTAAAATTAAGAAATATAGTGAAGGGAGAAGGTTTGGCACTGATGTTAGTTGAAGGGAATTATGTCAACTTGAGAATGGTGAATGGTACATTGATTTCATATATTTGTTGAGAAATTTTTCATGTCCTAATTGTTTGATAAGTCATAAGAGAAGGGACATCATATTGAAAGATACAAACTATTGTGTCATCTAGTGATCTGAAAATGGAAGTACTTGAAAATGTGTGCAAGGTATCCATTTCCATTTAATTAAATGTGTGCAAAAATATCCATGTCTTGCTAATTAAACAAAGTGTTTTTGGTAACTTTTTATGAGTTTGTGTGTGAGGGAAAGTTAATTTAAATTGTTGTTTAACATATTAAATCAGAAATACACAACAAGATAACTTTAGCATAACATGACACAAATGTTTGGTGAGAATTTGTCCCCTGCTGAACCAAGCCTCCCAAAATGAGCTTGTCTTCTTGTATTAAAATGCTCCAAAATACTAATACAAATTTAAAAGTGCCTCAATAGGAAAATCTGAATGTAAATACAGATTCAGAAGACATGGAAATGCTAAAAATGCCTTTACATTTCACTAAACAATGAAAAATTACCATAAACAATGACTTCTTCAACAATGCCCTGATGGCTCTCTGACAGGGATAATTTTAGGGGCGAATTTTAGCCCAGAGGCGAATTTTAAGGGATATTAAATTTTATTAGGGCGAATTTTTTATATAAACCCCAATTTTTATAATTTAATAAAGTTAGCCCAAAAAATATTTTAAAAATAATTAATTATTTAATATTAGCCCACCAAAAAAAGGGCGCACAAAACTAAAAACATGAAATTCGCCCTGATTTTCCAGAATTTCCATGGCATTCGCCCCATTTTTTCAACCGATTTTCCAGATTTCCATGGCATTCGCCCCATTTTTTCAGTGGTACTGGTTCTGAGAGATGGCTGGGCTTTGTGCACACCGATCTTCTAAGTTCTTGCTGGCTGAGCCAGATCGAGTTGGAAAAATACAGTCATAGGAATCCCATCATGGTCCGTTAGGGCCTGGCCGAATCTCTCTGGTCCGTCACTCTCTGGTCCAGACTTCGTTAGGGCCTCCCATAGTTCGTATATAGCAGAATCGAGATACACTTCGAAGAGATGGTGTTTTGGGAGATCGCCACAGCCTACGTGCTCGGTTTCTCTGGATTTGAAACAGAAACAGTGGCTACGGACTTTCGAAATGGAAAAGATGTTGTAAGCTTATCTCCTGCGTCTGGGGACTCTGTTGCTGATGCTGGGAATCGACCTTTACATACGTTATTGATAAATATCAGAGCCTCAAGCGCATGTACAAGCTCGCTTTCAGACTCTTTCACTCATTAGGTATACCAGTGTATGTATCTGTGATTCCTATAAATGTTTCATCAGCAATGTGCATTTCCCTATCCATGTTTCCAATTTTTGCATGCATTGGGATATATCGATCGGGAAAAAGAGTGTTTCTGTTAGATCTTCCTGCTATGAATTTATCATGCCTAGATCTTCCTGCTATGAATTTATCATGCCTAGATATTCCGGGCTGTGGATCCTTCCATTCTACTTTTGATTTGCAGTCATGTTATATATTCTTCCTTATATCCACTATGAGTTTCTTTAGAAGCTTCATTCGATACTTCTATAGAATCCTTTACAAGAGCTATTCCTTTCTCTACCTTCCAGAATACCTCAATTTTCAGAATTAAGGTAAGGTGTCTGTCAGCTGGTGCTTGAAGATGCATTATTGGAACTTGACTCGCATCACTAGTGCTTAAAGATTCATTATAGACGGTTTTGGGCGGCAGCACTAACCTAGTGTCGTCTTCCATGAAATTAAGCCCTGACCTATACCATAAATATACCTCGAGGGACCATTATACTCCAAGCTTATCAAGGGAAACCATCCATTCACTCATTGCCTCTGCAACATCTGAGTTGAGTGTCTCTCACCTCCCCTGCAATTTTGAGCTTCTTTGAGTTCATTAGTAGCAGTAGGAGTTCAGTACCAACCATCATGACAAAGGAAGAAAGAAAGGAATTGGAACAGCAGGGCTTTTCATCCAAGGACTATACTGACCCGCCTCCTGCTGCTCATTGAAACTAGTGAATTCACGCTCTGGTCATTCTACAGGGCTCTGATAGCAGAATTCACTGCCACATTGATGTTTCTCTATATCACTATTGCTACTGTGATTGGGTACTCCAGGAACTCAACAAACTGTGGGAGCGTTGGGGTGTTGGGTATTGCCTGGTCCTTTGAGGGCATGATTTTCGTTTTGGTTTACTGCACTGATGGTATTCAAGGTCAGTAATGATTCCAATAAGGTGATCCATCACATATATAGTGTTAATTCTCAGAGATATGGACCAGTAGAGGCACACTGTTGTGGTTGAGATTTTTGAATTTCTTCTTGTGTTTGATCCTTGTGTTTGGTGTTGCAGGTGGGCATATCAATCCTGCTGTCACTTTTGGCCTGTTCTTAGCTAGGAAAGTTTCCTTTCCAAGGGCTATTTTGTATATGATAGCCCAGTGTCTAGGGGCCATTTGTGGGGCTGGATTGGTTAAGGCCTTCCAGAAGAGTTTCTATGATATATATGGAGGTGGGGCTAACTACGTGCATCATGGATACACCAAAGGTGTGGGTTTGGCTGCTGAAATCATTGGTACCTTCGTCCTGGTCTACACTGTGTTCTCTGCAACCGATCCCAAACGAAGTGCTAGAGACTCCCATGTTCCTGTATGTTTATATATACGGATGCATATACATCTTAGTTTTGTACATGGATGGGGGCATGGATTTTACTAAACCTGCTTTGGTTGTGTAGGTCTTGGCCCCATTACCTATTGGATTTTCTGTTTTCATGGTGCATTTGGCCACCATTCCCATCACTGGGACAGGCATCAATCCTGCAAGGAGCTTCGGAGCAGCAGTCATTTATGGCCACAAACAATCCTGGAATGACCATGTAAGTATTTAACTCTTTTTCTTTGTGGTGGTTGGGATGTTGTAATAGTTTCATATTGGCAGCACTATGCAATAAGTCAATCATTGGCTTACTGCTTTTCTCTTCTATAATTAGCTTAATACATAGTGCTTAAAATTTGCAATTTCATATTAGTGTATTGAGTTGCTGGTTTGATTTATAGTGTTTGGACACTCCAAAATTAGTATAAAGGGGAGGATCAAATAAGCTATATAGGTGTTTATGGAATTTTTATAAGGCTTATTTGTTTTCCTGGTTAGGGTTTTCTGGTGGATGTAGTGTTTTTCTGTTATGCATTAGATCTATGTACACGATCTTGTTTGTAATTTTAAAGTGTTATGAAAGACACACTAGTAGATTCCATAATGAAGAGTCTATTGCTTGTAATTTTTGAAAAATTGTTATGCTCCTTTTTCATTAAAACCAATTGGATTGCTCCAGTATTAACATTAGGGTAATTCAATGGAACTAGTATTTGCTAAAGATGATACACGAACCTTAGGAGTTTGACTGACTTCAACAGAGCAAGTATTTGCTAAAGTTGATACACAAGCATGATGAATATGATTTTGTTTGTGCAGTGGATTTTTTGGTTGGGACCTTTTTCTGGAGCTGCATTAGCTGCTGCCTACCACCAGTACATTCTGAGAGCAACAGCCATCAAGGCCTTGGGATCGTTCCGAAGCAACGCCAATGTGTAATTAGGTGACACTGGTTGTAGGTAGCAGTTGTCTGTGTTTCAGATGTGTAGGTCTACAGTAGATTAATAATTTCTATGGACTTATGTCTAGCACTGGATGAGACCAAATAGCAGCTTAGTGAAAACTGATTTGTAAAGGGTAGCTTCTTCTCTCAGGGCCTTCATCAGAGGTTGGATTGTTGACTTCTAAGAGACATAGAGGTTGAGGGAATCTGGCTTGAATCCAGTTCTGTTGCAGAAGTGATAAGAATGCTTGTAATTTCTGTAGAGGTTAGAAGTTGTGAATGAATGAACTCATAATTATACACAGTACAAGTTACAAGGTAAGAGGACATATTCAGCAGATTGATCTTAGAAAAGAAAATGATAAAGAAGACATTTATGTAGCCCTTATTTTATAATTTTGGTCAGGATGTGTGGTCAACTCTTCTCCTAGCACAAACAATTGTAATTAATTTTTCAATGGTTACTAGCACAAACAATTGTAATCTCATTTTGAATGTTGTTTCTCTGATCATTTAGTACTCATTTGTACTTTAAACATATCATGCCTTCAATCATTTCTAAACCATAGTGGCCTACATAAAATTCTCAAGGAGGCTTAGATTTCATGAGTGTATCTCTACCAGACTCTTCACAGTGTTCACATTGACAACATGAGCCCCATCAACATTCAATGTCTTCAATGATTGGAGTACTTTATCGCTGTACCAAAAATTCTCTCGTTTGGATTCTGAGGTCTTTGATAAGTGCATCTCTTCCACCAACCATACTGGCCTACCTAAAATTCTTTACACTTGTGGACAAGGAGGTTGGATTTGAAAAGTGCTGCTCTCCTCTTATTCTTCTTCTCAGTGTTTGCGTGGTTATAAACATCATTGGAGAACATGTGCCCACCCAAGAGTCAATGCCTTCAATTATTGCAATACTTTATTGGTGTACCAAAAATTCTCTTTTGGATTCTGAAGTCTGTGATAAGTCCATCTGCCCAATCAACCTTCAATGTCTTCAAGTATTGCAATAATTTACTGGTATGCCAAAATTTTCGCGTTTGGATTATGAGGTTTGTGATAACTGCATCTCTCCCACCATTTTTCTCTGCTTCCACATTCATTTCTACTGCATGGATCAAAGTTGGTAGCAGAAGGTAGGATTATATCAAATTGATTGTGTTAACCTCATTTTAAATATATCAAATTGCTTTTAAAAAAAATGAGACAATCAATAATAACAAGATTAAGATAAAGTGAACCTTGTTGTCATGGTTATCATAAGTTTATGCTGAAGAAATTATATCTTAATAAGATTAAACTTTATTAAATCAGATTCGAAAGTATCATATTATTATTAAAAGTTTCAAAATTATTTTTTTAATTAATAAAGTGTATTTTAATTTATTTTATTAATCTATCTATATATATAATTTATTTTTAAATATAAATTAGTCTTATTTATGAAAATAAAATCATATTAATATAAATTAATCATTCCATACTTTCTGTTTTTTTTGAAATTTTGAAAAACATTTAAAAGGAATTTTATTATATATCAATATTAAAATAATATGGAAAAAGGATTAATAGCTAAATTATTTTTATAAGTTATTATTATAGAGATAAGCTTTGGAATATATTAGAAAAGTGTAAGGTTCCTTTTGCATTTAGAGTTATTGTGATAAGGTTATATGAGAATGATATTGTTATGTCTAGGAATATTAAGGGTTGATAAAAAGGAATTAATTGAAATATAGAAATTAAGAAAGATTCTCCCCTATCCCTACCTTTATTGACATTCACATTGAAAAATTAGAGGCATGTTTGGAAGAATTAGCCTTGTGGTTGCATAACCTCAGCTAGATTAATCATCCCCTTTCTTCTTTACATTAGTGATATTGTTCTTACGGACATGACTCCACCTCATTTTGAGAAGCGAGGATTATTAAGGATTTTTGTTCTAGCATAGCTATGTGAGTAAACGCTAATAAAAAAGGTTGTAATAATCAATCGAGTAGTCTTTAGTGCGACTTTTTGAAGGCTTTTACGGTGACTTTTTACGGTGTAATTTCTCTAAATTATGGCAGGAATTTATTGAAAAGAGAAGTTTGATTGCTAACTTTGCACAATCGAAGTGCCTTACAGGTTTTTGAGGGTGCTGAATCCATATATAGTGTCAAAAAACCAGTTTGAATAACAAAAACCAAGATTTTACCTCAATTTTTCACTGGATTTCGGCACCTGAAACTTCAAAAAGTCGCACTAAAGACAGCTCCATAATCAATTACAAAAAGGTAATTTATGTTAATTGTGAGCGATAATAACAAATCAAAGAAATTTATACAATAAGGTCTTGAAGTCAACCTTCATCACAATTTTAACTAGAAATACAATGTTGGGAAAATGATTAATAGAAAGTGGAAAACCAATTTTTGTCTTAGGTGCAATTGTAGGTCAACAAATTTTTGGTTTTGGAAAAAAGAAGAAGAAGCTCATATTTTAGACACCTCTTCATCTTTTTATCTTATATGGAGATGAATTTTGCTGTTGCATCATCTCTATAGAATCATAAAGGGAAATTGAGAAAATCCAAAAGTTTTTTATAGTTTATGATCTTATTAAATGCAATATACCCTATCCTATCTTATAGAAGCTAGTCTTTCACCCATTGAGAGTTTTCCTATGACTAAGTACCTAATATAGAAGGACAAGACAAGTAACATGAAAACAAGTGGCTCCCTAAGATTGCTTCAAAATGCAGTGAAAATTTGGTGTGGCATAAAACTGGTTGGCATAAAGATTCTCAATCTTAGTCAAACTAGTGGAGAATAGAGGAGGCCACTCTAAAACGTGAACACCAATAAAATTACTATCGCATATAAATTAAAGTTGAAATCATGGTGTGATAATGTAGTAGAGAATAAGAGAAAAACAAAATATTAAAAATTGGTCATTAACCATAATCCAAAAGATCAAGTGTCATATTCTTGTAGCTAGTTTTAAGAAGAAAAACATCATTACCAGAATAAAAATGAACTTTGAGGAGCTTAGGAATTGAGCAAGACCTAGAATTTCATAGGATGCAAGTAAATGTCATTGTGATGTTAGAAATGTGAAGGATGAAAAACACTTCCTTTTACAATGTCTTGCTTATTCTTATTTGTGACAGGAAATGAAGTTGGATTTGATGATTTTGGGACCTATTTTCACATAGATAGCGTTTGACTAGTATTAAATGATAAATAACTAATTTAACAAGACTAATGCAAAGCATCAATGGGCTCATTCAAGTACATGAAACTACCTTGATGTATAGCTTTGACATCTTAGAAAATTTTAATGGTATATATGTTGCTTGTGTTTGGGGAATTTTGTTGAGTTTCGAGTTTTATATTTTCTTGGAAAATAATTATTGATATTTGGAAAATGTGTGATTTTATATTGGTATTGGAAACGAAGCTAGTTTTGATCTTTGATTGGAAATGAAATCATATTTGATGAAGTTGGGACCTATTTCTTTTCACATAGATAGTGTCATAGTATTAAATGATAAAGAACTAATTTAAGAAGTCTAACGCTAAGCAACAATGGGCTTATTCAAGTACATGAAATTGTGTTAATGTCTAGCCTTGATACCTTTGAAAATTTTAGTGGTTTGCTTGTTGCTTGTTTAGAGGATTTTGTTGAGTTTGAAATTAGTCTCTTGAATGCTTATGGTTCTCATATCATGCATATATCGATAGATCCAGTTATATTATTATAATAATTATTGTTTTCTTTATATATTTGGTGGTTTGAGGAAAGATATTTTATTTCCTTTCACTTTGTGGCATGATTTCGACATCTTCACCTTTTAGAATATAGTAAAATATTTTTCTTATTATAGATTTTTCTTGGAAAAGAATTATCGAGAGTTAGGTGCAAATGCACAATGTTGTGTAGCATTAGTGTGATAAATATGGGATAGTGCAAAGCATAGTTTTGAAGATTAGTCTAAGTTGACTCGTACCTAATCAACTCAGTCAAGTTGATTGTTGGTTGAACGACTAATTGTTGGTTCAATGGACAGAAGGTCTTGCAGGCACAAATACAAAAGGGAAAAATGGAGCCCATCATGGGTACTCTTTGTAATTCTCCACCACTGCTAACTTTCCTCAAACTCCTTTCCAACCTCAATATCAGTGCTAGTAGTAGCATGACAAACAACACTACGCTTAGCAGAACTAGAAGAACGTGTTTTCCAAACTACACGAGAACTACTTCCCTCATGAGTCACCATGTGCCATGCTTGGTCTCGGTGGTTCTCTTCCTTCTACTCCTGGTTCAATTACCATATCTTCATTGGAACCAACACTCCGAACTCCACTAGACAACGATTCACCATTTTGTAGTAGTGATTCGCCATTTGTACTGGTGATTCACCATGATTTTACAAGATAATATAATCTCGTGAGAGATTCGCCAAAAAATTATATATACATATTATATTATTAATAAAATCGCCTTCCATTTTTCCTATGTATCATGGGGATTCGCCTATTTTATATATATATAAATTTAGGGGGGTTCTTAAAATTATCCCTGCTCTCTGAACTCCTCTGAATATTTTTGGGTTGTAGAAGTCCTAAAAAAGTTCTGAAAACTCTTCCATTAGGTTCATAAGGTCAAAAATAGCTGAAAATGGTTTTTGGATCACCTGAAACAGTGAGGTACAACTCCAGATAACTCCATTTTCCCAATGGCCCTGGTGGCTCTCCAAGCTTACCTAAAGCTAAAATGGTTGTAAAACACCTCTACTACCTCTGGAACCTGTCCCAATGGCTCTAGAATGCTAAAAATAGTCAAAATTGGTTTTTGGTTCACCTCAAATGGTTAAGCATAGCTCAAAATAGCTCCAACTCCCTCTTGGTCCTAATGGCTCTCCAAGCTTCCCTGAAGAAAAAGGGGCTGAGTATCAACTCTAATGACTCTAAAACCTGTCCCAGTGGGTCCATAATGCTCAGAATACCTGAAATCAAAAAAAAAAAATCATCCAAAAAGGTTCAGTATTAGAGAAGTTATGACAAAAACAACATTCTGCCCAATGTCATGTCAAAACCCCACTAAAATTGGGCAAACTGCAGTTTAGCGAGACAAATTTGGTGGAATCTCTGGAATTAGGGGAACCCGCTCCAATGTTGGCAGAACTGTAAACTGTTATAATAATTGTTAGAGGGAGGGGTCACATGGACCGCCGCCCAAACCGCCTAGAAAACCGCGGTTAACTAACGGCCCACCATCCGCTATTATATAATGTGGTCACATATAGCATTAAAGTTAACGGTTGGTTGTTAACCATTTCCAAAACATTCCGTCGGTGATAGGCCCAAGGTTCCGGCCTTGTGGTAATATAACGTGTGGGGGCTGGCCCCCATTTGCCACCACCCAGATTTCATATAACGTTTAAATAAAATGTTGATGCCATTGGTATTAAGAACCAATGTTGTGGTGCGATGGTAAACCTTACGGCTAGCAGGCAGGAGGTTCGGGGTTCAAACTCGCGGACTTACAAAAAAAAATTGAACGCCAAATTTTCCACGTCTTGGGGCCACGTGGCAGCCTCTCATTGGACCAAAAAACTAAAGTCAAACCACTACCAAATCACCGAATGCCACTTGTCACCATTGGATTGGCCCAAATGGAATATTCCAGTGAATATTCCAGAGAATATTCTGAGGAATATTCCTTGGAATATTTTTTTAATTTTTCAAAATTTGAAAGTCAAACCTGGTCAAAGTCAGTTTTTTGCAGTTTACTAAAAACTTCAAACTTGCATAACTTTCACATACGATGTCAGATTTGAGTGTCGTTCACGGCGCCAAGTTCGTATCAACGAGGCCTATCCGTTCATTTAGGTTGCAAGTGATTTTGAACACTTTCAATTTTGATCTTTTTCCATAGCTCGGACTTGAGCTCCTGATCATCTAGGAAGGTTTTGGGTGGGGGCATCCAGATGGTCTCATCCTAAGGTGTGTAAGTGAAGAAGAATCAAAGAATCATTTGGAAGATATTTATTCAAGTTCCTATGGTGGTCCTTATGTGACTCATACCACAACATATCAGATACTGAGAGCATGGTATCACTGACATTTGTAAAAATCTATCAACCATACCAAATTTTCACAAAATACAAACATTTAGTGGTCCTACCTTTGCAACAAGTAGTTGTTCAATAATATTTTCAATTGTGGGATTTATATTATATCGGTAAAATCAAATATAACTCTAGTATTGGCCATAGATGGATATTAAGAATTATTCATTATTTTACCCAATGGATTGAGGTTATTCCTACTAAGGAAACGACTAAATATATGGTAATGCATTTCCTAGAAGTCAAAATCATAAGGAGGTTTGGTATTTTAATAAAAATTACAACTTAGGATGCCAAGGAATTCAATTTAGATGAGTTGTTCACATTCTATTTTAGTTATGGTATTATCTTATCTCTCTTCAAATTATTATCCACGTGGTAATGGATAAAAAAAAACAAGTAACAAGAACCTCATGACATTCATTGAAAAAGGTGTGGGTGATATTAAAAGAAGTTGGGACAATAAGAAAAAATATGCATTGTGGGCCAACATAATCACTAAGAAGCAAATGACAAAAATGAGTCATTTTTAGTTGGTATAAAATTTGCATGTTAAATATCCTTTTAATTTGAAAACTATCATATATAATTTTATCCAACATCTCGCATCAAATCATAATGCAATACAAATAAGAATTAACCAATTTATAGCCAAGAAAAGACCAAGGGTCTTTTTGACAAGTGAATTTGAGAATTATTGTTTGATATAAGTGGCTTGGTCTTAACGTGGAACATGTGAAAATTCCTTGAAATGAAGCTACTGGAACTTATTCTCTTAAATGATTATCAATTTATTAACTTTATTATTAGTATTGAATAAATATCATTGCAAATCTTCACAAAATGTGGAAAAATGTAGCAAGAAATTCTCAATTTGATTTTGTCGTAGTCAAATTGGGAGAATTTGAATTTCCACATCAGCAGACAACTTGGATAAAGTTAAATTGTGTGGCATGGCTCGTCACCCAATCAACTCAATAGATTAGAGTCAAGGTTAGTTATTTCTAATTTGTAGCAATCAAGGTTAGTTATTTCAATTATTTTTCAGTTAAACTACTTCTAAATGTTGGAGGAACTAGTGGAAGGTCAATTATGTAATGAGACTTCAGTCAAAATCAATGATCATCCATTTGATTAATCAATCAACCCAAAATAGCTAGTGCATGCAAAGAATTTGAGTTCCCCAGTTGTGGTGGAGAATCCAAGGCAGTGTAACATCAATTGTAGACTAGTATTGAGTGTACATGTGTTGCATCCATTCAAATGATCAACCCAGGGAATTGTGCAATCTATTTTGGAGAAATTCCTAAATAATAGGGGCCTATTTTCTCAAGGAATTGCGCAAAGAAATAACATCTCAAGCAAAGGAATAAATTGACTAAGTTTGGGTCAAAGCTTCTCATAGAGTAGAGATATAGGTTATTCACTTGCAGGTTGTGCTCAGTTGAAAAATAAATTGTAATACATATTTATTCATCAGATTAATGCAAGCAGGAGTTAGGGTTTTTAGCAGATTTCTTTCCCCGGGAAAAATACTATGTGCATGTGTCTAAAATTACTGTTCTAAATTTTGAATTGATTTTCGCAAAGTAGTAGAGTAGGTTTGTGTCTTGTGATTTTGACTAAAAATTCATGAGAAGTTTCAAATATACAATATAATTTATACATGGTATCAGAGAAGGATTCACGTAAGAGCAAGAATTTCAAAGTTATTTCTCAGGAGGTTCGAATTTGGAGTTCAATGCAGCAGGATCACTTCAAAGTTAAGATGACCTTAAATGGACTGAGGCTAGAGTATGCCTTGGAAGGCAGATCTAATTTTGTTTCATGGACGTATCGCATGGAGGCAGTATTGGATGATAATGGATTGCTAGAAGACATCAAGATAGATGTTACAAAACCAACAAAATTGGATACCCAAAACCTTACTCAATGGAAGAAAGATGTAGCCAAGTTGAGGATAATAATATTTGAGGGAGTGCGGGATCACATTGTCTCAAATCTCCACAGAAGATAAACTTCCTTCGAAATGTGGAAAGCACTAACAGAATTGTTTGAGAATGGTAGTGATCACAGGAAGTTGCCGCTCAAGGATAAAATTTGAAATATCGAGATGTAAAATAATGGCACTATTTTACAGTATATGAGTAGGTTCACACAATGTCGTGATGAACTTGGCAGGTTCGGTGTTAATGTCCTTAAATATGACTTGGTAAGCCCATCCCTTATGGGCCTTCCCAAGAGCTGGCATAGCTATAAAGATTTAGTGAACGAGAGGAAGAAATTACCGAATTGGGAACGATTTTCATTTGATTTGGTACATGAGGAAATAAGGTAGAATACCAAAGATGGGACTTCATCCAAAGGTGAGGATGAAGAAAAAAATGCATTGGTTGGAAAATGAAAGAAGTTAAAAGGGAATAAATCTCAACCCAAACCAGAGTCCAACCAAGGGGGAAAGAAGAAATATTTGTCCAAAATTAAATTCTTCCATTGTCATGACTTCGGGCACTATGCCACGAACTGTCCACACAAAAATGCAAGCAATAAGACCTCAGGAGGAGCAATAGGTGAAGCTTTGGCTTCATAGTTCAAACTTGACTTTACTCTCATCGCATGCATGGCCAACACAATGATGGGGACTATGTGGTACTTGGACTCAAGTGCATAATTCCACATGACAGCGTGTAGAGAGTTTTTCAGTGACCTAGAAGAAAAATATTAGTATAAATTCAAAATTTATGTGCAAAATAAGACATTCGATGAGATTTAAAAACACACCACAACCCACAACAAAATGGGGTGGCTGAGAGAAATAATCGTAGCATTGTGGGAGCAGCGAGGGCGATGTTGCATGACCTAGGCCTACCATTGCACTTGTTGGAACAGGCATGCAACACAACAGTCTATTTGCAGAACCAGAGTCCTCATCAAATTCTGGGCATGATTACACTGAAGGAGGCTTTCTCAAGGAGAAAGTCAGATGTGTCACAATTTAGGATTTTTGGAGCCTCTGTCTACTACCATGTCTCCAAAGAATCAAAGAAGAAGCTTGAGCCGACAAAATAATTGGGGGTATTTGTGGGCTACACAGAAAATCCCCACAACTACGGTGTGTACTTGCAATCCCTCATAATGACAGTTGTGTGAAGGGATGTAAAATTTGATGAGGAGAAATCAATGTCAGTGCTCTATTGAGAGGGAGCTTCATATCCCACAGTTTAGCTCCAAAGGAGGATCCTCAAGAAGTTGTGGAGCAGCCACAAATTGAGGAGCAAAGAGTGGAGACAACCACTTAAGAAGAACCATCCAAGGAAGCTGACATACTTGTATGGGATGCAAGGGAGAATGTGGGTGCTCCTTCTAATTTGCGCAGGAAGAGTAGGTCACCTGATCAGTACAATGGATACATGGTTGTAATGACTGAGCTTGTAGAGATTGAGCTATCCTATTTCAAGGAAGCATTAGATCAACCTATATGGTTTGATGTAATGGTGGAGGAATATGAATCCATTGTAAGGAATAGTGTTTGGAAGTGGTCCCAAGACTATCAGATAAATAAATTGTGGGTTCGCGATGGATCTTCAAGGTTAAACATGTAGAAAACAAAAGCATAGAGAAGTATAAGGCTAGATTTATGGCCAAAGGATACTGTCAAGTTGAAGGAATTGACTATGAGGATACCTTTGCTCGTGTAGCAAGGTACTCATCCATAAGATCAATTATTCCTATGGTTGTGTAGATGGGGTGGAAGATCCCCCAGATGGATGTAAAAACAACATTTCTCAACAGGGTTATTGAGGAGGAGGTGTACATTGAGCAACCAGTTGGCTTTGAGACATTTGATCGAGAGTCTCAAGTGTGCAGACTCAAGCGAGCATTGCACGGTCTCAAACAAGCACCTCGTGCTTGGTACACCAGGATCGATAGCTATCTCACCAGTTGGGCTTCACCAAAAGTGAAGTGGATGCAAACCTCTATAATATATTAGTAGAAGGTAAATTGCTCATTATTGTCTTATATGTTGATGATTTAATTTTAAATGGTGATTAACAATTGATTAGATCTTGCAAGGAGGACCTTGCAAGAGAATTTGAAATGAAGGACATGGGTCTCATGCACTAATTTCTCGGGTTGGAAGTATGGAAAGATGACGGGGAAATATTTGTGTCTCGAGGAAAGTATGAAAATGCGATACTACACATATTCTGCATGCAGAGTTGTAAACCCATGGAGACACCTCTAGAGACCAACTGGAGGAAGGAGGATGTCACTTCAAGTGAGGAAGTGGATGATGTAATTTATCGACAACTAGTGTGTTTACTGATTTATCTTGTGAACACACGACTAGATATATGTTATGCAATCAACCAGCTAAGCGAAGCTATGGTTAGGCCAACAAAATAATATTGTAAGGCAGTTAAGCACGTTTTACGATACCTCAGAGGCACTACCCAGTTTGGACTATAGTATAGATGGATAGAGCGAGTGAAGTTGTGTGGCTTCACAAATGCAGATAGGGCGGGGATTCCATCAGACCGAAATAGTACACTAGGTGGAATTTTCAGTGTTGGGTCTACAACATTTTCCTGGTACAACAAGAAGCAAATATCTATGTCGCTCATCCTGGAAGAAGGAGAGAACATGGTTGCAAGTCAAGCAACATGTGAGGCAACTTGGATGAGAAAGATACTTATGGGATTTTTTGGTCAAATAATGGATCCAACTGTGATTTACTGTGATCATCAAATTTGCATCAGGATTTCTGAGAATCATTAGAGGAAATTTCAGCCTGTAAGTGGTCTTGTAAGGAAAAATAATAAAATAAGAGTTATAAATTTTGGAGGGAAAATAAGAAAATTATTATTTTTTAATTATATTTTTGGCTTATTTCCTTATAGGTTTACTCAAATTTCAAGTGTAGACACTCGGTGGATACGAAATTAAATTCCACATCCAATGAGTACCCATTATGCATAATTTTGAGAAGAATCACATTGATAAAAAAATGAAAATACATTAAAAAAGTGCGTGGACACTTTTTTAATGTATCTTCATTTTTTTTATCAATGTGAGTATTCTCAAAATTACAAATATTGGGTACTCATTCGATATGGAATTTAATTTCACATCCAACGAGTGTCTACATTGAAATTTGAGTAAACCTATAAGGAGATAAGCCAAAAATACAATTCAAAAATTTAGTTTTTCTATTTTTCCCTCCAAAATATTTACATGTACATTTTTTTTTTAAATTTAAGGGATTTTGATTGATTTACATATTAGGACATGGAAATTACATGAAGATTTCATGGAAACTTTTAGGATGAAATTTCCTCTAATGTATGTTTTTCACGATCGATCCAAGCATATAGATATATCGTATCACCATTTACGAGACTATGTGCAGAGGTGGATAATGTTGCTACAATACATTCCAATAAAGGAAAAAGATGTTGACATTTTGACAAAGGTTTTGTCAAGAGGGAAGTTTGAGTTCCACAGGTGCAGGATAGGGGTGGTTGATAATCCATTTCTTGTTGAGAGGGAGCGTTGAAAAATGCAACAAGAAATTCTCAATTTTATTTTTCCTTGTTCAAATTGGGGTAATTCGAATTTCCACATCAACAGACGACTTGGATGCAATTAACTTGTGTGACATGGCTCTTCTCACCTATTTAGCTCAGTAAATTCGAGTTAGAGGAGTTATAGTTCATTTAAGCATGTGTGATTTCTAATTTGTAGCAATCAAGGTCGGTTACTTCAAGTTGTTTTTAGTTAAACTAGTTTTAAACATTGGAGGAACTAGTGGAAGGTCAGTTGTGCAATGGAACTTCAGTAAAACTTAGTGATCATCCATTGAACTAGTCAATCAACCCAAAATAGCTAGTGCAAGCAAAGAATTCGAGTTCCCCAGTCGTGGTGGAGATTCTAAGGTAGTGTAACATCAGTTGTAGACTAGGCTTGAGTTTACAGGTGTTGCATGCAGTTAGATGATCAACCCAAGGAATTGCACAATCCATTTTGGAGGAATTCCTTAATAATAGGGGCCTAATTTCTCAAGGAATTGCACAAGGAAATATGGGCTCAAGCAGAGACAAGAATTGAGTAAGTTTGGGTCATAGCTTCTTAGAGAGAAAATATATAGGTTATTCACTTGCAGGTTGTGCTCAATTAAGAAAATCAATTGTAATACATCTTTATTCATCAAATTAATGCAAGCAGACAATGGGGTTTTTAACATATTTCTTTCCCCCCAAAAAAAAAAAAAAAAATTAAATTAAATTAAAAAATAATAAATAAAAATTAATTAATTAATTAAAAATAAAAATAAAAATAAAATAAAATAAATAAGTAAATAAATAAAAAAATTTGCATTCGTGTTATTTCTTATTGCATGTCTGAAATTATTATTCTAAATTGTGAATTGATTTTCGTAGAGTAGTAAAGTAGGTTTGTGTCTTGTGATTCTTATTAAAACTTCATGAGAAGTTGAAAATCTACAGCACAATTTCTACACAAAAAATAAATGCACCGCGGAAAATTAAATTGGAACTGAGAAATTCATGCACACAATTAACACAGTTATTTTGGACTAATGTCTCCAGAAATACCCAGAAGGGAAAACAGGTGCAACAGATGAGGGTTTATTTTATTATGTATCAAATTTCATAATTACAACTGTGGACCTCCCTGACTTAGATCCAAAAATTATAACTCAGCTAGGAAAATTATTTTTCCCTCTCCCCAACTTAATCTGGCCCTCACTAGGAAACTCACACTACCTGGAAAATTCACTCAACCAGTCTGGAAGTACGCACTACTACCTCTGTATGAAATGACCTACCCTGGAAACCTTCCCAGATGAGTCTTCCTTCCTATATATTCCTCTGGAAACAATTCCTTAGCCTCCTGGTGACAGATCCAAGCACTAGCAACTGAATCAAAGCTCTCTAAGAAACTTTCTCTGGAAATTGGGCAACTTGCACTGCATAACTATGCCTCTTTTCTAGGAAATCCAGCCTTCCTTCCTGAATAATGGAAACTAAAAAACCACTTGATAATTGTTTTGTAAATTCTCTCTGTTTCTCCCTCAATCAATGATCCTCCTCTACTGGCTTGAATTCTTCCCTCACTGAATCATTGTGCATTAGGAAATTTTCACTGCCTGGATGCTTGGTCCCTCACTTTTGTCTTCTCCTCATCCTATTGATCTGCTCTTATAATCTCTCGTTGGAGCTTCAACGACCATGATTAAATCCTCATAAATGGCTAAGATCATCTTGGACTCGATCAATGTGATTCTCTACAACATTCTTGGTCATCCTCAATTAATTCCCTTTAATCAATCGATTTTCCTAAGTTAGACTTAGGCATTTTTTAATTATCGATCAATTAATTTACTTGAATGGTCTCTAAGTGTTTTCTCCTGAAACATTTTATGGGTTTTTGAGTTCTCGTGTTCCTTAGCCTCTTAGACATAAATTGAGACTAAAACACCTATCTGATGCTACAAAAACCAACACTTTCTCTTAGTGAGGAAGGTGTTCTCCCCATCAATACTACTCTTATGCATCTGGACAATCTGACATTGTTTATGTCTGACTGAGCTTCTCCACTTCTCCAAGCTAACCAATATCCATGTCACTGGAAATAACTTTGAAGAGAATAGTGTCCATCATGCTACTACACAAACTCTTATCTAATCATATTTTTGTTGCTACTTCTCTGATGTTATTTGTGCACTTTTGCTACAACTACTACAATAATGAGTTTGATCTCCTCAGATCCTGAAGTGTTGGCTTCCATAGGGATGCTCCATCTAAAGCTAGACTCCCTATGAGTCTCTAACTCCCTATAGGAAATCTCTTTGCTTCCTCCTGGAAACTCGCACTATCCTCCTATAGTGGAAACTGAATTGCATAGTTTTGTGCTAGGAATATTCTGGCTAGAACTACACCTGCATACTGCAATTGGGAAATTCGCACTAGTTATGTCACTGCAACTAGTTCTGCAACTGTCTCTCAATCATCTGACTACAACTAGTTGTGCTACTCTCTATCTAAATGCTATCTACTTACATTGTGTTATTCAACTAGCTCTACAACTATCTATTAAGCATTTGACTACAACTATCTCTAGTAACACTGAATCATGCTACTGTGAAACTTTGGGCCCCTATAGCAAAAGTGATGGTCCTGTTGCAACAACTGAAACCGATTTAACTAATCTCCTTGTTGCAACTGTGTTGGACCCTCCCAAACTTTATATGCAAAGGTATCAAGCTTCGCCTCCTCATGTAGGTAATTTTATTATCAACACAAACTCCTCCAATATGGAGGTTAGTTCATCAATTTCTACTGAATTTTTTGTCTTCTCTTGTTGCCCCTTCTTGTCCTTCTTCCTTTGAGGAAACTGGTTGACATAGTGCTCATACTCACCACACCCAAAGCACTTGATCTTCGAAAATCATTTCTTCCTTTTCTTGCCTCCTCCTTATCCTTGTCCCCGAAAAGGACCTTTTTTTTCATTCCCCTTACCTGCAAGGGCCAAATTTTCCTCATCCTCCTTCTCTTTTAGTCCCTTGTTCTTGCTACTAGTACAACCATTCACAAGATTGAGCCTTAGCTCCTCTTGAGTGAAGTCACTCGATAGACGAACCCAACCAGGTGGTGTATCTTGCTCATAAATAACTTGGACGAAAGTATGTTAATCCTTCATGAAATTGTTGAGAGTTTTCCTGAATAGCTTGTTATCTAATAATTTTTATCCAACAACCGCAAATTCATCTCAAAAATTATGAATCCTGGCGAGGTAGGGTGTACCACCTGCTCCCTTATGCATTCTAGTGGCCCTCAACTTCTCCTTGAGAATCATATTTTGATTCTCTAATGGATTCTCATACAAATTTACTACGACATCCCACATTTCCTTTGTTGTGTTTAATGTAGCAAAATGCAGAACGATATGATCTCGAACTCCGTCAAGGATCATCCTCTTAGCCTTGGCTATTTATTTCTTGTATGTTTCTTGTTGTTGAGAATTTTTAGGTATGGCAACAACGTTATCTACATACTCCTTCAAACCATACTCATCTAAAGTGAATGAAATTATGGCCTTCCATATGCCAAAGTTAGAGCCGTTGTCAAGCTTTTCATGATCCCTCAGTCCTACTGTGGCCATCTCTGTGAAACTCAAGTAGTCTGGAGACTAAAAATTCTCCTTCCTTATTGGAATTCCTTTTACTACTCATGCCCCTTACTGGAATGCATAGATATGCCTTGATTCCGAAAAACCTTATTTGACATTGTAGCTCCTCAACTAGGAAACGCACACTAGCTGGCAAGTCTGCTACGACCTCCTGCAACTAGAAATCTGGAAATTCTTTTCTACTATATGTGTTTTTCTCTTCCTACCCATACACAAATATGCAACTGTAACACTTGCTGAAAATCTTATATGCCTAGATATGATGGATTTTCTTTGCAAAATCACTGATCTATCCATTGGAACCCTCTTTCCAGCAAATTCATTGTCTACTACTACAGATCTTGGGAAATTCACACTTTTCCACCAATATGGATCTGGAAATCAAACTCTGCCTCTTTGTTATACACAATTTATGGTTGGCCTACGTAGATATGGAAAAATTGCTTCAAATATTTCACTGAAACTTCACAATCTCACTCCTTCTTACATTTGAGCTTCAAATCTAATCAAACACGCTCTCGTACCATGTGAAAATTCCTTGCACTACAACTATTGGAATTTATTCTCCTAACTTATTATCGGTTTATTAATTTTTTGATTAATATCAAATAAATCTCACTGCAATTCTTAAAAAAAGGTAAATATGTTGCAGAAAATTAAATTGGAACTGAGAAATTCATGCACACAATTAACATAGTTATTTTGGACTAATGTTCCTAGAAAACCCCTAAGGGAAAACTGGTGCAACAATGAGTGTTTATTTTATTATGCAACAAATATGAGAATTACAATTGCTGGCCTCCCTGGCTCAACTTCAAAAATTATATCTCAGTTGGGAAAATTATGTTTCCCTCTCCTCGACTAAATCTGGACCTCACTAGGAAACTCGCACTACCTGGAAAATTCGCTCATTCAGTCTTGAAGTACACATTAATACCTCCAGATGAATCTGTTATCACCAAATTGTGTCATGTTGGGCTGCTTCAATGGTCAACTTGGAGTAACTATTTCAAACCACTTGCAACTGGAAATTAGCCTATACAGTCTGAGAGGGCTCTCTCAAAGGAAAAATAAATGATTTTCAATAAAGTTTAAAAGCATATGGCTAACTCTAATGGTTTCTTTTCGGGTTTTTATGTGTGCAAATTAGGTGAATGATGCAAGGAATCACTACCATTGGGCTTGGAGTCATTTTAAACCTCAATTAAAAAAAAAAATATGTCATGGAAGCCAAGGCACTTATATTCTTATCAAATCACACAAGAAGGACAAAACAACAAGCTACATGCGTACATGAAGTTGGAGCATATTATTGAATTTCAAGCGGTTACACATGAGCCACTGCACAAATATCAAAAGGACTAAGATAAACAAGCATAGATAAGAACATACAATGAATCTTGGGTGTGAAACAAGCTGTTGTGCAAAAGTATATTATTGATAGCCAAAGATTACAATAGTAGTGCATACATAACATATCCCACCTCTTTCTAACTCTAAAATTATCTCATTTATAGAGTGAGGACTCATACAAATGATTTTCCACCTTTCTAACTTTGAATTCCCACCTCATAGACCTATTTCAAATATGATTACATCACTTGGAGACTTCCTAGATATTTTTATGTTTTGCAGAGTTTGAATACAAAAAGGACTCTTCTTTCATTAAATAGTTCAACAAATCCATTTCATAACCCTGATCAACTGCAACCAAATAATTTTTTGAGTGTACTGGAGTGTTTATATGTCATTATGCCAAGTGGATGCTGAGCTGGACCTCCTCCAAGTCAAATTTTGCAATTTTTTCATAAATATGGTTAGTGAAAATTCTGAAAAATAGGTTTCAAAGATGAGTGTGTAATTTCCAAACCCTGATGGATTTGCAAAAAATGAGAGAGTTTTGTGTAGATGGGCCTGTGCTAAAGAAAAATCTCTTTCAGATTTCCAAAATACTTTTTCATTTGGTCAAAAATAAAACTTGAAATGGACTGCTAAAATAGTCATGTACAGAAAATTTCGTAGCACTCATTTCGTAGCAACTTTTTGTAGCGCCTCTGTTTTAAGCACTTTTTCCAATAAATTTGACTTTATGCTGCCATGAGCCTTTAAAACATATTATTAGGGCTTCATGAAACATGTCTTCCTACTTTTAAGGAGTTGTTGCCATCACACATGATGAAATACCTCCATGATGAACTGATAATTTGAAGATGAGTTGGATAGCTTCGTGGACCAAACCTGTATGAAAATATCCTCTTGGTCATATTTGACCTCCACATGTGATCAGCTGACCTTGAATGCACCACTTCAAAACAAAATTCCTTCAAAATTTAACTCGCTGCCAAAACCGGGGAAAACAAGGCAGTTTCGTAGCAACTTTTGGTTGCAAATTTAATTTACCAATTCCCACCACCTCTTAGCTCTCTTTTCTATCATGGATCTATTTGATAGGTTTAAAGAGCTAATAAAAATTTTTCCCAAGATTTAATTTCAAGTTAGACCACCCTTTTTATCAAAAAGTCATCTTCAGAAATTTCGTAGTGCTTTTTGGGCTTCAAGTCTGGCAGGTGCTACCGAAACACCTAAACTATAGAAAATTCAAAATTCTCCTTTTTCTTCAAAATTTCACCTGTAGGTCTGAAAATTGATAGGATGAAGGATGATAAAGCAAACTTGGCTCAAAATTCCTCTTACCCTCCTCAAAAAGCATCATTTTCACCTTTATAGTTAGATTTGCTGCGAAATTATGTAAAAACAAACAAGTGGCCATTTTTCTGATTTTAAGACTATGCAAGTGAACCTAAAGTGGATTTAACGGAAATGACTAACAATGAAAAGACTAATGAAGTGTTTATGACCTAGGATATACATGATTTAATGAATTTCTCATCAAATGAATGACCCAAACCTTATGAGCCAAGGAGAAACTTAGGTGACCCTATCAAAATAAATTTGAAAAATTTATGAGTGATAACAGAATCGATCTACCCTGGACACATCTACATATGAGAGATCCTACCTATATCTACCTCCAGAAACAATTGATTAGGCCTCCGGGTGATAGATCTGGGCACTAACAGTTGAGTCGAACCTCTCTAGGAAATTTGCTCTGGAAACTAAGCAACTCGCACTACAAAACTCAACCTCTCTGCTGGGAAATTCAGCCTTCCTCCCCTGACTTTGGAAACTGGAAAAACACTTGAGAAATATTCTAGAAAATCTCTTTGTTTCTCCCTCAATCATTGATGCTCCTCCACTGGTTCGAATTCTTCCCTCATTGAATCACTGCGCACTGTGAAATTCGTACTACTTGGATGTTTTCTCCCTCACATGTGTCTTCTCCTCATCCATCGATATGCTCTTATAATATCTCGTTGGAGCTCCAACGACCATGATTAAATCCTCATCAAAAAATAATATCATCTTGGACTCAATCCATGTCAGTCTCTAGAGCATTCTTGATCATCCTCAATTAATTCCCTTTAATTAATCGATTTTCCTAAGTTAGACATTTTTTAATTATCGATCAGTTAAATTAATTGAGTGGTCTTTAAGTGTTATCTCCTAAAACCTTTTATGGGTTTTGAATATATTTTGTTCCTTAGCCTCTTAGAAACAAATCGAGACTAGAACACCTTCTGATGCTACAAAAACCAACAAAACAACAAAAAAGGAGAAACCAAGAATGCATGTGAAGCTTTTAAGCTTACGGTTGGAACCTTTTAAGGTTCAAGAAAAACAAGAAGTAATTCTCTCTATTTAAGTCATTTGAATAGAGTAAATTTGTCCTTTCCTATCAATGGGAATGCTCTAAAGTTCTACTACCCTAATAGAAACCAATTTCATGTTTTTTTTTTTGTTTTTTTTGTTTTTTCTTATTATAATAGCTTAAAGAAATAAACTCTTAAGATCATTAAAACATAGTAACTATTTTATTTCAAGCATTAGTCAAAAAATTTCTCCTTGCATATTGTAGAGTCATTTTTAGTGTCATGCATTTATTATGTGGCTTCAGATTATGTATTGATGGATTTTGTAATAATATATTTATGAGGTAATATTCTCACAATATCTTTGTGTATTTAATTGTTTCCATGTTGAGATGGTTTCAAGTGTTATTAGAGATTTTAAAAACTTCATGTAGCCCTTCAAAAAAAATGTTCCCATCTTGGAGCCATTGTTACCACATATATTGCATGGACAATTTTGTAGCAAGATCCCCATGGTAACATTGTAGTTTCAATGTCATTATATTTGAGTCTATTTCATAGCATGATTATCCATGATCATATATGTATACTCATCAAAGGTTATTTACAATTCCTAGGAGGCATACTATGAATGCACATGCATTTATAAACATTACATTATGTTTGACTAAGAAATCCCAAGATTTTATAGAAACTAACTATTGTGATAGGTGTTGTGATGCTTTCAAGAAAGATATCTCATGTGAAGTGATCAATTAATTCCCTCAATGACGCCTGTAACGGTGTACCTTAGTATTTTCAGCATATAGATGGCTCACATGGTGGTATTTTGGTTAAAAGGGTGCATCACATCACCCCTTTCATATTATTTGGATGTCATGGTCACAATTTTGTACTCCAACATCAATGTGGTGTATTTCCTTAATAAGGGGGTACATACTTGATGCATATGTGAGCTTTCTAGTAGAAATGACATGTATTTTTTATTATAGAAATTAATGACAATGTTCCATTAAGGTTTTACTAAGGTTTTTATGGATTTATATAATTTAAAAATCACATTCATTATTCCTAACATGGAACCTAATTTTTTTTCATCATGAGCTCACTAGGAAAACAACTTATTACCATGACTTTGTTGGTACAAGGGTGCACCTCTTTGGACACATTTGTGAAGGTAAAAAAATATTATTTTTGATATTCTTGGGATGAGAAATGGGGTGCACTCATTTGTAGATAGCTAGCAGTCATTTTCACCACTTGTAGACACATGCATTCTCACTTGGTTGATTATTTGACCACTTGATAGTTGTTTGTGAGTTTGACCAAAAAGTTCGACTTGGAAATTGAACCACATTGTCAAAAATAGCGAGTCTACTAATTGTTACAACCATGGTTGGAAAATAAATAACACATGGTAGCTTCATACTTTGCTTCTCCTGGATTGATGGGACACAAGGCAGCTTCATTTTATGATATATCTTGTCCGTCTAGCTCAACCTAGCATGAAAGAATAATTTATTGTTTTCTATATGGGTCGACCTTTCTCATGAGTGATTCACCCCCCTTTTGGTAGTTCTTGGAAAATATACCTATAAAAAGTCATTGTTAAAAAATAATTGTTATATTGAGGTGGCACTAATACCAATATTTATCATTTTCTCCCCAGTTTATATATATGTATATATGTATATATGTATATGTATATATATATATATATATATATATATATATATATATATATATATATATATATATATATATATATATATATATATATATATATGTATATATATATATATATGTATGTATGTATGTATATATATGTTTGTATATATATGTATGTATATATATATATGTGTGTGTGTGTGTGTAAAGAGAACCCCTCATTATTTCTAATGGTTTTGGAGGAATGTGTAGAGACCTCTTATTGCTATTTTTATTTCATTTGGATCATTGTGGATGGTTGAATGAAGAATTTTAATTGAGGAATTTGCTACAAGCTTTTGCATGTCAATACTCATGGGATGTGATCACTAGAAATAACTCTAACCAGTAATATTGTATGTTATTTTGGTGTCTATCAAATGGAGTTTTTATTCCAAAGAAATGTTATTCTTCTCTTGATTAAATTGTATGGAAATAAATTCTTGAAAAGGAACTAGAGTTCTTTTCTAGTTGAAAGCTATCTACATTAGTAGTTTCATTCTTCCCTTTTAGAAACTTATTACAACAAGGGTTTGTAAAGATATACACCTACATATGTTGCTTAAAATTTAAAATATTGTTGAGGTTTGCTTTCATTTAACCCCATTTAACCAAAAAAATTACATAGGAATTGGTCTTGCTTTGCAGACAACTTAAAAACTCTCTTTAGAACTCACTTACAAGGACATAGTACAAATATGGAAATTACTTTGCATTTATCCTTATAAATATATCCTATAGCTCCAATTCACATGTTTCATTGATAAACTAAACGAGGATGAGTTGGAGTAAATTTAGAGGCCTTAAAAACTATGATCTGCATAGCCTCATACCCACCTTACATTATCATAGTAAAAGCTAGAAGCATTCCCCAAATAAATAATTAAAATGGCCATTTAAATTGTTGATTGTATTATCTTAATAAAATGTGTTCTGGTGATATATTTAACAAGTTGAAAAAAAAAACACATTGTTATTAATGATGTAAAATATAAATTTGAATGCTATTTGTGACCATATTCATTTCTAGCTTTTCACCTAAAACAATCACTCTATATAAAACTCAATTTCAGACCTTCAAATTCTTTATTATTTGGTAGTCTAATGAGTTTGCAATCACAAGACCTTTCTTGGTAAATAATGTCTCACTTGTTATCATACACTTGGGGTTGGGAATTTAGAATGATGCTATCATATAGGGAAGCCCCCTAGAGGTGGTCATTGACCATCCTAAAGTGTGTTAAGAAAAAAAAAAAAATCAATAACAATGGTTAATCTTCCAAATTCCATAAATTTGTCACCAAGTAACTCCCAAGTGACAAATTTGTGGTCATGTGTGTTAGAAATTGTAACTAGGTTCGGTCTTCATAATTGCATGAAGAATTCATTTATATGTTAAAATAAAAATGATTTTGTACATGTCCCATTTGGACATTTGAAAGAAAAGGAAATTTGAATTTTTAAGAATATTATTTATCTTCCTAGATGTCAAGTCGGCCCTCCTAGATGACAGGTCACCTCTATTTAAGGAGGCACCTTTTCATATGTGGAATCAACTATATATTGGCATCCATGCTCCATTTTGTAAGTAAGTTTTCATTGATCTTCTGTGAATATCTATGAGGCAGAAAAACAAGTTTCTTGTGATACTAAATGTGAGTTTCCTAAGACAAAAGAACTAAATATGGTGTGAATTTCCTAGCATTAACAACTCTGAAATAATGTGAGTTTCCTGAATTTAACTGTTCTGAAATAATGTGAGTTTCCTGAAGTTAGAGTTCTGAAGAAGTTGCGAGTTTTCTGAGGGAGCGTCCTTCTCGGTTATATATGAATATTTATGTGAAATATCTCAAACCTTTTGTGAATCTACACCTGTGACAATTTCTATGATGATATACGAACTCATGTGGCTTCTATCTCTATAAAATGCAAGCCTCTGAAGCATTGTGATTCATGTGGTACACGAACTATGTCATTACATAATGGAGGGTTGATTTGGCAATGGAAAGAACTAGTTACTGGACTGTATGTATTAGACTTGGATTTTTTTTTGACTCTATAAGGAAAGGATTGTTGGGTTCCCCCCTTGGTGGGGTTTTCCCCTGGTCTCTAGCCTATCTCCGGTGTCTATTGTCTCTTGTATTTACTTTCTTGCATTCTAATGGTAATCGCTTAATGAAGAATATTAATAAAATAATAAGAAACAAAAATAATGTTCACAAGTAATTATCATATTAAAGAATTGTGTTTTACATTGGAATTCCAACAACATGTACTAAAGATTTGAAGAGTTTACTTGAGTGATCCATGGAGGTATTATTGTGAATAATTCTTGAATTTGAAAAACTCCTTATTGGATTGTGATCATAATTATAATATTAGGAGTGCAAGGAGTTGCAAGAAGGTTCTCATGTAATCACTATAGATGTATGTATGCATTTCAATTACCATCTATGTATAATTTCCCCAAGGAAAAATAGAAATTTTATTTAAAAGAACAAAATTACAATTTGCAGATGCTAATAAGCATTCAAACAAACCAGCCTTAGTATCAAAAATAAACTCAAATAAAAAAGGTTATACTATTATTTTATACCCTTATTTTTCTCCACTTTTTGCCAACCACCAGTGTTGGGAGTGGAAGATACAATGGCTATTTCACTGGCATCTAAATTAACAGAAGTTTCTTTGTCAAAATCTAAACTCTCAAATGCATGAATTATTTTGTTGTTGCTAGCTTCTTTTTCAAGGATCACCATCTTAATGTGTTGCTAGTGAGTTGAAGACGTGGTTACTTTGGGCAAATTTGGAACCACCAAAGTTGTCTACTCCTCCCTCCTATTCTCTATAATTTCTTGGGACTTCTGATCAACATTATTTGTTGTAATCTTTGGGGATTCTTCTTCCTTAGCTTCATTTACTGTATCTGAAAATTTCCATCCCTTTGGCTTTTGGGCTTGTCTCTTTTTTCGTTTGGGGTCTTTCTTTCCCTGAACACACGAGTTTTGAAGACGTCTATTTTGGAGACAAATAAGAAATTTGAAATTCATATTTACAAAGTCAATAGACTGAGACCACTGTAAATTATTATGAATCAAAATATTGTGATCTGGGTAGACCATTACTGAGGTCCACTTCTACATATATCCTGACAAAAGTAAAAATTCCCTTTGAGACTCTATCCAAATCCACCTTTAGGAACTTTCCCAAAGAATTGTTGATTCCTTCTAGCACTTGGTGATGTCAAAAATCCAAAAGAAGATTATGTAACTTGACCCACACCGACATTTTGGATACCGCCATTATGTTTGCATGGAAACCTGGAAACCATGCGATCATAAAAATACCCACACTACCCCAAAACCATGGTCCCTCTTTTAAAACATAATCCAAATCTTTTGTTGTATCAAAATTGACAATAAAAAGTTCCCTTGAGAATAATTCAATATCACAATTTACTGTCCAATTGGAAAATAAGCATTGATGTAAATCCTCCTTCTTGGGCCACAAACCATTAAATTTGAATATCACTTCTTTGGTGCAACTCATTTACCTCTTGCATATTTACTATCTAAACTAACACTTGATTCATCAGTTCCACAATATAGGGTCGAGGCATGGGGAGGTGATCAACATATTAATGTGTTTCAACCTTATCTTTTACCGCATCCTTCAAAGAAGTTGGACTGTTGAGAATATTGGATCCAGGACATCCTCCACATAACCTCAGATTTAATATGATGGACAAGTCACATTAAATTCCATAATCTAGCATCTTAGAGTCATCTTGCATTGATTTCCCTGCATATATCAAATTTTGGAGATTTTCTGGAATCCCAGCCTATCTTGAATTTTCTGCTTTAGATCTTTCACCTAATCACTAGCCTAGATCCGAACGATGCCTCATTTCCCATCAAGAGATTTAAAAAAAGAAGAAGACAAAAATATGTTGTCATATCTAGGTTTTGGTTGATTTCATTCGTCATGCACGAAAAAGCCACATACTACAAGAGGCCGAAGGAGAAGCTCTCTCTGTAACAACGGCGGCTACGGAGGGCTGGGCGTAGAGTGGCATGAAAACCTGGCATGGCCGGAGCCCGGCAACTAGAGAAGCATTGGGTCTGATTGCTGCAGGTAAGTCCTATCTTCAGTAGGAATAATAGTGACTGAAAGAATAAAAGAATGAGGTGTATTGCGGAGGCACATTGAGGATGGGGATTGTTTTCAAACTTCTACATTGTCTTCTCTTAAGTCTATGTTTGTAGATTTGTCCCACTGATTTTCAGAGTATCATTCTTATGTAAGAAATTTTTCAAGCATCTCTGGGGAATGATGTTTATTGGTCTTACTATTGTATGTCTGATTTAATATTTGGGACATGGTGGTATTACTGTGGACATTATTTGGATTATTAGAATGCTATCGAAATGTGAGGAGTTGTTTCTGATTGTATTGTTGATATTGTCTGCCATTATCATCTTGAGGGCCATGCTAAAACTAGTATATTTGGGCAAATGTTAAACGTGGGGAAAAAAAACTCTAATTTTGAATCATCATCGGATTCAGACTCCCAGTATATTCTATATCATTCATGGTGGTATGCTATATGGTGGAGAGGGGTATATTCTATCGTTATTACTAGACCATGTAAAAATTTTGGTTTTAAACTATTCTCCAGATGGTGGACATGTCCCGGATGCTGTTTCTATTTTTGTTGCGGTCTATCTAACTGAGGGTGGTGTATTCTGCATCTGGTTATTCCGGGTGCCGAATCGGATTATTCCCCCGGTATATTATATAATTTTGAATTTGGGATCGGATTGGCCATTTGTGCTAAATGTATTGCAGGGAGGATTTAATAATTGCTATCCTACAGGCGGGGTAGATTTGTCAGTATTAATTCTCTGACAGTATCATCGCGATGACTAATTCAGGACTGGGGATGGGTATATCTAGGTTATAATTTATGTGGGTGGCGGCACCCATTTATAGGGTGTATTAGGACCGTGACGACTCTGAAGGCTCTATTATGCTATTGATGAACAGGGGGGACACTTGTGGGTACAAAAACATTATTTCTACTTTCTACTTTCTATACTGTTGAAGGAATGTAGGTGTGTTATCATCACGTCAAGTGGGAAATCTATATGTTGATTCGTCTGACATTTTTGGGCTTTGCGAGGACCAAGTTGAATATGGGGATGTGGTGATCCAGGTTTTTTTTCTCCATGGGTGATGGCATTCATTTATGTGGATGGATCAGACTCTGACAGCTCTGGTTAATGCTTTATATTTTTTTACTCCTCCTTATGTTTCTGGATCGGTGTAGGACAGATACTCTCTGTGGTTGATGCACGACATCCAACGGGGCATGTTGGCTCATTTGTTCAGCATATATCATCTGGCAGACACATTGGATGTTGACGTGGTTCTCACGCTTGACACCTCACTGTCTTTGCTTTAGTCTCATCTTATTTCGAGATGACGAATGTAAAGGATATTCTTAATTCTGATATTTCTGCACAGGAGGCACTAATTGTTGCTATTGATGCGAATAACAGAAGCAAACGACTTCTGGATGAAGATGCATTATTAATTTCTCAGTCCGTTGTTGCACCACTGACTTCTCGCATTGGTGCATATCTGGGGAACAAGGTGGACAGGGCTGCTGGTGGGAAAGAGGCTTTGCGCTGGAGGAGACGAAGTCAAAAGGGCCGTTGTTACAAGCCGACAATGGAGATTAAGGAAGTGATTATGGAGTATGATGATCTATGGGGAAGGGTGGCGAGCCTACAAAAATGCGCTTTAAATGGCCGATGGATGTTTGCAGATGGAAAAGAGGTGGACATGGTGGAATGGGTAAAGTTGTTCTGGAACCCTATTCTGGGTTATTCGCCTAAGGTCAGTGTGATGTTAAATCACTGGTTTAGTATACATTTCTTGAAAGAGGAGGATGTTGCAAAGATTATATAGAAGACATGGGTACGTGGAAAAAGTTTCATGCAACTTGTTCCCTGGTATTTGGTTTTAACCCAGTGATGGAAGCCCCCAAGAGCAAGGTGATTTGGGTGAAATTGCCTGGGCTGCCCCTCGAATTTTGGACGTTGAAAGCTCTCAGGGCGATTGGAGATTCCATTGGATATACTAAGTATATTGATCCCCGTATCATCGGGACCTCTGACAAAAGGATAGCATGGCTACTAGTGGAGGTAAATTTCAAGGGAGGCTTGCCTGGGGATGTTGACATAGTATGCGGTCTGCACAGACATCGACAATGGGTGGACTACTGGGGATTACCATTCCGGTGCTTGATTTGTCACCATACGGGGCACTTGAAAAACTGTTGTCCAATGTGCTTTAAGGCCTCCCAATCTGTCATGGCGGGAAAAAATGGATCTGAACGTGTAAACAATGTTGATGGGGTGGTTGGGAATCATGCGCATTATCCAGGTAAGTCACTTCTTCCATATTCGGGTGATGAGGAATATATATCGGCTAATGAATGTGAGGTAAATCTTGCTCATCCTTATTTGGAATTACCCTTTGCAAATGAATTAAGGGTTCCTACTTTTAATCGGGTTAATGGGGGGGAGATGCCTCTGGTTAATAATCACATATCCTCTGTGTCTCACAAGGGTAATAATCATATATCATTTGATCCTCCTATGGTGAAGGAGAATGGATTGGGGGTTTTGCCAGATATTGGGCCTCCACATAATTCTACTGTACTCACTGATAATTTGGATGAATCCCTATATTCTACCACTTTGTATTCCCCAAATGGTATGGGGTTTCTTCACGAGGCACGACCTTCCCATAAATCCATTGTACATTCTGATATACTGGATGAGTCTCAACTTTTTGCCACCCCTAATACTCCCCTTCATACTATGTCTCCTGGGCTACCACATCATCCTTCTGAGTTTCAATATGTATCCCCTTCGATGCCCCCCCTTGAATGGGCATCTCCCTCATCACCTCGCCATGATGTTGCCCTTGATATCATGGAATCCGCAAAAAAATCTGTCGGAAGTGACATTGACTCATTGTTAGGAAACCCTAACCTTAACCTCGCTGCCTTAACGGTATTTGATAAAATACCCCAACAACATGAGATTATTATATCACCTGAATCAGGAAATAACATAACTATTAGAAATAACACAAAACAGGGGTCGAGACACTTTAGGGGGGAATCCAAGTCCAAATCTTTGTTTAAGGATGATTTTGTTGATCTCACAGATGTTCCCATCTCTTCTGTTGGTGACATCAGTGCGCTTAGAGCAAGCAAACCCTTGGATTGTTCCAAATGAACTCTATTCTCTCCATGAATCTTAGGGGTATGGGCGACCCCTCAAAATTACACTGCCTGAAGGAGATTCTTAATATGGAGAGGCCCATCATTATTCTTATCCAGGAAACTCTTTGTGATAGATTTAAAGCTATAAGGAGTATTATATCCATTAGACCGGGCTGGCATGTGGTGGTTGTGGACGTTGTTGGTCATGCAGGGGGCGTTATGGCATTATGGCACCCGACATTTGCTAAGTTTTTGGCTTACCGTTTTTTTGGAGGCATATTGTTATTTGGAAATATCTGTGGGGTACAGGATACTTTCAATATCCTTAACCTATATGCACCATGCCAGAACAGACAGTTTTTCTGGAAGCGCATGCACAATTCAGGTATTCTTATGATGTAGAACCCGATTTCTATGGGGGATTTCAACTCGACTTCAAATGTCGATGAATCATGGGGTCATCGGGCAAGAGTTGACCCACTGGCGGGATTCATTGGCAGGATGTTTGAGTTGGCTAAGATGACTGATTTGCGCCCAAATCCCATTATACATGCATGGATGAATCGTCATGCTGGAGCAGAATTTATTGGAAAAAGGTTGGACAAAGCTATGGTAAAGGAGGATATGGTGGAAAGGATGGGTAACATGCGGTCATATATCCACGTGTCTGATATATCAGACCATATGGCAGTTGTCCTATCATGGCTCATGGAATGTAAACAAAATGGGGTCCCATTCAAATTCAATCGGGCATGGCTTCATGATGAAGAACAAAATATGATCATCCGAGAATAGTGGGCTAACAATACACCTTTCTCGGGTTTACAGGGATGGGAGCATTTTCATGAAAAGATAAAACAAATTAAGGTCACTACAAAAGCATGGGAAATTCACAAGAAGGAAAAGCTCAAGGAAGAGCTCAATGACATAAATAATACCCTTAGTGATATTCACACAAAATTTGTCATCGCTGCCCCTGGTGAGTAGAATTATTATCATATGGCCAAATTACAGCAGAGAAGAGATGAGATTCTGAAGATTGAAGAGATTACTTGGAAGCTCAAAAGTAGGATCACATGGCTCAAGGAGGGAGACCTGAATACTAAATATTTCCACAAAACTGCAAATGAGAGAAGGAACAAAAATGCAATCTGGTATATTCAGAAACATGATGGTACCCGTGTACATACCAAGGATGAGATTATGGGGGAAGCATTCAGACATTTCTCAACCTTTTACAAAGCTAATCAGGGCATTTCCCATGAGTGCCAGGAATGGATCCTCCAATACATGTCGCATATGTTTGACGAGGAGGCTATACGTCACCTAAATTCTCCAATCACAAAGGAGGAAGTTCAATTAACATTGAAATATTTTGCCTACGACAAATATCCCGGTCCGGACGGATGGCCTACATAATTATACATACATTTTTTTGACATTATGGCTGATGAAATTACGGATGTTGTAGAATATGGTAGGATCTCGGGGCATATTCTAGTAAACATGAATTCATCCTTCCTGGTGCTCATTCCTAAGTCATCGGATCCCAACTCCTTCTCATATTTTAGGCCAATTGCATTATGTAATCGTATATATAAGGTATCATCTAAAATCATTGCAAATAAGATGAAAAGTACTTTTTCAAAGCATATTTCCAAGGAGCAGTATAGTTTTCTGAAGGGTCGGTCTATTCATGATGTTATTTCCATAGCACAGGAAGCTATACATTATATGCACGCTAGAAAGAAGGCGGCTCTCATCATGAAGATTGATTTATAAAAAGCTTACGACATTGTTGATTGGTCATACATTCATGTGGTGCTCCTTAAGATTGGGCTTCCGGTTCATATTATAAGATGGATAATGACATGTATAACATCTGTTGTATTTGTTGTTATTATAAATGGTGTGTCGACGGAATTTTTCGGAGCTGAACGGGGAATTAGACAAGGATGCGCACTATCCCCCCTCATATTCATATTGACTATGGACGGATTTAGCAGGCTTATGCAGATGGCTGTGTCTTCACGATTTATATCTGGACTCTCCTTCTCGAAGGATGTAAGTATCACGCACTCACTCTTTGAGGATGATCTTCTAATTTTTTGCAAAATCATTCAGAACCATTGGTTTTATATTCATTACTTGCTGATTCGTTTTGGGAGGGCGACTGGACTAAGCATAAACAAGGGGAAATATTTCCTTATCTCTGAATATGGAGATGAGGGGGAGATCAATTTCATCGTGGATTTCCTTGGTATTCACATCAAGAAGGCAAAAGGTGGTTTTACATACTTGGGATGTAGAATTAAGTCATGTGGGTACAAGTTAAAGGAATGGAGGTGGCTGGTGGAAAGATTCAAAGCTAAGATATGCAAATGGACACATAGGTGGCTCACACTGGGGGGGAGATTGATCATGATCCAAGCGGTAATCACTCAGCTAATTGTTTATTGGGGACATTTATATTACTTTCCCGAACAAATTGTGCTATGCATAAATCAAATATTGGCCAATTTCTTGTGGGGCGGTCTGGGGATGTATAACAAGATGCATCTTGTTAAGTTTGAACTTTTATGCATGCTCAAAAATCTTGGGGGATGGGGTATTTTGAATATCCACACATTCAACTCCGCCCTGCTCATTAAGTCTTTGTGGAGGGCTATCACGGGTAATGACATTTGGAATAATATCATATCTTTCAAGTATTTACACGATGTATCTCTCCATGATCTGTATTGTGGGCATTACATCATGCCCAGATGTATGTCGGCAGAATGATTGGGGTTCAAAAAAATCCTCTCTATTTTTGTTGAAAGGTTAGTTTGGCATTTTGGAAATGGATTGAAGATTACACTAGGTTCTGATAGAATATATGGTATGTGTGTGGATTCGCTCCCCACCCCAAGGATCATACACAAACTATCACACCAGGGGATTTTCCATTTCTACCAAATCATTCACTATTGGGCCCATGGGGCTCCCATATTGAAAACTTCTACTCAACTTAGCCTCACTGGGGAGGATGTCGAGGACTGGAAGGTTTATGTACAGGGCATTCAGGCCGTTGGCTTATGCTACAGGTGTGAGGGGGATATGATCACATGGGAGGGTACTATAAAGTCTGGTGTTGTGGTTGTCAAAGACACATACACACATATTATTTCACTGTCTGCTACGAAGGGATCATCCAAGGATTTTTTTCCTTTCTGGCGACGTACACATTCCTACTAATATTCTATTATTCAGCTCGTTGGTGTGGAGAGAAAAAATCCTTACTCGGGACTCCCTCATGCGAAGAGGATTCCAGGGCCCTGGTAGGTGTCTTCTTTGTGGTAATGAGGAAGAATCAACTGCACACCTTTTCTTCACATGTCCTACGGTGCTTGGTATCTGGAAACTCTTCAGCCACCATATTATTGACCCAACATTGATCCCAAAGGATTTCATGGAGGCAACTCACAGGTGGGACAAAACCCACGGTAAGTTTCAAGCTTTGCCTTTTTTTCTCATATGGGAAGTATGGTTGGCACGAAATAGGATTATTTTTTATGGTACGGTTTATTCCTCTGCACAAATACATTCTGCTATTATGAAATGGATCAATTATAGGGATCCTGTAGGGGTTGGCATTACTGATGGTTATCATAGGTATAGACCTCATCCCATTGCTCTCCCTACGATTTTCTTTGATGGAGCTTGCCAGGGGGGATGATGGGATGTGGGGCATGGATTAAGATTTCGAAGGCTGAGCGAATCCATGTATGCTGGAATGGATTCCAAGGCACTAACATTCTGGCAGAACTTATGTCCCTTTGGGGTGGTCTACTTGCGGGTATTTGGGCATTACAGATGCCTGCATTTATGGCGATTCTCATATCATCATTGATGCGGTGGTTGGGAAGACTTTTCTTGTCCTTCCTGGTGCTGGGATAGCTTTTGATAACACAGCTGTTATGGGTGAAGATGAATAAGCCATCTATAACCCACATATACAGAGAAATGAATACTAGAGCTGATGGCTTATCAAAAAATGGTATTGGTATGAATTTTGGTATTATGTAGGTCAAACAGTATAGGGACGGCCAATGTATATGGTCAAATGATATCCCTATTCCCTAATCATGGATGTATCGACTGCAAGCGAGCCGGCTTTCCTTTTGGATATGGTAGGCTTCATCGCATATGCCTACTTGTTTTTTATTTATTGTGCAGGTTTTCTGTGGGGTGCATCGATTGCAAGCGAGCCAGTATAAATAATCCATCCCTGTGCATATATATTGCTCGTTGTTATACTATTGACAGGAGATTTGTGGGTGGCGACGTCTGCAAGCGATCTAGCAATATGGCCATCCTTGTGTAGAAATATCACCCGATCCGAGTCCGACTGGGGATGTGCAGTATTCGAATATATCCCTGCTAATTATGTTATGATTTTATTGCTGTTATCTTTGTTATTATGGATGCAGTATATGGAACGATGTATTTTGGGACATTTGAAAATTTGGAACTGACGTCTGTTGATATCTGTAATTATGTATATGTGTTATGACTAATTGTATTATTGGTCTTGATCGGATGCTTGGGATATGCATTTGGAATATGTACTATTTATCCTGATAATAGATAGTGATTTTTTTCTTCTGAAAAAATATAGGTTTTGGTTGTCCATATCACCACCTACAGCCTTAGATCCAAGCATAGGATCCTTTGATCCATAAAGGAGGTTATTGGAATTTTAGTGAAGCCAAGACAGGGGTCTACAACCATCCCCTGACAGCAAATCCCATATACCCATGAACTCAAAAACTAGAGTATGACTTAAGAAGCCCCACCCATGATCTCCGACACCATTTATAACCTTGACATAAATTATCTGAGAGAATCTTCGGAAACAAGAACGCTGCGTCACGACCCAGAACCCCAAATCCGCATGGATAAATGATACATCTATCCAAAAGGAGGCCTTTGCGTCTGCAAATTCCATAAAAAATCTAGATCCAACATTTAAAAAAGGTAACCAGGTGTCGATACTTTAGATTTGAAGATAAAAATGCCATCGATCTCCCATCCACCCAGCTGGAGAGAATGACAGTAATAATCAGCGAGATCTACAATACTCCCGACAGAATCGCTTAAAGCCACCTCTTGAACAATTTTTGGACTCCAAGAAAATGGAGTGACCCTTGTTTCACTCCACAAGCATATATATGGACCCGTGACAATTCTTCCGAAGAGACCACCAAAATTTGTGCACACCACTGTTGTGATCCTGTAGATCCTGACGCCAAAGGGAAACCTAGTGGAAATCATTTTCACACTTTTCGACAGCTCAAACTCTATTCACTCCACATCCATCACCGTCTATGAATGAAAGAAAGAAAACATTTTTAATATCCACGAAGCTAAAAATAGCCTATGAGACAGATTTCTTTTCTATCTATCTGGCTCTTGTATTCGGCCCTTTTCCTGTGAAGTTTTACAATAACCACTCCCAAATTCTCGACAAAATCTTCGCTAAATAGATTATCCCAAGAGCTAGCTGCCAGAATACCTACATAATTTTCTCTGATTCCTTTGAAGGCCTTGCATTCTAAAATGAAATGTTTTTCAGTTTCCACTTTTCTGGAAGAGCAAAAAATACATACTCTTTCCTCCCACATTTCTTTTGGCCTTTTCCAGTTCCATGTTTCACAACGGAGTTGATGAGAATTAGTCCTTAATTGAGCAATAAGAATTTTAGATCTCCAAGAAATATTGGCCCCTATGTACGCCTTTTGTTGATGATTATGAGTGGTGTTAAACTCTTCAATGTAGTACTTCTTCTTTCTCCCTAGCTCTTTCTCCCAAGTACGTTTGTGGAACTTATCCATAACAAAAGTTTTTATCTCTTTACTATTTGTAGGACACATGCTCAAGAAAATACCCCATTTACTAAACCATTTGTTATTTTTCCGCATCCAAATCTTCTTTCTTTCGCACAATTTGTCACTAAACACAACCTTAGGCCATCTACCCTCTTCCATTTGCTCAATTTTTTTCAAATACCTTATGGCTCGCACCATACCAATTGCTTCAATAGGAACAACCCTTATTTCACTTAACAAGATAGGATAAGGAACTGCACTTTTAATTTTGAATTTGTTTGTAATCAAACCCTTCTGAATTTTCTCAATTTTGTTTCCACTGCATCTCGATTGTGTTGTTGGCCCATAGTTCACAACCGTAGAGAATCACTGGAATCACTAGAATATGAAGTTTGCCCTTTTGATATAAATTTGTAATCCTTTTGAGGACAATTTAATAGCAAGGGATAATTGGAGGTTGACTAGACAAATTAGCATCATCAATCATGTCATGAAGATGAAAATAAATACAAGCTTTATATTGGAAAAAAGAAATAAGTCATTAATATCTTAAACTAAACAAGATGACAAGAATATACAATTTGCATGGTAGAAAAACACTATTCATATGATTATTAATGCTTAAAAAGTTGACAAAAATATTTGAAATAATACCTTCATCCTACCATACATATAATACACAATGCCACGAATATGTGACAACACTTCAAATAAAAAGCCTCTAAAATGTCCCCTTTCCCTCCACTTTCAACTTTTGTTTTGTCTCCAAAGAAATCAAATCTACAAATCCATTGAACTCAACTTCAACATCCTTGCACTGAGAGTCCTACATTGTACATCAACCACCTACCAACTATGTTTTTGGCATTGCAACAAATGCTAATTTTGTAGGGGTTGCATGCATATGAAGTTCACTATAAAAATATGATCAAATATTGGTTATTGGAGCATTTTCAATCCTAAGCTAGACCTACCCTTAACTCCATCCTTCTTTAATTGAAATGACATGCATGTTCAAGCCATTATAGTAGATCATAAACTCTACTCTATTGAAAGGAATGTATTGGTGTGTCTTTCACTTGGAAAGTATTGGTCTTTAGGAATAGTTTCTTCAGGATATGACATGTTGTGACCTTGAATGGCTAAACTCAACTCTGATTGTGGCCTCTTGAAATGAAGTGAAATTTTAACATCGACGAGACTAAAAATAGTCTATGGTGTTGAGATTCAATAAGGTGATCCTAGTGAAAATTAAGCACCTACACTAGGATGGAGCCTTATGACGTTTTTAGAATGGACAAGCAAATTCTATTTATAGATGATGTCTATTTATAGATGGTGAGAAAATTATATTTATAGATGATGTTCTATTTTTAGATGTATGTGCGAGTTATATTTATAGATCGTGTGTCTATTTATAGATGCATGTCAACTATTATTATCTCTTAATAATAGTTGGACAATAAATATTAATCTATTCTCATGGAGCACTTGGAATCAGTTAACTGAAGTGGCAAACTAGTTAGCTGAAGGAATTTCGAGTTCAAAGGTTGGTTGGTGTGACATGCAAGTGGACTTAGTTGTAACTGAGTGATTCAAAGTTGTAATAGAGTTGGATGTGTAGTTATGTGAGTTGTAAAGTAGTTTAACTCAGTTAAGTGAGTTAAACTTAGTTGTGCTAGTTGTAACTATAGAGACACTAGTGAGATATCAATGAATTAAATATTAAATTAATTCACATGTAGTGATCTCACATGTAACTGAAGATTTACTACTGTTAACTACATGCATGTCAGATCCAGTGGATACCCAATTGAGATGTAGGTGAAAGGGATAGTTGACTATCATTTGTACTATATTGGGTTGTGTAATTTCTTGTGTGCGGGTAGGGCCTGCAGCCACGTGTCTGGGGTCTGCGTAATGAGGGTTACTGCGCAAGGGTCCCCACCCTCAGATGCTCTGGTGGGCCAACCCCCACCCTTAACACCCTGGGATGTCGCCTTCACTAACAGGCCGAACTTTTGGTGTAGTGGTTGGGCCTTAGTGGTATCAGAGCCGAGGTCTCGAGGTCGAGACTCACGGAGCATGGGGGGTTGTAATGTCCTATATGTAGGTAGGGCCCGCAACCACGTGTCTGGGGTCTGCGTAATGAGGGGTACTGCGCAAGAGTCCCCACCCTCAGATGCTCCAGTGGGGATTAAGCCCAACCACTACACCAAAAGACCAGTCCAGTAGTGAGGGTAGAAACCTAGGGTGTTAAGGGTGGGTCTTCAACCCCACTTGAGCATCTGAGGGCGGGGACCCTTGCGCAGTACCCCTCATTACGCAGGCCCCATACACGTGGATGTGGGCCCTACCTGCACACGGGACATTACAGCCCACCACGCTCCGCGAGTCTTGACCTCGATACCTCGGCTCTGATACCACTAAGGCCCAACCACTACACTAAAATACCAGTCTAGTAGTGATGGCAGCAACCCAGGGTGTTAAGGATGGGTCTTAAACCCCACTGGAGCATCTGAGGGCGAGGACCCTTGCGCAGTACCCCTCATTACGCAGACCCCAGACACGTGGCTATGGGCCCTACCTACACATGGGACATTACAAATTGCACTCATGCAAGAAAAACACAATTGGATATTCTCATGAGGATTGCACAGTCAAAAAGGGCACGATTGCATCGAGTTGGTCTTAGTAATCATCTTGGATTGCGTAGTGGAGGCAGGTTGTTGTGAGGAAAAAATTTGGCTAAGGCATTTGCAAATTTCTGCAAGACAGTGTGAGACGATTGTATATTGTACTAAGAGCTCTTTGATTAGAGTTTTGTATGATATTGATTCATTATCCATGATATATACATAATATATGATAGTGGGGTTTTCAGCTTTATGTTTTCCCGGTAAAAACATTTGTATTATGTGTGACTGATCTTTCTTCTTGATATTGCAATTGGCGATCGTGTTTTAAATTCCGCAAGAATTTTTGTAGAAGCGATTCTATATTTAACAGTGGCATATAATTGTTATATCATAACAATCCAAGCAACACATAATTGCATTAAAATTTCTACATGGTATCAGAGCACAAAAGATTGCAATTTTTAAGCAGGAGCTGAGTTTGTTGGTGGAAACAATTTGAATTTGTTGCAAGAATTTCTTCGTGCTACAGTTGAGTAAACATCGAAATGGCTTTCAATGGCTTGCGGCTAGAGTATGCACTCGAGAGAAGCTCGAACTAAATTTCCTGGAAGGACAGGATGGAGGCAGTGCTTGAATATAATGGATTGAAGGAATCCATCCACAGTGATGTTCCTAAGCCCACTTCGACGGATGTTGCATTACTTGATGCATGAAAAAATAAAGTGGTGAAGGCGAGAAGGATTCTGTTGGAAGGTGTGTGAGACCATATTGTCTCAAGCCTTCATGGGAAAGCCACACCATATGCTATGTGGAAGGCTTTGATGGATCTTTTCCAAAGTAGCAGCAACCATAGGAAATTGGCGCTGAAAGATAAACTCATAAAGATCAAGATGGAAAAGGGCGAAAATATTCCAAAGTATCTCACAAAATTTGTCCAATGTCGGGATAAAATGGGGAATGTAGGAATCAATGTTGTTGATGATGATTTGGTGAGTTTGGCTCTCTTGGGACTTCCTAAGAGTTGGCACAGTTATGAAGACTCTGTCAATGGATGGGAAAAATTGTCGGATTGGGAACGTCTGTGGTCGGATCTAGTGCAGGAGGAGTTCAGGAAAAACACCAGAGATGGATCTTCATCAAAGCATGATGATGAAGAGGATTGTGCTTTGGCTGCCAAGGCAAGGAAAGGGAAGGGGAATAAATTCCATTCAAATCCGAGTCTAAAGGCAAGAAGCCGAATTTGTCCAAGGTGAAGTGTTTTCACGGTCACGAACATGGACATCTCGCTACTAACTGTCTGCAGAAGAAGAAGAACAAGAAGGTTGTTGGAGTTGCAGCTGGTGAGGCCCTTGCCTCGCAATTTGAACTTTATTTTTCTTTGATCGCATGCATGGTGTCAAGTGCATTGGGATCAGTGTGGTATCTGGATAGTGGTGCTTCCTTCCACATGACGAGATATAAGGAGCTTTTAAGTGATTTGGAGGAGAAAGATCTCCAAATGCATATAGAGATGGGCGACGATGGATGATACAGTGTGACTGGAATTGGTACCGTTACCTTTGAGAGGGAGTCAGGTAAACCATTTCAATTGAAAGATGTTAAGCATGTTCCGGGTTTGATGAAAAAATTGGTCTCAGTCGTGATGTTGGAGGACCGAGGCTATGACGTTGTTTTTAGCGATGGAAAAGCTTTCCTGTGACATAAAACAATGGGTCAAGCCAAGAGGATATGGATTCGAGTTAAGAATATCTACAAGCTAGAGGTAGATGGTTGCACTGCCATGATAGGCAAGGCAGAAAAAGTGGTGAGCTAGGATGAGGGTGAATTATGGCACAGGCGATTGGGCCATCTTCATCATGTAGCCTTGAAAGTCATGCAGCAAATATCTATTGGAATTCCAATGGGAACACTTGCTCAGTTAGATCAGTGCAAGGGTTTCACCATGGGGAAGTGTGTAAAGTCCACCTTTCATGAAAAGGAGAATCGTGCTTCAATGATCCTAAAGAGAGTTCACACAGACGTGTGTGGACCATTATTGGTTGCTTCAACAACAAAACACAGGTATTATGTTATTTCTGTTGATGACCTTTCTCGTAAATGTTGGATCTTCTTCATGCAGAAGAAGGATCAAACATTCTCAAAGTTCTGTGAGTTTAAGGCATTGGTGGAGAAAGAGTCGGGGAAGCAATTGAAGGCTCTGAGGAGCGATATTGGTGGAGAATACATCTCTAACGAATTCAAAGACTTCTGCAGTAAAGAAGGAATTCAAAGAGAACTGTAAATTTACGTAGATGTTCTATGCTTGATGCAACTTTAATTTCTCTTCAATATTAGACAGCAATCACATAAACAATAAAGTAAAATGTTGATAGAACATACCAGTAGATCGATAGAAGACAAGCTAAAAATATATATTTGTGTTGGTGTGTTACGACGATCAGCAGGATGCTTCAACCAGCAAAGTCTTATCATTCAGCCAGCCCAGTATGTGTCACATCACCCTCATCAGACAATCCAAGTCAACTAAAGTCAACACATGCCAAAAATTCAACGATCTCTAGGAAGTCAATGTTGTCCAGAAACTCAACACAGAATAGCAACAAGTCAAAGTCAACGCAGCACGGTCAATGGTCAACCTTTGACCTTGGTTCTTGTGCCAAATATTATGGACTGCAGAAATCAAATTTTGTTCCAAAATTCAGCTCTGTTTGACTACGCGTTAACCAAAGTGAACGTTGGTCAAACCTACGGAGAAAGCCCTAGCTGCAGCAGAAAAGTCAACGTCCTTCTCCCATATGTGAACAGAATATTGCCTCCAAGTAGCTTGAACCAATCAGAAGAGGAGACAGAAAAATGTGTGATGTGATGAGTGAAAATTTCCTCCAACGTTGACTAATATATATCCATCAGTGAGTGTGTGCGACACATTTACTGGGGGTGTAAAACCTTAAGGTTGACCTGCACATAAGTGGAATAAAATCAAAATACATGTTCTGCTCATCGGATCAAAATGATCTTTAGATCGATCTTGTACCTCTCTGAAAGAGGAATCCGATAAAAATATTGGTATCTTCATCTAAGCATCACAACATGGAGTTTGGACCTAGTTGTCCAAAATTAACACTCCCTCTCAACTGGGGAGAACTCCTTCCACCTGTGCAATCCAAACATTGTGTGTCATCCCATTGTAACTTGCTTTTTTGGCTTCTTTATTTCAGAACAGAAGTGGGCCAGTCACAAAGACATCATTCTCGGATGAAAAACTCAACCCAAAGGTCCAAAACCTCTATAGGACTCACAAAGAGTCTCATACCAACCCGAAGTTGGTTTATCTGACCCGAAGTCAGTAGGAGGTCTGAAACCTCACTAGACTTGATCCCAGATCAAGTGGTTGGACCGTGCCATCCTAGATAGAGAGTACAGAAATCTCTGATACGTCCATCAGTCTTTTCTACTAATCTCTAGCATTTCCCACCTCACTGGCCAAATAAGAGGTACTTCCCATAAGCCCTGAACTCAATGAGTAGGATGCATACGGGGCACAGATAATGAGAGGTGAACCAACTCAATCATCACAATGGTGGGGAAGAAGCACACCAACAAGGTTCGACAAGCCTAGCCTTGTGGTTTCTTATAGCTCCGAGAAGCAATCCCCAAAGCCCCAAAGAGCTCCCAGAGCTCATCGTCCAACAGAACCCTCATCATAGGGTTGTTCCACGATACAAAGACTCTCACGAAAGGTAAGGAACTTGACCTTCTCTAGGGGCTTTGTGAGAATATTCGTGACCTGCTCATCAGTTCCTATATGATCGAGCCTTACAGCACCTCGTTGTACCATATCCCGGATAAAGTGGTACCTGATATTAATATGCTTGGATTGATCACAGAACACGAGATTCTCGGACAAGTGAATCCCACTCTGGTTATCACAGAGTATCACGGTGGTATCTGACACATACTCGAACAACTCACTGAAGAGCTTTCACAACCAAACTACTTCACAACAGGCCATACTTGCTGCAATGTATTCAGCCTTCACAGTGCTCAAAGCCACCGACTTTTGCTTCTTGCTCATCCATGATATCGAAGCAGATCCAAGTGAGAAGAAGAATCCCGATGTGCTTTTACGATCCACCACACTGCCAGCCCAATCGGAATCAGTATATCCAAGGAGTGTCACTCTCCCGGCAGTGTATCTCAGCCCATGGTTTATTGTGCCCCGAAGATATCTCAAAAGATTCTTGGCACCAACCCAGTGACTGTGATGAGGCTAAACCATCTGTTGAATCAAAGTGTTCACTGCAAAACATATATCTAGACGGGTGTTCACTAAGAACATCAGGGCCCCTACGAGTTGAAGATACTCGGTAGGATTTGCTAACATGGGCCCAACAGTGTTGCCACTCAACTCTTAAAGTTGAGCTCCATCGGTTTCGACGCGGACTTGCAGTCCACCATGTTGAATCTTTCCAAAAGCTTCACAATGTATTTTCCTTAAGAAAGGAAAATCTCGCAAGGTCTCTGCCAGACCTCTAGGCCTAGGAAGTAGTGCATCAGTCCTAGGTCCTTCATCTCGAACTCAGCAGCAAGCTCCCTCTTGCACTGATGAATGAGAGGGTCAGCACCTGTCAGGAAGAGGTCGTCCACATACAACACCAGAATGAGAGGCTTTTCTCTATCAACCTTGAAGTAAAGGTTCGGATCAGCATTACTACGAGTGAATCCCAGCTTCATCAGGTAGCTATCTATCCTCTCGTACCAATATCTGGGTGATTGCTTCAGCCCATAGAGGGATTTCTTCAACCCGCAGACATGGGTGTCCCAATCCTGGACTTCGAACCCCATAGGTTGCTCTACATACACCTCTTCCTTTATCGCACCATGCAGAAATGCGGTCTTTACATCCATATGATGAAGATTCCATCCTTGCATAGTAGCAACGGCTATCATAGATCGAATGGTGTTATATCGGGCCACAGGTGCAAATATGTCATCATAGTCTATGCCTTCCTTTTGAGAGAAGCCACGAGCAATGAATCTTGCCATGAACTTTTCAGCACTTCCATCAGATCCATGTTTGATCTTGTAGAGCCATTTTGAGGTGACAACTGCTTTGTCCTCCGGTCTTGGAACCACATCCTAGACATCATTCTTCATTATGGACTCATACTCTTCGTGCATAGCATCCTTCTAGACTTGATGCTTTACAGCTTCCTCAAAAGATCCAGGCTTATATTGTATAATAGTACTCATGGCTTCTAGATACCCTTGGTATCTACTTGGCTTCTTGCTTTCACGGAATGTCCCCTTTAGGGCCATATGTCCCTCGGCATCCTCGAGAGTGTCCCTAAGCCATGATGGTCTCTTCCACAGTGAAGGAGGTGGATCAATCAGTTCCATTGGTCCTTCAACTTCGGGAATCGTCTCATCCTTCAATTCCTCTTGATTTCCAGGCCTTACTTCATGATCCTCCTCATATCTTGGAAGATTGACTACTTTCCTCAAGGAAGCATCTTCATCAAAAGTGACATCGTGGCATATCTCCACTTCCCTTTTACTAGGCACATAGACTCTATAGGCTTTCAAAGTTTCGTTGTAGCCCACAAACATTCCCTTCTTCCCAGAAGCATCCAGCTTGCTCCTCTTCTCTTTCGGCACATGAAAATAAATAGGACATCCAAAAACTCTAAAATGTGAGACGTCAGTTTTCTTACCAATGAAAACCTCTTCGGGAGTTTTGGAGTCCAAGGCGGAATGTGGGCATCGGTTTTGTATGTACATAGCAATGTTAGCAGCTTCTCCCCACAGAAACTTCGGTAGACCCTAGTCACATAGCATGGCACGAGCAGCTTCCACAATGGTCATGTACTTTCATTCAGCAACGCCATACTGCACAGGAGTATAGACATTTGTGGTCTCCCTCTTGATCCCAGCTTCTTTGCAAAAGTTCTTGAACTCGTTCGTCTCATATTCAGTGCCATTATCGGTCCTCAAAATCTTGATCTTCTTCCCTGTCAGATTTTCCACCAAGGCTTTGAAGGTACGGAACCACATGAAAGCCTCATCCTTCTTCTTCAAGAATTATATCCAGGTTTTGTGAGAGAAGTCATCTATGAATGTCATGTAATAATAACATCCTCCCAAGGATGTCACGGCAGCATACTAGACAAATCAGAATGTACTTATTGCAAGACATCAGATGTCTTTGTGACGCTTGAGGGGAAAGGTCCCTTGTATGCTTTCCTTCGGCACAACCCTGACATACACCTTCATGATTATTTGAGAACTTGGGCATCCTCGTCACCATCTTCCTTGCTTGGGGAAGAGCTTTGTAGTGAAGGTGTCCAAACCTTCGGTGCCATAGTTCAGTCTGTCGGATAGTATCACATGTCATCACTCCCAGTGGACTTCCTCCAACCTGGTAGAGTGTATCAACTCTAAACCCAATCGTGATAGCTTCCTTGAAGCTCTTCTTCAACATGCGCACCTTTCCATCAGTGAATGCCACATTGAAACCTTTGTCTTCCATGACCAATATAGACACAAGGTTCTTCTTCAAATTAGGTACATATATTACATCCTGCAAGTGGAGGACTTGACCTTGAGACAAGTGGAGGGTCACAGTCCCTGTCCCTTTCACGGGATATGTGGAATTATCTCCAAGGATAATTTTGAGATTAGTATCCTTCTCAACTATATGAGAGAGTACTTCCTTGAACCCAGTGATGTGCCTTGAGGCACCACTATCTATCAACCAGACATCCATAGTGTCGGGTGGATATGCAACAGAGAGGGCATATACAAGAATGAATTCATTTCTTTTATCAAAAACATTTGATTCCTCATACCTGTATCTTCTCAACCTTTTGAAAGGTTGACCATTTCCGCTAGAGGGAGCCTTCCTCTTTCCCTTGAACCTGTTGTTCCTTTGATTTCCATTCCTCCAATTGTTGTTGTCATCACCATCGGGAGAATCCTTCTTGACAGGACATTCTCTAGCATAGTGACCTGGCCTATGACAAGTGTAACACTTTCCCTTATTTCCTTGGGCCCCTACTCTTCCTTTGTTCTTTGGACCACCAAAGTTCTTCTTTCTAGAATGAGTAGCATAGGCAGCATTTCCTTCATTTTCATACTCCTTCATCCTTGTCTCTTCTTGTACACATCTCGATAGTACTTCGTCAAAGTCAGGTATCACATTATTATTGAGAATGGTAGTGTTGAACTCATGCCATTCGGATGGGAGCACTCCAAGTGTGGTGAGTACCATCTCTCGATCAGATATTGTCTCCCCAATAGCCAACAAATTGTTCCTAATCTCGGTCAGCTTCAGAAAGTATGATTGAACAGACTCATCCTTGCCTTTCTTCAGATCCTTCAATTGATTCTTGAAGAATAGGACTTGATTCGCATTTTTGGCCTTGAACATGTCGACTAACTTATCGTACATCTCTTTGGATGTGCCTAGCTCAGAGATGTAGGCAACCAGACTCTTGTGAATTGAGTCCCTTATCATCAGTTTTGCTTTGATCTCTCCCTTATTATACTTTGTTTTAGCAGTAGCAGTTGCAATGGATGGAGGCTCTTGGATTTTACCCTGCACATAGTCCATGACATCTTGATCTTTCAACATAAGATCCAATGTCATCTTCCAAGCATGGAAGTCATCCTTCCCAGTCAATTTGTCATCAACCTTGAAGCCATTGTAGTTTGAGGAACCCATCCTCTTCTTCGGTGATTGCTACAAATTAGGGCTTTGTCTTCACCTCAACTCTGATTTCATGTAAATTTATCTAGATGTTCTATGCTTGATGCAACTTTATTTTCTCTTCAATATTAGATAGTAATCACATAAAAAATTAAGTAAAATGCTAATAGAACATACCAGTAGATCGAGAGAAGACAAGCTAGAAATATATATTTGTGTTGGTGCGTTATGGCGATTAGCAGGATGCTTAAACCAGCAAAGTCTTATCAGTCAGCCAGCCCAGTATTTGTCACATCACCCTCATCATACAATCCAAGTCAACCAAAGTCAACATAGCCCAAAAAATCAATGTTGTCCAGAAAGTCAACACAGAACAACAACAAGTCAGAGTCAATGCAGCACGGTCAATGGTTAATATTTGACCTCGGTTCTTGTGCCAAATAGTACGGACTGCAGAAATCGAAGTTTGTGCCAAAATTCAGCTCCATTTGGCTATGCGTTAACCAAAGTCAACACTAGTCAAACCTGCGGTGGAATCCCTAGTTGCAGCAGAAAATTCAACTTCCTTCTCCCACGTGTGAACAGAAGATTGCCTCCAAGTAGCTCAAACCGATCAGAAGAGGAGAGAGAAAAATGTGTGATGTGATTAGTGAAAATTTCCTCCAACGTTGACTAATATATATCCCTCAATGACGGTGTGTGACACATTTGTTCGGGGTGTAAAACCTTAAGGCCGACCCGCACATAAGTGGAATAAAATCAAAATACATGTTCTTCTCATCGGATCAAGATGATCTTTAGATCGATCTTGCACCTCTCTGAAAGAGGAATCCAATAAAAATATTGGTATCTTCATCTGAGCATCACAACATGGGGGCTATCTGGATGAGAAATATCTTGTTTGGTTTGTTTGGTTCTCATTTAGATCCTATAGTGATTCATTGTGATAATCAGAGTTGCATTAAACTCTCGATTAATCCTATGTTTCATGATAGATCTAAGCATATAGATATCTTGTATCATCATATCAGAGATTGTGTGCAGCGGAAGATCATGTTGCTTCAGTACATTCCTACAGAGGATCAGGATGCGGATATTCTGACGAAGGCGCTCACTAGGAGCAAATTTGAATACCATAGAGATAGGATTGGGGTGAAGGATAATCCCTTTCTTGTTGATAGGGAGTGTTGAGATTCAACAAGATGATCCTAGTGAAAATTAAGCACCTACACTAGGATGGAGCCTCAGGCTATTTTTAGGTGGAAGTCTATTTTTAGAATGGATGATCAAATTCTATTTATAGATGATGTCTATTTATAGATGGAGAGAAAATTCTATTCATAGATGATGTTCTATTTTTAGATGTATATGCGGTTCTACTTATAGATCACATGTCTATTAATAGATGCATGTTCACTATTATTATCCCATAATAATAGTTGGACAATAAATATTAATCTATTCTCATGGAGCATTTGGAATCAGTTAACTGAAGTGGAAAACTAGTTAGCTGAAGGAATTTCGAGTTCAAAGGTTGGTTTTTGGGACATGCGAGTGGACTTAGTTGTAACTGAGTGATTCTAAGTTGTAACAGAGTTGGATGTGTAGATATGTGAGTTGTAAAGTAGTTTAACTCAGTTAAGTGAGTTAAGCTCAGTTGTGCTAGTTGTAACTGAAGAGACACTAGTGAGAGATCAGTGAATTAAATATTAAATTAATTCACATGTAGTGATCTCACATGCAACTAAAGATTTACTACTGTTAAATACATGCATGTCAGATCTAGTGGAGACCCAGTTGAGATGTAGGTGAAAGGGACAGTTGACTATCAGTTGTACTATATTGGTTTGCACTCATGCAATCCAAACACACATTGGATATGCTCATGAGGATTGTGCGGTCAAGGAGGGCATGATTGCATCGAATTGGTCTTAGTAATCATCTTGGATTTCACAGTGGAGGTAGGTTGTTGTGAGGCAGAAATTTGGCTAAGGCATTTGCAAATTTCTACAAGATAGTGTGAGACGATTGTATATTGTACTGAGAGCTCCTGGATTAGAGTTTTGTTGAGATTGTTTCATGATCCATGATATATACATAATATATGATAGTGGGGTTTTTAGCTTTATGCTTTCCCGGTAAAAACATTTGTGTTATGTGTGATTGATCTTTCTTCTTGAAATTGCAGTTGGCGATCGTGTTTTAAATTTTGCAAGAATTTTTGTAGAAGTGATTATGTATTTAACAGTGGCATATAATTGTTAGATAAGGAGAATCCAGGCAATACATAATTGTATTAAAATTTCTACATATAGGACTATGAGTTCCCTATTTTTTGCCTTTTGCATGTATGTCCTTTTCTTATTTAAATTGATGATGAGTTGGGCCAAACTTCCAACAATCTCATCGTTGAAAAAACAATGCCAAGAAACTGATGCTAACATATTCCCATAACTTTCTTTGGTGTCTTTGAACGCAGCACATTCCAAAATGAAATGTTTTTCTGATTCCACTACCCCAGACGTGCAAAATGTACACACTCGTTCTTCCCAATCTTCTTTAGGCCTTTTCCATCGTTCTATTTCACACCGAAGATGATGCGAGTTGATTCTTAACTGAGAAATAAGAACCTTTTCCCTCCACGGAATGTTAGCTCCAATGTACATTTTTTGTTGGAAATCATACGTAGGATTGAATTCTTCAATGTAGTACTTCTTCTTTCTACCCAACTCTTTTCCCCATGCCTGTTTACAAAACTTTTCCATAACAAAATTCTTTAGCTCCTTGCTATTTGTGGGACAAGTGTTGAGGTAGATATTCCATTTCAACATCCATGTGTAGTTTTGTCTCATCCATGTTTTCTTTCTTTCACTCATGTCTTCCTTGAATATAACATTAGGCCATCTACCTACTCCCATTTTCTCAATTATTTTTAGATATCTTATGAGTCGCACCATAGCAATTTCTTCAATGGGATTTTCTCTTGTTTCACTCAACATTATCTCATAAGGCACCAGACTTTTTATTTTTAACTTGCTCATGATCAAATGTTTTTGTATTTTCTCAATTTGCTTCCATTTTGAGACAGGGGTGCTGCTAGCCCACAATTCACACCCATATAGCATCACTGGACAAACTAGGAGTCCAAAAATCGCTTTAATCGTTTTCCAATCCTATAACTTTGTCTCTATACATATGTTTTGAAGAGAATATAATGCTTTCCACCCTCCTAAGATTCTCTTCTTTCTGCAGTCCTCCCAATTAAGTTTGTTGTTGAAATCGATCCCGAGGTATTTGTACTTATTTACTTCTTCAAGGGTGTTGCCTTCAAAGAAGAACTTATGCTGACTCTGCTTCCTTTTATTAGAGAAAATCATTATCTTGGTCTTGCTAATATTGACTTGCATCCCCATTGCTCTACAAAAATTCTCAAAGGCATATAGGTGCGTCTGCAATCCATGGGCCGATTTAGAAATCAATACAAGATCATCAACATATAAAAGAAGCTTTATCGCAAACTCCCCGACCGAACACCATCCCCACCTTGCAAATTTAGCCACTCTTCTAGTTTATCAATTAATAAACCAAAAATAGTAGGGGATAGAGGGAAAACTTGCTTGACTTCAATGTCACTTCTAAAGCTTTTTGAAATACCCGTTGAGGTTCTAATTTTGACTTTCACCTCTTCATAAAGTCTATGGACAACAAAGCTATAATGCAAAGGAATTTCAAGTTCTTCCATTCTACGCCATATATTATCTTTAGGGACTGTGTTAAATTCATTTTTGAAGTAACAAAACAATAGAATAATTATTCTTTACCCCCCCAAACCTTTTCAATAATGTGTCTCAACATGTTGCCATGATCCACTGTAGAATTCTTTGGCCTAAAACCCGCTTGCCCTTTTGCCCTCTTTTCTTTTACTTCTGCCCACTTACTGATTGTATTTTATACCATGCTTCCGAAAAGCTTTGCAAACAAATGATTGATCATAATGGTTCTATAATTAGACGGATTATTAATGTCTTCACTTTTAAAAAGGGATATTGCTAGGCTAGTTGTCCAGTCCCTTGGGAATCCTTGTTGACTGATGTTGTTGAATATTTCCATGATGTGTGGTGCAAGAGTGTTCCTTCCCCATTTTAGATACTCTTTTTGAAGTTCAACCAAGTCTTTTGCCTTTCCTATTTTCAAATTTTTAATTCCAATCTCCACCTCATGTAATGTGAAGAGCTTTGTAGTTGTATTAAGCCCCAGGGGAGGCTCAACCTCTGATTCTTTCTCATATAGTTGCCTTGCATATTCAAACCATTGATTAACTATAATATTATTTTTGATTTGGTTCTTCCTTGGTTGAAGTTCTTGCCAGAAAAGTTTTGGGTTATTCTTGCCTAGATATATTAACTATTCTCGCCTTGTTTGCATGAACTCATCTTTTTTCCTTTTTAGTATCTGCTTATATAACTTTACATTCATCTTCTCCTTGCTTGTCTTTTTCAAGGTTCTCCTTGTCATTTTGCATTCCTCATCAAACCAAGAATTTACAAGAAAACAATTTGATTATGATTTCCTATTTTTTTCTCTTTTGCACTTCTCAAGTGCCCTTTGAATTATATTTGTTAACTCATGACTGTTGAAGCTTTGGAAACCAGTTTTCTCTTTCTGAATTAATCTCTCCAACATTGTCTTGAAGATAGTACAATTTTCTTGTGTTAGAACAATTTTTCCCCTTGGTAGTGATTGCCAAGAGCATTGGATTTTTCTCTTATGTTGTCTTTCTTCTACCCATGATAACTTCATATAAAATGGGTTATGGTCTGATTTTAAGTTGAGGATTTATTTAAACTTTGTAGCATACTTTTAACACCCCTATTAGTATTAATCATGTTAGTAAATGACTCACATTTTTATGGCTAGCCTTTCATTTTACTATCATTGTTACTTCAAAAACCACCATAAATGTGTCAATGAGTGCTAAGATAGAGTGGTGTGGATGGTGGTTTGCCAGTCCATCCACCTAGGTTCAAGTTCTCGGGGATGTGGCCCGTCATAGTAAGGCTGAAAGGATAGGCGTCCCATTGGAGTCTGGGATCCTGGCTCTAGTTTCGATGGTCTTTGAACGTCTCGGCCCTAGGCTGAACTGTGAATTATGGATATATGTGGCTTGCGGCCTGTTGCATATATCTAGGGAGGTTGCTAGTTCCTCATCAAAATTTATTGTTAAAAAAACAACCAGCATAAATGTTTACAACATAATTTAAACATTGTTCCATATATTTACTTGGTGATCTTTAACATTTGAGTGTTATGTTAGGTCTCTGTAGTTTGCAAGATTGGCAAGAACAAACACTGCAGAGCCTACATCAAAACCACTTTGGAATCCTAGGATCTAGCCCTCCTGGATTCAGAGAGAGATCTCTCTATATAAGTGTTTTCAAAGATATTTCTTTAAGGCTTATGATATGATATTAGGCTAGTTATGAAGTACAAGAGTTTTGTTTGTTTTTGGTTGGGATGGATATCATCAAAATGAAGGAAGTCTATTGAAGGGTAATGGTGTGAGCAGGTTGAAAGAATGGTTCAGCTGATAGGATAATTAAGAAACAGCATCAATCCATTGGGCTATGGAGTGACAAAAGGATTTAATTGCACAACAAGTTTCAAGAGTGGTCCATGGGGCAAGTCATCTATGTCAAAGGATTCTTTAGATTGATTTGTGATATGGAAACATAAAAAGTGTTGCGAAAGAAACAAACACACAACAAAAACAAAGGACGGTCTAAGATTAGGTAAGTACTTTTAAACTAGCCTGCTTTTGGCATGCACTTAATGGAAAGACACAAAATTAACCTAAGATCAGGTAAGTACTTTTAAACTAGCCTGCTTTTGATATACTTTTAAGGGAAAACATTAAAAACAAAGAATAGCTTAAGATCAAGTAAGAACTTTGAATCTAACCTGCTTTCAACATATTCTTAAAGGAAAACATTCATGATAAACATAAAAAGTAGCCTAAGATCAGGTAAGTAATTTTAAACTATCTTGCTTTTGACATACTCTTAAGGGATCTTTTCAAAGCAACTATTGGAGAAGAAACTAGAGGACAGGGCTAACCATAGACTTCTCTAGTTCAACTTTAATTAGCAGACTTTTCAAGAACATTCAAGGACAGAATCTAAAGTTTTACTCTGCAAGACATGGGCTCACCAACATTCCTTGACTGGTTACACTTTATTGAAATCATCCTCAAATACACAATTAGCAGAAAACATAAAGATAAAGATTTATCAGTGAGAAATAGGGTACTTTATAGTAAATCCTAATCTATATTTTATGTTCTTTATCAGAGAAAGTGGACAGTATGTAAAACATGGGAAAAATGACAATTACAGTAAGAAAAACATCACCATTGACATAGACCAGGATCCCATAAATCAACTTGTATATTTGATGTTCAAACCAATTACAATCTTCAAGTCCAGTGGGTCTTTACAGCTTCAAACTTCTCTTCTCAGCCTATCTTTCTTCAATTACAAAACAGAGCTCCGGCAGCCTCAATAGCTATTTACATTCAATGAATATTCAACCAACAATAATAATGAACTCCTCACATGATATTTATAGGTATTTTGAGGAGGTGGAGTAAAAATGAGGTCTATTTGTTTAATTAACACGGAGTAAATGCTTCTCAACCTTTGGGAATCCAAATGGAGAAGTTTTCAGATGTTTTAACTCTATTTTAATTAATTTTACATTAAATTTTATCTACTTCAGTCAATTTTTTTTTACTTTGGAGGCTTTTGGTAGGCTGGCAATTAATTCTGAGCTGTCTTTGACAAATATCTCTGACTGTGCATTCAATTTGTATTATTTTGAGGAAAATGAATTTGTAGGTGGCATTTTGAGGATTAATTGCCTCACTGATGTAGCATTTGGAGGCTCTCTTTGTTGATCTGTCTACTTTGTGACTTTAAACACTGATTTTCCCTTAATTTTTTCTTTAAGGCCTTATAATCATCTTTGGGCTTTTAAACCTTTTCAGCTTACTGCATTCACCTTTAAATTGTGTATTTAACCTTAAAACTGTAGGATTAAACCTTTAATCCATCAATATTTATGTATTAACCCTTTAACTTTAATTTTCCCTTATACTCTTTAATTATTCACCACTGTGTTTGCTGGTGTACAGGCGGCTGTATTAGAGGGTTTCATAATATGACCAATGCTCATGAAGCACTAGTCAAACCATAAAATAAACCCTGGTAACTCCCTTTTTTCATGATTTTTCCGTTGTTTGGGCTATGAAATTCATCACCTCCAACCCTGTTTCTTTATGAACCATGAGAAGGCTTTATGGCCTTAAAACTGCCATCGAATCCTGCAAAAAATCGATAAAAACGTTAATAAAACCTACGCGGGAGGGTTTGATTTCTTACAGAGGTCAGGCGAAGGCAGAAGGAGTAGTGAGGCAGAGGAAATTCATGTAGGGGGAGGTTTTATGGAAAAAACCCACGAAAACAGGGTTTAAAACTACATTTGGCGTGAAATATAGCTTAGCGGTTTTCGCGTGGCATTCGGGCGGTAAGCGATTTACGTTCGATCAAACGCGATTCCATATTTTGCACGACATGCGTCCTCCAGGAAACCAGCAATTTCACGTGAGTTTGGGTCGTTAAATCTCGACACAGAAATCTGCGTGAAATGAAATGTGGACCGTTGGATGCTGGGGTGTAGATCCAACGGTGGGGGAGGAGCGCGATGGGGAAAGGTGCATGGGCGAGGATTGAAGTGGGAGCCAGGTGGCAAAAGGGGATTGGGGGATAGCTCTGTGGGTGGACGATAGGGCCCGGCTGACATCAGCCTTTTTTGTTTGGTAGCAAGACATTGCGATGGGTTGGAGACGTGGGTTAAAAAGTGAATCGTCAAATCAAATAGATCTACGATGAGGATTGCTTGATGTAGTGGTAAGGCGGGGAAAAATGAACAAAGGAATGCGTTTAAGGGAAAAAGGAGAAGGGGGGGGATGAATTAGCGCCGTTGGATCATATAAATCTACGGCCAGGATCTAGGTAGGAGTTTAACAAATAAGGCGGAGAAAATACAAAGGAGAAGGTATTTTACAAGGGGAGAAAGGAAAATAAAAGGTAAGGGAAGGGGGCTAGGGGTAAGGTAGAAGTGTGGTCATGTGGAGAAGAAGGGACCGAAGGCGGAGGAAAAGAAAAGGCTAGAGGGCTAAGGATTTTTAGCGCCAGGTCATGGGGGTTAGGTCATATGACAGAGAAGGAATTGAATTTTTAAGCCCTCAAGGGCTTAAAGCCTCAATGTTGGTTTATGAGCGGAAAAATGCCTAAATGAGGCTTTTCGGGGGGGGTTTAGTGTTTTGAGGTTCCGATAAGTAAAATAGGGTAATTTCAAACCAGAAAAAGGGGTTTTCTCAGTTTAAAAGTGATTTAGAAGGTTTATTAGGGAAATGAAGAGTGAATGAGAAGGGAAAAGGGGGATTTTTCATAGGGAAATGGAGGATAAATAAAATAGAAAAATGAGTGATATAGGTTTAGACAATGATGGAAAATGGCCTAAAAAACAATCTCTTTTGATATCAGCAGGGTTTCTTGGTGGATTTTTGAATGAAACAGCAGTGAAGATTACTTTTTGAGTTTAAGAAACATCAAAAGGCTTCAAGAATGAGTAATTTTCTATGAAAATAATATTTTGAAGACTCAAGACCTGTTTTAGCCATCATTTGTTATGACAAAAATTTATTGATGGCTAACAGTGGCTCCACTTGGGGATGGCAGCTCCTTGGAGGTGTCAAGAACTTCATAAATTGATCTCTGGGATGTAGACCTGTGCCTTATCCATTGACAACCTTTCTTCTTTGATCATGTTGCTTAAAAAGATTATCAGTACCTTGTATCAGCAAACAAATTTCTCCCAAACATTCTACTTACACAACCTACTTTTCCTAACATTTTTTCTTCATAAAGTGCACTTAGACTTGCAACCCTTTGTCATCAACATTTTATTCTTTTATTTGAAAGCAGGAAACTAATCTAAATCTACCCTTATTTCTTCCATGAGTTCAGATTAAGCAGTTGAACTCATTAATTCTCTACCTAAGCTACTATCTGTCAGGATTAAACTGTCTGGCAGATGTTATTCTCTATTTTCTAAAAAATAAATTTAAACATAGTCAAATCAGGATTAGAGTGTCTGATTTTCCATGGTGTCTATGGCTATATGTACAAGCTGCACATAGACTTTATTTGCAGAAATTTAAAACAAAACTGTGAAGACTTAAGATCTGAAAAACAAAAAACATCTTTTATTCTTTCTTTCAGCTCTGGTTTTGATCTTTTTAGAGCTGTTCTTTTTCTATTCTTTCTGGGTTCAGTTTTTTAAGCATTTTTGAACTAGTTCTCTTCTTTTTCTTTGGCTCATATTTTGGTCTGATTAGAGCCATTTCTTTCTATCCTAATCTAGTCTACTAACAAGCCAAGATTACACAATTTGGAAAATCTGATTCATTAACCTATCAGCAGTAAATTGAAATCTATAGAGTCATGAATACGTTGTATGACTAAATAGCAGTGTTCTTTTGGTAGTAGCATTTAAGCTTGCACACTTTCAGATTTTATTTTCTCTTTGGTATGGGGTTGTACCTTTCTTCTTTTATTTCTGCCCTCTTTTTCTATTTTCTATTATTTTGTATTTCTCTTCTTTCAAATTCAAAGCAGTGTTATATATAATGAACAAAAAGCTCTGAAACTAAAATATCAGCTAACGGAAGTAATGTTTGAGCATCCTGCCATTGACAGGACCTCTAAAAAATTCAGCTCCATCCAACTCTTGCAAAAAGAATGCATTGTTTCCAACAGCAGATTGAATAAGATAAGGGCCTTGCCATAAATTATCAAACTTTCCATTTTTTCTCTGATCTTCCCTCCTTTAATCCTATTTTAAAAATTTATCACCAATTTTAAAATCACTTGCCTTGGTTCTTTTTTCAAACGGCTTCTTGATGTTTTATTGTAGTTGTTGTGCTCTGATGTATACTTCTTCCCTGGTTTGTTGTAGATGTATGGTCTGGTTTATTTTTCTTGTCATATCATCATCTTCAGACTGTACTTCTTAGATCAGTTTCATGACTGGCACTCCTAAACTGGTTGGAAATATTGCATAAGTTCCATAAACTAGCTAGTAAGGAGACATCTCAATTGACTTTTTAACTGTCAATCTGTCTGCCCATAATGCATGTACTAGCTTACTGTGCCATGACTTCTTGTTATCTTCCAGCAACTTCTTGATAATGTTTACCAAACTTTTATTTGATGATTCTGCCAACCCATTACCTTGAGGGTAATAAGCTGTAGAATGACCCAATATAATCTGATATTTATGACAGAATTCTACCATCTTTTTAGACCCAAATGCAGCAGCACTGTCAGTTATGATCTTCCCAGGACAGCCAAATATAGACAGTATATGGTTTTCAAGGAATGAAATGATGACTGAATCTGTGGCATTCCTAGATGGGATGGCTTCTATCCACTTGGTCAAATAGTCTGTTGCTGTGAGGATGGATTTCCCCAATGAAGTCTAGACCCCACTGCTAAAAAGGAGCTTCAACAGTGATTGGTTGCAGAGGTAAGGGAAGCAGTTTTATTTTGCCTTCAAAAATTTGGCATTTGTGACAGGCAGTAATCATTTTGTGGACATCTTGAAAGAGAGTGGGCCAATAGTAACTAGCTCTAAAGATTTTGTTAGCAGCTGACTTCCAATAGAGGTGGCCTCCACATTCTCCTTCATGAAACTCATGCTTGATATTTTCTACATCATTCTCAGGCAAACATTTAAGCAATAATCCACTAGCATTTTCCCCATATAAACATTTATCCAAAATGCAGTAATTTACAACTTTCATCTTTAAGAATATTGCTTTTGTTTTAGACAAACTAGGAGGGACATTTAGATTGAGTAAAACGTACAAAATATAAGCATACCAAGATGAATTCAAAAAATGATCTTCAATAATTAGGGTTGTCAAATCCTTTTGTTCATCTAATGCATTAAACATGTTTATATCAAGAGCTGAAATTTGAATTTAGCCATAATTCTTACTAGTCCTTAACCTTTTATGAGCTTAGTGGGTTTTATTTCTAAGTCATATTCTAAAATTACAACAATCCACTTTCCTCTCTTGCCATCTGGATCTAGGGTCAATATGTCTTTCACAACTGAATGCGGCACAAATGCTACAATGTGGGAATGTAAAATGTAAACTCTGAAGTCTTTTAAGGCTTTGACCAAGTCAAAGGCTTGTTTTTCCATTATATTGTACTTCAGAGGTGCATCTCTTAATGCCTTGCTGAAAAATGCAATTGGCTGCTCTTATCCATTCAAGTTTTTCTGTAATAGAATAGAAGCTACTGTGTGTTCTGATACAAATGAAAAAATGAAGAAATCCTTTGAAAATCAAGGCTAATAAGAACCGGTGTTTTGGTAAGTGCTTGTTTTACCAGCTCAAATTACTTCTTTGCTTCTAAGGTCCATTTAATTCCTTCTTCTCTCTTTAGCATATTTGTCATGTTTCTAAGGAGTTCAGCGAAATTGGGTATGAACATTCTCAAGAAATTAACCTTCCCAATGAAAGATTGAAGTTCCTTGATGTTTCTAAGATGGTTGATTTGCAATATACCATCAATCCTCTTTGTATCTATCCTTATTCCCTCTTCTGATATGATATTTCCAAGAATTTTACCTTCTTGGAGACCAAACAATGTTTTCTTTGGATTTAAGGACAATCCATATTTTCTACATTTTTCAAATACTTTTCTCAGGTGTATTAGGTGTTCTTCATCTATTTTAGAATAGACAGTAATGTCATCTAAGTAAATCACTATGAAGTAACCTATTTCTTCTGAAAATGCAATATCCATGGCTCTCTGAAATGTGGCACTAGAATTCATTAAACCAAAGGGCATTTTCAAATACATGAAAGTACCCCAAGGTGTAGTAAAGGTTGTTTTAAGTTGATCATCAGGATGTACCAATATTTGATTGTAACCTGAGAAGTCATCTAGCAAAGAAATTCTTCTAGAACCAACTACCTTTTGTAAGATATGATCCATTTTGGGTAAGGGATATTTGTCTTTTAATGAGGCTTTGTTTAAGTTTCTAAAGTCAATGCAAAGCCTTATTTCTCCTGTTTTCTTCCTAACAGATACAATATTAGACACCCACTCTGAGTATCTAACAGGTACTATAATTCCAACATCATACATTTTTCTAATTTCTTTCTCTACGAGAGGTAATTGAACAGGATTAATTCTGTGCAATTTTTGTTTAAAAGGCTTCTGGTTTTCTTTGAGGGATATCTTATGCTGGATTATTTCTATATCATATGATTTCAGATCTTCATAACTCCATGCAAACACATCAGAAAATTCTTTAAAAAACTCAATGTATTTCAGTTTAATGTGAACTGGTAGTGTTTTAGATAGTTTGATCATTTTGGGTTTTTCCTCACTGCCTATGTTGCATTCTTCCACTTCAGATTCAATAGGTCCCAGTTTTGGCTTTTTGGAAACATCATTCAAGTCAAACAATTCTCCTAATGGGACTAGTCCTCTTGGCAAGCTATGATCTTTAGATTGCAGCACTTCTAAGTCTTCATTTTCTAAATCTGTGCTAATTTCTATTGTATGTTTAGGTTGATGGGTTAACAGATTTATTTCAGCAATCTCAGAAGATTTTTATTCTTTAAAAAGTGAGTTTTCTTCAGTGGGACAGTCTTGTTCATAATCTGAATCTGAGTTTTGTATTTCAAATTCATTTTTTGACTGTAGGAAGTCTTCTATTTATTTATCTCCATCAAAAACTTGCCAGTATTTTTCATTATCTGGGACAACTGGTCTATATTTGACTTGGGTGGTGCATTGCTTGGTTTTATAAGGTGTTAGACGAGTTCTAGCAGTAAAGGCTAATCCATTAGCCATAATGTTCTGGTTCCTTGGGACAGAGGTAAGTTTGAATTCAACAAATGTTTTTAACAAGTCCATGGCATCACCTCTATAGGCTTTAAGTCTGGGATGTTTAGTAGTGTATTCCTCATTTACTTGTCTAATTATCAATTATGAATCCCCATGAACTGTTATTCTTTTGGCCCCTAATTTTTTCAATAAATGCAGGCCTAAAAGGAGAACCTCATACTCTGCGATGTTGTTGGTGCATTGGAAGTTTAATCTATAGGAATGACCCTCAGCATGATTGTTTTCAGTGTTGTGCACCCATATACTTGCTCTTGCACCAGTTTTAGAGCAAGACCCATCAAAACTCATACTCCAAAGAGGACTGTTTTCAGATTTGTCATTTATTTCATTGTTGTCCTCTCTGTCTTGTTTGTCTAATTTGTCACTGTGTTGTTCCAACAGGTTTGCGCTATGCTGAATTTTGTTTTCTTCCTCAATATTTTTAATGTTTTGAGGTTTCATTCTTTGATTTTCATGATTGGTACTATGTTTATGACTGTTTTGATGCTCAAGACCTAAGACTTTTTTGCTATGATTTTCTGAATTAGCAGACTGTTCTTTAGTTTTCTCCTCATTTTCCTCTTTATCTGTGGCTGCCACTATGTTAGGGGATGGAGTGGCCACTATCTTGGTTGATGTTTCATTTACTAACTCTTCCTCATTAGGAATCTCATCATTATAAAGAATGAATGAGTCAAGATTAGTATGTATAGAATAGAGAGGGGAGTTTTCTGGTCTTTCTTGGCTACTCACCATATATTTCATGTGTGTTTCCATATAGAGTCTTCTAGGTTGACTGAAGACAAGGATGGTGGAATAAGTCATATCCATCTGCATAGTACCTTGCAACTTAGCACCCCATGATCTCGAAAGAATCATGCCATATTTGGGGGGTATATCAGCCACTACAATGTCCATCACTAAGCTTTTGGCTGGAATTTGAACTAAGTTAACACATAGATCTTTTATCAGGCCTAGGCATCTTACTCTGCTTGAATCAAATGAATATAAATCTTTATAAGGTCTAGTTACCTCAAGGCCCAGTTTTTCCATGATTACTTTAGGCATGAGGTTATGTGATGCCCCTGAATCAAGCATGGAGTTATGCAAAATATTATCATGGATATTCAAACTGATGTAGAATGGAGGGGTAGTTCCTTTTTGAAATTTTCCTTCAATCTTAAGACCAAACAGAAGCTTTGGTGTATCATCATTTAAGTTAACAGTATCATGAATTTCTTCTATATTCCGAGCTTTCAAAACCTGACATCTATATACATTTTGAGTGACTAACTCAATGAGTGGGACAGAGATTTGATTTTGGAAATTTCACTCTCTAGGCTAAAGGGAATCTGATTTTTCAGACTGTTTGATTCAGCCTTCTTAGTCGTTGATTCATCATCAAAATCAATTTGCTGATTTCTACTATTTACAGCAGTTAAAATGGTTTTTTTAGGAGCATTAGCTGAAATGCTAGTGCTGTTGGGATCAACACTCTATTTTTCATTGATTTGGGTGTTTTTTCTTTTGTTTGGATCAAAACTTTCAGCCACTGTTTAATGATTCTCTGTTGTGTTTTTGGAGGTATTTACAGGGTTGTCTTTGGCAGAATTTTCAGAGGTTTTCTTCTTGGGAGTTTCTTGATTCTTTTTACTTCTTAGGTCATATTGTTTAGGTGATCCTATGATGGCATTTTCAAAGTCTGGTTCATAGTATTCAATTTCTGGCCTTCTATCATTATAGGGTGTATATAGACCTTGTTTTCTTTCATAAATGAAATCAGAATCCTCATTGCTTACTCCCAACATGTTCATGTGCTAATCCTCTGTTTGTTCATTTGTTTCTTCATCCTCATTAACATAATTTTCTTGGAAAGGAGGTCTGATCTGTTGATCAACATCTCTCTGTATGTTTTGAGGTTGATTTCTCCTAAAGTTCTAATTTTGGTTTTGGGATTGATTTATGTTTTGAGGATTTGTTTGGGCAGCTAACCTCTCCATCATCTTTTCCAATCTATCCATGTTCTTGGCTAGATGATCTAATTTCGAGTCAGATGTGGAAGGTGCAGTGTCTTCCCTATATGATACCCTCTTCTCATTCTTCATTCTAGCTCTCTTCTCAATAATATTTGTTTCCACACTAAGAGCTCCCTTCTACATGTCTTCTAAAGTTAAGGGATCTCTTTCTCTTAGCTGATAGGCCATTTTAGGATCAAATCCTTCAGGGAATTTAGCCAAAGCTGAGCCTTGTGGAGGTTTCAAATCTGGGGGTAGTGCATTATAAACACTATTAAATCTAGTGCAATAATCTTGAACACTTTCTCCAATATTTCTCTTGAGGTTGTTGTAATCTGAAAGTATTTGGAGAGGGTTCTTCCTAACTTACCATTTGTTTATGAATGTTTGATGGAAAGCTTGGAGATTATTAATACTATGAGGGGTTAAGCTTTTGAACCATTTTCTTGCTTCTCCCCCTAAACTTTGAGCAAATAATCTAAGTTTAATGGTCTCATCATCTATCTCGTTTCTATCAAAATAATCATCCATCTTGTCCAAATGTATTTGAGCAGTAATGGAACCACTAGCATCATATAATGGGATTTTTGACTGATAGTCCTATGGAAAATTGGCTAAAGGTAAAGGAAGGACTAGAGGAGCATACCATGCTGCCATGATAGGAGGTTGTGGAACAAATGGGGGGTTTACAAGTGGAGGTTTTATGAAAGGAGGATGAAGATGAAATGGATTAGTTTGAACAGTGGGTGTACGGAAAACAGAAGTACTTGGACCGGCAAAAAACTGTTGAGCAGATCTAGGATGTGAAAAACCAAAGTTATGAATGAAATTAAGGTTAGGGGGAGTGGTTTCTCTACTATTAGTATGTTCACCACTATTTTGGGGTGAGTGTGAAGGCACAAATTCTATATGATCTATATCACTAAGTGACTTAGTTCTGGACGGGTTTCTTAAGTCAACTTGTGTATTTTGCAAAGCTAGGAGGTTTTCAGGGACAGAATTAGCTCTATGAATTGGTCTGAAAACAGTTGAAGTCTTGGATTTAGCAGATTTCCTAAGGATAATTTCTGGATTATCAACTATCTCAGGAGGATTTGGGTCAGAACAGGCTCTAGTATAAATTCTTCTAGAAGCCACTATGTGGTGTTTTTAGACCCAATGATGAGAAAATTTCAGCCAAGTATGACAGTCTTTTAAAGGCTAACTAATCTTTTTCAAAGAAAACTTAATCCTCAAATTCTTCTTAACTGAGTTTGAATGATAAAAGGATAAAAGGGTTTCCCAGTGGAGTCTTAAGAAAAACCAGTGGGGTCAGCAGGCCTACTGAATACCAATGGAGTCGCCAGTATGTTAGGATTTTTACTTGTTTTCAAGGTTTGGTTGTTGTTCACCATCAACAATCAATAATAACCAGTCTTGGTGACACTTGTTTCATTTAGAAATAGGGGTTCTTTGAGTTGTGAAGTTATCTATTACTCAATATTGTTGATTCTCCTCAGTATGGTCGCCAGTATGTTAGGTCTCCGTAGTTTGCAAGATTGGCAAGAACAAATGTTGCAAAGCCTACATCAAAACCACTTTGGAATCCTGGGATCTAGCCCTCCTGGATTCAGAGAGGGATCTCTCTATATAAGTGTTTTCAGAGATATTTCTTTAAGGCTTATGATATGATATTAGGCTAGTTATGAAGTACAAGAGTTTTGTTTGTTTCTGGCTGGGATGGATATCATCAAAATGAAGGAAGTCTATTGAAGGGTAAAGGTGTGAGCAGATTGAAAGAATGATTCAGCTGATAGGATAAGTAAGAAACAACATCAATCCATTAGGCTATGGAGTCACAAAAGGATTTAATTGCACAACGAGTTTCAAGAGTGGTCCATGGGGCAAGTCATCTATGTCAAAGGATTCTTTAGATTGATTTGTGATATGGAAACATAAAAAGTGTTGTGAAAGAAACAAACACACAAGAAAAACAAAGGACACTCTAAGATCAGGTAAGTACTTTTTAACTAGCCTGCTTTTGGCATGCACTTAATGGAAAGACACAAAATTAACCTAAGATCAGGTAAGTACTTTTAAACTAGCCTGCTTTTGATATACTTTTAAGGGAAAACATTAAAAACAAAGAATAGCTTAAGATCAAGTAAGAACTTTGAATCTAGCCTGCTTTTAGCATATTCTTAAAGGAAAACATTCATGATAAACATAAAAAGTAGCCTAATATCAGGTAATTTCTTTTAAACTAGCCTACTTTTGACATACTCTTAAGGGATCTTTTCAAAGCAACTGTTGGAGAAGAAACTAGAGGACAGGGCTAACCATAGACTTCTCTAGTTCAACTTTAATTAGCAGACTTTTCAATAACATTCAAGGACAGAATCTCAAGTTTTACTCTGCAAGACATGGGCTCACCAACATTCCTTGACTGGTTACACTCTATTTAAATCATCCTCAAATACACAATTAGCAGAAAACATAAAGATAAAGATTTATCAGTGAGAAATAGGGTACTTTATAGTAATCCTAATCTATATTTTATTTTCTTTTGTCAGAGAAAGTGGACAGTATGGAAAACATGGGAAAAATAACAATTACAGTAAGAAAAACATCACCATTGACATAGACCAGGATCCCATAAATCAGCTTGTATATTTGATGTTCAAACCAGTTCCAATCTTCAAATCCAGTGGGTCTTTACAGCTTCAAACTTCTCTTCTCAGCCTATCTTTCTTCAATTACAAAACAGAGCTCCAGCAGCCTCAATAGCTATTTACATTCAATGAGTATTCAACCAAAAATAATAATGAACTCCTCACATGATATTTATAGGTATTTTTAGGAGGTGGAGTAAAAATGAGGTCTATTTGTTTAATTAACACAGAGTAAATTCTTCTCAGCCTTTGGGAAGCCAAATGGAGAAGTTTTCAGATGTTTTAACTCTGTTTAATTAATTTTACATTAACTTTTATCTACTTCAGTCACTTTTTTTTACTTTGGAGGCTTTTGGTAGGCTGGCAATTAATTTTGAGCTGTCTTTGACAAATATCTCTGATTGTGCATTCAATTTGTATTCTTTTGAGGAAAATGAATTTGTAGGTGGCATTTTGAGGATTAATTGCCTCACTGATGTGGCATTTGGAGGCTCTCTTTGTTGATCTGTCTACTTTATGCCTTTAAACACTAATTTGCCTTTAATTTTTTCTTTAAGGCCTTATAATCATCTTCGGGCTTTTAAACCTTTTCAGCTAACTGCATTCACCTTTAAATTGTGTATTTAACCTTAAAACTGTAGGATTAAACCTTTAATCCTTCAATCTTTATGTATTAACCCTTTAACTTTAATTTTTCTCGGATACTCTTTAATTCTTCACCACTGTGTTTGCTAGTGTACAGACGGCTGTATTAGAGGGTTTCATAATATGACCAACACTCATGAAGCACTGGTCAAACCATAAAATAAACCCTAGTAACTCCCTTTTTTCATGATTTTGTCATTGTTTGGGCTATAAAAGTCGTCACCTCCTGCCCTGTTTCTTTATGAACCACAAGAAGGCTTTATGGCCTTAAAAATTCCATCGAATCCTGCAAAAAATCGATAAAAACGTTAATAAAACTTGCGCGGGAGGGTTTTATTGCTCACAGAGGTCAGGCGGAGGCGAAAGGAGTAGTGAGGCAGAGGAAATGCAAGTAGGGGGAGATTTTATGGACAAAACCCACGAAAATAGGGTTTAAAACTGCATTTGGCGTGAAATATAGCTTGGCGTTTTTGCGAAAACCATCAGCGGTTTTCACATGGCATTCAGGTGGTAAGCGCTTTACGCTCAATTGACCGCGATTCCATACATTGCGTGACATGCGTCCTCCAGGAAACCAGCAGTTTCGTGTGAGTTTGGGTGGTTAAACCCCGACACGGAAATCTACGCGAAATGCGATGTGGACCATTGGATGATGTGGTGTAGATCCAACGGTGGGGGAGGAGCGCGATGGGGAAAGGTGCATGGGCGAGGATTGAAGTGGGAGCCAGGTGGTAAAAGGGGATTGGGGGATAGCTCTGTGGGTGGACGGTAGGGCCTAGCTAACATCAGCCTTTTTTGTTTGGTAGAGGGACATTGCGATGGGTTGGAGACGTGGGTTAAAACGTGAACCGTTAGATCAAATAGATCTACGGTGAGGATTGCTTGATGGAGTGGTAAGGCAGGGAAAAAGGAACAAAGGAATGCGTTTAAGGGAAAAAGGAGAAGGGGGGGGATGAATTACCGTCGTTGGATCATATAGATCTATAGCCAGGATCTAGGCGAGGGTTTAACAAATAGGGCAGAGAAAATACAAAGGAGAAGGTATTTTACAAGGGGAGCGGGGAAAATAAAAGGTAAGGGAAGGGGGCTAGGGGTAAGGTGGAAGCGCAGTCCTGTGGAGAAGAAGGGACCGAAGGCGGAGGAAAAGAAAAGGCTAGAGGGCTAAGGATTTTTAGCACCAGGTCGCGGGGGTTAGGTCATATAACAGAGAAGGAACTGAATTTTTTAGCCCTCAAGGGCTTAAAGCCTCAATGTTGGTTTATGAGCGGAAAAATGCCTAAATGAGGCTTTTTGGGGGGGTTTTTTAGTGTTTTGAGGTTCCGATAAGTAAAATAGGGTAATTTCAAACCAGAAAAAGGGGTTTTCTCGGTTTAAAAGGGATTTAGAAGGTTTATTAGGGAAATGAAGGGTGAATGAGAAGGAAAAAAGGGGATTTTTCAAAGGGAAATGGAGGATAAATAAAAGAGAAAAATGTGTGATATAGGCCTTAGACAATGATGGAAAATGGCCTAAAAACAGTCTCTTTTGATATCAGCAGGGTTTCTTGGTGGATTTTTGAATGAAATAGCAGTGAAGATTACTTTTTGAGTTTAGACAACATCAGAAGGCTTCAAGAATGAGTAATTTTTTGTGACAATAATCTCTTGAAGGCTCAAGACCTGTTTTAGCCATCATTTGCTATGACAAAAATTTACTAATGGCTAACATATTCAACTTACATGTATATTTTCACAAAAGACATTGTGCTATTAAATTATATGGATATGACACATTGATAGGATATTATGGATTTTTATAAGCATTTATGAATTTTGAAATAATAGTGTTTTTTGATTTATGGGATCAGACAGTCTTTTGCATCGGCTAAGTGTTTAGCATGCAGGAGGTAAGTCCACTTTAGGTGTTTGTTCGAGAGGAGCAAGTAATATGATTTATTTCCTAGGTTTTAACTTATGAAAAACGCGTTAATGAAGTTAATTGATTAATGTTGGCTATTAGGCTAAAGTCTCTAAGGGTAACTAATCTAATTATTTAAGAAAATTAAATATAATTTCCACCATTGATCTAATTGGGCTAGGATTTAATCCTATCCCTCTACTGCTTTGGAGATTAGGGATTTGGCTTAAGTGAAATATGAAGAGAGCCTAAGGGAGAGGATGGAGACACCAATTGCATTTTGAAGAAGAAATTTTCTCATGAATGAAAGGCTTGTGTGACTAAGGAGAAAGAGGAAAAGGGTACAACTACAGGATTTAAGTGAGCACAGGTTGGCATATCGGGTTACGGTAGGTAGATCGAGACAGGTTGAGTTCTATAAGGTAGGCTAAGAGGGATGAGAGTGATTTACAAGTAGACTGAGAGAGCTAAGTGATATGTGGGAAAGTCAAGTGTGTGTTGTGTTATCACTCCACTGGATCTCTAAGGCTGAGAAAGAGCCCAAACATAGGTAACCACAAACCAATCTTTTATCTTGGTAGCTAGCCCTACCATACCAGAGAGGCCTCTCTCCACAAAGTCACAGCCAAGAGGGCTAGATGAATTAGGGTTTTAGGCTAGGTATAAGTACAGGGTTTGTTTGTTTGAATTGGGTTACTGGATGAGGATTAGGTCAAAGAGGCTAGGGAAGGGGAAATAAGATTAGGGTTGCAGAGATTCAATGGGGAAAGGTAGGTAGAAAACCTAACAATTTATGGTTTCAGGGTGAGATGGATCAAATTGATGAGGAGCTATAAATGGCAAGGCAAAGCTTGAATTCTTTCTAAAATGAAGAAGATGAACAAACTATGAAGGTTTTCCCAAAGATAGAGCATGAGAGATGAATTATGCTTATCAACTTGAAAATCAGCATATCATATAAATGAAATGGATCATGGAAAAAAACATTCATACATAATGAGACATAAGCAAAACAATGCTAAATTCTCATACCAAAGGTATCCCAAAGAAATAGCTGCAACTTTTTCATTAATTTCCTGCCAAATATTGATTACACTAGAGTCTGTTATCAATGAAACAACATCCAACTCATGAAATGAGTCAAAAAGTACATGATATAGACCTCAAACAACCTCTCCCAACCTCAGGGGTCGAATTCCTAAGTTGAGGAGGTGTTCCACCAAAAAATGAGGAGAATACCTAGAGTGTACGGAGGTCAAACTAACTCATCCCTCACTTTTTGCAAACTGATTCATTACATGTCATCAGAACTTTTCACCTAGTGTATTTACCCCAAGGTAAATCAACCACATCATAATTAATTTTAAATTGGTAAAAATCCATTGACCATGGTCAAATTGGAAAAACTGAGAAAAATGGAAAATATCAGCAAACTCAGAAAATGTGTCCTAAGCGTAACGCCATCTTCAGCTCCACTTTTGAGGGGGTTCCATGTGTCAAAATTGAGCTCAGGATAGCTCATTGGAAAGCCTATCTTGTCTAGTTTCCATATTTTTTCCCAGTTTCCAAAATGGTCAAGTTTTGACCCTCTAAAATTCATTCTAACAATACTGGTCAAAATCATAGCACCAGCGTCCAAAATAGGGTAGAAAGGTGATTTTTTGAGTGTTTTTTGACCATAACAGTGCCTCTTTGACCCAAAAAGTTTTTTAAAGAGGTTTTTATGACTGTATTTGGCCTTCTGAATCCAATGGTTTCTTCAGTTTCTCCATTGGAGGTCCCTAGGAAAAGTGAAGCGCCTAGGGCGTTGCACTTTTGCCTGGTTGACTATGTCAAATTGCCAAAAACTCAAAAATTTCCAAAAAATTCAAAATTTGCCCAAATTTCTTCAAATTGTTTTGTTGTGGGATGATGATGAGGTGTACTAGGCAATGAGAGATGCCTCAGCAAGAATATCAAGCTAGTCCCCTTCATTTTTCTTGGTTAGGGTTTCAAGTCTTGATTTGGCCTTTTGTAGCTTTGAGTTTGCAATTTGGTTTTTCTTGAAATAGTGCTTGGACCTCTTTCTCAATATGGCATTATCCTTGTTTGCCTTCTCCAAGAGCTTCTCAAGATGTTGGTTGGCCATGTCAAGCCATTGCTCCCGATTCTCATTGACAATCATGGCAGTGTTCATTCAAAGTGAGTTGATTAGCAAGCTCAACCTCCTTTTGCCTCTCTAGTTCTAGAGCTCTTTTCAACCCTCTAGTCCTAGGTCTTCTTCTTGGCACTTGTTGTTCTGCCTCATTGGTTTCACCATACCTTTCATAGGCCTCATCAAGCAAGGCCTTTGCCTTGTTTTCTTCTCTTTTTTCCTTGAGAAGCTGAATCTCCATGATGGCTTGCTTGGTCTTGACTTGTTCATTTTCATGATCATAGTATGCAATGACAAACTTATATCTCTCTAAGTTGGTATGAAGGTCACTGATTTGGGCATTTTTCTGCTTGATAATAATTTTGGAGGCCTCATCATCATGCCCATCATCTAAATCAACGAGGTCAAAATCAGTCTCTGTTTCATGGAGGTCATCCTCATCATGAATGGCTTCCTCATGTACATATTCCTCTGTCATCTTTTGTTTTCACTTCTGTACATAATTTATTGGTGAAGAAAGTAGGGCCCCTCCCACAATCTGTGGGGAAAACACCTGCCTATGCCCTTTCTGATATGTCTTTGCCATTGTGCTCATTTCACCCTCTTTAGGCTTGCTTACCTCAACTCTGCTAGGTGACTCATCCTGCTCATGAAATGGTGATGATGCTGGTGATGGTGATGGAGTATGTGAATTGGAGTGAGGTGGAGTGGAGTGAGGTGGAGGCATAGATGTAGTAGGGTGAGATGAAGAAGGCACATCTTGTGGAGCATGTGGAACTTGTGGAGCATGTGGAACTTGTGGAGAAGTGAAGATTTCATTTTCTATGAATGTATCCCATGAAATGTTCAACTAGTTAAGCCGATGGAGGACAATGATTTTCATCAAGCTGTGGTGGAAAAGACTATTCAACTGCTGGTCAAACTCTCTCTTTTGCACAATGTATTGCATTTTATCTATGCTCCTAAATAAAAAGTATGGAATATTGAGCAATATAACTCTTGTGAAGTGCATGAGGAGTCTAATGTGATAATTGTAATGTCTGGAGAACCTCCCTTCACAAGAAAAATACTTCATGATGACCTTCATCATGGGGGCATACCTATTGAGAAGATAGTTGAAAGGAAATACCTTCTTCCTATCATTTCTATAGATTGGTTTGATGAATGGCTCATAGAACTGATCCTCCATATCTTTGGATTTGAACCACCTCTCACCCATTTTTTGAATCCATGTGGCAGGTTGCAACAGCAATGATGGATATGGACACTGTGAAAGCTACACCTGCTAGGGTTACTTGATTGTTTTTGAGGTTTACATTGAAGAGTCTACTCAAAACAGGGTGATGTTGTACCATTTCAATCATGTTACAAAAATCTAGGCAATCAACATGTTGAAAGCATGAAATTGTGATTGGTGAGGCTATCAGTTATCTAGTGTTGGTGGGCTGCAGCCTTATGATTCTCCCTCCATTGTGTGGCTTTCTCTGTTGTTTGTCCTCCTCCTCATGGGAATGGGGATAGGTCTAGGGAGTAGGGATTAGGGTAGTGAAATTTAGGGAGATGAGGGAAGGGGTTAGGGAACTTTGGGGGGTGATAGGAGGTCAAGATACTTAGGGAGTTGAAAATGATAATTGGATTACAGGTTTCGGGTAGTGGCTACCTAGGAATTTTAGTGGCCTAGGACTTAGGGTTTTATGGGGAAAGGGTTTAGGGATTAGGAAAGAGTAGTGTAGGGGTAGGGATGGGTTTAATATTGATGTAGGAAGGTGTTGTAGTGTTTATGGGCAGAAAATTGATAGTGAAGGAGTGATACTAGGGTTTGTATTTAGACAATTAGTTAATTTTTATTATGAAGAAAAACACCATGAAAATGTGATTTAGGAAAGCAAGGAGGCAAAGATTGTGTGTCACTTACTTGTTAGAGGATCAAAGAAGCCTTTATTGAGAGTTTGAGAGAGATTGAGGGTGTTTTGATGCTTCAAGTGCTCACCGGACATAAGCGCAGTGCACCAGGCAAAAGCACAGTGCCTTGCCCAGGAGTGTAGTGCCTGAGGTAAAAAAGGCAGCGCCAAATGCCCTATGCACATCGCCACTTGCCTACGTGCAACGCCAAGAAAAACTTCGCCTCTGACTGTGCAATTCAACTTCTTCGGGCTAAGGGAGTGCAAACTCAACCTTTGGATGTGCAAATGAGTTTGAATGGGATGTCTTAGTGCTCTTTATACTTCATGAAATTGATGATTTGGGCCTTGGGACCAACTTTATTCCTTTATTATTCACTTAACCTTTTGAAACTTTGCCCTTTACTTGACTCTTTTCTTTGACAATTTGATTATTTGATGACTTTTGAGAACTCTTTGATTTTGACTTTTTAGTGCTTTGGCATGTTTGGAACACTAAGTTAGCAACTTGGGATGGTGAAATTATTACATTTTAAAAGACATAAAATTACATAATGAAAATAAAAATATTACATCTTAGAACTAAAATTACATGCTGAAATAAGCATTTATCTTTACAAGTCATCTTCACATGATGAAGAGACGTTATTGGATCACTCTTTACTTGTTGGTACTATGCAGTGGAATGGAGTTTTATTGAACTATGGAAACCCTAATGACCTAATGAGACCTTGAAAAACCCTAAAATACCTAATGAGACCTTGAAGGACTGAATTTCAAGATGACGTGACTAATATTGATGACATGACTTTGACCTCATGACTGATGTAATGACATGATGACATTAACTTTATGGATGGTGTATAGTCATCAAGGTATAAAACTATGCCATCAAGTAATCAAATTTTAGGAAGAGTGATGTTTTTGGACTAGGGCTACCATCAGTGACTAACTTTTTGCATGACCTTGTGGAATGATAAAAAAATTATGAGTGGGACTCTTAAAATGCTATGAAAAGAGGATTTTTGATCATTGATGGCAGGATGCAAATACTGACACTAACATCAGCCTTATTGGGGATGATAGCTTTGAAAGAGGTGTCAAGAACCACATAACCCTGGATTTTGCAGATCAGTGCCTTATCCATTGGGCCAATACGGCCAAAAAATCAAACTAATAATCATGATTGAAAACTGATAACTCAGAAGAAATAGACTGACTCAAGACAAACTCAAATGACTGAAAATTGACTCAATACTGACTTACTTGATTGAAAACTGAACTTTTGAAAATGGAAGAAAATTAGTGAAGCTCCATGGCCTTCACTTCGGGCTTCGAACTCCAGTGATTCTCTACTTCACACTTGCAGAAAATGTAACTGATATTTACAATGAAATGGAAAACTGATTGAGAAATGTACTTCAGAAAAGATAGTGCTTAAGGATCCTACCATTGACTGGTCCTCCTAAACACTCTTGTCCATTCATCTCTTCAAGCAAATAAGCATTATGTCCTCGACAAGTTCAAATCTGATATGGACCTTTCCATAAATTCTCAAATTTTCCATGCTTACCCTTGTCCTCATTTCTGGCATCTCAGCGGAGTACCACATCTCCAACCTTGAAGTTGTCTTCCTTTGTTTTCCGGTCATAGATATTCTTTATCCTGTCATGGATTTTTGAAGTATTATGAAATACCTCATCTCTCGTCTGTTGAAGGTGTATCATTTGATTAATCCGGCGTTGTATGTCATTTTCCTCAGTCCCTGCTTCTTGCAGCAATTTCATTACCGGGACTGCTAATGATGAACGAAACACAGTATCGACACCATAAACAACTTGAAAAGGAGACATGCCAATATACTTCTTACTACTTACCCGGTCTGCCCACAATGCATTGATCAACTTCTTATGCCAATTATTTTTATTTGCCTCTAACATTTTCTTAATGATACTGATCAAGGATTTATTAGAGGACTCTGCCAATCCATTACCTTATGGGTAGTAGGTTGTAGAGTGTCCCAACTTAATGTTATATCTATCACAAAACTCAGTCATCATTTTAGACTTGAATGCTGCCGCGTTATCTGTGATGATCTTAGCAGGAAAACCAAAACGGGACAAAATATTAGTTTCTAAAAACTGAATGATGACAAAATCTGTTGCTTTCCAGGTCGGGATCGCTTCGATCCACTTTGTAAAGTAATATGTGGCTGTCAATATCCACTTATGTTGTGCATATGATTTTGGGTGAATATCGCCTATGAAATCTAGGCCCCGATGTTGAAATGGTGCATGTACCGAAACAGGTTGAAGAGGTAATGGAAGAAGCTTTCTCTTACCTTGAAAAAATTGACATTTTTGGAAACTCATTACTGCTTTGTAGACATCTGCAAAGAGTGTCAGCCAATAATATCCCGCTCTAAATATTCTATTGGTCGTGGTCTTCCAATATAGGTGACCCCCAAAATCTCCTTTATGGAATTCATTCATCACTTCTTTAGATTCTTCTTCGACCAAACAGTTCTATAAGACACCTCTGAGATCCTTCTAGTAAAGTGCATTTTCCATTATGAAATACTTTGAAGCTTTGAGTTTCAAAGACCTGCCTTGACTTTTAGTCATTCCTACAGGAGGGTTTAGGTGTTGTAAAACATAAACAATATCATAATATCATGGAGATGACAAAAAGATATCAGATACCTGAATGAGATTCACTTCTTCTTCATTATCGAACAAGGCTGAAATCAAGTTGATGTCTAGCACATGAAGGCTTGACTCAGCCATGAGCTTGGCTAAGCCCTGACCATTTATCATCTTGGTGGGCTTGATCTCAAGGTCATATTCTAGTAATGCTTCTATCCATCTCCCTCTCCTACCTTCTAGTTCTGTCTGCATGAGAAATTCTTTTACAAATGCATTAGGTACATAGGCAAGAGTATGTGAATGCAATATGTAAAATCTGAAATCTTTCAATGCTTTAACCAAAGAAAAACCTTGTTTCTCTATGATGTTGTACTGAAGGGCTGCATCTCTAATATTGAGACTAAAAAATGCAAATGGTATCTCTTTTTTATCCCTTTTCTGCATCAAGACTGCTACCATGGTGTGCTCAAAAGCAAATGAGAATATTATGAAATCAACAGTATAATCAGGACTTATCAAAACAGGGGCAGTAGTCAAGGCAAACTCTACTGAGTTGAAAGACTTCCGGGCATCTTCAGACCACTTCACATCATTATCTTTCTTCAACATATTTGTCAACTCTCAAAGATGTTCATATCAATTAGGAATGAATCTACGTAAGAAATTTATCTTACCATTGAATCCTTGTATTTCCTTTTTGCTGCGAGGGAAATCAATTTGTTGTATTGCTTGAACACGGGAAGGGTCAATCTGGATTCCATCCTTGGAGATGATGTGACGGAGAATTTTTCCCTCCTCCATGGAAAAAATTATTTTCTTTGATTTGAGAGATATTCCGAACTTCCTGCATCTCTCGAAAACAATTCTTAAATTGTGCAAATGTTCATCATCAGAATGTGAAAACATTGTCAAATCGTCTAAATAAATAACCAAGAAAACATCTTTTTCATTGGCGAATGCTATGTCCATGGCCCGTTGAAATGTGGCCCCTGCATTTTTCAAACCAAATCTTTGCATATTTGAACATGCCCCAAGGTGTAGTAAATGTTGTCTTGTCTTGATCATCCTTGTGCACCAAAATTTGGTTTTACCCCAAATAGCCATCCAAGAGTGACATCTGGGAAGAAGCGACAACTCTTTGAAGGATATGGTCCATTTTCGGAAGTGGATAGTTGTCCTTGAGGGACACTTCAAGTTCCTGAAACCTATGCAAATCTGGATTTCTCCATTCTTCTTTCTTCTTTCTTACTGGGACCAAATTCGAAATCCAATCAGAGAATCTGATAGGGACAATAATATCAAACTTGAAAAGTTTGTTTACCTCTTTTTCAATTGATGGCGGAAATCTGGGATTTATCCTTCTCAACTTTTGCTGAAAGGTATTTTGATCAGACTTGATCGGAATAATGTGTTGAATGATGTTCTTGTCATACACCTTTAAATCTACATATTCCCATGCGAAAACATCAGAAAATTTAGAAAGTAATTTAATATATTCAACCTTTACCTCGGGAGATAATGACCTGGATAGTTTAACCATCTTTGGTTTGTCCGTTGTCCCAATGTTTACATATTCAACACCTTTTTTCATAGGCACCAATGTAGGCTTCCTTGCTACGTCATCTTGGTCTAACAATTCTTCCAAAGGTATGAGACCTTTTGGAATATTGTTGTCTTTCATCTGTAATATATCCACCTGAGTTGCTTCTATGTCCTGGTCATCTTTATCACAAATTTCATCTATGGAACAATTCTCAAATTTTTCCTCACCTTGAAGAAAGTTATTTACCTTCTTATCATCCCAGAATACTTGCCAATACTGCAAGTTATCAGGAACAGTGGGTCGGCATTTCACATGAATCTCAAACTTCCTGTTTGAAAATATGGGGATCTTAAAATTGCTTGCAGCTGTAGCCAATGAATGTGCCATGAGATTTTGATTCCTTGGCACAACTGTAAGTATACACTCCTGAAACATTTTCAAAATCTCTAGTACAACATTCCTATATTGTCTCATCCGAGGATGGTTAGCTTGATATTCACCTTTAACTTGTTTGATCACAAGTTCTGAATCACCATACACAACAATCCTTCTTGCTCCCAAATTCTTCAAGATCTTTAGGCCAATAATCAGTGCTTCATACTCCGCCTCATTGTTAGTGCAATCAAAAGCTAACTTGTAAGAGCATAATCTAACATTTGTAGGGACCTTATTCTGCTAATGAAAAGGGTTGTGGACACAAATTCCAATGCATGCCCCGTCTTTCCCCAAGGCACCATCAAAGTCCATGTACCATAGATCATTTTCATCCTCCAAGTGTTGAAACATTCATTTCTATTTTGGCTCAACTTTCTGAATTGTTTCTTCATGCTTTTCTGGACTTTCTTCCGCTTTATCTAATGGTTGTTCTGATTTTTTCTCTGCTTTATCTAATGGTTGTTCTGATGAGCTCGGCAGATTCTCTTTTTCCTTTTCTATAACTTCTCTGATGCAATTATGAATCTTTGGAACATCTTCTACATCTACAAGTTGGCTATCTACATCATTTAAGTCGCTATCATTAAAAAAAATGAATGACTCTAAATCTGCATGTACAACATTTATTGGATGATTGTTGGGATTTTCTTTGCTTGTGATCATATATTTCATCTTTTTTTCACGGTACAATTTTCTCAATTGTCCGAAAACAGGGATAGTTTCATAAGAAAAGTCTAATTGCAATGTGCCTCTCAATTTTCCCCCTCAGGATCTTGACAGAAACATGCCAAAACATGGCAGTATGTCATCTACCACCACATCCATTAGAACATTCTTTGCTGGAATCTACTCTAGGGAGACCACCAAATCTTTAATAAGGCCAATACAACGGACTCTATCTGAATCGAACGAGTATAATTCATGGTAAGGACGGGTGATGTCAAGGCCAAACTTTTCCATAATGGCTTTTGGCATTAGATTATGGGAGGCTCCGGAGTCTAACATGGAATTGTGTAAAATGCATTGGTGGATTCTTAGACTCAAATAAAAAGGAGGAACCTCGCTATCTTCTAATTGACCATCAATAGCAGGACCAAAATGAGTTCGGGTTGATCATCTTCGACATTGACCATGTCGGACAAAGGATCTAATTTAAGCATCTTGGCAACATGGGACTTATATTGTTTATTCTTAACAAGTTCGGTTAAAGGAATAGACACTTTTAACTTTGAAATTTCAGTTTCTAGGTTGAAGGGAGTGGTTTTGTCTACCTCTTTAATGATGATGTCTCGTTTTCCAACATAGTCCTTTGATGGAGCTTCTTTCTTCTGACAGTCCTTTTCCTCACTTGCTGAACTTGTGGATGGTTGATTTACCTTGTTTTGATTTGTGAATGCAGGCTCTTTTCCCTTACTCTGATTACTCAAAGTATTTTGCCTTATTTAAGTATCTTTCTGTTGAGATGCTCTCTTCTAAATGGGATTAACCAGCACATCTATGCTCCTTAATGAAATCTGCCTATTTTGTGAACTAAGTGCATTCAAGTGCCCCCATTGATAATCATCTAATTTGGTTTCCAATTCATGATCATTGGCAAGGATGAAATCTTAATCCTTAGGTTGATCTTTCTTTTCAAAATACTCTTCATCTTCCGCCAAAAACATAGGCAAATCATCAGCCTTGAAAAGGAGATTTTCTTCAACAATTGTGCCTTCATCTTCTTCTTCTCCTTGAGCATAGTTCTTCTACAAGGGTGTCCTGATTTGTTGTTGTGGTGTTGGTTGCTCAGGAGCCCGATGTTCTCTCTTCTTGATCCTTAAATGTGGCTATTGTTGGCCTCTGTAGTTGGGATTTCTGACCTCAAGTTGTCTTTTAGTGATGGACATCCTGTCAACCATCCGTTCAATAGTCCTTATCAATGTATCCATCTTAGCATCGGAAGATTAGTTGGATGGTTCATCTTTAATGGTGACTTTTCCCTCATTTCTAGCTCTAGCTCTCTTCATCAGCAGATTTGCTTCAACATTGACCGCATTCTTTTGCATATCTTCCATTGTAGCTGGATTTCTTTCCCCTATTTGGTAGACCATGTCAGGATCAAATGCATCTTGATAACGTATGAGAGCTAAGCCTGGAGGAGGCTTGATCTCAACGGGAATTGCATTATAAATTCTATTGAAGCAAGTATTGAAATCTTGGACTGATTCATTAAGATTTCTCTTTATGTTCTCATACTCAGAAAACAATTGTAAATGGTTTTTCTTTACCTCCCACTGGGCTATAAATGCATCAATCAACTGGCCTGGAGTGGAAATGGAATTAGCAGTCAGGGATCTAAACCAAACTTTTACATCTCTAGAGAAGCTTTGGGCTATAATCCTCATTTTGGCATTGTCAGCATCAACTTCCTCCAAGTCTATGAATTCAGTGACCTTAACAATGTGTTTTCTTATAGATATGGTAGAATTTTCATCAAACAAGGGGATTATTTAGCCATAACCCTGAGGGAAGTCATTCAATTGAGCAGGTAAGATAAGTGGGGAAAATCTTGACATGATTCCTGTTGAGTGAAGTGTTGGATTGACAACAGGAGGGATTAGTTGAATAGGTAGTGGTACAGCAGTTGTAGGTGCCAAAGTAGTAGGTATAAATGATGAGTTCGAAGGTGTAGATGAAAAAACTACAATTGATTAAGGTTGAGATTGAATTGAGACAGGTATTGACTCTTGATGGTAGAATTGGATCCAATATTTGATGTCAAGGTCTAATTCAGGTTTAATCTCTTCAAAAAACCAATCTTTCAGAGAGCTAAGATCTAATTGAGATAATGACTTGACCTCAAAGAGTCTTAAAGGATCGAAGACTATGTCGGATAAAGAGGTTTCAGACTTAGATCTAAACAATGAATATTCAAATTTCAAATCGTACAGTATACTTTCAAGAGACAATACTTTAGTAGGCAGTGAAGTAGATCTTACCAATGGGGTTGGTCCTGACTGAATCTCTGTAGTTTGATATGTATGCCTCCGAAAATTCTTCTATGGATCTTCGACTGGAAAAATTGGATTAGGATCAGGGTTTGCTCTGGTATATCTTCTCGAAGCCAGCTCTACAATCTTGGCACTACAATTATTCAATCAAACTTTTCTGAAACTTAACCCTATCATCTAAGGGATAAAATTCCAATTATTTTTTTCGTACACCTATGGAAAATAAATCTTTCATTCCCCGGCAACAGCGCCAATATGTTATCACTCCACAAGATCTCTAAGGCTAAGAAAGAGTCCAAACATAGGTAACCACAGACCAATATTTTAGCTTGGTAGCTAGCCCTACCAAACCAGAGAGGGATCTCTCCACAAAGTCACAGCCAAGAGGCTTGGATGAATTAGGGTTTTAGGCTAGGTATAAGTGCAGGGTTTTTTCTTTTGTTTGAATTGGGTTGTTGGATGAGGATTAGGTCAAAGAGGCTAGGTCAGGGAAAATAATATTAGGGTTGCAGAGATTCAATGGGGCAAGGTAGGTAGAAAACCTAACACGTTAGGGTTTTAGGGTGAGATGGATCAGACTGGTGAGGAGCTAGAAAGAGCAAGGCAAAGCATGAATTCTTTCTAAACTGAAGAAGATGAACAAACTATGAAGGTTTTCCCAAAGACAGAGCATGAGAGATGAATTGTGCTTATCAACTTGAAAACAAGCATATCATAGAAATGAAATGGACCATGGAACAAAAAATTCATACATAATGAGACATAAGAAAAACAATGCTAAATTTTATCCCAAAGAAATAGCTGCAACCTTTTCATTAATTTCCTGCAAAATACTAATTACACTAGAGTCTCTTATCAATGCAACGACATCCAACCTATGAAATGAGTCAAAAAGTACATAATATAGACCTCAAAAAACCTATCCCAACCTCAGGGGTCAAATTCCTAAGTTGAGGAGGTGTTCCACCAAAAACTAAGCTGAATAGCTAGAGTGTAGGGAGGTCAAACTGACTCATCCCTCACTTTTTGCAAACTGATTCATTACATGCCATCAAAACTTTTCACCTAATGTATTTACCCCCCGGTAAATCAAACTCATCATAATTAATTTTACATTCATGATTTACATTGGTAAAAAACCCATTGACCATGGTCAAACTAGAAAACTAAGAAAATTGGAAAATATCAGCAAACTCAGAAAATGTGTCCTAAGCGTAGTGCCATCTTCAGCTCCACTTTTGAGGGGGCTCCATATGTCCAAATTGAGCTCGGGGTAGCTCATTGGAAATCTTGTCCTGTCTAGCTTCTAGATCTATGCCCGGTTTCCAAAATGGTCAAGGTTTGACCCTCCAAAACTTCATTCTCCCAAGACTGATCAAAAGCGTAGCGCCAGCCTCCAAAATAGTGCAGAAAGGTCATTTTTTGAGTGGATTTTGACCTTTTGACTGCCTCTTTGACCCAAAACGTTTTGTAAAGTGGTTTTTCTGACTATATTTGGCCTTCAAAATCCAATGGTGGCTTTAGTTTCTCAATTGGAGGTCCCTAGGAAAAGCGCAGCACCTAGGGCTCTGCGCTTTTTCCGGTTTGACTGTGTCAAATTGCCAAAAACTCAAAAATTTCCAAAAAAAATCAAAATTTGCCCAAATTTATTTAAATTATTTTTTTGTGGGACAATCATGATGTGTACTAGGCAATGAGAGATGCCTCAGCAAGAATATCAAGCTTGTCCCCTTCATTTTTCTTGGATAGGGTTTCAAGTCTTGATTTGGCCTTTTGTAGCTTTGAGTTTGCAATTTGGTTTTTCTTGTAGTAGTGCTTGGCCCTCTTTCTCAATATGTCATTGTCCTTGTTTGCCTTCTCCAAGAGCTTCTCAAGATTCTGGTTGGACCTGTCAAGCTATTGCTCCTGGTTCTCATTGACAATCATGGTAAACCTTTCATTCAAAGTGAGCGGATTAGCAAGCTCAACCTCCTTTTGCCCCTCTAGTTCTAGAGCTATTTTCAACCCTCTAGTCCTAGGTATTCTTCTTGGAAATTGTTCTTCTATCTCATTGGTTTCACCATACCTTTCATAGGCCTCATCAAGCAAGGCCTTTGCCTTGTTTTCTTCTCTTTTTTCCTTGAGAAGCTGAATCTCCATGATGACCTGCTTGGTCTTGAGTTGTTCATTTTCCTGCTCATAGTATGCAATGACAAACTTATATCTCTCTAAGTTGGTCTGAAGGTCACTGATTTGGGCATCCCTCTACTTGATAATCATTTTGGAGGCCTCATCATCATGCTCATCATCTAAATCAACAAGGTCAAAATCAGTGTATGTTTCATGGAGGTCATCCTCATCATGAATGGCTTCCTCATGCACATCTTCCTCTGTCATCTTTTGTTTGCCCTTTTGTACCTGCTTTTTTGGTGAAGAAGGCATGGCCCCTCCCACAATCTATGCGGAAAACACCTGCCTATGCCCTCTCTGATATGTCTTTTCCATTGTGCTCATTTCACCCTCTTTAGGCTTGCTTACCTCAACTCTACTAGGTGACTCATCCTGCTCATGAAATGGTGATGATGGTGGTGATGGTGATGGAGTATGTGAAGTGGAGTAAGGTGGAGGCATAGATGTAGCAGGGAGAGATGAAGAAGGCACATCTTGTGGAGCAGTGAAGATAGCATTTGCTATGAATGTATCCCATAAAATGTTCAACAGGTTAAGTCGATGGAGGACAATGATTTTGATCAAGGAGTGGTGGAAAAGACTATTCATTTGTTGGTCAAACTCTCTCTTTTGCACAATGTATGCCATCTTATATATGCTCATGAATAAAAATTACGGAATATTGAGAAATTTAACTCTTGTGAAGTGCATGAGGAGTCTAATGTGATAAGTGTACAGTCTAGAGAACCTCCCGTCAGAAGAGAAATACTTCATGATGATCTTCATCATGGGGGCATACCTATTAAGAAGATAGATGAAAGGAAATACCCTCTTCCTCTCATTTCTGTACATTGGTTCGATGAATGGCTCATCGTATTGATCCTCCAAATATTTGGATTTGAACCACCTCTCAGCCATGTTTGGAAACAACGTGGCAGGCTGCAGCAGCAATGATGGATGTAGACACTCTGAAAGTTACATATGCTAGGGTTACTTGATTGTTTTGGAGGTTTACACTGAAGGGTATTCTCAAAACAGGGGGATGTTGTACCCTTTCAATCATGTTACAAAACTCTAGGAAACCAACATACTGAAAGCATGAAACTGTCATTAGTGAGGCTATCAGTTCTCTAGTGTTGGTGGGCTCCAGCCTTATGATTCTCCCTCCTTTGTGTGGCCTTATCTGTTGTCTGTCCTCCTCCATTCTATCTTCCTCCTCTTGCCTAACTTCCTCCTCTTCCATATAGTCTCTATCTTCTTCCATGGTGTCTTGGTCTAGGAACCCTATGGGAGGAAATGGGAATGGGGATAGGTCTAGGGAGTAGGGATTAGGGTAGGAAAATTTAGGGAGATGAGGGAAGGGGTTAAGGAACTTTGGGGGGTGATAGGAGGTCAAGATACTTAGGGAGTTGAAAATGATAATTGGATTACAGGTTTGGGGTAGTGGTTGCCTAAGAATTTTAGTGGCCTAGGACTTAGGGTTTTATGGGGAAGGGGTTTAGGGATTAGGAAAGAGTAGTGTAGGGGTAGGGATGGGTTTAATATTGATGTAAGGTGTTGTAAGTTTTATGGGCAACAAATTTATAGTGAGGAAGTGATACTAGGGTTTGTATTTAGACAATTAGTTATTTTTTCTTATCAAGAAAAACACCATGAAAATGTGATTTAGTAAATCAAGGAGGCAAGGATTTTGTCACTTACTTGATAGAGGAGCAAACAAGCCTTTGTTGAGATTTTGAGAGAGATTGAGGATGTTTTGATGATTCAAGTGCTCACTGGGCAAAAGCGCAACGCCTTGCCCGTGAGCGCAGCACCTGAGGTAAAAAAGGCAACGCCAAATGCCCTATGTGCAGTGTTGTTCCTTGAGAAACAATTCTTGGCTGTGTACAAGAATCCGTGCTCAAGACATTAAAGATTATGTCACAAAATGTATATATGTGTCTCTGTTTCTTAACCCTTCAAATATTAGTAATATATTTCCCAAATATCAAATCTTTATTAGCTCTGCAATGCCATATTCCTTTTATATTGAAGTGAGTGAATGGAAGACGAAGAAAGAAAAGGATTTTAACTTGTCATGCTGCTTTAAACAGAAACTGCCATCATAAAATCCTGAAGAAGTGAAAAACAAATAAGCTAAAGGAGAGGAGCGCCCATTAAGGATGTTTAACTCTTAGATATATAAATATCAAGAGACCTGCAGCTCTAATCACTCTACTTTATTCACAGATATGGAAATGAAATGAAAACCAAGAAAACTCTTCAACACAGATGGAATATTGGAAACTTGCAAAACTTTTTCATTCATTCAATATTTCTCAGTACAAAATTAGCCTTCAAAGGTTCAAAACTCGGAACCTTCTTTCTTCCTTAAGATGTCTTTAAATACAATCTGAACCAAAATGGTTTCAGTTATAAAACTGATTCTAACTAACTGTAACTGCTTAACTACTCTCTGTAGCGGAGGTACATGCCTCAGAAACATTTCATTACATTTGCATAACTTCACTTAAAACAAAATAAAAGATGATAACTCCTAATCTAAAGGAACTGATGTTCCTGAAATAGCGGTTGACTCAATGACTACTTGCGGCTGAACGGCTACTTGTGGCTGCTTGGCTGGAAATCCTTTTTCTGTGTCAATAGAAAATTTCTTGCATTCCTTCCAGAGCTTATCTTGAGTTATTGGAGCATTCTTATAACGATGATATTCTAGTGTGAAGGCAACAACATGACTGTGAGTGAGGTTACTTGTGAACAATGTTTTCACCATCCACAGCAGAAGGAAATGCCCTTGTAAGAAATTGAATATTGTTTCTCCCTTCAGTATCTGTGTCTTCTCATGTCGGCCATCTGCTCTGCTTTTTTCAAATATCAATTGATCCTCATAAAATTTCCAGGACATAAACTCACCTCCCTCCCTCCAGCATGAGGGCAAACCTGTTCTTATCAACTTATCAAACGAAATATCAAATTTCTTAACCATCTCTTTAATTACCTGTAGCCGCTTCTGTTGTGTAACCAACTCCAAAAATAGAAGAAATGAGATATCAACGCCTTAGAAATAAGCCACTTCGAGGGGGAAACCTCCAATACATTACATGAATGAACAATTCTTGGATGATACAATTTACAAACCTCCTTTCTATATATAGGAGTCCATGGGGCCATAATGTAATCCTAGTGGGCCACAATGTAATCCTAGCCGACCTAACAATAATAATTTAAGGGCACAATAATAACAATATGGGCGTTACTGGGGTACAATAATAATAATAAGGGGGGCTACACTAACATAATAAGGGGCTATACTATTAATGTAGGGACTTAACATGCCCCTCTCCTTCAAACAAGTGTTGTCCTCAACGCTTGATTATTTCTTGATGCTTCTGTATAAAATTCTCATCGTCCCATGTGAAATATTTTACAGGAAAGTTCTTCCACTTGCTGAGATACTCTGAAATTGATCGTACTTGTCGAGTTCTTGTTTCTATGACTGCTTCATAACTTCTTTCGATGTGATGTTGATCTTCCTGTTGTTTCATTAGATTCTGCACCAAAGTTGGGTTATCCTTTGAGAGTTGGAGAACTTGTTGTTGATGCTCGATGTGATCTTCCATTAATTTATCATCCATATTTGCTATTATTTGATCCTTCAAACCATCCAACCTAGCCTCCATTTCTGCTTTTAAACCATCTATTTCATCTTCAATTGATCTTCGTAAGATTGAGACTTGTTGCACTTGGTACCGTAATTTTGATATCTCATACTGCAACTCTTCCTCTTCATGCGTCATAGTATAGATTTTTGAGGGATTAATGGGTATGGAATTATTTTTTGGAGGCATAATAGAACCCATTACTGACAAAAATTCTTCAATATCCCCTTGGAATCAATTCAACTTGATTCTTCAAACAAGACTTATGCAATTCGGAAAAAAATACACACCTTTTACTTGCTTTGAGGAGCTTGATATTGAAATTGTATTATCTCTGTGATTGCAGATCTTCAATATCTGAAATTCAGCACTGATGTAGCCCTCTAAATTATATTTTTAATGCCACAGGTCTGACCTAATTTTGATTCTCCAAGACAAAGTTGTGTCCAATCTCCCACAATGACCTAATTCTGGACTGGTTCAGTAGAGCGAACTTGTACGACTTGCCACGTGTCACTGTTTTGTCCTTTGTCTCTGAAATTGATAGCGAAGAAACTACAGGCCCTGTACTTGCGACCACTTTTGACGGCACTCCAATCCAATCTTCAGAGAGAGAGTTATTGAACTTTTCCCACGATCACCTCTTTGAGATGAAATTCAGGAGCCTGAAAAAGCACTACCTTACACAGCTCATATCTCCAAAAATATTGCGAACCAAGCTCTGAAATTTTTTTATGAATTTTCTCAGGATTTCAGCTTCGCACCATATGAATTTCAGATTCTGAACCTTCGTAGAAAAAAATTTATAGCGCAAATGCCACGATGACCTGTTTAGGAGCCTGAAAAAATACCTGACTTCCACAGATCATATCTCCGAAATTATTACGAACCAAACTCTGAAATTTTTATACACGATTCCTCAGGATTTTTTCTTCACACCCTAAAAATTTCAGCTTCTGAAACTTCCTAGAAAAAAAGTTATAGCGAAAATGCCACGATGACCTGTTTGGAGCAGCGAAACCCTAGAATCCAAAGCTCTGATACCAAATGTTGTGTAACCAGCTCCAAAAATAGAAGAAAAGAGATATGAACGCCTTAGAAATAAGCCACTTCGAGGGGGCAATCTCCAATACATTACATGAATGAACAATTCTTGGATGATACAATTTACAAAACCTCCTTTCTATATATAGGAGTCCATGGGGCCATAATGTAATCCTAGTGGGCCACAATGTAATCCTAGCCGACCTAACAATAATAATTTAAGGGCACAATAATAACAATATGGGGGTTACTGGGGTACAATAATAATAATAAGGGGGGATACACTAACATAATAAGGGGCTATACTATTAATGTAGGGACTTAACAGCTTCTCTGATGCCTTCAGAAGGTCATTTTTAATGATCATTTTGTTTACCTCTTCAGCATAGAAATACCTATCCAGTATCCCCATATCTTTCAACTCTTCATCCGTCTTAGCATTAATAAAATTCATGAATTTCTTGGCCCAATTTGATCTTTTGATAGCGGCTTGCTTATCCGATAACAGCTCTTTTTCGTGATCTGCAATAATGTTCTTCTCTCTGGCAATTACATTTATGGAGTCCCATTTTGCCTGCATTTCAGAAATGATCTCGTTCCAGATGAGATCCTTAGCTTTAATAAGGGAAATGTTTCCCTTCAATTTCTCCTTGAGTTCTTTGATTTCTTCCTCAGCTTTTTGTAGCTTCTGTTCGTTTTCATTTGCCTTTCCTTCCCATTCTTGCATCAACCTAAGAACTGTGGCCAATTCAGACTGGGCCTGTTTGCAATCTCTCTCCGCCATTTTTAATTCTGTGTTCAGCTGAACAACCTGGGCTTGTGGGTCGGCTCCACCTGCAGAAAAATCAAAAGTACAAGTATGGTTCTGGATTTGATTTTGTAAGGTTATAGCAATCTGCTTTACCTTATCAAGTTCCTCGTCCTTCTTTATCAACTGTTGTCGTAGTTCCTCTTTTTCCTTTTCTACCTCTGCTACTTCGGCTACCAACGAATGCTCTGCAGCTGGCAATTTCAGCTTTTTCCTTAATGAAGATATTTCTGATTCTGCACTCTTCATAAGTTTTTGAATTGCGCTTTTATCATTTGGATCAACCCCAATTTTCATTATGATTTTCTTCAGCTCTTCATTCTGAGTAGTTAATGCTCTTGCATTGGCTTTTTCCATCTTGCATTGTTTGACCACCTCGACGGATGACGTAATGCGGGGGGTCTGTGAGTACGGCGGAGAATTCCTACCCATACCCCCCGTAATTAATCAGGGCCGTCGATCATCAGATTTTTGAGATCTGACCAGTCAACTGCGGGGGGTCGGGTTTTGATAACCGACGGGCTAGTTGACCCCCCGCAATTGCATATCCAAATGCTTCTTTGCATGATTGTGACTTCCACTCCGGAAGTTGCTCGAGCTTTATCTTTAATACAAATATATCAACCTAAGGTCAGCCCGCTCCATGTATCAAAATATAAATGGAAATATATTGCATTCCCCTTTTTTTTATGCTAAAGTATAAAAACTTCATACTATAGCATATTTTCGGATTCTTATATATTTTTTTTAAATTTTCTTTTCAAAATTTCAAAAATGAAATATAAAAAGGATATGTAGATACTGATCCACAACATGCAGTGCCACTTGCCTACACGCAATGCCACTTGCCTATGTGAAACACTAAGAAAAACTTCGCCTCTGACTGTGCAATTCAACTTCTTCGGGCTAAGGGAGTGCATACTCAACCTTTGGATGTGCAAATGAGTTCGAATGGGATATCTTAGTGCTCTTTATACTTCATGAATTGATGATTTGGGCCTTGGGACCCACTTTCTTCCTTTGTTACTCACTTAACCTTTTGAAACTTTACCCTTTACTTGACTCTTTCCTTTGACAATTTGATCATTTGATGACTTTTGAGAACTCTTTGATTTTGACTTTTTAGTGCTTTTGCATGTTTGGAACACTGAGTTATCAGCAGCTTGGGATGATGAAATTATTACATTTTGAAAGACATAAAATTACATAATGAAAATAAAAATACTACATCTTAGAACTAAAATTACATGTTGAAATAAGATTTTTTCTTTACAAGTCATCTTCACATGATGAAGAGATGTTATTGGATCACTATTTACTTGCTAGTATTATGCAATGGAATGGAGTTTTATTGAACCATTGAAACCCTAATGACCTAATGAGACCTTGAAAAACCATAAAAGACCTAATGAGAACTTGAAGGACTGAATTTCAAGATGAAGTGACTGATATTGATGACATGATGACTTTGACCTCATGATTGATGTAATGACATGATGACATTAACTTTATGGATGGTGTACAGTCATCAAGGTATAAAACTATGCCAGCAAGTAATCAAATTTGAGGAAGAGTGATGTTTTTGGACTAGGGCTACCATCAATGACTAATTTTTTGCATGACCTAGTGGAATGATAAAAATAGTCTGAGTGGGACTCCTAAAATGATATGAAAAGAGGAATTTTGATCACCAATGGCAGGATGCAAATACTAACACTAACATGTTGCATGGAGGAGAAGGTTGTAACGACTAAGCGGGGCCAAGCTCCTGTAGGCTATGTGTGTGTCATATGGAGGATAAGGTTGTAACAATCGAACTCGAGTTCCACTAGGGAAGGTGAGTTTCTACAGGGATGTTAAAACTATGCAAGTCAAATTTATCTGGGGAGGTGAATTGTTATAGGTTCCATTGCTCAATTTATATGTAATTTCCTTGTGTATCTAGGCCCTAAATTTTCTAGATTTAATTTTGTTTGTCAAGTTGTTTGAGTTTGACTTCAGGCTCGACCCGTGGCTTCAAATATTGTGACCCAAGGGCATTTAAGTCGTCAAGATCACCCATGGATCACACATGTCCTAGGTTGATTTTTTTCCCACGGATTTTCAAACCAGTGACCTTGACATCACAGAGTGACTTAACATTACACCCCATCACCTTTCTATTCTATGCCACGTGGGCTAGATTTTCTAGATATTAATATAAAGTGAAGGGAGATTAATTGGGAAAATATTTCTGCTATATTATCGTGATTTCCCATTTAATTTTTCCGTAGTCTAAAAAACCCATAGAATAACCTAGAAATTCCGATAAGATTATGAAAAATTTCGGCAAAGATTTTTGAAAATATGGGTTACAGTCGTTAAACTTCAGTATTTTAGGTGCCCTAAGGGTTTTTGACGGTGTTGAATCCATTTCCACCATCAAAAATGCAATTCAAACACTCCAACTACCTGATTTTTTGAAAACAAAAATTATCGGATTCTGCCAAAAAATTGTTGTCTGGGCTATTATGTTGCGTCGGTAGACAACTCCTTTAATTTTATACTATGTATTTTATTTTTGAAATTTGAGAACACTAATGTATTTATTTTCACAGTTTCAAATTTTAATTTGAGTATAAATAATTTTCTAGGTATAAGTAATTGTGAGAAAAATAAAGCAAATCTAGTGTTAAAAGTTCGGCATGGTATAAGAGCACTAGAAACTTTGAAGGGGAGATCAGTAGCACAGGGGTTATAACATCAGATTTTTATTTTCAGTAAAAGGGTTTTGTGGCTAAAGGTTCGATATGAGAAAAATAACCTTTATCGGGTTAATATTTGAAGACCAACTAGAAGGGACATTTCATTTCAATCCATGGAATGAGAGAAATTCATTAATTCTCATGGAGAACAACCATGGGAATTTTTTGATACTGATATACAACCTCATAGATGCTACTGCATACGCTGCTCACAATTTGAAGGATATAAAAGCTAGATGCATCACTTTTGGTGTTGAAGAGGATCATGCGATCCCTCACATATTAAGAAAGAACATTGCCCATGATATGTGGACAACTTTGACAAATTTGTACCAGAGTGATAACCAGAATCGAAAGATGGTGTTGAGAGAGAAATTGAGAAACATATGAATAGTTTAGACACAGTGGCATCATACCTCACTAGGATTCAAAAAATTCAAGATGAGCTTGTAGCTTTTGGGGAATTTGTATCAGAGGATGAGCTTGTTAAGAGAGCCTTGAGTGGGTTTTCCAAACAATGGGATACCTTTATGACAGGGATCCTAGCATGTGACAAGCTTCCTAATTGGAACAAGCTATGGGATGACTTGCCTCAAAAGGAGAGTTGGGAGGAGTCATTGTTTGGTGGAAATTGTAAGGGTGGGAATGAGACAATGTCGAGAAGTATAAAGTGAGGTTTGTGGCAAGAGGGTTCCGTCCAGAAGGAGTAGACTATGATGAGAATTTTTCTTCAATTGCTTGATATGCATCTACCAGGGTGGTTATTTCCAACTCTTCAAAAATGGAGTGGAGGTGAAGATTAATGTGACAATTGTCTTCCTCAATGAGGTAATTGATGAAGAGGTGTTTATTGAGCAGCCTCAAGGATTTTAGGTGCATGGGAGGGAGTCTCATGTATGCAGGTTGAAGAAGGCATTATACAGAAAGAAACAAGCACCTCTAACATGGTAACTCAAGGATTAATGGGCATGTGCATAGCTTGGGATTCACCAAGAGTGAGGGGGATTCCAACTTGTATTATGTACTTGTTTATTGTGAACCACTCATATTGGTACTCTATGTGGATGATCTCTTATTGACAAGATCATAGCGGCTCATAGATATTTGCAAGGAGAACCTTTCTTTGAAGTTCGGGATGGACATAGGGATGATGCGCTACTTTCTAGGATTGAAGGTGAGGCAACAACCACGAGAGATATTCTTTTAGTAGGGCAAGTATGTGATTCATATCCTAAAGATATTCAATATGGAGGATCATAGGTCGATGTCAACACCTATGATTACCAACTTGAGTAAGCTTAATTCCATTCAGAGTGAGTTGGTAGATCTCACCTTGTATAGGCTGTAGAAATTTCTGAATCTTATATCTTATGCAGAAATTATTATTGTTAACCCGGTTATGCTCCTCCTACTTATACAAGTTATTAAATGAATAAATTCAAGTTAAAATTGAAGAAAAACACATAACATATCTCTACCAATTCAGATCCAGAATAAGCACATGCACACATAGACAAAGTGACACAATTATTTCTAGACAAATAGTCCTCGGAAAAACCCAAGGTGGGAAAATTAGTCTCTGGCTACTGGAGGGTTCTATTATTAAGAATATTTCTGAATACACAACTCTGGGTTCCAAATCTGGAAAACCCGACAGAGAAAACTCCAGATCTACAGCTCACTGGTTGATCTAGGGCCAAAATAATGACTGATCCACACCCTCAAATGAGATTTACATAACTCAGCCAAATCTAGGCCTAGAAACCTCAGTGTTGCCCCTGAAAGCCTCTGCATCAGCCTCTGAAGCCCCTGAAAGCCTCTACGTCAGCCTTGGATGGCCTCCAAACCCTCAGCGTTGCTCCGGAAGGGACTGTGTTACCCCAAAATGGGTGATGTAGTCACTACGCTGCCCCTAGGGATCTCTGCGTAACCCTTAAAGGGTTTCCTGAAAATTACGATGTCCTTGCTACTGCTGCCTTCCTCTGCACTGTCCTTGAGTTGATCTCTTCTCTGCCTCTTGTGTATTCTAGACCTTGGGATCAGATCATCCCCTTGGTGTAAATTCCCCTCTCTGCAACTGAAACACTTCTGAGTATTCTTAGCAACCCCGCCCTAGAATCTCAGCTTAGTTTCAGTGCTCTGCCTCTGTGTATCTTTACAAATGACCCCACGCCTTTCCTTTATAATTTTCTCTTTGATAAATCAACGACCGTGATAAAATCTTAAATCAATGGCTAAGATTAAAAGAAAGCTTGATTCGTGTGACTTAAGACAATTTCATCACATGTTTAATTAAATTCACTTTAATTATTTTATTTTCCTAAGTTTTATCTTAGGAAATACATTAAAATAATTAATTAATTTAATATCTCCTAAACCATATGAAATTTCCCAAATCCAATTATGGGTCTTGTAGATCAGGTGAACTCTAGTCCTTCATCAAAATTTGGGACCTAGAGCACAACTGATGCTACCCCAAATACACAAAATCTCAACATAGGCAGGGTCCTTGATGTATCTTGCCAATTCCGGACTAGATATTTGTTTTCTTGTGAACACACTCAACCAGTTCATGGTGGATACAAGGAGGGTTTATTGGGTGGTAGCAAAACATGTGCTTAGGTAATTCATAGGTACAATGGAGTATGGATTTGCATATGTCAAATTCGGTGGAGTGCAATTGCAAGGCTACATAGTTTTAGATTGGCCTTGGAGTGGATCGATAGGAAGAGAACTTTGGATTGTTTCAACTTGGGGCTAGCTATGATCTCATGGCTCAACAATAAGCAACACTCAGTAGCACTTAGCTCAGCAGAGGCTGAATACATGGCTACAAATCTGGCAAGTTGTGAGGCCATATGGCTTCACCAAATGCTCTTGGGTTTAATTGGTCTTGAGATGGGGCCCACAACGATTCATTGCAATGCTCAAAGTTGCATCAAAATTTCAAAAACTCTAGTGTTTCATGATAGGTCCATACATATCCACATATGAGCATGAGGCAAACATTCTTGCTAGGCACCTAGTGAAGGGAAATTTTGCGTTCTACATGGCAAGTTGGGGGTGGTGGAGAATCCCTTGCTTGCTAGGAGGGATTTTTGAATTTATAGCATCAAAAGATCTTCTGCATAGACTAAGTGTAAAGCATGCAGGAGAGAAATCCTCTTTAGGTGCATGCTCGAGAGGAGCATGTAATATGATTTATTTCATAAGTTTAAACTTAGAAAAAACACATTAATTAATTTAATTGATTAAAGTTGGCTATTGATTTAAAGTTTCTAGGGACAAATAATTTAATTATTTAAGTGACTTAGATCTAATATCCATTGTTGATCTAAGTGGATTAACATTCAATCCTAGCCCTCTATCACTTTGGAGATTAAGGATTTGGCTCAAGTGACATTATAAAGAGAACCTAAGGAAGAGGATGGAGATAGACATTGCATTATGAGGAAGTAATGTTCTCATGAATGAGAGGCTCGAGTGACTAAGGAGAAAGAGGAAAAGGTTGTAGCTACAATATTCAAGTGAGCAATGGGTTCACAAATCAAGTTTCAATAGAAAAATCAAGACAGGTTGAGTTCTAGAAGGCAAGCTAAGAGGGTTGAGAGTGATCTACAGGTAGGCTGAGAGGGTTGAAAAGTTATTGGTGGGCAGGCCAAGTGCATCTTGCATTAAGGTGAAGATTGTAACAACTAAGAGGGGGAAAGTTATAGCAGGTTGTGGGTGTGTCACATGTAGTAGAAGGCGATAGTTGTTGAGGTGGAGTTCCAGTGTTAGTTTTTGTAGCATCGGATGTGTTCTAGCCTCAAGATTTGGCAGAGGTTAGAATACAGGAGTACTCCAATAACCATAATCGTTTTTGGAAATTCTACCTAGAGATGACTTAATTAAAATAATTAATCAGTTTTTAATATTTCCTAAGTCTCTACTTAGGAAATATGATTAATTAAAAGGTATTAATTAAGTCAGGTGCAAATCTTCTAGAAAAAGGCATGGATCGAGTTCTAGTTAATCTTAGCCATCGATTAAGTTTTAATCATGGTCATTGATGTCTCAATGAGAGATTATAAGAAGAAACTTGAAGGGGCTTGGAGAACACACTTGCAAAGATTGAATTCATTGGTAGATCGATTTCCTTAGTAGCACTGCTGAGTTTCTAGAGAGAAATATAGGGAGCTCGAAGAAGTGAGAGAGGGGCAGGGATACTAAGGCCAGAGGAAGATTTTCCAATATAGTGAGTGGACATCAGAGATACAATGAGTGCAATAGAGAAGCAGCGCATAGCCACGCAGAGGCAGCATAGTGTTTCAGAGGAGATTTGTATTTTTGTTGGGGAGAAGAGTTGATTCAATGCCAGAAGCCAGAGGGAGAGTCTAGAGGCCAGGAGGGTACATCTTCCAGACACCAGCTTATTATATACCGAGAGGGAAATTTGTTCCAAGTTGTCGGGACGTAGTGACTACGCAGAGCAGCTCATCTTGAGCCAAGGTCGGTGTCAGATCGCCATTGGGAGTGAGATTATTCTCACTAGACTCTTTGTCAGTTATTTCTCTGTATGGTTTTCTAGATTTGAGCAACCATAGATTTGTACTCAAATTACTAATGCATAATAAACAAACCTTTAGTTGTTGCACCGGTTTTACTGAGTTGGTTTTTTTTGGGAACTTAGTCCAAAAATAACAATGTTATTTGTGTGTGCGTGCATCTATCTTTCTAGCGCTATTTTTCTTCGGCAATATTTATTTTTGTGAAGGTTGCATTGTATTGGTTTCGATATTTACCATAGTACACAGTAAATAATTTGTTCATTTATTTAACATAGAATAAACTTAATCAGTTGCTACAGTAGGATTCGGAATTTCTGAATTTTCACATGGTATTAGAGTGCAGATAGAAGCAGGAAGAGCTCAGTTGCAGACATAAAGAGGGGGATTTGATGCATTGCATGAGCAGCTACTCAAAACCCTAGGAGGTTGTGCAGTCCATTGGCCAGGAGGGTCAATTTTCGAGGAAAAATTTATTTCTCTGAGAGAGTCGAAAGAAAATAATTTTTCCAAATCAAAGATTGTCAGAGGTAGAGGTTGCAGCAACATTTTTCCTTGCAGAGCATATCTTCAACTGGGATGCAGTTATTTTGCAACAGTTTGCTGGTGCAGAATAGCGTCATGAGGAAGAAAGAGCACACACTGAGGGAATTATTTCCTCAAGGAATTTCTACCCCATAAATTTCATTTCTCACTGCAAAGCAGCAGTATTTGTGAGAAAATTTGCCTACTCCACCAGGGAGTGCGCAGAGCCTAGCAGCAGCTACACAGAGGAGAAGAGGAAGAGTTCGACATTTTGGTTGAGATGGCATCAATAGGGTTGAAAAATCAGGATTGGTTGGACGGTTCTTCTAACTATGTGATCTGGAAGGCGAGGATTTCTTGTCTTCTAGATGAATACGATTTTAAGGCCTACATTGATAATGAGGTAGTTGTGCCCACGAACCCAAATCAAGTGAATTCTTACAAAAATGAGATGGTGAAGGAAAAGAGACTAATTCTCGATGGGGTCCGAGATCGTGTGGTGTCACACATAGCTGGAAAGGACATTGTCAAGCAGATGTGCGATGTTATTGCCACGTTGTACCAGATATCTTTCGAGCAGCAGATGATGTCTTTGGAGGAGAAGTTGAGGTGTACCAAGATGCAGAAATGGGAGTGCATAGACCCCTTCGTTACTAGACTTCACTATGTCCGAGATCAACTTTCTACATTAGGGTCAGCGCCCCAATCTACAGAATTGGTGCATTTAGCCCTTAACAACATTTCCAAGGACTAACAAGTCTCCATCTAGAGTATCCTGGGCAGACGCAAGCTTCCAGATTGGGACAAAATGTGGGCTGATCTGCAGCAGCAGGAGATGAGCGAGACTTGGTGAAGAGCACCATCAGTGGAAGAAACAGCGGTGGGACAAAGGAAGTGAAGGAAGAGGAGAATGTAGCCCTTGCATCAAAGGGGCAGCAGGAGCAACAAACTAGGAAGAAGGACCTTTCCAAGGTAAAATGCTTTAGATGTGGTGAACTTGGTCACTACAGCACTCAATGTCCTCTCAAGAAGAAGGACAAAGAGGAGAAGCAGGATCAGTAGGTTTCATTCGCAGATATCGATAGGTTTCTCTCCAGACTGGAGGAAGAGTTTTCCATGATCACCGACATACCTCCAGGAGTGAAGTAGGGTGATTTGGTTTTGTAGCTCCATAGAGCTACAGATGGGCAGGATCCTTGAGGAGTCCACCTCTTGGATCTATACCTTGCTATGGGAGCCCATAGCAGTAGTAGTCGGATGGAACAATGGTAGTTGATGCAGTCAGGTGCTAGAGTGACAGATGCAGTAGCTAGTAGTGGTCTGAGACTGAGTAGTGCAGAGAAGAGTTGGGAACAGTGCGGATGACACAGTGTAGAGTCAGCGGCAACACAGAGGCTTCAGTGATAGCACAAAGACTAGCAGCAGTCATGACTACGGTGACAGATGCATCAGGCTAAACACATTTGGTTCAATATGATGGACAGTTCCTAGTTGCAGTAGCAACAGGTGAGAGGGAGTTGCAGATGTTGCAGTAGCAGCAACAACAGAGTTGCAGTGTAGATGCAGTAGTTGACAGTAGTTCAGTAGGGTCAACAACAACACAGATGTAACATATATCATAGTTGCGCAGCAGTTGGTGGGAAGAGCAGCCAGACATCAACAATGCAACAAGAGATGATGCAAAAGCAGTTGCAGTTGCAGTACTATAAAACTTTCCACGCTAAGAGGAAGTGTTATTTTTGTAGCATCGAATGTGTTGTAGCCTCAAGATTTGGCAGAGAGGTTAGAATACACGAATACTCCAATACCCAGAAATCGTTTCTAGAAATTCCACCTAGAGACGGCTTAATTAAAATAATTAATCAGTTTATAATATTTCCTAAGTCTAAACTTAGGAAATATGATTAATTAAAAGGTATTAATTAAGTCAATTATGAATTTTGAAAATTCCTAGATCTCACAATCTTAGGAATCCTACTGCAACAACTGAGTGTACTTCCCCTATCATGTAAATTATTTTTACAGAATTAATTCAGATTTGAATTATTGAAGTAACTACTAAAGCAGCCTAGACTAAATAAAAATATGATTCTGAAACAAGGAAACTGAGCAAAAAATCAATCACACATACAACACAATTATTTTTGGACACAAGTTCCCGGAAAAACCCAATGCGGGAAAACTAGTGCAGCAGATCTGAGGGTTTGTATTATTAAGCAATAGCAAATCCTGAATACATCTATGAATACCTCAAGGGTTATTCAATTACAGAGAGAAATACTTGCAGAAAGAAATTGTGATTTTTTAACTCACACAATCACTGGAAAATGCGGTTGATCCTGACACTGGAAGAACTGCCTCTGGAGGTCTTTGTGTAGTCGCTGTGTGGGCACTGTGTCACCTCCTCTAAGGACTATGTCACACCAGAAAAGGATTGATCTGACTCCCGGAATCTCAGATCTGGGCCTCTCGATCTCACACCCCGTCTTCTGACTTCTGGATATGATCCAACAGCTGAATCTCGGAAACCCTTTAAACCTCTACATAGCCCTGTGTGGCTCTGCGTTGGCTCTGCGTCAACCTGGTTGGCTCTGTTGGAAATCTATATGCCTCTATCTGCTGATGATTCTTTGGCTGAGAAAATCTCTCTCCGAAAGATACTCTACCCCTCACTGCACTAAATCACTTAGATTTGATCTTCGTCCGAGAAATGCTCCATCAGAAGAATTCAATCTCAAGATTCACTCTGAGTTTGTTTCCAAATGACCCTCAAGCATTCCTTTATAATCTTCTCATTGAGAAATCAACGGTCGAGATTAGATCTCTAATCAACGACTAAGATTATATTATGCATGATCTTCGCCTTTTCTAGATTATTCTCACTATGTTTTATTAATGTCCTTTAATTATTTAATTTCCCTAAGTTTAAACTTAGGGTCTTCATTAAAATAATTAATTATTTTAATAAAGCATTAACCGAGTGGAATTTTCAAAAATGGTTTCAGGGTTCCTTGGAATACCAGTGTTTAAGCCTCTCCACAAAATTTGGGGCTTAGAGCACTTTCCGATGCTACAAAAATCAAAACTCCCTCTTAGCGAGGAAGGTGCTCTAACAATATGCCAGCTGCATAATGCTCTGATCCAGAAGCATCCTCTACGTTGTTGATCTCTGACAAGTTGTCCACCAACCTCTGCGTTGTTGATGTCTGAGAATTTGTCCACCAACCTCTGCGTTGTTGCTACAACTGTATTGCTTCCCATGACACTTCCACTGCCACTGTTGCATCTTTACTATAGCTCCCTCTCAAGTGTTGCCCGTGTTATGCTGCTAACACTGCCACTACTAACATTGCATTTTCATTGTAACTCAGCTGCTGAGAGAAATAGCTAAACTCACCCAAAACTAAACAAGTGTTCAGTGGATGCACCTTGGTGCTAAAGGATCTAATTGTTGATAACTATTGTGTTGTCCCTCTGATGCTCTGTGTTGTTGCTGCTCTGCACTACGCTACACCATTGTGCACTGCGCTTCAGTTGTTATGTCACAGCTGCTCTACGTTCCGCTACTGCAGAAGAAGACGTTGCTACCTACTACACTGTCTTCTCCATCATTTCTCGACTCCCGCTGAAACTCCTCCATCCTGTTACTGCTAACCATGGGCTCTCGTAGCAACGTAATAATCCATGAGGTGGGATCCTCAAGTATCCTACCCAACTAAAGTTCAAGGTGAACTATAGCTCAATGTCGCCTCACTTCTTATCAGTAGAATCATGAGCACTCATAGCAAACTCATCATGCTCGATCTTTGTGGCTGCAACTGTTGGATCATGCTTCTCATCCTTGTCCTTTTTATTCAGAGGACACTATGATTCAAAGTGACCCATCTAACCACATCTAAAGCATTTCACCTTCGAGACATCTTTATTTTTTCATTGTTGCCCTTGTTGCCCTTTCAATGTGAAGGTTGCATTCTCCTCCTCCTCCAATGTCTTTGATCCGCTATCGTTGCTGCCCTCAAGCTTGCACTTGACTAGATCTCTCCTCAGCTCTTCCTCCTGAAGTGTTGACCACATCTACTCCCAACTAGGAAGCGTAGCTCTGCCCAAAATTATTTGGAAAAAAACCAACCACTCATCCATGACTGCGTTAAGGGCCAACCTGACCATAGTCGTTGCAGTTGGGGTGGATCCCACGGCTGCCAACTGGTCTCGTGTCTCCTGAAGTCTTGTAAGGAACGGAGCAATGCACTCACCCTTCCGCATCTAGGTCATGCAAAGTTTCTGCTCCAAGTACATCTTATGTTGCTCGAAAGTTCCTTCATACAACAAGCACAAGGCTTCCCAAATCTCCCTGGCGATGTTCTTGCTAGCTACATGAGAGACTATGTGATCCTTCACACCATCAAGGATCATCCTCTTGGCCTTTTCCATATCGGACCGGTACTTCTTAAGTTGATCCAAATCTGAAGGTATAGCAACCACATTCACCAAAAACGTCTTGAGATCGTATTTGTCAAGAAGAAATTGGATCCTATCCTTCCATATTACATAGTTGGAGGAACCCTCCAACTGGTCCTGATCTCTAAGACCATGAAATTCCATCTCAGTCAAACAACTATTGAACTCCTTCCTCTTTCTCCCCCTCTGGGCAACCTAGGTAGGCTTACGCACTTCCTTTGGAGCTCGTAGATCTGTTGCCCTAATTTGCTGCTCAGATCCTGGAAAAATGTTGAATTCCTCGACTAGGAATTTTCTAAGGAAGAATTCCTCGATATGTGCTCTTTCTTTCTTCTGACGCTTCTTTGCTCCGGCAACTATCTATAGAAAAACCGTGTCCCTCTCGCTCTACGTGAAGGCTCTGTGTAGCTCCCTCTGCCTCGGAAAAATATCGAACTAGAAGTCCTACCTCTCTGTCGACTCACTCAGAGAGAGAAAACATCGAAACGTCAACCCTCCTAGATAGATCTATGCAATCCCTCTAGGGATTCGATCTGTTGCTTCTGCAAAAATTTGGCCTTCGCTTCAGATTCAGATCCGCTCTTCGTATTTCACATCAAATGCTCTGATACCATGTGAAAATTCCTAGATCTGACAATCTTAGGAATCCTACTACAACAACTGGGTGTACTTCTCCTATTACGTAAATTAATTTTACAAAATTAATTTAGATCTGAATTATTGAAGTAACTACTGAATCATCCTACACTGAATAAAAATATGATTCCAAAACAAGTAAAGTGAGCAAGAAATCAATCACACGTAGGACACAATTACTTTTGGACACAAGTCCGTGGAAAAACCCAATGCAGGAAAACCAGTGCAGCAAATATGAGGGTTTGTATTATTAAGCAGTAGCAAATCTTGAATACATCTCTAAATACCTCAAGGGTTATTCAGTTACAGAGAGAAATACTGGTCGAAATAAATTGTGAGTTTTTACCTCACAGATCACTGGAAAATCCAACTGATCCGGACAATGAAGAACCGCCTCTGGAGGTCTCTGCACAACCTCTACGTAGGCATTGTGTCACCTTCTCTAAGGACTATGCCACTGCAACAAAGGATCGATATAACTCCTGGAATCTCAGATCTAGGTCTCCCAGTCTCACACCCCGGCTCCCGCCCTCTGGATCTGATCCGACAGTTGAATCTCAGAAACCCCTTGAACCTTTGCATAGCCCTGCGTGGATTTGCGCTAGCTCTATTGGACATCTGTCTACCTCTCTCTATTGATGATTCTCCAACTGAGAAAATATCTCTACGGAAGCTACTCTGCCCCTCACTACACTGAATCATCCGAGCACTGCTCCGTTAGAAGAATTTGATCTCAGGGTTCACTCTGTGTGTTTTTCCAAATGACCCTCAAGCCTTCCTTTATAATCTTCTTGTTGGGAAATCAACGGTCGAGATTAGATCTCTAATCAACAACTAAGATTATATTAGACTTGATCTCCGCCCTTTCTAGATTATTCTCACTCTGTTTTATTAATGTCCTTTAATTATTTAATTTCCTTAATTTTAGACTGGGTCTTCATTACAATAATCAATTATTTTAATAAAACATCAATCGAGTGGAATTTTCACAAACAGTTTATGGGTTCTTTGGAATACCAGTGTCTAAACCTCTCCACAAAATTTGGGGCTTAGAGCAATTTCCGATGCTACAAAAATCAACATGAATCTTCTAGAAAAATGCATGGATCGAGTTCTAGTTAATCTTAGTTATCAATTAAGTTTTAATCATGTTCATTGATGTATCAACGAGAGATTATAAGAATAAACTAGATGGGTCTTGGAGAACACAATTGCAAAGATCGAATTCACTGGAAAATCAATTTCCTAAGTAGCAGCGTTGAGTTGCTGGAGAGAGAGCTAGTGAGATCGAAGCAGTGAGAGAGGGGCAGGGATAGTAAGGTCGGAGGAAAATTTTCCAGATACGGTGAGTGCACATCAAAGAGATAGTGAGTGCCACAAAGAGGCAGTATAGAGCCACGCAGAGACAGCATAGTGCTTCAGAGGAGATTCATATTTTTGTTGGGGAGAAGAGTTGATTTAGCCTTGGAAACCAGAGGGAAAGTCCAGAGGCTAGGAGGGTCCATCTTCCAGACAGCATCTTATCAAAAAGCCACCGAGAAAGTTGTTCCAAGTTGTGGGAATCCAGTACTGTATAGGATGACGCAATGACTGCGCAGAGCAGCTCATCTTGAGCCAAGGTCAGTGTCATATCGCCAGTGGGAGTGAGATTTTTCTCACTAGACTTTTTGTCAGATATTTCTCTGTATGGTTTGCTAGATTTGAGCATCCATAGATTTTTACTCAGACTACTAATTCATAATAAAAATAAACAAACCCTATGTTGTTGAATTATTTTTCCCAAGTTGGGTAATTCTGGGGACTTAGTCCAAAAATAACAATGTTATTTGTGTGTGTGTGCACCTATCTTTCCAGCACTATTTTTCTTCCACAATATTTATTTTTGTGAAGGCTGCAGTGTATTGGTTTCGATATTTACCATAGAACACAGTAAATAATTTGTTCAATTATTTAACAAATAGAAGAAACTTAATTAGTTGTTGTAGTAGGATTCATGGTTTCTGAATTTTCACATGGTATCAGAGCGCGGATAGAAGCAGGAAGAGCTCAGTTGCAAACAGAAAGAGGGAGATTTGATGCACTGCATGAGCAACTGCTCAAAACCCCAGGAGGTTGCGCAATCCATTGGCCAGGAGGGTCAATTTTGGAGGAAAATTTTATTTCTCTAAGAGAGTCGACAGAGAAAAAAAATTCCAAATCGAAGATTGTCAGACGCAGAAGTTGCAACAACATTTTTCCTTGCAGAGAAAATATTCAGCTGGGACAGTTATTTTGCAGTAGTTTGCTGGTGCAAAATAGCATCAGGAGGAAGGAAGAGCACACACTAAGGGAATTATTTCCTCAGGGAATTTCTAGCCCATAAATTTGAATTCTCACTCCAGAGAATCAGTAGTTGTGTGCAGATTTGCCTACTCCAGTAGGGAGTGCATAGAGCCTAGAAGCAACTGCGTAGAGGAGAAGAGGAAGAGTTCGACATTTTGGTTGATATGGCATCAGCATGGTTGAGAGATCAGGATTGGTTGGATGATTCGTCTAACTATGTGATATGGAATGCAAGTATTTCTTTTCTTCTAGATGAATACGATCTTAAGGCCTACATTGATAACGTGTAGTTGTGCCCACGGACTTACATCAGTTGAAGACTTACAAAAAGGAGATGGTGAAGGAAAAGAGATTGATTCTCGATGGCGTTTGAGATCACGTGGTGTCACACTATTGTAGCCGCTACAACACCACCCAAAATTTTGGGTATATTTAAAATTTCGGGTCCCCCCTAGGCTCGCTTAGTCATTAAGGTCTTTCACCGAACCTGCAGTCAGTGACATCCCAGCGACCTATCCCTAACCCCTCATGAGTTGTCTCGCCATCATGATCAGATGCCATTGTTGCAATCATGCCATATGTGGGAAGGATCATCTAACGTACGCTCGAACATTCTTATCACAGTCGCGCCATGTGTAATGAGATTGCCATGCATACGTTTCAATGGAAACCTTGTGTATTGATGAATAAAAGCCTTCCTGATGTAGGTCATTAAGCATGTTGCTCGAATACTTCTCTTAAACTTGTTAGTTTCATATGTTTTATCTGTGGTCACCATTATCAAAGAATAATTATGATGTCGTAATGTTCCACGCAGGTCGACCCCACGGGTGACAAACTCCTCAGTCGTGTCACGACATCAAGGGTAATAAATTGGGCTCAACAACAAAGCCAAGTTGTGAAACAAGGGAGGAGGAGGAGAAAGCGACTAGTACCGTTAAAGGAGGATGGGGATGTACGTCGACCGAAAAGAACCCTAGGCCATCAATATGCAAGGCTTCCTTCACTAGAGCGCACTGTATGCTTAAAATGCTCCGTTTGAAAATGTATAGATCCTACATCATATCATCTAAATGTCGATGGTGTACGCAAAGGAACATATTTCGCCACTTTGATGAATCTAGCCTGGAATATAGCCCGGTGGACATAGCCGACTCAGGAGATCTCCCTAGAGAATGACAAATCTCATATGGGTGTGGCGAGTCGACGACAGAGTTTCAAATATGGCAACGCACCTTTGAGGAAGCAACATCTGTTAAATACATACTGTGGCATTATTTAGGCTGCAAGGAGTACGTGTGGAGGAACGAAAAGGCCTTAAAACCCTAGTCTTCTTTGCTCTTGAAAGTTGCCTAAACGAGACCATAAGAAACGGGGAATTTCAAATTGAACCTAAAGAGTCATGTTGAAATGCATACACCTGTGGTAGCCAGGTAGGAAAGGTCAATATGAAAAGGGCTATCAATGTGGCTTGAGAAGTATATTTCGACTCCCAATCTTTCAAAACGAGAAGCTTTCGTATTATGAGGAAAAGTAAATAATCAAATTAAAACTAGGCTTGAAAGCACATGGTTTTAAAACCATAAGTCATCTTGGAGCAAAACTCAATGATAACATTATAAAGGGCGCGAGGTGATGTTGTATATATTAATGCAAGGCGCAAGACCATGTAGGTTCCAAAATATATAAAATGGGAAACATTACAGCGTATGGTCAAATTTTTTTTAAAAAACATAGCACGTTGCATGGGCACCAAGTTCGATGGTTGAGCAAATACATTTGGTGATCCGAAGTCTTGGTGCGAATTGCAATATTATTCAAACCATATAAGGTTAATGGAACGATATAAGGGTGCCGAGTAGACATGATGATCGTGTTTTATACTCCGGCGTTTAGAGCACATGCTTAGCAGTCAAAACTTATATTTAAATCATGGGTCAAAAGGCGTTTAAATTTGGAGTCCAACGTTCAATGTCCACGTTGCATGGAGCCCAACGAAAACGTTATACATATACGTGTCGGTTAACTTTCAAACTGAAACCTTTCATTGCAAACTACAGTAAACGCTGGAGCGGACGTATATATGCAACGGGCAAAACCTACGTTCAACGCACGGTCATAACCAACCTGCAGTGGCAGCCATGCGTGGTATAACGAAACGCAGAGTTTTAAAATCATGCCATAGTAATCTTCCACACGTCCACGGCGAGCTGGACAGAATGAGTCCATATTTTGCATGCCGCGTCACATGGATGAAAGTTTCCCATGCATGAACTCAATTACGCTGCTATACCCAAAACGGAAGTTTCTAATCGATGAGGTTGCTGACATACTGTTTTTCAGGAACCGTTCGTTCTGCATTAGCAGTAAAGCCCGACATGCAAGGAGCTGACGCCCTTCTGAGCCGCTCAGGTTTGGCATGCAGTAACAACGTTCAGCTTGGTCAATTTTCAGTGCAGGAAAGAGATTGAATTCCTTTGATGTTGGTTGTGTTAGCACAACAAATAAAACCTAAGTCAATTTTCGCCCTCTGCAATATGTTACACTGAGTTCAATCTACACGCCTCCTAAATTCAAAGTATTTCGACTAGTAATTCCAACGCCTCGATGCAGATGGTCACTTGCTGCAAGCTGGAGTCATTTGCATTGGAACGTAATGAGCATTCTGGTAGTCGATCATCCTGGGAGGTGAAAGAAGGTTCAGTATAGTGCATTGGCACAATGCCCTCCCCAACAGATCACGCTCTTTACTGGCCACCGAAGGATCGCATATCATGAGGCATGGGAGCACAGCGCATGGCAGAGAATGTCTGCGTATAAAAGGTTATAATGCTTTGTTTCAGCACCTTCGTATGATTCAAGGTTGGGCGAAATAACTACATCACAGGGTGTTTGGCAGCAAACCTAGCATCTCTACATATGAATAACAATGCATCTTGATCACCTCATTGTGAAAGAAATCAGTTAAACCGGTGAATTGATGCCCATCTGATGAAGGCAAGGGATGACAGAAATTAGCTATGGTGAGGCCTGTCGCAGCCCCGAAACACTTTGGGGAGGTCGTGCATCATAGCCTGGCTCAGCACATAGCAATGCATGGGAGCTCCCGGGCTTCGATGGTCTCCATTAAAAATTGTTAAAGACTAGCTATACGCGCCTTCAAGCATTCTTTTGCGACAGTGGAGGAATACATAGTAAATATGCATGATCGTTCATATATTTCCTTCGGAACAGGACTATACAGGGGTCCAAGATAACCTTTAAAAGCTCCCAATTTTATGTGTCAATATACCTTTGATGCATCTACGATTATTATTTATTACTTCCTCAACATGCATAAAATGTTTGTATGCGTGAGGCTGATTTAACAGGTTACACATGGCTAATTTAGTTCGCTTATCTGCAGGTTATATGAGAAGATGTTGATTTACTCTGTTGTCTTGCAGGTAATACAGGGAAACAGTAACGCCCATCCAAATTAAGAGAACTGCTAGCTCTCTCCAGAGGATGCTAAGCTGGGTTTCAAATCAACCGCAAAACCTCATGTTATGTGAATGTTCAACATCACCGGCAGATAGAAGCTGCTGCCTCACCATGGTGAAGGCTAAGGCTGGCCTCCGGAGAACAAGGTTATGAGATCGTTGAAAGAGAAATGCAGAAGGGATGATCGAAGGTCTAAGGTCGCGAACTTTCTCAAGTCGCCGAGTCGCATAGTCGCACTCTGTGTTAAAAGTCTGACAACGCGACCCAGCGACCCAGCGACCTAGTCGCAAGGTCGCATTTCTTCGGTTTTTCTCCCTTTTGCGACCCTGCGACCCAGCGACCTAGTCACAAGGTCGCAAGGTCGTACTTCTTCGGTTTTCAGCCTTTTACGACCCTGCAACCCAGCGACCTAGTCGCAAGGTCGCACTTCTTCGGTTTTCCGCCTTTTGCGACCCCGCGACCCAGCGACCTAGTCGCAAGGTCGCAAAGTCGCATCTCTTCGGTTTTATGCATTTTGCGACCCCGCGACCCAGTCAGGTCGCAGGTCGTGATAACAGCTCAAGTCGCAGGTCGCAAGTTGCAGAAAAGACTGGGTCGCAAGGCAGTCCAATGGTCAAGAAGATGAAAAGTCCAGGAAGCCCAAAGGGCAGGTTGTGTATTATAAATACTCCTTCAGGAGCTTGTAAATAGGGATCTTTGGTTCGGGACTCAAGCTGAGTGCATTGTATTACGAGTAGATATACATTTAATGATGAATACAAGCATTTTGTAAAATCTCTTTGTGGATCTGGTGTTGTTTTATGTACGAGCACTCTTGAGTATTATATTTTAAGATTCTGAACATCTTTAGATTAAGGGAACTGTATCTTTTAATTCAGTTCACAGTTACATAACAGTTTGCTGAGTATGTTAATGGTGGTTGAGTTATTTCACTTTCTTAGAGAATATTGATGACTTTGTTTATCTGCGTTTGTGTTATCATTTAAAGCTTTTAGGAAGTGAAGGGTGTTCTCGCCATGAGGAATTGTTTCTTTCATCGTCAGAACAACTTACAGGCGTGAACCTAATGAAGTGTTGCTAACAACACTTCCTTCGGTCTTCATGCTTTATTATTTTCTCTTGCTACTCATAGTGTTGTATATACATTTAATGCATCAAGAATATGTCTTGTATCAGTCGATTAGGTGTGTATTCAATGTTTTATAGAGTTTAAGCGAGACCCAAAGCAAAGGAGAAATCAGTGGTAGCCGGACCCACACCTCGGACGGGATCCCTATTCCAAACGGTTCAAGGTCTAATTGGGACCTTTTACCAGGGAGATCCCCTGCTGTTGGATGGGACAGATTTTCCCGTCAACAGAATTGGCACTAGAAGGAGGGCCAGATGACAAGCTGAGCCCTTAGAGCCTGCAGTTAATCTCATATCTGTAATGGCTCATTCCCAAATCATTCTGCCAAGATGTTTGTCGGATTTTTGTGAGCCTGGATACTTCATCCCCGATGAACTTATGTATCACTTGTCCCATTTAAAATTTGATGGTGAAAATGGGGTGTCCATAACCCAACACTTTTTAGATTTTTGTGACTTTGGTGAGTACTATGAAATTGATGATGAAGGTTTGATTTTTTTGCTTTTCTTCCTCACCCTCGAAGGTCGCACTAAGCAATGGTGCCGCACATTGCCGAAAGCTTCCATCCATTCATTTGAACAACTCGCCAGTGAATTGCGGCAAGCTTTCCACAGGTACGATTTGCAAAGTATAGTGATAAAGTTAAATGACATCAGAATGGAACCTCAGGAATCTTTAGATGAATTCTCTATCAGATTTGTTCATTATTGTTTCGAGTTCCTTGAAAGGGATGTTGATTGGAAATGTTTAAATGAACAGTTCAAGTATGTGATTCTCGTTTCCCTTGAACAATTTCAGTTAGATCCTAGTGTTCCCTATGATGACCCGCAAGTTACTGGCTATTCAGATTTTGTCCCTAATGCTTCTTTGTCCATCTCCTCGAGTCCAGACTACATTCAGGCCTCCAAGGAGAGTGTTTCTATCTGTGACATTCTCATCCCTCCTCCTGAGTTGTCAGGTAGGTGAGTTGTGACCTCGAAAGCTCTGAGCAAGGATAGAAACTGGCAAGAGGATAAATCCTACTGCACTACCTTTGAATATTTCACGCACCATGTCGAATCAGAGCTTGAAAACCCCAGTGGCTCATTATCTCTCTCGGTTCACGAAACCTACCTCGAGCCCACTCAGCGTCTCCTTAGACACGAACCTAAATCTGATTCGCATACTGATTATGGATCAACTCCTACCTCGGATGAAGTTGATTCCCAGACAAGGCCAGCCAGATCATCGTTTTCTCTAAATAACATGGATGTGCGTGTTGAAAATCCTCGTAAGGTTAATGCCCCTGCGACTCAATCTTTTCGTTCATTATTCCCCGGTTGGTTTCCCGATCCCGCCACACCAGTAATTTCTTTGAGACATTCAAAATTTCCTTATACTGGTATTGGCGACAATCATAAGCATGCACATGGTGTTTCACGATCACAGTTCAAAATCGATGAATCTTTCAGATCTGATCTTTCTTGCTCGGAATCTTTAGATAGCCATAGGAGGGATTGTCTATCTGGGTAACCTCAAGATGTCCTCTTTATTGATTCATCCCAGTCGGTAACTATCAGGGAGCCTAACATACCAGGTACTGAACTTGATCAAATCGATAGTCACAACGATCACTCCTGATCTGAAAACATATTCAATCATACCGCTGAGGAGTGTCACTCACATCTCTTTTCGGACCATGTGGAGACACCAGCATTCGATGATTCGCTTTGGGAAGTTTCAAGTACCCATCAGAAAGTTGAAGCACTTCAGCTTCTGCCAACCATTTTTGAGATGACGATCCCTAAATACCACGCTCCTCCCATCATAACCGTGGTAAATCCACCCTACCCTCACAAATCTAAAGAATCTGATATATCGATCTATCAATCTGTCAGCACGCAAACATTTGACCAAATTGATACAAAGCCCACTGACATTTTACAACTCACCATAATGCATGATCACATCCATTCGCCTGTTGATCTCGCCAAGAAATCAAAGTTGGAAATCCCCTTGCTCGAAGGTCCAGAGTTTGTTCAAGGCAGTGAGGAATTTCAGGATCCACTAAATGCGGATTCAGATCCTTATACCCTTGACCAAACCTAGGAGCAATCCCAAACTAGGGTTTTCGAAACTAGGGTTTCTACGCTTGGATGTGCATGCATCTATAATTCGCCTGGAACTTGCTTATTGTTTCCATTCCATAAAACTGATGGTCCTCAACACCATGATGAGATTGTCAGTCAACTCGACCAACCCTATCCGGTGGATGTACCTATAAATAGGCCATGGCCTGCCCAGCGCCCATCAGACCCGAGACTGTGCATGAATGATTGTGTGTCATGTATAAATGATGAGTTTCAAGAACATATTATCAAGATGAGAATGGGATTCAACTTGTGCAATCTGTTCTGGCATGTTCTTTGGTATGTATCTATGATCATCTTACCGTTGCACCTGCTGCTCAGGTAAGTGTTGTTGTTGCTGCACTTTTTTGGATACTAGCTCTGATCCTGACCATTTTTGTTCTTGCAGGTCAGGAACTAATGCAGTGGCTGCACTGGAAAGCTGATTTTACATAGCCCCACCGCATCATTGGTTAAACTAGGTTTTAGGTGTAGGCTAGCTAGGACTTGAAATAAAAATTTTAGTTCAAAGTTAATTAGGTTTACTTGCTAAATTTTTTACTTCATGATTTAAAAGTGTGTTTGTTATTTTACGATTAATATCCTAGGAATCATCATGTTACAATTTTTTTGCACTCATTTCTTTTCCGTTTGCTTGACGCTACATAAACAATTACTGCTTGTATTGCGCCTCTTTCTCACCTACAACTGGTTAATCATTCTCCCACATGGCGTGGCATTGCATCTTGAGCCTTTCTTATTACATTGCATCGTATGCTCCCTCCCTCACATCATTTTTGTCATATCACCTGCCACTTCATGAACCCTCATTGCAATCCTATCACCTTGCAGTCTTGTTTTGCCCCGATTGCTAAAACAATAACCCCATTTTTTGCGTGAGGTTGCGGTGGCTATCTCAAGAGGCAGCTTTCTCTTAGGACCAGTCATCGAAGTCACATTCTCAACAAGATTCCAAAGAGTCTAAGCTTATTATCTGGGGAGATATGAGCCGGTCGTTTCTGGGAGACCTAATGAGTTTGAAATGGCCCATACCCATAAGCCTAAGCCGTATGCCCAGCATAGTCTTGGACGTCTTAATTTCGTTTTGCACACTTTGCCTATTGTGGTAGATGGGATGTGAAGGTTTGGCACAAGGGTAAACCCAAAACAAGATATCTCTCAGTTTCTGTAAAACAAGAAACAACCTCTCTTGCTCGTAAAATAAGTCGGGATCCCTCATATGCCCATGAAAATAAGTGCCACGAGCACATGAAAATAAGTGATGCAAGCACATGAAACAAATAAGGGTAAAGGATCGAGAAAGGCTTCCTGCGCTGAGAGGAAATGCAATGACTCCGTCGGGGTACTGACCAATCTCGCTAGCAGTGGAGCAACGTTTGTGATTTCTTGAAGTGACTCCACCGGGGTACTGTCCAGGCCTACTGGCAGCGAAGCAAAACCAGAAACTTACTTTAAAAAATCTTCAAAATAATAAACCCATTTCCTTTCTCTTCACGTCATCAACAAGCTACTGGTGTCTGTGAGCTTTCTCTTCGATGTGTTCTGATTAGTGAGACTTAGCTGAGGCACAAGGATTAGGCATACTTGTAAAGGGAAAATGTAATACAAATGGTACCCGCGGAACTTGCTCAATATTCCCTTGCATCATTATCCGGACTCAGACTATTGTGGTGATATTGACAGAGATGTTGGATTCTACCAGTAGTTCGCCATTTGTTGTAGCCGCTACAACACCATCCAAAATTTTGGGTATATTTAAAATTTCGGGTCCCCCCTAGGCTCGCTTAGTCGTTAAGGTCTTTCACCGAACCTGAAGTCAGTGACATCCCAGCGACCTATCCCTAAACCCTCATGAGTTGTCTCGCCATCATTATCAGATGTCGTTGTTGCAATCATGCCATATGTGGGAAGGATCATCTAACGTACGCTCGAACATTCTTACCGCAGTCGCACCATGTGTAATGAGATTGCCATGCATACGTTTCAATGGAAACCTTTTGTGTATTGATGAATAAAAGCCTTCCCGATGTAGGTCATTAAGCATGTTGCTTGAATACTTCTCTTAAAATTGTTAGTTTCATATGTTTTATCTGTGGTCACCATTATCAAAGAATAATTATGATGTCGTAATGTTCCACGCAGGTCGACCCCACGGTGACAAACTCCTCAGTCGTGTCACGACATCAAGGGTAATAAATTGGGCTCAACGACGAGGCCAAAATTGCGGAACAGGGGAGGATCAGGAGCAAGTGATCAGTACTGTTAAAAGGAGGATGGTGTGATGCACGTCGATCAGAAAAGAACCCTATATGTCACTGATGCAAAGGCTTCCTTCACTAGAGCGCACCAGATGCTTAAAATGCTCCGTTTGAAAATGTATAGATCCTACATCATATCATCTAAATGTCGATGATGTACGCAAAGGAACATATTTTTCCACTTCGATGAATCTAGCCTGAAGTATAGCCCGGTGGACATAGCCGACTCAGGAGATCTCCCTAGAGAATGACAATCTCATATGGGTGTGGCAAGTCGACGGCAGAGTTTCAAATATGGCAACGCACCTTTGAGGAAGCAACATCTATTAATCTTGAGATACATACTGTGGCATTATTTAGGCTGCAAGGAGTACGTGTGGAGGAATGAAAAGGCCTTAAAACCCTAGTCTTCTTTTCTCTTGAAAGTTGTCTAAACGAGACCATAGGAAACGGGGAATTTCAAATTGAACCTAAAGGGTCATGTTGAAATGCGTACGCCTTTGGTAGCCGGGTAGAAAAGGTCAATATGAAAAGGGCTATGAATGTGGCTTGAGAAGTATATTTCGACTCTTGATCTTTCAAAACGAGAAGCTTTCGTATTATGAGGAAAAGTAAATTATCAAAATAAAACTAGGCTCGGAAGCACATGGTTTTAAAACCATAAGTTATCTTGGAGCAAAACTCAATGATAACATTATAAAGGGCGCAAGGTGATGTTATATATATTAATGCAAGGCGCAAGACCATGTAGGTTCCAAAATATATAAAATGGGAAACATTACAGCGTACATAATGGTCAAAGGTTTTTTTCTTAAAACATAGCACGTTTCATGGGCGCCAAGTTTGATGGTTGAGCAAATAAATTTGGTGATCCAAAGTCTTGGTGCGAATTGAAATATTATTCAAACCATATAGGGTTAATGGAACGATATAAGGGCGCCGAGCAGACATGATGATCGTGTTTTATACTACGGTGCTTAGAGCATATGCTTAACAGTCAAAACTTATATTTAAAGCATGGGTCAAAAGGCGTTTAAACGTGGAGTCCAACATTCAATGTCCACGTTGCATGGAGCCCAACGAAAACGTTATACATATAAGTGTCGGTTAACTTTCAAACTGAAACCTTTCATTGCGAACTACAGTAAACGTTGGAGCGGACGTATATATGCAACGAGCAAAACCTACGTTCAACACACGGTCATAACCAACCTGCAGTGGCAGCTAGCGTGGTATAACGAAACGCAGAGTTTTAAAATCATGCCATAGTAATCTTCCATGCGTCCACGGCGAGCTGGACAGAACGAGTCCATATTTTGCATGCCGCGTCACATGGACGAAAGTTTCCCATGCATGCTGCCATGCATGAACTCAATTACGCTACTATACCCAAAACAGAGGTTTCTAATCGGTGAGGTCGCTGACATACTATTTTTCAGGAACCGTTCGTTCTGCATTAGCAGTAAAGCCCGACATGCAAGGAGCTGACGCCCTTCTAAGCCGCTCAGGTCTGGCATGCAGTAATAACGTTCAACTTGGTCGATTTTCAGTGCAAGAAAGAGATCGAATTCCTTTGATGCTGGTTGTGTTAGCACAGCAAACAAAACCTGAGTCAATTTTCACCCTCTGCAATATGTTACGCTGAGTTCAATCTACACGCCTCCTAAATTCAAAGTATTTCGACTAGTAATTCCAACGCCTCGATGCAGACGGTCACTTGCTGCAAGCTGGAGTCATTTGCATTGGAACGTAATGAGCATTCTGGTAGTCGATCATCCTAGGAGGTGAAATAAGGTTCAGTACAGTGCATTGGCACAATGCCCTCCCCAACAGATCACGCTCTTCACTGGCTACCGAAGGATCGCATATCGTGAGGCATGGGATCACAGCGCATGGCAGAGAATGTCTGCGTATAAAAGGTTATAATGCTTTGTTTCAGCACCTTCGTATGATTCAAGGTTGGGCGAAATAACTACATCACAGGGTGTTTGGCAGCAAACCTAGCATCTCTACATATGAAGAACAATGCATCTTGATCACCTCATTGTGAAAGAAATCAGTTAAACCGGTGAATTGATGCCCATCTGATGAAGGCAAGGGATGAAAGCAATTAGCTATGGCGAGGCCTGTCGCAGCCCCGAAACACTTGGGGGGGGTCGTGCATCGTAGCCTGGCTCAGCACATAGCAGTGCATAGGAGCTCTCGGGCTTCGGTGGTCTCCATTAAAAATTGTTAAAGACTATCTATACGTGCCTTCAAGCATTCTTTTGCGACAGTGGAGGAATACATAGTAAATATGCACGATCGTTCATATATTGCCTTCAGAACATGACTATACAGGGGTCCAAGCTAACCTTTAAAAGCTCCCGATTTTATGTGTCAATATACCTTTGATGCATCTACGATTATTATTTATTACTTCCTCAACATGCATAAAATGTTTGTATGCGTGAGGCTGATTTAACAGGTTACACATGGCTGATTTAATTTGCTTATCTGCAGGTTATATGAGAAGATGTTGATTTACTCTGTTGTCTTGCAGGTAATACAGGGAAACAGTAAAGCCCATCCAAATTAAGAGAACTGCTAAGCTCTCTCCGGAGGATGCTAAGCTGGGTTTCAAATCAACTGCAAAACCTCGTGTTATGTGAATGTTCAACATCACCGGCAGATAGAAGCTACTGCCTCACCATGGCGAAGGCTAAGGCTGGCCTCCGGAGAACAAGGTTATGAGATCGCTGAAAGAGAAATGCAGAAGGGATGATCGAAGGTCTAAGGTCGTGAACTTTCTCAGGTCGCCGAGTCGCATAGTCGCACTCCGTGTTAAAAGTCTGACAGCGCGACCCAGCGACCTAGTCGCAAGGTCGCAAGGTCGCATTCCTTCAGTTTTCCTCCGTTTTGCGACCCCGCGACCCAGCGACCTAGTCGCAAGGTCGCAAGGTCGCATATCCTCAGTTTTTCCGCCTTTTGCGACTCAACGACCTAGTCGCAAGGTCGCAAGGTCGCATTCCTGCAGTTTTCCTCCGTTTTGCGACCCTGCGACCCAGCGACGTAGTCGCAAGGTCGCAAGGTCACATCTCTTCTGTTTTATGCATTTTGCGACCCCTCGACTCAGTCACAAAGTCGCAAGGTCGCAATTTCTCATTTTCTTACAAATTGCGACCCCGCGACCCAGTCAGGATGCAGGTCACAACAACAGCTCAGGTCACGGGTCGCAAAAAAGACTAGGTCGCAAGGCAGCCCAACGGTCAAGAAGATGGAAAGCCAAGGAAGCCCAAAGGGCAGATTTTGTATTATAAATACTCCTTCAGGAGCTTGTAAAAGGATCTTTGGTTTGGGACTCGAGCTGAGTACATTGTATTACCAATAGATTATACCTTTAATGATGAATACAAGCATTTTGTAAAATCTTTTTGTGGATCTGGTGTTGTTTTATGTACGAGCACTCTTGAGTATTATATTTTCAGTTTCTGAACATCTTTAGATTAAGGGAACAGTATCTTTAATTCAGTTCACAGTTACATAACAGTTTGCTGAGTATGTTAATGGTGGTTGAGTTATTTCACTTTCTTAGCGAATGCTGATGACTTTGTTTATCTGCGTTTGTGTTATCATTTAAAGCTTTTAGGAAGTGAAGGGTGTTCTCGCCATGAGGAACTGTTTCTTTCATGGTCAGAACAGCTTTCAGGCATGAACCTAATGAAGTGTTGCTAACAACACTTCCTTCGGTCTTCATGCTTTATTATTTTTCTCTTGCTACTCATAGTGTCGTATGTACATTTAATGCATCAAACATATGTGTTGTATCAGTCGATTAGGTGTGTATTCACTGTTTTATCGAGTTTAAGCGAGACCCAAAGCAAAGGAGAAATCAGTGGTAGCCGGACCCACACCCCGGACGGGATCCCTAATCCAAACGGTGCAAGGTCTAGTTGGGACCTTTTACCGGGGAGATCCCCTGCTGTTGGTCGGACAGATTTTCCCCTCAACACACACATAGCTGGAAAGGACACTGCTAAACAGATGTGGGATGCTCTTGTCGCGCTGTACCAGAGATCTTTCAAGCAGCGAAAGATGTATCTGGAGGAGAAGCTGAGGTGTACCAAGATGCAGAAAAGGGAGCACATAGACCCCTTCCTTACTAGACTTCATCATGTCCGAGATGAGCTGTCTGCAGCAGGGTCAACGCCCCAAATCTACAGAATTGGTGCAATTTTCCCGGAACAATGTTTTCGAGGACTAGCAAGTCTTTGTCTAGAGTATCCTGGGAAGAGACAAGTTGTCAGATTGGGACAGAATGTGGGCTGATCTACAGCAGGAGGAGATGAGCAAGACTTGGTGAAGAGCACGATCAATGGAAGCAACAGTAGTGGGACGAAGGAGGTGAAGGAAGAGGAGAATGTAGCCCTTGCATCAAAGGGGCAGCAGGAGCAGCGCACGAGGAAGAACAACCTTTCTAAGGTAAAATTCTTTATATGTGGTGAATTGGGTCACTACAACACTCAATTTCCTCTCAGGAAGAAGGACGAAGAGGAGAAGCAGGATTAGCTGGTTACATTCGCAGAGATCGATAGGTTGCCCTCCAGACTAGAGGAAGATTTTGCCATGATCACTAACATACCTCCAGGAGTGAGGTGGGGTGACTTGGTTTTGTAGCCTCATATACCTACAGATGGGAATAATCCTTGAGGATCCCACCTCTTGGATCAATACCTTTCTACGAGAGCCCATAGCAGCAGTAGCAGGATGGAGCAATGGCAGTTGATGCAGTCAGGTGCCAGAGTGATAGATGAAGTAGCTAGTAGTGGTCTGAGACTGAGCAGTGCAAAGCAGACTTAGCAACAGTGCAAATGGCATAGTGAAAAGTCGGCAGCAGCGCAGAGGCTTTAGTGACATCACAGAGACTAGAAGTCGTCAGGACTCGGGTGATAAATGCATCTGGCTGAACACAGTTGGTTCAGTATGATGGACAGTTCTTAGTTGCAGTGGAAAAATATGAGAGGGAGTTGCAGATGTTGCAGTAGCAACAACAACATAGTTGCAGTAGTTGAAAGCAATTCAGCAAAGTCGGCAACAACACAGATGCAACGTATATCATAGTTACACAATATTTGGTGGGAAGAGCTGCCAGACATCAACAACGCAGCAAGAGATGATGCAGAAGCAGTGTATTGTAGCAACAATTGCAGTTCAGTAATATAACACTTTCCTCGCTAAGAGGAAGTGTTAGTTTTTGTAGCCTCGGATGTGTTCTAGCCTCAAGATTTGGCAGAGAGGTTAAAATACATGAGTACTCCAATACCCAGAAATTGTTTCTGGAAATTTTACCTAGAGATGACTTAATTAAAATAATTAATCAGTTTTCAATATTTCCTAAGTCTAAACTTGGGAAATATGATTAATTAAAAGGTATTAATTAAGTTAGGTGTGAATTGTGAAAAATCCTAGATCTAACAATCTTAGGAATCCTACTACAACGATTGAGTGTACTTCTCCAATTATGTAAATTACTTTTACAAAATTAATTCAGATCTGAATTATTGAAGTAACTACCGAAGCAACCTACATTGAATAAAAATATGATTTTGAAACAAGAAAACTGAGCAAGAAATCAATCACACATAGGACACAATTATTTTTGGACACAAGTCCCTGGAAAAACCCAATGCGGGAGAATCGATGCAGTAGATCTGAGGGTTTGTATTATTAAACAGTAGAAAATCCTAAATACATCTTTGAATACCTCAAGAGTTATTCAGTTACAGAGAGAAATACTAGCAGAAAGAAATTGTGAGTTTTTACCTCACACAATCACTGGAAAATCCAGTTGATCCTGACATTGGAAGAACTGCCTCTGGAGGTACCTAGGAAGTCTTTGCGCAGTCACTCCGTAAGCACTACGTCACCTCCTCTAAGGACTGTGTCACCCCAACAAAGGATTGATCTGATTTCTGGAATCTTAGATCTGGGCCTCCCGATCTCACACCCCAGCTTCCAGCTTCTAAATCTGATCCGACAGCTGAATCTCGAAAAACCTTTGAACCTTTGTGCAACCTCTGTGTAGCCCTGCGTGGCTCTGCATCAGCCTAGCTAGCTCTACGCTGGCTCTTTTGGACGTCTATTTGCCTCTCTTTGCTGGTGATTCTCTAGCTAGGAAAATCTTTCAATCCGAAAGCTATGTTTCCCCTCACTGCACTAAATGACTTCGATCTGATCTTCGTCTGAGCATTGCTCCGTCAAAAGAATTATATCTCAAGATTCACTCCATGTGTGTTTCCAAATGACCCTCGGGCCTTCCTTTATAATTTCTCGTTGAGAAATTAATGACCGAGATTGTGAAAATTTCTGAATCTAAGTTACAGAAATCCTACTACAGAAATATTATTTACGTTACCTACTTGTTTTCATTAATTTAACAAGTTATTTTCTAAACGCTTCAGGAAAATATTAATGTAAATACGCTTCAGCCTACACAAACATACAGATCAGGTACTGAAAAATAAATGAGACAACCATACAAAGGACACACTTCTATTTGGACAATTGTCCCCAGAAAAACCCAATGCGGGAAAACTGGTGCAACAGATCTGAGGGTTTGTATTATTAAGCAGCATTATTCTGAGTACAACTAGGGTGCCAAAATCCGGCTCACCTAACAGAGAAAAATCCTTGGCAAATAGATAAAATAGTGAGTTTTACCTTACACTGCAAGTCCTGGCTAATCCAGATCAGAAACTGGTGAAACCCCAGTTGCCTCTATGTAGTAGATGTGTAGTTCTCCGTGGGCCTGGCTGAGGACTGCGTCACCCCTTCTCTGTACTAGTTTGCCTCTCAAAAAATCAAGTTTCAGCCCTCCCGACTCAGAAACCCCGATCTTCAGCAATTTCTGGACCGTCTCTAGGATGCTCTATGGTGCCCCTGCATGGGCATGCATCAGGCCCTCTTGGGACTGAGTCACCTCTCCGGGTGACTGCGCTGCTTCATTTGTGTCACTGTTGCCCTTGCTTTGCTATGTACTCTTGGTCCTCCCATTAGGAGAATTTTGAGGTCTAAAATGGGCTTCCTAAGGAAATAATAAAATAATAGTTAAACCAATAAAATAATATTTATGATTTTTCAATTCACTTTTTGCACCACAATCCATCTAACCATAGTTAAATTCAATTCAAAAGTTGTACCAAAATAAAATTAATAAAAAATTTATATTGATGTGACTATAAATAAGAATGAATTTTTCAAGAAAAAATCATTATTATTGAACAATTAATGCATTTGTCCTTTGTACTTAAATAACTTAAAATAAAATCTAAATATAAATTTATAAATTCTTAATTATATTATATGTTATTAATTAAAACTTATATTATTTAAATTGTATAATAACATCTAATTAATATATTATATAAAAATAATATAATATAATAAATGTATAGGGATATGCATTGTTTCTTTCAAGAAATATGAAATGACAATAATATATTTTTATTCAAAAAGTGTGAAATGACATTTATTATGAGTACTTTACTTTGACTTTAAAAGTACTTAGAGCACTGTCATGGTTAACTATGAGTTTTTATCCACCATTGAGAATGTGACAAGTAAGTACCTTTAACTCAATAAATGCCACCTCAACCATTAGGGATGATGTCATCCCCTAAAATGTGATTGGTTCTAATAAAGTGAATTTTGATTGTACATTTTCCTTAGGAGGCCCATTTTAAACCTCAAAATTCCCCTAATGGACCAACAACTGCTTCTACCCCTCGCTGCAACTGAATCACTTAGATCTTATCTTCGTCCAAGCACTGCTCCGTCAAAAGAATTCGATGTCTAGATTCACTGTGTGTGTTGTCCAACTGACCCTCAAGCCTTCCTTTATACTTTTCCTGTTGAGAAATCAACCGTCGTGATCTAATCCTTAATCAACGGCTAATATTAAATTAGACTTGATCCTCGTCGCTTAGAATCTTCTCACCCACATGTTTAAATTAATTCACTTTAATTATTTTGATTTCGTAAGTTTTAACTTAGGCTCCATTAAAAATAATTAATTATTTGAATAACTTTTGCTCCGAGTGGAATTTCTCCAAACGATTTCTGGGTCTTGGAGATCTCATGTGTTCTAGCCCCTTTACAAAATTTCGGAGATAGAGCACATTCGATGCTACCCAAAAATCAACACTCCCTCTTAGCGAGGAATGTGCTCTAACAATACTTCTTCACCAAGAACATCACCCTGATCCACGGCATCGGTCCTCTGTGCTGCTAATGCCCAACATGTTGTCATCCCTTGCATCCACTACGCTACTGCTATATGTATTTTTGCCCATGACTCTGCCACTATCACTGCTACATTTGTACTAAAGCTTCCTCTCAAAATGTTGCATCATGCTGCCCATAGCACTGCCACTGCTAACTGTTGCACTGCAACTTAGTTGCTGAGAGTTAAGCAACTGAAAAAAACTCCAAAACTGACATAGTGGTCAGTCTAAATACTCATCAATGTTGGAACTACCTCTGCTACTAATCTGCACTGACCCTCTGATGCCAATGTGTTGTTGTTGCTCTGCATTGCGTAAGCACTGCGTTGCACCAATGTGCACTGCACTGCTACTACTACACTATTGTTGGCTCTTCTCTGCGCTACTTCAAACTTTGACACTCTAACTCTGCCATTGTTGCTCCATCATCCCTTGCATCAACTAACACTCGCCATTCTGCTACTGTCATTAAGGGCTCCCGTAGCCGTATGTGATCCAAAAGTTTGGGCACCTCAAGGATCTTGCCCCTCTTCATGTAGCTGATCTACAGCTCCCTATCGCCCCACTTATTAGGTGCATGAGCATGCATGGTGCATCCATCATCATCGTCCTCATCAGCCTGAGCAGCCTTCGAGTCAAGTTCCTCCTTGCCCTTCTTCTTCGAAGGGCACTACGTAGCGAAATCTCCTAGTTCCCCACACCTGAAGCATCTGACCTTCGAGAGGTCCTTCTTCTTCCTTCTATGTTACCCTCGCTATCCCTTAGATGTGAGAGTCACATCTTCCTCTTCCTCCTCCTTGACTTTGATCCCTTTGTTGTTGCTTCCCGCCTTGGTCCATCGTCTGAGCTCTTCTTCTCGAATATCTACCCACATCTCTTCCCAGCTTGAAAGAGTTGCCCTGCCCAAAATGCCTTGGACAAAGATCTCCCAGTCTTGAATGAATGCATTTAGGGTAGTCCTGACCATAAGCCCAACATCAGATGTAGCCCCTACGGAAGCTAGTTGATCTTGAATCCCTTGCAATCTAATGAGGAAGGGACCAATCTCTTCTCCCTTCTGCATCTGAAATAATCTTAGATGGTTCTCAAACAACATCTTCCGTTGAACGGAAGATCCCTGGTACATAGTGGTCAAGGCCTCCCACATTTCTCTTGATGTGTTCTTCTCAGGAATATGTGGGATCACAAGATCCTTGACTCTGTCCATGATCATGTGTTTTTCATTTGCATAAGCCTCCTCATACTTCTTGAGAGAATCAGCATCAACTAGAACAAGAATAGTGTTCAAGGCATGATCCTTGATGCGATTTTCATCCAAAACTGCCAAGATCCTAGCCTTCCAGATGAAAAATTTGGATACTCCATCCAACCTGTCAGGATCCCTTAGTCCATTCACAACCATCTTTGCTCAAATAAGTGTCGAATAAGTCTCTTTCTCCCTCTTCTAATGTTGCCCCAACAAAACTTGGATCTAGATTTCTTGGCACTAGAAACCCTTTAAGGAACAAGCTCCCTCTGAGATTAGATTTCCTTCACGAAAATCCTTTTGCCAAAAGACGACGAAACACTCCTCTCTGATCTTGCTATGTTGTTGCTTAGCACTAGATCTAGACTTCTTTGCAAGAAATCTTCTGAGGAACTGCTTCCCTCTACTTTGCTTCTGCCCCACTAGAAACGGTTCTGCACCAACAGACACAATGCCCCACTAGCAACTCCAGAAGAAAATCAAACTGCACCTCCAGCCATGGCAACCGGAAAGATCTAGGCTCAGAAACCTCTGTGTTGGCCCAAAAACTGTTGTGTTGTCTCTTACAGCTACATCGTCATCCTCATTGGTTGACGCAAGCTCTGCATGAGCCTTTCTGGTGACTGCATCACCCTTCCTCTGCCTCTTTCTGGTTCAGCATTGTCTCTCGGGACAACTACCTTCCTGCAAAAAAAATTTCTTCATCCTTTCGTTGATGGCTTCAGCTCTACTTGATCTGCAACAGCGCTGATACCATGTGAAATTTTCTAAATCTAATTTACATAAATCCTACTGCAGAAATCTGATTTACATTACCTACTATTTTCATTTATTTAACAAGTTATTTTTTGAATGCTTCAGGAAAATATTTATGTAAATACGTTGCAACCTACACAAATATACAGATCAAGTACTGAAAATTAAATGAGACAACCATACAAAGGACACACTTATTTTTCGAAAATTGTCCTCAGTAAAACCCAATGCGAGAAAACTGGTGCAACAGATCTGAGGTTTTTTATTATTAAGCAGCAATATTCTGAATACAACTAGGGTGCCAAAATCTGGCTCACTCAACAGAGAAAAATCCTCGTCAGACAGATAAAAATAGTGAGTTTTACCTCACACTCGAAGTCCCCGCTGATTGAGATTAGAAACTGGTGAAACCCCAGCTGCCTCTGCGCAGTAGATGCGTAGGCCTACATGGGCCTAACAAAGGGCTGTGTCACCCCTTCTCTATGCTGATATGCCTCTCAGAAAATCGAGTTTCAACCCTCCTAGCTCTAAGACCCTGATCTACAGCGATTTTTGGACTCTCTCGGATGCTCTGCGCTGCCCCTGCGTGAGCCCTACGTGGGCCTACATCAACCCCTCTTGGGACAACGTCACCTGTCCTTGTGGTTGCGATGCTTCCTCTGCGTCTCTGCTACACTTACTTTGCTATGTACTCCTGGTCCACCGACCAACAACTGCTTCTGCCCCTCGCTGCAACTAAATCACTCAAACCTTATCTTCATCTGAGCATTGATCCATCAGAAGAATTCGATCTCTAGATTCATTGTGTGTGTTCTCTAATTGACCCTCAAGCCTTCCTTTATACTTTCCTGTTGAGAAATCAACACTCGTGATCTAATCCTTAATCAACGGCTAAGATTAAATTAGACTTAATCCTCGTCACTTATAAACTTCTCACCCACATGTTTAAATTAATTCACTTTAATTATTTTAATTCCCTAAGTTTTAACTTAGGCTCCATTAAAAATAATTAATTATTTGAATAACTTTCACTCCAGGTAGAATTTATCCAAATGAATTATGGGTCTTGGAGATCTCATGTGTTCTAGCCCCTCCACATCGGAGCCAGAGCACTTCTGATGCTACCCAAAAATCAACAGAGATTAGATCTTTAATCAACGACTAAGATTATATTAGACTTGATCTCCATCTTTTATAGATTATTCTCACTTTGTTTTATTAATGTCCTTCAATTATTCAATTTCCCTAAGTTTAGACTTAGGGTCTTCATTAAAATAATTAATTATTTTAATAAAACATTAACCGAGTGGAATTTTCACAAATGGTTTTTGAGTTCTTTGGAATACCAATGTCTAAGCCTCTCCACAAAATTTGGGGCTTAGAGTACTTTCTGATGCTACAAAAATCAACACTCCCTCTTAGCGAGGAAGGTGCTCTAACAATATGTTTGTTGCATAATGCTCTTATCGTGAAGCATCCTCTGCACTACTAATGTCTGACAAGTTGTCCACCAACCTCTGCACTACTTCTGCAATTGTATTGTTGCTCATGACACTTCCACTGCCACTGTTGCATTTGTAGTACATCTCCCTCTCAAGTGTTGCATTTGCTATGTTGCTAACACTGCATATGCATTACAACTCAGCTGCTGAGAGAAAAAACTGAACTCACCTCTGATGCTCTGTGCTGCATATGAGAGAAACAGTTGAACTGTGTTGTTCCTCTGATGCTCTGCGCTGCAAATGAGAGAAACAGTTGAACTGTGTTGCCCCTCTGATGCTCTGCATTGATTCTGCTTTGCATTACGCTGCACCACTATGCACTACGCTTCTGTTGCTACTACTCTTCTCTGCGCTGCTCCAAAAGTGAGCATTACTACCTACTGCGCTGTCTTTTCCATCACTCCTCAGCTCCCGTTGAAACTCCTCCATCCCACTACTACTAATCACGGGATCCCATAGCAAGGTAATGATCCATGAGGTGGGCTCCTCAAGGATCTTGCTCAACTGAAGTTCAAGGTAAACTACAGCTCAATGTCACCCCACTTCTTATTAGTAAAAGCATGAGCACTCATAGCAAACTCATCCGGCTCGATCTTTGTCGCTGCAACTGTTGGATTGTGCTTCTCATCCTAGTCCTTTTTCTTCATAGGACACTATGATGCAAAGTGGCCCATCTCACCACATCTGAAGCAATTCACCTTCGAGACATATTTATTTTGTTTATGTTGCCCTTGCTGCTCTTTCAATGCGAGGGCTGCATTCTCCTCCTCCTCCAAAGTCTTCAATCTGCTACCCCTGCTACCATCAAGCTTACACTTGACTAAATCTCTCCTCAGCTCTTCCTCCTGAAGTGTTGAACACATCTACTCCCAACTAGGAAGCATAGCCCTGCCAAAATGCTTTGGACAAAAACCTGCCACTCCTCTGTGATTGCGTTAAGGGCCAACCTCACCATAGTCGTTGCAGTTGGGGTGGATCCCACGACCTAAAGTAGATTGCAATTATGGACAATTGATCCTTAGAGCATTTTTCGATGCTACAAAAATCAACATGAATCTTCTAGAAAAAGGCATGGATCGAGTTCTAGTTAATCTTAGCCACATATTAAGTTTTAGTCATGTCCGTTGATGTCTCAACGAGAGATTATAAGAAGAAACTTGATGGGGATTGGAGAACACACTTTGAGAGATCGAATTTACTGGCAAATCGATTTCCCGAGGAGCAGTGTTGAGTTGTCGGAGGGAGAGCTAGTGAGCTCGAAGCAGTGAGAGAGGAGCAAGGATAGTGAGGTCGTAGGAATATTTTCCAGATCCAGTGAGTGCACAGCAAAGAGACAGTCAGTGCCACAGAGAGGCAGCACAGAGGTAGCTCAATGCTTCAAAGGAGATTCGTAGTTTTGTTGGGGAGAAGAGTTGATTCAGTGGCAGAAATCGGAGGGAGAGTCCGGAGGCCAAGAAGGTCCATCTTCCATACATAAGCTTATCAGATAGCGAGAGGGAAAGTTGTTCCAAGTTGTGGGGATGCATTTCTACGTAGGTTGACACAGTGACTGCGCAGAGCAGCTCATCTTGAGCCAAGGTCAGTGTCGGATCGCGCCAGTGGAAATGAGATTTTTCCCACTAGACTCTTTGTTAGTTATTTATTTGTATGGTTTGCTAGATTTGAGCAACCATAGATTTGTACTCATATTACTACTACATAATAAACAAACCCTCAGTTGTTGCACCAATTTTCCCGAGTTGGGTTTTTTCGGGGACTTAGTCCAAAAATAACAGTGTTATTTGTGTGTGTGTACATCTATCTTTCCAGCGTTATTTTTCTTCCGCAGTATTTATTTTTGTGAAGGCTGCAGTGTATTGGTTTCGATATTTACCGTAGAACACAGAAATAATTTGTTCATTTATTTAACAAATAGAAGACACTTAATCAATTGTTGCAGCAGGATTCAGGGTTTCCGAATTTTCATAAGAACCAGGCGGGGCAAGTTGCTAAAACGGTGCAAGTCATATTTATGTGGGGAGGGCGAATTACTACAATTTCCATTGCTGCAATTTCTCCGTGGGACTAGGCCCTAGATTTTCCATATTTTATATAAAGTGAAGGGAGATTTATTGGGAAACTTTTTGTGTTGATTTCCCATTTAATTTTTGGCTACACATTTTATATTTGAAAGTTGAGAACACTGGTGTATTTATTTTCACAGTTTCATAATTTAATTTGAGTATAAATAATTGTGAGAAAAATAAATCAGATCTAGTGTTAAAAGTTCAACATTGTCAAATGTTTTATGGAGTTTAGTTGTATTGTAGGAATCACTTATAAGGCAAAGGTTGAGGTTGAGTTAGTCATGGGAGATCTAAAAAGGAGATTGCAATTTTTCATCATGCTAAGAAACAAGAGAAACTAGGATAGCATATGATATATTCATGTTTCAATCCCAGATAGATGAGAAACTGCCATCTACTCGTTGGTTTCTCTTAATTTCCATTACAAATCTTGTGAATTTTCAATTTTGTACACTCTTGAAGCCAATATAACCTAGTATGTTTTGTGATAAACATATCAAAAGCTTTTCTTTTCCCTTCAGAGAAAGCAATTCAAATCTATGTTTTTCACACATTTCCCTATTCATCATTTATTTGATTTGAATGATTACAACCAAAATGGATTTAATATAATTAAAGACAATAACATTTCTAGCCAAGAGTTTAGTAACTCTGCATGTAACGACCCATTCTCAAGTTATATACAAAATGATATTAGCGTGTGTACGATATAGGCAGTTGATAGCTACACCTGCCTATATCGCACACATCGCACTAGTACACCTACCTACTAATATCAAAATTTCATAAATTGGGAGCTTAATATTAAGATTTCATATTAATATTGAGTTCAACTAGGTATAAATTTTATGAAAATAAATAATAAAATAAAATGATATAATAAAGTTAACTCCTTAAGTTAAAAATGAGTATGCAAATATTAAAGATTAATATTTAAATATAAAGTCCCATGCTCTATAATAAAACCACTATATAATCCCACCTCCATAAATATATTCGTACCCCATTAATATGGATCACCTCACCATAAAACATTTAATATCAACATTAAGATGAATAAGGCCTCGAGAGGTTAGAGGCGGTGGAGGAAAGGTTGATTAAATTATATTCCTATCCAAATATAATGAAAAGTATACCACCATAAATACATATAATATCACCATTAATAAGGGGAAGACCTCGGGAAGTAAGAGGCGGTGGAAGGAGATTATTTAAGGGAGGAGATATGGAGGAGGGAAGGGGAGATATGGAGGGGGGGAAAGAAAGGAATTCTGCTTTAAGTTAGAGAAATTGTCTGGGAAGGAGTCTCTGGGTTCTTGGAAATCTGGGCACGGGGGCAGAGGAGACATCCTCTGGGTCTGGGATTGTTCTTGGATTGGCTGGGAGGATTTGATTGTCCCGGTAATCTGTTCACAGCATCAGAAGGAGAAACTACCATTAAGTAATCAGCTCTATTCCAGGTATTTTTCTACATATAGACTAGTTCATTGTGAAATTTCACTGCTGATCTTCATTTAATCATATTACTGTTGAAATATATATATGTATATGCTTGGATTTCACTCTGTAAGGATGTCTTCGATTTATTTAGGGAAAGGATGATAGTTGTAGCAGGGTTTAAAACTGTTAGTCGAATTAACACTAAGTCTTCTAAGTCTACCTCTAGCAAAATTCACAATAGAGTGGAAAAATTAGGAAATTGTCCAAGAGGGTTTTTACATTTGGTATCAGAGGCAGGTTCAAACTCTCGGACCTGTTAGTAAAATGATGTTATGGAAGGTAGACAGATTTTAAGGTTAAATTAGCAACTGGGTTATAAGTAAACTGTGTTATAAGCCATTTAGAAAGAGTAATAAGCTTCAGCATTCATTTTAAGGAACACTATCATTCTGGTTTATCTTCATTGAAACAGTAAAATCTCTACTACAAACAACCCAGAATTACAATAACACATTTCTAGTAATATTCAGCCACTTTATTATTGTTTTAACAAGGTTTACATGGATCAGTACTAGTAAAGAGGAACCTGGTACTGGTTTTAACTCTTAGCAATTGCTTCACTCTTAACAATTGCTTCAAAATGGATAGACCGATGCTCATATCCATTAAAACTTCTGATAGCGGGCCATACTTCATGTACATTTTTAAGTATTTTGCCCACTGTTGTAGCTGAAGATGCCTTGAATCTGCTTGCTGCCAAGAATATGTCTGAGGATGTCTAGCTGCAAACCCTGACCTGACCTCTGCTGGTGTATGCCTGAGGATATCTAGCTACAAACACTGACCTGACCTCTGCTGGTGTACCTTCAGCTATTACTGTAGATGACTGATCGGTTAGGGTATTTTACTTACATAATTTTCCTCCTTTCTCACCTTATTGCAGACCATCATATGCATCAGATCCAAAGATTTGGTTACAGATTATAATCACAACAATAATAAACAATAATAAGCCCAAAATAATCTAAATATAACACATAATACTTACAAGAATAGTTTAAAGTTTTGGCTCTCGGTCCTTGTATATTTGGGTAGCTGATTTGGGTATTGGAGGACTGATATTTTCATTACATACTTCGTAGAAAGAGATATGTCAAATGTAATGATAAGAAGAGATCTGTCATTTATTAAAAACATTTGATTTTTTACTCTTGTTGTCTATATTCACAAACCAACCACCACACTTGCAGGAACTAAACTATATTCTATTAAAGAATGCAATCTTAGGAATGAGCCCGAGACAGATCAAAACAGAACCGGCATATACAAGGCAGCCTTCTTCTAGACATATATGGCCTTGGACTATTAAACTTTATCCATATCAAGGTATAACTAATAAACAGCGAACAACTGAATCCAAAACTATGAAAATACATGAGCTGCACCTTCTAGACCACCACTGTAGCGAGACTAGTAAAATCAGTAAGAAGTAAATCGTTATTCACTTTCCCCTGTGCTTAGTTTTAGTAATAAACAGAAGCAGTATCACATTTTCATCAATGACTCAAATCACTACTCAGGTTCTCTGTCAAGCACGTCCAACATTCTTAGATCTGCAAGAACATAGCATTTGTCTACAACGCATCAACCTGTCAATCCAACACAGTGTTAGCAGTCTCATCAAGCTCTCACACAAATAGTTGCGCCATCACACAATATCAATAGGTCATTGTTATATCTAGAGTGCAGCCATACATAACAAACAAGGTCACAAGAAGGTCACTGTTATACCATCAGGGTTTCTCAACTGTTATACAACAAGATGATTGACATGTCATGAAGTTTACTGTCAACCGGATTACATGGATCACTGTAATTTCAATAGATACTGCCAATCAAAGTTTATTGCTATCACTATCATAAGGCCTCTGTGTTGTCATGAACGAGTCATGATTACTGCCACCCATTCATTACTATATCAAGGTTTACTGCCATAAGAGTCTTGCCATCACCGTTACAAAGATAGAAGAGTAACAAAACCAATTTCTGAAATCTTAGAGCAAGCCATAGGGTTATGCAAACTTTCGAACATAGTTATGTTAGCCATAAGTTCCGCCTGTTATTTATAAAGGGGTTCGATTTTGAAAGGCTGACGGGGGACCAACCGGAGTATATTCATGAAGGTGATGCGATCCTTCTAGTTCATACAGCTGTAATAGCCCGACAACTGATCACCAAAGACACCAACAGCACACGGCGTGACTTGCCGATAATTTCCAGAGGTGTCGTATCCGGCTGGGTTATGTGTCGTTGTCCTCGGAATATCAAGTGTTTCGATCATAAGCCACCGTGATATATTAACAGAGTATATCAGACCTTATCCAAGGTTAAAAGCGTATATATTAAACGCATTAAAATACGATGTGAATGCGATGTGAATGGAACCCGTGACTAGCGGTGGTCCGTGACTTAATTCTAAATGCTAATGACTCTCTCGATTCTCTCCTCCCCGTTGTTCTCGCTTTTAAATTTCATTATTTAACCACATATATTTCCACTTTTATTGACTTGTTCAACAATATTTCAGTGCGTTTTGTAAATTAAAGTGGGCGTAAAGGAGCATGATGTTTGACTGCTGATGCTTTTGGTCTCCATTGCCGTTGTTTTGCATACTTATGTTCAATTAAAATGTTCTTATTCCCATTGTGATACATTGTTAAACTTCAAAATTCAATTAAAATGGTTGTCGTTCCCATTGTTTGACACTTTTATACTTCAAAATTTCTTTATTCGGAGTTAGTGGGGCGGGCGGAACATTCATTTGGTTTTTCTCAGATTTTTTTTCAGGAATAAGTTATTTCATCGAATTCAACATTGAGTAATTTGAATCCAAGTCGAATTCTAATGAACCTAGTACGCGGGCCGGACAAAGAAAATGATGCCCCTGTCGCATCTCATGATAGGGAGTTCCATGGGATTCGAGTGTTGCACGAATAATTAAAGTTTAAAAAAAAAATACAGTTTAGTAAAAGATTCGAAGACTACTTGACAACTGAAAAGACATCCTCTGATGGATTCGATACTTGTTACAATTTTTCTTCACTCGACGTTCCCACCATAACGCTCATATTTTTACAGTTAGAAAGAGTCAGCGCCTTGTCAACGTATCACCGTATAGTTATACATATAAAGTTTTCACGTCACTGCCGGATGTGTCATGTGACCTCCGGAACTTCCACTAATACATGACCTCCGGAACTTCAACTAATATATATATTGGAACTTTAAATATGGCGTAGATATTTTTTTTTTAAATATGGGTATTGTATAAAAAGAAACAGTCACATTATATAAAGGTTATGCCAATATATATAGATAGATATTTTATTATTTAAATTTAAATTTTAAAAAAAAATAATAATAATAATAAATAAATAAATAATTTTTTTGGCACATTAGAGTAGATATCTAAATTAGGGCAACACTTATGATAGGGCATGTCATATAAAAGAAAGTCAAACGATCGTTTATTTGAAGGATGATTCAGGTTTATAAAGTTGTGTTTTACAAAGTTAAAATAGCATAATAACACATCAGCAAAATGAGAATTTAAACTGGTTAGAATCCAAGTATTGTTTATAGTCATAAGTAATAGAAAGTCAGTAAACCCTTCTAACTCCTATAACTGCATCGAGGACAGAACATTATAGACAATTTTCGAACCAACACTTTGATTTATGAAAACCCCTGCATTTCACTCTAGAGTTAGTACGCATAAAATACCCTGCATAGGACAAGGAGGTCGTGTTGCTACCCTCCTTGACCTTGGTACTAGTAAGACCTGCTTGTAAGTAAAATAGCAAAAGAACTATACCCGTATGCCAGCTCAAATCTTACGAAAATTATATTCTGTCAGTCTGAAAAATTACCCACTTCTTATAAATTTATTTTGATTTTCAGGAAAAGTTACAATGTTTAACACGTACCAAAGGCGACAACGCCAGCGAAATGCATCGCCGCCACCTCCACCTTCACCATCACCATCGCCACCATCAAGATCGTCGTCAGCACCTGTTGCTCCACCCGATCTTACTACTGTGATGAGCTCATTAGAAACTATTTTGGAAACTTTAAAAGGGTCGCAGCCGACCAGTAGCAAGGAGAAATGACCTCATTTGGAGGAAAGACATTCAGAAAAGCCTAAGGATTATGATAATAAGCCTCATCGAGAAGATATTTCGCGGGAACTGCAAAAGATTAAACTCTCGAAATTTTCTAGAGGGCGAGCTGAAGAACATGTCGAAGCATGGTTGGAGGGAATGATAAGATGCTTCGCACTGAGAGAATACTCTTCCACCTCTAAAACAAAGATCGTTGTATTCCAACTTAGGGGGAATGCTCTAATTTGGTGGGGAAATCTGGAAAAACAGCTGCATCTCACTTCAGAGACCGTTCCTTGGGATTTGTTCGTAGACCGATTTCGTGCGAAATACTTACCACCTTTCTTTCAAGAGCAGCAAGCCGGAGTCTTTCATACTCTAACCCAAGGTGGTAAGACCGTGGAAAAATACAAGATAAATTTCATGGAACTTGTAAAATATGTTCCTTATCTAGACACGGATGAGCGCCAGGCCGAGCGTTTCGTATTTGGCTTAAATCCTCGAATCAGGGCCATGGTAAGAATGTGGAAGCCACCGACGGTGGCAGAGGCGGTTGAATGTGCTCGTTATGCAGAAGAACATTTGGGGATTAAAAGGGATTTCAGGCCAGCTGAACCAATACCACAGGCATTTACGGGAATGACTCCCCGAAATTTCTTCCGAGGAAATAACTCGAGACCACCTCCTTATGGAAACAGGTTTACCCCAAGAGGAACGGGGACAGGGGCTCCCAGGACCATAAACGCAATAGCTTCTGAGTCCTCAAACATTAGTACTTGGAGGTCTCGAGGGACTGGTAATCGAGGGAGGAATGGGAGAGGAAGCGGCACCAGGGGACAGAGCTCTTGGTCTGGAAATTCTCAGTCAAACGCAAAAGGACCAACCCGAGTAGACTGTTGGGGGTGTGGAGGACCTCATCTTCGACGTGATTGTCCGGAGAACTCTCGGCGAACAGGAAAAGAACCATCATCAGATGCCCAAAACAATCATAGAATCCAATGATGTCGTCAACAACAACCAAGCAGCGCATCAATCCACTGTAGTGGAATCTTCAGGTACTATCAACGGAATAAAACTCAAAATCTTATTTGACACTGGAGCTACTGATCATTTTATTCATCTTATGTATTGAATAAATGTGGATTGGCAACCTGCAAACAGGACGATTTTAGACAGGTAGAAATGGATTCGGGAGACATTCAATCGGTAGAATTAAGTGTTGAGGATTGCAAAGTTGATCTAGGAGTTTGTTTGACCAAACTAAAAGTATATGTCACGGCCCTAGGAACTTACAACCTGGTGATAGGAATGGATTGGTTAGAGTCTCATCGAGCATGGGTAGACTGTTCCGAGAAAACAATACTTTTCTTGAATGATGTGGGATAGACAATCCAAATTCAAGGTATTAAGAAAAAAGTATCATTGCATTTCATCTCAGCCATGCAAATTAAGCGGTGCTTAAGGAAGGGTTGTCAAGTGTACGTTGTTCAAGAGGTAAGCAAAGAAAAAGGGCCTTCCTTAGATCAGTATCCGATTCTATCAGAATTTCCGGATGTTTTTCCAAAGGAATTACCTGGACTGTCTCCTCAGATAGAGCTAGACCTTACCATTGAATTGAAACCTGGTACGGAACCTATATCTAAAACTCCTTACCGAATGACTGCCTCGGAACTTCAAGAATTGCAAATACAGTTGAAAGAACTGTTAGATGTAGGGCACATTCGACCCAGTGTTTCACCATGGGGTGCTCCTGTAATCTTTGTCAAGAAGAAAGATGGTTCATTACCACTGTGTGTGGACTATCGAGATTTGAACCGGGCCACGGTAAAGAATAGGTATCCAATGCCTCGCATTGACGACCTTTTCGATCAAACGAAAGGAGCTACAGTATTTTCAAAGATAGATCTGCGATGACGACCTTTTCGATCAAACGAAAGGAGCTACAGTATTTTCAAAGATCGATCTGCGATCGGGTTATCATCAACTTAGGATTAGCGAGAGCGATGTTTCTAAGACTGCATTCTGAACTCGTTTCGGGCATTATGAATTCATTGTGGTGCCATTTGGGTTGACCAATGCACCTGCGGTCTTCATGAACCTTATGAATAGCGTTCTCCGCAAATATCTCGACAACTTTGTACAAGTTTTCCTAGACGATATTCTCATTTACTCTAAGAATGAGAAGGAGCATGAAGAGCATTTTCGGATAGTGTTATATTGTCTCAGAGAGTACAAGTTATATGGAAAATTATCCAAGTGCGTTTTCTTTCAGAAGGAAATCCATTACTTAGGTCATATCATATCCGGCGAAGGAATCTCTGTAGATCCTGAAAAGGTAAATACAATCAGGGAGTGGCCGATACCTAAGAATGCACATGAAGTGCGTAGTTTTATGGGTTTAGCAGGTTACTACCGAAGTTTTGTGGAGGGATTTTCCAAAATTGCAAAGCCAATCACAAACCTCCAGCGCAAAGGTGTTAAGTATGAGTGGACTGAGGAGTGTGATAAAGCTTTTTCTGAACTTAAACGATTATTGACTAGTGCACCGATTTTGTGAGTACCGGATATGGATAAATATTTTACTGTGTGTACCGACGCATCTAAGCAAGGGTTAGGCGCGGCATTAATGCAGGAAGGAGGCGTAATAGCATACGCTTCGAGAAAATTAAAAACCCATGAAGAACTTTATGCTACGAATGATTTGGAGTTAGTCGCGGTGGTCTTAGCTTTAAAAATGTGGAGACATTACTTGGTGGGGAGAAACTTTGTGTTTAAAAGTGACCACCAAAGTTTGCAGTATTTATTTACCCAAAGAGACTTAAATGCAAGGCAAAGACGATGGAGTGAACTCCTACGTGAATACGATTTTGCAATTTCATATATAAAATGGAAGGAGAATGTGGTAGCAGATGCCTTAAGTAGAAAACCTCGAATATTCTCCCTCGTACCTATGAGGGTGAACTTGAGAAATCAAGTGCTTGAACATCTTGTAAGAGATAGTTGGTACTTAAAAGTAAGGTCGGAGCTCGAAAGCAACCATTCGAAGGAACCTAAGTTCGAAGGGTATGATTTGGAAGAGGACAGAATTCTACGATTTCACGGAAGGATGTATATACCAGATAGTGGAGATCTTCGAAACACCATCTTGAAGGAAGCACATCGAGCAGTATATTGTGCACATCCTGGGGTAAAGAAGATCTATGCTGACACTAAGAGACTCTTCTTCTGGTCAGGCATGAAAAACGAAATTGTCCAATTTGTCGCTAGGTGTCTTGAATGTCAGCAGGTAAAAGCTGATCATCGTCACCCAGCAGGTCTCTTACAATCTCATGACATCCCTATGACCAAATGGGAGATAATTTCTATGGATTTTATCGTTGGGCTGCCTCTTACGCAACAAAAGCATAATGTCATTCTGGTTGTGGTGGATAGATTAACAAAAAACGTCGATTTCATCCCAGTAAGAGATACTTATGAAGTAGCTGACGTAGCATGGGTATTCATAAATGAAATTATCAGATTTCATGGAGTACCTAAGAAAATCATATCCGACAGAGATCCTCGGTTCACATCAAGGTTCTGGAATTGTATGCAGTCGACCTTGGGAACTCAATTAAATTTGAGTACAGCATATCATCCTGAGACCGATGAACAGACAAAAAGGGTAAATCAAGTACTCGAGGATATGTTAAGGATGTATGTTATGGACCAACAGTCACGTTGAGAAAAGTACTTACCCTTGGTAAAATTTGCTTACAACAATAGCTATCACAGTTCAATTGGGATGCCGCCATTTGAAGCATTATATGAAAGACCCTGCAGAACGTTGTTGAGTTGGGACAGGTTAGAAGATCGAATAATCGTCGGACCAAACTTGATCCCAGAGATGGATGATCAGGTAAAATTGATTAGGCAACGATTGAAAGAGGCACAAGATAGACAGAAAAGTTATGCTGATGCTCACAGGACAGATAGAAGCTATATAGTGGGAGATCAGGTTTTCATCCGCATCAAACCAAATAAAAGCACCATTCGGTTTGGGAAGGGGACAAAATTATCCCCCCGATTTATAGGATCGTTTGAAGTCCTGAAAAAAGTTGGACCTGTCGCTTATCGCCTTGCACTGTCACCCCACTTGCACAAAATTCATAATGTATTTCATGTATCTGTCTTACGACACTATATTGTTGATAAATCTCATGACCTTCAATAGAAGGAACTACAGGTATCGGACGAGGGAACCCTAACGGTCGAACCATTACATATTCTGGAACGTAAGGTTCGACAGCTCAGGAATCGCCGGATAGACCAAGTGAAAGTCCAGTGGGACAAGTATAGTCCTGGATCAGCGACTTGGGAGGATGCTGAGACTTTCTGCCAGAATTACCCCAGCTTATGCTAAATTTTGAGAACTGAAAAATTTTATGTATATCACTGCTCTATTTTGATACTTGAAATTTTGAAATACTATGTAAAGATGAGTTTTTACTTTGTTGGTACATAGATACCCATAAAGATAGAATGTTATTTCACTCTACTGATACATGATATATGTTGTTTGTTTAAAATTTACTGGTGCATGGACACTTATATGCAATATGTCATTTAAATTAACATTGCAAGAATATGAAATCATAGATTAAACATTATAGATGAAACTATCTATCAATTTATTTCATTACATTTCAAATATGATTGAAGAAAAGGAAATAGAAGAGTAACTACATTTTAAAAATAAAACTACATATTGGTATACAGATTGAAAATAGTTAAAACAAATGCATCATAGATGGAACATGTATGAACTAAACGGAAGCAGTATCTAAACGAAAAATTGTATTGGACATATTAATACATACATGGACAAATGTTTTAAACCAAGTATGAAATATAAACTCTAGGATCAATATCATAGATATCAAAGTATTTTGAATATGTAGAGAATGTTATATGGGTAACAATTGGTTATGAACAATATAGATGCATATGCTGTAATATGTGTACGAGTGTTTACATTGCAGATTATGTACCAGTGATTACCTTGCAGAAATAAGATTACCAGAACAATCTACGTGATGACAGATTTCCAATAACGGTTGAGACTCCATGTGATTCCATGATAGGGTGTTGACCCTGGTTCTACTAGGAGGGGTGGAGGTGTTGCCCACCGTTTATCCTCCAATACCTGGAGTCATGGGAGGACTATGCGAGTCACGCTCCCCTAGACGTGTGATGATGACTGTCGGATGCCTACAAGCATATCGGTCGATGTAATCGACGCTGATATCCTTAAGGTCTATGAATGGATTAGTAAAACTGATGCCATGTCATATTCCTGTAGAGGACGGATAGGATGGGAGTGGAAGATATTAGGAAGGATAGGATGACTTTAGAATAGTCTGTAGATGCGATTGAGATGAGAAGTAACAAATAAATTACAAAAAAACATGCATCTTCAAACAGAATTCAATCTTAAAATACAACCCTTATCGCATGTGCCATGATCTCTAAAACATAATTATCGATATGAGTATATGAAACCCTGAACTTCGAGACGAAGTTTTCTAAAGGGAGGAAGTATGTAACGACCCATTCCCAAGTTATATACAAAATGATATTAGCGTGTGTACGATATAGGCAGTTGATAGCTACACTTGCCTATATCGCACACATCGCACTAGTACACCTACCTACTAATATCAAAATTTCATAAATTGGGAGCTTAATATTAAGATTTCAAATTAATATTGAGTTCAACTAGGTATAAATTTTATGAAAATAACTAATAAAAGAAAATGATATAATAAAGTTAACTCCTTAAGTTAAAAATGAGTATGCAAATATTAAAGATTAATATTTAAATATAAAATCCCATGCTCTATAATAAAACCACTATATAATCCCATCTCCATAAATATATTTGTACCCCATTAATATGGATCACCTCACCATAAAACATTTAATATCAACATTAAGATGGATAAGGCCTCGAGAGGTTAGAGGCGGTGGAGGAAGGTTGATTAAATTATATTCCTATCCAAATATAATGAAAAGTATACCACCATAAATACATATAATATCACCATTAATAAGGGGAAGACCTCGGGAAGTAAGAGGCGGTGGAGGGAGATTATTTAAGGGAGGAGATATGGAGGAGGGAAGGGGAGATATGTTTTTGGGAAAAAAAAGGAATTCTGCTTAAGTTAGAGAAATTGTCTGGGAAGGAGTCTCTGAGTTCTTGGAAATCTGGGCACGGGGGCAGAGGAGACATCCTTTGGGTCTGGGATTGTTCTTGGATTGGCTGGGAAGATTTGATTGTCCCGGTAATCTGTTCACAGCATCAAAAGGAGAAACTACCATTAAGTAATCAGCTCTATTCCAATATGTATATGCTTGGATTTCACTCTGTAAGGATGTCTTCGATTTATTCAGGGAAAGGATGATAGCTGTAGCAGGGTTTAAAACTGTGAGTCAAATTAACACTAAGTCTTCTAAGTCTACCTCTAGCAAAATTCACAATAGAGTGGAAAAATTAGGAAATTGTCCAAGAGGGTTCTTACACTGCAACTATTTACATTATAATAGAAAAACAACTAAGAAATTGACCCAAAAAAAAACAACTTATAAAAAAAACAAAGAAATTAAGAAAAGGTTTTGGATTTGATTTTTTTTAAATTATTGGACTATCAAAATACTTGAAAAATAGCTCACAATACAAGGAATAAATCTTCAATTAGAACACGACATATTCATTAATATTTTGGTTGTCAATCCATCTTTGTTACGAATTAAATAGTCTACTTCAAAGCTTTCTTTACAAAATGTTGTGTTTGGATTTGTTATTGCCAAAAACACTAGGGATAATAGGCTGAAGCATGAGGATAAACATTAATGATTTCACTTTGAAGAAAGTTTATAAAGAACACTAGCAGCATTCAAGCAAACCTTAATGTACTTGTTGTTAATGGCCATTCTTATCTATTATCCATGTAATTAGGAAACTCTTATAGATAACAACCACAACCTAAAGTAGATTGCAATTATGGACAATCGCATATATAACAACCACAGGTCAAGAGGACCTAAAAGGCACGACTTAACTACAGCTAACGTTAGCACCGGAGTGAGGAAAAATGTTATCCCATTGACCCAAATACTTGAACCCCACCTTTTTCCTTTGTATTGGCAAAGCTTTTGATACAAGGAATACCTCATAAACCACTTGTAGTCTCGCAATTGATATCCATGATGAATTGCGTACAACATATACCCAATACAGATACCTATAGTACAAAACCATAGCTTTTTATTTTGAGAATCTGAGAATTCAAAGAAATGAAAAGCAAAGTGATTGAAAAGACAGATGGGTCAAACAAAGGCATCAGTACCATTAATATGTAAGAGTACAGGTTAGGAACATGAAAATGATGAATTTAAAAATAAATGGGGTAAAAATTAAATAACTTTTTACAAGATAATGTACGCAGTAAAAGAATCATCCTAACAAGACAAAGATCTGTGCATAATGGGATTAAGCCTAAGGTGATATATTCTTTCTCAAACTTCAGCGCTGCTTTTACAATGGAAGATCATTCAAAACAAAACAAAAATGTTGGCATTCAGCTATATAAATACACCTCAAAAGCCCAAAGTCATCCGACTTCTGTCCAAAGGACTTTTAATGCTAGATCCTTTGATCATGTTTATTATGACTGTTAGTGAATTGAAGAAGAGTCCAAACCTTCATTTTACAATTTCAGAGATCAGTGAGCTTCTTAATTTGTCTGGCCAAAACTTCAAAATGTATTAGTTGCCCAAGGATAGCACATCAGCATCAACAGCACCAGATAAGGAAGAGCCTATGCATGGGAACCAATATCGCCTCTTACCATCAGGATGGCCATCATCTATCATCGCAAGGCCTTCCTGCATAATGAATTTTTTTTGTAGAAGATCAGTATGGAGAACACATGGACAAGACATTGGTTCTCTTAGAAAGAATGCAAACATTAACTGCGTCACTTGTCTGTTCACCTTGAGGAGAGTTTCAAGAGCATCAGCAGCACGACCTGATGACCAAGATAGCCTCCTCTCAACCTCCTCAGCCATGACATAACCTTGAACCTTCATCGTTGAAAATAATAGGAACAATGAAAATTCAAACATGGAATACTGTTGACATTAGTTGCTATTTTTCAAGAAGGAAACATCGGAGCGTGGCTGTACTTTTGTACTTATCTGAGAGAAGATATAAGTGTTTTTTTATACTGGATGATGCCAATACTGTAATGCAGACGCTATCATATACCCAATATCAAAATCAAACACGTCACTTTAGGAAATCAGAAGACGTGTTGAGTCAACAATGATATACTCAAATGCAGAAAAGAAAGCAAAGGGCAATCTGCAGCATTTTCACATTTTACATATTTTCTGCATATAACTTTGATAGATTCAAACCCAATTGGTTACAACATGAAAGTATGAAAGATAAAAAACATGAAATTAAATATAAGAAAATAAAGGTCTAAGGAAACTGATAATGTACAAAAAATCAAGATCAATAGGTTTAACTTATCATTCTATATTTAATCATCATTTTGGATTAAACTCAAAGCCAGATTTCTTTATTTAGGATATGATTACCTCTGCGTCCAAACCGTACTCCTATGTCCAAAAAGCAGAGAAGCACAGCCACACCTAGTCCTGTTTTCTGGGGTGGCATACTCACCTTGAATGATCAGAACAGTAGGGGCATTGAAACAACAAAATAATATTCAAAACCTATAAAGGAAATTACACAAGAAACATATAAATTTTATCTACTCTATATTTTTAATTTAACATGACCTGCTTAACTATTTTTCTGTGAGTTTAGATTCTGGAGGACTGGCAAGCCAATGCTTTTGATTTGCAGCCCCCAATTCCAAGTCTACCAGTTATTTATCATACCTCAACAAAATTTCCCAAACCCAATTACTATAGCAAGATTCATCAATGGCTTTGCGATGAACTTCCAGATATAATTGTCAACAAATTTCGGTGCTTATAATGTGCTTATGAGTACAGTGGCAGTCACTTGAGGGTGAAAAACAATTTGATGGGTGCCAGTCATGGGGTGGGAGTTTACAAATTTCAAATAAAGAAATAATAATTCAAAGCCAATAAACAAATTTCCTAACATACAAAGAAAACAAGACAGGCATCCCTTATATTAATAAGGAACCCAGTTTCATTGTTCATGTAGAAAACCAAGAACCTATTTCCATAATTTTCTCAATTTACTTTTGTACCTTAGACGAGAAGACCGGAGAAGCTCCATCCATTCCCCTTACATTGCAGATAGTACAAAACAAGTTGACATTTCACTAGGTTCACATATTCAAATAAGAAGCTACTCAATCTCAACCATCCATTATTTATAAACAATTTGTGTGCAAAGCGAGGGTCCCAAGGATACAATAACTCTACATATGAAAAGTTTCATAAAATACTTGAGGAGAAAACCCAGACACGCAGACTATTGAAACCAGTATAGGGAGAATGTTCAAATGAAAGAGAGAAAGCCCAATCATCTACAATTGAAATACAAAAGGGGGTAATCAACTTTGCTTAAGATCAATGTTTCTTCTCCATCTTGACCCATACCTTCAGGTGCCAGCAAATGCACTTCGAAAGGAAAGAATGGTGCAATATCTATGAAAATGAAACATTATGTGAGATAAAACACTAAGTAATGGCAATGATTGTTGGAATTTCCTAGAATGGCTTCTAATGCAAATGCAGAAATTCCACGTCAACCTTGACGTTCCCCAGATTTATTTCATGTAAATTTTCAGGCTTAGAGATGAATAAGAAATATAAATTACAGCAATCTATATTTCACTTCTGTCCAACCAATTACACAAGGAAGCCAAAGAAAATAAACATCGAACAAATGTACATCAAGGGGCACATTTCCCAACATGCAACAGATAAAAAAATTTAAATCTTCCCACTTAGCTTCTATATTTTTGTCAAATCACTTAACAAAATCTGCTCACTGTTAACTAAAATCAGCATGCATAACCAGCTCTAAAAACTATTCAATCATCATGAGAACATAAATTGAAAATCAGATTTGCAAGCACACAAAGTTTGGACAGTAAGGAGCTCTTCATATATATAAATATGAAGTTACAAATGCATATCAACAGCTTTACACAAGCTGGTACAAGACATGCTCTTGATCTTTTAACTAAGGCAGCCACTATAAATAGAAAACCCCACCCAACAACTCCTCATTGCTAGGAATCACTCCCAACCAGAGCTGGTTGTGTTATCTCCCAAACTGTACAGGTAAGATGCACCAAAGCTCAGAGCGGGTGCTGTCACTCTGAGAGTCTGATCCCATCCCTCTCTGTTCTAGTTGTCTCCCTACAGCAAGCTATGGGGGTAGTCCCTATGAAATGTGATGATGGGAGACTTGTTGGCAACCAACAAGTCTGGGAGACACAACTAAATGACCTAGCAACTTGGTTGAATTAGCAAGTTAAATGATTTGATTAGATTTATTATGAAGATCAGTGCCTTAAATGGAGTCAATTACTTGCTTTAAATGAATTATTTACCAAGTCATCAGATGAAAAATTGTTGCTTAAGGATGCTTCACTATCCTAAAAGAGATGCACTCCCTACAATCTAAGTGAGATGCAAAGTCTTGGTTTATTTTAAGTTACATGCCTATTCTAAATGTATCATTCCTCTTAACTATTTTGAAGCTAGTCTCTAGAGTAGGTTGTGAGAGAGAAAGTAAGAGGAAGCAAGCAAAAGGCTTGGTTAACGATACCTCCCCCTAGGTTCTAACCACCCGATACCTATGAATCTACAGAGACTGGCTCTGACGACTGCAAGGTCACTGTGTTAACCACTAAAGAGGTGCTAAACTCCTCAAGTTAGATGAGAAATGTGGGCCAATATCTCTATCGACCAAACTTATGCTTGGAAGTAAATTAATTGATGCAAGATGCTAATCTTAAGATGCAAGTGAAAAATGTGAGTGCTCTTAAGGTGAGATTACTTAATGTTCTCAAGTACTTGATTACAATAATCTTTAATGAAATATGGCAACCTCAACCACAAGAAGTAGTGTTCAAAACTTAACGGCGCCTGAAAATGTTGCCAATAGATAATTGCTCAAGTTATAAACAATACAAGATCAATGCTTATTAAGACAATTAGCAATCTTCAAGATTATGATCAACAAATCACCAATATACCAATTAGATATACGAGAGAAAAATTAGATGTCTTACAAGAGATATCCAATTTAACAATGAGTAATGAATCCACTTATCCAATGACAATAACGGAAATGAGAGCATCTATCCACAATGTCACTTAGAGCAATTAGCCAATCACATTGAACACTTATCAATTTGATTAGAGCACTTATGTGTGTTAATGCAAGAGAGAAAATAGATGCCAATGGTGCAAAAAAAAAATATGGATCAGCAACTAAACATATGATTGTAGCAATAAGAAAATCACCCAATTACTCAATTAAATACTTATCCAAGATTCACAATGCGTAAGAAACAGGAGCTAAATGAGGTTAGATGAATTTCAACCACTTTTATCACCATTGTAATTTTTATATCAGACCTTTATGCAATCAATTTCAGACCTCCAATTATTATTACAGCCTTTAGAAATGATCAAATATGCATAGAGGTGCAAGCCCAGTGAATGCATGCGACAATATAATCATGAAATATGATTACCAATGAGTTAATATGCCACTGTTATGAAATTTAATCACTGTTGTGGATGCTTTTATGTGACTGTAGCAGACATCAGATCTGAAATAAACCAAACAGTCCACAAGAAAGCCACTTATATGCACTCAAATTAACTAAGGCTTACTTTTCAATGCACTAGGTAACTTATTGATGAATTTAGGCTTTAAAAATGTATTAGGCCCTTAAATATACTGCTGTCATAAAATACTTAAGAAATTAAACTTGGGACAGTGATGAAATTAGAGGGTTAGAAAGCAAACCAAGAGGCCTTAAGGCCTTGTTGATGGCTAGTTTGACTTCCAATGAGCCTGAGAACCTGCAACTACCAAGTTAGCTCTAATATTGTTGCAAAACCAAAATGTTAGCCCACTCAAACAATGCAAGAATCATAGATGACTGAATACAAGGCTAGGGAAAGGTTTCAAGGCTAGGAAAACCCCAAAGACTAGGGCTAGAAAAGGAAAGGAAGGGAAAATAAGGGTTGCAGCTAGGGCAAAAAGGGGGGCCGAGAGACTAAAGAGGCTCCCCAAGCCCACAGAAAGGGGAGAGAGGGAGGTTGAGGCCCCTTGGAGGCCTGCAGCTAGGCCAAGGAAGATGGCTGAGAAGGAGAAAGGCCTTTTGGAGGCCACAACAAGGGGCAAGGAGGAGGTTCGGGGCCCTTTGAGGGCTAGATGACTCCTCTAGAAGGGGGCCAAGGGCCTGAAGACGCCACGGCCAGCCCTAAAAGGGTTGCGGTCAAGAGAAAAGAGAAGGTTGAGATCCCTAGAAGGCCACCTGACTCACGGCTAGGCCAAATTGGAGGATGGCTAGGCTTAAAAGCCTCAAAAAAAAAAATCAAACCCTGCAAATGTCAAAATCCATCACAAAATATTGCAAAAATGTTGGACGACTTCTTCAGGCTAGACATCGAGCTTCGAGGATAGATCTTGCCTTCCTAGGCCTAGATCCACCTCAAAACCCCAACAAAAATCTCTTGATCAATCTTGAAATCTACCTGCACAAATGAATCAAAGAATGCAAAACCTAGAATTTGTATATACAACAATATAAAACCCAAAAAATAATAAAACCCCAAGTGCTGCAAAACAAATGGGTTAGAAGTAATTTACAAACTATTTACAAATTTGAAATCTTTTGAAGAATTTTTTTTTGATAAAGAACAATGGATGAGTCTATTTCGAAAAAATAGATATTGGTCAGACCCAACTACAAAATCAAATACCATAGAGAAATATCAGAGCCCAAACATAGTTAGTTCTTCCCCATAGTCTGTGAACTTGGAGCCCAAGGGCTAGCATACCTATAAATATCTATTATATTCTCAAGAAAATTGCTAGATCATACGGTAAATCAGACCACCTAAGATAGGATGTATCAATAGAATGTTCTTATCAACGACAAATAAAATAACAATCATTTATCAATATTTAGCACAAAATAGGATCACACATAGCTAACACATACCACAGATCGGCGGAAGAAAAACACCATGAACTAAACCCCAAAGTCTTTCTATTATGATAAAAAAATGTTCCCAGCAGAGCAGCAGCCCAATACCAGTGTTCAAGAATTACATCATCCAAATATATTCAATAGAAGCAAAATGACTTCTTTATATGGAGAAACCCCTCCAAGTGGAAAATAACGGCTAGATGGTTTGATCCTCGTCAAAACAATCTTGACCGTCAAAAATAACTTGATCATCTTTTAATCTCCACCATCGATTTTTTATTTTGAAGAAAAATTCGATTTTTCTTAAAACTCACTTTTAATTAATCCAAAAGTTAATATTTTGGATTAATTTCCTCAAAAAATCGATTGAATTAACCACCGAGGTCCAAGGGCTCAAAGTTTCTTTAAATATCCATTTTTCCCTTGGTGGGGGACCTCCAAAAATTGACTTTCATTTGACCCACAAATTTTTTATTATTTTCCACTTAGAGATAAATTAATTTCTCCATAATTATTTTTTCACTCAAAATTAATTAATTTTTAAATTAATTAATTGACACTAGAGGGGATTAATATTTTTTATGCCCTAAAATATTTTAGTCATGGTGTCCAAGTATGAGGGACCATGCACTAAAATATTTTTTACATCAAGATATTACAATTAATTCAACCCTCAAAGGGGGAATACACCCTCATGGCATTACCCAATTTTGCAATACCATATGACCTAGTATAGGCCAAGTATATTTGTAATAAAATAATTTAGCCAAATGTGCTTAAATTATTCCCAAACACACTTTTACAAACAACTCGATATGACACTAGGACTCACCTATGACCTTGTCAAGAGATTCCACCCTAGCTTTGGGGTTTAAGCTGGAAGAAAAACACTGTCAATTATCAGTGTTTAGAAACACACATAATTCAGTGAGGTTAAAAAACTTCCTAATGAAATCTATCGCCAAAATCAAAGGCTTAACTAGGAGTTGTTACATAAATAAACAGTCATACTAGCATCATTTACAATATAATATGCAAAAATTGAGTTTAAAATGATACAATGGCGTTGGTTGATGACTTTGAACCTTGAAAAATTTTATTCATGTCTTTGTACTCTACTTCTTTGCATTGTTGAAAAAGTGTGGCCAACATCTGGCTCTACTTGGGGACTCGTTTCTTCGTAGAAGGAATGTGAGAATCCAAAATCTGTATCGAAAAAAACAGAAGTCCATCAAATAGATATCAATTCAAGATCAAAATCATCATGTATATGTAGAACATCTACTGGAATAGACAAATCTACTCTAACATATTAAAATGTAAAGACATAAAATATAAATGCATAAACGAAAACTAACTAATGACAAAAATAAAATCCTAACTAAAAGTGTAGGGTTAGAAATACAATACAAAAGGATGCCTTATGGCATCAGATGTTTTCAACAAAGTGCATACTGAGCATTTGCCTACTTTCAGGCAGGTCCATGGGTTGCTTCTCTGATGTGCCATGTTGAATTCTAAAGATCCTAGGACTTTAACTTATCCAAATATCAAGTTGTTCCTGGTCATCAGATGCATCAAATTTCTTCCTTCTTTTCTTCTGCTTTTTACTTTTGTTTTCAGTAGACTGTGATACTAATGATGCAGCCAGTGTAGATTTTATGCTTAGATGCTCGAATAAAATTCTTGAAGTATCTGAGGCATGTCCAAATTTATCTTGATTGTACTCTATTAAAGATGATATATAAGTCCCAAAATTCTCGTGATTGACCTCAATAACCTGATCCTTCTCAATTTCTTTTCTAACCATGGTACTTCCAGTTAACCCGTTTCCAATGGGACAAGTGACCTCCTCACAATGAGATGGGAATTGCTTCATAGAGTTAGGAGGCTTGTGGTCTGTCGAAGTTCTTTGTTTCTTTCATCATCTGATCTATGCTAAAATTCCTCCATTATGTCCAGCCTATCTTGAATAGCAGTCACTTGGTTAGAATGCTCAACATTCATAGCAGTGATTTCTCTAGCATGATTTTCTTCCATGGTATCTATCGTGTTCTGAAAAGAGGTCATTTGATGATTCATCATAAATTTTTCTTGATTGTTGTCCCTCAGATTTTACAGGCACGGTGCGACAATGGCTCAGTTCGGGGGTTGTCACTCTGATCCCCGACCTCTCTGTTCTAGTTGTCTCCCAACAGCAGGCTATGGGGGGTAGTCCCCATGGAAGATGGAAATGTAAAACTTATTGGCAACCGATAAGTCCAGGAGCGAGTTATGAGATTTGATTGAATTATTTATGAGACTGGTGTCTTATGTGGTCAACTACTTACTTTAGATAACCAGATGAACAATCGTTGATTAAATGCTTCACTATCCTATATGCTATACAAATCCTACAATCTATGTGTGATGCAAGAATCTTGATTGATTTTAGTTATATGCCTAGCTAAATGTATCCCTTTATCTTTATTTATTTTGAGGCTAGTCTCAAAAGTATGTGGCAAAAATAAGTCAAGAAGAAGTAAGCAAAGACTTGGTTAACGATACCTCTCCTTGAAATCTAACATACCTGAGTCCTCTGACACTGCAGAGACTATGGCTCCGACAAATGCAAGGTCATTGTTTTAACCACTATAGAGGGTCTAGCATTCGCAAGCAAGAGATAAAGGGTGTTCCTATCTCTCTATCAACCAAGCTTATGCTTGGAGGTAAATTAATTAATGCAAATCTAAGCCTAGGATGCAATGCAAGATGATTTGAGTGATCTTAAGTTAAGATTCTTTATGACTTTAAGTACTTAGCTATGATTATCTTATGACAAAGAGTACTTATCAATGAATAAGGGACAATCTTAAACACACGGAGTGCTCAATTTTACTAGTGCCCACAAGATGCAAAGATAACTAAGAGATAATTTCTCAATTATTAGATAACCACAAGATATATGCTCTTAAAGAAAAGATCACCAATATGCCAAAGATCCACAATAGATATCAACCATAAAATAATAATGACAATAATGGCAAAAAAGAGAGATTAGAGCACTTGTTACCAAGAACAATTAACCAAGGTTCTTATTAACAATTGTATGAGACAACACAAGAATGAAAAAGATATTGATGACAATTGCTCAAGAGATAGACAATTAGATGCACAATGATTACAACAAATTACCACAATGTCAGTTTAATACTGAACAATTAGGAGCATTTCAAGTTAAGATAATTATAACTAGATCTTAAATGTAAACAAGAGATGCCAATATCCAATCAATCTGAGCAATGTTCACCAATCAACAAGATATTAGACTTTAGGCTTATGTGGTTATGTGAGTGAGTCAATTAGTGCAAATTTATGACATCTTTGCTTATGAAACTCACAAGTTAACAAAGTGTCAGTATTCTTATTACAGAGCAATAAAAAACCACTTAGCCAATTAACAATACAAATACTAGCAATCCTTTCAACAATAGAGCACTAAACCATATCAAGAAACTTTATGCTACTTATGTTTCAATGAGCAATAATCAAACCTTTACGACAACAGTAAATAAGTTATGACAGTAGTGAGTTAACTAAATGTGCCAAAACTATCTCTTTCTTTAGATTAAATTGAAGCACTTTATGAGGGGATGCAAACAGTGAGAGAATTCGTATGAATGCAAGCATGCAAGAGATGGAGGCAGCCAAGGGAAGCCTAGAAGGCAGCCCTATTAGACTCCTTTGCCAACACAAGATTTTATAAATGATGGAAGAGACAAATGCTTGTGCCATCATTATATATCAGCAGTATGACAGTCACCCAATTTTATGAAATTTACCCAAAACAGTGAACACCAAATTATTGCCAATGATTTATTAATGTGTTAGACAACTCATGAGTTAATTTTATACCACTTAGATGAGTTGTATATCACTGCTACCAAATGTTTAGATGTTTGTAAGTGAACAGTGAGGAAGCAAGGGTTTAAAAGGCAAAACAAATGGGTCTTAGGCCTAGAAGATGACTAAAAAAATTTGCCCAAAACATTTCCAATGAGATGATCACCTACAACCTAAGTCACCACGTTCGTGTTCATGTTCGAGTTCAACGACCTTAAAATTCGAATAAAGTTTGGCACCTAAAATTTTGCCGATAATGTTTGGTATAAAATTCGACATATAGAAATTTGAAAAAAATATGTATATATATATATATATATATAAAAAAAAAACAATTTCAAGCAGGATAAAAAATAAATGTGGCATTCATCTTTATAGATTCTATTGTATGTACTTTAGACATATCTCCAAAAATCTAAAAAGTTATGACAGCTAGAAAAAATTGCATAAAGCAAATCGAATTACAAGCGAACCTAATCGAATTTTTACTGAATTTAAAAAAAAAATCATTCAATTTTGGCATTAAATTCGGGTTCGAATTCCGCATCAAGTTCACGTTCGAGTTCCGCATCAAGTTCAGCGAACAAAATCGATTTTATTCAAAATTGTTTGAGGTTCAGCAAATTTCGAATCCCAAGGATAAAATTCGCCAAACCTGGTGACTTAGCGTACAACCACAAAAATTTAACCCAAAATCTCTGCAAAAACACCAAGTGTTAGCTCAAAAAATCAAAGGATAACCAATCAGTGACTAAGATGAGGGAAAAAGGCCTAGAAGGAAGGCCAAGAGGGAAAGGAGGCCCCACAAGGGGTTGCGGCCAAGGAACAAGGGTTGTCGAGGCAAGGAAAAGCCCCTTTAGGCCTGCGACAGGGGGCTAGAGGCCTAGTTAGGGCCACAACAATGGAGAAACAGCCCTAAAGGGCTTGTGGCAAAGGCTAAAAGGCTCACGAAGGGCAACGAAGGAGGAATAAGGACAGACAGAGGGAGGAAGAAGAGGATCGAGGATAGAAGAAGGCCACGGAGGAGGGGAGGAAGGCCAAAAAAGGCCTGCGGCCTAGGGCAACAACCCTTAGAGGATGACAACAAGGCTAATGAGGGCCACGCTGAGGCTTCAAAGCCAGCGGCTCACCCAAAATGAAAAATAAGGCCACGCCTATGGCAAGGGAAGGAAGACACTGGGCCTAGAAGGGCCCAAAAAAGTTTCAAATCCCTGCAAAAATTGGATTTCACTTCAGATTTTCAAAATTGCCCAAATTCACTACAAAATTCTTGAATGATGGCCCTGCAAATTAAATGGATATTAGATCTTACCCTCAAGGGCCTAGATCTAGCTCCAAACCCCAACAAAATTCTCTTCATCAACTTTGAAGCTCATCTGCACAAATGAAAAATAAAATTTTCCCCAAAACCCTAATATATATAAAATTTAAAATAAACCCCAAACTCCAATAGCTGCAAAACAAGGGTTAGAAAAATATTTACAAAATATTCACAAGATATTTACAAATATATAGGGCTTGTGGAATAAATTTTTTTGAGAAAATAATTTTGTAAATAATGATAATGGGTCAATGTATCTTCGAAAGTTAGGGTATTAACCACAGACTTTAGCGAAGTAAGAAAATCACATAAATTTCCTGGAGCACAAATAAGGTAGACTCGTGCCCACAGTCTTTGAACTTGGAGCTCAAGGGCTAGTCTACCTGCAGATCTCTATAATATTTCTCAAGCAAACTTGTTAGAAATATGGTGAATCAAATCACTTAAGATAGACCCAAAATCTACCAATAGAATGTTCCTATCACTGACAAATGAAATAACAAGCTTATATAAAAATTCAACACAATATAGGATTAACACATAACTAGCACGTACCACAGATCAATGAGACAAGGACACGATGAACTAAACCCCAAAGTCTTTTATTATGATATTCAAACGTTCCCAACAGATCAATGGATCAATACCAACATTACAAATTTACATATCTAGAACCGAAGTCATCATTGTGACTTGAGAAGCAAATGGCTTCTAATTTATAGATAAATCCTCCAAGTGGAAAATAACGGCTAGTTGGCTTGATCTCCGTCAAAATAATCTCAATCGTCGATAAATATTTGATCATCTTTTAATCTCTGTCGTTGAAAATATTAATTTTGAGGGAAATTTGGAATTTCTCATAAAACCCATTTTTTATTAATCCAAAAATTAATTTTTTGGATTAATTTCCTCAAAATTTTGAATTTGAATTAACCACCAAGGTCCAAAGGCTTAATTTTTCTTAAAAAAAACATTTTTGCCTTGGTGGAGGACCTCCAAAAATTAACTTCTTTTTGACCCACGAATTTTTTGGTCATTTTCCACTTGGAGAAATTAATTTCTCTAAAATTAATTTTTGACTCTAAATTAATTAATTTTTTGGCTTAGGATTTAATTTTATTTTAACCAGAAAACTTAAGTTTTTTTTTTTTTCTTCGTAAAACTAATTCTATTAAGAGAGCATATGGTACAATATGAAGTTACAAACAAGAGAAGCAAGAAAACAGGCAGCCGGAAAAGATAAACTATCCACCTCGGCGCCTGAGAGAAACCATGAAAAGAGCAATGCAAAAAGCAAAAGAAATAAGAAAAGACAAGGTAACAAGGGCTAAACGAGGATTCTACCCAGCATGGGTAGAATCATCCATTCGGCATTTTTTCCCTTTCTTTTTACTAACTTTGACCCAGCCAAGATGATGTGGCTGAGCTGGAATGATTTGCAAGCTGTTCTGGGCTGTTGGAGAGGTCTCTTTGTCTGAGTCCGAGGGAGAAGACTCATGAGTTCTTTTCTGTGAGTTTGGTGGAACATTAGATTCCTCTGGGCATGCCGTAGGTGGATCCTGGGACTGCTTTGATTCCTGCTCTTCTGCTTCCCCCTCCTCTTCATCCGAGCTGAAGGAATCGACATCATCCATGGGGGGAGGATCACAAGGTTTCCAACTTTTGGATTTCTTCTTATGATTGACTTTCTTCTTTTGGGCAGGAATCGAGGGGCATGAGCTCTGAAGGTGCCCTGTTTGATGGCAATGCCGGCAACGGAAGGCTGTGTTCTCGTAGTCTAGGGTCTGAGTCCAAATGAAGTCCCCAATCTTGAGGTTAATCTGATCGGGCAGACCTTTGCTCATATCTATTTCTGCACAGATTCTTCCGAAGGTGTATATTCCTTTTTCCCCCCTCGAAGTGTCTATGGCAAGAAAACGGCCTAGAGTATTGCCAATCCCTTGGAAGACAACGAAGTGCCATAGATGCGCTGGGAGGTTAGGAAGTCTGACCCAAATGGGAAGCTTGGTGATGACTGCAGTGGAGGGATCGAAATATGGGAACCAGGGGGTGAGGAATAAACCTGCTCTGCCCCAGAACCAAGGGCCATCTGTAAAGGCTTTTTGGTAGTCTTCGCAGAATGCAAACACTACAATGAAGAAGCCCTTTGAACAGAATAAAACCTTGCAGTTGTTGGTCCAGTTGGAGTGAATCCACTGGTAGAGATTTGCAGAGCGTGGCCATAGTCCATTAAACCTACAAATGATGGCAAACTCTGCATACTTTTGGATTTGCTCATCCAGCGTTGGATGCACAATTTCAATGGAGGGGATTTCTTCCAGTTTGTCCACCAAAAAAGGCGTGGGAGCCTTGGCTGGTGGAGTTGGTGTCTTGTGTGTCTGAGCATGGACAGCGTCTTTATAGGAAAAAGCAGGAGCTGTAGATGATTGTCCAACTGCTCCCCCTCTCAGACGAAGGGTGAAAACAATAGATGCATTTCTGTTAATACTGTAAAAAGAGAGGGGGTAAGGTTCCTCAAGTTGTTTACCTTCATAGATAAGTCTTTGTAATGCAGATGGAATCCCCAGCCTCTGTTCAAGTGCTTGCTTGAGATCCTGCACTAGATCCGAGGAGCTCACCCATTGCATCAGGGTTTTGCCAGAAAGGAGCAGAAGCTGGATCTGAAAAAAAACAGAGTGATCAGCAGACTTCAGCTTGCCTCTGCAAATTTTAGGGGAGAGCGAACAGGTACTCTATAGATTCAACGTTTCCAAGTCTTTCTGCAGAGGGTAGGAACAAGTTGAAGAAAGGGGCGAACAGCCAAGGAAATGGGTATTATTTCCCGCCCATGAGGGCTTCCTTGCATTCCTTTCACGCAGATCCGGGCAACCCAAACGCCGCTGGAAAGAATCTGAAACAGAGTCTTTGAGTTTCGAGTGAACGTCTTCAGCGCCACATTCCGTATCGGCAGGAAGAGTTTGGCTCAGCGGCGCATATTCTATAGCTGCTGTGAAGGCAGCCGTTCGCTTAGCAAAGTTGTCCACGGCAGTGTAATGTGCAGTGAGGTCCTCCTCTGTGTCTGCGGCCGCTGCAGAGATTTTGGAGGCGGTTTTCAAGTTCGGTGGCAAGATCCTGCTGAGGGCCGAAACTGGTGCTGCAGCACATGTCTTAACGGCCTCCAAAGCAAGCCCGGGAGGTGCAGACGCTGGGGGGGAAGCTTCAGCGATGGCGGCGGCAGCAACCATTCGACTCCAAGCCCTAACGCCAGTCATATTTTTTCCAGTGCTACTTTTGGCTCTAACCAAAAAACTTAATTAATTGACACAAGGGGATTAATTATTTTTACCACCCTCAAATTTTTTAGCCATGGTGTCCAAGTATGAGGGACCATGCACTAAAATATTTTTTACATCATATATTACAAAATCAACCCTCAAAGGGGGAATAACCATTCGTTATAGACCCTCAATAATTACCCAATTCTGCGACACAATATGATCTAGTAAACCAAGTGATCTGTAATAAAATAATTTAGCCAAATAGCTTAAATTATTCACAAACCACTTTTACAAGGAGTGGATATAACACTAGGCCTCACCTAAGACTTCGTCCATAAATTCCACCCTAGGTTTGGGGTTTAAGCTAGAGGAAAAACTTTGTGGATTATCCGTGTTTAGAAACACACATAATGCGATGAGGTTAAAAAACCTCCTAGGATGAAATTCGTCGCCAAAATCAAAGGTTTACCTAGGTGTTCTTACATAATTAAACGGTCATACTAGCATCATTTACATTACAACTTGTAGAAATTGGGATTACAATGACATAAACTGGTTGGATGATGATTCTGATCTTTGAAAAAAATTGCACACTACTTCCTTGGACTTGTGACAAAATGGGTGCAACAAGTTCCATGACTTGCAACCTTTTGTGCATGGCCCTTATTTCCTTCTCATGACTTACTCGCATGTCTTGTATTATTTGAGTCAATTTCTTGATGAGATCTTTCTCAGCTATCTCATCTTTCATTTTGACCTTTCATTTTTCTTCATATTTATCTTTAAAGGCATCAATGATTGATTGTAAAGAGTCAAAGGTCCTACAGGGAATTCTAAAAACCATTCCATAGCATCATCTTCCAGCGAAAAAACAAAGAGCTTCATCTTAACATCTTCATGATTATAGACAGTTGCATGGGCATGTCTTCGCAGGAAGGATGTGAACTTCTTGATATGAGCATCATCAGCGATTGCATTATTCCCCTGAAACATAGGAATCTTATCCAAAAAAGCATCTGGAAGATTATGAGGATACCCTTGGATATTGACAAAGTTGCAAGGCCTGTAAAAATCCATGATCAAGGAAAAAAAAAATTAGATATCAGAGAGGGCTTCCTGTCCGAGAAAGATTAAATGCTTACTAGAATGTAATTTGTTTAACCAAACTCTTAGAGCCTTTTCAGGATCGGAAGGGAGATTAACCAAGCTCTTGATTAATCTCTTGTGAAGGGATGAATAAGTGGAATCACCACACAAACAGGAAACTAACCCAAACGTTCAAGTGCTAAGGTGAAAATAGAGAGGTGATCAAGGTGATGAGAAGATTAATGAAAATATGAGGAATGAGATGATGAAAAGATGAAGGAGAGAATGTCGTGAAAACCAGGGACTAGAAAAACTCTATCCCCGACAACAGTGCCAGAGAATGTTGTCGCCCAAACTATACATAAAAGATGCGACAACGGTAAGGGTGGGGGTTGTCACTTTGATCCCCACCCTCTTCGTTCTAGTTGTCTCCCTACAGCGAGCTATGGGGGTCAATCCCTATGAAATGTGAAAATGGGAGACTTGTTGACAACCAACAAGTCCAGGAGACACCACTGAATAGCCTAGAAACTTGGTTGAATTAACAAGTTAAATCATTTGATTAGATTTATTATGAGGATCAGTGCCTTAAATGGAGTCAATTACTTGATTAAAACGAATTATTACCAAATCATCGGATGAACAATTGTTACTTAAGGATGCTTCACTATCCTAAATGAGATGCAAGTACTACAATCTAGGTGAGATGTAGAGTCTTGATTTATTTTAAGTTATATGCATATTCTAGATGTATCCTTCCTCTTAACTATTTTGAAGCTAATCTCTAGAGTAGGTTGTGAGAGAGAAGTCAACAGAAACCAATCAAAGGTTTGGTTAACGATACTCCCCTTGGGTTCTAAGTTCTAACCACCTGATGCCTCTAGCGCTGCAGAGATTGTGGCTCTGACGACTACAAGGTCGTTGTGTTAACAACTAAAGAGGTGATAAACTCCTCAAGCTAGATGAGAAAGGTGGGCCTATATCTCTATCGACCAAGCTTAATCTTGGAAGTAAATTAGTTGATCCAAGATGTTAATCTTAAGATGCAAGTGCAAAATGTGAGTGCTCTTAAGGTGAGATTGCTTAATGTTGTCAAGTACTTGATTACAATAATCTTTAATGAAATAATGGCAACCTCAACCCCAAGAATAAGTGCTCAATGTTGATTTGGGGTAGCATTAGATGTGCTCTAAGTCTCAAAATTTGCAGGGAGGCTTAGGCACATGTATTCCAGAGAACCCAGAAATCGTTTTGGGAAATTCCACCTGGATTGTATTCTATTAAAAGAATTAATTATTTTAAAAGGACCCTGAGTCTAAACTTAGGAAAATAGAATAATTAAAGTGAATTAATAGAATATGGGTGTGAATGTTCTTGAAAAAGTGGATCAAGTCAAAAGTTAATCTTAGTCGTTGATTAGAGATTTAATCTCGGCCGTTGAAGTTTCAACGAAAAGATTATAAGATGGGCTTGAAGAGTCATTTGGAAAATACACAGTAAGGATCAAGAGATCGAATTTCCTATCTGAGCAGTGCTCAGAGGAAATATCGATCAAGAGATTCTTTGCAGAGAGGGGCAGGGATAGTATCCAAAGAGAAATCTTTCTCGGTCAGAGAATCATCAGCAGAGAAGGCAGAGAAAGATCCAACAGATGCAATGCAGAGCTAGAGAGTTTGGCGCAGAGCCACGCAGGGCTATGCAGAGGCTGCGCAAAAGCCACGAGGGAATTCGGAAATTTGCTGAAAGAATCGATTGCAGAAGCTGGGAACCGGGGTGTGAGACCGGGAGGTAGAAATCGAAGTTCATGGGCAGCAAATTGATCAACAGAAGGTGTGACGTTGTACCCAGGAGGGTTGATGCTAGGACTGCGCAGAGGCAGCTCATTCAGTGGTTGGATCAGCCAGGATTTCCTGTGATAGTGTGAGGTAACCTCACACATCTCTCCGCCAATGATATTCTCTGTAACTGGATTGCCAGGAGAGGCATCCAGAGATTATATTCAGAAATTACTACTACTTAATAATAAAACCCTTAGCTGCTACACTGGTTTTCCCGCATTGGGTTTTTCCGGGGACATTAGTCCAAAGATAACCGTGTCAGATGTGTCTATGATTTACTCTTGTTTAGTTTTTGTTTCTGCACTTGTATTTTTCCGCAATTTATTTAATGAAGGTTGCAGTGTGTTTAATTTGATGTTGTCGTAGCATTAAACTGAATAATTAATTTATCAGTTAGAAGAATTAATACCAGTTGCTGCAATAGGATTCCAGATTGAAGGAATTTTCAACTCAAAACTTAACAGTGCAAGAAAATTTTGCCAGTAGACAATTGCAATTGCTCAAGTGATAAACAATACAATATCAATTCTTATTAAGACAATTAACAATCTTCAAGATTATGATCAACAAATCACCAATATGCCAATTAGATATATGAGAGAAAAATTAGATGTCTTACAGGAGATATCCAATTTAACAATGAGTAATGAATCCACTTCTCCAATGACAATAACGACAATGAAAAATTAAGAACATTTATCCACAATGTCACTTAGAGCAAATAGCCAATCACATTGAACACTTATCAATTTGATTAGAGCACTTATGTGTGTTAATGCAAGAATCCAAATAGATGCCAATGGTGCAAAAAGAAATATGGATCAGCAACTAAACATATGATTGCAGCAATAAAAGAATCAATCAGTTACTCAATTAAATACTTATCCAAGGTTCACAAGAAATAAGAAACAAAAGCTAAATGAGGTTAGATGGCTTTCAACTACTTTTATCACCATTGTAATTTTTAAATCATACCTTTATGCAATCAATTTTAGACCTCCAATTATTATTGCAGCCTTTAGAAATGATCAAATATGCATAGAGGTGCAAGCCCACTGAGTGCAAGTGACAATATAATGATGAAATATGATTACCAACGAGCTATTGTGCCATTGTTATGAAATTTCATCACTGCTGTGAATATTTTTATGTGGCTGGCCGCTGTAGTAGACATATCAGATCTGAAATATATCAAACAGTCCATAAGAAAGCCACTTATATGCACTCAAATTAACTTAGGCGTACTTCTCAATGCACTAGGTGACTTATTGATGAATTTAGGCTTATTTAAAAAAGTGTTAGGGCCTTATATATAATGTTGTCATAAAATACTTCAGAAATTAAACTTAGGACAGTGATGAAATTAGAAGGTTAGAGAGAAAACCAAGAGGCCTTAAGGCCTTGTTGATGGCTAGTTTGACTTTCAATGAGCCTGAAAACCTGCAACCACCAAGTTAGCTCTAATATTGCTGCAAAATCAAAATGTTAGCCCACTCAAACAATGCAAGAATCAGAGATGACTGAATACAAGGCTAGAGAATGGCTTCAAGGCTAGGAAAACCCCAAGACTAAGGCTAGAAAAGGCAAGGAAGGGAAAATAAGCGTTGCGGCTAGGGCTAAAAGGGGGGCCGAGAGCCTAAAGAGACGCCCCAAGCCCACAACAAGAGGAGAGAGGGAGGTTGAGACCCCTTGGAGGCCTGCGACTAGGCCAAGGAAGAGGGTCGAGAGGGAGGAAGGCCTTTTAAAGGCAATGGAAAGGGGCAAGGAGGAGGGTCGAGGCCCTTTGAGGGCTAGACAGCTCCTCTAGAGGGGGGGCGATGACCTTACAAGGCCACGGCCAACTCTAAAATGGTTGTGGCCAACAGAAAAGAGAGGGTCGAGAGCTCTAGGAGGCCACTAGGCCTCATGGCTAGGCCAAAATGGAGGACGACTAGGCGTAAAAGCCTCAAAAAAAATTTCCAAACCCTGCAAATGTCAAAGTTCACCACAAACTACTGCAAAAATGTTGGACGACTTCTTCAAGCTAGATGTTGAGCTTGGAGGTTAGATCTTGCCTTCCTAGGCTTAGATCCACCTCAAAACCCCAGCAAAAATATCTTGATCAATCTTGAAATCTACCTGCACAAATGAATCAAAGAATGCCAAACCGCAGATATATATATATATAACTAAGTTGTAGGAAACGTTGCCCAAAGGGCCATTTCAGCGCAGAAACAAAACGGAAATGTATTTCACCGTACCATACATCCTAGAAACATGTTTTTGTCCGTACTGGGCCATTTCACGTTGGGGAAATGTGCCCAGTACGAACGAATACGCATTTCCAGGCCGTACGGACGTGTGTCCGGCGTTTAAAATTCTTTTTTTGCGCTTTTTTTCGGTTTGTGTTTTTTATTATTTTTTTAATCATGGAAAGTATCTTTTGGATGCTTCTAGATGGTTCTCTCAACATATAAAATTACTCTCGCCTCATTCCCTCATCACACGAATTGAGCAAGTCGTTTCACTTGGAGAAGGGCGATTTTAGCAAGGAGAAAAGATAAAGAGAATAGTGCTTCAGCTAGGGTGTTTTCACCAGTGAGCAAAGGAGATTTCAGGAGAAAGAGAAAGAGATTTCAAAAGAAAATTTGGAGTGCGAAGTTTCCAACTACAACATTCTTGGTTTTTGCTTCAGCTACAACCATATTTCTCGTCTTTTGTGGCATTTTGGGGTAGCTTCAGCTACACAAAATTAATTTGGGTAAGAAGCATTCATTTTCTTGGTTTTTTCCCATTGTTTCTTCCATTTTTCGTGGGTTTATGATACCAAAATTATGAAGAACGTTTATTCTTTACAAAAAAAAAATATTATTTTTTTTTTGCAGCAATGGCTTCCATCCAAGGTTCAAGTTCAAGCCCCAAGTCCAACCCAAGGGTTGAATATTATCCTCTTTGGAAGTATGTTCAGAAGCTTCAAAGATGTGGAGGTGGTGGTTCATGGGAATGGCGATGTAACGTTTGTAGTAATTCATACAAGGGATCTTACCCAAAGTGAAGGCACATCTTTTGCATGGAGGACAGGGGATTGGAGGTTGCACAAAAACAACAAACCCTTTGATAAGGAGGGAACACCAAAGAGAGCAAGATCAAGAGGACGGAATTAAAAGAAGGCATGATGAGCTTAGTCAAGCTACTCCTAAAGCTCCAGCAAACATTGAGCCAAGGATTGTAGTTGAAGCAAGGAAGAGGAGAGCCACTCAACAACCAGAACAACCACCATCTAGAGGGGCATCTGATACAGTTCAAGATAGCAGAATTGCTAAATTGGTGAATGTGCAAGCAAGAGAAGAAGTTGATTCCAGAGTGGCTAGGTGCATCTATGCATGTGGTATCCCATTCAATGTTGTTTGCTCTCCTTACTCGCAAGATATGATAAGGGCAATTAACAAAGTTCCTCAAGGGTACAAGGGGCCCAACAATGAGAAAGTTAGAACTCAGCTTCTCAAAAATTAGAAGGATCTTGTGGACGATATCTTATCAACAATTCGTTCTTCTTGGAGTGGCTCCGGGGTTACCATAGTCTCAGATGGATGGACAGATACAAGGCGCGAACCATTGATAAATATCATTGCCACTTCACCAAAAGGAGCAATGTTTTTAAAGGCAGAAGACTACTCAGGAGAAGTAAAAGATGCACAATTCATTGTTGATGTTATTATAAAATCTATTGAACAAATAGGTCCTAACAGGGTGGTGCAAGTTATCATGGATAATGCACCAGTTTGCAAAGCTGCAAGTTTAATTATTGAGGGGAGGTACGATCACATCTTTTGGACACCTTTCATTGTCCATAATCTGACTCTGATCTTAGAGGAGATCGACAATAAAGTCCCATGGATAAAGGAAATCATAGGGGAAGCAAGGGAGATTGTTAAATTCATCACCAACCACCACCAATCTCAAGCAATATTTCGAGAGTACTCCAAATTGCAATTGTTAAAAGTTGTTGAGACAAAATATGCCTCAAACTTCATAATGTTTCACCGCCTTGTTGAGGTTAAGCAAGCATTAGTTTCTATGGTGGTGAGTCATGTTTGGGTTGAGTGGAGACAGACAGATTCAGAGCGGGGATATACGGTGCGTAGATTGTGCCTTGATGATGATTGGTGGAGCAAGATAGATTTCTTGCTAATGTTCACAACCCCTACATTTGAGCTTCTTCAGAATGTTGACACTAACCAACCTTTCTTAGGAAAGGGATATGATGGCATGGATTCCATGGTTGAGAAAACTATGGAAATCATTTCACAAGAGTCTCCACAGCTTTTGTTTGCAAAAGATCATTTGCTGAATTAGTCAAGAAAATCATTGTTGATAGGTGGAACAATTTCAACGCTCCATTGCACACTTTAGCACATGCCTTGAACCCCAAATTTTATGATGAGGAAGGAATAATTTGCCAGTTTTGCTACAGGAATAGATGATTATTCAGATATATCATCTTTGGAGGAGAGAAGCACCATGAATCCAATTAGGTGGTGGATTTGTCATGGAGAAAATGGTGTACATTTGCAAAACCTTGCCATTCACATCCTTTCACAAGTGATAAGCTCTTCATCAGCAAAAAAGAATTGGAGCACCTATGGTTTTATTCATTCTGTGAAGCGCAACAAGTTAGGCTCACAAAAGGTAGAGGATCTTGTTTATGTGCACTCCAACCTTCGCCTTGCATCTCCTAGGAGTCTAGAATATGGCAATGGTCCTTCTAAAGGATGAGATGTGGATTCAAAAAGTCCTGATTTGGAGCTCTCTCTTGTTTTCATGAATATTGAGGACCAGGGGCATAGAAGTGGAATTTGCCAATCATCTTCTTCGGCTATGCCATCCATTGTTGAGCATGCTTTTGCTGCTATTTTTTATGAGGATTCTGATAATGAGTATTAGTCTTTTGTCTTTATAGTACTTGTAGCCTCATAGTCTTTATTGTACTTGCAGCCTCATATATATGTAATAAAGGCTAATTTTGAGATTTGGATATATAATAAAGGTCGGTTTGGATATTCTGATATTGTTATTTTCATTATGTGTCTGTGATCATTCATGAGTAAATGTGATGTAAATTTAGAGACTTGTAGTTTATGCTTCGACATTGGACAATTTAATCATAATGTTTAAACTTTAAATGTAATATATTATAATTTATCATGTATGCTTTATGATTGCACATAACATTTCTTAAATGTCCTAAATTCTAATATATATATATATCGCTTTTCCCCGTTTCCAAAATTTGGGGGGGGTTGTGTTTCGTACCCGTGCCCATTTCAGAAACTCGTTTTCGTTTCTCCGTTTCGTACAACTTAGATATATACAAAAATATAAAACCCCAAGTGCTGCAAAAGAAATGGGTTAAAAATAATTTACAAACTATTTACAAATTATTTACAAACATACAATATTTACAAATTTGAAAAATTTTGGAGAAATATATTTTTTTGATAAATAACAATGGATGAGTATATTTCGAAAAAAATAGATATAGGCCAAACCCTCCTGCAAAATCAAATACCATAGAGAAATCTCAGAGCCCAAACATAGACAACTCTTCCCCACAGTGTATGAGCTTGGATCCCAAGGGATTGCGTACCTGTAAATCTCTATCATATTCTCAAGAAAATTGTTAGAGAATATGGCAAATCAAATCACCAAAGATAGGATGTATCAATAGAATGTTCTTATCACCGACAAATGAAATAACAATTATTTATCAATATTCAGCTCAAAATATGATCACACATAACTAACACATACCATAGATTAGCAAAAGAAAAACACCATGAACTAAACCTCAGCCTTTATATTATGATACAATATGTTCCCAGCAGAGAAACAGCGCAATACCAGTGTTCAAGAATTACATCATTCAAAGATATTCGTCAGAAGCAAAATGACTTCTTTATATAAAGAAGTGATAGAGAAACCCCTCCATGTGGAAAATAACAGCTAGTTGGCTTGATCCTCATCAAAAGAATCTTGACTATCGAAAATAACTTGATCATATTTTAATCTCCACCGTCGAATTTTAAATTTTGAGGAAAAATTCGAATTTTTCTGAAAACCCACTTTTAGTTAATCCAAAAATTAATATTTTGGATTAATTCCTCAAAAATTTCACTGACTTAACCACCGAGGTCCAAGGGCTCAGATTTTCTTTAAATATCCATTTTTCCCTTAGTGGGGGAACTCCAAAAATTTACTTTCCTTTGACCCACAAATTTTTTATTATTTTTCACTAGGAGAAAAATTAATCTCTATAATTATTTTTTGACTCAAAATTAATTAACTGTATGGCTTAGGATTTTAAATTAATTTAGTTAGAAAAATTAATTAATTGATACTAGAGGGGATTAATATTTTTTCCACCCTCAAATATTTTAGCCATGGTGTCTAAGTACGAGGGACCATGCACTAAAATATTTTTTACATCAAGATAGTACAATTAATTCAACCCTCAAAGGGGGAATACACCCTTACACATAGACCCTCATAACATTACCCAATTCTGCGACACAATATGATCTAGTATAGATCAAGTGTATTTGTAGTAAAATAATTTAGCCAAATGTGCTTAAATTATTCTCAAACACACTTTACAAAAGACTCGATATAACTCTAGGCCTCACCTAAGAGTCAAGAGATTCCACCCTAGCTTTGGGGTTTAAGTTGGAAGAAAAACTTAGTCGATTATCTGTGTTTAGAAATGCACATAATTCGGTGAGATTAAAAAACTTCCTAGGATGAAATTTGTTGCCAAAATCAAAGGCTTACCTAGGTGTTGTTACATAAATAAACGGTCATACTAGCATCATTTACAATATACTATGCAGAAATTGGATTTACAATGATACAATGGTGTTGGCTTAAGACATTGAACCTTGAAAAAAAAAAACCATGTCTTTGTACTTTGCTTCTTTGGACTGTTGACAAAGTGTGGTCAACAAGTTGCTCCACCAAAGATGCACAACTAGCAAGCTTACACACCAGAAATCCTCTTTGGCACCCAGCTTGCATCTCATAAAGTGTACAAGAGAAAACAAGATAGTTTGCCTCTAGCTTCTTCACATCAAGCACTTCAAGTACTACTCGGGTTTTCAGTGCTATAGTACCCTAGTCTTCTTCTCTCATTAGAACCACAAGAACAAGTGATCCCTTTACTCCTCTAGGGTTTTGGAAAAAACCCTAGCTTCCCTTGTCTTTTTAGGGGCTAACCCTAACATATAGCTTGCATCAACAAAAGAACCTTAGTGCTCAATACAAGAGAGCAAACTACAAAGAAGAAGAAAGTATATGAAAGAGACAAGTTCACTCTAGCTCTCACATTTCTAACACAAGAATGTGATCAATATGAAAGATCGAAAGACTCTCCTCCCTATATATATATATGATAGGTGACAAAGGCTAACAATAATAAATTGGACAAAGTCCACAAGCAAGCAATATAATTAATCACTAGATAGATTCACACATATAGCACTCTAACTCTAAGTGACACATGTCAAGCTCCAAGGTAAGCACATCCATCAAGCAATGGACCCGAGGTAGAATGTGATCAATATGAAAGATCGAAAGACTCTCCTCCCTATATGTGTGTGTGTGTGTGTGTGTGATAGGTGACAAAGGCTAACAATAATAAATTGGACAAAGTGCACAAGCAAGCAATTTAATTAATCACTAGATAGATCCACACATAAAGCACTCTAACTCTAAGTGACACATGTCAAGCTCCCAAGGTAAGCACATCCATCAAGCAATGGTCCCAAGGTGAGTGCTCCACAAGAAATGTCAAATACTCCAACAAAGGTCTCCAATGTTCCAACAGTCCCTCCTAAGCCATATGCTCTTCTAGGTCCACCACACCTTCATAAGCACTCTTTAACCCAAGCATCCTCAAGTCAAGCACAGCCTCGATGTAAGCAACCAAATGGCCCCATGCTACCTAGGGCTCAACAGCCTCCTCCTAAATGCCCAATGCTCCTCCAATTAGGTCCTCCTCCCAAGCAAGCAACCAAGCCCTTCATGTGAACCTCACAAAAAACGTCACCATGCCTTCTTTCTTTTTTTAAATAGGTCTCCAACCTCCTAAGGACGTGCATCACATAAGCATCAACTCAAATTATAGTAATCCATGAGTTAGCTATCTCCAATGTGTATGTCTGTTACAATACATCCAAGGGTAGTCAACATACCATCCACTCCACATCACATGAAGCACCCCTGAGCATGCTGTAAACACTTTCAAAAGTAACCCCCAAAGCTAACAATCATGTGGGTCCATTACAGACCTGTAGCATACATGTATTTATTTCTATTATATTATTTAATAGCTGAATTTGTAATAAGTCCTCTTAAGATATTTTGTTCTCAATGCACAGTAGTGTATGTGTTGGGCTCAAAGGTACTTTCCAAGATGTTCATTTCTGCAGGTGCTTCTACGTTCTTAGCGCATCTAAATTAAATTTACATTAACCTTGAATTAATTTGACTAGGGAGGAAAAATACAGCATGGCTAGCGTCACTCCAGAGACTAAGCCAAAATATAACTAAGATTGGTGAAGGGAGTCTTCAACAAGAAAAAGAACTACATGAAAATAATTCCTTGCTTTCTGACCCTAGTGCAATAAAACCTCATATATGCAATAAAACCATCATCCAAACACAATCGAAATGTATTTAGTACCCAACTATAAATAACATGCCCAAAGAATCCTTGACTATGACATACTCCAAGCGTCATCCAAGAACCTACTCCCAACAAACCTTAGTAATAATGCACCTGTATAATCAATCTGAGATATGAACAATAAATAAAAACAACATACATAACTGCAAATGGAAACCTCCATGGAGTTATAGAGCTCCTAACTGGCCAAAATTATTTCCAGACCAACACGCTACTTTAGGACAGCTTATATGCAAAATTAAGCAGTGAAAATCATAGCTATTGTACCCTCACAATCTCCCACTGAGTTAAAATCTTGTTTTCGATTTAACCATTCAATCAAGCGCTTAAAGCTAAAAGCAATCACCACCAAAATTCAGAACTCACAAAGGAAAAACTTGTGAGTAGCCACAAGAAAGCTCATCTCCTGAATATTTAGATGTTCTGGCATCATACAGTTGGTGAAATCAAAAAGAATATCCAGATAATATAAATATTTGGCCATGTTAGTAAGTTCCGATGCAAAAATGTTTGGTTTTACTTTAAAATCTCCTTGTTCTGAACCATAAAAAATGGTGTGTCTACCCTGACAGTAAAACCAATGATGTCTAGTCAGAAACTCTCTCTCTTAAAGATTTCTAGGTTCTAAAATCATATATATTTGATGAGAACAGGTAGAATATCCAAAAATAATAATTATTTGGATAGTTTATTAAGTTCCACTGTCAAAATACATGGTCCTACTTTATAATATCCTCATACTCAACCTACAGAAAATACCATGTCTACTTTGAAATTTAAACTAATAATGTCTGGAAATCTTAGGGATGCAGTCAGAAAAGATGGAAGGAAATATCTAAGGCAAACCAGAAAAGACAGGGGTTTGATATTTGATAGATAACTTGGAAATCCCCAAAATGCAAAGAGACTATAACGTCAAGGATTGTATCATTCAATTAAACACCAAATATGAAGTCAAATCCAATCATTAAATTGAACTTTACTTATATAATACAAAACAACAAAGCATAATTTCTTTAATGTAATCAGTCTGTCCTTTCCGTTTGAAAACAACCATGTTTTGTAAAACATACCTGCGCCATTTCCAGAATCTCATTATGGTCTTTATTTAATTCTGTAGGAACAGAACGAACAAGCTTCTTCTTCCCAACAGAAAATACTTCAAATCCACTGCCCAATGCCTGCAAACCACCCAGCAAAGGTGTAAAAGCCACAGTCACAGCAATTCAACTTAAGCTATAACACAATACTGAATGCTAGGTAACATTTTACTAGATCGAAAAAAAAACATTCAATCTTGGATATTTTTTAATAATGAAATTTTCCAAAAAAATAAAAAATAAAGGAAGCAAAAACATTTCCATACCTTGAGTTTACTAATCGCACGCAAACAATCATCTTCTGATATAGCTTCACGAGAGGATCTTCGCCTCTTAGAGAGAAGAGATCGCAGCTCCTCTAGCTCAATCAGCCCTCCATTGTGAGATCTTGTGGCCAAACAAATATCAACAATCTGGACCCCTGTTTTGGAAAATGTACATATCAACTCATTCATTCAAACAATAATTTCTCCACTTAAGTGGAGATCTTGATGTTAAAGATATCTCACAAATATTTTTTTCCATGGAAGATATCTGACAAATATTGCTAACATTTTCATTGCAATCATAATAAACTTGAAGGAATATAAAACCAATTCCTATACAAAGGAGCTATGGGCACATTCTATGTTGATGACAAGAGAACATTTCTGTTGATAACAAGCATGTCAACTCATACACCACCCTCCATTGTGAGATTTTGTGGCCAAACAAATATCAACAATCTGGAACCCTCTTTTGGCCAATGTACATATTACCTCTTTCAATTCAAACACTAATTTCCTCACTTAAATGGAGATCTTGATGTTAAATATATTTGACAAGTATTTTTTTCCCTGGAAGAAATCTAGCAAATATTGCTAACATTTTCATTACAATCATAATAAAACTTGAAGGAATGTAAAACCAATTCCTATACAAAGGAGCTATGGGCACATTCTGTTGGAAAGTGTAACTAGGTTCTGTCTTCCTAATGACTTGTAATCATGAATTTATGTAATGAAGAATACAAAGATAATGAAATGCATTTTGTAATGCTTGTCTCATGGGTTTCATGAGCAAGAATTTTTTATTATAGGTCAAAGACTTCTTCTTGATGTCTTTAGGGGTTTGTCATCTTCTGATAAATGTATAATTTAGAGTCATGTATATAAAGTGTTGTTACACTTATAAAGGACAATTATTGATGTAAAATATGCTCCAAGACCTTGTCTAAACGCTCCAAGAAAGTCAGCTCAAATGTGATGATAAGGTCTCCTTGAAGAAGTCGGCTCACCCACAGTTGATCATGTCGGCCTAGGACAGAAAAGACAGTCCCTATATAAAGAGGACTGCGGCCTCATTTGAGATAATGCAACTCAGTAAAGTTCTGTGGAAAAGTGCGAAGTACAAGGTCTGTAATCCAGTGCGAGAGGACAAGGAATTCCAGCGAAAGAATCTGTGATTGGGTCTCGATACAAGTGCGTTATCTCTGTCTTAAAGTCTACTCCATCTTCACATATCTCAGGAAGGCACTCACAGCGTGAAGGAGTATATCTCCTGTTCTGTCTTGGGCTGCCACATACAAAGCTCAAGGGAACCAAAGTCTACTACAGCAATAAGAAAAGGAGTGTAGAGGCAGGCAAGTCTATAAGGTATAAAGACAATTACAGTTCAGTCATTTCACGAAGGCCGGAGATATCTACAGCAAGGAGAAGGGCCACTAATAAGGCACGGTCTTGAAGCCTTAGAGAAATCTGAAGTGTGCCAGAAAGAGACCAACAAGGAGTCTCTTAAAAGCCAAGTTCAGATCAAAGAAAGGGCAGAAAGAGATCACACAGTTTAGGGCTAGGAACCGAGATTCCTAGTATTGGTGCAGTGCAGAAAGAAAGAAGGGATCAGCAGCATAAGGAGCCAAGAAAGAGCGGTGACGAGATCTTGGAGGCATACTGGTGTCAAGGGTCTGCGTCATGGTCATGGTACTTATCAATTGAAGATCTAGAAGAATAATTACTTTCGGGTTTTCCTCTCCAAGAGGGAGAGGTTTTGGCCATGGCTTGAAGAGCCAAAATTCTGTGTCTCTTGTGTTTTGATGATTGACTTGATGAAAGACTTAATAAGCTAATGAAGAAAAGATATAAGTAATAGAAAGCATAACAAGTACAACACAAGCAGTTATCAAGTAAGAGAAGTGAATTAAACTCTGCCCTACCAAATTCTCAACACATTTTATGTTGATGACATGGGAACATTTCTATTGATAGCAAGTATGCCAACTCATACACCACCTTCCACTGTGAGATCGTAAGGGTCTTGGTCGTCTCATCTTGTTTTGAATCTACTGAAGGAAGAATTTTGACCAGGTTCTCCCCTATAGTGGGGTTTTGGCCTGGCTGCGTGCCTACACCTTGTGTCTTCTTCTATTTGTTGCTTGACATTAGTCTTGATGATAAGAAAAGATAATTCAAAAGAACTAATAATAATAATGAAAACTTCACAAGATAATGTCATAATAAGAGAAATCGATTAACTGCCACACTTTGGATTTCTCAACATGGTATTGGAGCTCAGGTCATGATCAAAGGTAGTTTGAAGACCACTCAGTGAAAGTTTCTGTTTGCATTTGTCTTGAAGAACATATCAGTTAGATCAAGATTCCAGCTTAAGAAGGAGTTCGGAGTTGGCTAATTTGGATCATTTCAAAGATTGGGTTCCTAGATTTTTGGTAAAATCACAGTCAAGAAAGATGATACTTCACTCAAATTACAAAGAAGGTTTAGGAGACAAATCAAATGACAAGGTTTCGGCATACTTCAGTGATATCTCAGAAGCAAGTTCAGTGTGAAGTTATGTGTCAGTCATAAAGGAATTTGGGCTCAGTGATATATGGTCAAATCATTGTTATGATTATGGGTTGAATACTATCACAGAACTGATATAAGTGCAACGAAAAAGATCTACAAGGATATCAGTACAATTGCCTCTGGAGATCTATGACTTCAAGAGGTATGATAAGGACTACTACAGGTCCAAAGACGAGGCCATCTCCACATAACTGAGGAATCTGAAATCTATTCTATGGAGAAAGAAGCCTTGATGATCTGAATTGAAAATCCGAACCAGCTCAAGGAAATCAAGTATTGATGCATATACAACGAGTATAACAAGTCTAATAAAATCCAAGGTATGTAATTCACAATGTACGTATGTTGATAAGCTTTAGATTTTTAATGTATCTAATCCTAAATGGTTCATATAATCCTTGTTTATAGCTATAGTAATCCTTAGATAACATACATATTAGAACCTTAATCCTTATCCTCTAGGATTTACAAGCAATCTAGGATGTCAAGTAAAAGTCTTGTTGTCAGTTGAAAAAATGAATAACTTGATCTTCGATATCATAGGATTCCATCCTTCATGGTTACATAGAAGATCTAAATTGACAAAATTAATTCATGTTCTTAGTATCACATGTTTTGATTGAGAGAATGTATTACAGGTGTAAAAGATCATGGCTGAATACAAGGAGAACACTTCAAGGAATCCTTACAAGGTTTGAATATCTTCAAGTATGTCTTAGACTATACATCTTATAAAATTCTCTTAATATAAAAAGTACGTTCATCATATTTTGAAATTTGCATTACATTACTAACATTATTATGTCTAGTTGTCTTGAATCATAAGATTCTTGTTTAGGGTGATTCATCTTTTGATAAATCTACCCTCCCTACATCCTTGATTGTTCTTATAGAACCCTAGACATATTCTCTAGAAAACCCTAACCTAAGAGTATGTTGACAATGAATAAAATACTAATCTACTTAGGGTTGTTGATGGAGTCTAAAGAAATTGCTATTATGTTTGATATATTGATGATGTCATGTTTGGGGTTTTGGTATGATCCTGAAAACCCTAACTTGTTAGGGTTGAAATAGTGTTGTCTGAAATTTTGAACCTTTGAAGTTCTGGTAAAGTAGGGTTTGTTATGTTATGAATTGAGACCATGATCTTTAGGGTTTGGTTGGGTCTATAAGCAAAACCGTTGTTATAAAGTAAGGTCATAGGAATGAAACCCTACGTATATATGTGTCTATTTGGTTGAAACCCTATCCTGGTCTAGGTCGGTATATGTCTAATATATTGCCTGACATATAATGTGTTGTGTGATGATGAATTCCTAGATATGTGTGTTGACCTAATTGTTAATGGTCATGAGTCCTAGGGTTTGGAAACAAGCCCTAGTCTTAGTTTGATATTCTAGGATGATGTCGTCTGGGAAATCTAGGATTTTGCAACTAAATCCTAGTAGTAGTTAAATCTTTAAGATGTGTGATATAACAATCTGAAATCTATTAATCTATATGGTGATTGTTGAGTATTTTAAGAAATATAGGGTTCACATCAAACCCTAGTAGAAGCTAGCCATGTTGATAAGTTGTGATTGATTATTAAAGCTCACGTATGAAATCTAGGATCTGTATGAAATCCTAGTGAGGAGTCTAACATTCGAATTCTGAAAACTGTTAGATACATTACTTGCTTAAATTGTTTCTAGGGTTTTCTATATGAAAGAACTTGTCATGACGTTGAAAGAATATTAAAACCCTAGATATAATGAGTTTGATATTTTGATGTGATTTAGGGTCTAACAAAACCTGAGCAAGAAGTTGAAATATTGAAGTGTAGTCTCTTGTTGATTATGTTTGTAAAGTCTAATGCTTCCGTTACTATAAGATTTTGTTATGACTAACTTCATGCTTCTCTAAATCTAGTTGTACTTTCTATCTAAGTTGTGCAGGTGCATCATCTTCAAGTTGGTGAAGATGTCCGTAAGAAAAGTTGATATGATAAGCATGATGAGAAGGATGGAAGCCATGAAAGATTCTCCAATGTCATAATAAGAAGTTGATCTCCTTAAGTTAAGAGTGAGCCTGGATAAAAGAAATCTCCCTGGTTAAGAGGGAGGGCATATCATAGTTTTGATTGGAGAATGCATTTTGAAGGTGAAGTAGGAAAGGAAAGTGTATGATTGAGGAATCTATTGTCAAAGATTCGGTTGATAGTCCTACTATGAGAAGCAACATCAAGTTGTTTGAAAGACCCCAAAGGTTTGTATTTGAGTATGTACATTTTAAAGTGTATTACTGATTGGGGTTGCGTTTGTATAGGTAAACCTCTCGAAGTTTTGATAGCATGTTGGTTACCGATCAGTTAGATCGGGAGAGATTTGTTGTTGAGCCTTTGTGAGTGAAGCATTGAATGGGAAGACATTTGGCCGGCACTTTGGGTTGATGTCTAATTCCCGAAGTAGGAAAGGTGGCATTGGTCATTGAGCTCTGACACGCACCTAGATCCCTAGGTTGATGGTTAGTAAGTAAGCTTGATGGTACGTAGAGAAGCTGAAAGCTTGAGTCCATCTTAGTCCCACTCTGATAGATTGCCCTGGTCAAGAATCTAGTCTGTGGCATTGCGGTGCCTAAATTGTTGAGAGACCTTGGATAGATTGCCCTGGTCAGGAATCTAGTCCATGGCATTGCGGTGCCTAAACTTCTTTGTAGATGATGTGTTTTGAGATCTTCCATGTACCTCTTTGATTATATGTAAATATGAATACCTCCCTAGTTAAGAGGGAGTGTTGAAGAATGTAACTAGGTTCGGTCTTCATAAATTGTACTTGAATCAAAATGTCATATATTTGTCAAAAGAAAAGCAAAAAGAATTTTTATTATTATCGAATTGACCTATTAAAGAATCAGCTTCATGCTTGGGTCAATTGTCATAGGTCAAGCCTCCATTGTAGGTTTTAGGATTGTTTATTTGGGTCAAAGTCAATTTGTTGATTGGTCAAAGACTCCTCCATCAAGTCTCCTTACTGTCGGCCTCAAATAAATCATCATCAAGTGGCTACATTCAAATGAACTCAAGTCGACCTCACCACATATGGAGACACAACTCTTCAACGAACTCATGTCGGCCTATATCAAAAGGAAACTACTATAAATAGGCATGTCCACTTCGCTCAAATCTGCAGAGAAAAATTCAGCATATCTTTCTGTGATGCAAGTGCGGATTTCAGAGAAGTTTTTTGGTGGAGACAAGTGACAAAATTTTGGTTCAAATGCAGAGAAGAATTCATGATATCTCTGAAGTAGATGTGGATTGCTGGTTCGGTACTATCACAAAAGTTCAGTACTATTGCAGTCATGTGCGATCACTGTTAGATGTTATTGAGTGCTACCACAAAAGTTCGGTGCAATCACAGTTCAATGCTATCACAGTGTAGAAGTTCGGTGCCATTATAGTGATCGAGTTCGGTGCAACCTCAATGATGAAATCTTGGTATATTGCAATGACGAAAACTCAGATCATTACAGAACTGAGATCTCAGTTTAGGGCAGTCACCACAGGACCGAGGGCAGGAATATATTATAGTGTTGATCATCATTGTTGGACTGAAACATATATTACAGTGTTGCACAAACACATAACTTTGTTATGTGACCAAGTTATCAAATAACAGTTATATGAAGCATAATACTAGACTGTGTCATCAAAATGAGAATCGAAGCTTGCCTAATGTATCATCTCATTGTTGCAAGGAAGAACACATTGAAGAATGCAATACTACTTACAAGGTTGACTTAATGGAGGGAGTCTCTAGTCTAGGTTGTAAGGGTCTTGGCCGTCTCATCTTGTTTTGAATCTACTAAAGGAAGAATTTTGACTGGGTTTTCCCCTAGAGTGAGGTTTTGCCTGACTGCGTGCCTACACCTTGTGTCTTCTTCTATTTGTTGCTTGACATTAGTCTTGATGATAAGAAAAGATAATTCGAAAGAACTAATAATAATAATGAAAACATCACAAAATAATGTCATAATAAGAGAAATCGATTAGCTGCCGCACTTTGGATTTCTCAACAGGGAGTTGGCCCCCTTGTTTCATGCAACAAGTTCACGCTTAATAAAGGGGATGATAATATATACATGGAGCAACCATTTCTAAATTTTAATGTGCCACGTCATTTCTAGAGAAGATTAACTGAATTCAAGGAGATGCCCCCCATTTTTCTTACTCACATGATGGATAAACATTATGATGGAGACCATGGTCAATGTCTGTATTGATTTTAACCAAATCCATGGAGCATCACAAAGGAACCGCCATTCAAAAATTGTTTTTGTGTGAACGGACAGATTGAAACATGGAAATATTGTTACTCTACATATTTGCAAGGGTACATCATATCAATGCAACATTTTTCATCACCATTGTAAGCCCAAGGTCACAAGTCAAAAACTATGTAAAAACAATGTGGGGCCCTGTATTAAGCATCCTAGACGTATGTCTTTGTCATTGATTCTATATTTTGTTGTTTTGGTTGAACCATGACTAGTCCTTTGAAGTTTCACTTCAGGTCACTCTCGTGCTATACAGGATTGGAGGGCCTTGGGTGGACTCTCTTGTGGATTCATGGTTTTATGGGGGCCTACATTTGTAGTGGTGATCACCGTTATATGCGCCAATCTAGCCCATGTCAAGGTGCACCTATGTCATTCCACATGGTTGGGGTCTACAGGGTCTGTAGGTGACCTTAGCTTTGGTGTAAAATCCTTTGTGACAACTCTCAAAGCATATCAGTCTCACATTTCCCGCAGTAGTTCACAGTTCCCAATGCAACATGGTCTTGGTGGTCAAAAAGTCAACTTGGTCTCAAAATATGTAGTTTGATGAGAGGATTCCATGCCACGTGGAATTTTTCAGATCCAAGCATCCAGTGGCTAGTTACAACTTGGTCAAACTTGGTCAACCAGTTAAAGAAAGTTTCCAAGGGGAAAAATAGGGAGAGCATTGGGCAGAATCAGACATGCATTACGTCAAAAGCGATCAGAATGAAGAGACGAGCAAAACCCATGTTTAAAATTCTAGAGAACAGTCAAGGCATTATAGAACCAGTGTAAGGAGATGATGACATGGCATACAAGGTGGTGATGTGGCAACACCCTAGGGGATATTGGAAGTTCAAGACACACCTAGTACAGATCAGGACTTGCAAAACAAAACTCAAGTTCTGAAATTGCCAAGTAAGCAAAGGGCGTTGAAGATCCACTAACTAAGTGGCTAAGTTGAGTTACACAGGGGAAAGTCGAGCGAAATTTAAGTTGAACTAGCTGTTGGAGGTCAAACTAACCTTTCGGATGGGTCAACTAGCCATTAGAAGGAAAATGGGCAAGGAAGGTAAAGAAAGGACCAAGAAAATAAGTTTTACAAGAACAATTTCTCATCTAAATGACCAAGTCAAACTCTCAAGGAAAGTTGCACCACTATTATGAGCAAGTCGAATTCTTCATGGACAGGGAAAGTGGAATGTTGGGCCAAAAAAGTTTATGATTTTGACTATTGACCACTATAGATCATGAGCAAAGGAAATTTGTGGACCAATACATGAAAACTTGTCCAAGTCAATCTCCTTGTGGTAAATTAAAAAAATATTTTCTAATATCTTATGCAAGGTTGTGGGCAAGTGCCCTTGTAAATTTTTGTAGATTTTCTATGCTTGATGCAACTTTACTTTTTATCCCAATATCAGACAGCAATCACATAAACAACAAAGTAAAATGTTGATAGAACATACCAGTAGATCGACAGAAGAAAGCCAAAATATATGTGTGTTGGTGCGTTACGGTAGTCAACAGGATGCTTCAACCAGCAAAGTCTCAATATGGTCAGCCAACCAAAAATGTCACACAACCCTCTAGGACAGCCAAAACGGTCAACCCAAAAGTCAATGCTATTAGTCAACGGTCAACGCAAACAGCAGTAGTAGCTAGGTCAACGCAGCCAAGTCAAAGTCAACGTCTAGCTCGGGAATAGTGCCAAAAAATACGGATTTGGAAAATCAAAATTCTGGGACAGTTTCAGGTCTGTTTGACCTTGCGTTGACCAAAGTCAACGCTGGTCAATGCTGCTGCAAAAACCCTAGGCCAAAAACAGAAATGTGTTGCTGCTGAAATTTTCCCACGTGTGGAGAGAAGAGCCTCCAAGGTCATCGAACCAATCAGATGGGGAGAGAGAAATGTGTGAGGATGAGATGAGTGAAAATGTCCTCCAACGTTGACCAATATATATCCATCAATGAGGTTGTGTGACACAACTGCTGGCGCACAAAACCTTCAGGCCGACCTGCACATATTTTGAATAAATTCAAAATAAATGTTCTGCTCATCGGATCAAGATGATCTTTAGATCAATCTTGCACCTCTCCAAAAGAGGAATCCAATAAAATATTGGCATCTTCATCTAAGCATCACAACATGGAGTTGGACCTAGTTGTCCAACATTAACACTCCCTCTCAACTAGGGAGAACTCCATCCATCTATGCAATCCAAACATCGTGCGTCATCCCGCCGTAACTTGCTTTGCTGGCTTCTTTATTTTAGAACAATAGTGGGTCAGTCACAAAGACATCATTCATGACTAACAGATTCAGCCCAGAGCTCTGAAACCTCTATAGGACTCACAAAGAGTCTCATACCAACCCGAAGTTGGTTTACCTGACCCGAAGTCAGTTGGAGGTCTGAAACCTCACTATACTTGATCCCAGATCAAGTGGTTGGACCGTGCCATCCTAGATAGAGAGTACAACAATCTCTGATGCGTCCATCAGTCTTTGCTACTAGTCTCTAGCTTTTCCCATCTCATTGGCCAAATGAGAGGTACTTCCCATGAGCCCTGAACTCAATGGGTAGGATGCATACGGGGCACAGATAATGAGAGTTGAACCAACTCAATAATCACAACGGTGGGGTCCAAGCACACCAACAAGGTTTGGCAAGCCTAGCCTTGTGGTTGCTCATAGCTCCGAGAAGTTGTCCCCAAAGCCCCCCAGAGTCCATCGTCCAACAAACCCTCAAGATAGGGTCGTTCCACGTATACCAAGATTCCCTTCACTAAAGAGAACTTGACCTCCCCTGTGTTTTTGTGAGAATATCGGCGACCTGCTCATCAGTTCCTATATGATCGAGCCTTACGACGCCTCGCTGTACCATATCCCGGATATAGTGGTACCTGATATCAATATGCTTGGATCGATCGTGGAACACTGGATTCTCGGACAAGCGAATCCCACTCTGGTTATCACAGAGTATCACGGTGGTATCTAGCACATGTCCAAACAGCTCACTAAAGAGCTTTCGCAACCAAACTGCTTCATAACAGGCATACTCGCAATGTATCTGCTCCCTGCTCAGCCACCGACTTCTTCTTCTCGAGACATCCATGATATCAGCAGAATCACAGGAAGTGATCTCGGGATGCTCTTATGATCCACCACACCGCCACCCCAATTCCATTGGTATATCCATGGAGTGTCATACCCCACGTTGTATCTCACCCATGGTTTATCATTTGTGCCCCAAAGATATTCAACAAATTCTTCGCACCAACCCAGTGAATGTGATGAGGATCAACCATGTGTTGACTCAAAGTGTTCACTGCAAAACATACGTCCGAACGGGTGTTCACTAAGAACATCAGGGGCCCTACGAGTTGATGATACTTAGTAGGATTTGCTAGCACAGGCCCAACAACGCTTCCACTCAACTTCTTAAAGTTGAGCTCCATCGGTGTCGACACAGACTTACAGTCCACCATTCCAAATCTTTCTAGCAGCTGCACAATATATTTTCCTTGAGAAAGGAAAATCTCGCCAAGTCTCTGCCAGACCTCCAGGCGTAGGAAGTAGTGCATCAGCCCTAGGTCCTTCCTCTCGAACTTAGCATCAAGCTCCCTCTTGCACTGATGAATGAGAGGGTTAGCACCTGTCATTAAGAGGTCATCTGCATACAACACCAGAATGAGAGGATTTCCTTTGACAACCTTGAAGTAAAGGTTCGGATCAGCATTACTACGAGTGAAGCCCAGCTTCATCAGGTAGCTATCTATCCTCTCGTACCAAGCTCTGGGTGCTTGCTTCAACCCATAGAGAGCTTTCTTCAATCTGCAGACATGGGTGTCCTGATCTTGGACATCGAACCCCAAAGGTTGCTCCACGTACACCTTTTCCTTTATCGCACCATGCAGAAATGCGGTCTTCACATCCATCTGATGAAGACTCCATCCTTGCATAGCAGCAAGGGCTATGATAGATCGGATGGTGGTATATCGGGCCACAGGTGCAAATATATCATCATAGTCTACGCCTTCATTTTGAGAGAAGCCACGGGCAACGAATCTTGCCTTGAACTTTTCAGCACTTCCATCAGATCCATGCTTGATCTTGTAGAGCCATTTCAAGGTGAAAACTACTTTGTCCTCCGGTCTTGGAACCACATCCCAGACATCATTCTTCATTATGGACTCATACTCTTCGTGCATAGCATCCTTCCAGACTTGATGCTTTACGGCTTCCTCAAAAGATTCAGGCTCAGATTGTACTCATGGCTCCTAGATACCGTTGGTATCTATTCGGCTTCTTGCTTTCACGGAATGTCCCCCTTGGGGCCATATGTCACTTCGCATCCTCGAGAGTGTCCCTGAGCCATGATGGTCTCTTCCTCATCGAAGGAGGTGGATCAATCGGGTCCATCGGTCCTTCAACATCAGGCATCGTCTCATCCTTCGGTTCTTCTTGATTTCCAGGCCACGCCTCATGATATTCCTCAGATCTCAGAAGATTGACTACTTTCCTCAGGGAAGCATCTTCGTCAAAGGTGACATCGTGGCATATCTCCACTTCCCTTTGACCAGGCACATAGACTCTATTGGCTTTCGAAGTTTCGTTGTAGCCCACAAACATTCCCTTCTTTCCAGAAGCATCCAGCTTGCTCCTCTTCTCTTTCGGCACGTGAAAATAAACAGGACATCCAAAAACTCTAAAATGTGAGATGTCAGATTTCTTACCAGAGAACCTCTTCGGGTGTTTTGGAGTCCAGAGCGGAATGCGGGCATCAGTTTTGTATGTACACAGCAGTGTTCGCAGCTTCTCCCCACAGAACCCTCAGTAGACCTTGGTCACATAGCATGGCACGGGCAGCTTCCACAATGGTCCTGCTCTTTTGTTCAGCAACGCCATTCTGCTCAGGACTATAGACAGTTGTGGTCTCCCTCTTGATGCCAGCTTCTCTGCAAAAGTTCTTGAACTCGTTCGTCTCATATTCAGTGCCATTATCTGTCCTCGATATCTTGATCTTCTTCCCTGTCAGATTTTCCACCAAGTCTTTGAAGGTACGGAACCACATGAAAGCCTCATCCTTCTTCTTCAAGAAGTTTATCCAGGTTTTGTGAGAGAATTCATCTATGAACGTCATATAATAAGGACATCCTCCCAAGGATGTCACAGGCAACATACCAAACAGATCAAAATGTATTAATTGCAAGACATCAGATGTCTTTGTGACGCTTGAGGGGAAAGGTCCCCTTGTATGCTTTCCTTCGGCACAACCCTGACATACACCTTCATGATTATTTGTGAACTCGGGCATCCCTTTCACCACCTTACTCCGGTGTTGTTGTCATCATCATCGGGAGAATCCTTCTTGAAAGGGCATTCTCTAGCATAGTGACCTAGCTTGTGACAAGTGTAACACTTGCCCTTCTTTCCTTGGGCCCCTGCTCTTCCTTTGTTCCTTGGATCACCAAAGTTCTTCTTTCTAGAATGAGCAGCGAAGGTAGCATTTCCTTCATTTTCATATTCCTTCATCCTTGTCTCTTCTTGTACGCATCTCGATAGTACTTCGTCAAATTCAGGTATCACATTGTTATTGAGAATGGTAGTGTTGAACACATGCCATTCGGATGAGAGACCTCCAAGTGCGGTGAGAACCATCTCTCGATCAGCTATTGTCTCCCCAATAGCCAGCAAATTATTCTTGATCTCGGTCAGCTTCAGAAAATATGATTGAACAGACTCTGAATAGACTCATCCTTGCCTTTCTTCAGATTCTTCAATTGATTCTTGAAGAATAGGACTTGATTCGCATTGTTGGCCTTGAACATGTTGACCAACTTATCATACATCTCCTTGGATGTGCCTAGCTCAGAGATGTAGGCAACCAGAATCTTACGAATTAAGTCCCTTATCATCAGCTTTGCTTCGATTTACCCCTTCTTGTACTTTGTTTTGGCAGCAGCAGTTGTAGTGGATGGAGGCTCTTGAATTTTACCCTGCACATAGTCCATGACATCTTGGTCTTCCAACATAAGATCCAATGTCAACCTGCACATGGAAGCTATCCTTCCTGGGCTAATTTGCTGTCACTTCTAAAAGCCATTGTAAGAGGAACCATGTTTCTTAGTGATTGCTGAAATTTAGTATTTCCCCACCCTGCTTTCACACCTATTTCTCCAAAATAGCTAAATGCCCTTTCCCATATCCATACATTCAACAACCGGCATTAAATTTATTAAAACACACCCAAATATATCAGACGTTTCTGGAAATGCGAATATATATCACATTACATACTAAACAACCCGTGTAACCTTTTTAAACACAAGATTTTTGGTCACAGATCTTGAAACCCCCTACAACTCTGAAACCGCTGAAGCTTTCTATTTCAGCACACAGAGGAATAATAATGCACATAATGCAGAAAATTACAGCAAACACAAAAATCACTTATCTCGACTTTCGTGCCACCCACCACCTTGAAAACCATGCCAAACAGCCAGCAGAAATTTTTCAGAGAAATTACAGCATTAAATGCTGCCTTTACTGCCTCGAAAAAACGTGCCAGGAATGACCGTACGGACTGTACGGATTCCGTACAGTCAGGACAGCAGCCTCTTTTCTCGATTTTCGTGCCTAGAAAATCTGTCTAGAAAACTGTGCTCCTTGCTGCTACTCCAGCTCCTCGAAAACAGTGCTGCCCCTCTCTCGAAAATCGTGCAAACTGCTGTACGGACTTTCTGCCTTGGTTAATGTGCCAATGAAACTCTGCTGTACGGATTTTCAGCCTTGGGAAGTGTGCCCTCTTGCTGTACGGACTTGCTGTGCTGCCTTTGCTGCTCTCCCTCTGCTCAGAAATTACTCTTCAGCTCCCTCTCCTCTTCTTCCAATCTGCTCATGAAAGAATGAATGACCTTTTCCCTCCTTTTCCTCCTTTAACCTAACCCTAAGTGACTTTTGGGGAATCCCTAAATCCAATGGCTGAAATAGATTGAGATCTAGGCCTGAGATTAAATGCTCATTTAAATCTCACTTTCTATTTTTTAATTCACCCCACTTTAATAAAGACCCACTTAGTCATTTATTTCCAAAGTCACTTTTCCTTTCTAATTTTACATTGACTTTATTAAAGTCACTTTAAAATTAGACTTTAGTAACTTTATCACATAAAGTCACTTTTAATTAGATTTGACTTTATAAAAATTATAAAGTCACTTTAGGAGAAAAATTAAATTCTTTTGGACACTTTTCCCTAGGCCAAAGATCAAAGCCTTAGGGAACCACCTGTCCTCCGGTAACCAAATTTCAACACTCCCTCTTACCGAGGAAGGTGTTCCTCACCACACCCATCTTGTTTCTGAAGTAGACATGCTTGCCCCGTGGTAAGGCTTTGGTAAGAATATCTGCAACCTGCTCATCAGTGGGAATATACTCAAGCTTCACAGCTCCTTTCTGAACATAGTCTTTGATGAAATGATATTTGATCTCGATATGCTTTGACCTGTCATGAAATACTGGATTCTCCGTGAGTTTAATGCAACTCTGATTATCATAGTAAATCACTGAAGGTCTCAACGGCTGACCAAATAAGCCAAACAACATCTTGCGAAGCCAAATGGCCTCACAACTAGCTAGACTGGCTGCCATATACTCTGCTTCCGCTGAACTCAATGCTACTGACTGCTGCTTCCGGCTGAACCATGACACCACTGCCGAACCCAACCCAAAATAGCACCCTGAAGTGCTCTTCCTATCAGAAGCACAACCTGCCCAATCAGAATCAGTGTAACCTGCCAATCTCACTCCATCCCCCCGCCTGTAGTCCAAACCATAATCCACTGTCCCCTGCAAGTACCGCAAAATGTGTTTTGCAGCCACCCAGTGAACCTTCCTAGGCTCACACATAAACTGACTCATCGTGTTGACTGCAAAACAAATATCTGGCCTAGTGTTGACCAAATACATCAAGGAACCAATCTGTTGTCTGTACAATGTGGGATCCACCAACTCGGAATCCGAAGCATGAAGCTTCTTCCAGTTGGTGATCATCGGTGTCGACATGGGTTTACAATCCTCCATGTGGAATCTGCCAAGGATATCCACAATATACTTCCCCTGCCCCAGGAAGAAATGCCCCTCCTCCTGCCACACCTCCAAACCCAAAAAATAATGCATCAAGCCGATGTCCTTCATCTCAAACTCCGCCGCAAGATCTCTCTTGCAGTGCTCTATGAGTCTCTCTGCACCTGTAATGACTAAGTCATCCACATACAGCACCAGAATGAGAGGCTCCTCACCTATCAGAATATAGTAAAGGTTCGAATCTGCCTCACTCTTTGTGAAACCCATCTTCCGCAAGTATGTATCTATCTTGGAGTACCAAGCTCTGGGAGCTTGCTTTAGGCCATAAAGGGCCTTCTTCAGTCTGCACACATGGGACTCCTTCCCATGCACCTCAAAGCCCTGTGGCTGCTCAATGTACACCTCCTCCTGTATGAAGCCATTGAGAAATGCGGTCTTCACATCCATCTGGTGGATCTTCCAAACCATCTCTGCTGCTATCGATATAATGGAGCGGATCGAAGTATATCGAGCCACGGGAGCGAAGGTCTCCTCATAATCAACTCCCTCTACCCGGGAGAACCCTCTAGCCACAAACCTTGCTTTGAATTTCTCAATGCTGCCATCTGCAGCATGCTTTACCTTGTAAAGCCATCTGGAAGTAACCACGGATTTTCCCTCAGGCCTTGGCACCACCTCCCAAACATCATTCTTCATGATAGAAGAATACTCCTCCTGCATGGCCTCTCTCCAGACCTGCTGGCTAGCTGCCTCCTCATAGCTAGAAGGCTCAGAGTCAAGGATGCCGGTAGCCATTGCCATATAGCTACAAAACCTCTCAGGTGGTCTGCTCTCTCTGACCGGCCTCTTAGGCTCAGCAACAGATGTGGCATCTCTCAAGGTGTCCTGAAGCCACAAGCTTCCTTTCCCCCGAGCACACTCTGTCCATTGGAGAATGAAACTCTCCTCCTCATGATCATCGTGAGCCTCGAACTCCCCGACTCGGCTCCCCGTCCGTTGTCCTCCTCGCCCGCACCGAACCTCGCAGAAGCCGAGGTACCGTGTGAACTCGTCCATCGCGGGACTCCCCGCGGAATCGCTCTCCGTGGATCGCTCTGCTACGTCGCCCGTAGCACCACCCTCCTCGACTGCAAGCCAATCGCTCACCGACGGACCCACGATCGTCATAGATGTACCTCCCATCTTCCCCCGTCCGCCCACCGGATCCCCGTGGGATCACCAACCATCGCCGAGGGTCCTGGCCGATTCGTATACTCTAACCCCCGTGACCTCCTAAAGGCCCTATCCTCCTCGAACTTCACATCCCACCTGACAACAACTTTCCTCTATGCAGGAATGTAAATCCGAAAGGCCTTTGAGGTCTCACTGTAGCCCACAAAGATATCCTTCTCTGCGGTGGGCTCTAGTTTGGTCCTCTTCTCCTTGGGTATGTAGGTGTATACAAATACACCCAAAGACACAAGATGACCAATACACTTTTCTTCCCGTAGTGTTCTCCTATGGGTCATGTGCCCCAAGGCACGATGCGGACTCCTGTTCTGCAAATAAACAGCTGTGTTGCAGGCCTCTGCCCACAAAAACAATGGCAACCCCTGATCATGTAACGTGGCTTTGGCGGCCCCTCCAATGGATCTGTTCTTCCTCTCCGCAACCCCGTTGTGCTGGGGGTTGTAAGGAACAGTGAACTCCCTCCTAATGCCTGCCTCCGCACAATAGTCAACAAACTCTCCAAGGGTGTACTCTCCCCCATTGTCCGACCTCAGGGACTTGATCTTCCGACCTGTCTGTGTCTCCACAAGAGCTCTGAACTCCTGAAACCGCTTAAAGACCTCACTCTTGGTCTTCAAGAAATAAATCCAGGTCCTCCTGGAGTGATCATCAATGAATAAAACATAGTACTCATATCCACTCAAGGAAACATGAGACATCCGACCACTCACATTGGAATGAATCAAATCAAGTATCCCAGTCGCTCTGCTGTCACTACTGGGAAAAGGGGATTTGGTAAACTTGCCCATCGCACATCCTCTGCAAGTATCAAAGTGATCAGTACTGAAATCTGGCACACCTGTAGTGATCTCCCGCAAGGTCCTCAAGGCTCCATGATACATATGTCCCATCCTGCGGTGCCAAATCTCACACAGCTCAGAACTGCTAGCTCTGCTGTCGGTACTACTGCTCAATGCCAAAAGGGGTTGAAATGCAAACTTGTACACCTTTGCATGGCGTACACCTATCACTCTAGTTGAATCAGCTGGAGCGCCCCTGGGATACATCAGCACCTGTCCACCCCTGAACAGTATCTCATATCCTCTGTCCTCCAAAGCTGAGACGGATATGAGGTTCTTCCTCATCCTTGGCACATAAAGAACATCTGACACCTTCAAGGGAGGTTTGGACTCCCTCTGAAATGTCAGTGTCCCCACACCGACTGCTCTAACAACTCTGTCATCACCGAGTACTACCTCTATATCAATGCCACTCTCTGAGAGCTCTGAGAAGTACTCATGGACTCCTGTCATGTGACGTGAAGCCCCACTGTCCACATACCAGATACCCGAAGATGCTCCGCTAATCGAGGGAAATGCATGCTCCCTCTAAACCTCTATGGCAGATGATCCCGCACTAGAGGACTCACACGCAGTGAACCCAAACTCCCGGTCAAAACGATCTGCAAAGTCCTCAACCTCTGCTGAAGCTGCCATGCTCTGGTTCTTCCCCTTCTTCTTCTTCTTCTCTGGACACACAACTGCATAGTGTCCCATCTTCTGACAATTCCAACACTTCACCTTGGAATAGTCCTTCTGTGTGTTACCCTGTTTACCTTTACCTTTGCCCCCACCATTGCTTGTGGAAGCATGCTTCTTCCCTTTGTCTTTCTTGCGTCCTGCCAACAATGCTACATCCTCATCCTGCTCAACTAGCTTGGCTGCCCCAAGCTGACCTTTCCTGATCTCTGTCTGAATGCAATCATCCCAAAACCTTTCCCATGTGGGAAGGGTCTCACGTGCATAAACCCCATAAGCAAAGTTCATCCATGAACTGGGGAGGCCATTCACTGCAATCCGCACCAACTCAGTGGGTGGAATGACCTCTCCAATCGCTGCCAACTCATCTCTCACATTAGTAATCTTTGTGAGATATCCAGCTGCACTATCAGTCTTACCCATCTTAATGGTCTTCAGCTTCTCCTTCAGGACCATTTTCTGGTTCTCATTGGTACTCTGGGAGAGGTTGGTCAATGTTGTCTACATCTCATGAGCATTTCTCTTTCCTCTCACATGAGGAATGCAATAGTCTTTGATTCCGTCTAGAATCAGTCTCTTACCCTTGTTGTTCTTTTTATTATATGATGCCAACTGAGTAGCATCAGTAGGCACATTTATAGGGTTCTGTGCGGTATGTACCATTATGTCCCAGACTTCCGCCTCCTCAAAGATACTCTGCATTCTCTCCTTCCAAACACTGTAATTGGTATGCCCATCCAGCCTATCCTCCACCTTCAATCCCAATGACATCCTGCTGTCCTAAAAACTGAAAAATAGCACCGCTGTAGTAAAGGTAAAAATTCTGTTTGTGAAAAAATCAGCGTGCTGGAATTTTCTGAGTGAAAAATCAGCACGCTGTATTTTTCTCCTTGCTGTCCCAAACTGCACTTTCAGCACTCAAGCTCTGATACCATGTAGAAATTTAGTATTTCCCACCCCGGTTTTCAGTTTCACCTTATTTCTCCCAAATAGTTAAATGCCTTTTCCCATATCCATACATTCAACTACTGGAAAATAAATTTAACTGAAAACACAAATTCTGGAAATATAACAGAATGCTGGAAAATGCAGAAATATATATCAGCACATACAAACAGCCATTCAACACATTTAAACACAGTGATTTTTGGTCAAGGTGACCCTGGAAAAACCCCCTACAACTCTTGGGGAAAACCAGTCTGGAAGCTTCTCTTTTATTTCTGAAAAATGCTTTTACAGAGAGCAGTAATACACAGAAAATTACAGCAAACACAAAAATCACTTATCTCGACTTTCGTGCCACCCACCACTTTGAAAACCGTGCCAAACAGCTAGCAGAATTTTTTCAGAGAAATTATAGCATTAAATGCTGCCTTTACTGCCTCGAAAATCGTGCCAGAAATGACCGTACGGACTGTACAGATTCCGTACAGTCAGGACAATAGCCTCTTTTCTCGATTTTCGTGCCCAAAAAATTTGTCTAGAAAACCGTGCTCCTTGCTGCTGCTCCAGCTCCTCGAAAACAGTGCTGCCCCTCTCTCGAAAACCGTGCAAACTGTTGTACGGACTTTCTACCCTGGTTAATGTGCCAATGAAACTCTGTTGTACGGATTTTCAGGCTTGGGAAGTGTGCCCTCTTGCTGTACGGACTTGCTGTGCTGCCTTTGCTGCTCTCCCTCTGCTCAGAAATTACTCTTCAGCTCCCTCTCCTCCTCTCTCAATCTGCTCATGAAAGAATGAATGATCTTTTCCTCCTTTTCCTCCTTTAACCTAACCCTAAGTGACTTTTGGGGAATCCCTAAATCCAATGGCTAAGATAGATTGAGATCTAGGGCTGAGATTAAATGCTCATTTAAATCTCACTTTCTATTTTTTAATTCACCCCACTTTAATAAAGACCCACTTAGTCATTTATTTCCAAAGTCATTTTTCCTTTCTAATTTTACATTGATTTTATTAAAGTCACTTTAAAATTAGACTTTAGTAACTTTATCACATAAAGTCACTTTTAAATTAGATTTGACTTTATAAAAATTATAAAGTCACTTTAGGAGAAAAATTAAATTCTTTTGGACACTTTTCCCTAGGCCAAAGATCAAAGCCTTAGGGAACCACCTGTCCTCTGGTAACCAAATTTCAACATGCTACAAACTAGGGCTTTGTCTTCACCTCATCTCTGATACCATGCAAATTTTTGTAGATGTTCTATGCTTGATGCAACTTTACTTTTTATCCCAATATCAGACAGCAATCACATAAACAACAAAGTAAAACACTAATAGAACATACCAGTAGATCGACAAAAGAAAAGCCAAAATATGTGTGTCGGTGTGTTACGGCGGTCAACAGGATGCTTCAACCAGCAAAGTCTCAATATGGTCAGCCAACTAGAAATGTCACACAACCCTCTAGGACAGCCAAAACGGTCAACCCAAAAGTCAACGTTGTCAGTCAACGGTCAACGCAAATAGCAACAGCAGCTAGGTCAACGCAGCCAAGTCAACGTCTAGCCTCAGGAATAGTGCCAAAAAATGCGGATTTGGAAAATCAAAATTCTGGGAGAGTTTCAGATATGTTTGACCTTGCGTTGACCAAAGTCAACGCTACTACAGAAACCCTAGGCCGAAAACAGAAATGTGCTGCTACTGAAATTTTCCCACGTGTGGAGAGAGAGCCTCCAAGGTCATCGAACCAATCAGATGAGGAGAGAGAAATGTGTGAGGATGAGATGAGTGAAAATGTCCTCCAATGTTGACTAATATATATCCATTAATGAGGGTGTGTGACACAACAGATGGGGCACAAAACCCTCAGGCCGACCTGCACATATTTTGAATAAATTCAAAATAAATGTTCGGCTCATCGAATCAAGATGATCTTTAGATCGATCTTGCACCTCTCCGAAAGAGGAATCCAATAAAAATATTGGCATCTTCATCTGAGCATCACAACATGGAGTTTGGACCTAGTTGTCCAAAATTAACAGCCCTCCCCTCGAATCCACTCCCGAAGCGTGCTCCACTTAGGAAAGGATTGGGAGCACGCTCCCTAAAAATATATGCGCTCCCTGTTTTTTAGGGAGCGAATAAGAGAGCGGTCGAGGAGCATTAACTCCCTGACCACTCTCGTGAGCAAAAAAGGCATGCTGCAGACGAGCAACAGAGGGGAGGGGAAAATAAGGTAAAAGGCCCTCCCATTATTCACCATTTGCGCATTGAGAGAGCAAGAGAGGGCTTTTGAAATTGGAGCTTGAGTTTAGGAGGAAGATTGAGAGAAAGATTGAGAGGATTGCTTGGGAACTTGAGGAGCTTGCAAGGGAGATTGCAGCTTGGGATTGCAGGCCAAAGAGGTAGGGTCTAGACTCTAATCTAGAATTTGTGTTTTTTAATGTTCATTGCTAAATGAAAATGTTCTCTTCTCTCTTTCCCATTCTCATTCCTCCATTTTATTGCAGGGAAGAAACTATAACTCCACCAAAGAACATCATGGCTATATGGCTTGGCATTCTCTTGATGTTGGTTCCTTTTTTTGTTATTATGGTGTTGGAGAGTAGGAGGAGGGTTGATCATGACGAAGAGGAAGAAGAAGTGGGGTTTTAGTGGATTTGATGAAAACCCTAGAGAGGAGGAGTACCTTGGCGAGGAGGAAAAGGAGAGTGGGGATGATGAGGGCAAAAAAAGGAAACCAAACCAAACCCCATTGTGGAAATATGTTTCTAGGCCTGAAGCAAGGAAGAGGGATGGAACCACTAAATTTACATGCCTCCATTGCAAAAACACTTACACAAGTTCACACACCTGTGCCAAAACTTGAAAGGCAGCTCTGTGGGAAAAGGCCATGGGATGGAGATAAACAAATAGGAATCAGAACTTGTTTAAGTGTTACAGCACCACAAAAAGCCAAATACATGAGGGAAGAGGAGGAATCCCGATACAGATCTGAAAGATCAAAGGGTGACTTTCAACATGATAGCCCACAATCACATGCACAAAGAACTCCATCAACATCCTCCCATGGCAGTGGATATGGAGGCACAGGAACAAACATCCCGTTAAGGCGTAAAACCATATCAGATTTCCTTGACGAAGGGTGTAGGAATGATGTGGATTCAAAAATTTACCAGTTTCTCTATGCATGTGAGATACCATTCAATGTTCTTCACTCACCTTATTGGAATGAAATGGTTTCTTCCATTAATGATACCCCCAAAGGATACAAGAGCCCTAAGTATGAGAAGGCTAGAACTGTGGGACTTGATCATGAAAAAGCAAAAATAGCACATTCTTTGGGTAAATTGACAAATTCTTGGAATGAGCATGGGGTATCCATTGTATCTGATGGATGGACAAATGTAAAAGGCAAGCTATTGATAAGTGTTCTTGTTGTGTCTACTAGTGGTGCAATCTTCCTTTCAGCATATGATTACTCATAAAAGTTCAAGACCGCCATCAACATTGCAGAACCATTACTTGAAACAATTGAACGTGTTGGGCCATACAATGTCATCCAAGTCATCACTGATAAATTGATAGTGCTTCTAATTGTAAGGTAGTTGGAGCAATTATTGAGGATACATACCCCAACATATTCTAGTATGGGTGTTTGGTTCACACAATGAACTTTTTGATGCATGATATTATTAAGAACAAAAACCCTCAATACAAATGGATTGGTGATTTGTACAAGAGAAGCAAGAGAACGATAAAATTTATTACCAATCATAGCAATACCCATGGGCTTTTCCACAGTCACTCAAGTTTGGAGTTGTTGAAGATTGTGAAGACTAGATTTGCTAGCTATTACCTCACCTTCAAGCGCCTTTTGAAGGTAAGAGAGTCATTGGCTAGCATGGTATCAAGTCAACACTGGCATGTATTAAAGGGCAGGACTCCAACCGCAGTTGACAAGCAAGGTTTTGAACACGTGGAGGACATTGCTCTTGATGGTGTGTTTTGGGGCACGTATGAGGGAATTTTTGGAATTCACCAAGCCCATTTATAACATGATTCATTTTGCAGATATAGATAAACCAGTGATTGGGGAGGTGTATGCGCAGATGGATAGCATGTTGGGGAAAATAAAAGATATTGTTCAGGAAAAAGATCCCAACTTGTATACAATGATTCACAATTGTGTGTGTTTACGATGGATAAACTTAATGTTCCACTACATGCCTTGGCGTATATCCTTAAGCCAAAATACTACTCTCCACCTTGGTTGGGACAACCTGCACTTGGGGGTGGGATTAGGATCAAACCCCATACAGATTCAGAGATATAAGATGGATATATGAAAGCATTAGACAAGTTGGTCCCTAACAAAGCAGAGTGTGCTAATCTGTGTCTTGAATTAGGCAGATACTTCAGTTGCACTAGAGTGTTTGGTTCTTTGCATGCAATGGAAGATAGGGATAGATTTGATGTTATCACATGGTGGGAAGCATATGGCGGCTAGGGACTTTTGCCAAAATTGGAAAAAAAAAGTGCTCTCACAGGTTGTAAATACTTCTTCTGTAGAGAGGTGTTGTAGCACCTACAGCTTCATCCAAAATGTGAGAAGAAACAGACTCAATGAAAATTGGGCAGAAAGCTTGGTTTATGTGCACTACAACTTGAGGTTGTTGAGTCATTATTGTGATTGGGCTTATAACTTGGGACAACAACCCAAAGTACAATAATTTGGAGGATGGCACAATACATCTAGAAGAATTGGAAGCAGAACTTTTGAAAGATGATGATGAAACAACAACAGCCATGCCACCCCCACCATCCAGTAGCAGTGCTCGAGTTCCAACAATTGTTCCTTTGTTGTTGTCGCCGCCTCCATCAGCATCTACATCCTCAAGTGGAGGGCATGTGCCTTTTGGTTCTAGTTGTGCGACTATGTGGGAGGAGACTCCTAGAAGACCACCACGACCTTCTCAGAAATTAGACATTTATCGTGACAAGGGCGACAGCAAGTAGTAGATAATAGATTTACTTGTATTTTCTAGTTTCTAGTAGTTTTTATAACATTTGACTCTTTCATATTTATTATGATATTTTTTGTAAACAATATATGACAATTTAAGTTTGAAGTTTGAAGTTGGAAATTATAACTCATTGGTAATGAATTATGAATATGATGCTTCGTGAAATTTGAAAGTTGAAACATTTCATTTCATGTTAGATATTCTTTGTTGTAATGGTTACAAGTACAACTTTGGTGATCAATGATGATAAATGTTATATATTGAATTTTGAAAGCTTGAAACTTTAAGATAAATGAATCATGAGACTCGATATGTTGTATGTTACTAACTTGTCGACGTGGTTGATCATTGATGAAGACTATAACTTCTAGATGATTAATGTTATATGGTTCAATCCATGTTCTATGCTTTTTATATCTAGTTCATCGTTTTACATGCTTTTGTTGACATATATGCATCAAAATATATAAATATATATATTATATAAAAATTCACTCCTGATTCACTCCCGAATCGGAAGCTTTTGAAAATGTCGCTCCCCAATCCCAAGTAACCTTAGGGCATATACATAATCGAGCCCTCATTCTCATGCAACAAGACACTATGTAGTTTGACGCATAAGTGTAGCATCCATTTGAAACAGTGTCTACATTATGCTCGATGGACATACCTTGTATTTGGACCTAGTCGTACGTGCCTCTCATGGGGATTATGGTTTGTTTAGTAAAAGTTAATGGAACAATTCCTCATAAGATCTTTGGGGGCAAGTATCAAGTCAAAGTAACCACATGGAGGAAATTGTCATCTTTTGACAACTTTGGAAATAAATTGCAACCAACCCAATTATTTTATCATTGTTGACAGAATTGTTGGAGTTAGTTAGATGTGAGATTCTTGAAAATTGTTTTCTAGACTATTTTATTGTAACCTCCTATAGGAGATTGTGGATCTCAACAAACTCTTGTGAATCTTTAGCAAGTTGATGACGAGGTTAGAAAGAATTATTTTATCATTATTCCTAGGAGGACTAATGGATCTAAGGAAACAATTCATTGTTTATCATATGAGGGTGATTGGGCTTAAACATGTATAAGGATTTGCTCACTCCATTTGTAAGGTGGATTGGATTAGTTAGAGAATAAGAGAAAAGCCTATCTCAATCATGTTTGCATTATTTGTCTACCTTAGTAATTTTTTGAGGGTTTCATTGTGAAGGGCTTATAAGAGTGCTTGTATATAACATGATATAGTGGATGAAGGAGCTAGCAAGGAGCCACAAGAGGTGCATATTGTTACAGCTGGAAGAGCTTACGGAGTAAATTTATTTCCTCATTCTTTCATTATTTATTTCTAGATCTAGGGTATAGACCCTAGCAAAACTTGATTTGATATCTAGCTCCTACCTTAGGATAGAATAGGGGCTACTTCTTACTCGGAAGAGCTAGTACACATTCTTCTCACCGTGACTATCTTGAAGCATCTAAGTTTTTATTGGGGATAAGTTGCTAGGTACACTCATGGTTGCCTAAAATCCTAAAGCCTAATACAAGGATTAAGCCTTGAGAGAGGCCAAGCGTGACCCCATAGTCCAAGCAAGGTATGCACAATCTCCTTTTTACTCACCACCCCAAGCCCATCACATTTTTCATTCCTTTCATCAATCCTACTGCTATGTTCTATTTACTACTCCTCCTTCTACACGAAGTGATCCTAGTTAACCCATAGGGAAATCCCCCCTGACCATGAAACATTTCCTCAATTAAGTGCAAGGGAGAGTTGGTGAGGTGACAGCGGCCAAACTCTCGAGTTTGACAAGGCTAGCACCCATCTTCGAGACTTCAAGCAAAGGTGTTCATTTGTGTGTTAATAGGCACTTAGAAAAAAATTCCTAAAGCCAAGGACATGAGATAGGATTACAAAAAAAGCTTGACCAGGAGCTTGTGTCCTACCATGCCAATAAACATTTTACCCCAAGAAGCTTAAATAGTTCTACAATGCCATGCCTTCAAAGTTTAGCTGGAATCAAAAGTGAATAATAACCCACAATTACATCTATTAAAATCTGGTACTCAGAACAAGAAGATCAGCCTTGTGCCATGAGAGGAGGCTATATGCCCTGGAAAATTTTATTTATTTCATGAAATCTTAAAGTAGGGCTTGCTCCAAGTCTAAGGCTAATTGGTTGTCCCCTAAAACAGTGAAAAGGTCAACATCACGACTAAGGCAATGATATCACCTAAGGGTGGTCATTCGCTTGGCTATAATGCACCTTTCTTCTCAAAAATGACAGCGTCCTTCATCCAAGTTGAGATGCCTTAAGAAACCATTATCAAGTATGCTCTTAAACAATCATTTACCCCAAAGAAGAAATGTTTGAGGACTATAATAATGCCACACTAATAGGTCTAAATAAGGCCAGGGTGTTCTTTTTCATAGCATAAATCACCTGAATTTTATCCCACTTAGAATAGGTCGCAAGGCATTGAACAGCACGAGGTTGAGGATCCAAATGTTGCACGGAGTAGCAAATTTCCTGTAGCAAAGACAATGGGAAAGTCATTAAGTTCAAAGCTTAAATCCATTATCTCAAAATCATCCCAGTATGACTGCAGTCAAAGTTGTTGAGGGAAAGCAACTATGTGGTCAGAAATGGAGAATTTGCACAACCTTTCTAGAAAGGCTAGTGTATGAGTGAAAAGGAGGTGGGTACGTGAATTGTTTTATCATGAGGAAATAGCACAAATGGCAGCTTTCTTGGTCACAAAAAATTATTCCAAACAACAACCTTTTTTGCACAATAAAACTTGCCCAGAATAGCAAGAAAATCTTCCTAACATAGCAACAAGGAATGATATGACTTATGGAGTGGGGTCAACCTTGAAGGAAAGAGTTGTTTTAGAAAAATCCCACTAGAACAACAAAAAGGAGGAAAAGGGTTTTTACAGAAGGAAAAGTCAGACACTCGTCATGGCATGCATAGCCTTATGGATTTTATGTGTTTTGTTGCTATCCTTCTCAAGCATTTAGATGACTAGGATTTGAGAGGGGGGGTTTCTATATATGCAGATTTGAGAGACAAAGCACAAGTTAAACAATTCAACTTGAGATAGTACTAACAATGGAAAACCTCTCATCCACAGGATCTTGACCACCACTTACAATACAAGCAAGGAGCTCAATGGTTGTCTACCACCTATCACACATAATGACAGAGACAATCTCCTAGGTAATGTGTGATTTGATATAGTTATGCTTTGTTCTAGTTCTCTAAATCTCTTGGCTATGCTAAATTAATTGTTTTCATGGTAGCATAGTTTTATACATTTATTTTGAAGATTAGTTCATTTAAAGCAAATTTCTTTCATGCTTCTATAATTTATTTTCAGTGTCATTAGCATCTCTGGAATCAAATCTCAACCATTTAAAAACGTCATTAAATTTCATCCTCACTTTGGACTATTTTTGAATGACCCAAGAGTGTTTTTTAGTTTATTGATCATCCTTTAAATACGTGCAAAATATTGTTTTAGACAACATCATACACCTATTAAAGACACTTCCCTAAGGTTGGTTTATTGCCAAACCAATTGAAGAGGCTTCCAACCATGACAAGGATAGTTGTCTAGAATTGTCAGGCACATTTGTTTGTACAAGTTTGCATGATTACATGGCCCAAGGATGATATTTTACTTTGAGCACTTTTGGAGCTGAGAAGCAACCTCATTATCCAACAATTCACTCGCAGAAAATGGATGCACATCCTTAGGATCCCCTTTCGCCAGATTCAAGTGGGTTCCCACAAACTCCAAATTAAGACAGATCATGGCATCCCAAGGTTGGACAAGGTTTGCTAGTTATGTCACTTATACGAGCCAACAATGGAGGAGCACCTCATTTTTTGATGCCCCATCTACTATGAGATCAAAGGAAGATACTGTGAAAATTCTAATGCAGTGTATTGGTTTATTTTCTCCTACTTGATTTAAATTATACGAGTTATTTTCAGAAATTAGATTCAGAAATACCAAAAATAAACACAACTACAGCCTACACATGCAGATCATTTACTGAATAATTCACTCATGCAACAAAGTGACACATGGATTTTTGGACATAAGTCCCCGGAAAAACCCAAAGCGGGAAAACCAATTCAGCAGATATGAGGGTTTCATTATCAAGTAGTTTTGAGAACAGCAAATCTGGGTTCCAACCTTGGAAACCCTGACAAAGAATAAAAGATATAAAATCTGCAGCTAACCTGAAGATCTAGTGCCAAATATCTCACTGATCCACACCCTCAAACGGGATTTATAGGACTCAGCCCAGATCTGACCCTAGAAACCCTCAGCGCTGCCCCTGAAGCCTCAGCGTCAGCCCTGCTAGCCTCAAATGCCACTGCGCTGCACCAGAAGGGACTGCATCACCCCTGGAAGGGTCTCACAGCCTCACAATGGCCCTAAAAGACCCTCTGCGTGATTTCTGAAGCCAACATCAAATCCTTCTGGAAAACGGATTAGGGCCTATCCAAGTGGCAGTTTTATTGTAGCTGGAATAGAGTTGTAAACATTGTTAAATCTAGTGCAGTAATCGTGGATTGTTTCGTTTGCATTCCTTCTTACACCTTCATATTCTGCGAGAATTTGAAGGGGGTTCTTCTTAACTTCCCATCTAGTAAGAAAAAATTGATGGAACTATTACACATATACAATACTTCCAACTAGTAATCTTCTATACCATTTCTTAATTCTCCCTAAAAGACCCTCTGCGTGATTTATGAAGCCTCCCAGTGCCTCTGCGTTGTCCTGCGTAACGGCTGCGCAGCACCTACGTAGCTGTTGCCTTGCTTCTCTGCGCTATCTTTGAGCTACTCTTGCCCGTTGTTGTCTCTTGGCTCTTGGAATCAGATCGTTCCCTCAACCGATACTACCCCTCACTGCAGGAAATTCCACTGGAAATTCTTAGCAAACCCGCCCTAGAATTCCAGTTCTCTTCCTCAGTTCTACAGAAATTGTGTGTCTTAAACTGACGCTCAAGCCTTTCTCTTATACTTTTTCGCTGAACCCTTCAATAGCCGAGATTAAATCATCCATCAACGGCTGAGATTAAAAGACTGCTTGATCCTATGACTTAAGACAATTTCAGCACATGTGTTAATTAATTCACTTTAATTATTTTATTTTCCTAAGATAGACTTAGGAAATACATTAAAAATAATTAATTAACTTGAACACAACTTGAAATTTCTCAAATCCATTTCTGGGTCTTGTAGATCAAGTGTACTCTAGTCCCTCCACAAAATTTGGGACCTAGAGCACAACTGATGCTACCCCAAATACACAAAATCTCAACACTCCCTCTTAGCATCAGAAGTGTGCTCTAGCAATACATCACACCATGCATTACAAGATCTTGAGTACTTGGTTTGTGTTATTGATGCTTGGCTTGCTGCCCTCCATCTATTGCATTGTTGCTCTCTCTATTGCTGCCCATGCCACTGCCACTGACACTGCTACATCTGTACTGCAGCTCCCTCTCAATTTGCTACATCATGTTGCCCATAGCACTGCCACTGCTAACTGTTACACTGCAACTCAACTGCTGAGAAGTACGCAACTGAAAGATTCTGCCCAACTGTTTGACAGACAAGTCAAGTTTCCCTCCACCACTGAAGCTCCTTGGATGTTGAATCACGTTGTCCCCTTGGAGACACTGTCATGCTGCAACACTGCACTGCGTGAGCCCAGCTTCTCTGCGTTGTTGAAGTCCCATCAGCCTCTCTGCACTGCTGCTGCATCTGCATCATGCTTCTCCCTCTTCAGCTCTACAGCTCCCTCTTGCTCTTCAATGTGGTCATCTGCAACCATCTCTTGACTCATCTCGCTACCATCTTAAGGCTCTCATAGCTCATATGTGACCCAAGAGTAGGGTTGACTCAAGGATCCTGCCACTCTGTCTATGGATACTCTATATATCCATGTCACCCCACCTCTTCTCTCGAGGTGCATGAGCACTCATGGTTGCATCATCATCAGAGCCATCTTCATTTGCTGCTGTTGCCTTAGAATCAGAAGCTCCTTTATCCTTCTTCTTAGGACAACTGTTGGCGAAATGACCAAGATCACCACAGTTAAAGCACCGAACCTTGGAGAGGTCCTTCTTCTTCTTCCCTTGCTTCTTTTCCTTTGATGCAAGGGTTGCATCCTCCTCTTCTTTCTTTACTTTGGTTGATCTGCTTCCTCCACTAAAAGACTTCTTGGTGATCCTCCTGATCTCCTCTTGGCGAAGAATAGCCCACATATCTGCCCAAGATGGTAACGCTGCCCTTCCCAAAATAGTCTGGACAAACGTTTCCCATTCTTCAAAGACAGCATTTAGGGTTGTCCTCACAAGGAGCCCTTCGTCAAGAGCAGCACCCATGCTAATCAGCTAGTCACGGATAGCTTTGAGTCTGAAGAGAAATGGATCTATCTCTTCGCCCTTCATCATTTGGAACATTCGCATCTGATTCTCAAGAAGCATTTTTCTCTGCACAGAGCCTCCTTGGTACATCACCTCCAAAGCCTTCCACATAGCATTTGTTGTATTCTTACCAGCAATATGCGGAATCACGTGGTCCTTGACTCCGTCTATGATTAAACGCTTTGTTTGTGCTTGATTTTCTTCATACTTTTTGAGTGGATCTGCATCAGTTGGCACAGCAAGTGTCTACTCTGCATGATCTGTGAGACCATACTCATCCAGAACTGAGAGGATTTTGGCCTTCCAGATGACATAGTTGGACGTGCCATCCAATCTGTCTTGATCTCTTAGTCCATATCAAGCCATCTTTGCTCAGATCTGAAGAAAACAGTACTTCTCCCTCTAGATCTGGGTTTCTTGGTGACTAGAAACCCTCTAGTAACTGCTTCTTACTCAAATCTAACTTCCCTTCTGGAAATCTTCCACCAAAACTTCAAACGGATAGTATTCTCTGATCCTCCTGATCGAATCTCAGATCTGTTTGGCTCAGATCTGCTGAATAACTATCTTCCTCACGCCTTTGTTGCCTTAGCTAGGCACAATTCTGCACCTGCAGAATCTCTACCCCACCAACACTGCTGAAGATCTGAAGCACTGCTTCTAGAACTTCGCTGAATTTTTTCTGCAACAAGAGAAGTGACTGGACAGCATCCTCCTGGCTGGCCCAGCGCAGTCCCAGCGTGGCTTAGAATTGGACTACGTAACCCCAGACTAGGTGACGCAGTCCTTACGCTGCCTTGGGAAGGGTATGCGTAAGCCTAGAGGCCTTCTGTAGCTTCAGCATTGTCTTCTGAATCTGCTTTCTCTTGCTGTCAAGATGCCCTTTCCGGATCTGCTGCTTCTTCTGCCACCTTGCAGAAAAAATAACTCTTCAGCTGATTGTTGGAGATTCAGCTTGATCTGCTATCGCTCTGATACCATGTGAAAATTCTATTACAGTGTATTGGTTTATTTTCTCCTACTTGATTTAAATTATACAAGTTATTTTCAGAAATTAGATTCAAAAAATACCGAAAATAAACACAACTACAACCTACACATGTAGATCATTTACTGAATAATTCACTCATGCAACAAAGTGACACATGGATTTTTGGACATAAGTCCCTAGAAAAACCCAAAGCGAGAAAACCGGTTCAGCAGAAATGAGGGTTTTATTATTAAGTGGTTCTGAGTACAGCAAATTTGGGTTCCAACCTTGGAAAACCCGACAGAGAATAAAAGATATAAAATCTGCAGCTAACCTGAAGATCTAGTGCCAAATATCTGACTGATCCAAACCCTCAAACGGGATTTACAAGACTCGGCCTGGATCTGACCCTAGAAACCCTCAGCGCTGCCCCTGAAGCCTCAGCGTCAGCCCTGCTAGCCTCAAATGCCACTGCATTGCACCAGAAGGGACTGCGTCACCCCTGGAAGGGTCTCACAGCTTCACGCTAGCCCTAAAAGACCCTCTGCGTGATTTCTGAAGCCTCCCAGTGCCTCTGCGCTGTCCTGCGTAGGTGCTGCCTTGCTTCTTTGCATTGTCCTTGAGTTGTTCCTCTTGCCTCTTGCTATCTCTTGGCTCTTGGAATCAGATCATTCCCTCAGCCAATACTACCCCTCACTACAGGAAATTCCACTGGAAATTCTTAGCAAACCCGCCCTAGAATTCCAGATCTATTCCTCAGTTCTACAGAAATTATGTGTCTTAAACTGACCCTCAAGCCTTTCTCTTATACTTTTTCGTTGAACCCTTCAACGGTCGAGATTAAATCATCCATCAACGGCTGAGATTAAAAGACTGTTTGATCCATGTGACTTAAGACAATTTCAGCACATGTGTTAATTAATTCACTTTAATTATTTTATTTTCCTAAGTTATACTTAGGAAATCCATTAAAAATAATTAATTATTTGAATAACTTGAACACAACTTGAAATTTCTCAAATCCATTTATGGGTCTTGTAGATCAAGTGTACTCTAGTCCCTCCACAAAATTTGGGACCTAGAGCACAACTGATGCTACCCCAAATACACAAAATCTCAACAGATACCACTACCTATTTCAGGATTTGGAGAAATACCCTTTCACTTTCTTTTGCTACCTCAATCAAAGATGCCTTGCTCTCTTCATGCATGACATATTCGAGCATGGATCTCAGTCTCTACGTGTCTTATCCCATATGAACTCTCTAGGAGGATCACCTCATATTTCCAGGTTGTCCGACCAATTAAGGCAACATGTGACAGGAAGAGATCTATAATACTTCAAATTCTAGATCAGTGTGTGCTTAGGTTTCCTCTTGACTCCCTGGGTAGTGGACTGACATCTACAAATTCACGAGGAGCTAATGTTCCAAGATACAGGGCATACACCATTAAACTAATAGACAAATCAAATCCAAGAGGCCTCTAAGTCAAGCTCCAACGATATAGTGAACTATTTGGTTAGTTTGAGTAGCCAAGCTTCCATATGAAACTTCTTCCCCATGTCCCAAGCTTCCCTATTCCTATGCATGCCCCAATATCATATAGCCAATCCCTCTTAGACATAACCACTCCTCAGAGGATATCATTCAACAGTGAATTATCCCTTTCACAATTATTGATGGCTTCAAAGGAGCCTACATCAAGGCTCACTCACCCATCCTCGATAGCGAGTTATAGTTCCATCAAGCCTTGACATTCTCTCATTTGATCAACACCAAGACTGATCAATTTCTAGCATCTTTCTTGTACTTCCAGTTTATTTAATATCTCTCTTAGTTAAACATTTAAATTGTGGTTAGACACTTTTCATTCTTTATCTTTTCTTGTTTTCAATATTGTTCTAAGAGTTGCTTTCACTAAGAGTTAATTTGGATAATTGACCGATCTTGACTGTAAACTTGTTCTCTCACCTTACCATGGGGGTTATTCTTTGGCACTAGTCCAATGGGACCTCCTCTAAGGCCTTAAGCTTATAGGAGGGGCATTACTTGGGAAACTTGGATTGAAGTAACGTGTCCATAACATTTTCATACTTAACCTTTCATCATTCCCTTGATGTCACATCCATCCTTTGGGTTTTCTATCATTGTTTCATTGGGATTTGGCACCCTCACATCCACATCCTTGAGTCAAAGATGGAAAAATTTGCCCTAGAGGTTGATGCAGCTAAAAGAAAGATAAAATCATAAGATGGCTGCAACAAAAGAAAAGAAAAGACAAAATGCAAAAGATGGTCGAGACAATAATTAGCACTTGGGAAAAAGCCGAGCATGAGCTCTAACCCCCTCACTAGCCATCACTCGATTCTTGAGCACTAGATGCTCCATCATATAATAAAGAAACCCTTGCATGTCCCAACTCCGATGAGCAAGAAACCAACTCATCCTTAAGGGGTAAATAAATGCTACATCATTAAAAGCAAGCTTAGCCACCTATGCCATGCTCCTTATTAAAGCATTATCAAAAATAAATAAAAGGCACACCAAAGGGGTGGAAAAAGGAATCCAAGGAAAGGGGTAACTCATACCTCCACGATTGCTCCCTCCACACATATGTACACTCAAGATGATAGACCTCCATCAGTTGGTCTGATGACCATGACACCTATCCATGAAGTCTTTCACCTTCGTTGCCACTACTACCATAAGCACCTAAGAATTGAAGGGTTGACCTTGGACATGTTACTTCCCCTTAGAGGTTGAAAGGACCTAATAGGGTTGATCATCTAGTCACCCCTAACAAGGTAGAGAACACTTTTACGAGACTTGGTCTAGTTAGATATTTGAAGGTGATCCTGGTTTGAAGTCTTATTATGCCCTTGACAATTAAGAATGGTCCACTTCGATGCATTTATGGTCATTGTCTCTAATGAATGGTTTCTTTTAATTGGATTTGAGGTGGTTTTGCTATGTGGTCCTTCACAGATTAGCAAAGGCCTTTAGGGCACCCACTCCATGCCTACTCCACATGATGACCAGGCTGTACTACAATTCTGGAAAGCAGTGATGACCTTGTAGATGCATTGTTGCCCCTCCATAGCAAAGTGTTGAGTACATTGATGATTCCAACAATTGATTGACACTTCAGAGCACCCCTAGATGCTGAAATGCTAAGCTCACTTTACTTATGTTGGAGATTCTTGATGATGCACCCAGCGAACCCACTATGCCCTTAGGCTTGCCTTAACACTATTTGATAGGCATGGCTTGATCCAGAATCCAAATGATGATGGTCATCCCTAGGATGACTAGGGAGGGTTTCTACCACCTCATGGAGCCACAATGCTTGAGAGAGATTGCACCACGTTGTATTGATGAACACTTAGAGATGACATAGGCCACCTAGACCTGGCTTTTGAAATATGGAAATATTTTGAGGGTTGATTTATTAGCCCTGAAAAGGCATAACGTCATGCTATGGAGGAGTATTGACCCACATGTGTGAGATTTTAGTGGCTTGTTTTATTGTATTGAGCTATTGGGTTGGCTTATGACCCATTTTCTTCATGTACACTCAAAATTGAACTTGTCATAGGGCTATTAGGCAAGTTCATGAAAGTGATTGACCTCATATAAATAGAGGATCACTCCATTCTTGTTTCTCATCATAACACTTGGATTTTGGCCTTTTTTAGAGAGCTCAACTTAGCGTAGTGTAACTTACTATTTGTGGAGATTTGATCCTTTTGAAGTTATTGCTATTGAAAATGATTTTTTTCATGGAGATTTCTTTTTAGGATTGAAAGAAGGCTATTTCTTGGAAAAGTTGTAAGTTTAATTGCAGATTTTTATTGTTTTTTTTTGTGATTAATTAATGCTAGGGATTTTATTCCATGTCTAAATGCATATTATTTATGGAAAATCTTTCTTGATTGTTGCATGTTAAATTTATCTTCCTTGAAATCCATAGGGGATCTCCTAGAGAGCTTCCCCTATTTAATTTCTCCCTTCACAAAAAAGATAGTTAGGGTTTATCAAGTGAAAACTAGGGTTTTCCCCTTTACTCCAAGCATTAATTGACCTTCTCCTAAATTTAGCCTTAAAGACTCCAACATCCAACTAGGAACACGCATTGGGAATCCTTTTGTTGGTCAAAAATACAAAAAACTTCTATAATTTCTTCTCTTCTAATTTCTAAGTCCTTCAAGGCAAGCCGCAAGGGTTAGTTTCTAGGGTCGAATTCAATTAAAGAAATTCTTGGATGGGCATTGGAGCTTAATTGGCTTGAATTTTACCTTATTGATCCTTTTAACTCAAAATCTAGCATTTTACAGGGTTGAATTTGCTCTAATCGGGGGGACAGCATCCTCCCTAAGCAATTTTTGCTCTAGAATAACCCTAATCCTAGCTAGGGCTTAATTTGAGGGTGTCTTCTCCTTTGTGGATTATATCATTTGCAAACCCTTTCCTTTGTACTTATATGCCTAGATATTCTTCCGTTGATCTACATCTTGAAATCCTAGGTCACAAATGCCTCTTTTAGGACTTGGTATATGATATGTTGCTCCTATACAAACATAATTTTGCCTTTGTCCACTGAAAAGTACCTTTATCTAGTCTACATCTACATCACCTTGAGCCATATAAAATAGAAATCCTTTAGGTGATTACTAGGAAGCCTCCCAATTTGGTGCAATTCCACTAAAGAGTGGGAGAAAGACTGTTGAGGTGACAATCACAATCTCCCTCATTATTGCAACAAGGTCTGGCCCTTGCCTTGTGAGGCCTCTCACAAGGCCTGCTATATTTTGAGACAACATTACCTACTTTGGTACTTTCCTAGTTCCATTGTGTTAGAAAATAAAAAAGGCAGAAATATTTTCTTTACAATGATAATTACTTGTGATTTTCTTAGATTCTTATTAACTTTCTTACATTCTTCTTTTATCTTAGTTCATCAAGCAATTATCAAACCATAGCACGAAGATCAAAGACAAAAGATGTATTCGAACAGCTAGGGGAAAACCCCAATCTAGGGGAAAACCCAATCAACAACTCTTCCTTCAATAGTTTCACAAGATAATACAAGACTCCTTAACCTAGACACAGACTTCTTCCAATCACCAAGTCAGCCCTTTCCTTCTTCTGTAGATGATAACCTTCCAGCACTATCTTCGACCTAGAATAGTAGCAGAAACAACAGTGACACTTCAATGCAGCAGGAACTTCGACCTAGTAGTTGCAGCAACTTCGACCTAAAAGCAACTGGCAGCAACAACTGAACTTCGACCTAACAGCGGCACTTCGACCTTGAACCAGTGCTTCGACCCTAAAGCACTATTTTGATCTTGTTGCAGTAGCCTAGAAAATCTACAGGTGGGAGAGATAGATGCCCTAGAAACTTCAATCCCGCACTTCTCCTTTCTCCACTACAATTTCGTACCTTTTTGCAGCTTCTTCTTGGATATCGAACTTGTGTGAGAGTGTGTACTCCAAATGAATCGAACTGCACTGTATATATACCCTTTTCTGGAGTTCGAATTACCTTCTTGTAGGTCAACCTGCTGTGGAGGTGACAAATTACATATTTGACTCTAAAATAATTCTTTTTACATGATTCAAAAGCCAAAGAAGGGTCTTATTAAATGTACAATGACTCAAATGACTCACTATAAATCCTCAAAGTCCTCACTGGGGACTTTGACCTAAAACATGATGACCCAAGCATGAAACCCATGCTTTAATAAGTCATAATAATAATAATAAAATTTTATTTTTCATTCTTTTCATAAGTACATTTCATAATGACTCAAATGAAGACTGAACCTAGTTACATTCTTCAACACTCCCTCTTAACTAGGGAGGTATTCAGAATGACATATACAAGTACAAGGAAGATCTCAAAACACATGAACCATAAAGAGTTTAGACACCACAATGCCATGGACTAGATTCTTGACCAGGGCAATATGTCCAAGTCCTTGAGGCTTGAACAGTTTAGGCACTTACGGTGCCATGGACTAGATTCCTGACCAGGGCAATCTATCCGGGTGGGATTAAGATGGACTAAAGCTTTCAGCCTCTCTAGGTACCATCAGGCTTACTTGCTAACCATCAACCCAAGGATCCAGGTATGTAATACAAGGTCAGAGCTCTATGACCAATGCCACCCTCCCTACTTCAGGATCCAAACATCAACACATAGTGCCAGCCATATGTCTTCCCATGCAATTTGTATCACACACAAAACCTCAACACTCCCGATTATTCAAATCGGTAGCAAGTCCTCCCCGATCAAACAGATCAGTAACAACAAATCTCTCTCGATCAAACTAATCGGTAACAACAACCATGTAAAACATGTTATCAAACCTCCGAGAGATTTACCTGTACAAACACAACCCCAATCAGTAACAAACTTTCAAATGCACATAAGTAAACACAAACCTTCGGGGTCTTCAAACATCTTGATGTTGTGTCTCCTCTTTTTAGAGTAGGACTTAGATGCTTCCAAAACGAATCTTGACAGGAGAATCTTCAATCATACAACTCCCTTTCCTACTTCTCATGCAGCAAAGTATTCTACCATTAGATCCTTCTTTCCTTCTTTCAGCAACACCTCAAAATGCATTCTCCAATTTCTTCTTTCTAAGTGTTCATCATGACTATAGTATGCCCTCCCTCTTAACTAGGGACATTTCTTCTATCCAAACTCCCTTTTAACTTAGGGAGATCAACTTCTTAATATGGCGTTGGAGAATCTTTCATGGCTTCCAACCTTCTTAGCAAAGTTATCTTGATCATCTTCCTTCATCATGCTTATCAATCAAATCAACTTTACTTACGAACTTCTTCACCATCTTGAAGATTATGTCTCTGCACAACTTAGACAGCAAATACAACCAAATCCATGGAAGCATGAAGTTAACCATATCAGAATTATGCAATAAAGGAAGCACTAGACTTTAGACATCAAATACCTAAACTTAGTTAGGTTCATAATCAGCAAGAGGCACATACTTCTATACTTCAACCCCTTGCTTATCAATCAAGATAACAATTTCAATATATATCTAGGGTTTCAATATTTTCTTCAGAGATATGACAGAGTCTTCTATGACATATTGCAAACCCTAGAAGCAATTCAAACAAGTACCATTCTACAATGCATCTAACTTTCATAATTCAAATGTTAGACTTCTGCTGAGATTTAATGCAAACCCTAGATTCCATATATGAGACACTAAGCCTCAATTAATCACAACATAATCTCAGGTTTCAACAATATGATCAACCTTTCACATCATTACATTTGAAACAATAACATCATATCCTAGAATATCAATCTTCTACTAGGGTAGCCCTAGAACAATGAGCATCAACAATTAAGTTAGCACGTATACATATCTACGATTTCATAGCCATGCACAAGCATATCACAATGACATATATCAGGTAAACCCAAGACAAATATCAATACATTAAAGTTAGACATATAACAAACTTGATCAGACGGACAAACATACACCTAGGGTTTCATTCTTTGGAGCTCACTCTAGATAATATAAGGGTTTTGCTCATAAACCCTAATTTACCAAAACCTCAAAGGTTTAGGATTCATACATCACCATCCAACCCTAAAAGATTAGGGTTCCCATAATCATACCAAAACCTCAAACATGACATTACCATCAAAATTTCAAACATCAAAAGAATAGCATTTTCTTAGACTTCATCACTAACCCTAAGTAGGTTAGGGTTTCTCACATTATCATTGACATACCCTTAAGTTAGGGTTTTACAGAGAGTCTTTTAGGGTTCCATAAGAATGATCAAATATATGAGGAGGGTTGATTTATCTAATGATTAATCACCCAATCAATAATCTTTATGATTCAAGAGAGCTAGACACAATAATGTTAGTAATGTAGAATAGATTACCAACAAGAATGAATATACTTTTATCATGAAGAGAACAAAGCTTATAGTCTAAGGCATACCTTTGTTTCTTAACAAACCTTGTAATACCAATGCTTTGTCTTGTGAGGTATTCTTCATAATCCTTGAGCATATCAGCAGGTCTTTCCTAAACAAGGAAAATATCAAAAAAATGTTATTAGCATCTAATACAAACACATATAGATAATAGAGGGAAATCAAATATGAAATATTAATACAAGGAGTAAGATAAGTATCTTTGGTAAAATGGTGAGGGCTCCCTCTTAATCCAATATTGAGGGATACCTATAACCTTATCAAAACAATTCAAAAATGTTCTACCAACGCAAGTTAGACCTATGAGTACTAGAAACCAAAGGATAAAGGAAAACAATCCAAAACTTAGAGTAGAAGGATATGTAAGGTATAGATTTCCTAAGAGTCCCTATCAAGTAGGACTTTGACTTCGAATCCTTCCATCGTGTTCTTCTTTGGTGAACCTTCGTTGGCAATGTTTGCTTGATCCCTATCTCTTCTTTTATTCCTTGGATTCATAGGATAATTACTTCTATAATGACCCATCTTGTGACAGTTATAGCATTCAATTTTGGATAGGTCTCTCTTCTTCCTTGGCCCATTGGAATTCTTCAAGGTTCCTTTATTTTTTCAACTGTTGATCCAAAGAAGGATGTCAATTTAGATAAGGCCTCATACATCTCTTGAGTGGAATCTATGTTGGAAATATATGGGATGAGGTTATCATTTATTCCATCTACCATTAGGCTCATAGCCAATATCTTTATTTCTCTAAACTTTGCTTTCTCTTCTTAACCTGATTCATTTGTAGGATTCTTCACTTTTCCTTTGACTAAATCCAAGACTTTATCCTTTTCGAGGATGAGATCTACCCTCTTCTTCCATGTCGTGTAATTTGATGCTCCTTCAAATTTATCTCTCCTTTTATTGAGTTAGACATGGCTCTTGAAGATACTAAGCTTCTCTTCTTATATGATCCCCTTTGATGACACTTATTCAACTTCTTGAGATTTCCTTATTCTCCTTTCAATAGATCTTCAGGCTGCCTTTTTTTCTTCTTCTTCACCTTAGCTCTGATACTTGTGATTATCTTATAGATTCTTATTGACTTTCTTGTGTTGTTCTTTTATCTTAGTTCATCAAGCAATTATCAAACCATAGCACGAAGATCAAAGACACAAGATGTAGGCGAACAACTAGGGCAAAACCCCAATCTAGGGGAAAACCCAGTCAATAACTCTTCCTTCAATAGTTTCACAAGATAGTCCAAGACTCCTTGACCTAGACACAGACTTCCTCCAATCACCAAGACAGCCCTTTCCTTCTTCTACAAATGATAACCTTCCAGCACTATCTTCGACCTAGAATAGTAGCAGCAGTAGTAACACTTCGATGCAGCAAGAACTTCGACCTAGTAGCAGCAGCAACTTCGACCAAACAGCAACTGGCAACAACAACTGAACTTCGACCCAGTTGCTGTGAAAATTTCAATCCTGAAAATACTTCTACAGTAATAGATTTATTTCTCCTACTTAATATTTCCAACAAGTTATTTAAAGAATTCTTCCAGTAAATTTCGAAATAAATACTACTACAGCGTTCACTCAAGTATATGCATAAAATAAAATAGTAAGAAGAATCAATCACATATACACACTTTTTTTGGATAATTGTCCCCTGAAAAACCCAATGTGGGAAAATCGGTGCAGCAGATGAGGGTTTATATATTATTCTTCATCAATGAAATTCTTTACAAGGAAAAGACTAGCAGACTTCAGTAGAAAACACCTGAGATAAATTCTCACGAACCCTCTGGAGAATTTATGACACTCAGAAGACTCATAGCTTCCTTCTGCGTCCCTGTGTGTGTCTCTCTGCGCAGTGCCTGCGTGAGACTATGTCACTTTGCATGGGTTTTCTGCGCTGCCTTCTCAGGCCTTTTGCGTGTGAAAACTTCTGAATGTTACTTATGCAGAAATCTACTGTTAGATTTGGCTATGCTCCTCCTGCTTAATTAAGTTATTAAGCAAAAAATTCAGATTAATATTGAAGCAAAACACATAACAGACTTTCACCAATTCAGATCTAGAAAAAGTACATGCACACAGACAAAGTGACACAAGAATTTTCTGGACAATAGTCCCCGGAAAAACCCAAAGCAGGAAAACCGGACTGCTGGCTGCTGGAGGGTTTTATAATTAAGAGTTTTCTGAATACAGCAAATCTGGGTTCCAGATCTCAAAAACCCGATAGATAAAATATACAGATATGCAGCTCACTTGCTATTCTGAAGCCAAAATATTGACTGATCCACACCCTCAAATGGGATTTACAGGACTCACCTAGATCTTGGCCCTAAAAACCCCAGCGCTGCCCCTAAAGCCCCTGCATCAGCCTCTACAGCATCTGCGTCCCTCTGCGATGGCCTGGAGAGGGCTGCGTAACCCCGGACTGGGCGACACAGACCCTACGTTGCCCTTGAGGGTCTCCTACTGCCTAACGCTGCCCTGGGAGACACTGCGTAGCTGAAGCTACCTCTATGCTACGCAGTTGCTACCCTCTCTGCTGCTGCTTCTCCTGCTTCTCTTTGCTACCTTTGGAAGTTGTTCTCTACCTCTTGCTGATTCTAGGCACTGAGATCATACCATCCCCTTTGCCTAAACTCCCCTCTCTGCACCTGAAATACTTCTGAGAATTCTTAGCAAACCCTGCCCTAGAATCTCAGCTTAGCTTCAGTGCTCTGCCTCTGTGTGTCTGTACAAATGACCCCAAGCCTTTCCTTTATACTTTTCTCGTTGGTAAACCAACGGCGATGATCAAATCTTGAATCAATGGCTAAGATTAAAAGAAAGATTGATCCGTGTGACTTAAGACAATTTCATCACATGTTTAATTTAATTAAATTTAATTATTTAATTTTCCTAAGTTTAGACTTAAGGAATACATTAAAATAATTAATTAATTAAATATCTCCCAAACCAAATGAAATTTCCCAAATCCCTTTCTGGGTCTTGTAGATCATGTGTACTCTAGTCCCTCCGCAAATTTTGGGAGCTAGAGCACATCCGATGCTACCCCCACTACACAAAATCTCAACACTCCCTCTTAGCACGGAGTGTGCTTTAGCAATACATCACACCATGTATCACAAGATTTTGGGCACTAGTTTCTGTGTTGTTGATGCTAGGCCTGATCCCCTTCAACATTGCACCGTTGTTGCCTATGACGCTATCACCGCCACTGCCACATCTATATTGCGGCTCCCTCTCAATCTGTTGCATCCGTGCTTCCACTTGTTGCACTGCATCTTCAATTGCTGAGAGAAACAACTGAATCTCCTGCCCAATCTTTGACAGACAAGTCAGTTGGGCTACAACCTCATCACTGAAGCTCCATTCGCTGTTGATCTGTGTTGTCATCTAGAGAATGATGCACAGCTACAACTCTGCACTGCGTAAGCAGACTCCCTCTGCACTATTGAAGTCACATCAGCCCCTTATGCTGAAATATCTCACGTTGTTGCTGCACTGCAGTGTCCTCCTAAAGCTTCCACGTTGCTGCAGCTCTGCTCTGCGTAAGCAGCTCTACTCTACGTTGCTGAAGTCACATCATCACCTACGTTGTTGCTGCCTCTACGTTACTGTTGCATCTACACTGCGTTGTTCCTTCCAGCCTTCATATTTGCCTTTGCTTCATCCGTGACCTATGCACCCACTGCTCCACTTGCCTCGCTGTTGTCTTAAGGCTCCCGTAGCTCGAATGTGATCCAAGAGATGAGCTACTCAAGGATCCTGCCCTCATTTTGTAGTTCCTTTACAGATCCATGTCACCCCACTTTCGTGGTTCATGAGCGCTCAAGGTTGCATCATCTTCTGACCCATCATCCACCACAGCAACCTTGGAAGAAGAAGCTTCCTTGTCCTTTTTCTTCTGAGGACAATTGCTGGCGAAATGTCCTAGTTTGCCACACTAGAAGCACTTGATCTTTGATAGATCCTTCTTCTTCTTTCCCTGTTGCCTCTTTGATGCCAAGGTTGCATCTTCTTCATCTTCCTTCTTCACCTTACTTGATCCCGTGATGTATTGCTTCTAGGTGATTCTGCGGAGTTCTTCTTGACGCAAGATTGCCCACAAGTTGTCCCAGTCGAGAAGGTCCGCTCTGCCCAAGATACTATGGACAAAGGTTTCCCACTCATCTGTGACTGCATTGAGAGCAGTTCTAACCATCACATCATCCTCCACCTTTGCACCCGTGGCAATCAACTAGTCTCTAATCAACTGTAATTTAAAGAGAAAATGTTCCATTTCTTCCCCCTTGGTCATCATGAATGACCGCATCTAAGTCTCCAGAAGCATCTTCCTCTGGACGGACTTTCCCTTATATAAGGACATTAAGGCCCTCCACATCTCATTAGTTGTTTTCTTCTCAGCTATATGTGGGACATATGGTCCTTAATTCCATCCATTATCAGCTGCTTGGCATGTCCCTCGGCTTCATTATGCTTCCTCAGGAGATCTGCATCGGTCGGCGTGGCCAAGACTTGTTCTACATGGTCTCTTAGATGATATGCCTCTAGGACTATTAGGATTATAGCCTTCCAAACTGCAAATTTGGATAGGCCATCCAATCTATCCTGATCACGCAGTCAATGAGGAGCCATCTGCTCAGAAATTTGTCGGAGCTCCTCTTCTCTCTACAAAAGATCTGGATTTAGGGTCCTTTGTGAAATGGGCACCCTCTGCTCCCTCTCACAACTGATTTCCCTCCTTGGAAATCTGCCAAATTAACAATGATTCAACTCTCTTCAATCCTCTGATCGATCTACAAGTTTCTTTTGGCTAGAAACTCTCTGAGAAGTTGATCTCCTCCCGCTCTTTGTCACTAGTGCTTAGGCTAAAATTGTGAAAACTTCAGAAATTTAACCCCCCCATCACCTTTTGAAGTTCTGCAGCTCTGCTTCAGGCACTTCTGGATCTGACATCTTCAGATCTGCGTCAACTTGGTTGGCTTCGGACAATCCCAGCACTGCCTCTGCGCAGTAAGTGTGTGAGCCTGTTGGGAGACAGCGTAAGACTGCGTCACCCTGCCCTCTGCGTAACTCTGCATTCACTGAAATTGTGTTGCCCTTTTAGATCTGCCCTTTTGTTGTTGTTGTTGCTCTTCCTATTGCTTTCTGTAGCAAGATCCTTCAGTCTTCTGTTGGTGACCCTCCAAAATCTGCAAGCGCTTTAATACCATGTGAAAAATTTTGAATGTTACTTATGCAAAAATCTAATGTTAGATCTGGTTATGCTCCTCCTACTTAATTAAGTTATTAAGCTGAAAATTTAGATTAATATCGAAGCAAAACACATAACAGACTTTCACCAATTCAGATCTAGAAAAAGTACATGCACACATAGACAAAGTGACATAAGGATTTTTTGGACAACAGTCCCCAGAAAAACCCAATGCGGGGAAACCACTATGTTGGCTGTTGGAGGGTTTTATTATTAAGAGTTTTCTAAATATAGCAAATCTGGGTTCCAAATCTGGAAAACCCGACAGAGAAAATACAGATATGTAGCTCCCCTGTTGTTCTGAAGCCAAAATATTGATTGATCCACACCCTCAAAGAGGATTTACAGGACTCAATCAAACCTTAGCCCTAGAAACCCCAGCACTACTCCTGAAGCCCCTACATCAACCTCTGCGTCCCTCTGCGTTGGCCTGGAGAGGGCTGCGTAACCCTAGACTGGGTGGCGCAAACCCTTCGTTGCCCCTAACGGTCTGTGCATAACCCCTGAGGGTCTCCTGCTGCCTAACACTGCCCTGGGAGAGACTGGGCAGCACCTGCGTAGCTGAAGCTGCCTCTGCGTTGCACAGATGTTGCCCTCTCTACTACTGCTGCTCCTGCTTCTCTGTGCTACCTCTGGTTGTTGTTCTCTGCCTCTTGTTGATTCTAGACACTAGGATCAGACCATCCCCTTTGCCTAAACTCCCCTCTCTGCAGTTGAAACACTTCTGAGAATTCTTAGCAAACCTTGCCCTAGAATCTCAGCTTAGCTTCAGTGCTCTACCTCTGTGTGTCTATACAAATGACCCCGAGCCTTTCCTTTATACTTTTCTCGTTGGGAAACCAACGACCATGATCAGATCTTGAATCAATGGCTAAGATTAAAAGAAAGCTTGATCTGTGTGACTTAAGACAATTTCATCACATGTTTAATTAATTAACTTTAATTATTTAATTTTCCTAAGTTTAGACTTAGGAAATACATTAAAATAATTAATTAATTAAATATCTTCCAAACCAGATGAAATTTCAGAAATCCCTTTCTGGGTCTTGTAGATCATGTGTACTCTAGTCCCTCCACAAATTTTGAGAGCTAGAGCACATCCGATGCTACCCCCACTACACAAAATCTCAACACTGTGTCATTCTTTCCTCGACCCTTATCAATGCTGACTCCCTCTGCTTCTTCTGCCCTGCAACTATCCCTCCGAAATCGAATTCTATTCCTTCAGAATCGACTTCCTTCGGGTTACTGAGTGTATGCCCCAACTTGCTTTCCAAATGACCCTCAAGCCTTCTTTTATAATCTTCTCGTTGATGAATCAACGACCCAGATTAGAAGTCTAATCAATGGCCAAGATTAAAACTTGACTTGATCTTCAGTCTCTAGAAGATTCACACTCTGTTTTATTAATACCCGTTAATTATTTAATTTCCCTAAGTTTAGACTTAGGATCTCCATTAAAATAATTAATTATTTAAATAAAACATAAACTGAGTGGTATTTCCACAAACGGTGTCTGAGTTCTTTGGAATACTAATGTCCAAGCATCCTTACAAATTTTGAGGCTTGGAACACTTTCCGATGCTACATAAATCAACAGTTGCAGCACTTCGACCCTGAAGCAGTACTTCGACCCTGACCTTGAAGCAGCACTTCGACCTTGAAGTCGTACTTCGACCCTGACCTTGAAGCAGCACTTCGACCCTGAAGCAGTTTTTCGATCTTGTTGCAATAGCCCAGAAAATCCACACTTGGGAGAGATAGATGCCCTAGAAACTTCGATCCTGCACTTTTCCTTCCTCCACTGCAATTTCATACCTTTCTGCAACTTCTTCTTGGACATCCAACGTGTGTGAGAGTGTGTGCTCCAAATGAATCGAATTGCACTGTATATATACCCTTTTCTGGAGTTTGAATTACCTTCTTGTAGGCCGACTTGAACAAGTAAGCGTCGACTTGGTGTGGAGGTGATAAATTACATATTTTACTCAAAAATAATTCCTTTTACATGATTCAAAAGCCCAAGAAGGGTCTTATTAAATGTACAATGACTCTAATGACCCAATATATATCCTAGAAGTCTTCAATGGGGAATTTGACCTAAAACATGATGACCCAAGCATGAAACCCATGCTTTAATAAGTCACAATAATAATAATAAAGTTTTATTTTTCATTCTTTTCATAAGTACATTTCATAATGACTCAAATGAAAACCAAACCTAGTTACATTCTTCAACACATTGTCCTACTTTTTTAGTCATTTGTTGGACATTCATAAAATTATCTTATTTCATCTATTGATGCTACACATATTCCCTTATAGTTAGATTCATTCTGTTTCTCCCACTGAAACGAATAATATTCTCCACACTTGCACTTTTTCACATTTTCTATTAATCACATATGAATTATGATTTCTCTAATTTATACAACTAAGTAATATTGAGAGAGATGATTTCTCTAATTTCTGCAACTAGGTAATATATAGAGTGAGGGGGAGAGAGAGAGACCAAGTTCATAATAGAAATCGCCAATTCCTAACAGTTCAGCCCAAAATCCCTTGTTTGACGCAAGTGGATCCACTCCAACTTTGGCGCACATCTCATGAAATTGTGACCTGAATGCAGGATTCTTCTTTATATCATTCTGCAATCACCAATAGAAGCACCACATTTCCATTTGTTGTTATTTCTTACAGACTGCAATGTCAAGGCAAATAGTTCAACCATGCCAAGCTGAGAAAATAGATATATTCTACCATAGCTGCAAGGTAATCATCAAAGAAGGTAAAACAAGTAAAAGACATATTTAGAACAATTCTTTGGTACACATCACACCTTTGGCCAAGTAAACAATTCCTAAAATCTGATGATAGAGTTGTCTTCCAACGCTATAATGGGCTTTTGGAAACAAATGAGTAATTATTTTGAAACAACTCTCACAAAAGGTAAAGGCAAACAAAGGTAGTCATTATAATGTCTCAACTCGCCATCCATAGACAAATTTGGAGTTAGATTCCATAATACTAAATAACTACTGCTAATTAAAACTATTTGCACACCTTGTGTTTGCGAGCAAATTCTTCGAGCTGTGCCCTAAAAGTTGCAAGTTGCTCCTTCATAAGGTCTTTTCGTATGGTAGCTACATTCTCCCCAAGCTCCCTATACTTATCCTATGAATGAGAAGATTTTGAAAGGTGAGTAATTTCATAATATTATGAAAGAAAGTCCACACAGAATAATCATTAAAACAGAAGTAAATCCATTTTCTTAAGCCCAGAAAATTATTGGCTATGATACATTCACAGAGCCCACTTCCGGAATAAGAATACAACTTCAAAAGATGTGTATGAAGCAAGTCAAAACATGAAAGACGTACACGAGCTGCAGCAGCATTTTGAAGACCCGATATTCCCGCTCGGCGCCTCATATTTGGCTTGTTATTCTACAATTCGATACAGAGTTAATCAATTTGGGTGTCTTAAAGTGACACACGTCAAAAAATTAGAAGCATACAAATGATTTGTTAGGCCAGTGTATCATGTGTGATGCAAAAAAATGCATACTTATAAAGTAACTCCCCAACATCAATTCCCTAACAGTTTACCTACTAAACCTTCTAATAGGGAGACATCAAAACAGAAAACAGTTAACAAATTAATACTGGAAGTTTTCACCCCTTAAATCTAAATAATCCTACCTTGGAGTTGTTTTAAAAATGTAATGTCCATTCCTAGTTGGGCACTCTACTGTGCCAAATTAGTAATATTACGTGATTAACAATCTTAGCGTAATGCTTCATTTTTGTACCCCTCCTTTGCACATGGTCCAATGATTAAATATCATATAAAGATTTTTGCCTATACTCAGTTATGTAGACTTCATAAATAGCACCTTATAGGAAGTTGCATGACATTGTTGAGCTCCTAATGAGAACATCAGGCCAAGGCCCCACTAGATAGATAAGATAAAATAATTATATTCATGTCCATGGAATAACCACAATAGCCAGGTCAATGGGACTGAAAAGTACATCCAGTGTCAATACATAGTGAGAAAATAGCTCCTAAAGCGAAAAGAACAATCTCCTGCAAAATATAATTGGCTTAGGCTATTTTTTGCCTACGTTGGACAAAAAGACATGATGCAAGCTTGATGTAATCACAAAAGAAAAATATAAAAGAACATAAGAATGGCTGCCCTGGGAAAGAGGGGGAGCCATAAGGAAAGGGAAGAATCAAGTTAGGACATGTGGCATAAAGCTAGCTCATTTCCCATGATTAGTAAACGTGGCATCTATAAAAAGCCAAAAAGAAGAATGTTGGGCAACTCGCTCTCCCAAAGCACACATTGTTCCTACCTTATTCCATCCATGAATATATCTTTTATAGATTATGCAAGGTGTTTTTCATCTATTTTTCTTCCTTAGCTATGCAGCTATATCTTTGTTTGTTTTGAAATTTCATGGCCTTAGTTGTTGGAGCCTGTTAGCCACCAAAAAGTGGGTAACCCATTGGAGAAAGTTTTATCCTCGTTGAATAGCCAGCCAGCCAGCAGCCCTATATGATCAACACATAACATGATACTAGGATCCATCCCAAAGCACACATTGCTCCTACCTTATTCCATCCATGAATATATCTTTTATAGATTATGCAACGTGTCTTTCATCTATTTTTCTTCCTTAGCTATGCAGCTATATCTTTGTTGGTTTTGAAATTTCATGGCCTTAGTTGTTGGTGCCTATTACCCACCAAAAAGTGGATGACCCATAGGAGAAAGTTTTATCCTCATTGAATATCCAGCCAGCCAGCAGCCCTATATGATCAACAAATAACATGATACTAGGATCCATCCCAAAGCACACATTGCTCCTACCTTATTCCATCCATGAATATATCTTTTATAGATTATGCATGGTGCTTTTCGTCTATTTTTCTTCCTTAGCTATGCAGCTATATCTTTGTTGGTTTTGAAATTTCATGGCCTTCGTTGTTGGTACCTGTTACCCACCAAAAAGTGGGTAACCCATAGGAGAGTTTTATCCTCATTGAATAGCCAGCCAGCCAGCAGCCCTATATGATCAACACATAACACGATACTAGGATCCTCCACTTCTTGGTCCAGTCAGATTCCTCTCTCCCATCCAGCATCCCTTCTTGAAGGAAGGTGGAGCATCCATTGGTAGGCACTTTAATCATTTTGCAATCATGTGCTTTCACTTAATGTTATAACTTATGGCCATACTAATATGGATCAAGGGGCTGTTGAAATATGTAACTAGGTACGGTCTTCATAATGACATGTAATCAAGATTTTATGTATTTGATGTAAAGAGAAAAATAAAATTATTATTGTCATTCTTGAGGCATGGGTTTCGTGCTCAAGGTTATTTGATTTATAGGTCAAGCACCCATTGAGTGCTTCTAGGGCTTGTCTTTGAGTCAACAAGTCATAAGAGTCATTGTCATGTATGGAAGACCCTTTTGGGCATGTTACATATTGTAACGAAAATTTCATTTGAGTCAAAGACCTCGTCACCATGCTACAACAAGTCGGCCTTCAAAAGGATGACAAGTCAGCCTACCAAGTGGAAAAAGTTGGCCTTCAAAAGGATGACAAGTCAGCCTACCAAGTGGAACAAGTCGGCCTGTTAGGGCACTCAAAGAAGCCTATAAATAGAAGCACTTGGCATCATTCAAAGGACATTCATTCAGCTTAGGAAGTTCGATTATAACACAAAAGACAAGGAATAGCCAGCAAGGAAGGAGGAGGAGCAAAGGATTAAAATGGACTGTCTTTGTGCTGAAATCTCTCACACATGTGAGTAAATTAGGGCATCCATCTACTGCAAGTAGACTGAATTACAAAGCCATCAATAAGTCTCGTTTTTTGTGCCAAGAAGACTCATCTAAGAAGCCGAATTATCAAGAAAGGAAGTACTTCCCAAGCGAAGGAAAGGAGAGATCAAACTGCCACAAATTTGTCATATGTGCCAAGTGCAGTAATTGCAATAGGCTGAAAGTTGCAGGTAAGAGAGGCCGAAGGAGAAGTTTTACTTGCTTTTGGACAGGTCTTTGTCAAGGGTCATAGGTCTTGGAATTCGTCATTTGAAGTTCTATAAGAAGAAAAGATTTTTTGTGGGTTTTCCTCTCAAGAGGAGAGGTTTTGGCCCTAGCTGATAGCCTATATCTTGTGTCCTCTTGTCTCATTGTTCTTTATTGTTTGGTAGTTGTTTGATGATAAAAATGTTAGTTTTTGTAGCATCAGAGGTGTTCTAGTCTCGAAACTTTGTGGAGAAGATAAAACACATGAGATCTCCATAACCCATAAATCGTTTCTGGAAATTCCACCTAGAAGTGTCTCAATTAGATTATTAGCCTATTTTTTTATGTTTCTTAAGTCTAAACTTAGGAAATTTGGTTAATTAATCAGAATTAATTGAGATAATGTGTGAATCATCTAGAAACTCACACAGATCGAGTCCGATATGATCTTGGCCCTTGATTAAGTTTTAATCTTAGCAGTTGGAGGTCCAACAAAATATTAAAATAAGTCAATGAGTAGATGAAGAATACACTTGAGACACTTGTGAGAACCACAAAGAGTTCGATTTCCTTGGAGAGTTTGATTTTCTAGAGGCAGTAGACGGAAGAGTTTGAGCTTCAGAAGAAAGCACTGATAGAGAGAGGCAGGGACAGTGAAGCCGAAGGAAGATGTGCAGAGGCAATGCAAAGGCTTCATTAAGATGTTTGATTTGCTAGGGAAGGAAGACGTTTTCAGTTCCAGAGCTTGGGCAGAGGTTCCAGAGGGTCAGAGATGCATTTTCGCAGTCAGTAGCAGGCAAGACATTTTGATCTTTAGTTGTTCCAAGCTGAGCGTGTAGCAGGCTGCACCAGGGTGACATAGAAGTGTTGAAAAGTGTAACTAAGATCGGTCTTCATATTGACTATGTAATTATGGATTTATGTAAAGTAGAAGACAAAGATAATAAAATGTATTTTGTACTTGCTTCATGGGTTTCATGAACAAGAGTTTATTATAGGTTAATAGACTTCTTCTTGATGTCTATCTAGGGTTTTGTCTTCTAGGGATAAATGTAATTAAGTGTCATATATATATGAAGGATCTAGTCTCATGAAATGATCCAAGACCTTGTCCTAGAAGCCATGGAAGAATGGCTCCTATCAGCCCTCACTCAAACGTTGGAAGACAAGCTTAAAAGATATGTTAAAGTCGGTCTTCATCAGTTGGACTAGTCGGCCTACATGCTAACTGACAGGTCGGCCTAAAAGACAATGCAATTGTCTATATATATATATATATATATATATATATATATATATATATATATATATATATATATATACCTTTGTTCTGCAGTCAGTTGAGGAGATAGTTTTCGGTCATATCTGAAGTGCAGTGCGGATTATAGATAGAGCTTCAGTGCAGATTTTCTGAATGTGTTTCAGTGTGGATGCATGAAGGGTTTCAGGACTAATCAATATATATATATATATTCGTGTCACATTTGAGTGTCAGAAGGTCTTGCAGCCTACTAAAGTTTAAGTGCGGATCATCCTGAAGCAGCCACAGTCTTGAAGTGCAGATCTATCCAAGTATAGTTTGTAGACTAATCTAAAGTGAAGCTGTTGGGACAATGGTCTGCAAAGAGAAGAAGCAATCGGAAAGTGGAAGAAATAAGGAAAGTAAATCTGAGATTTACTTTCCTAACTTCAGCTTTTATATATCTCAAGCAACTGAAGTATCAATTGTATACAAAGGAAGCGTTGGTGCAAAACAATGCAAGTTGGTGAAGGAAGAAAGGATTAGCATTGAAGGACATCAAAGAAGTAAGGATAAGGTCTTGGTTGCATATATAGGTCAAGGGTCTAATTCTGGGTCATGGTACTTGTCATTTGAAGATCTATAAGAAGAATTTCTCGTCGGTTTTCCTCTCCAAGAGGAAGAGGTTTTGCCCTGGCTCTAGGAGCCTAATTTGTGTGTCTTGTTTATTTTGATAATTGACTTGATGAAAGATTAAATAAGCTAAAGAAGGGAAGACATAAGTAATCCAAGAAAGCTCACAAGTAATTATCAAGAAGAGAATTTGAATTAATCTTTAGCCCTCCAAATTCTCAATAAGAAGTTGCGCAGAGCTAGGTGAACAGCTTGATTTTCAGTGGTAGTCGTGTGTCAGGATTGCTCAGAGTGAGGATAATTTCCCTCAAGATATTTTTGCCAGTATTTTCTTTGCTGGATAGCTGGTATTCGGCATCCAGATTGTACTTAAATAAATTCACTATTGCTTAATAATAAAAACCCTCAGCTACTGCACCGGTTTTCCCAAGTTGGGTTTTTCCAGGAATAGTTGTCCCAAAATAATTGTCATATTTTTATGTGTGTGTGCTAGCATTTCTCTGTTTCCAATGCTATTTTCTTCCACAGTTTTATTTGTGAAGGTTGCAGTGTGATTAATTTTTTATTTGTCGTAGCAAATAAATTGTTAAATTAATTAACAAATAGAAGAATTAATTACAATTGCTGCAATAGGATTTTAGTATTGAAATTTTCACATGGTATCAGAGCGTGAATGATCAGCCGGGAAGCTTAGAAGCGGAAGAAGGAAAATTTTCTTGTTCAAAGGGAGCAACAGGCCAAAATTTTCTAGTGTTGCGCAGTACCTAGCCAAGCAGTACAAATTGTTGGGCAAGGGTTCAATTTTCAGTTGCAGGGTTGCAGAAAATTCAATTTGCCCAGAATAGTGATTCCAATAGGCAGAGGGAGCAGCGGCAACTCAGATTTTCATTGAGCATATTCCTTGGTTGGTCACAAAGGGTTATGCAACAGTTTGCAGTAGCAAAATCAGTGTCGAGTGGAAGAGAAAAGCACACAGTAGAGGGAAAATTTCTCTCAGGGGTTCTCAAGCTTTAAAGATCTAATTTTTCAATTACAGATTGGCAGTAGCTGTTGCAGAGTTCCTCACTCCAGAAGGGAGTGCAAGTAGCATATCTAGCAGCCAAGCAGAGGGAAAGAGGGAGTTTTCAACCAGATCAAGATAGATTAGACGATGCCTCCAACTATGTCATTTGGAAGGCCAAAATATCATTTCTCCTTAATGAGCATGATCTGAAGACCTATGCAGAAAATGTGGTAGCAGTACCCCGGGATGCGGATCAGCAAAAGCAGTGCAAGAAGGAAATGGCGAAGGCGAAGCAGATGATCTTGGATGGAGTCTCAGATCATATAGTCTCACATGTAGCTAGCAAGAATACGACCAAGGAGAAGTGGGATGCTCTCTCCATGCTATATCAGAGTTTTTCTGAGCAGTGAAAGATGTTTCTCCATGAGAAGCTGAGGAGCATCAGGATGCAGAAGGGTGAGGGCATAGATCACTTCCTCACTAGGATTCAGGAGGTTTGAGATCAGCTATCAGCTGTTGGGGAAGCGCCCCAACCCATAGAGCTTGTATTGTTCGCACTATACAGTGTCTCGAAGGATTGGCAAGTGTTTGTCCAAAGCATATTGGGCAGACAAACTTTGTCTGGATGGGATAAGATGTGGGCTGATCTATAGCATAAGGAGTTGAGATGACCTCTTGTAAAGAGCACCATTAGCGAAGACAGTAGCAAGGGTGTGAAAAGTGAGAAGGAAGAGGAGAATGTGGCCCTAGCATCAAAGGGTCCTAGTCAGAGGTAGGGGGAAAAGAAGAAGAAGAAGGACATATCAAAGGTAAAGTGCTTCAGATGTGGTGAGCTTGGCCACCACAGTACGCAGTGTCCTCTCAGGAAGAAGGACAAGCAGGAGAATCAAGACAAGGTGACGGCGTCCGTTGAGATAGACAAGTTGTCCTCCGGGTTAGAGGAAGAGTTTGCGATGTTTGCAGCCATACCTCCGGGAGAGAGATGGGGCGATAAAACTGATTCCATCGAGGTGTCTTCCTCGTCGATCATTACCTTGCCATGGGGGCCTACAATATTCAATAGCAGGATGGATTAGTGTAAGTATTGCAGTCAGATTCCAGAGGCCAGTTGCAGACTAGTAGCAATCAAGAGCTGAGGAGCGCAGTGCAAAGTTGGCAGCAGTGCAGAGTGGCACAATGCAGAGTCAACAACAACACAGATACCTTGGTGGACAATGGAGTGGTTGGTAGCAATCACATACTCAGGAGACAGATGCAAACACAGATGATTCAGTACTTTGGATGCTTCTCAATTGCAGTCGTTGCAGTTGCAGCAACCACAGATGAGAGGGAGTTGCAGTGCGGATGCAGAGTTTGCAGCATTATAGCAATGTCAATAGCAACACAGATGCAACATCATAGATGCGTAGTGGTTGGTAGGCAGTGGCCAGACATCACCAGTGTGACAGAGGGTGATACAGAGTCAGGGTGTTGTAGCGGCAGTGATGCAACACTAGAACACCTTCCTTGCTAAGAGGGAGTGTTAGTTTTTGTAGCATCAGAGGTGTTCTAGTCTCGAAACTTTTAGGAGAGGTTAAAACACATGAGATCTCCATAACCCATAAATCGTTTCTAGAAATTTCACCTACAAGTGTCTCAATTAGATTATTATCCTATTTTTTTAATGCTTCCTAAGTATAAACTTAGGAAATCTGGTTAATTAATCAAAATTAATTGAGATAAGGTGTGAATCATCTAGAAACTCACACGGATCGACTTTGATATGGTCTTAGCCCTTGATTAAGATTTAATCTTGGCCTTTGAAGATCATGGATGTTTTGCATGTTCTGAGGATGACGAAGAACTTAATTTCAGTGTCTATTATGGAGGAGAAGGGATTTGACATCACTTTCTCAGGAGGGTAGGTATTGATGCATCCCAAGGGAGCTTCCATCACTTCGTCCAAAGTGATTGGAGTCCGCTCTGGGAAACTATACAGGTTCAGTTTTCAATAGGCAGGAGCATTGGTGAGTACCACATCTGGTAGCACTCACACTAGTACCACCAGCAGTAGAGACTTGTGCGAGTTATGGCACTAGAGGATGGCGCATATGCATCATGGAGCTTTGAGAGTTCTAAGGGAGGCATGATAATTAGAGTTGCATTAAACTCACAGAGAATCCAGTGCTTCATGATAGGTCAAAACACATTGACATTAGATATCATTTCATCAGGGACTATGTTCAGAAGGGGGCCGTGAAGTTGGAGTATATATCGACATATGAGCAGGTGGTCGGTGTTCTCACGAAGTCCTTGCCAAGAGGCAAGCATGTCCATTTGAAGGACAAGATGGGTGTGGTGAGAAACACTTTCCTCGATAAGAGGGAGTGTTGATTTTTAATGTACCTTGGACAAGTGGTTTCCCATGGGTTAGTTTCTACCTAGGGAAAAATGTCCAAAATAATTATTTTAATAAGTGTGACTTTATAAAGTGAAAGTGACTTTATAAGTGGTAAAGTCAATGTTAAATTATAAAGTGAAAAATGACTTTAGACATAAAATACAATGTGGGTACTTTATTTAATGGGTGAGTTAAAAAATAGAAAGTGAGAATTAAATGCACATTTATTCTCATCCCTTGATCTAAATGAATCTCAGCCATTAGATCTTAGGGTTTCCCAAAAATCATTTAGGGAACCAAAAGTGGGAAAAGAAAAGAGAGACTACATTCATTCATTCTTCATAAGCAGATTGGAGAAAGGAGGTTGAGGGTTGGAGAAAAGTTTTGAAGGAGAAATTTGTTGCAGCAAGTTGAAGGAGTGATTTATGGGCAAAGCTAGGCACGGAAATCAAGGCATAGAAGATAACAGAAGGTACAGTATGAATAACATTTAATGCTATGAGTTACACGTAGTTCGAGAGAAACTTTAGAAAAAACAAAAAGAAAATAAGTCTGTAAAGTACATATTTTCAGCTTCAAGTGGGCACGAAAATCGAGGCAAAGTGGGTACGGAATTCAAGGAGTTCTGCGCTGAAGAGATAAGTTGTATTTTGTTGTTTTGTTTTGTCTGCAAATGTATGTTTCCTGAACTTGAAAGATAAATAAAGTTGAAGAGCTCTCTAATAGGTTTTCCCCGGAGAAGATTGAAGGGGTTTTGCCTAGGTCTAAGTTGACCAAAAATCTGTGTATTTTTATGTGTTGCTGGTTTGTTTAATGTCCATATTTATTTTCAGCGTGTGTTGACAGTCCCGTGTGTTTTAATCTGAAAATTTCATTTCCAGAATTCAATATGTTGAATGTATGTTTATGGGAAAGGGCATTTAACTGAATGGGAGTGATAAGGTGAAATTAAAACCGGGTTGGGATTGCTGGAAACTTTTTAATCATCAAATTTCAACATGATAGTAGCTCGTGGCATCTCCATTGAAAGTATATGTAGAAGTATATATGGTTGGAGGAAAATCATCTAGCACATGTAACGGGAGGAGGGTTTCCTTCTCATCTTTACCAAGGTCCTTTTCAAGGTTACTCCTTTCATTGCATAGCTTTTCAACCGAGGCATCTCTGAGAGACTCCCATTCTTCATGAGGGATGCCACCCCATATTTTTGGAAAAATATCTTCAAAATTGTCATAACCAGTGGCAATCTCATGAGGGAGGTTGTCATAGGTACCAATCTCTAACTTCACCTTCAAGAGACAAGGCCAATAATCTCATAATTGTATCTTCATTGTTAATCCTTACTGGGGCTAAGACCCAAAAGAAGTTGCCCGGATGTTCATTGGGATCTTGGTTAGAACTCCCTTTGAATTTAGGCATCCAACCTTTGATCCATGCTTTGACTTTAGGGCGTTCTAGCACTTCTTCAGTAAGTAAGGTCATTAAAAGGAGAAGGCGGAAAACCTTGCTCTTAGAGATAGTCCATTTCTTATGATTTTCACACATTAGAATTGAAAATGGAGACGCCAGGGTGAATGTGGTGCCTTGATAAATGCTTACTTCACCCTACAAGTATTAACTTTGAAGTTCAATGAAGAACCAGGGCTTCGTTCTTCTAATGGAGTCGCCAATAATAATATGTCGATATGTCGTATGGAGAACAAGACACACGCTTCTTCCCTGGCAACGACGCCAGAAATGTTACCACTCAAACTAGCAGGGGACTTAAAAGGGTTCCTAATAGGGAAGACTCCCTGCTCTTTACGGACTTTCACCGATGGGAAAAGTCTTGATAGTATAGGAATCACTTGTAAAGTGTATATCAATGGATATGTGATGAGTGACCCTGAAAACCCTTTCCCTATGGTGGATTGAAGAATGGAGTTTGCTTGCTTTTCAAGCAAGGGGCTTGGTCCACTAAGGGTAAGGGATGAGGATTGGAGGGTTGAGATGGAAGGAATAGGCTTATAGACGAGGTTCTCAATCCCTAAAATCCTTGGGGAACTTGGATTCCTAGATGATCCTTGATAAATAGTCTTCAATGAGAAATGGGACCACAAAGGGCCAAGTGGACCCGATCCAGGTTCGGGAATGGAATATAACAACCAACGGTGTTCCTATCCTGGACAAGGTGAGGGGAAAGGACCAGAAAATAATATTCATTTCAAAAGGTTAAATTGATCCTATTGAGGTCTACCCTTGGGGATGCCTAGGCAGATTTCGATCCTAGAGCTAGGGCTCAAGATTCCCGGAGATCCCACCGTCGGAATTGCTTGAAATTTTGTGGAGAGGGAAGGGACCCACCAGCACGGTGCCTCCTATGAGATCGAAATTTTCCCTGGCTCAATTCCCAAGAAATTGATGCCCTGGGTGAGCTTTGAGGGCTAGACTTTGGAAAAAGTGAAAAAGGGGCAAAATTATGGATAAAATGATGACCCTTCTATGGATCAGTGCCTTAGTTCAATTGGGGAGATGGAGTCAAGGATGATTAATGAGTAAAAACTTGGTTTCTTGGTCAAGGAGGCTTGAAAAATCAACTTTGTCCAATATTGGTGTAGAGAAAAGAATAAGAGCCTTTCAAGCATTTATACTTCAAGTAAAGAGTGCAAGCTTGTCGAGAAAATATATCTCTAGGACATTTCATTCATTTGACATTGGCCCATACATTAAAATTTGCTTAAACATGCTCAATCCACATTATATTCATGCAACAAAAGAATAAGAGCCTTTCAAGCATTTATACTTCAAGCAAAGAGTGCAAGTTTGTCGAGAAAATATATCTCTAGGACATTTCATTCATTTGACATTGGCCCGTACATTAAAATTTGCTAAAACATGCTCAATTCCACATTATATTCATGCAACAACTAACCCTAGTTATAGCATAAATCATTAGTATGCAACAACAAGAATAATAACTTCAAAAATCACTTACAATGCCATAGAGTATATCCAACCAGCAACTCGTTTGCAATAATAAAGCTCTAAGACAAGAGAAATAGCCCAAATCCATACATCAAAATTCATCCATCTCCAAAAAAAATCCTCCAAGGAAAAAGTACGAAATTCTCTATGAGAGAGATATCCAATCTAAAGTGTGATGATGAAAATGAATGGAGATAACACCAATATATAGGCTCCTAAGGAGCTTGAATTAGCCTAAAGGTCCCTAATAGCTCTAATAATAAAATAATGTCAAAATAACACCCCTATTGGTGACAAGCCCACCAATTTAGCTCATAGGTGTAAAAATAAGCCACACAAGGGCCAAATAATGATGTATACATGTCGTAGGGCGCTCCAAGAGGCCTAGTAACATCCTGAAGTGCCAGAATGAGGAATAAATCCCTCGAAATATGATGGACAAGGGGGTGGCCCCTTGTTCTCCAAGTAGTAGACCTGTGGTGCTCCCAGTGGGCGTGGGGGCACATAAATCATCCCATGGGTCTCCAAATGGATCGGAGATGCTTGTAGATGCTCTGTGAAGGCTCAAATGTTGGAATAAATATCATCGGGTCCTCGTGCAAGCCCTGGGGCCCCCTCCAAGTGTGTGGTGCACTTGTGGGGTTGTTTGGGTATGATGCATCTTCCTTGTCCAAGAGTGGATCTCTAGTAATCTTCGAACATCTGAAGGGGTCCATGAAGTGTTGTCTGCTGCTGTGGAGGCCCATACCTCTCGATACACGCCCTATGTGTGCCAATGTAGCCCTCAGGGTCAGGATCCAGTATAGGAAGACCAGACCTAAACAGAAACCACTTGTAATCCTGCATAAGATCCAATGTATCCCTTAGGCTTCCAATACAACCAGTCATTAGAATAATCGTGTAATAGAGTTTACAAACCATGGATGACCAAGTGGGAAATTCATAATGGCATGCCCTTTCGTAGTGGGCTTTGGCATGTGCTAGTGTCTCCAGGCTCCAAAGGGGGTTAATCAAGTACCTTATTAGGTGGTTTTAGCCCTTAAAGGGGATGGTATATCCAAGGTGCATCCCTCTAATGGGGGTGGCAAGTGATAAATAAGTGGAATGGAGTAGAGAGTGAGAGGGGAAATCCTGGGCCACATATTGGGGCATAGGGGTAGCCAGATAAAGGGAAGCCCATACCTGGGTATATAATGTGTAGGAGGGAGCAATTGTGATACATGAGGTGCCCCGACCTTGATTTTTCCACCCTTCTTTATATGCCTTTTGCCTTTTATGAATTTTTTTTAATTCACTGCTCGAGGCTCCAAGGAATAAGAGCATGATGTGTAAGATATAGCAGTGACTACCCCTTTTAAGGTAGGACGGTTCATTTCCCTCCAAGGGGTTGGGACAATCATGGGTTCCTGTATGACAGAGGAGGCCCATCTAAGGCCAATGGAACCAGGGTGATGGCCATGGGTAAGGGGAAGAGCTCATGCATTGGCTTTTGCCCATGTGCTAATTATTTTTTTCCTGGCCATCTTTTGCATTTTGTGGTACAATTTCCTGTTAAGTGTGGCCAATTATGCTTTTTCTTTTTCTTTTAGCTGCTTCAACCTTCGAGGCATCATTCCAAGCTTGACCTTAGGTGGGCATAAGGGGATAGCGAGGTTGGTCATATGTGGACCCATGGGGGCTATGTGGAATCAGGTGGGAGAAATGATGAATGGAAGTATAATGAGTGGAAGGGGAGTAATACATGCAGATAAAGGAGCAGGACCGTGCACCCAAATTCAAGGTTTCCCAAGTAGTACCACCCTAGAACCAAATGGTCAATAAAGGAGATCCCACAAGACTAAGATGCAAGGGTAACACCCAAAAGAGATCAAGGGGACAGGAGCATAGACTAAGCCCACTCTTTCCGCCAAATCCCCTCATCAATCCATGCCCACAGGTATCCATGATAAGTAAATCCAATACTCAATTTACCAAATGACAAGACATACCTTTAGATTCGGGAGACCCAATTTCAAACATACGATTGATACAAATGGGTGGGGAAGCACATGGTTGGCACAGGTGGCAGAGAAATGGCACAACGAGCTAGTAGGAGGCTGCAAGGCGCTGTTGGCTGTCGGCTAAGGTCTATCATGGAGAAAAATTTCTCCTGGGGATACCACCCACGAAGTGGTGGGTAACAAGGAGGAAACACGATTGCGAGCTCAAGGCCTTGATTTTGAAAAGGGACCTTTATTTGAGAATTTAATATCCCATTACATTCCAGCTTGGATCACATAGATGCAATAATGAATTTTGTCCCTAATGGCAGGTTGTTTTCACTAGAATTTATGTTGTGATTGTCCAGTGGTTCAACAACCCATGTCTGGGGCACCTTTCCACTAGTACCCAGGCCAGTAGAGAAGTATATTGACACTAACAAGTGAAGCATTGAGAACCTCGGGCCTTGTTACCGCTCAAACTAGCAGGGGTCCTAGGAAGCAATCCTAAAGAGCAACTACTAGGTCAAGTAGCAACAATGGAGCAATAGTCCACTGTCACCTCAGCTAAAGCTCCCTGCTCTTTAGGGACTTTCATTGATGGAAGGAATCTCGGTATTAGGGAAATCATTTAGAATAATGTATCAATGATGTTGAGGCAATGATTTCAAGAGCCTATTCAAAGGTGAGGCAATGATTTCAAGAGCCTATTCAAAGGAGAGACTCTAATGATAGGGCTAGCTTGCTTTAGAAGCAAGATGAATGGCTCTCCAATAAGGGCTAGAGGGAGACCTAGACCTAGGGTTGAGGAGTATTTCTCGATATGAAGTTCCCTAGACCTAAAAATCCTAGGAGAATAGGGTTCCCTAAGTAATCCTTATGGAATTGGAGTGACAAGGTTACGAGACCACAAAGAAACCCTAGCGGACCCAAACGAGGTCAAGAGTTTGGGGTGAAACTTCAAACAAAGGGTCTTGACCAAGTGAGGGAGAAGAAAAGGATCAAAGGGATTGGATTTGACTTAAGACTTTGATGCAATGATCCTTAATAGAGCCACTAACCAATGGAAAACTAGGGAGAATGGTTCTCAAGCTAGGCCTTGGCAAAACTTGAGATTCCACCGTCATAATGGCTTCAAAATTAGAGGACCTTTCAAGCACACACCAACGCAGCTCTAAACCAAATTTCATCAAGTTTGGATGGCTACAATTGATTTCATGTGATGCCCTAAGAGACACTAGGATTAGGGCATAGAAAAAGAGGATGGAGGTGAAAGATTTTCATTTAGGTGATCATCAAGGATTAGACTAGTGCCCACTCTATTGGGAGAATGGAGTCAATGAGATTTTAACGTTTAGAGTTTCTTTTACCCAATCAAGGAGTTCCTTAGCAACTTCACATAGCCCTAAAGGCAACAACTAGGTTGCTAGGAAAATTAATACTTCTTATTTCTGCAATTTTATGACTTATCAAGGCAATAATAAACCCCTAGGAACATTCATTCACCATACTAGACATGTAGCATATGCAAAATCCTCACAAAATTAACTTCGCACATCAATTAGGGCAGAAACTTAAATTCCATGAGCAAAAATCCCATACATTATACATGTGACATAAAATAGATAAACATATCATGAAGAAGCACTTACAAATATAGCAAATATATCCAATCATCAAAGACACAAAAATCGAAACTTCAAGACCAAGAAAAGATTTCCAAATGTCAAAATGCATTAATGCTTGTCTAAATTACCCTCCAATAGCTATAGCGAAATTCCAAAAGAAAAATAGATCCAAATCCAAGTGATGATGAGTTGCAAATAAGGCCTCACTTGTATTTATATGAGCCTATAATAGTTCAATGGGTCTAATTAGCCTAACAAACCGCTAAAAGTGTCTCTAATTTGTAAAATTGGTGACGAGCCAACCAAATAGCTCCATAACATGAAAAATAAGCCTTTCAAGAGGTCCAAAATAATAATACAATAGGTCAAAGAGCCCTTGAAGAGGCCTAGTGGAGTCGAATATGTGCCAAATGAATGGATGGGCCCCAAAAATAGTGATAAATGGGGTGGCCCCTTGATATCCAAGCAAATGACCTGTGGTGCCTCCAAGTGGTTGTGGGGGGCACAAAAACATCCTCATGGGTCTCCAAATAGATCGAACAAGCCTGTATCCCATCTATACGGGCTAGAAGAATGATGCAAGCCCTCCCTTTGTCCCCCATGGTGAGAAACATCCTCATCTGAGCCCTAGATCAGCTGCCAAGTGTGTGGTGCAAGAGTGTAGCCGGCTGGGAAAGGTGGTCCAGGTGCATCATCATCGTCAAATAAATGGAACACGAGCAAGCGACTGAAGAATCCCATGAAGTAGCAATCTGCACTTTGCTATGTTGGAGGCCCATGGCTCTCAACGCTCACCCTACAAATGCCAATATGAACCTATGGAGGGCTTGGACCCCATATAGGGAGACCAAACCCAAGATGAATACCCACTTGCAATCTTGTATAAGATTCAATGTGTCCCCTCACCTTCAAATACAACCAAACATTAGTGTGATTGACTAAATGAGCTTACAAATCATGGAAACAAGTGGACACTTCATAGTGGCATGCCTTTCCATAATTAAAATGTGCAAATGTCTCCAAGTTCAAAAAGAAGGTTAACCAAGGACCCTATTAGGCGTTTTCAGCCTCTAAGGGGAGTGACATGTCCATGGTACATCCATCAAGTGGTAGGTGGCATGTGATATAATGATGGAACAGAGTGGGGCATCAGGGGAAGGCTCCAAGCTACATGCCACAATACAAGGGTAGCTATGATAGGGGAAGCCCACACTTGGGTATATAAATGGAGGGAGCAATCATGGTACATGAGTTACCCGGGCCTTTATTTTTCCACCCTTCTTCATATGGATTTTTCCTTTTATAACCGCTCTAGGCTCCAAGGGATGAGAGCATGATGTGTGAGACATAGCAATGAATACCCCCTTTAGCAATGAATACCCCCTTAAGATGGGGCAGTTCATTGCCCACCAAGGGTTGGGACAATCATGGGTTCCTTAATGATGAAAAGGTTGATATAGGAGGCCCTAGGAACCAGGGTGATGGCCATAATGATAGGGGTGGAGCTCATGTTAGCTTTTGCCTACTTGCTAAATTTGTATGTCTCGGCTATATTTTGCATTTTATGGTACATTTCCTATTTAGAGTGGCCAAATTATGCTTTTCCCTTTATTTTTAGATGCATCAACCTCTGGGGCATCGTTCCTGGCCCGACCTAATGTGTAAATAAGCAGAGGGGGAGGTTGGCTCCTTGTGGACCCAACAAACAAATGTGGACCTAGATGGGAAATATGGTGAATGGGGTTAGAATGAGCGAAGGGGAGTGATGTATATGGTGTCAGGAAATGGGACCACGCAAACAAAATCAGGGTTTCCCGTGTAGTGCTACCCTTAAAGCTAGTAGCCAATAAAGGAGATCCCACAGGACTTGGATACAAGGTTAACCATCAAACTAGACAGAGGAGACAGGAGCACGAACCAAGCCCACTCTTTTTGCCAAATCCCCCCACTGATCAATGGCCAAAAGTATCCATGACAAGTAAACAAAAATACACAACTACATAATGAAAAGCCATACCTTCGGGGTTAGAAGGGCCACCTTCAAACATACGATCATGACAGATGGATGTGGGAGCATATGGTTGGCTCAGGTGGCGGAGATAGTGGCACATCGAGCTATCTGGTGGCTGCAAGGGGTTGTTGGCTGCCGGATGGGGACCATGTAGGAGGAAAAATTTCTCCTATGAGTATCACCCACAAGTGTTGGGTAACATCTGGCTCCAACTGGGACATGATCTCTCAGGAGAGTGCACAAACGTAGTCGAATTGGGAGGTCATGAGAACGCCAGCAATCTCTTGGAACCGCAAACCTATTACCGACACATGTCAAAAACCGAGCATACAGGGCAGCATGTTTTTGTGGCATCTTATGATGGCACATGCTTGTATTAGGCCATAAAAATCAACAAGAACTAAAATTTAATTATAAATGCAATTCTAATCTAAATGCACGTAATCTAGCATGAGTACATAATATGTTGACGTTAGAGATGCAAAAATCAATATGCAATGCATCCTACTCTAACATGCATGGCTACATTGTGCAAATGCTAAGTATAGTCATAGAGGCAATGTAACCAACATATGATTAAGTCAATATAAAAGCACTTTCCCTTATGAACCATTGTGAGGCAGGGGACCCAAACATTACGCTTACCATTGCAAGATTTGCACGATGAATAGTAACGGTGGGGGGTGGGAACATTTGAGGACCATGCATCAAAGGTCATGCGTGAGGAGGGAAAGGAGGAATCCAACTTGTGCAACCTTTCTTGCAATGAGAATATGGAGTATTCAATGACCAAGCTCATAAATTTTCTATGAATAGCAAGCTCGGATATATCCTCCTCGTGGCATAAAGGGATAGATTGCTCAGGCACATCCACAATCACATTAACCTGATTATCGAGGAAGGAACAAGGTGGACTACAATCATTGTATCTTGGGAAGAACCACAACCCCCTTTCAGGGCATTGGGAAGGCTCCTCAATCTTATGGCTCCCAAGAGATCCATAAATAGGGGCATCAAACTATGCTTGGTTATCATGATCATTGGATTGAGGGTTATCATCTTGAAACATATAAAATAGGCCTCTCCAAAGATCCATTTATGCAAATCTTCATAAGATTTTAGATATGGAGTCCCCAGGGAGAACTTGAAGTGCCTTGAGAGATGCTTGCTTCACCTTACAAGCATTGACTTTGAAGTTTAGTGAAGAACTAGGGCTCCATTGTTCCAATGCAGTCGTCAATAATTATATCTCGATATTATCATTTGGGGAAAATCACACACGTCTCGTGTCCCCGGCAACGTCCCCAAAAATGTTACTGCTCAAACTAGCAGGGGTCCTAGGAGGGGATCCTATAGAGCAACTACTAGGTCAAGTAGCAACAATGGAGCAATAGCCCACTATCACCTCAACTAAATCTCCTTGCTCTTTACGGACTTTCACTGATGGGAGGAGTCCTGGTATTAGGGAAATCACTAAGAATAATGTATCAATGGTGTTGAGGCAATGATTTCAAGAGCCTATTCAAAGGAGAGACTCTAATGATAGGGCGTGCTTGCTTTAGAAGCAAGATGAATGGCTCTCCAAGAAGGGCTAGGGGGAGACTTAGACCTAGGGTTGAGTATTTCTCGATATGAAGTACCCTAGGGCCTAGACCTAAGAATCCTACGAGAATATGGTTCCCTACGTAATCCTTGTGGAATTGGAGTGACAAGGTTGTGGGACCACAAAGAAACCCTAGTGAACCCAAACGCGATCAAGGGTTTGGGGTGAAACTTCAAGCAAAGGGTCTTGACCAAGTGAGGGAGAAGAAAAGGATCAAAGAGATTGGATTTGACTTGAGACTTTGATGCAATGATCCTTAATGAAGCCACTAACCAAAGAAAAATTAGGGAGAATGGTTCTCGAGCTAGGGCTTGGCAAAACATGAGATTCCACTGTTGGAATGGCTTCAAAACTAGAGGACCTCTCAAGGACACACCAGGGCAGCTCTAAAGACACTACGGTTAGGGCTTAGACAAAGAGGAGGGAGGTGAAAGATTTTCGTTTAGGTGATCATCAAGGATTAGACCAGTGCCCACTCTATTGGGAGAATGGAGTCAATGAGATTTTAATGTTTAGAGTTTCTTTTACCCAATCAAGGAGTTCCCCAGCAACTTCGCATAGCCCTAAAGGCAGCAACTAGGTTGCTAAGAAAAATTATACTTCTTATTTTTGCAATTTGATGATTTATTAAGGCAATAATAAACCCCTAGGAACATACATTCACCATACTAGACATGTAACATATGCAAAATCCTCACAAAATTAACTTCGCACTTCAATTAGGGCAGACTTCAATTCCATGAGCGAAAATTCCATATATTATATATGTGGCATAAAATAGATAAACATATCATGAAGATGCACTTACAAGTATAGTGAATATATCCAATCATCAAAGAGAGACAAAAATCGAAGCTCCAAGACCAAGAAAAGATTTCCAAATGTCAAAATGCATCAATGCTCATCCAATTCATCCTCCAATAGCTATAGTGAAATTCCAGAAGAAATATAGATCCAAATCCAAGTGATGATGAGTTACAAATGAGGCCTCACTTGTATTTATATGAGCCTCTAATAGTTCAATGGATCTAATTAGCCTAACAAACCCCTAAAAGTATCTATAATGTGTAAAATAACACCCTAATTGGAGACATGCCCAACAAATAATTCCATAACATGAAAAATAATCCTTTCAAGAGGGTTGAAACGATAATACAATAGGTCAAAGGTCCCTTGAAGAGGCCTAGTGGAGTCCAATATGTGCCAAATGAATGGATTTGCTCCAAACATAGTGATAAAGTGGTTGGCCCCTTCATATCCAAGCAAATGACCTATGGTGCCTCCAAGTGGCTGTGGGGGCACAAAAACATCCTCATGGGTCTCCAAATCGATCGAACAAGCATGTATCACATCTATAAGAGCTAGAAGAATTATGCAAGCCCTACCTTTCTCCCCCATGGTGAGACACATCATCATCCGGGCCCCGGATCAACTGCCAAGAATGTGGTGCAAGAGTCTAGTTGGCTAGGCAAGGTGGTCCAAGTGCATCAGCATCATCAAATAAATGGAACACGAGCAACTGATTGATGATCCCATGACGTGGCAATCTGCTCTCTGCTATGGTGGAGGCCCATGGCTCTCAACGCTCACCCTACAAATGCCAATATGACCCTCTAGAGGGCTTGGACCCCGTATAGGATACCAAACCCAAGATGAAGACCCACCTGCAATCCTATATAAGACTCAATGTGTCCCCTCACCTTCCAGTACAACCAAATATTAGTGTGATTGAGTAAATGAGCTTACAAATCATGGAACCAAGTCGACACTTCATAGTGGCATGCCCTTCCATAATGGGCTTTAGAACGTGCAAGTGTCTCCAAGCTCAAGAAGAAGGTTAACCAAGGACCCTATTAGGTGGTTTCAGCCTCTACAAGGAGTGACATGTCCATGTACATCGATCAAGTGGTAGGTGGCATGTGATATAATGATGGAGCGGAGTGGGGCATCAGGGGAAGGCTCCAAGCCACATGCCACAATACAAGGGTAGCTATGATAGGGGAAGCCCACACTTGGATATATAAATGAAGGAGGGAGCAATCATGGTAAATGAGTTACCCCGGCCTTTGTTTTTCCACCCTTCCTCATATGCCTTTTGCCTTTTATTGATTTTTTCCTTTTATAATTGCTCAGAGCTCCAAGGGAGGAGAGCATGATGTGTGAGATATAGTAGTGAATACCCCCTTAAGATCGGGTAGTTCATTGCCCACCAAGGATTGGGACAATCATGGGTTCCTTAATGATAAAAGGGGCCAATATAGGGGGGCCTAGGAACCAGGGTGATGGCCATAATGATAGGGATAGAGCTCATGTTGGCTTTGCCCACTCGCTAAATTTGTATGTCCCAACCATCTTTTGCATTTTATGGTACATTTCCTATTGAGAGTGGCCAAATTATGCTTTTTCATTTCTTTTTAGTTACATCAACCTCTAGGGCATTGTTCCAGGCCCAACCCAAGGTGTGGATAAGGGGAGGGGGAGGTTGACTCCTTGTGGACCCAACGGACAAATGTGGACTCATATGGGAAATATGGTGAATGGGGTTATAATGAGCGAAGGGGAGTGATGTATATGGTGTCAAGAAGTGGGAAATATGGTGAATGGGGTTATAATGAGCGAAGGGGAGTGATGTATATGGTGTCAAGAAGTGGGACCACGCAACCAATTTGGAGTTTTCCATGTAGTGCCACCCCTAAAGCTAGTAGCCAATAAAGGAGATTCCACGGGACTAGGATACAAGGTTAACCATCAAATTGGACAGAGGAGACAAGAGCACGAACCAAGCCCACTGTTTCCGCTGAATCCCCCCACTGATCCATGCCCAAAAGTGTCCATTATAAGTAAACAAAAATACCTAACTACACAATGAAAAGCCATACCTTTAGAGTTGGAAGGTCCACCTTCAAACATACAATCATGATAGATGGGCGAGGGAGCATATGGTTGGCTCAAGTGGCGGAGATAGTGGCACATCGAGCTATCTAGTGGTTGCAAGGGGTTGTTGGCTGCTAGTTGAGGACCCTCTTGGTGAAAAAATTTCTCCTATGAGTATCACCCACAGGTGGTGGGTAACAAGCCTCCCAGCAACAATAGCACATCACACACGACCCTAGGTACCTCCTCACCTAGGACATTGTGCCACTTTGCACTGGATTTGATAATTCTTCAAGATGACAAACTTGGACTCAACATGCCCCCAGGTTGGGCTTAGCACCTTATGAGGGATGGTAGTTGATTCAAGGCCCAGATGATAATGGTCTCACCTTTAGAGACTTGGGACGACTAAGTAGTACCTGGAAAGCCCTCAATGTTGGAGCAAAGATGGACCTTATGAGCAGTTGGAGACCCATGGAGACCACTTTCTGGTGCCCAGGCTAGATTTTGGGACAACAGAAAGCCATTGAGGTGAATTTGAGGGCCAACCCTCAAATCATGATTTTTACATGCTACTACACCACATTGGACACCTCATAGCACTTGGAGATGCCACTTGGAGCCTATTTCATGCATGATATTAGCCCTCGAAGGCTAGCGACTCACACGTGTGGATTTTATTTTGCACTTATGTTTAAAAGCTAGTGAGTTGGCTTGTAACCCAAGGGTTTCTTATTATTTAACTTGTTAGTAGGGGCTTTTAAGCTAATATTATAATTCATCCTCCTCATATAAAGAGGAGAGGACTTTTCATTTCAATCAGCATCACTTGGACTAATTTGGCCTCTGTATAAGAATTCCAACCTCTTGTATCTTGGCAAGATGTGATCTATGGAGTACTTTGTTATTGGATCTATGGAGTACTTTGTTATTGGAGCTCTTGACTTGACTTTGGAGAAGTTATCTTGGATAAATGAAAGGATTGTTCATGCATTTTTTTCTTGTAAGTGACTTTGTCATTGTTAAATTTCTGATTTTATGTCTAATGTATGGAATGTATTGGTAATCTAGGTTTTTTCTATTGCACCATTATTATTGAAGATCAATTGTATAGAAGCAAGATATCATCATTGTATGCATTACTCATGGATAATATGTGCATGACAATCCCCTTGGTGAATCTTTTAATTAGCTCTCTGAAGTGAATACTATCCCTCACAAAGATAATAGTTAGGGTTTTGTGTTAGGTCATCAAAACATCCTTACTCCTTTGCAAGACTTGGCTCACCTATCACCTCCATAGACTCCATCCACCTAAGAACTAGGCATTGGCCTTGCCTAATTGGTGATCAACCTTTATCTTAGCCACAAATTGAATTTTGCACCTTTTCTCTCTCTTATTTTGGCCCTCTTAAGGATAAGCGACATAAATAGGGCTTGGAGCAAAATTGGCTAGAAGAGGAATTTTGGGCATTGGAAGGACTCAACATCAAGAGTAGAAGTGGTTGCCTTCAAAGCATTCCTTTTGGTGGCTAAAAAAAAATTGCCCTAGGGAAACCCTAGCTTGGCCTAAGCTTCAACTTGAGGGCTTCTTGAAGGTTTCATATTCCATTGGACTGATAATACTCGTAGTTGGAAACCATTTCCTTGGTACCTTGACCTTAGGATATCCCATTTTGCATGCTATCATTCAAACCCTAGGTCTAGTGCGCCCTGAATTGACCTTGTTGTCGCCTAGGATGCACACCTAAATGTGGGAAAAGTCCCCAATCCCACCAGGTGTGGCCTTGAGGCGAAACGCTCGGAGAAGGGGTTGTCACTTATTCCCAACTCTCTCCGTTTAAACTCTCTCCTAGCTAAGCTAAGGGGGGTAGTCTCTAAAGAATATCTGAAGGAAAACGTGTTAAGCGTAACAAGGTCTAGGATATCATAAGCAAGGCAACCACCATTAAATGTAACTTGAATATAGAGATTAATTAGCAAGTATAAATGTTGATGAGCATATGAATATCAATAAGATAGATTCAACAAGATCACAAGATATCCAGCAATATAATGTATGAGAGACCAGTACCTTTAGAAATAACTTGCAAGAAACAATATGCTCAATAAGAAATTATGATACTTGCGACTAAAAAATGATTTTCAAGCTACAAGAAGAGTAGTGTTGCAAGACAAGCGTTAGTGACTTGAAACCACAATTGATTATGAACAATTTAGAAATATGAGCAACAAGCTTTTAAAATAGGACTTGCAAGAGAAGGAAGCTTGTACTTAAAGAGAGATGCTCAAATATGACATAATCAATAAAAGATAATGAGCATAAATCTGAAATAAACAAGTACAAGGATATTAAATGGAAACATGCAAGTAACTGATTAGCTCACAATCCAAATTATACAACAACCAATTGAATGCAAAATGAGACAATGTTATTAGTGAGTGAGTGAGATTAAGTGGTCTTGGTAAATTTTAATTAAATGCCTAATCTAAAGTTTGACTTCCCCTTAATTCCTTCAATTTGGTAAGGATTAGCGGGTAGTTGCAATAAGTACTAATTGAGAAGGATAAGGCCTCATTAATGATACCCCCCTAGGACTTCAGTACAACCTGTGTGCCTTCATTCCTACAAGGGACTCGACCACAAGAGAACTGCGACGTCACACGTTTTAACCTTTGGTCCAAACTCAAATATTTTAGGAAATTGAATGAAAGTTAGAGAAGTTTGTCCTAAATTTCTATCAACCAAGCTTATGCTTGGATGTAAATTTTAGAAATGCAAACTAGATCTAAAATGCAAAATAGATAGAAAGGTTAATTGCTTCAAGTGCGATACAATTCAAAAGTGAAATATCTTAAAATCTATAAGTAGCAAGATACCATTCCACTTATATGACCAAATTAGCAATTAGCACTTGAGCACAAGTTAGGATCTTAATATGAGATTAGATATGCCAATGATCAATGAAGCAAACGAAAAACTCCAAATGAAACAAAGCAAATTAAAACTACTTCAATAGAGATGCCAATTAGATCAAATTACTCCAATGCAAATTTAATCAAGTATCCAATGAACTTATTCAATGAGCACAAGAAAATTAGATCAAGATAAATGATTGGAGCTACTTACCAAATAAGATTAGACCTTGATCTAGAAATGCCAATGTAACTAGAATAAGAAAGCTAATCTAACAAATGCAAAGTGAAACTAGTGATTAGTTCTAATGACTAAGCTAGCAAAGAAATGAAAACAAGCTAGAAGTAGAGACTAGCTAACCAAGAGGCTTGTTGGAAAATGTAACTAGTTTCGATCTTCAAAATTGTCAATGTACTCATGTCATTATGCATATCTTATGTTACAAGAAAAAAAAATGTATATATATATATATATATATATATATATATATATATATATATATATATATATATTATTTTAAGCATGGGTTTCATGCTCCATTTTGTTGGTCAACTAGGTCAAGCATTTTCTTCATGCTTCGAGGGTTCGTCAAGTCACAAGAATATTTTTCTTGAGTCAAAAGAGTCTTTAATTTGTATAAGACCCTATTGGGCAAGTTGTAACCTGTAAAAGATATTGTTTTGAGTCTAGAAAGTCAATATAAGACTCCAAGCACAAGTCGGCCCTACTAGTAACAAGTTGGCCTAGAAGAAGCTATTCGAACTCCTCAGATTGGTATATATAAGAGCAACTTCGACCTCCTTAGCACACAATTCAATCTGAAACAAGAAGAGTTCGATCTCAAGCGAGAAAAGGAAGAAAAGAAGATTTAAAGGGCTAGAAGACAAGGAAGAAGACCAAGCAAAGAAAGGATACCTAATTTATGTCCAAGAGTGCTAAGGTTAGGGTTTTTGCAGTTACTGGAAGGTCGAGAATTGCAAGTTTGAGTTGCAGGAGGCTGAGAATTGCATATCCAAGTTGCAGGAGGGTTGAAACTCTGTTTTTTTACCTTGTTTGACTCTCATTGACTTTAGAGACATTGACTTGATTGAGGAAGGAATTCTTGGAAGATTGACATGTGCCATAAAGAAGGATTACTACTGTGCCAAGGGACCGCAGTTTCAGATCTGGAGTAGAAGACAAAAATTCTGAAGTAAAGCAAATTTGAAGAGGTTTGACCTTTGTTGACTTGGTCAAACTTTGACTCGTTTGGAAGAAATACTTGAAGTGTTGACTTGGTACTTGGAGGATGTTTCAACTTTGGTCATAGGGTCTTGGATTTCTCATTTGAACTGATTATATAAGAAGAGAAGAGATTTTTTCTGTATTTTCCCCTTGGAAGGGTTCTACCCTAGCTTGGAGCCTATATTTTGTGTCCACTATCCTTTATGATATTCATGGTTTATGCTCTTGATAATTGTTTGATGAAAAGAATCTAACAAAGAACATAAGAAGATAACATAAGTTCACAAGCTTTTATCAAGGATAACGAAAATTGAATTAATAGTTTCCCTACTAGATTCTCCAACATGGTATAACAGCGAAGGTAAAGGAACAAGAGGCAGCTTGAAGATTATCTTGTTGACATAAGAAGGGTTTGCTTGTCAAGGAGAATCATTTGCAAAAGGAAACAAGGATAGAAGAAGAAGACCTATTGACCTAAAATGAAGGTTACTACATTGAAGAACTCACCATCTCAAGAAGGATCAAGCCCTCATTAAAGGAAGGAAATGTAAGCTCTTGCTGAAGGCTCTCTATTGCATTCCATCATCTTGAAGAAAAGGCAACATCAAAGAATCTTGGGATCATCATCCACTCTTTGATGTTGTTTGAAGACACTATTTTTGAAGGCATCCTATAAGTCATCATTATAGGGCATCCTTGAAGTCTCTTTGAAGATCTTGAAAGCATTAAGATAGTTGGAGACATCATTAAAAAAATGTAAAAATTCCTAGATCTAAATGATCGCCAGAATCCTACTGCAACCAACTAAATTTACTTCTCCTATTTGTAAATTACATGACAGAATTATTTCAGATTTCTTCATGAAACATTGAAGCAAATTATTGAAGTAGCCTACACTTAATTACTTATGATTTTGAAATAAGGAAACTGAGCAAAGAAAAATATACACATGGGACACTGTTATTTTTGGACGAAAGTCCCCAGAAAAACCCAATGCGGGAAAACCGGTGCAGCAGATCTAAGGGTTTAATTTTATTAAGCAGTAGCAAATTCTGAATACATCTCTGAATACCACAAAAGTAATTTCGTTACAAAGAGAGAAATATTGGCAGAAAGATTGTGAGTTTTACCTCAATCACTGAAAAAGAATCCCGACTGATTCGATCACTGGATGAAGTGCCCCTGGCAAGCCTTGCGTTGTCGTTGCGCGATCCCTACGCAGTCCCTGCATCAACCTCTATAGGCACTGCATCACCTAGCTAGGTGATTGATCTACAGCTCGGAATCACTGCTCTCAGCCTCCTGTCTCACACCTCGGTTCCCAAATTCTGAAACTAATTCTTCTGCAAAATCTCAAACTCTTTCTCACCCTCCGCTTTGCCTCTGCATGGCCCTGCTGGATCACTCTCTGCCTCTCTCTGTTAATGATTCTCCAGCTAAGAAAATCTCTCTCCGGAAGCTATCCCTACCCCTCACTACGTTGGAATCACTTAGATCGAATTCTCCTTTGAGCACTATTCACTTCAAAAAATCGATCACTTAGATTCACTCGGTGTGTCTTTCCAAATGACCCTCAAGCCCTCTTTTATAGCCTTCTCGTTGAGACTTCAACAGCCATGATTAGATCTCCAATCAACGGCTAAGATTGTAATTTGACTTGATCCATGTTCTCTAGAAGATTCACACTTCGTTTTATTAATACCCTTTAATTATTTAATTTTCCTATGTTTAAACTTAAGATCATATTAAATTAATTAATTATTTTAATAAAACACATTCTGAGTGGAATTTTCACAAACGATTTATTGGTTCTTTGGAATACATGTGCCTAAGCCTCTCCACAAATTTTGAGACTTAGAGCACTTCCAATGCTACCAAAAATCAACACTCCCTCTTAGCGAGAAAAGTGCTCTAACAACATGCCTGCTGCACATTGCTCTGACTCTGAAGCAACCTCTGCACTGCTGATGTCTGACAAGCTGTCCACCAACCACTATGTTGATGTTGTAATTGTACTACCCTTGACACTGCCACTGCCAATGCTACGCTCGTACTACAACTCCCTCTCAAGTGTTGCATCTATTATGTTGCTAGCCCCGCCACTGCCAACACTACATCTGCACTACAACTTAGTTGCTGAGAGAAGCAACTGAAACCACCCAAAAACTGAACAAGCATTCGATGGATGCACCTCAGTGCCGAAGATCTGACTATTGCTAGTCCCATGCTGCCCTATGAAGCCACTGCATTGTTGAAGCTACTGCACTATGCCTCTACGCACTATCACCTCTCTACTTTGCGCTGCTCAGATTATGGCGTTGCTAACTGTCATCGCTTGCCGCCTACACCTACCTACAGTTAGTGGGAAAAGTCTTCAACACTACAGGTGTGGTTGGTGGCAAGGAACTCAGAGAAGGGGCTGTCACCTCTTCCCAACTCTCTCCGTTTGAGCTATCTCCTAGGTTAGCTAAAGGGGGCGGTCCCTAAAGAAAAACTAAGTTAAAGATGTGAGATTTCTAGGAGAATTAATTACAAGGAATTACTTATCAAAGATGACTCGATTCCAATATGTAAACAAGCATATAAGTATATGAGCAATATTCAATGATGTGTTCAAAATATAGACCAGTGCTTTAAAGTAAATGACAAATGCTTGCTCAAAAATGAAATTCAAGATATAATGACAATAATCCCACAAAGGAAGTGTTAGACCAAGATCACAATAGGCAATTAAATTTGCAACACCAAATAAGGGTATTTGCCAATGAAACGAGATATATCAATCATCCATAAGCATAATGATTATTAAAATGACAACATGCAATGAAGTTGCATGTAGAAACAAATTTCCAAGTACCATAGAATTAAACTTGTTGCAAAATTTAAGGAATTAAAATGCTTGCATCCAAAGTGCTTCTTGAGATAATATTTGCATGTGGATCTTTAAACCATCAAGATAGCAAAAAATTTGGAACTTTGCAAGTAAATGTGATGAGATAGTGTTCTTGGTTTATTTTATTAATTAGTTCTAAAGCAAGGTTACAATTGAACTCTAATCCTGAGACCTCACCCTCGCCCAAATATTTGGATCTCACAGTGAGAAGTCCATAGAGGTAGAGGGTCCCTAAAACGTCTATTCAACCAACTTAAGTTGGAGGTAAATTTTAGAGATGCAAGTCTAGTATGAAAAGTGAAATGCCTAAATGATATGAAAGTGAGTTTGCAAGTGCTATGTAAAAGATGGAGATGATTCAATTAAATATGCTTCATAGTTAGAACAATAACTCAAGTTGCCATAAATTGAAAGTGTTATGCTTCTTTACTTGTAGTATATTGTGAAACTTATCCAAATGAGAAATAGATCACAAAAAATAAGTAAGTGATGGCAAATGAGATTGCAAATTAAGAAATTAAAGGACTATGTGATTTGTGTTACTTCCCAATTAGAGCATGCATAAGTGATGTGAAAGAAAACGGAAATATCAAAACCACTAAATCAATCCATCTACAAATTCTCTCCTTTGAAATGGAGAGATAAGGATGCAAATGGGTAAAACCCACGCTCCCACAACAAAAACAGAAATTTTTATTAATTTTACAAGAACGAAATGACCATGAGGCCTTTTCTAAACCAAGGAAAGTCTTTACAAATAAAAATTGAGACCATAGACTTTTCCTCGGTGAGAATTTCTAAGAACTCAAAATAAATTCAGACTTTACAATAGGAGAAGAGAAGCTAAGCCTCTTCTATTGCCATAACCAAAGAAGAGAGGGTTATCTTCCTCATTTGAAATTCAACCCAAAGGTCCTGCAACAACTTGTTAGTAATTTCTTGTAGTTGTCCACTCAAGCTGTCACAAGAAAAAATTCGAAAGAGGGCTACAAAACCAATCAAATATTAGATAGATAAAATTACAAAATATTTCACAACAATTTACAAAGGGCTAAGCCAAAGAGTTCGAGTAAACTCTCCTCTTTGCTTAGTCATCTTCAAGCTCTTAGATAGCAAATGAAAGCAATGAAGTATAATGTTTTAAAAGATATTCAAATTTAAAAGTATTCGGCTTGTATACAAGCTATGTCTCAAAACCCCTGCAAAACCACTTTGTAAGATAAGACTATAAAAGTTCAAAGAACAAATGAGAGCTCCTTTGAGAATGTATCAAAAGTGGGTTGGTCTCTCCAAAGACTTCCCCAAACACTTGATTCTTTGATCCCAACAAGATGTTCCCTCTACAAAACTTCAATCAAGAATAAGTTCCATATAGATCTAGCAATAAACAATAATAAGAAACTCTAAAGATTTATTTGAAACCAACTAGAGCATTCTATACCTAGAGCATACTCCTAAATCAAATGTCAATGTAAGATAGCTCTACATTAACAAATCTACAAGAACACATAGAAACAAATTAGATCAAAGCATGAGTAAAAGGAATTATACCAATGATCTACAATTCATCACACTCCAAAAGGAAGAACACCTCATGAATGAAACCCCAAAGTCTTTATTGATATTTCTGAAAGTGTACAAGACAGCAGCTCTTCTGCAAGCACAATAGCTAGTAAACAATGATTACAATATGAGAGCCCATGGCTCCATTATATAAAAAGTTGAGAGCAAATCCCAATGAAGAACCATATGCCAAGTGGTGAAAGGGAGGAGATCTCAAGGCAAATTCAAATTTGGTAAGTGGAACTCCAATGCCAAGTGTAAAAATTGAATTCTGGCAAGTGGACATCATTTTCTTCTTCCCTTATGTGCCAAATTCGAATTTTATGATGGAATGACATGTGTATATGGTTGGTAACCCATGTGGGGACAATTTCCCACAAAAATCTCCACCAAACATTCTCCCAAATCCTCCCAAATATGCACTAACTTCACAAATTCGAATTTCCAAGTAATCAACTCTCATTTAATGCCGGAAATTCAATTTTATTTGAGCACATGTCTTTTCCTTGATTTTAAGAATCCATATCACCTTGGGACTTCACTTTAACTCCTCCATAATTTTCCACCTCATTTAGCATGTGGATATTTATTTTTCTCCATTTATTTAATTTTTGGCTTAATTAATTGCCAGATTTCCCACTAAACTTAGGAAAAGTGGGTTTTGAGGGTTCAAAACACATTTTTAACCCCTCAAAGTGTATCATAGTAGAAAGTTGAGCGTGAGAGGTGTAATTTTGATTACTCATACCCCATACAACTTCTCTAAACAACACTTAATACAATTCAATTACAATTTTTATTGCAATTTTCGACTTGCGGGAAATCTAAAAAATTAAAAATCACTACCTAAACTTAACCAAATTCCACGAAATTTTTTGTATGATCTAGTATGGTAATATACATTGACTCTAGACACTAGGAGTCACCCAAGGCCTCACCATCAAGCCATACTCCGGCTTTGGGGTAAAATTGAAGGAAAAAACTCAATTAATTATTAACTCCTAGTAGAGAGATGATAATTAACCAAGTAAAAAAAACCTCCCAGAGCAATACTCACTTGTTGGCAAGGTCCCAAGCTACCTAGGCCTGTTATAGACTCAATACTGACTCAAAACTCATCATTACTAACATCACTTATTACAATTCCCCGTAGGGCATGGAATCTAAGTACAAGAGAAAATGATAAGAAGTAGAAATAGAGTTTAAAAACTCTGTTGAATTGATGATATCTGATGGTACAAATGTCTTCTGGTTCATCCTTGGGCATGGAGTCTTCTCATTATCATCAAGTGCCACTCCAGTGGTCAACACTAACCACTGCATCTGTCACTCCATCACTCCTTGGCTCCCACTGAAAACTCCTCCATCTCGCTACTATTGATCATGGGCTCCCGTAGCAAGGTGATGATCCATGAGGTGGGTTCCTCAAGGATCCTGCCCAACTGAAGTTCAAGGTGAACTACAGTTCCATGTCACCCCGTCTCCCTCCTGGAGATGCGTGGGAACTCGTGGCATACTCATCCTCCTCGATCTTAGCGGCTGCAACCTTTGGATCGTGCTTCTCATCCTATTGTGATGCATAGTGGCCCATCTCGCCACATCTGAAATACTTCACCTTGGAAACGTCCTTCTTACGTCTCGGTTGCCCTTGCTGCCCCTTCGATGCGAGGGTTGCATTCTCCTCCTCCTCTGGATTCTTCGATCCGCTCACGTTGCTACCGTCAAGTTTACACTTGACCAGATCTCTTCTCAGCTCCTCCTCCTAAAGAGCCACCCACATCGCCTCCCAACTCGGTAGTGTCGCCCTGCCCAAGATACTTTGGACAAAAAATTGCTACTCCTCAGTGACTGCGTTAAGGGCCAGTCTCACCATAGTTGTAGCAGATGAGGTAGATCCCACGACCGCCAACTGATCACGGATTTCCTAAAGTCTTGTTAGGAATGGAACAATGCACTCCCCCTTTTGCATCTGGATCATCCACAGCTTTTGCTCCAAGTACATCTTCTGCTACTCGGAAGTTCCTTCGTATAGCACGAACAAGGCCTCCCATATCTCCCTCGCTGTGTTCTTGCCAGCTATATGAGAGACTAAGGATCCTTGACACCATTAAGGATAAGTCTCTTGGCCTTTGCCATATTGGACTTGTACTTTTTATTCTGATCCGGATCTGTAGGCACAGCAACCACATTGTCTACGAACGCCTTGAGATCATACTCGTCCAGAAGGAATCTGATTCTTTCCTTCCAGATCACGTAGTTGGAGGATCCCTCCAACCGATCCTGATCTCTAAGTCCGTGAGCTGCCATCTCAGCCGAAAACTATCGAACTGCTCCCTCTTTCTCCCTACTACGTAGCTTCAGGTTGGCTTATGCACTCCCTGATAGAGCTGGTAAGTCTATTGCTCCTCTACTGCCCTGCAAACGAGAAAAATTGAATTCCTCGACAAGGAACTCACTGAGGAAGAATTCCCTCACTATGTGCTCTTCTTCTTCATCTGATGCTTCTCTGCCCAACAACTGCTTGCAGAAAAACTGCGTCCCTCTGGCTCTACGTGAAGGCTCTGCGTTGCTCCCTCTGCCTCGGCAAGATCTCGATCCGGAAGTCTTACCTCTCTGTCGACTCACTCAAAGAAAGACCACCTCGAAAATTCAGCCCTTCTTGCTAGAACTGCACAATCCCTTTGGGGATTCGATCTGCTGATGTTGCAACAATTTGGCCTTCGCTTTAGTGCTATATCTGCTCTTCCTGTTTCACATCAAACCTCGCTCTGGTTCCTTGTGAAAAATCCTAGATCTAAATGATCTCCAGAATCCTACTGCAACTATCTGAATTTACTTCTCCTATTTGTAAATTACATCACAAAATTATTTCAGATTTCTTCATGAAATATTGGAGCAAATCACTGAAGCAGCCTACACTTAATTACTTATGATTCTGAAACAAGGAAACTGAGCAAAGAAAAATATACACATTGGACACCGTTATTTTTGGACGAAAGTCCCTGGAAAAACCCAATGCAGGAAAATCGGTGCAACAGATCTGAGGGTTTGATTTTATTAAGCAATAGCAAATTCTAAATACATCTCTGAATAGCACAAAGGTAATTCAGTTACAGATAGAGAAATATTGGCATAAAGATTGTGAGTTTTAGATCAATTACTGGGAAAAAATCTCGGTTGATCCGGTCACTAGATGAAATGCCCCAGGGCCTGCCTCTACGCAGTCCCTACATCGGCCTCTCTAGGCACTGCGTCACCCAGCTAGGTGATCAATCTGTAGCTCGAAATCACTGCTCTCATCCTCTCAGTCTCACACCCCAGTTCCCGGCTTTTGAAACTAATTATTCTACAAAATCTCAGACTCTTTCTCACCCTCTGCGTGGCCCTGCGTCAACCTCTATGTGAGAGTTGTTGGATCACTCTCTGACTCTCTCTGTTGATGATTCTCCAAATGAGAAGATCTATCTCCGGAAGCTATCCCTGCCCCTCACTGCGTTGGAATCACTTAGATCGAATTCTCCTCTGAGCACTGCTCACTTCAAAAAATCAATCACTTAGATTCACTCGGTGTGTCTTTCGAAATGACCCTCAAGCGTTATTTTATAGCCTTCTCGTTGAGTGGAATTTTCACAAACGATTTTTGGGTTCTTTGGAATACATGTACCTAAGCCTCTCCACAAATTTTGAGACTTAGAGCACTTTCGATGCTACCAAAAATCAACAAAAAAGAAGACTCTTGGTTGACAAGTAAATATCATATTATCTTCTATGTCTCAAACTATAGATCAAATGGCTACATTTTTTAAGGAAAGCAACAAGCTCGTTGGATGAGCAAACTTCCTAGCATGGAAGAAGAGGATTGACTTGGTGCTCACAGAAAATGAAGTCATGGAATATGTTCTTGGTGAAGTTGTTGTACCAGACAAAGAGAAGACCCAAGAGTTAGAGAAATACAAGAAGGGAGAAGTGAGGGCACAAAGGATCATTATTGAATCCATTAAAGATCATCTTGTTCCCCTTGTTGCTGATTTGAAGACATCTAAAGCTATGTATGATAAGTTGGTGAAATTGTATTCTATAAGTACATCAAGTTAGGATGCTACTATACCCTATTAACTTGTTGCAACTGGAAGGACGCCCCAATTCCCTGTAAATCATGCCACAACCTGGCGATTGCCCCAACACTCTATTTACCAGTTGTTGTCAGAAGGATGCTTCGTCGCCTTGTAGTTTATCAGCCCCAACGCCTTGTGATTTGTCAACACCAACTAAAAGGACGCCACAACGCCCTTAAGTATTCTCAGGCACCAACCTTAAGGTGACTCCAATCACCTGCCTTGTGTTGAAATATGTAACTAGGTTAGGTCTTCATAATGACGTGTAATCATGATTTTATGTAATTAATGAAAAGAAGAAAAATAAATAAAAAATTATGATATGCTTGATGCATGGGTTTCATGCTCAAGGAATTTTATAGATCAAACTCCCATTGTGAGCTATTAGGATTGGTCATTAAGTCAGAAAGTCAATTGAGTCAGTGTCATGTATGAAAGACCCATTTGGGCATGTTACATATTGTAAAAGAGAATTTATTTGAGCCATAGAAGAGTCAAAAACCCTCCAAGACCTCGTCACAAGTACTCAATCAAGTCGGCCTTCCAAAGAAGCTATAGATCGTTCTAAAAGGAAATGTCAGCATAGACAAAAGGATAAGAGCATGATATTCACTCTTCTACGCCAGTAGATCTACACAACTTCGACCAATAAATGTGATATCTACCTGTGTTCAAAGGGGTTTTTTTGTGGTACAATCTGATAATCAAGAAGATCCAGACTTTGTTTTAAATGAGGGACCATGGTTTTGGGGAAGGGCAGGCCTCTTCGCGACTCCATGGTTTCCATCTTTTGATGCTACAACAATGGTTGTGACGAAGATGTTGGTATGGGTGAGACTTCACAATCTCCCTCTCCCTTTCTGGCATCACCAAGTGTTAGAAGGTATTGGAAACACACTGCGGAAGTTTCTAAAGATAGATCAAGAAAGAATGGAAAAAGGTATTTTTACTTTTGCTAGGATTTGCATAGAAATAGACCTTAGCAAAGGTCTCCCAGATCGCATCCATCTGGTTCATAAAGATTTTAAGTGGACCCAATTATTAGACTTTGAAAACACGGCTTTCAGATGGCAGATTTGTCTTCAGACAGGGCATTTACAGAATGCATGCCCCTAAGAAAAAAAAAAAGGACAAAGAAAAGATTCCAAAGTCCAAGGGATGGCAGTTTACAGATTCGCATCTTTCAAATGATGAAGACGAAGAAACAGACTAGAATCATCAAACAAAGGAAGAACAGAACCAACAAGATTCCCAAGTGGAGGAGGGGGGAAAGTAGAATGAACTCGAAAGACAAGTCGAGAAAGGCATTGAGTTAGTAGTGATTCGGGCTCTAGAAAAATAGCATAAGGAAACATGTCACAGTCAAGGAGCGGGGAACAAAAAGAACACATACATCTGAGAGTTCTGATTTGGATAAAGATGTGCCAACAAAGTCTAAAGGAGAATAAATGGCAATAGCAACTGCCAACCAAAATTATGGGGGATGGCAAAAAGTTCAAAAAAGAAAAAGAAAAAAGAGAAGCTCAGTTTATCTGTGTAAATGTAATTTCTGGTTTTGAGTTTTTAGTGGACTTTTTGAGTGCAAGCAGCTATCCTATGTGTGCATTAAGCACATGTAAAATGCTTTGTTACACCGCAACCGCTCTAGAGAGGTGGGAAACCTGTTCCAATGGTTCCCGCGCTCCCAGGAGCTTTGGAACTGTATGGGAACGTTACCTTTTCAGCAGGAGCTGGGGACAGTTCTGGGAGATTTGAAGACTGAATTTTTTTTTAGTTCAGACATTCCCGCAACTGAATTGACACCAAAAAAACTCCAGTTCCCGCCAAACCTTCATATGGTTTTGCATGTTGATTTGTTTATGCATCTTTTGGGTGCCCATGAAACTTCAAAATTAGCTATAGTATGGTAGGGATTTCTGTGTCTGTTTCGCATTCAGGGTTCTTGTTCCCGTAAATGGGGTTATCTAAACATGGTTTTGCTCCCACAAAGATTGAATTATTCGTCTGTATGAGCTAGAGGCATTTAGTCCTCCTTTACTTCAAACAGAATCAAAATGATTTCAAATAGAATGGGCAACCGAGGATTTGTTTTTACCATAGTTATGCAATGTGTGAAATGAGCACAGACCCATCTAAACTGGGGTCTAATATCCATTTCGAGGTTTTGATAAACTCGACTTATTCATCTGCGACCTTCTTAACTTGCGAGAGGTACATATCATACCAGGGTTTAGATAGGACTAGTATCCAAATTCAACCCACCCAATACACTGCCTAGAAATAATGCATTGCTACGTACACAACCACACGCACAAAGAGTTGATAGATCACCCCCGCTCTCTGCACTGGCTACAAAAGACACCTTACTTCCCTTGGTGCAATTATCATCTCGGTCTAGTGTTTATATGCTACTATTATAATTGCAGCGGATTATAAATTATATTAATAATTATAATTTTTTTTTAATTATATAATATTACCGCTCCCGATTAGCTGTTTCCTATAAATTTTGGGGAAACCTCTAGCCGTTCCGGACACCTGTACCCAAGTTCCCAACGTTCCCACGTTTCAGAAACTCATGCAACATAAGGTAAAATATAATTTAGTTTCTCAATAAAATTACAAGCTCTTTTCTTCAAAGAAAAAAAAACAACAAAACATCATGAAATCCCCAAAGAGAAGGATTCATTAAGCTCAAATTCAATTTTTAAAGTTAAGACAATCTTGAAAATCTTCTATGGATAATCAAAAAAGGATGCTCATATGAATTAGCACTGATATCCAAACATATTCAATAATATGAAACACGAAGAAGTAGCACATGGTGAAATAACATGGTCACATAACAATCTTATACAGCTCTGTCCCAGGTCCATATCCCATGCTTCAAAGAACTAAAGTCCAAAATATAAACTTTAACTGTCCAAAATATGATAATATGCTTCCTCACGTATTCAAAGACAAGGTAAAAATTAGATGACAAGAAACAGCTTCAGGCAGAAAAGAAAACATGCAGTTCAATCGAAGTGCCTGTTGCCAGCAGACCATGGGATGAATGAGACCAAGAACTCTGGATCCTCTAACTCCCGCAAGCTCGAGCTATCCCTAAGAAATATGCGAGACAGAAAAAATGAAATTGTCACAACCTATGACAACTCAAAGGAGAAGGGATAAAGGATGAGATCAAGTCAGAAGCATCTTGGATAAGGAAGGAGTAGAAATCACAAAGAAGGAAAAGGAAGGAATGGACTCACAAGCAGTGCAATACCAGTGAATAGAGGCCTAGATCTATTTTCTTCTCTCTTCTTCTTTATTTACTGGAACCAATAAAGTTCTTCAGAGTTCTTGATAGAATCTTCCCTTTTGCTGTTAATTGTTGGGTTTACAAAACTGAACCATATTTTTCTTTCGTAAACCAACAAACCTATCCTTGCCATATATTTATGTCATTTACTATTTGTTGCCACTTATGAGATTCCTTGAAAATGAGCATGCTTTGCAAGTCTAACTACAACTATGAAAATCATAAAATTACATTCATCTCTTTTGGTCGAGGGAGTTAATGATAAGCATTGATATCTCTTGCCATTTATGTCCAGGTATTGGCAAAAGTTGGCATAGTCCTGGTGTTACTGTGTTCTGACTCTTGTTCTATCCACCTTTCCTACAAAATTTACTCGCCTGAAAAGGGCAAAAATTATTGTTTTTGAGTTAAGAGGCTTTAACCCACGTAAGAAGTCTTTGCACGACTATCTCTGAGTTAGTTCTTCTTCATTCACAATGACAATGATTAGGACACAAAGCATTACACAAAAAGACACTCAAATTAATTGCACCAAGAAAAGCAAGATGCATTGTACAACCCCATATAAGGAAAATGTGTAATGTCTGTGCCTCACGCGGACATGACACATGAAACACATTGGACCAATATAATAGAGTATGATAAGGTATGTAACATAGACACTCAGCCTCCCGGATGCGGGTGACATGCTTGACACGGGGAGACAGCAAAGCCCAATTCACGCAGACTGCAGAGATCCTCAAGGCAATCCCCCACCAGCTGCAGATCCAATCACAGTTATCGCCTCGCACGATCCTCGCAGAAACATCGATCACGTAGAATGGACAGGCCTGGTATCACTTGACCCGGACAATCACCTCACCCTTACCTCCATTAATGACCATGTTGCATAATCAATATTGCAACCTCGCTTACCCCTCTGCATCTGTCGATCAGCTTGAGACTCACACGCCGATCACTCATAGCCTCTCTGACATGCCTCATTCGCACTCCTATATATCCTCCCACTCTCAGCCCCTTCCATCCATCATCTGCTCTCCGCTGCTTTCTGCTCCTCTGATTTGGAAGTTCGCTGAAACCAATTAGCTGCGTAGTCCAAGTCCTGGAGTGAAGTTGCACAGATCCCCCTTGCTGGGTGCATTGCAACCTGCGCACCTGTCCCCCAGCCTCTGCAGTTTTTCTGGTCCCTGTGCTCCCCCTGCCACCCCTCCCAAGTGCGCAATGGCCCCCAGGTTGTGCCAACGCACTATCCGTGGTGGTCAACGAGGGGCTCCCCCGGCCCGCAACCATCGCAGCGAGGACAATCGGCTCGAATGGCTAGAGGGCTCCTCGACAAATTCCCCTGATAGCCATCCTTCTGGTCTGGAGTAGCGCGCAGACTCCTCCAGGAGCCTGGTGACAAGAGGAAGATTTGGTGCGAGGAGGTCCACCTTCACCTCTAGGGCTCCCTCTCCGCAGAGCATCCCAGCACCTCCAAACAGCCCTGCACAGGTAGATGAAGACTCAGACATTTGGATCATGGATTCCAACGACGTCTGGACGAAGGTTTCGGAAGGAGTCGATCCGGACTCTCCCATCCTCTGCGCACCATCAAATCTCCCCATTCGCACTGCTACTGAAGTGAAAGTTGTCAGGGAAACGGCCATTGCGCAAGCCCCGGCCTATGCCATCCTTGAGGAAGCTCCCCACCGCAGTGATGATGAGGACTCGTAATGTTTGTGTTGTTGTTCAGTTCTTTTTTGTTTTTTGTCAAGCGAGCCCACAGTGCCACAATGTCATGTCCTTCTCTCATGCTCCTAAATGTATCAGCGCTACTGCGCACACAATGTTTTTTGCTCACAAGTTTTGACTGGGCCAGCCCCCTCCCCCGCGGCAGCCCAGAATCAGTGTAAGAAAGGTAGGGATTGGTTAAGCGCAGCTTACCAACCCTGCCTGTAAACTATGTACTTATATGTTTCCGAATTGATAAATTAGCACAATTTACCAAAAAAAAAAAACATAGACACTCAGCCTAGATGCATCTTAAACTAGGGATCTTTTAAGCACCAAGATAATTGTATCTCAATTTCTTTCTGATCCCTCTCTATGCTCGGGCTGGTATATAACACAGAATTACATAAAAACAAACATGAAGTAATGGGGATCCTCCCCAACTTGGGCTGGGGAGCACCTTGACTTCTCTCTGCACACCATTCCATGTAGTTGGCTATCATCATTTGCATTTAAGTGTCATCTGTGCAATCTTTTGGTCAAAATATTCGTCTAGTTGAACTGTCCAAATGTGGGCCTTTTTGCTGAGTTCAGGATTAAAGGGTGGTAGAATATAGTTGTATTTCGCGTTTGAAACAATTATCCTCGTCCTATTGCCCTTGTTTGAAGTTTCTGCTATTTATCATTCCGCTCTGGATTCATTTACCCTACACCTGTTTAGAGTTCGTGTTTGAATTCAAATTCTGTGTTAATGGAATTCGAATAAAATTCGGCAGTGCCAAATGATATGATAAAATTCGGCATTATGTTGCAAAAACTACAAGTATCACAATACAGTCCCAAAAAGGCATGAATACTAGTGAAAAATCCAGCCATTTTTAGCCATAATTTGTACATAGATATGGTGCAAGTCACATAAAAATTGCATATTTATTAGTTATTCTGGCAATCTGAGGTTTAATAATGGAGTTGTTTTTAGTGTGAATTTTTTGGAGATTCAGGTGAATTTTTGGAGATTTAGGTGTTTCTTTAATAATGGAGTTGTTTTTAGTGTGAATTTTTTGGAGATTCAGGTGAATTTTTGGAGATTTAGGTGTTTCTCGTGAAAATTGAGGTGAAATTTTAATTTGTGTTATTTAAATTGGTTTTTTTTATTATATATGGATTCAACCTGAAAAATTCTGAAAAATTCTTAAGGCACTTTGATTGTACAGAAATTACCCATCAAACTTGTGATTTCAATAAATTCTGATAAAATTTTAGAGAAATTAGATAAAAAAACCACCTAAAAAACTTCCAAAAAATCACACTTAAAACAATTGGTTTAAAGACAACTGCTTTAATAATAATATGGGTTATAACATCAGCCAAAACCGATGACAAACAGGTTTAATAATAATATGGGTTATAACATCAGCCAAAAACGATGGCCAAACTGATCCAAGAAACATGAATACGGCTTTAAATCCCCTGTTCTAAGGGGATGTTTGTGCAAAACATTTAACTTCAGCACTAATCTCTTCCTTGAAATTTAAAATATGTTCTGGCAATTCTTCTACTCACCTTAAAGAAGACAGAAATGTGGCAATGCAAAATCTTTGAACAACTTTGAGATCTCTAGTTGTTGTTCGGCTTCAGTTTTTCAAACCTTCAGCCCACTCAATACACATGTATAGTCATATATCAGCCACCAGGAAGCTTTCGCCAGGGTTCACAAGATTGCTGGTATCTTCAAGCGATTTCAGGCACGCAGGCAGCAATTTAAAGGCAAGCGATTCCGTGAGTCATGCAAGCAGCAATTCCTTCGTCGCTCGGGCAGGCGGCAGATTTTGCAAATCATTATAATTCCCTTCAGGCAGCATTAAATTCAGGCACAGCATCGAGAAGATAGTGAACAGTCCGATCTCCTTGACAATGAAAACAATTTTTTTATAAGTGGTTTTAAAACCTTTTTAAGAGCAAATACTTTTATTTAGTGACATGAATGATAGATATTTTAATGTTCATGAAATTACGTTACAGTTACAAACCTATAAAATAAAATTAGGGGTAGAGTATATATGCTTTTTTAGATTTAGTAGTGAAAACTATAAAACTAACTAGAAGTAGAGGTTAGGTTATAGCTACACAACTATAAAATTAGGGAAAGAGTATGTATGTTTTTTTAGATTTAGTAGTCAAATCACTAAAAAGAGATGTTATGCACCAATTTAATGTATGGCTTGGCTGTGACCTTAAAATTGGATTAATAATTTTCTATATACTATAATTTTTTTATTACATTTAAAGATTTATTATATATTACATAGTAATGCAGGGAAAATGTACCCATTATAAGGATTTGGTCAAATTTTATGAATCATTGTTTTAATTCATTTTAGATGTTTTTGGAGGTTTTGTATCACTGAATTGGGTTGAATAAATTATTACAAAAAATATTTAGAAAATGGATTAATAAGAATATTTATTTTGAAAAAAAAAAATTATATATATATATATATATATATATATATATATATATATATATAGAATTATTAGATAGATGATAGGGATTTAATCTCTACATATTTTAGAATATTTTTAATAATATTTATAAATTATTAAAAGTTAAATTTTATTTGAAAATAGCTATACCATTTTAATTAAATTACTTTATTAAAAATTTGTTATATGAATATATTTTCTAATATAAGTTATGGTTGGTATTTTTTGGACCTAGAGTATGTCTTTCTAGGATGTAAGTAAGATGTAAGTAACTACCTAAGATCAAGAGACATGTGGAAGAGTGAAAGCTTACCCTCTTACTCGGGTGGTTTTCCTTGAATAACAGTGATGAGTCAATCTACATTAGTTGTGATGGTTGTCCCCGTCCAATGTTGGTTTGACAACTGAGTTATGATAAGTTTTCCTATTGTATATAAAAATAAAATAAAATAAGATATGGTTTTTTGGACATATGGTATTAGTAAGCCATGGTATTAGTCATGGTAGTCTAACAAAATCTATTTACAAAAATAGATTTAGCATCCTCGAAACATACATTATATAGCCTTAACAATTATAACTTATCATTTTAACAATTTATAGTCTTTAGACCAATAAATAATCACAACATATTTATTATATTTATCATGAATATTGTTGAATGAAATTAAATATGATTTGTCAAACCTAAAAAAAATGTAAGAAATTATTTAGTTTGCTTTAGAATATTATTTTATAATAAGAAAGTTGGAAAGAAGCTTTCCTAATTTGGATGAATTAAAAAGTTAGAAAAGCCTCGTTGTTAGAAATATTTGAAATTGAGATATAATATGAATAAAAAGTTGTTAATTGGGTTTATCTTTGGTGGATGGGAGGAACAGCTTCAAGTGTTTGTTTTCTTTTTTATGTTAGTAATGGCATAGAAATAATTTTGTTTTTCTAGTTTAGGTTTAATAACCTCTTTATATTATCTTAATTTTCTCTTAGTATTTAACTCTTTGTCACATCATAGTTTCTAGTTAAATTTAGATGTAATAGTATTTTTAATGGTATCAATAGTTTGCAAAGTGGCATATTCCTCTATTTTTCAATTGTTTAGCCAAGACTTGACATATTTATGCCAAGCTCTTCTATGTCATAGGCAATTTTATTAAACCTTGAAGCAATCTTAGGAAGCATTTTGTAATTCATGCCAATGATCTTGTGCTTGTACATTAGGTACTTAGCCATGGCCGTACTCTAGATGGGGGAAGGCTCACTTCTGTGAGGAGGCAAGATACAACATATTGATTTTAATTTTAGGACTATAAATTATAAGTTATTTATTTGCTAGATTTTTCTCCCCAATTTTCTAGAGATGTTGCAATGTCAAACTCTGCATCCATATAAGATAATGGGAGTAGCAAGTCTCAAAGATTAATTTCATTTTTTCCCATGACCATAAGTTTGTTGTTTTACGATTGTTTTCAAGATCAAAATAAATTTTCATCCTTCATTAATCATTTTACTAATGATATAGTTTCAGTGCGTCTTATGATGAAGTTCAACTCTAAGATATTTGTATAAAAGTAACTAGCTCTAAGTTGCTATCATACACAAAATTGGTGTATGTGATCTTTTAGGATTTAACTATCATGACCTTTGGTTTGTCAATGTTTGTTTTGATCCTTGTACTGGAACAAAAATACTTGATAATTCTTGGTAACTTGTCAAGAACAAAGGGAAAGCTCGTCATGAAACAATATCATCAGTGTAAAGAAGGATGATGACTATTCAGGTTAAAGTAGTTCCAACACAACTTGCCTCTTCCAAGCATGCCTCTAATTTGTCAATGTAAATGCCAAAATGAGTAGGGACAAGGGACAACCTTACTTGACTCTTATGTTACAAGCAATTTCTTCAAACCAAACCTTAGTGTTCATGAACTTAACCATAATGTTTTGATACAACCTTATCACAAAAGTTCTCAATTCAAATGGAACTTTTGAATCTTCTAATCTATTCCAAAGGATAATTCTAAGCACCATGTTAAACACTTTCTTAGAGTCCACAAAGCAACACAGGAGATTGGTTTAACTATTATTGCATTCCTCTAAGTAGATGGTTCGTGATTGAATGATATCATTTTAAATCGACTAGGCCTTTAGTTCTTTTTTCTTGATTTTCGAACTAAGGCTAATCTTCTTCTCCCCAATTATTTCATATCGCTTAAAAATTATTAAACATAATGATCTTATAATCATATCTTGTATGTATATTATTAATTCACCAAAACTCCCTAGATACGGGTAACACAATGCCTAACAGAAGCAATCAAGGCTCCCATGAATAAGTTAGATTGAGCATTGATTTTAAGAGATCAACGATGCTCTAGGACAGACCTCCCTGACATGCCTCGTCCATGCGAGAGATATAGTGGCACAACCACATAGTACTCACATTTAAAACAACATTAGGACACGCACATTCGCTTGGATGCAAGCGCTACATATCCCCTTGACCTCACTTAAAATCCTGCCCTAAAGCTGGCTTGCTACAGTCTCTAGAAGGATGTTTCTTTGGTTTATCTGTGCATAGTTAAAATGATGAGGGAACAAGGTATAGCCTAGACAGCTAGTAGGGATGAGGCTACCCACCTCTCCCTCCATGGCACATCCAATGCGATGATCACTTTATAGTCAGCATACCTAGATGTTACAAGTCGATGTTAGCCATTGTGGAGCTCCAAGAGAGATCCAACTTCAGTGACAGTCTCTGGACTCTTAGGGATATTCTTGCTCGTCACTACAGGGACTAGGAGGAAGTAACAATTCTCTTTGATTGTTGTGTGGTTGATCTTGACCTTCATATGTGTCAAGCTCGCAATGCTTTGAAAGCTTTTGCAAAAACCATGGACTTGTAGCTCATGACCTCCTAGCCTTTAGATTCCACCCATGCGACCAACTCGTCCACCTTTGCACAAAGTCAAAGGAATCCAGCCTTGCTAGCCACCAGTCCACATAAGTGACTAAGAGGTGCACCTAATTATACTCTAGAAGTGGTTGGAATGTTGTGCAACAACGAGGCCTAAATCAGCTCTCAAGGATGTACCAATGCTCATCAACCTACCTTGCACCAATCACCAGAGAAAGACTATTACCACAGTCCAACTACAATCGAATGGGAGAATCCAATGTAGTCATAGGACGAAAAGAAAGCCCAAAGCAAGTATTTTTGGCATCGTTATTGCCTCTCCTAAACACCATGACAGAAAAAATACTACTATTACTTTTGTTACTGTTATTTTCACGAATTTTGTTGCAATGTTTTGTCATCAAAACTTCTTAGGAGGCTATTTTGTTTCCCTTCTTTGCACAGATAGCTCTCCTGAAAACAATCTTGTGATGGTTAGTTCCTTTTTCTTTTTGACACTCCAGGCATGGCCTGACTTAGATCCACCATGATTGTACATTATGAATTTTGCTATAATGAATCAAATACTTACTTACCAAAAAAATATATCAAAACTATCACATGATGATTTAGGAAATCTTCTCCTTAATCTTTAAATTTTCAAAATAAGCTAATTAATTTCTTATCATTCATCTCAAAATTTAATAAACTCACATTAATCTTAATGAGTGATAATAATCATTACTATATTTAAATTACAAATTCAAATATTAAAGTAAATGTTTTACTCTATTAAAAATTTAAGTTGTTAGAGTAAACTTCTATTCACAAATGAATTAATATCAATATTTCAAACATTAAACCTTTACTTCTTTCTTTCTTTCTTTCTTTTCCACAGGAAAAACTCTGTAATTTTTCTTAATGGTTAGCAAAAATTACATTCTATAAACACATTATTGTGTGTATGCAGCTTAGTCGGTCCATCATATCCATCAAAAAATAACTAGTTATGTCTAGGGGCATATAGAAGTTCCCCCATATCATCCATGAAAATATATATCATAACAATCTATCCATAAACAAAAATATTATAGTTATGTCCACATGGTCTTAAATGTCGTACATTCGGTCATAATAAAAATTAAAATAAAAAAGGAACAAACTAAAACACTAATTCGCCATCATGTGGTCAAGCATCCCCTACATGTAGAAGAAATAAGTCTGGAGATCGGCTGAAATTTGTAGTCTCAGAGAAACCATTGTGTACCTCCATAACCCACCAATTTCTTTTTCCAAAGAGAGCACCACCTTGGATAGACCATCTGCAAAAAGATTCAATTCCCTATATATATGTAGACATGTGCACTATGAGAGCATACTTTTTAAATGCAATGAATCGGCCAAAATAGGTTGCAAAAGAAAGTTCTTGCATGTTTGTGTACCATTCAACCACTTTACCACAAGATTTGAATCACCATATATCTGCAAATGTGTTACTCCATGGTTAATGGAAAAGGTGAGAAGGTTCTACCATTCAAGTATTTCAGCTAGATTATCAGTACTCATACCTAGTCTAATGGATATATGAAAGGAATGATCAATGGACAAATAGAGTGAGAAACTGACACCACCATTTGTACCCAAATCAGTGGAGGTGTTGTCGAATAAAGCCTAGGGATATCATTTATCTAGAGTTACGTCCTCAATCACACGTGATTTATAGGAGTCTTTTTCCTGTGGGAAATGACTTAGGACTGCCAGCGCTTCGACATCAACATGACATGGGATGGAAATGTGGTTTTGAAAAATATCCTAATTGCGGGTAATCCAAACACCCCAAAAATTATTGAAGGTAGGGCCTTAAACTTATGGGTAGATGGGAGGAATAGTTATTTTTGCCAAGCATAATCCATTGTCAGACCCCTCCAAACACCCACTTCTAATTTAGCTTATCTACATTAGTCCCATATTGATTGAAAAAATGAGTAGTTCATAAAAAGGTGTTTGATCAATTCCCCAACATTCTAACAAAGGACACCATTCGGGACCAGTGGAAAATATTTTTTGTAATATATCCTAAGGATGGACCTTGCCATTCATAATGCACCACATTAAGATCTTTGCCTTGGGATGACATTTAGCTTTCCACACAAGTGGCCACCACCACTTTGAATCTTGAAACTGATGTGTAGCAATGGTATAAATATACCCAGTTTTCAGTGTGTAGACTCCACGCTTAGCACCAAACTAGATAAGTACATATTCTTTGTCTAATATTCTAATGTGACCCGAGTAAAACTCATTGACGTAGGTTTTCCATTGTTGGATATGGAGATCTAGAATATCCAGGTCAGCCGCAGATTTCCACCCTTTATACGATACAATTATAGTAGTATGATCCACAATGTGAGCGAGTTTAGTGATCCGCGGTCCCGAAGGGATTCTAATGATGGCACGAGAAGAAGATGATCCTGTTGTGATCTTGGCCTGGGATCCATTCCCAAATGCACACTAACATCTGATCCAACTCACCAGACCAATCCACAACGAATGGTTTCAAAGGTATTCAATACAACTCTCCAAATTATGTAGATATTTTGACGAGGTTTATCCACACACCTAATCCAGTCCTCCATCGTGAGCGGGGAGATGTATTTTTCAATGAAATTTTTTTACCACAAACTTTTAGACGCAAGTAGGCGCCAACCACCTTTTGTCGTAAGAGCATGAGATAAATGAAATATGTTCTTCAAGCCCCAAACCCATATAGATTTTGGTTTTGCAATTTTGTCCCAACCAACCGAAGGAAGAGTAGAATATGAGCCATTTCCAGACTATAAGAATTTGAAGCATATTATCCTAACATGTTCTAGAACTCCTTTTGGGATCCATGCCAATGACGACCAATATATTGAAATACCCTCGAGGTAAAATTTAATGAGAACTAGATAGATCGCTCTAGAAAACCATCTGTGGCACCAAATATTGATGTGCTTTTCCACCTTGGAGATCATACAGTTCCAATCCTCTCTTTTTTATGAGTTGGGTTTCAAAAGAAGCCCCGGGTATTTTAGATTGTCATCTAATTGGGAGAATTCCATTGGAAATATATCAATGGTGCGGTGTACAATACTTTCTCCCATATTTGAGATGAGAAGGGAGGATTTTTTATAGTTAATTAACATCCAATGGCCTTCCCAAATAAACTTGGAATATTTTTCAATACTACCACCTCAAGAGGATCACCATTGAAAAATATGAGAATATCATACACAAAAGGAAGATGGGAGTTCGCCATATCACAAGAGACTAAACATCCATGGAAAGACCCATTTGATTTGTCCTCTTCCAAAATACGGTTGAGTCCTTCTGCAACCAGAAGAAATAAAAGCCTCGATAGTGGGTATACCTAACGAAGGCCCCTCTAAGTGTGAAAAAAGGAGATGTTGCACCATTAATTAGCACAACAAAGGAGACTTTTTGAATACAACTCATCACCCAATTGATGAAATCAAGGCTGGAGCCCACATGAATTAGCAATAGATGAAGGTAAATCCAGCTTACCCGATCATAGGCCTTTAACAAGTCAAGTTTGAATATAACCTTGTTTAAGTGCATTGTATTGAGGCTATGAATACTTTTTTGAGCCACCCCAATCGCTTCGTGGATTTGTCTTTCCTCTAGAAACCCAAATTGTTCCTTAGAGATGGAGGTTGAAATTATAGTCTTGATACACATTGCAATCACTCAGCAAACAACATTGCAGAGTGAAACCAATATGAAATCATCAAAGGAACTAGGGGAGTCCACATTGGGTCCAAGGCATTAAAAGTTGAATTTAATTATGGGATTACATATTGCTCCTTTCTCGATTCCTCCACCACCTCTAGTAAGTATTTCCCCAAATTTTCATTAAGACCCAAAAAGAATTAAATCCCCCATTTGTGTGGCCTAGGGTTCTTGTCTTTTTGAAAAAAAATTAAGATTGATTTAAGCTCTTCCTCTCAAAATTCTTCCAAAAGGTTCAATTTTTCTTCTTCATTTCAAAATCGAGGGAAGAGGAGAATCAATTGGATGATCTCTGTAATAATTGTCTCTTCCTGAGCTCGAAATAGGTTTTCAAAGTGATTAACACCCATAGATGCCAATTTTGGGAATGAGGAGACCTCTCTTCTAGTTTGATCTTGCAAAGATGAAATGTTATGTAAAATAGAAGAAAATATAGATCAACGACTTAAAAATTATCCACTTCGATGGGGGAACCTCTTTTACATTACATAAATGAACAATTCTTGGATGATACAAATGAAAAAACCTGCTTTATATATATAGGAGTCTAAGGAGTCACAATATTATCAGAGCATACATAACAATAATAATGTAAGGCCACAATAATAACAATAGTGGGCTTTTATGGGGCACAATAATAACAATATGGGTACTACATGGGCACAACAATAACAATAAGGGGGCTACACTAACAATAAAAATAAGGGGCTACACTAGTATTATAGGGACCTAACATGCCCCTCTCCTTCAAAAAAGTGTTTTCCTCAACGCTTGAGTAGTTCTGGATGCTTCTATATAAAATTATCATCCTCCCATGTGGAATATTTCGTGGGTAAGTTCTTCCACTTGATGAGATACTCTGAAATTGATCGATTTTGTAGCTGTCGAGTTCTTGTTTCCGTGGCTACTTCATGTTCCAATATGATTTTTCCTTCCTCATGAAGTTCTCACAATATTGTTTGAACTGAGAGTTTGTCACCTATAAAATTATTTAAGCATGAAACATGGAAAACTAGGTGCACTTGGGAAGATGCAGGAAGCTCCAATTTGTATGCCATGGTACCAATATTTTGCAACACCTTGTAAGGACTGTAGTACTTTGGCGATAATTTATTATCCTTCTTTGCTTGATTGAGGGACATTTTTTTCTATGGTTGTAGCCGTAAAAATACCAAGTCGCCTACATTAAAAATTCATTTGCTGCGATGTTGATATGCTTGTTGTTTCATTCGATTTTGTGCCAAAGTTAAGTTATCCTTTAAGAGTTGGAGAACTTGTGGTTCAATGTGATCTTCCACTACTTGAACCTTATAATTTTCTCCTAAAGATGATGTGATGGACGGTGGATGATATCCATAAAGTGCCATAAATGGGGTCATTTTTTATGCAGTGTGGAAGGAAGTGTTATACCACCATTTAGCTAGAGGTAACCACTTGACCCATTGTGTTTGTTTATCAGATACAAAGCAACAGAGATATCCTTCCAAACATTTGTTCACTATCTCAGTTTTCTCTTCAGATTGAGGATGATAAGATGAGCTATGAGCTAGTTGAGTACCCAGACAAGAAAATAATTCCGTCCAAAAATTTCTAGTGAAAATGGGATATTTGTCACTTACAATAATCGTTGGGTTTCCATGTAGCTTTTGAATTGTTTCCATAAATGCAGTAGCAACTATATTGGCTTTAAATGGATGGGATAATGCACAAAAGTGTGCATACTTGGTACCACCACGATGACACTTTTTTTTTGTACTTGGGTAAACCTGTGATAAAATCCATTGAAACCTCTTCTTAATGTTGACTTGGAATGGATAAAGGTTGTAGCAGACCTGGGGTCTTAATTGTCTTAACTTTATTTTTTTAGTAGACCAAACATTCCGCCACAAACTTTTAAATATCAAATTTAAGGCCATCCCAAAAAAAATCTTTCTTGACCCTATGGTAAGTTTTTAAAAATCCTGAGTGTCCTCCTAAGGGAGAGGTATGCAATTCCAAAATAATATTTTGTCTTAGTTGGGAATTCTTACAAATATATAAGTGATATTTGTACCATAATGAATCATTTTACCAGCTAAATGTATCAGATGTACTGTGATTTTGTTGCAACTTTTGAATGAGTGTCCACACTTCTTCGTCATACTTACATTCACCCCTTGCTTCAGTTATCCAATCTGGTTCGATAATAGAAATGGCACAAAGCAATGCTTCCACATCCTCATCCTTTCTTGAGAGTGCATCTACAACAACATTTGACTTCCCTTTTTTGTAGATGATTTCAAAGTTATTACCCAATATCTTTGTGACTCATTTTTGTTGCTCTTTTGAAGATAGTCGTTCCAAAAATCATTTAAGACTATCATGATTTTTTTTACCTTGAAGTGTCTTACCATTAGGTAAGATCGCCATTTCTTTAGTGCATGTAGTATTGCCAACATTTCCTTCTCATAAATACGTTTCTGTAAATACTTTCCTTTGATTAGACGAATTTCAAAAGCAATGGGTCTCCCTTCTTGCATTAAAACATCACCAATTCCATTTCTCAAGGCATCACATTCCATAATAAAGGTTTTTGTGAAGTCTGATGTAGCTAAGACTGGTGCTTGGCACATTGCCTCTTTAAGATGTTCAAAGGCCTTAGTTGCTTTTGAAGTCCAACAAAATGCATCTTTCTTCAGTAATGTTGTTAGAGGTGCTGTTATTCTCCCATAATTCTTAACAAACTTGCGATAATAGCCTATTAACTCGAGAAATCCTCGCAAATGCTTTATGGTTGTGGGGATTTTCCATTCCTTAATGGATTTAATTTTTTTGGGGTCTACCTTAACACCCTTATGAGATACAACATGACCTAGATATTCCACCTCTTTTACTCCAAAGAAACATTTAGAGGTTTTTGCATATAATTATTTCTCCTCCAATAGTTTGAGCACCCTGTCAACATGTTGAACATGATCCTTCCAAGACTTATTGTAGATTAGTATATTATCAAAAAATACTAACACAAATTTTCTAAGGAAGAGTTTGAAAATGGAATTCATCAAACCTTGAAATGTAGAAGGTGCATTAGTAAGGCCAAAATGCATGACCAAAAATTCATAATGACCCTCATGAGTTCTAAATGTTATTTTCAGAATGTCTTCGATATTCATTCTAATTTGATGATATCATGAACGGAGATCCAACTTGGTGGAGGAAATTGCTCCATGTAATTCATCAATGATAGTAATGGGAAATTTATCTTTAATAGTGAGCTTGTTGATCTCCCTATAGTCTAGGCACATACTCCATGATCCATCCTTCTCGTGCACCAATACTACTAGAGTAGAGAAATAACTTTGACTAGGTTGAATTATACCGGCCTCTAGCATTTTTTCAATCATACTTTCAATTTCGCTCTTTTGGACATATGGATATCTATACGGCCTGATGTTTGGAGGAACACTTCCTGGAATCAAATGAATAGCATGATCATGATCATGAATAGGTGGGAGGCCTTTGGGAGTCTCAAATGCCTTGGAATGATTGTCCAAGACATTTTGGAGATATGGAGAAATATATGATTTCGATGTTTGAAACTCTAGTGAGCATAATTGTGCAATTATGCCTCATTGTTCTTTCTTTAGAAGATTTGTCATGCCATTAGAAATGATTATATTTCCTGGTTTCCCTGCGATACCCCCTTGTTCAACTTCCTTTCCTTCCCAAAAAAAAATCAAGAAAAGTTCTTGAAAATTAAAATTTATCGTACCCAAAGATTGTAACCATTGAACTCCTAATACAACATCAAGACCACCCATTGGAATGGAAAGCATTGGGCTATTCAATACATATTCCCCCATGGTTAGCTTGATATTATGGCACTTTCCAGAGAAATTTATAGTTCCTCCATTTGCAAACATCACTTGACACTTTGGTGATGGATATAGGAGGCAATTCAACTCCTTGGCTATCTTACAATGAATAAAATCATGGGCACTACGTGAATCAATCAACACTATTACCTTTTTCTTCTTGATATGTCCTTCTATCTTGAGAGTTTGAGGAGTGGTAATTCCTGCCAATTCATCGCAATATATGGTTGGATTCATTTCTTCTTTCTCTAAGGACAGTTCCTGGTGTATATCCTCTTCTTTTGAAGTTTCTTGTTCTTTTTCTTCCTCCTCTTCACAATCTATGTAAAATAATTTATTCTCAGCACACTTATGACTTTTACCGTATTTGCTATCACAACTGTAACAAAGCCCTTTTGCTATTTTTTCTTCCAATTTTTGTGGTGTCAACCTTGTAGGTTGTCAAAGGCTAGGAGTAGCAGCACTTCCATCTTTATAGTTGTGAGTGGCAGGCTTCCTTTTTGCCATAATTTTCCTTTCAATTTTTCTTGCCAACCTAAATTACTTCTCCAATGAATCAGGTTCCCAAAGGAAAACCTCATGTTGGATTTTATCCTTTAAATTCCCTATGAAGAGATCAATCCTATGCTCCTCTGGAATATCATTTACCCTTCTATTCAATTTTTGAAAGTCCTCAATGTGTTCCACCATTGAACCCTTTTGTTTGAGATTTATCAATTGGCTAAAGAAGGTGTTGTTTTTTGTATCCTCATAATATGTTATCATGTCCTTCATAAAAATTGACCAAGTGACAAGTGTTTTACGAGAAATAAGCCATCCATACCATACAAACTAATTGGGTTCTAAATATAAAGCTGCAATGCATACCTTTTGCGTGTTTTGCACATTATGCAGATCAAAATATTGTTCCATTTGTAGTATCCATGTTACCGTATCCTTGCCATAAAACCTCCTCATATCGATATTTGGAATATGGTGGGTCTTGAATCCAACACTAGAGTCTATGAAATCATGATTAACATTTCTTTTATTCTCATCATGAGTTTCATATACTATCTTTTCACCATTATGAATCACTTCTTGTAGCAAATTTGTCAAACCTTCCTTCAAACCTTCCATGTCTTCTTTTAAACCATTCATGTCACCTTTTAAACCACCTATGTCGCCTTTCAAACCATCCATGTCACCTTTTATTTCTGCTTTTAAACCATCCATGTCCCCTTTTAGTTCATCTTTGGTTGCTCTTTTTGAGAGTGAAATTTGTTGCACCTAATCCCATAATTTTGATATATCATGCTACACTTCTTCCTCTTCATGCGTCATAGTAGAGCTTTCTGAGGGCTTAATGGGTGTGGAATTCTTTTTGAGAGGAATTTTAGAACCCAATACTTTTTCTTGCTTTTTAGGATCTCGATATTGAACCTAATGTGTCTTTGTGATTTAGGATCCCCAAGATTTGAAATTTGTTCCTGTAGTAGCCCTCTGAGTCTTCTTTCCAATTCCACAGGTGAGACCTAATTTGGAGCAAGATAAATTTATGCCTAATCTCCCACAATGACCTAATTATGGATTAGTTTAGTAGAGTGAACTTGTACAAAGTGTCACGTTTCACTGTTTTGACCTTCAACCCTGAAATTGATACACAAGAAACTACAATCAGTGCAATTTCGACCACTTTTTACAAAATTCAAATCTGATGCCTGAAACGAAAGTTATGATTATTTTACCTTGGTCACATGTATGAGATGAAATTATAGAGCCTGCAAAAACCCTAACTTCCTTAGATCATATCTCCTAAAATATGGCGAACCAAGATCTAAAACTCGTAAAAAAGGTTCACTCATATTTCGACCCCACGTGGTTTCAATTTCAGCTTTTAAAGATTCATAGGAAAAATGTTATAGATAAAATGCCAATAGGTCATGTTTGAAGAAGAAAAACCTTAGAATCCAAAGCTCTGATTCCAGATGTTATGCAACCAACCCACAAAATAGAATAAAAGTTAGATCAATGAATTAAAAATTATACACTTCAAGGGGGGAACCTCCTTTACATTATATAAATGAACAATTCTTGGATTATACAAATGACAAAACCTACTTTCTATATATAGGAGTCTAAGGGGTCACAATATAATCAGAGCCTACATAACAATAATAATGTAAGCACACAATAATAACAATAATGGGCTTCTATAGGGCACAACAATAACAATATGGGGACTACATGTGCACAACAATAACAATAAGGGGGCTACACTAACAATAACAATAAGGGGCTACACTAGTATTATGGGGACCTAACACTAAATAGTACTCGCCATATTATGGCCTTTGATACAATCATGAAAAGTTGGTAATATTATTGCCACATTCTAACTATATGACCCTACTCTTCAGATGCCACTTAGCCTCCCAAAGCTCTAATATGGACTTTCTCCTTTTCTCCAACTGAAATAAATTATCTCTTGATTCATAAACATAATACCCCTCGTCCTCACCAGAGGAAACCGACCAATCTGATCTTCAATGTTCCTAAGTTCCACATCTTCAACTACCGTCTTGGAAGACACCCATTCTTTGGATTTTTTCTTAATGTTATTGAGGTTCTTCACAAAATATTTACCTGTCAAATGACCACCAAGAGGAGAATAATGATCCCACTGCTCCTTGACCATTTAAATAAATTAAACATCCTTCAACCAAGAGGAGTTTAATTGAAAGGGTTGGTAGGTTTGTGAGCATCTCCCTTTAATTATAAAAATATTGGAGAGTGATATGATATACCACCTTGATCCAGTGGATCAATAAAATGTTCAAAATTAAAAGTGCTCAAAATGGCTTGAAACCAGTGCCAAAAAGAAGATGTCATCGTCCTGAATCCAATGCAACTTGTTTCACTCAAAACTGATATCATATGCTCCTGATATAACATTCTAATCGATTTTCCAAATAGTTAAAATTTTAAAAATGAAGTTGGAGGGATGTCGAGTTAACAATATGTATGCTGACTAAGAAATGATTGGCCAGTTTATTGTGTATTTCTATCGTCCAATGGTATGGTGAAAAGTGTCACATTCTGGTCTGTTGGTGGTTGGTGTAATTCCACTAGTTGAAGGGTCGTTGAGGTGGTCTAATCAGGAGATTCCATGCAAGCAATGGGTAGCCGCCTCGTGGCCTCCCAAGATTGGTACAAATTTTTTTATATATGATCAGGGGCTCAAAATTATGCTAAAAAATGAAATTTGTCGGAATGGTGTGGAACCTGAACGACTGTGTAGATCTCGTCACTCTGAATCCGACACAACTCATTTTGCTAAAAACTGACATCGTATTCTCCCGGAAACGCGTTCCGTTTGTTTTCCCAAACAAGAAAAAATTTGGAAAAATTGTGCAAGCTTCCCAGTCAGTAGTCCGTACAATTGACTAGGCATGGTTGAATGGTCAAGGTTGACTAGGTAGGGTTGACCAATCAGGTCATGCCACTTGTCCGCATTTTATGGGTGTTGGTTGGCGCATTTTCATTTACTGCGATGGTGGCCAACCACATGTTGCCACGTGGCCCAATCCAGGGTTGCCACGTGGCAGCACGAGGGCCACAAAAATTGGTTGGAGTGCCAAAATTCACCTCCGCAGATTCGAAACCGAGACCAAAATCCAAACAACGCACCACCTAACCATTGGGCCACTGCAATCCTTATTAATACATTGGCCCGAAACCCTATTTCAATGTTTTGTTGGCGGAGTTCAAGGGTAAGGGGCCAGGGCTTAACCCCCACACCCCCCCCCCCCTCCCCAATTTTATATGCCATATGACTACCGATGGGAACCAGCGGTGCGGCAAAGCCCGCCAAAACTTTGTTTAATTTTTTTATTTTTTTATTTCAACCATATCACAATGGTTTAAAATTCGGATTTTGGGCAGCATTATGCATTTTAATGATCTAACAATTTCATCCAAAATTCTGGAAATTTGTTGCTCGGTTAGCCGAAATCAGGGCAAAATTATAGGATGGGTCCAGATTTTGGGGAATTTGTGGTGCGTCTAGCAGCAAAACTAGGGAGGCTCATAACTTATTCATTTTTTGACCAATTTTGGAGCAAAAAGAGGCTAGACAGGCATTTTTGGGTCTTCTGGAGCTGATGTAATAATTTTTTAAGCCATTTGAGCACTACAAATGTATGTAATCACCATTTTGAGCATAATGAAATAGGGCCAAGCCATTGGAAGCTAGACCAAGGAGACATAGCCCATGAGGGGTGAACTCCTTAATCATTTGTTGTGTTGTGGTTATTTTTATGGTGTATTTGTCTATTGTTTCTGCTATTTCAGAGTTTTAAATTCATGCTTTATGTGTTTAAAAATTAACATAAAAGCTCACAAAAACTTAGTTTTTAATGCTTGTAATTTACAAACTCTCAAGCATACTTTATTTAAGATCTCATACAGATCAAGTTTGGTATCAAATTTTAGGTTTTATTTGTTTCTCTGAGTATTTAATTGTCTGCAAGTGTTTATGATGCTTACAAGGTTGAAGCTCAAGAGAGGAGAAGGAAAAAAATGTTTTTGCAAGTCCTCAAGTTAGGTCAAGGACAAGGAGAGCAATTTTGCCACAATATCCACCACAAATTCTTCCTCAAATTGCAGTTGAAGCTTCAACAAGCATGTCACATGAAGGAGGAGTTGATAATATGTCAGATGAAGAAAAGAATTTCAGAAAAGCTTTCTTTGACATGACTGAAATGGTGAAGGTTCTCTATGAAGAGAGAACTTCAAGATTGCAAGGTGAAAGCTCCAAGCCTTCAAAAGGAGACAATTCTTCTGGAGGAAAAGGAGGAGATGATGGAAATACTTCAAAAGGAAATGATGACAAACCACCCTCTTCTCCACCATCATCTTCACTTCCATCCTCACCTTCATCTTCACCTCCATCCTCACCTTCATCTTCTACCTCTTCCACAACAACTATTACTCAAACACATCCACATACCCCAAGGGTTCATGGTAAAACTCCATTATTAAAACTTGATATAAAATTTGAACTACCTATGCATAATGGTGAAGTGAATGCTGAAAGACTTGATAATTGGGTTTGTCAACTTGAAGTTTATTGTAGGATTCAAAACATCAAAGATGATGAAAAAAATATTCAGTTGGCTTCATTAAGGTTGGAAAGCGTTGCTTTGATTTGGTGGGAAGTCAAAACACAAGAGGATATGAAAAAACATGGTAAGGTCTCAACCTCTTGGATAGATCTTATTGCTGCACTTATAAGACAATTTTATCCATTAGCTTATATGCAAAAGTCTATTACGGATTGGCAGAAATTTTAGTCAACTAAAGGGCCAAAGTGTGCAAATTTAAACTCAATAATTTAGAAGAAGGTGTTTGTTATTAGGTGTAGACTTGAATTCACAAGACACTTTGTTGAAATATATTGGTGGTTTACACAATTATTTAAGGCATACTATCCTTATGTTTAATCCTACAAGTTTATATGAGGTTTGTGTTCAAGCAACACATCTTTAAACAAGAGGGAAAAACATTTCACAAGAGGGTAGCAAGAAGCCATTCACAAGTGTAGTCAAGGGTAAGAGTAAGTTCAAAGGGAAAGGAAAGAAGAATGCATCTGTCAAGAAGGAAGGAGAGAAATTAACATGTAAACATTGTTCCAAAGAGGGTCATGATGAAGCTTATTGTTGGAAGCTTCATCCTGAGATGAAACCAAAGAATTTTAACAACAAAGGAAAGCAAAAGAGAAGTGCAACTACACATCGTGACTTAGGCTTCGATTCAGGAGATGAAACAAATATCACAACAATGGGAATGAAAGGTAAGGACATATCAAACAATAGATCTTCAATTTTTCCTAATGACACTCAAGATTATAGATTTGAGGCTTCTGTGATTAGTATTTTGTGTAGAGATGTTTTCCAAATCAATCACATCCATTCTTGGTAAATTCGACGTTTCAAACCAAGCCACCATGGTTCATCTTCAGGAACCACGGTGGCTTGGTTAGAAACGTCGAATTTACCAAGAATGGATGCGATCCGGAAAACATATCTACACAAGATACTCAAGATGAGAAAACTAGAATTGAACTATTCCATATTCGGGTTATTTAAAAGCACACGAAAATTGCTACACTTTTTGATAGTGGTTCACAAGTAAATTTGGTTTTCAAAGACTTAGTCAAGAAGTTAAATTTAAAGACCATTCCTCATCCAAGGCCTTATCCTTTAGGATGAATATGCAAGAATGAAAACTTACATGTTACGAGGAAATGCATACTTAAATTTGCAATTACAACAAACTTTCTTGATGAAGTTGAACTCGATGTAGTTCCACTTAATATTTCCGGAATTGTTTTGGGAAGCCCATATTTGTATTATAGGAAAGCTTTTTTTCATCGCCTTGAAAACAAGTATCACTTGTTCAAAGATGGTATAGAGTACATTGTTAGAGCACATCAGAAAAAACTAAATCTTTCACTTGTGAATGTCGGACAAATGAAGAGACCCATTAACTCTAGCAAGATTTTTGTGCTTTTAGTGGTCAAACAAAATAATGATGTTGAAAATGAAGCTTTTCAAGGTTGTGATTCAAGATTGAAATTTGATTCGGTTGAGGTTGTTAACCAAAATGATGAGATGTTTCAAGAGCCAAAATGATTGCCTTCCAAGAGGGGAATCCAACATGAAATACAATTGCAGCAAGATTGTCCTCTTCCTAACATTGGCACATACATGATGTCAATGCTAGAAAGTGCAAAAATTAAGAAGAAAATTCAAGAATTGTTGGACAAATGGATCATCAGACCAAGTATTTTGTCATGTTGGAAAGTGTAATAGTTTCGGTCTTCATATTGACTGTGTAATTATGTGTTTATGTAATGAAAAAGACAAATATAGAAAATATATATTTTGTTATGCTTGCTTCATGGGTTTCATGAGAAAGGTTTTATTATAGGTCAATAGACTTCTTCTTGATGTCTATTAGGGATTCGTCTTCTAAATATAAATGTATTTAAGAGTCATGTTTATGAAGAATAAAGTCACACTTGTAGGCCTCAAGACCTTGCCAATGAAGCTTGAAGACATGACTCAAATGATGCTCCAGATCAACATTAAAGTATCTCCTCAAAACAACCTATGAACAGTGGAAAAGTCAACTCATAAACCCATAATCAAGTCATCTTCATAACCTATGGATAGGTCAGCTAATTTACTGGTTGGAACAACTATATATACCCATCTAGGCTATGCAGAACAGACAAACAAAAATTCGGATTGCCTCTGATTTTTTCAGACTAAATTGCAAGAAAGGAGTTTGGAAAAATGCGAGGTACAGTCAGCAAGGATAGACCATTCAACAAAGATAAAAGGAGTATTATTATATTTTGTCTTGGGCTAAGTTCTATAATAATATTGTGTGGTTCAATGTGAATACAGTTGAAAGATCTCAACAAATATATAACAACGTGAATGGGGTAAATCTAGTGCAAAGAAAAGGGTGGCTTGATAGTGTAAGGAAGATCTCTGCAAGGAGCGCAAAGAAATTATAATCCAACCTCCATAATGGTTATAGCATCTCGAACAAGCCCAGAAAGGAGTCCAAGGGTGCTCATCATATGAAGAGTATTGCAACAAGTAAGCTATATTGAATACATTAAGAAGGTCTACAAGGAATCTATTGAAGGTCGAAGTAAAACAATATAAGCACATCAGTTAGAGACCGAGTTCTCTAGTGTCAGTGCAGGACGGTGCAGAAAAGGAGGATAAGCTTAAGGAGTCAAGGAAGAGGTTGTGACAAGGTCTTGGAGGCATTCAAGGGTCAAGGGTCTATGTCATGGTCATGGTACTTGTCATCTGAGAGTATATAAGAATAATTTGTTGTGGGTTTTCCTCTCCAAGAGGGAGAGGTTTTGGCCCTGGCTCGAAGAGCCTAAATTTGTGTCTCTTGTGTTTTTGGTAATTGATTTGATGAAAGACATATTAAGCTAAGAAGAGAAGACACGAGTAAAAGAAGTAAGTTCACATGTAATTATCAAGAAGAGAATTTGAATTAATCGCTACCCTACCAAATTATCAACATGGTATCAGAGCTAAGGTGCTGAAGACAAGGGCTACTTGACAAGGAGACACTAAAGGAAGAAAGAATAAAAGTCAAGGTTAAAGTATGCATTGAAAAGTAAAATTAATTCGCAAGAAAGATTCTTAAATATCATTAAAAGGATCTACTTATCAAGTAGATAATATTTGTCATCAAAGATTTATGTAATTGAAGACATTATTAGAAGATACATCAACAAGCTCCATCCAACAATATCCAACACCTTTGAATACATCATCATTCTGAAGATATCCTTTATCACTAAGGATCCTAGGTCACTTACTTTGAAGAATTCAATCTAAGAGGAATTTCTTGACTTCATCGCCATCATCATCAAGGAAGCTGCTAGAAGGAGGAAGTCACCCTACTCAAGTAAGTATCTATAACCTTATCTAAATCTGTCAAAATGACTTATTGCAAAGAGAGCAACAAATTGGTTGGGTCATCAAACTTTAGTGCATGGAAGAAGAGGACAACTACATCGAAGGATCTACAATTCAACCCTCAAAATAATATGCTCTAGCTCATGCCAAGTACATGAAAGAAGAAATAAGAGCCCATAGGATTCTCATAGAATCCATTAAGCACTCACTCATACCCTATGTATCAAAATTGAAAATTGCAAAAGAAATATATAAGAAATTGGTGGAGCTATTCTCTGTGAGTACTGCAGGAAAATCAATCTCTCTGAGAAAAGAACTATCCAAGATGAAATTGTCAAGAGAGTAAGGAATCACTTCATATTTTATGAGGATTTCTGAAATAAGAGACCAAATGCAGGAATTGGGAGAAGTAATGTCTGATAGTGAGATGACTACTTTGGTGTTGAATGCTCTACCGAAAGAATGGGGAAACTTCACTTCAAGCTTATATGGGAAGAAAGAAACAACACCATTCCACGATCTATGGTATCTATGTAAAATAGAGGAAACAAGATTGAAATCCAAAACTAATACATGATCAAATGAAGGGAATCAAGGATTTTCATCCATGTCCAGGAAGAAAGGAAGATTCAAAAAATTTGGTCCTCAAAATAAAAGAAGAAATATTGAAAAAGTATGATGTTTTGGATGCAATGAACTTGGGCATTATAAAATGGATTTTCCTAAATCTGGGAAGGACAAAAGGAAAAAGGTAGAAGCCCATGTCACAAATGAAAGGGAAGAACCTGATGCAAAAAAATCTAAGAAATAAGAAGCAAGAGACCTTTATTATGATTGATCGTCTTTTTCTTTAAGTGATTTATGTTGGTTGTAAAATAATATGATAGGAAGCAATGTATATTAATAACATCATGATAGAAGCATGGAAGGAGCACTTGGAGAAGCAACACCTGGAAAACTCACTGATAACAACATTGATAAAAGGCAGTCATAAAGATCAAGGGTAATCATTCAATAATCAATATAGAAACAGGTGTTGACATTTTCTAATGGATTTCTTTCTGGATTCACTGGGTAGAAAGAAAGCAAAAGTTTTTCATAGAGAATTATATGTTACAAAATTTTGGGATTAGGATAAGATGACATATTGATGAAGCAGGTAAAGGGAATGAAGTTCTCCATTCTAGTAAAATTGTTGTAAGATGACTCAAAAGGAAAAGGACGAGGTACATATATCTATATGCTGACATTGGATGTTGTGAATTCATGTCATATGGTTGCAAGTAATGGACTTCTATCTATAGAAGTATGATCTATGAAGAATGATCTCTTATGGTGCACAGGTTGCCACTAACAGATGAAATTAAATATGTCCTCATATGGAATATGATGTGGTTGTATACAAACAAGGAACTTGATACTGGAAGTTCCTGGGGATGAAGTTGTGCATATAAAGAATAGAAGAGATCATGAAGTGCAACCATGTAAAGAGGCGGTTATCATCCGGAAACCAAGAAGATGTGACTAGAAGATCTCCTGGGAAGATATGTGGACTTTGATAGAAGTATGGTAAACGAGAAGGCCCTTGATAAGACATATATTTAGGAGATGTGTCAATCTGAATTAAGGATGTCGATGCCTACAAGAAGATGTCATGGTGAAAGTGATCCAGGCTCACCCTGCAAACCCAGAATCTTTCCTTTATGATCTTATAAAATGCATCTTCAACAGCTGGCCAAATAAAAACTTTCATTTTCTGGCAATTTCATAAACTTTCTACATGCGGAAGCTCTTTAACTTACCCATTCGCCAGCAATCTCACACACACTTTTATATGCGGAAGCATTTAAACATATGTTTCAAAAACCATAACCCAACAATCTTCATTATAAGATTCCCTCATGAATGGAAACTTCTTCACTCCACAATCAAATCCAAGAAACATCATTCATCATGTCCATCAACATTCATATAAGACTGGATTCAATCAAAAGAATGCACACATGTTTGTAAACCTCAACTTGACATTGTTTTAATCTCACACAAACCAACCTCTCACGCAAACATCACCATTCAAATTAATATTTGGCCTGCACAAATTAAGTGTCTTCGATCCTTCGTTTTAACCGAACCAATGTACCAAATATATATGTGCGCCAATTCCCATTCAGATTACCAAACTGAATCACCGCATCATGCAGGCTATGGCAATTTTGCATAACATTCAGATTTTAATTAAAGTCAATTGTCAACATAACAGCCTTCGACCAAAGGGTTGGCTACCATCGATAAACGGTTCCCAAGGCAACTTTTGTGACACAAACGCCATCATAAAAAAATACCATTTCTTCTTTACTATCCAGGGGACGCAATTCATAGATTGAATGAAATTTAAAACAGAAATTCCTCACCTATTTAAAGGTTGAAACCTTCACGATTTTGAAGAGGCTGTGCCAGTTATTAATTGCCAAACTTCCGCTCCTTCTCCATTTTACTGCGTCCTTCATCAATTCTCCTGAAAAAAACTCATCGACTTCAATGAAGTCTTCACACCTGCAATTACGTATCTGGCCATTAAACTGTCATTTCTGTTTGATGTTCGATCACCACTCCATTGTGGTCTTACCACGCACGAACTCTGGCATTCACATCACAATCCAGTGCTTACTCTACGCTTAAATTCATGCTACTGGAACGCAGCACTTTAACGCTAAAGTTTTCAACCGGTCCAATTGGGTTTCCACCATACGTTCGAATCAAAACTTCTGGACTTGGCTACATGATTTCAACTTCACTCACGATTCTTCGGCTTCTACACTTTAAAATGAACAGCCAATTACATCACGACTACTATAAGTCAGTCTCAATCGTTTACTCACCACTGTTTCCGATTCTAACTCTGCAAAAGTAATAATCAAACAGAACTTCAACGCCTCCAGTATGCTCCTCCTCACACGCTCTTTCACACAGTCTTCTGCTATGCAACCGATTCTCATAAATTCAGGTTTCATTTCAAAGCCTGCCTCCCAGTTCACGCGCATAAGGTTGTAGTCGACTTTCATATAATTTAACTCTGCATCCTTCCAGATTCTTATACGCAGAATCCATCGCCCGTGGCTTTGAAACCTCACACGATTCCACTGGAGCTTCTCATACTAATTCAATCATTGTCGATTCCATTTAGTGCTTTCACACAGATTAAAACACACAGGTTAAAACGCAGACAGTCTACACAGGGATTATTGCATTCATAATGCTTCCGCTTTTCCTCTTATTTATAAACCATCAAATTATAAATCGATTCAATCGATTTCACAAAAGGGACAAAGTTAGATCCTCAAGTTCCCACTTCAGTTTTTACTTCACACAGATTCAACGCTTCAATACGCGCTTCATGTCCATTCTCTCACAGAACTTAAAAATATTCCTCATGCATACAGTGCATGTATCAAATCTTTATTACAGAATTTTAACCATACATAAACCAGTCCATTAAGGCGCATAATTCAAACAAATACCTTCATATAACAAATGAAATACTTACAACTCTAGTCTTTGCCGGATATTCAACATTAACGGCCTCACAATTTCCCGGAGGCTTACAAGCTTGGCTGTCCAAGCCTCACCTTCTCTTCTCTATTCTATTCTACTTGCCTCTTTGCCTTTGAGGCCTACTAATTTATACAAATTAAAAATGCACTAATTTGAGTTCAATCCCCTTAAACTCTCAACAAATCCCCAAATCTCTCAACATCCCTAAAAAATAGATTTTTATCCCTAAAACTTTGAAACTAATTCCAACTTAGGCTCTATCATTAATTCTAAATTATCTTGAAGCTAATTTCTCTCATGTTTCCAGTTGTTTGGAAACATTTACAAATTCTCACATATAATTAATTAAAAACATAATTAATCACTCAAAATTAATAATTTCTTAAAAACATGAAACCCCCTAGTTTAAATAAAATACAAGGTGTTTTCTGGAGCTAATGCTCCTACATCAGACTCCCAAGGTAGAAAATGACCATGATCTCCAGATCATGCATTTAATTCTTCGTCCGCCTGGATCCCACACTTTGTTCTGCAAGTTATCATCGACATCTGTTGTCGTATGCTGCCTTTCTCCAGTTCTCCATATTTTATGTTGTCTTGCTCCGCTCGTTGCACTTTCACAATCTGTCTCCGTCTTCATTTTGCTGCTGCTTTTCTTCCTTGTCAATGTCTTCCTCTGAGATACTTTCAACATGATTCTTCTGATTAATTCAATTTCTCGGTTCAATAAATCTTCAGGCTGCTGATTTCTCGCTGTCTGCTGAGCTAAGACGGCTTGCTCAGTGCTTACTCGTTCAATCTTTACCTCTATGTTTGTTTCCATTCTTACTGCCGCCCAATCATCCATGCCCTCTTGTTTTCTGCAACGTTAAAATTCTTCTCTGCCTTCTTCTATCAGCAACTTACTGGACTGGTACATTGTGTACTTCTTTCTGTTGTCTTCATCTCTCTGCATCTACAATTCCCAATTCTGAAATTGAGATTCTTTCTGCACTGAATTCTGATCATTCAGCATCATCTCCAGCAACATAACTTCTTCATTCCATGGATTAGATGTTTCCACAGAATCCTCGTCTTTCTTCTTCATTTGACTGCTCAACTGAGTCAAATGTTCTTCAACACCTGCAATCATACCTCCATTTACAAAACACTTGTTAAAACAAAAACCATAAGGCATTAGTGCCTTACTTCCCTTTGCTAGCACTTCAGTATGCTGTCCTGAATTTTCCATCTCAATCAACACATCAGTATGCTGATTCTCTCTTCCCAAAGAATTCTCTGAAGAATCCTCAAGACTATCAACAAGTCCTTCTCTCACACCATCTGTCTCCACGATGTCTTTTTGCTTTCGTTCACTGTACTGAACTCTTTCTTCTGCTGCAATATCCCTGTCATACTCCGAATTCTCCAACAAATATTCCAACAATGCAATTTCTTTGTGGCATTGCTGAAGCATAACATCACCATCACTTACAGTCCCTGCATTCATACACAACTTGTCAATTTGAAAACTACAAGTTTCACAGTCTCAACTGTCGGTTCATATACCAGCTCTTCCAGCTGATCCTCTTCTTCATTCACATGAACTTCCTCTTGTACTGTAACAGTAAAAGCATCACTACTTTCTTCTTCAAAGTACTTATCTCCCATGCTTGTGACAATTTCACAAGATTGCGCATCCTCCTCAACAAAACCTGTAATCACATCACAATTGTCAGCTATAAAAATACAAGAGTTCACATTATCCAGCTGATCTGGATCTACCCAGTAACTTAAGAAATCATCAATGATCTCCTCCTCTATTTCATCAATGGAAACCTCCTCTTCCAACTCAGCTGCTCTGAGTTATTCCCGTCTCAACTGTACATCCATCATCTACTCGAGCTTCTTCAGCTCTTCCGTTAACTGCATATTTATCTGTCGATCCCTTTTCTGCTGTAGCCTCTGCCACTTCACTCTCTTCTTCATCAGCCAATCATGTCTCTGGCCTTTCATATTCTCCTGCAACAACTCTATCAATAACTCAAGATGAATCGCGATCTCAGCTTTCTCTTTCTCGTACTCTTCATCAGTCCACTGCTTCAAGATGCCATTTGCCTTGGCATCCTTCTCCCTCATTCTACTGTGGCTTCTCTCTGAACCTCTGCTCTCTTCTTTATGACTTTCAATAGTCATCTCCTTCGCCATGAGTTTCTCACTCATGAGTTGCACCAAGCCTCTACAACAGTAAACTCTTCTGCTGCCACTTACCTCACCAATCCCTTCCTCCAGATTTGGTCTTTCGGTAATCACCCGGTCCTCTCCTGGAACCCTTCGAGCATTCTCCACTGCTCCTTCAGGCTTATCTCATCTGCAACTTTCAACAACACACTTGTCCTTTTCATTCAACCTCCGTTGAATCTTCAGGTTCCGCCACACTCACCTAGAATCTCTTGCTGGACTCTCTCATCACTGCACTCCAGTGGTGATCTGCTTCTTCCTGCTGAGATTTTCTTCACTATGCCTACAACCAAATTCTGCAAACAGTCTTCAAACCAGAGTTAAATATCAACTGCAAAATCTCACCTTTCAAGATCCTATTGATCTTGCTTCCTTCCTCAACTGCACTTGCATATCTTTGCTGCCATCTTCATCAGTTTCATTCATCACATGCAATTAATCAATTCAATTTTAAAAACTTGAATCTTTACACAGAGCTATTCCAGCTCTGATACCAAAAATGATGCAGGCTCACCCTGCAAACCCAGAATCTTTCCTTTATGATCTTATAAAATGCATCTTCAACAGCTGGCCAAATAAAAACTTTCATTTTCTGGCAATTTCATAAACTTTCTACATGCGGAAGCTCTTTAACTTACCCATTCGCCAGCAATCTCACACACACTTTTATATGCGGAAGCATTTAAACATATGTTTCAAAAACCATAACCCAACAATCTTCATTATAAGATTCCCTCATGAATGGAAACTTCTTCACTCCACAATCAAATCCAAGAAACATCATTCATCATGTCCATCAACATTCATATAAGACTGGATTCAATCAAAAGAATGCACACATGTTTGTAAACCTCAACTTGACATTGTTTTAATCTCACACAAACCAACCTCTCACGCAAACATCACCATTCAAATTAATATTTGGCCTGCACAAATTAAGTGTCTTCGATCCTTCGTTTTAACCGAACCAATGTACCAAATATATATGTGCGCCAATTCCCATTCAGATTACCAAACTGAATCACCGCATCATGCAGGCTATGGCAATTTTGCATAACATTCAGATTTTAATTAAAGTCAATTGTCAACATAACAGCCTTCGACCAAAGGGTTGGCTACCATCGATAAATGGTTCCCAAGGCAACTTTTGTGACACAAACGCCATCATAAAAAAATACCATTTCTTCTTTACTATCGAGGGGACGCAATTCATAGATTGAATGAAATTTAAAACAAAAATTCCTCACCTATTTAAAGGTCGAAACCTTCACGATTTTGAAGAGGCCGTGCCAGTTATTAATTGCCAAACTTCCGCTCCTTCTTCATTTTACTGCGTCCTTCATCAATTCTCCTGAAACAAACTCATCGACTTCAATGAAGTCTTCACACCTGCAATTACGTATCTGGCCATTAAACTGTCATTTCTGTTTGCTGTTCGATCACCACTCCATTGTGGTCTTACCACGCACGAACTCTGGCATTCACATCACAATCCAGTGCTTACTCTGCGCTTAAATTCATGCTACTGGAACGCAGCACTTTAACGCTCAAGTTTTCAACTGGTCCAATTGGGTTTCCACCATACATTCGAATCAAAACTTCTAGACTTGGCTACACGATTTCAACTTCACTCACGATTCTTCGGCTTCTACACTTTAAAATGAACAGCAAATTACATCATGACTACTATAAGTCAGTCGCAATCATTTACTCACCACTGTTTCCGATTCTAACTCTGAAAAAGTAATAATCGAACAGAACTTCAACGCCTCCAGTATGCTCCTCCTCACACGCTCTTGCACACAGTCTTCCGCTATGCAACCGATTCTCATAAATTCAGGTTTCATTTCAAAGCTTGCCTCCCAGTTCACGCGCACAAGGTTGTAGTCGACTTTCATATAATTTAACTCTGCATCCTTCCAGATTCTTATACGCAGAATCCATCGCCCGTGGCTTTGAAACCTCACACGATTCCACTGGAGCTTCTCATACTAATTCAATCATTGTCGATTCCATTTAGTGCTTTCACACAGATTAAAACACATAGGTTAAAACGCAGACAGTCTACACAGGGATTATTGCATTCATAACGCTTCCGCTTTTCCTCTTATTTATAAACCATCAAATTATAAATCGATTCAATCGATTTCACAAAAGGGACAGAGTTCGATCTTCAAGTTCCCACTTCAGTTTTTACTTCACACAGATTCAACGCTTCAATACGCGCTTCATGTCCATTCTCTCACAGAACTTAAAAATATTCCTCATGCATACAGTGCATGTATCAAATCTTTATTACAGAATTTTAACCATACATAAACCAGTCCATTAAGGCACATACTTCAAACAAATACCTTCATATAACAAATGAAATACTTACAACTCTGGTCTTTGCCGAATATTCAACATTAACGGCCTCACAATTGCCCAGAGGCTTACAAGCTTGGCTGTCCAAGCCTCACCTTCTCTTCTCTATTCTATTCTACTTGCCTCTTTACCTTTGAGGCCTACTAATTTATACAAATTAAAAATGCACTAATTTGAGTTCAATCCCCTTAAACTCTCAACAAATCCCCAAATCTCTCAACATCCCTAAAAAATATATTTTTATCCCTAAAAATTAGGCTCTATCATTAATTCTAAATTATCTTGAAGTTGATTTCTCTCATGTTTCTAGTTGTTTGGAAACATTTACAAATTCTCACATATAATTAATTAAAAACATAATTCATCACTCAAAATTAATAATTTCTTAAAAACATGAAACCCCCTAGTTTAAATAAAATACAACGTGTTTTCTGGAGCTAATGCTCCTGCATCAGAAAGATAATCACTAAGCTAAATTTTGATTTAAAAGTTCTTATGTAAATGTTTATTTGGATGAGCTTATGCAGGACTACCAATCATGTGTAAGGATGTAAGATCCTTGGGAGAGGGTTCAAAGGAAAGCAACATGGCATAAAGGTGGACCAAATGAGAAAGAATAATGAACCACTTTCTGATGGTTGACATGACTCGTGGATGAAGGTGATGGATGATCTGTGCCCTATGAAGCCAAAATTTGAAGATTCCTCAATATCGAAATCCATGACATCGAGGGGAGGAATTCTTCATGAGCAGCTGGGTGTCTCACCATTTCTACTGTAGGTCCCTGGTTGAGAGGGAGCCTGGTGGTAAGTTTCTTACTTGGAAAAAACTTGAAGTATGTCCTTCCTAAGGTAAGAGGGAGTGACGTATATGATTCCCTAATTAATGTGTCATGCACTAGACTAGGGCTAACAGTTGTAGGTCTTAGTGAAGGCCGTGAAGAGAGAATGGATAGACATATCATTATGTTCTTCACCTGGGAAGACATAATTGAGGATTGGGTAATAATTTGGCATCTAATACTCTTTAAAAATGAGATAGGGCATTCAAGATAAGAGTAGTCGGGGGTCGATATTCTTTGAGGGCTGGCTACCCAAGAGAAGAATAGTCAAAGAAAGTCATACTCTAGGAACACCTGGTTGGAGTATGTACCTTAGAGAGGCAATGACTATGGTGTCTATAATTCACGTGTCTCGCCAGCATTGTAGCCCACTGTCTCGTTGAGATATGGGGTTGTTAGTCAAGGCCTTGCATTCGGACAATGATGGTAGATATGATGCTATACAAATGCGATTACCAATCTGATTCTTCTTATGGGATTCTTTAGTTTGAAAGTGACCATGTACTTGTATGAATACCTCCCTAGTTAAGAGGGAGTGTTGGAAATTGTAACTAGTTTCGATCTTCGTATTGACTATGTAATTATGTATTTATGTAATGAAGAAGATAAATATAATAAAATATATTTTTTGTTATGCTTGCTTCATGGGTTTCATGAGCAAGGTTTTATTATAGGTCAATATACTTCTTCTTGATGTCTATTATGGATTTTTCTTCTGGTTATAAATGTATTTAAGAGTCATGTTTATGAAGAATAAAGTCACACTTATATGCCTCAAGACCTTGCCAATGAAGCTTGAAGACACGACTCAAATGATGCTCCAGATTAGCGTTGAAGTATCTCCTCAAAACAACCTATGAACAGTGGACAAGTCGGCTCATAAACCCCTGATCAAGTCGACTTCATAACCTATGGACAAGTCAGCTAATTTACAAGTTGGAACAACTATATATACCCATCTAGGCTGCGTAGAACAAACAAACAGAAATTCAGATTTTTTTTTGACTAAATTGCAGGAAAGGAGTTCGGAAAAATGCGAGGTATAGTCAACAAGGATAGACCATTCAACAAAGATAAAAGGAGTATTATTATATTCTATCTAGGGTTAAGTTCTCTAATAATATTGTGTGGTTCAATTTGGAGACAGTGAAAATATCTCAGCAAAGATATAACAACATTAATGGGGTAAATCTAGTGCAAAAAAAAGGGTGGCTTGATAGCGTAAGGAATATTTTTGCAAGGAGTGCAGATAAATGATAATCCAACCTCCATAATGGTTATAACATCTCGAACAAGCCTAGAAAGGAGTTCAAGGGTGCTCATCATATGAATAGTATTGCAACAAGTAAGCTATCTTGAATACAATAATAATGTCTATAAGGAATATAGTGAAGGTCGAAGTAAAAGAAGAGAAGCACATCAGTTAGAGATCGAGTTATCTAGTGTCGGTGCAGGATAGTGTGGGACAGTGCAAAAAAGAAGGATCAACTTAAGGAGTCAAGGAAGAGGCTACGACAAGGTAAGGTATTGGAGGCATATAAGGGTCAAGGGTCTGTGCTATGGTCATGTTACTGGCTATCTGAGGAGAATAAGAAGAATTTCTTGTGGGTTTTCCTCTCCAAGAGGGAGAGGTTTTGGCCTTTGCTCGAAGAGCCTAAATTTGTGCCTCTTGTGTTTTTGGTAATTGGCTTGATGAAAGACATTATAAGCTAAGAAGGGAAGACATAAGTAAAAGAAGTGAGTTCACAAGTAATTATCAAGAAGAGAATTTTAATTAATTACTGCCCTACCAACTTCTCAACACGCCATGCGAGTCACCTATTTTTTTGGTGCCAAAGAAGGATGAAACATGGTGCATGTGTGTGGACTTCCGTGCACTGAACAAAATTACGGTAAAGAACTGTTACCCACTTCCTAGAATTGATGATTTATTTGATCAATTGAAATATGCAAATTATTTTACTAAGTTGGACTTAAGGAGTGGCTATCATCAAATTAGAATTGTTGAAGGTGACATGTGGAAGACAACATTCAAAACAAAACAAGTTTTGTTTGAATGGCTAGTTATGCCTTTTAGTATTTGCAATGCTCCGGCTAGTTATGCGTGCGATGAATGATGTATTGAGACCATTTCTAGATGATTTTGTGATAGTATACTTAGATGACATCTTGATTTTCAGTAAATCTCGTGAAGAACATGTCATGCATGTCAAAAAGGTACTTGATGTCTTGAAGAAAGTACAATGGTTTTTAAAGATGTCAAAGTGTGAGTTTGGGAAAAATTATTTAGTGTATCTGGGTCATATTGTTGAAGGAGGTGAATTGAAAAATATATCCCTCCAAGGTTGATGTCATTTTGAAGTAGCTAAAGCCCAAAATAGTAACAAGGGTAAGAAGCTTTTTGGGAGTACCCCAATATTGAAGGAAGTTTATTGCTAATTTCTCTTCTGCCTCAACTCCATTGCATGCATTGACAAGTGTGAAGCAAGTCTTCTAGTGGGGAGGTAAAAAAAAAAGCATTTGATGCATTGAAGGAAAAGATCAGTTCAACCCTAGTACTTGCACTTCCATACTTGAGGCAATCATTTGAGATTCAAATTGATGCTAGTGAATATGCCATGGGTGCGGTCCTAATGCAACATGGTAAGCCCATCTGACTTCATTCAGAAAATTTTAATGGTGCAATGATTAATTATCCTACATATGACAAGGAATTGAATGCATTGGTGCAAAGTGTGAAAAATTAGAAACACTACTTGATGGGTAAGGAAACAATCATTCACACTGATCGTCAACCATTTCTATACTTGCAATCACAAATAAAGTTGCAACAATCAAGGCACTTTCGATGGATGGGTTTTCTTCAAAAATTCCACTTACTGATAAGGTATAAGAAAGGTATCTACAATAAAGTTGTTGACATGATTTCTAGGCCTATTTTTGGTGCTACTACTATTCTTAAGCATAATTTTGTTTTGCATGATAACTATGTTGAACAATGTGCTTTAGATAATGATTTTCAAGATGTATATGCAACTTTGAGTCAAGGGAACCAAGTAGAGGAATTGGATTATCACATGCATGATAACTTGTTGTACCATCTTAGTAAGCTTTGTATTCCATAGGGAGAAAGAATCAACATCATAAGAGAGGCACATACTTCTCTTATTGCCGGTCATTTCGGTGTAAGTAAGATGGTGGCACGTCTATAGAGGTATTGTTATTGGCCTCGTATGCTTGAAAGTGTGTCACGTTTTATTAGAGGTTGTTCATGATGCGTTGTTAGTAAGCCTAGCAATAGAAAGTTAGGATTATACACACCACTTCCAGTAGCTTCTCACCCATGGGAGATTGTTTCTATGGACTTTGTTGGAGGTCTTCCTATGTCAAAAAGGAATCATGATTATCATTTTGTAGTTGTGGATAGGTTCAGAGAAATGTGTATTTTGATGCCATGTAAAAAGAAAATTACAGCTGAAAAAACTGCTCAGTTATTCTTTTAGAATGTTTGGGTGCATTTTGGATTGCCCACATCCATTGTTAGTGATCGAGATTTTCGCTTTGTTGGGATTTTTTGGTCAAGCTTGTGGGGATTCATGGTCACCAAATTGAAAAAGAGTACAACATTTCATCCACAAACAGATGGTCAAACAGAGGCGGTGAATAGGATGATGATACATCTTCTTCATGGTTATTGCAACAAGCATCCTAAGTTGTGGGATGAAGCCTTGCCCTATATTTAGCATGCTTACAACCGAGCCAAGCACTCATCAACTCAAACATCGCCACTTGAGGCATGTTTGGGATATTTTCCTAAATATCCTTTGGATTTCATTTTTGGAAATGATGTTTCTATTGATTGTCATAGTGACATAAATAAAGCTAAAAGGTTCATTGAACAAATCCAATTGGTACATCAAGCAGTTCAAGAACAGTTGGAAAAGAGCTAAGTCAAGTACAAAACAAGGCATGATAAGCATCATGTAGATCACAAATTCCAAGTTGGAGATGAAGTTTTGCTTCATGTTAGTAAAGAAAGGCTTCAAGGGAAAGCTAAAAAATTGAAACCAATTCAATATGGTCCATTTAGAATTTTAGAAAAGATTGGTGATAATGCCTTCAGGTTGGATTTTCCTTCATATATGAAAATTTGTTTTGTTGTCAATGTTGAGAACTTAAGGTTGTATGATCTACGTTTGATTGAATATCAAGGAGAAATTGTTCAGATTCCTTCCATTAATGATTTTTCTCCTGAATACCTTGATGAAATACAACAAGACACCATTCTTGACAGAAGAACAAGGTCTTCAAAATGAGGGAATGTGGAATACCTTCGTGTGGGGCTCAAAGGAACAAATCCATGTAAGGCCAAATGGATTGAGATTGAAAAGGTGAGGGAACTGTACCCTCATCTACTGAACAACTAAAAGTGATATTTTGGGGTCCAAAAGCTTCCAGTGGGGAGGAGTGATGAGGTGCTCCGTTGAAGTCCAACAAGAAATTGCAGCACACACACTAGTGTGGGACCAACAGGTCCTAGCGATACATTAGTGTGAATGCCAATTTAATTAATTAAATTGGTGCAATGTCTAATTTAATTTCCCCTTAATTAAATTGGACAATAAAATATAATATTATCTCATGATCACTTGTAATAGTTAACTTAGTGTGATAAACTCAGTTAGCTCATGTATTTCGAGTTGAGGGCGGTTGTGAGGCATGCATAGTAATTCTATTAGTTATGGAGTTCGAATTGCAGTTGGTGCATTAGTTTAATGCATGAGTAATCAGTTAAATCAGTTAGGTGAGTTAGATTCAGTTGAACTAGTTGTAACTGTTGCACTAGTGAGAGATCAAGTGAATTAAATATTATTTAATTCAAAATCAATGATCTGCCATGCAACTGATGATTTATTATTAATAGCCGCATGCATGTTAGCCAGTGGAGACCTAATTGAGACAAAGGTTAAAGGGATGTTAACTATCAATTGTGTGATTAGTAGGTTGCCCGCATGCAACCAGACATTTATTGGATTGCCCATGATCCTTGCGCGATTTTAGAAGGCCAAAATTCCTAAAGAATAGGGATTGCATTCATCAAGAATTGCGCAAGAAATTCAGGCTATTTAGAGGCTAAGAATTAGCTAAGTGTTGATCGATTTTGTCCAGGACAGTGTGAGACAGATGTGAGAGGGCATGAGACTCTTGTGAGAAGAGTGCATTGTAATTGCTTCATGATTCCATGGTGAATATACAATAGAAGATAGAGGGGTTTTGAGCAACAAGCTTTCCCTGGGAAATTATCTGTGTTGTGGTTTGATTTGATTCTTTCTTTGCTTAATGTGATTGACGATTGTGTTTAATTTCCACAATTGGTTTGTAGAAGGATTCAGTATTTAGATTTAGTACATTGTTAGATCAAATTGAATCCGTTGATATACATTTCTTTATATAATTTCTACATGGTACCAGAGCTCAGGAAATCACTATAGTGGAGGGGAAGCTAAGTTTGTGACTGAATAGAATTCGAATTTGCAAAAGTATTCTTGGTGCGACAGGCGAATCAAGATCGAAATGGCTTTTAATGGCTTGAGATTGGAGTATGCACTTGAGGAAAGACATGATGGAGGCAATACTAGAGGACCATGGGTTGAAATAATTCATTGAAAATGATGTTCCCAAACTTGCTGTAGCAAATGCTGCAAATATTGATGCTTGGAAAAAGAAGGTTGCAAAGGCAAGGAGGATCTTACTCGAGGGAGTACGAGACCACATTGTCTCAAGTCTCCATGGAAAAGTGACACCATATGCAATGTGGAAATCTTTGACAGATCTGTTTCAGAGGAGCAACGATCATAAAAAATTGGCACTGAAGGACAAGCTCAGGAAAATTAAAATGGAAAAAGGCGACACATTCCGAAATATTTAACAAAGTTTGTCCAATGTTGGGATGATAATGGGAGTGTTGGAATTACTCTCGCGGATGATGACTTGGTGAGCGTATCTCTTCTAGGACTTCCCAAGAGTTGGCATAGTTATCAGGACTCTATCAAAGGAAGGGAAAAGCTTCCAGATTGGGAACGACTTTGGTCGGATTTGGTGCAAGAAGAATTTAGGCATAATACCAGGGATGGATCTTCATCTAAGAATGATGATGAAGAAGATTGTGCTTTGGTTGCCAAGGCAAAGAAGTGGAAAGGAAATAAATTCCATTCCAAATCTGAGTCCAACAAATATGGAGAGAAGCACGACATGTCCAGAATGAAGTGTTTTCACTGTCACGAGCATGGACATTATGCCACTAATTGTCCACAAAAGAAGAAGAACGAGAAGGCTTCAGGATCTACAGTTGGTGAGGCTTTGGCCTCGCAATTTGAGCTTGATTTATCACTCATTTCATGCATGGTGTCAAGTGCAATGGGATCGGTGTGGTACTTGGATAGTGGTGCATCCTTTCAAATGATGGGAGACAAAGAACTTTGCAGTATCTTGGAGGAGAAGGACCTCCAGATGCATATCAAAATGGGTGATGACGGGCGGTACAGTGCTACCAGGATTGGTACAGTTACCTTCCAGAGACAGTCAAGTAAAGCCTTTCTATTAAAACATGTAATTCATGTACCAGGCTTGAAGAAAAATTTGGTCTCAGTCGCAATGTTGGATGATAGAGGCTATGATGTTGTTTAAAGTGAAGGAAAATCTTTCCTTCAACACAAAGCAATAGGACAAGCCAAGAATATTGGGATTCATGTGAATAATCTCTATAAACTTGATGTAGATGGTTGCACAACATTGATGGGTAAGGTGGAAAAAGTGGTGAGCCAGGACGAGGGTGAGTTATGGCATAGGAGATTGGGCCATCTACTCCACGAAGCCTTGAAGGTCATGCAACTGATTTATATGGGTCTTCCCAAGGGTAATCATGCTCAGTTAGACACATACAAGGGATGTACTATGGGGAAATATGCAAAGGCCACTTTTCACGAGAAGGAGAACCGAGCCTCATAAATCCTTGAGAGAGTTCACTCAGACGTGTGTGGACCATTCTATACTGCTTTGAAAACAAAGCATAAGTACTATGTAATATTTGTTGATGACTTTTCTAGAAAGTCCTAGATCTACTTCATGTAGAAGAAAGATCAGATGTTCTCAAAATTTATTGAGTTCGAATCATTGGTGGAGAAAGACACGGGGAAGCATGTGAAGGCTCTTAGAAGCGACAATGGTGGTGAGTACATCTCCAATTAATTCAATAAATTCTACAACAAAGAAGGAATTCATAGAGAGTTGATTGCGCCTCGTAACCCATCGCAGAATGGGGTCACAAAAAGAAAGAACAGAACAATTGTGGGTATAGCACGAGCGATGTTGCATGATCAGGGCCTACCGTTGCATCTATGGGCGGAGGCATGAAACACAATGGTATTTGTGCAAAACCATTGTCCTCCTCAGATACTTGGCATGAGTACACCAGAAGAGGATTTTACTGGTAAAAAACCTGATGTTTCGCATTTTAAGATTTTTGGTTCATCTATTTATGTGCATGTGACCAAAGACGCCAGGAAGAAGCTCGAACCAACAACTGAGATTGGGATATTTGTGGGGTACACTGATACTCCCCATAATTATTGGGTGTATTTTCCAAACATCAGGATGAATGTTGTGAGACGGGATATAAAATTGGATGAGGAGAAAGCCATGCAATTGTCCCTTGAGAGGGAGTTCGATTTGCATGCAGAGGAGGAACTCTTGGTTCCAAAGAATGAACCTCAAGATGTGGAGCAACCACATGCGGAGGATCATGGAGTGGCAGAAAAAAATCATGTAGAGCCATCCACTAGAAATGGTAGAAGGCACACCAATAAAGCTGATAGATTGAGACTTGATGCAACAGAGAATGTAGGAGCCCCTACTTCACTGCGTAGACAGAGACAGTCTCTAGAAAGGTTTACTAGATACCTGGCTCTTATGAGAAAGTGTATTCTGACATAACCATATTCCTTTGAGGAAGTAGTGTAACAACCAATTTGGGTTGACGCTATGGTAGAGGAGTATGACTCCATCGTCAAGAATAGTGCATGGGAAGTTGTCCCAAGACCGGTCGGAAGATCAGTGGTTGGATCTAGATGGATCTATAAGGTGAAGCAAGCAACAGATGGTAGTGTGGAGAAGTAAAGGGCCAGATTTGTGGCTCAGGGATTCTCACAGTTTGAGGGGATTGACTATGAGGAGACTTTCGCACCAATCACGAGGTACTCTTCCATTAGATCTATCCTTGCACTCTTAGCGCAGATGAGGTGGAGCATTCATCAAATGGATGTGAAAACTGCGTTTCTCAATGGAGTTATTGAGGAGGAAGTGTACATAGAGTAGCCAGAAGGTTTCGAGATATTTGATAGTGAGTCACATGTGTGTCGACTCAAGAGAACACTGTATGGGATGAAGCAAGCACCTCGTGCTTGGTACATTCGGATTGACAGCTATTTCACTGGGTTGGGCTTCATCAAAAGTGAAGCAGATGCAAACCTATACTAGATTGTGGTTGATGGTAAGCTCTTGATTACCATACTTTATGTTGATGATATAATTTTGATAGGTGATGGGCAAGTGATAACTTCTTGCAAGGAGGATCTTGCAAGTGAGTTTGAAATGAAGTACATGGGACTCCTTCAATATTTCCTTGGTTTAGAAATATGGTATCGGGATGGTGAACATTTTGTTTCTCAAGGAAAGTATGCCAAAGAGATTCTGGGTAAGTTTCACATGGAAAGCTATAAACCCATGGATACTCCTCTTCTAGGAAATTGTAGGAAAGAGGATGCTACTTCAGGAGAAGTAGTGGACGCTATTGTCTACAAGAAGCTAGTGGGTTCATTGATGTACTTGGTGAACACGAGACCAAACATTTGCTACGCAGTTAACCAGCTGAGTCAAGCTATGTTTGAGCCGACCAAGCTCTTTTGGAAGGCGGGGAAGCATGTCTTGAGATATCTCAGGCGCACTATAGAGTATGGATTATGGTACATACAGACAGAGGGAGTGAAGCTTCAAGGCTTCATGGATGCAGATTGGGCAGGCAGTCCATCAGACAGAAAGAGCACATCAGGAGGGATCTTCAACATAGGATCGACAACAGTTTCTTGGTACAACAGGAAGCAATGATCTGTGGCACTCAGTTCAACCGAGGTAGAATACATGGTAGAAATTCAAGCTGCATGTGAGGCCATCTAGATGATAAAGATCCTCATTGGTTTTTTTGGTTCTCAGATGGATCCAACTGTGATACATTGTGATAACCAGAGTTGCATTAAACTCTCAGTTAATTCGGTATTCCATGATAGGTCCAAGCACGTAGACATCCAGTACCACCATCTCAGAGATTGTGTTCAGAGGTGCACTATGTTACTTCAGTACATTCCCACGGAAGATTAGGATGCAGATATTTTGGCGAAGGCGCTCGCCAGGAGCAAATCCGAATACCATAGAGGCAGGATCAGGGTGGCCGATAATCCCTTTCTTGTTGAGAGGGAGTGTTGAAGTCCAACAATAAATTTCATCACACACACTAGTGTGGGACCAATAGGTCCTAGCGATACATTAATGTGAAGGTCATTTTAATTAATTAAATTGGTGCAGTGTCTAATTTAATTTTCCCTTAATTAAATTGGACAATAAAATGTAATCTTATCTCATGATCACTTGTAATAGTTAACTGAGTGTGATAAACTCAGTTAGCTCATGTATTTTGAGTTGAGGGTGGTTGGTGAGGCATGTAGAGTAATTCTATTAGTTATGGAGTTTGAATTGCAGTTGGCGCATTAGTTTAATGCATGAGTAATCAATTAACTCAGTAGGTGAGTTAGAGTCAGTTGAACTAGTTGTAACTGTTTGTTGCACTAGTGAGAGATCAAGTGAATTAAATATTATTTAATTTTTAATATTCCTAAATTAGCTTGCAGCTAATTGGAATATTAAAGTTTTGTTTTGTCACTTAGATAGGTGAATAGGTGGGTAGGGAGACCCATAAATCTCTTTATGAAGAATAAAACCACTTCTCATGTGAAAGTGGATCATCATTTCAGCTTAATAAAGCACCCTCAGGTGTGAACAGGGGCTAGAGCATGCAGACTAGGTCAATGTTGACCAGATCAACAACACTATTGTGGAGATCATGGATGATTAATGGAGGACAACACAGTCAATTAGGAGGAGTGTATGCATGAGAGTAGCTCCTTAAATGAGTGGGACCTAGGGTGAGGAAGCTCACCAAGCATCAAAGGAAGAGGATGGAAACATTAGAAGACATGGATTTTGTATTATTTATTTTTATCTTTTTAGATCTAGATTTTTCATGTGACATATCTATGCATGCTTTTGATGTTTAGCAGGGTTTGTTGTGCTGTTTAGCACAAGGGTGTTCTCGAGCGGGAATCCCACCTTCATCCTCGAGGGACTTAGAGTGCCTACTCAGGAGAGGTTGTCTTGAGCTGCATTACCACTATCTGGCATTTGGCCAAGCTTCAGTCTCATATACAACGCAGTCTATTCCATATATGTGTTGTGTTGCAGGGTTGCAGCAGTGGAGGAGAGAGATCTCCAATTTCTGAGCTAGTTTTCTATTGGAGGGATCATCCTTTCATCCAGGAGTCTTGTGAGGAAGTTATCAGGGCTTCATTTCATTATTTTGCAAGAGGCCAAGTAGCTACCAATAGCTACAACGCAGTTTCCCTCAAGGACTACGTTATTTTAGAGAGCAGCTGCAACAATGTTGTTATTTCCCTAGTTGGAGGAGTTGGGTTTCCTGTGTGGGGATCAACCATTCATTTAGGAGTTTTATTGGAGGAGGATCGTATATCTCATATATCAGATCAGCCACCTCCTATTAGTGATTCAATTGTAGTGATTATTCAGCCCTAGGGCCATATCTGCTATTTTTTTATAGTGTGTGTTTCCAGAAACCTTTTCTGGGTTATCTTGGAAATATGTTTTGGAGCATAGATATCTAGTCTTAGCACTTTTGGAGTATTGTATTAGCAAAAATATATATTTCTATATTTCACTTGTTACTCTCTCATAGACAACGCAATGATAGCATTCAAGAATTTCATGTATTAGCAACATTTCATATTTACGTGTATTCTTTCATGGGAGGCTTGTTTGCCCAACTTGAGTGATCTTTTCCTCAAGACTTTGTACATATTTTGTTGTTATAATCATAATGGAATGGCTCTAAGGTTGTCTCATGTTTTGATCCATTGATATTTCTGCATAATTCCAGTTTTATGTCTTGTATTGCTGCTCTCCCAATTTTAGGGATATCACAGTGGTATCAGAGCATAATCTTGGCTCAACCTGTGAAGACATTGCATCTATGTTATCATAAGAAGAAGAAGCTTCTCACAGAAAGGAGAAGGCTTACAAAAGAGACAAAGGCAAGACTTCATTATTTGGAGAAATGAAAGGAAATAATTTTTCAAAACTTCTTCTCCAAGCTATGCATGATACCAATAGAGAAATCAAGGGAATAAGGAGGGAAAGACATGCATACCCCTCTAAAATATTTGCACATGAAGAAAGCTCCAGTTCTTCATATTATGGGTGTGATCATTCAACCCCACAATCAGATCCACAACGCTCTACCATGCCTATGTTCATAGCAAGAGAGATGGAGGAAGGAGATGCACCAAAGGAGGAGACTCTTGGTGACTATCTTCAAGAGTATGAATCTCAATCTTAGAGGTTCAAAGATAATATAAACTTCCAAGGGTTTTGCAAGATCAAGGAGAATACAAGGCTTAGCAATCACAATAGAAGTAAAATGTGCAAGAAACATGCTTTGGGTAGATTCTTTCTGCCTACTTTTGATGGGTCACCTAAATGCACAACTAGGGCTTGGGTAAAGAAGCTAGACACATATTTTCAGCTGCATCAAGTTTCTGAAGAGGAAGCCATTACAGTAGTAGCGCTGCATATTGAAGGTAAGGCTTATGCCTGGTGGTTTTATGAATCTTCTTCATTGAATAATGCAAATATATCTACTTATGCAAAGTTCACTGGGAGGTTAGTGAAAATATTTGATCAAAGACATTCTAAAATTTCTTTGGGTGAGCTAGACAAACCCAAGAAATTAGAACCTTTGCATGAGTTGGAAGGATCCATGAAGCCAACTCCATTTCAAAACATTCTTGAGGGGATTAAAAATCTGCAACATGCTTTGCCAAGGGAAAAATCCCCACTTGAGCAAGAACTTTATTCTCAAGAAGAAGATGTGAGTATTTCTCCTTCAAGAGGAGATCAAGCCAAAGGATCTCTTAATGATGAGGTATTATCCAATAATGAGGAGAAGGAAGAGAAAGAGCTGGAAATAGCCTCCAGTGCTGTAATAGCAGGAGGAGATCCACCACTATTTGGAGATGGAGATGAAGCAATTGCTTCAACTAGAGGAGCTCTTGTATCTTTGCAAGAAGTTCCAAATGATCTCACATATGAAGATAAAGAGCAGCATGTGTCTATGTTGATAGGCAATGATACAAAACAACGGAGGAAGTGTGTTCCAAAATTGACCACAGTTTGGGGACATACACCATGATAGATCACTTCTTTGTGATTAAGACTCTTGACACCAATATGACATTGGGTGTGCATGGGTTGATTACATTGGAGAAGAACACCTTAAATTGTGAGATCTTGCAGAAGGTTGGAGAAGATGAGAAGGAGGGCCAACATCAAGTGATTGGGAACATACAAACCCATCCTTTTCAGGATATTTATGCACAAAAGCAGGAGGATGATTTGCGCAGTGAGGGTAGGGACAAATCAGTCCACTCACATATACAACCTGCTCTAGGCCTTGGTGTTTCATTACATGGAGGCATTCCATCAGGGAGGCCCCCTGATTGGAAGATGATCAAAGAGTTCTCTCAAAATGGTGCAACATTGATATATTTTGCTAAGGGAGGAGCCTTTGGAGGAGCTAGCACAACATAGAGAACCTTTGATGGGTTCAAAGGAGGGATGAGCAATTTTCTGATACGGCCACTCAGTTATTTGTGCTGACAGATGATGATTTAGGAATCTATGATGATACAAGCATGGTGTCAAAGGGCTACTCCATAACCTTGGAGAAGAAAATGATACTTCCACACATGAGGAAGATTTTTGAATATGAAAAGAGGTTATTGACACTCTTGTATGCATTTGACAAACTATGGAAGTTTTGGATGGGCAATACCTTCCAAGAGGAGGTTGACCTCCATGTGCTTCAATATTGTCTTGAGCAAGATCAACTGCAAGGGAGGCAACAAAAGTGGGGTAGAAATACTCCAACATGTGGCTTTGGCATTGATCATGTCAAAGAGGAGAGTTATGATGTGACAAGTGCTTCATTTCAAAGTTCAACAACACTGTCATTGTTGGGAAGCATAGATCCATATTGGGAGTCCCAACTATTGGTGGAATATTCCAAGAACCTCTTCACATGTAAGGTTCTTGATGGGAAATTGATACATGGGAGCTATAGAGTGGTTGATGGAGTCATTTATTTCCATGATCAGATCTACTTGACTAGAGACTCCAAGCTCAAGGAGGGGATTCTACATGCAACATATGAGGCACTCTTTTCACGACATGTAGACTTCGTTGAGTTTTATTACACCATCATGGAGGGATTCTATCAGGAGGATATCAAAGAAGATGTGCACCAACATATCAGGAGATATGTAGCTTGTTTGATGTACGATGAGGAAAGCAACCACCTTGCAAGGTTGTTTTAGTCACTTTCCTTTTTAATGGAGAGATGGGAAGATTCATCTACAGACCTCTTCACCAACTTGTCCACAATATATGGTAAATATTATGTTTTTATGATTATTGATCGACTAACAATGTATTTACAATCCTTTACCATGCATTTGCAGCACATTGCTCCACAAGGAAGCAAGCCTCTCTTTAGTTTTCATGGTCCTTTTTGGACTACATACAATGATGGGATTGGCCACTTCCTAGAGGACTTTCGGCAAGACTTATTTTGCTTGGATCATATTCAGCCAACACCTAATGTCCTCTACTATTTTCAAGCTTTTGAGAAGCTTATGGCAACAAACAAGTGGTTGGATGGCCACTTATCATATCATGTTTTGAGACAGCTAGAATAAGAACATCGTTGGCCTCACTTGAGGGACTATTTTCACCATCCAATGTGTCATGTGACACTTAGTCCATGTTTCTTTTGGAGCCCATATGATGATGACACTCTATTCACTATATGTGGGATGGATTGGGCAAGAAAGAATCCTAGAACCAAAGAGTGGGATCATGTGATTCCAAGTATCTTTTGGCTTCATGAGGACTATATTATTGCAGCCCAAGATCAACAACTCCAAATTTATCATAAATGGAGAGAGAGACAACGTAAGTTGAAAAAAATTATCTCTCATTTTCAGCCATGCAGCCCCTATACATTAAATAAGCAAGGGATTGGTGATTGTTTCTATGAGCTACCAAGGATGGATCACTTTGTTTGGATGATAACATGGAGATCGGAGTTTCTCATTAGATTTGAGGCACCTAACATTTACCATCTCTCATGCCTTGAGGAGGCCAATGGACAACATATAACATTTTCCATATATCTCCCACTTCTTCATGATGAAAGCTATTTGGTTTATCTACCAAAGTCTAACTTGTATACTTGGGAGGAGACATATCCATTGGAGGTTCTACAGTTACTTGAGGACAAGAAACATTTTGGAGGGGAGGACTATAATATTCCTAACTTAGCTTGCAGCTAATTGGAATATTAAATTTTTGTTTTGTCACTTAGATAGGTGAATAAGTGGGTAGGGAGACCCATAACTCTCTTTATGAAGAATAAAACCACTTCTCATGTGAAAGTGGATCATCATTTCAGCTTAATAAAGCACCCTAAGGTGTGAACAGGGGCTAAAGCATGTGGACTAGGTCAATGTTGACTAGATCAATAACGCTGTTATGGAGATCATGGAGGATTAATGGAGGAAAACGCAGTCAATTAGGAGGAGTGTATGCATGAGAGTAACTCCTTTAATGAGTGGGACCCAGGGTGAGGAAGCTCACCAAGCATAAAAGGAAGAGGATGGAAACATTAGAAGACATGGATTTTGTATTATTGATTTTGATCTTTTTAGATATGGATTTGTCATGTGGCATATCTATGCATGCTTTTGTTGTTTAGTAGGGTTTGTTGCGCTATTTAGCACAAGGGTGTTTTCGAGCGGGAATCCCACCCTCATCCTCGGGGGACTTAGAGTGCCTACTCAGGATAGGTTGTCTTGAGTCGCATTACCACTATCTGCCATTTGGCCAAGCTTCAGTCTCATATATAGTGTAGTCTATTCCATATCTGTGTTGTGTTGCAGGGTTGCAGCAGTGGAGGAGAGAGATCTCCAATTTATGAGCAAGTTTTCCATTGGAGGGATCATCCTTTCATTCGGGAGGCTTGTGAGGAAGTTCTCAGGGCTTCATTTCATTATTTGGCAAGAGGCCAAGTAGCTACCAATTGCTATAGTGCAGTTTCCCTCAAGGCCTGCATTATTTTAGAGAGCAGCTGTAGCAGTGGGGTTATTGCCCTAGTTGGAGGAGTTGGGTTTCTTGTGTGGGGATCAACCCTTCATGTAGGAGATCTATTGGAGGAGGATCAACCATCTCATATATCATATCAGCCACCTCCTATCAGTGATTCAATTACATCATTTATTCAGCCCTAGGGCCGTATCTGCTATTTTTGTATAGTGTGTATTTCCGGAAACCTTTTCTGGGTTATCTTGGAAATCTGTTTTGGAGCATAGATCTCTAGTCTTAGAAATTTTGGAGTATTGCATCAGCAACAATATATATTTCTATCTTTCAAATGTTACTCTCTCATAGACAACGCAGTGATAACATTTCGACATTTCATGTATTAGAAATATTTCATATTTAGGTGTATTCTTTCATGGGAGGCTTGTTTGCCCAACTTGGGTGATCTTTTCCTCAAGACTTTGTACCTATTTTGCTGTTATAATCATAATGGAATGGCTCTATGGTTGTCTCATGTTTTTATCCATTGATATTTCTGCATAATTCCAGTTTTATGTCTTGTATTGCTTCTCTCCCAATTTTGGAGATATTACATAATTCACAATCAGTGACCTGCCATGCAACTGATGATTTACTATTAATAGTTGCATGCATGTCAGTTCTAGTGGAGACCCAGTTGAGAAAAGGTTAAAGGGATGTTAAATATTAGTTGTGTGATTATTAGGTTGCCCGCATGCAACCAGACATCCATTGGATTTCCCATGATCCTTGTGCAATTTTGGAAGGCCAAAATTCCTAAAGAATAGGGATTGCATTCATCAATAATTGCACAATCAAGGTAGGCGTTTTAGAGGCTGAGAATTGGCTAAGTGTTGGTTGATTTTGTCTGGGACAGTGTGAGACAGTTGTGAGAGTGCAAGAGACTCTTGTGAGAAGAGTGCATTGTAATTTTTTTATGATTCCATGGTGAATATACAATATAAGATAGAGAGGTTTTGAGCAGCAAGCTTTCCCCATGAAATTATTTGTGTTGTGGTTTGATTTGATTCTTTATTTTCTTAATGTGATTGGTGATTGTGTTTACTTTCCGTAATTGATTTGTAGAAGGATTCAGTATCTAGATTTAGTACATTGTTAGATTGGATTGAATCCATTGATATACATATGTTTGTATAATTTCTACATGCTCAAAATTATGCTAAAAAATGAAAGTTGTCAGAATGGTGTGGAACCTAAACTAATGCGTAGATATCATCATTATGAATTTAACGCAACTTGTTTCGTGGAAAAACGACACCGTATGCTCCAGGAAACATGTTATGTTCATTTCCAAACAGGTAAAAATTTGGCAAAATTGTGCAGGCTGCCCATTCAGCAATTCGTACAGCTGACTCAACATGGTTGACTGAGAAAGGTTGACCAATCAGGTTATGCCACTTGTCCGCATTTTTACGGGTGCTGGTTGGCATATTTTCATTGGTTGGGATGGTGGCCAACCACATGCTATCATGGCCCAACTAGAGGTCGCCACGTGGTAGCACATGGGCCACAAAAATTGGTTGGAGTGCCAAATTTCACCTCCTCGGATTCAAAACCAAAACCGAACTCCAAGCAACACACCACCTAACCGTTGGGCCACCGCAATCCTTATTAATAGATTGGCCTAAAACCCTATTTAAATGTTATGTTGACGGAGTTTGGGGGTAATGGGCCAAGGCTTAGCCCCGACCCCCCCCCCCGCCCCCCCACATTTTATATGCCATATGACTACCGGTGGCGTGACAAAGCCTGTTGAAACTTTGTTTTATTTTTTATTTTATTTTAATTCAACCATATTAAATGGTTTAAAATTATGATTTTGGGCGGCATAATGCATTTTAATGATCTGACAATTTCGCTTGGAATTCTGAAAATTTGTTGCTCGGTTAGGTGAAATCATGGCGAAATTTTAGGACGGGTCCGAATTTTGGGGAATTTGTGGTACGGTTAGCAACAAAACTAGGGAGGCTCATAACTTCTTCAGTTTTTGACCAATTTTGGAGCAGAAAGAGGATAGACAAGCTTTTTTGGGTCTTTTGGAGCTGATGGAACAAGTTTTGAATCCATTTGAGCACTGTAAATTTATGTAATCACCATTTTGAATATAATGAAAGAGGGTCAAGCCATTGAAAAATGGACCAAGGAGACGTAGCCCAGGAGGTGTGAACTCCTTCATCATTTTCCGTGTTGTGGTTATTTTTATGGTGTACTTGTCTGGTGTTTCTGTTATTTCAAATTTTTAAATTCATACTTCAGGGGTTTAAAAATTAACATAAAATCTCACAAAAACTCATTTTTTAACACTTGTAATTTACAAACCCTCAAGCACACTTTCTTTAAGATCTTATACAGATTAATATAGGCCAAACTTCCTTCACAAGAATCAGACCAAAAACCTATCAACCGGAAGCATCAAGCTCCACTGGTCCGCCACACATGTTCCTTGCTATACATAGTCTTCAGGTCATATTTAAACTTTATGATAAGTATTAGGGGTCAGGGCTAGGGTTAACCTTTGGCCCTCGGTCCACCCAATCCATGACACATGGCGGGAAGTTAGGGGCGTGGGGTTAACCCTAACCCTAGACCATGAGTCACAACAGAACCACAAAGTATGGTGGGTCAGTTTAAATGGCAGAAACCATGGTGGAACGGGACTAACCATGACGGAAATGACAGTTCAATGTTACCACCGTAGTTACCCGCCAGTTAAACATCAGAACCAAACCACGGTGATGTACCACAGGTTATGGTGGATTTTGGTTAATGTTTTGGCCTGTGGAGAATTCAAATCTAACCAGCAGGATATGTTAACCCAACTACACCAAACTCCAGTTCACATGCACAGTTAAGGTTTTGTCGGGTTGTTCAAACCAACCAGATCTGACGACAGTAATTGTGCCAAGTGGTGCTATTTTATCAGTTTGTGGGCGTTATTAGACAATTTAATGAAGCGACAATTTTCACTCGAATTGACGCGAATTCCACATTGCTGAAAAAGGCATAATTTGTAGAACAGATAACAGGTAGGTGTGAATTGGAGGACAATTGTTACACGTCATTTTGTCACCATGAAATTTGACTGTCATTATGGGTCTATCACCATCCATATCATGTTCCCTTAGAGGTAAAAAATACTCATGTTCCTGAACCAAGTCTTGGAAACTGCAGAAAAGGTCTTTAAAACCTTTAAAAGATTACCTGCACGCTTTTATGACCATTACCCGCGTATGCGCTGATACTTCTTCTATTAGCCGCGATGATCGCCACTCTGTTCACCACTAAGACATGTTCACCCCCATAAAAAGGAAGTAAATATAAAAAAAGTAACTTCTAGAAGCCTAGTTGGTCGAATATTCTCCCAACTGGAAGCCTCTAGAGTCGCACCAATTTGAGATTTATCCATTTACTCATGGAGCTTATCCCTTGGCCAAAGGAACCCAAATAATTTCATGGGAGGAACTCATCCCTCTCTTAATGGATCTGAAGCTACCTCAATCTCTCTATAAATTGAGTCGAAGTTTCAGGTTGAAGGGTAGATACTGACTTGTATAGATTCTAAGCTAGAGAGATTTCATAGAGTTCATAAATGCTAAACTAGTAAGTTGATGTTTGCACATTGAAGATCACACCTTTGTGTACATGACTTCATGCTGATCATTCTAGAGAGGAAGGCTTATCAAAACGAAGGAAACGATTGTGTAGACACACAGGTGAAATATGTACAACATCAAGGCTTAGGTTGTAAGGTTGCTCTTTTTAGTTTCTGATAATACATATGGATCTCTTTTTCTCATTGTCGTGTTTCTGGATTCATGGAAATTATGTCAATACTTAGACTCCTTGATCACTAAGTTCAACTATTATTTATGACTATTATATATTGCAGGTGCTTTGATCTTTTGCATTGTTTGTGATTGTAGGTTCTTCTCAGCATTGGAGAATAGTTTTGGAGCGAAAGGCAAAAGGCTACATCGAACTTCTCGGTTGAAAGGTAGGAGCATAACCTCCTCATTTCAAGGTTTTAATAATATAAATTAAAAGTACTAGAAATATGCATTCAATGGATCTTTTTTTGTAGTTATTTGTTGGAGTACTAGGGAGATCGCTCTTTTCCGCAAGAGGGATTAATCCACAAAACGACAATTAGCAGGAAAAATTCTCCGGAGAATAATTTAGTCAATTTGCAACTTTTTTGAGTGTAGAAAGAGCCCAAATAGGGGTTTTTTAACTGTTCTGGAGCCATTAGTGACAATAATTTTGCATTTCGAGCACTACAGATTGATGTAAACACATATTTTTAAGCATAATGAAAGAGGCCCAACATTGGAAGCTAGACCAGGAGATGTCGCCTAGGAGGGGTGAACTAATTCATCATTTGTTGTTTTGTGTTTGTTGTTATGGTATTGTTGGCTCTTTTATTTATGAAAAAATGAGATAAAACTCATCTTTTATGTGTTAATATAATGTACATAATTGAAAAAAAAAACCCTAAACATTTCACTTGGAAATTTTACCATAAACCTTGAAGATTACATATACAAATCAATTTTGCATCAAAGCTTTGTTTCTTTGGTTGTTTTGGGGGTTTAATTTTGCTGCAAGTGTTTTTGATGCTTACAAGGTTGAAGAGCAAAAGAGGAGAAGGAAAACTTGTGGGAGAAAGTCCTCATGCTAGATCAAGGAGAGCACATTTTCCACAATATCCACCACAAGTTTCACCTCAAGTTTCACCAAAAGCCTCTCTAATCATGGCACATCAAGGAGAACCTGAAAATATGACTGAGGATGAGAAGGATTTTAGGAAAACATTCTTTGACATGACTGAAATGGTGAAAGTTCTGTATAAGAAGAGGAATTCAAGGTTGCAACAAGGTGAGAGCTCAAATCCTCCAAAGGGAGATGGAGGAAATAGAGACAAGCCTCCAAAAGGGAATGGAGGTAATAGTGATAAACCACCTCCAACTCCACCTTTCTCCTCACCCTCATTTTCATTATCATCATCATCTACATCAACCACTTCACAAACACCTCCACATTCCCCAAAGGGACATGGTAAAACTCCATTTCTGAAACTTAACATAAAGTTTGAATTGCCTATGTATAATGGAGAGGTAAATGTTGAGAAATTAGATATCTAGGTTCATGAGCTTGAAGTGTATTGCAGGATACAAAGGATCAAAGATGATGAACCAAAATTCAGATTGCTTCATTAAGGTTGTAAAGTGAAACACTCATTTGGTGGGAAGCCAAAACACAAGAGGACATCAAGAGAAGAGGTAAGATTATAACTTCTTGGAATGATTTTTTTGTTGCATTAAGAAGACAATTTTATCCTTTAGCATACATGCATAAAGCTATCATTGATTGGCAAAACTTTAGGCAATTAAAGGGTCAAATTGTGCAAAGTTATACCCAAAGGTTTAGAAGGAGAGCATTGATATTAGGTGTAGATTTATCCTCTCAAGACACTTTATTCAAATACATTGGAGGTTTACATAGCTACTTGAGACACACTATTCTCATGTTTAACCCTACAAATTTAGACGAGGTTTGTGTACAAACAACACATATAGAGTCAAGGGGGGAATGTTCCACAAGGGGGCAGAAAAAAGCCATTTAATGGTGGAGACAAAGGAAAGGGTAAAATCAAAGTAAAAGGAAAGAAAAATGATTCCATCAAGAAAGAGGGAGAAAAATTAACATTCAAGAATTGTTCAAAGGAAGGCCATGATGAAGATCAATATTGGAAACTTCATCCTGAGATGAGACCCAAAAAGTTTAACAACAAAGGAAAACAAAAGGAAGCTACAACTACACAACATGATTTAGGATATGATTCGAAAGATGAAACAAAGGTCACAACTATGGGATTGAAAGGGAAGGAATCCATTGCTGTTACTAGTTCTTCAAATAGCGACAATGAAACTCAAAATGAAAAATAAAGAATATAGCTTTTCCATATTAGAGTTATCTCAAAACATAACAAAATTGTCACTCTATTTGATAGTGGTTCACAAGCAAATCTAATTTCTAAAAACATTGTCTAGAATTTGAATTTGGAAACCTTTGCTCATCCTAAATCTTATCCTTTAGGTTGGGTGTGTGACAATGCAAAGTTGCAAGTAACTAGAAAATGAAAACTGAAATTCACCATTACTGCAAACTTCATTGATGAGGTAGAACTTGATGTAGTGCCATTAGACATATGTGGTATTATTTTGGGAAGCCGATATCTTTATGACAGGAGAGCTATCTTGCATTGCCATGAAAACAAGTATCATTTATTTAAATATGGTGTTGAGTACATTGTTAGAGCACATCGTAAGAAACTAAACCTTTCACTTGTGAATGTTGGACGAATGAAGAGACTTGTTAACTCTAGCAAGAATTTTGTACTTTTATGATCAAAACCAAGAATGACATTGAGAATGAAGCCTTTCAAGGATGTGATACAAAGTTGAAATATGATTTGGTTGAGGTTGTTAACCAATATGATGAGATGTTTCAAGAGCCTAAAGGATTGCCTCCCAAAAGAGGAATCCAAAATGAAATCCAATTGCAGCAAGATTGTCCTCTTCCTAACATTGGCATGTACAGGATGTCAGTGATGGAAAATTCAGAAATTAAAAAACAAATCCAAGAGTTTCTTGGTAAGGGGATCATCCAGCCAAGTACATCACCATGTGATTCACCTATTTTTTTAGTGCCAAAGAAGGATGGTACATGGCGTATGTGTGTGGACTTCCTTGCATTGAACAAAATAAAGAACCGTTACCCTCTTCCTAGAATCGATGATTTACTCGATCAATTGAAAGATGTTATGTATTTAACTAACTTGGACTTGAGGAGTGGCTATCATCAGATTAGGATTGTTGAAGGAGACAAATGGAAGACAACGTTTAAAAAAAAGCAAGGTTTCTTTGAATGGTTGGTTATGCCCTTTGCGATTTGTAATGCTCCTGCTACATTCATGCGCGTAATGAATGTTGTTTTAAGGCCTTTTCTAGATGAATTTTTGATAATATACTTAGATGACATATTAATCTTCAGCAAGTCCTATGAAGAACATTTCATGCATGTCAAGCAAGTGTTAGATGTCTTGAGGAAAGAAAAATTGTTTTTAAATATATCGAAATGTGAATTTGGAAAAACTTCTTTAGTCTACTTGGGTCATATTGTTGGAGGAGGCGAGTTGAAAATAGATCCCTCCAAGGTTAATGCCATTTTTAATTGGCCAAAGCCCAAGACAGTGATAGAGGTTAGAAGTTTTTTGGGAGCAGCCCAATATTGGAGAAAGTTTGTTTCTAGCTTTTCTTCCATTGCAGATCCTTTGCATGCATTGAAAAGTGTGAAACATGTTTTTTAGTGGGGAGGAAAACAACAAAAATCATTTCATGCATTGAAGGAAAATATAAATTCAACTCTTGTATTTTCACTTCCTGACTTGAGACAATCATTTGAGAATCAAACTGATGTAAGTGACTATGCCATGGGTACACTCTTGATGCAACATGGTAAGCCCATCGTTTTTCATTCAGGAACTTTTAATGGTGCAGTGATTAACTATCCTACCTATGACAAGGAATTGTATGCATTGGTGCAAAGTGAGAAAAAGTGGAAAATTTACTTGATGGGTAATGAAACAATCATTCACATGGATAATCAGCCATCGCAATACTTGCAATCACAAATAAAGTTGTAGCAAGCGAGGCACTTCAGATGGATGGGTTTTGTTCAAAAATTCCACTTGGTGATAAGGTATAAGAAAGGTTTCTATAACAAGGTTATTGATATTATTTCTAGACCAATTGCTAGTGCATCCATTATTATTAAGCATAATTATGTCACACATGAGAGCCATGTTGAACAATATGCTTTAGATAATGATTTCAAAGGTGTATAAACGAATTTGTGTCAAGGTAACCAAGTAGAGGAATTGGATTATCATGTGCATGATAACTTATTGTATCATCTTGGCAAGCTATGTATTCCATAGGGAGAGATAGTCAACATCATAAGGGAATCACATACTTCTCTTATTGCTAGTCATTTCTGTCTAGGTAAGACAGTGGCACAATTACAGAGGTATTGTTACTGGCTTCATATGCTTGAAAGTGTGTCACGATTTGTAGGAGGATGTTCATTATGTGCTATCAGTAAGCCTAGCAATAGAAAGTTTGGATTGTATACACCACTTCCAGTGCCTTCTCACCCATGGGAGAGTGTTTCTATGGATTTTGTAGGAGGTCTACTTATGTCTAGGAGAGGTCATGATTATCTTTATGTAGTTGTGGATAGGTTCATCAAAATGTGCATTTTGATGCCTTGTAAAAAGCATGTTACAACTGAACAAACTACTTAATTATTCTTTCAAAATGTATGGGTACATTTTGGGTTGCCCACATCCATTGTTAGTAATGGATATTCTCTCTTTTTCGGGAAATTTTAGTCAAGCTTGTGGGTACTCATGGACACCAAATTGAAAAAAAGCACAACATTCCATCCGCAAACAGATGGGCAAATAGAGGTGGTGAACATAATGGTGATACATCTTCTTTGTGGTTATTGCAGCAAGTCCTAAGTTGTGGGATGAACATTTGCATATATTGGTTTTCAAGCTCTCGTGGTTGCATTTCAACATGTTTAAAACTAGGCCAAGCACTCATCAACTCAAACATATCCATTTGAGGCATGCTTGGGATACTTGCCCAAATCTCCTTTAGATTTTATCTTCGGTAACGATGTTGCTATTGATGGAAATAGTGACATAGATAAGGCCAAAATATTCATTGAACAAGTTCAATTGGTACATCAAACAATTGGAAAAGAGTCAAGTCAAGTATAAGACAAGACATGATAAGCATCATGTGGTTCATAATTTCCGAGTCAGTGATGAAGTTTGGATTGACATTAGCAAATAAAGACTCCAAGGAGAAGGTAAAAATTTGAAACCAATTTGATATGGTCCATTCAGAATTTTGGAAAAGATTGGTAATAATGCCTTCAGGTTGTATTTGCCTTCATATATGCAAATTTATGCAGTTGTTAATGTTGGGAATTTAAGGTTGTATGAGCCTCCTTTAATTTAATATCAAAGAGAGAATGTTCATATTCCTTCAATTGAATATTTCTCTCTTGAATACCTTGAAGAATTGCAACAATACACCATTCTTAATAGGAAAACAAGGACTTCAAAATGAGGGAACGTGGAGTACCTTCGTGTGGGGCTCAAAGGAACAAATCCAAGCAAAGCCAAATGGATTGAGATTGGAAGGGTTAGGGAATTGTACCCTCATTTTTTTGTTAACTAAAAGTGATATATTGGGGTCCAAAAGCTTCAAGTGGAGAGGAATGATCCAGTGGATCAATAAAATGCTCAACTCCAAAGTGCTCGAAACAGCTCGAAATCTGTGCTAAAATGAATATCTCATCGCTCTGAATCCAACGCAACTCGTTTCACTCAAAACCAATACCGTATGCTCCTGATATCGTGTTTCGACTGATTTGCCAAACAACTAAAATTTTAAAAATGAAGTTGCAGGGATGCCCAGTCAGTAGTTTGTACACTGACAAGGCAATGATTGGGAAGTTGAATATGTATTTCTATCGACCAATGGTATGGGCACAAGTTTCACATTCTCGTTTGTTGGTGGTTGGTCTAATTCGATTGGTTGAAGGGTTGTTGAGGTGGTTTAATGAGGAGAGGTCACGTGGACCAATGGGTGGCCACCACATGGCCACCCGTTATTGGTGAAAAATTTTGTATATAGGTCAAAATTCCTCCACATGAATCAAACCACATAACTACCAACCGAAAACACCGATCTCCACTCATCTTCCACACATGTTCCTTACTATACTTAGTCTTCGGGTCGTATTTAAACTTTATGGTAAGTGGTGTTGTGGGTTAACCCCGGCCCCCATTCCACCCAAGCCATGACACATGGCTGGAATCCAGGGATGCGTGGTTAATCCTGACCCTAGAACATGAGTCTTAACATAACCACAGAGTATGGTGGGTTAGTTTAAATGGTGGAACCCACAGTGGAACGAGACTAACCACGACGAAAACCACATTTCAAGTTTACCACTGCAGTTACCCACTAGTCAAACGATGGAACCAAAACACGGTGATATACCACAGTTTATGGCGGGGTTTGGTTAATGTTTTGGCGAGCAGAGAATTCAAATCTAACCAGCGGGGTATGTTAACCCAACCACACTGAACTCTGGTTCACAAGTGTAGTTAAGGTTTTGGTGGGTCATTCAAACCAACTCGATATGACGACGTTAATTGCGCCAAGTGGTGATATTTTATCGGTTCATGGCTGTTATTAAACAATTTAATGAAGCAAAAATTTACACTTGAATCAACGCGAATTTCGCCGATGCGGGGCGAATTTGTCGCTCCACATGGCCGAAAAAGGCAGAATTTGTAGAACGGATATTAGGAGGGTGAGAATTGGAAGATAGTTAGAAGGAAAACTTCTTTGGAGCATAAATTAGTCAATTTGAGACCTTTTTGAGTGCTGAAAGAACCCATCTTGGGGTTTTGACTGTCTTGTAGCCATTGGTGACAATATTTTTTTATTTTGAGCACTGAAAATTGATGTAAACACATATTTTTGAACATAATGAAAGATGCCCAACATTGGAAGCTGGACCAGGAGATGTAGCCCAGGTGGGGTGAACTCCACCATTTGTTGTTTTTTGTTTGCTGTTATGGTACTACTGTCTCTTTTATTTCTATAAACCTGAGATACAAATCATCTTTTATGTGTTAATGTAATTTACATAATTGCATAAAAACCCTAAATATTTCACTTGCAAATTTTACCATAAACCTTCAAGATTACATATACAAATCACACCCGCACCAATCCACTGTTTGATGTTTTTAAAACTCCCCAAAATACCTTCAGCAATGAGGAACCAATCTAATCACTTGACGATTCAATCTGGTCATGTTCTCTTATTTCTCCAAGTTGACCGAAGGGTTAGGGGGTTTATGTTAATCATGGATCGAGATACCACGAGTCCTTATAGAAATCTGTCAAAGGGTCAGTATTTTCCTACTCCCCCATGATTCAAAGGCACCCAACGAGATGTTGAAGTCACCTCCAATAATGTGATGGGGAAAATTTACAAGGAAGTTATTGAAGGACTCCTAGAAAAAATGACGTTGAAGGGAAGGACCATATATATTGAGCGGAGTGAAAGAATAGGAAATATCTTATGAGAAAAATTCCACCCAAGCCCGCCAGAGTGGTCCACGAATTAATAAGATTGAAATATTGACCTTTCCATCCCATCGCCAGGCCCCCAAAACAACCTATAACATCGGTAGACTGGAATTGCCAACAACGCAAAAGTTTCCCCAAGCAATAAAAAATAGAGAGGCATTGTCCAAGGGTCTTTTGAAGGAGAATAATACGCATAGATTGAGAGTCTATTAGTTGTTTCAAGGCGAGTATTTTGGGAAGGCTCGCCGACTCCCTGTAATTGAAGGATAGGATATTCAAAAAGGAATAGTGCAATGGGTTGCAATTTCTCTAAGAAACCTAAAGATAGAAATTTAATGACTCACTGCCATATCCACCTTCGCATGCTCCATTGCCAAGGTGATGTTGGAATTTTAGCCTTGGCCCAAATACCCTGGACACGATAGTTGAATTTGCCCTAACCTAAGGTTAGGTGGATTTTGAAAATGACCATTTGACCGAGGTCGTAGGTTGTAGGCATAAGAGTCATCTCTTGAGAGGCAAGAAAGGGAGTGGGTTGGGGACGTGATAGGAGAAAAGAGATCACATTGTAGGATCGATAAATATAATAGGGATTGTGACATTAGGGATGCTAATAAAGGAGGGTGGGGGCAATCAGAGGTAGATAATTCATCAAGATTAACTAGAAATTCAATGTTGCAAACATTTGAAATTGCAAAGGAGGGAGAGTAAGTGGTACCCAAAACATGAGGCTCCTGCAGGGTTGTCGAAACATCGTCCACTACCATAGGATCTAGAGCAGGAGCTGCAAATGTAGAGACCAAATCCTCATAGAATCAAAGTGGAACACTCGAGTCTCCACTTTTAGATGGGGGTCCATTAGGAAGGAACACATCCTCCAAAAATAATTCATCTTCATCCACCTAAATCTATTGTGTCATAAGGATTTTTTTAACTAGATGACCATATCGGTGGCAATGTCGACATCGAAATGTAACATCTTCATAATCCAATTCTTGGATATTCTCTTCTCCATCCCCCAATTCCATTTCCTTGGGGATACCCTCCCTTAGGTCCACTAAAACCAGTACTCGAGCCATCAAAAAAATCCTATAGGTGAGGTACGATGTATCATGAGTAAAAAAAGTGCCAATTCAATTTTCTAGATCTTGAAACAACATATCCACCCAAGAGTTTGAACGGAGACTAGGAAACTAAACCCATACTGACACAACCTCAAATCTCTCCCACTTGGCATTAAGCAAAGTCGGCCAAAATTTTAAAATGACAGGAGAAGAGTTGATATGCCAAAATTGTTTCGCCGGAGCGTAAGCATTTGTCACATTTGCAAACTTTAGGTGAATCCAACCCTTATGCAAAATTTTCACCTCTAGAGGAGATTAGAGAAATGGCACAATGTCTTGTGAAACCCACAAATGAAGGGTTTAAATTGAGAAACACCTACCTTGAACCTAATCGACGAGAGAGGTCTCCGCTAAAACCCCAAACCTCTCCATTCAAACATCACCACCAAGAACCAGAGCTCCACAAGATCGAGTCTTTCGACGAACACACCGTGAATTCTTATTGCTGGACTTGAATTTTTTTTTTAACTTTTGTTGGGACATATCCCAGAACATGGTTTTAATGGAAAACCCCGAGAGAGACCTTAAAAATTATGTTAACAGCGGATGAGAGGACAAATTCTGAGAGTGACTCAAGATATAGGGGTTAAGAGACTAGATATGATTGATATCCCATAACAGAATACAACTAGATTGGAGAATATCGACCAAGAACCTCCATTGTAGCCCAAATCAAAACCAAAACCCTCAAAATTGGGCCAATAAATTATTGGTTTTTTAAGAGGAGGTTTGTAATGGTAATAGGTTGGGATTGTCCCGAGCCCCAGACCGACCCTATCAATCCAAGACTCCAACCATGGGAAAACTGATGAGTGTCCAAATCTAGACCAAGGATTGACTCAAATGAGGATAGATTAGGTGTCATGGGATGAGGGGGGGAGCTATGAGCCATGGAGAGAACTGGAGATGCTGGAGATCGACAGGGTGAGGGGAACAATAGGGACCTATACCAGACTAGAGAAGAAGCCAAGTGTCCAAAAGAAGACACAAAAATCCCAGATAATGGAAAAATTTCTAGCTCGTAATCTACAAGCTCCACATCATTCATACAAACAAAGGGAAGGACACCGACATTCCGACAAAACCCATGACGATTGTACTCCTTAGAACTTGAAAGACAATGTTATATAAAAAACCCCAATGTGATATTTTTCAAGAGATTCAAGGACATGAACGACTAGACTATCAACCCCAACATTATCCCCTAGTGGGATGGAACATAAAAAGAAACTATGACCAAGAAACCCTAGTTGTCGCCATTGTTAGGGTTTCCACTTCCCCTCTACTCCCTTCCAATCCTTTAATTAAGTTACATAAGATTATATGATTTAATGAAAGGATTAAATCTTGAAAATTAGTATTAACTTTCAACTCATTTGTGAACAACAAGGCGAGTAAGAATGCCATAAATTCAAATATTATATGTAGCTTTTACTTAATTAAAAATGTGGGCAAATTGTTTTAGTTTACCAGTGAAATTTTAAAGATCAATCGGTGTGGGTTGAATTATGAAAACAATCACATATATTTTAATTTAAAAAAAAATAAAAAATAAAAAAAATATATATATATATATATAGAAATCTTTTTTTTTTCAAACACTTTATTAGTCTTTTATTAAAATAAGTAAATAAATAAAATAACAAGTAAGATTTACATTTTTTTTTTGGTAGTTTAGACTAACCCTAATCACCCACGGGTTTCAAACTGGTGACCTTGCAAATGGAGTGCCTTAACAGTGCACCCCATCACCGACTGCTCTACACAATGTGGGCTAAGTAAGATTTACATTTTGATAATATAAATTTTTATGAATATAAATTGATAGTTTATAAATTTTTTAACATAATTAAAAAACAATTGAAATATTAACCATTGTGAATTTTGTGTTTAATGGGTAAGAACAAACATCAAATTTCAACCCTCAACATGAGTGAGTGAGTGTAACAATGGCATTGACCTTTCATAAATAAAAATAACATATTTTAAATAACATTGTTAAGTCCACTTACTTAACTCCATATCAAATATTATGATGTGTAATACTTTCCTCAAAGTTTTTGCAACTTGAATTGCATCTCGAGGATTTGATTCCTTAAAATACATCTATATTAATTCAATAATTAAATTCAAAATTTAACATGAATTTAATTATTGAATATAAATTGTTGTATTTTCATTCATAGCTAAGTTTAATGAATTTTGAATTTAATAAAAAATTAGGCAACCAATCCATCATTGAAGAATATGATTTCACTAAAATTCACAATGAAGAAGTTTCTCTTAAATCTAAATCTAGGATTTGATTTTCTAGTATTTTAAGAGGGGCCCGGAATTTTTTTAGAAAAGATAAAATCTACCCATACTCACTCCAATTAAAATGACATTATCCAATAAAAAATTAAGATAAATAAATAAACTCTAATATATAAATATATTGTTACAGTAGAGTAACATGGGATTTCAAATAGGTCCTAAGGGGCAACTCAAGTGGAGATGATTTTGTAAACATAATGTTATGTTCAAGGAGGTTCCATGTTCAAATTCCTCAATTCACCTATGTCAAGTCCCACTAGCACAACCAGTAGAGGATGGGTCTCGTTAGCAAGGCGACCCAAGATCAAACCGCACGGGGGGCGGTTGTGCCCCGTGCTAGGGGGAGGAGACATGCTAAAAAATCCAGTTAGCTTAGGGCTGGCATGGCCTAGTCTGGGTGGGATCCCTAGATGAATTTGACAGATTAGATGCCCCTGGTTTGCGACTCCTCAAGCCACAGGTCAAGCCTGGAGGATCACAGACGACTTGACCAAAAAAAAACATAGGATTTCACATATAACTCATGTACCATTGAAATTGTCACTTAAGGACGATGGAATATTTTTATTTTACCACTAAAAATAGTGTTCTAGTGTATGCATCTGCATACATATTTCCTTAATCTTCAAGTGTTGATTGTGAAGGGGAAGTTGAGCTTCGTTTCCTTTACTCTCTCTTGCCTCATCTCCCAAGTGTCTTTAGAATTTAAGGTTTTACTAAAATAAGTAATGAAGAGAACCAAAAATTTCAAAAACTAGTGTGTTAAGGTTTGTTAAAATAAGGGAGGGCTCATTGTGGCTTAACCTCTAATCAAACGTTCGTTTATCCAAATTTTTTTTCTTCGGAGCCAACAGACTATATTGGAACCATTACTACTAGATTTTGGTCTAGAGGATGAAGTCACAACCATTTTCCTTATTCAAGTTCGCCTCCTTTTCCCCCATCCCATCCTATGGAACAAGGTTATCCTAAATGAGATTGGAAAGTCATCAAGGCAATGTGTTGATAAAGAAGAAGTTAAAGCTAGGATCCATGCTTGCACTAGAATAGTTGTTGAATCGAATTTTGAGAAAGGATTACCAAATTCAATTGAAATTTATATTTAGGACTAGATCCATATTACATACTATGAGTAAATCCCCTTCAAGTGTAATTTATGCTAGGAGTACGGGAATTTCACAAATGGCTGTGCAAAAGGAGTCCTTTGAACCACATTAGAAAAAAATACTAGGAAGGACTAGAGATGGTTTCAATCAAGTGAGAAATACTAAAGGGAAATTCCTTAGAGCCATAATAAGAAAGGGAAATATAAGGAACCTATAAACTCCCAAAACTCTACCTCACACTAGGAAGCATTTTGCAAAATAGTAAAGATTCTCAACCTCTTAAAGGATAGTTAGAGCCCTCATCATCCAAGAAGTGAGTTATAAAAATCTTGACATTGTGAGGATGGAGAAAATTGAATCCACCCCTCCAACCCCTATTGGTTTTGAAGGAAAATTATTTGAAAAAAGGTGAATCTCTTAAGAAACCATTTATGAATGGAGAAGGTCCTATTCAATCTACAAAAAATTGGGGTATTCCTCAAATAATGACCATACCCTTGGTCTCAAAGTTTGATTAGCCCCCTCTCTCCCAAAAATTAGATGATCCTCATTTGAAAATTTTGGGCTACAATTTTAGGGGAAACAAAAATAGTGAACAATGAAGAATAAATCCATGAGAAAGTAGTGAATGTTAAATGAAATCTTTAACACGTAAAAAACACAAATCCTCAAAATAATGAAGGTCGTGTCTCAACATTATAGAGGATTGGGAAAATTGAACAATAAATTTGAGAGCATTAAAATGAAAATTTAGCTCTGTCAACATTGGAAACAAAAATAAAAATGTATTGCATTGGAGAAACATTGATATTTTATTAAAGAAGCCTATAATTTCTCAGTGGGCCTTGTGATCATGTGGAACCCTATCAATATTGTTGTATGAATTCTATAATCTCAAAGCACTAGAACAATTCCCATGGAAGATATATCTAATCTACTTTTAATAAACATGCCAATGATTATGTTCCTAATTGTTTTTTAAAAATAAATGATGTCAGGGGAGCTCTTTTCATTGCTCTTTGCTTGAAACCACAAATTTAATGTGATTGTCATGAAATAGTTCAATTTTGTTATGAGTAGTAGAGAGAGAAATGGAAATACTTAAATTAGATATCCTTGTATACATATTTTTGAGGACATAATTCAAGGATGAAGATTCTTATATTTTAAGCCAAAATTCAAAAAAATTACTTGGCTAGATAAAACATTAGGGCTAGGTTCATTATTGAGAGGCGCTTATATATATCTCAAAGAGTTATGCGAGAAATGGTTTGATCAAGATCATATTAAGACGTGGGATATTATTGTTGGTGGGGATATAGAATTTACAATGAAGAGAGTGAAGCCCAAAGCCTGAATGGAAGGTTGAACCCTTTAGATGTTTTCTTTCTTTATAATTTTGAATAGGCCAATTATTGTGATATAAATAGTCAAGGTGACTCCCAATTAGAGGAATAATCATTGGGTAATGATCACATCTCCAAGAGGATTGACATGTTTTTCATCTTTAATGGAGTTCTAGCAGAAGTAGCAAAGATCAAAACATGAGTAAGCCCAGGGAGTTGTTGAGAGGCAGAAAAATTCCTCTTGCAATAAGGGAGTTATCACCCAATCACAGTGCCAATTAGATCCCTTTTTATTTTGGATGGTGATACTCTTTGGAACAAAGGCATGGTTGCCTATGCTAATTAATCCTAAAGAAATGACAAAATTAACAAAAAAAGGAAAATATATGAAATAAAAAATTATATACAATAATATATTGACAAAATTATACAAATTTCTGTGTGTGGGATGTGCTTCAACAAATTAAACAAAATGGGAAGGAAAATCACCTAAGTGTAATACATAGAAATTCTAGCGAATGTTTGGGGTAGTGATTCTCCATACGAATATCTAGGCTTAGTCAACGACCTTATAGATTTAGGCTCTATTAAAGAGCTTCTCAGTGATTATATTTTATTTTATTTATTTTTTAATTTTATTTGCATGCAATAATTTTATCTGTTTCTACAGAAAAAAAAAAAATCCATCTCATAAATGAGAACAACTCTTTAGGCTATCCTTATGAATATCATAAAATAAAAATTGATATTCTTAAAGACCTAGAATAAATCTGAAATCTTCAAATAACTACACAAATTACTACTCTTTGTCATTTCAAAAGAAAAGATAGAAAACATATTCAAATATTCTAACTTTGGGAAATGATGAATGAATAAAAACTAAGATTCAAAACGCTAGTGATGCATTAAATAAATTTCAAAAGCATACAATATTCTAAACATGGATATCTTAGACACATCGACTCTCGGTGCTTTTCAAAATTTGATTGCAACTCTGATTAAACTATCAGCTTCATTGAGTACAAAATATTTTCAATCCCTTATCCAAGGAAGAGGGTTGTATAAATACTAAGATTACAATAAAATGATTTGTTTTCTAATAATAGAAAATCCTCGAATTTTATTACATAAAAATATGAACAAATAAAATCTCATTTATTTGATATCATTAGTCAATTCGCTGGATGGGTCGCGAGTCTTCCGAGTCCTTTGTTGTTTGAACATGAAGTTTCTTTCTTTTTATTTGTAATGAACTGGGATTATTTAGTGTATCTCTCAAATATTTGTGGTAATGAACACACATGGAATTTTTTAGATTGACTTGGAATTAAGCAATTTTCCTCTCAATGTATCTCTTTTTCCGATTGTACTTAGATAAAATTTTGGAAATCAATTTCATTCACTCAAAAGGAAATTGAAAAAAGTTTTGAATATCATCCGAACTCCATGTGTTCATTTCTTTAATCTTGTCATTGCTAGTTTTTCTGTTTTCATCAATTGATTGTATGCATATTTCTAAGGATAATGCCTCCTTGATTCCTTGCATATGATGCTTTTCAAACTCTTCGAAAATTTCGAATGCATTGTTCCAAACATAGTCACACCAATCAATAGCCTTTGTAATCACATCTTTAAAGATATTGCAATGAGATTTTCTTCCATCTAAAGAAACTTGTATTAACTTTTTATCTTTCTTAGATAAATTCTCTAAGGATTCAATTTTATTCAATTTTTTTTCTCATGTTACAATGATGTAAAACTAATTTCTAAATACACTGTCATCTTTTATCTTCACTTCAACGTGGTCAGTAAAATAAATTAAATCATGATGACGATTATAAATATTAGTTAATTGCTTAGAAAAATTTAATTCAACTTGTTTACGTTTTTCATTAATAACTAAAGCTTGATATTTGGTGGATATTTGAAATGTTGATATTTAAATATGTTTTCTTAATCTGATTTATTTGTTCCTCCAGAGAAGTAACTCATGCCTTAAATGTTTTAGAGATTATATGCATATTCATATATGATTTTTTTTATTAAATTTTTAATTTCTTCTTCTTGAGTCTATTTTAAACTTTAGAAGTGTTGTGCATGTTTCTTTTCTAGTTCTGTCAACTTTTTCTTTGATTGTTTCTTTGTTTCAGCTTTATTCATCTTATATCTTTCCTCCATTTGATTCCTTATCAATGCAAATCATTCCCTCAATATGGTGGCATGAGATTGCCACTCCTTTTCATCGAATACTCTACTATTTCCCAATTCATATTCTAATTTTTAATTATATTTTGGCTTTTATCAAGTTCTTTGGATTATTCCTAAATAGTTCCTTGGTTTTCTAAAACAAAATCACTTAGGGTTGATGCTACTTCTATAGCTCTTTCCTTTGGACCACGATTCACCTACCAACTCATTTTTGTTGATGTTTTAAGTAAATCATTTTTTTGCTTCTTAGATCTCCTAACAACATATTTTGTTTGGGAGCTATACAAAAATCACTAAGAGAGACTATTGTATATTCTACTAGCTCTGCCAAGTTAGTGACATGTTTGAAGGTATATGAGAAAATAGGGACATTACTTGCTATATGAGTGATAGGAACTCTCGGAGAAATAACCATTATTAACTATAAAGATAAAACAAGAGTTTTTAATACTCCTTAAATTGGATCTATTGAGCAACCTCTAGAATCTATGATGTTGCAGGACCCATAACTGTTCCAAGAGAGATTGTTAGTCACTTGAACTAAAGGAATTTGGATTTTAAAAATTTATTGGAAAGATTTTCCTATTGGAACTGATTAAGTTTCTTACCCTGATATATCTGAGTTTCATCATTTTTCATTTGATCATCAAATTGTTACAGCTATTCAGGTGACTCAACATTTATTATCACCTTTTCCTTTAGAATGATACATGATTATCGAAATTCTCCCTTTTTAAAGGAATGTTGATCATGTGTCTGTGTTTGGTCTATCTGCATTCATTTCTTTGGTTTCTCTGATTGTCCAGGTCCTTTATCTACTTCTTCTTACTCTATCATGGTATGATGTTTCCTTTTCAGATGTTGTGATGGAAACAATTATGATATATCCATTTCTTGTACACTTTTCTCTAGTGTAGATTGTTGTGGTGGCTCAAATTCTATTATACCATTTGTAAAAGAAAAAAATTATTCCTTCTTCTAATTGTAATTTTTCAAGAGGCGAGTCGAAAACCCTACCGATCTGTTGAAGATAGTAAAGATATGTTTCTTGCCTATGGTTCTGTAATTATTTGTTGTCCTCAATGCTCATAAAACATACTTTAGAAACATCTTGATTGAAGGAGGACCGAGTTTATATATTCACTGTAATATTTCAGGTTTCTAAGAAGCAATGACATTCTTCGAATGGTTGGCTATTGAACAAGTTTGAACATGAGAATTGAAAATAATCAAACTTACCAAGTCATAATATGGAAACATTGTTTTTATGGTGGATATTTTGTGCAGCTCAGTCTTCTTGATTCTTTTATAACTCTCTGAATCTAAAATGAATCTTCCTTTGAGCCCCTTGGATTCCTTCACTTGATTTTCTCAAAGAAATCATATATTTATGTTAATTTTTGGCAACCCAGTGACAAATTCCAAATATTGGACTAGACTCCTCATTTCGAGAGAACAAAAATTGACCTTTGAAGTATTGTATTTGGATAAGGGAAAGTGCATTTTTGAAGTGAAGCCCACAATGTCACATTTGATCAGGTCAACCCTAAAGTGAAATTGGATACCCTTGGAAACCTATAAATACAAGTCAAGTGACCCTCATTTTGAAAACACCATCAAACATCTTCTTCTTATCTCTCTTCATTGGATTGGTTTGCACAGGTTTGAAGCGAGTACATGGAATTTGGTTCGTACAGGTCCGAGATTGCAAGTTTTGAAGCTTGCACGTGTAATTAGGGTTTTGGTTTCCAACCGTAGGGTTGAATTAATGAATTTTCGGTTATAACCGCAAGCATGCAGGCTCATCCGTGCAGTTGGAGCATCTCAACCACACACATAACTATCCCTCCATGTGGTTGGGATCTAGGGTTTTATTTTGATAGTTGACCGCGGTTGATCGCAGGCAGAAAAAGTTGACATTGATATGTATTGTTGCTAAGAACATATTTCTGGATATTGTTGGGTTAAATTTGCAGGATAATTTTGTATTGGCTCATTGCACTCTTTGGTAAACATTTTATGACAATATAATAGAAGAAGAATTACAAAGGGTTATCCCCCTTGTGGGGTTTTTCCCTGGTCATTGACCAAATCTAGTGTCTCTTGTTGATGTGTTGATTTTCTCCTATTATCATTGCATTTACTATTCTATCTTTAATTACTGTTGATGATTGGAAATATTAATCCTTGTTGAAAGTTTGATAATTAAAGAATTGATTTGGGCTAAAGTAATTGAAACAACATAGAGCAGTGTAAAATTAACAATTCCTCCAAGGATATTGTACCTACGTTTTGTGCTTTAAACATTATATCGGAAAAAAAATAAAAAAAAATAAAAAAAAATAAAAAAAATCTGAATTATGATTTTTTCATCTAGAAATTGAAATTATGTTCCTTTCATCTTCATTTTGATTTTTTCCTACAACAGGTTTAGTAGATTTTGTTTTCCCTTTTTCTCATCTTCTTCTGCAAATATCAAAGTGGAATTAAGGCAACATACAAATCAAAGACATAGATAAATATGAAAGGAAAATGTAGGCAATTACAAACATGATGAGATGGAATTTCTCAATTAACTAGTAATTCTATCATATATTGGATAGTTATAGCACATAAAACATAACCAATAACTTCAATGCTAAAAACCCTTTTACTGCACATAGGTTTAAACGTATTCAATGGAAAATATACATAAAATCCTCTAAAATCCTTTAAGTATAGGAAAAATTAACACCTATGTGAAAACAATATTATCCATCTAGTTTGAAATAAATGCTCTATTAAGTATCACTTCAATGAAGAAGTCCAAATGTTCCAGATATCTAGGAGTTCAGGGTGTTTTATAACTATAGTGTTTAGCTTGAAGCTAGATATGATCTTTTATTTACAAAGGAAAAAAACAAACAAGTTTATTGAAAAGAAATAATTAATCAAAAACGAATTTAACTAAGTAAATTTAAAGATTCAAATATGTCGAAGTTGTGGGTTATAAACAATATCAAGTTTAATGAAAACACCCAATCTCCAGCCATGAGGCAAAAAAATAACCTTTGTTAACAAAATACATATGAGAGAAAAAATCAATTAACGGAGGAAAAACATGAAAAATCATGAAAAACATTTATTGTCTTTGAGAGGTCTTAGAGTCTGGGGTGAAAACGAGTGGAGTTTCATAAAGAATCTTGAACTCCAGACTAAATTGCAACCAATCAGAAAATAAATAGATACAATGAAAGGGCCACATCCACAGACTTCATATAACTAACACTTATTCTTTTCATAATAATAAGATTTATTTAACCAATAAATATTATTATGAACAATATACATTTCTCCACAAAAGTAATCATCCACAACGTTAACCATCCTCTTAATCACTTTTGCAAGTTCCCCAATTCTCGAGGGTTCACCATCCTCAAACGAAAACAAGAAACAACCACATTATTGTCCAAACCACTGATAACTTCAAACACTTTCCAACAAGGGGGGCGAGAGTCCGAGAGCATTCATAGAATGAGACAAATTAGAGCCTGGCATGAGCAAATCTACATTGAAAAGACGATATTCTTCATTGCAGAATCACTAACACTATAGAACTGCACTTGAGGAACTATATGATTTAGGTTCATTAAATTATTCCTATGTGAATGAGTCTTGACATCCTTGTTGCGCTAGATTTTAGCATGATCCGAGCTATTCTCCATTAAGAGGAAAATACCAGAGTTATAGAGGATAATTTTGAGATACTTCCACCTGTACCTTGGTATTAAACACTTGTTAACCTTGATGCAATTTTGAGGACGAGTAGGGAGGGGAAAGCTATGAGAGGGAGGATCCTAACGACCCACCTTGCCGAGGACCTCTGATTCCACACATTTGATATGTGGAAGAATCATAGAGTTAGGACTTAGAATTTTAAAGAATTGGGATGAGGTACCCTTTTTTATTAAGGATAATTTCTCCTTGGGTCATTGAGGATTCTTTATTTCCATCTTGGACAATAGGGAAATAATTCTTTGACTGGTGGTTGCAGTATCTTTTTTAATGGATGTCGTAGCCTTTGTAAATTAACGAATTAACAACATTGAATCCTCGAATATATTAAGATTTTTTAATTTTTTGTTCCAATTCAATTTCAAGGCCTTTGCACAAGGCCAAGAAATCAACAAAATTGTTGGTTTCTCTTCTAATACCCCAAGTTAATTGATGCACTATTTTTCCATCTGGACCATATAGGATCCCTCCTGTTCCAGCGTCCCCCAAATTTCCTTTAGAAGCTCCATCAAAACCAAGGAGAAATACCTTGCAATATTGTTGATTCATTCTTATGCATGGAACCCTATAGTTCTTAGGTTGTTTATGTGAAGTTTCCATCATGGATGGATGAAGGCCAAATTTCATCCACTAGATCTCTTGAGGATTTAAATTTGTAATTTCATTAGAATTGAATCCACAAGCAGAGATATTCTCCATGAGCATGTTGACAGCCTTGTCAGTTACTTTAAGTGGGGTTATGCCTTATTCTTTGAAGATATTTTTATTTCTAGCGATCCAGATTGCCCAACGAAAGTATTGAGGGAGGGAGACCCAACAATGAATGGGGATGGAGGCTGATTTTCTATTCCTGGGGTAATATATTCTGTAGGAAATAGGATTTGATCCCACGGGTAGGGGATCGAGTCTATTTTACAAATTGAACCAAAATAAATTTTCCATGCTTCCAGAGAGAAGGGACATTGTCAAAAGAGATGTGACATTGTTTCTTCATCATTACAACTTAATACATATATTTTTGACCCAATTATATTTCTCCGTTGAAGGTTTTTTGCAGTGAGGATTTTTCCATGAACTAGCGTGCACCAAAAGGTATTGATTTTGGGGATGCTATCATTCCTCCAGATACTGGTCCATATTCGGTTTTGGGGTGGGTGCAGGAGACACTTAATTAGCATGGAATATCTCTCTGAGACTGTATATCTTTGAGTGGGGCTCTTGGTGCAGGTACAACAATCCTTATTATGTTTTGAGAGCAGGGCCATTCCTTTCAAATATTGAATAAGGATGCTTGATTGAACTGAGAGGTGATGTGGAAGATCAGCCCTTGCCCAACCCTTCCAATTTCCTTGACTGTGCCAATCTAAAATGTCCATCAACTTTTTATATCCCCTTTATATCATCCATTCCCTCTAATCATTGAGCTGTTATATGTTCTTGAATGGAACTTATGGGAATCATTCTAAATATTAATTCTAGCATCATTTCATGTTTTCTAGCTTAAGTGATCAATGATTATAAGAGAGGATTCCTTACATAGAGCCCATATCTTTGAGCCGAGACCTGTCCAAGAGGAATTTTCCACTCCGAGAAGGCAATTTTGGTTGAAATATTTTTTAATTATAGCTTATTTCTAGCACTCTTCTATGTTTGAGACTGTCCTCCAGATTATTTTTTCTCCCAAGGCTAGATTCATATAGAGGGGGTCCTTCACCGCCATTCCTCCATAAAATTTTGGGAGTCAAATAGTATTTCATTGGACAAGATGGAAATTTTGAAGATTTTTTTCCTCCCTGCCAAATAAATTTGCGAATCAAGATTCTCATTTGCGTTTAAATAACATTTGGGGAAACAAGCCTGAACAAATGTAGATTTGGAGGGAGGAGAGGATTGAATTCACCAAGGTCACTCTTCCAATAGAGGAAAGTCACTGAGCTATCCAACTATGAATTTTCTTCTTAAATTTATTTAGAACTTCCTCCCAACATTCTAGGTGTCCAGAGGCTAGAGAGATTGGGATGCCAATATATTTGAAGTAGTCCCACTCCACCCTCAAGGAGAATTCCAACACTTTGGAAATATCATGGAGAGCTTGAGAGGACCAGTTCCACTCATACATTTTTTTTTTTTCTTATTGATACTTCCCCCTAAAAGGCCCAAATACCTGTCCAAAATCCTTTTAAGTCTGATGGAAATCTGTCTGAAGGATCCTCCCATTAAGAGAGTGTCGTCTACAAACTGTGAATGGTTAACATCCTTGACATTGGATACTATACTTAAGCCTTTTATCTTACCATATAGGGGGGCCACTTCCAAATTTATACTCAGATATTTAGTGATAATAATGTAGATGAGAGGGGTGAGAGGGAAACATTTCCTAAGGCCTCTAGAGGCAGGGAAGAAGGAACAAGGGTGACCATTGACTAGGGGGAAATCTAAGGTTTCCCGATACATGCCTTTATCCATTGAATGTAATATTTCTCAAAACCTAGTTTCTCAAGAATTGCAGAAAGGAAAGAGTGATGCACATGGTAAGAAGAATTAGCCATGTATAGCTTGATGACCATCCTAGGATCTCCACTAAGTTTAATCGATTGAATGGCCTCTTCGATAAAAATAACATTATCTAGATTTTGACGATGTATAAGAAAGCCGCCTTGGTTTTTCAGAGATGATTGCAGGGAGAAGGGTCCTGAGCCTATTTGCAATAACTTTAGTGAGGATCTTATATGAGGCATTACACAAGGATGTGGGTCTGAAGCTAGAGAAATAAGTCGGCTTATTTTCTTTTGGTATGAGAGCGAGGAAAAAATAGTTTGTACTTCCGCCGAGTTTTCCGTTGGTTCTGGAATATTTCAATGTTCTCATCAAATCCTTTTTAATTAGAGGCTAGAACCTGCGATGGAATGAGATTGGGAATCCATCTGGACCAGGGGATTTATCAGGTTCAAGGGACTAGATGAAATCAATGAATTATTCCCCCTCTATAGGCCTCATTAAGGATTTGTTATCAATGCTCGTAACAATAGAGGGGTAGACAAGATAAGAAAATTCAACTTCACTTGAGTCATTTTCAATATTTTCAGAGTCTAAATTCCTAAAAAAAAAGAATATGCTTCTTGTTTGATTTTCGAGAAGGAGGATATTTTTTTCTTACCTTCTTCCATGATATCCTTTACCCTATTTCAAATTTATGATCCTTCTCTTGCTTGTGAAATAAAGAAGTGTTACAATCTCCAGATTTTGGCCACAAGCTTCGTGATTTCAACCTCCAGTGCTCTTCCTCTAGCCTACTAACCTTGGGGATTTATTTGTTGAGTTGTCACTCCCTTTTTAAGTGATCATATTCAATGGGAATTTCTTCCATTTGTGCATGAAGGCATTCCATTTCATTTAGTAGATCCTCTTTTTCCTATCCTGGGGGCTTAACTTGTAGCTTGGCCCATGATCTGAGTGCTTACTTGACTGACTTAAGCTTATTTTCCCAAATAAGGGTTGGGGAGCCCAACATTGGAAGGAGTCAAGAATGTTTGATTAAATTAGGTACTCATTCATAATACAACCATCTCGGGTTGAAACGAAAGGAGATTGGCCCTAGATCCTTTGCGAGATCCAAAAATAACCCAATGGGTTTATGGTCTGAATCTTCTCTCGATAGGATGTTGGAGTAATAGTCTATTCCTTTTAGGATCCAAATAATATGGATGAGGAAGAGATCAAGCCTAATAAATATAAACCTTGAACCACTTCTCTTATTTCTCCACGTATAGTTTCTTTTCTTTGGAGTTATGTCTAGCAAGTCCCAGGCACTGATGAGATCCTCCATTCTTTCTTGGAACGGGTCACGAACAAGGGTTATGCGTTTCTTTTATGAGGGAAGAGGGTGGAATTAAATTACTCTCCAACAATGAAATCCTTATACCATTTTTGTTCCTTTAGACTTATTACAGATTCCCAAAAACTCCCTTTCTCACTATATGAGGATGGTGCATATATATTTGTTAGAGAGAATGTTTATTTCATTTGGGAATCTTCCAAAATGAGTTGCAATCCAAACTTCTCTTTACAATGGAAAATGTAAAATTATAGAGTCCCGATCGAAGTGCCCATAGTCATGAAAACAATTACACTTAAAAGGGAGTTTTTCATAGTCAAGAGACAAAACGAAGGTCCAATCCCCGTGGGTGATAATTTTTTCCGCTGGGAGCCCCTGTTCCAAATCAACCTCTATGAAAATCTCCACATAAGAGAATTGCTAGCCCTTAGGCTCAACCTTATCCAGATATAAACCCACTCCATTCTTGATATCTTTGAGGAAATCGTCGCTCCAACAGGCTAGAGGTAGATGAGGAAACTTAAACCATACTAAAAAAACCTTGGGGACATCCTCGTTAGGGTTGAAGTTGAGAGACTAGGCATTAAGATACATGTCTCTCACACCAAAAAAATAGGGGCCGTTATGAAATCTCATGTCCCTATCTTCATTCATTTCAAACATGCGTGAAAAAAAATCGTTGAATATTGCGTAAACAAAAATTTTACCTTTCATCATGTGCTTTCATGTGTAGAAAATCCATTGTTCAACTAACTTGGGGGAGGGCCACATGCCCATAAAATTTCTGACAAGTGCCCTATTGGAGTAAGTCAGCAATGTTGTGCAACAACTCTGGGGAAATGCAATAGATGGAATTTTTGTAGTTTTTTTGAAAATTTTTTGTTGTGATTCCTTCAGTCGAGGATTTTCTTTGAGATTTTGAACCAAATATCGAAAGGATTCTTCCTCAGAGATTGATTGGGTGGAAGCACCCCTTAAATCCAATGCCATTGTCAGGAAACAAGCTGGCCACCAATGCCCAAGCAGATTAGGGTTTGCGAATTCAAATAAGAAAGGAGGGAGAGTTCCAAAGAGCCAAAAATAAAAGATGTTTTTTTTAACATGAAATATTAGTAGTAGTATATTAATCTGCACCTGTACGTGGCCAAAAATCGGGATCTTTACAATATCAGTTCAGAGCCATTAGTGGGCAACATAACATGTTTTTTGATCAAGCCAACCTTTCTCTTCCCCAAAATTTCAAAATTCTCTCTTACCTCCTAACTACTACAATATATTCTACAAAACTGATTCATCAACAATTTACATTTACATTTTAACATAAAAAACTAACAAAAAGCAAAAAAGGACCCTCAAAGCCAGTTACTCCTCCATTGCTGCCGGAATGTTTATTTCGATTTTGGTATCTCCTTCCTCCATCATCATGATTTTATCATCGAGCTTGAGTTGAATATCCTCAATTTGACACCACAGTGCTTTAATTTCATCTTCTAGTTGGCATATTCTTTCATTTTTTTTCCAGTTGCTGCTCCTGCATCTCTAGAGTTTCTTTTTTCTCATGGTGCATACACCTTTGGATTATTTCCAATCTATCCTTAATTTTGGCGTGTTCTTTGAAATAGTGAGCGCAATCTTCCTGACACCTACCATGATCCTTCACCATACGCCTCGACGTTCTGCCAGTCCGAGGCCCGCGGCAGCCCCAAGTTCCCGAAACAAAGCCGCCTTCCTTAGAGTGAATCATTGTTTTCCAACAATCCACGGGTCCAAGAAAAAGGCTCCCCACATGAAAAAATAGCCTGCAACTATAGCACATGACCCCTAGAAGGCCGCATATACCCAATGTGTATGAACCTTCTCATTTCCCAACAACCACTTCAAACTACCACATTTTACCCCGCCACCCGCAACCATGACACCATCAGAATCCACTTTGGGACTTGGATCACTAACAGAGTCCCCCTTACCAACACCCTGCAATAACATGCTACTACCCTCCTGAATCACAAAAATGTAGAAGACCTAGATTGAGCCCCTACCCAGACTTCCTAAATTACCCGAGCTCTTCAACTGGGTCATTAACCTGAGAAATCCCAGGACAAAGATTGACCCATTCATATAGAAAGGAAACATATTATTACTCCTGTTTATATAGAAAATTCTTCGACTTAAATTGCAACAGGGGCCATGAATTGAGGTCATGTCACAAGCATCACCAAAAAAATCCATAATTCTTCTATTTGTGAAACAACCTTCTGCTTGTACAACCTCAACTTCCTCCGCGCGAATAGGGCACACCAACATAGGAGGATTAAATGCCACTCGTGATCTCCTAAGTTTTTCATGCCTTCACCTTGAATGTGTCGACACCATGGATTGATCCCAGGATGATAAACCATAACTCCCTTACAGTTTCTTAAATTTCCACCAAGTGTATCACATGGCCAAATACAGTCGGCACATGGCCAACTAGATCTGCCAACCTGTTGAGGTAAGTTGCCATGAGGAAGGGGTAATGGGCATGGGAAAAGGGGGCCGATGGGATAGGGTAGAGAAGGGACGGAAATGGGGTGAATTTGATGCTAGGTAGGTAATGACAGGAGGAAATGTAGGATGACTGGGAAAGTGAGGAGGAGGGGCGGGAGGCAGGGGGAGGAGGGGGGAAGGGGAGGAGAGATAGGGAAGGAAGGATCAACACACTCCCCTATACTATTCCAATTGTTTCTCTTTTTCTTGATAACCTCAACCATAACTTTATTATTATGATTTTTCATATCAACGATCAGGGTATAGAAACCGTTCCCATGATTCCATTCACATTGTTATTTTCTTCTATCATTTTGCAGGCTAGATTGGCTTTCAAATTTGCTTCCTTATTTTTTCTTCTAAGAATATGAAAGAACTATAATTGACCAAAGAGAGGCCTCATTCCCTGGATTCTCTTGATGATTTGGTTCAATTTGTAGTTTTGCGCTGACGAATTGTAGTTCATATGCTTTATAATAATTAGGGAGTCCCCTAGGATAGACATGTCCTTTATTCCCTTTTCCCGAGCGAAAGATAGCCCAAGGAACAATCCATAAGCCTCAACTTAATTATTTATCTTTTTTCCCAGTACCCATGCAAATCTATCTTCTATGATTCCTTCGGGATTAATGAGAATCCCCCCCCCCCTCCTGGCACCCTAGGATTTCCTTTTGATGCTCCATCAAATTGTAGAATCCATATTTTCATTGCTTGCATCCAATTTATAATCCATTCATAAGATAGTCTAAGAAACCAATAAGGGCGTGGAGGAGAAATTTTTTCTAGAGACAATGATGCCACCGAGTTGACCCAAGGGGTGTTCCATGCTGATTCGACATGATCCAAAGAAGAGTTTATTGTGAGGTAGTGAAAATCCATATAAGATGATAACGCTTTAAGGGCAGTTACTCTAGTTGTCATGCGAGATGATATGAAGATCACTTTATTCTTTGATAGCCATATTTTCTAGCAAACATACTTGGGAAGAGGAATCCAAATCTCCTTGAAGGTGTTTTTGGCCTGAAGGGAGCCCGAATAAAATTTGGGCCAGGAGTTAAGGAATTGAAGGAGATTAGAAGGCCACCTGGTTATGAGGAATAACAGACCCATAACAATCGACCAAACTTCTTTTGTAAGCTAACAATGAAGGAAGAGGCGGGGAATTGACTCTTTAGAATTTTCACATAGTGAACATTTTGATGGCCTAATGTGACCTCTTTTTTGATGATTCTATGTCGTGAGTATTTTTTTAGGTGCTAAAAACTAACAAAAGAAGTTAAATTTTGGGATAAAATTTGAGATACAAATTTTATTCCAAATTGTAGATTTTGGAGGGATCTGGGCATTAAACAGAAGGTATGAGTATCCTTCTTTAACTGTAAAATTGACATTTTTCCAACCCCATATGTCCTCCATTGAGTATGAAATAGGGGTGAAACCTCTTAATTTCTTAAACAACCTATCTCTTAAAGGGAATAACTCTACCCGGATGTTGTCCAGCCTCCATCCCTTTCATAGCCCCTGAAGGTCCCATTCTGAAATTTGATCTAGGTGAACTACCCCATGCTGAACCATATGATTCCTAAGAGGGTTTAGGGGTATGTTCTCTCCCAAAGGCTACATTCCCAAAATCGAATCCGAAAATATTTTTGTAGTGTATCCTTTACCAGTAATTTTACATAGATTACTCTCTATTATGACAAAAGAAAATCTCACAAGTTTCCGAATTGGAGAGTTGTGCGAGGCTTCCAAGTGGACTTCTCTATCATTATGCTGGTTGATCTAGTTTTCTCGCATCACCCATGACCACCAAATATCCCTCTTTGTAGTCATGATCCAGTATAGCTTAGCTCCCATTACCATATTCACCAACGACGAGTCTCTTATTCCTAACTCTTCATGTTGTTTATGCACTCTTATAGTTTTCCAGTTCATCAAGTGATATTTTTTGGTTTTTTCCTTTCCTTCTTCCCACAAAAAATTTCTTATATAGACCCCCATTTGGTGAATAAAATAATTTTGAGATTGCAGGGCAGAGAACTGGTAAAGAGGGACAAACAACAACACCGATTTCAGAAGGATAACCCTCCCAACATTGTTGAGCCAAATTCTTCCCCAATGCACTATTTTTTATTTTATTTTGTCCAGTACTTTCTACCAGGCACAGGGAGCAGTTCTTCTTAGTAAAATAGGAACCCCAGGATAATTAAAGTATTTCCAGTCTCTAATTTTTCTGAAACCTATAATTTCTTCTACTTTTTTTGCCTTCAGGGGAGAGATGTTCTAGCAATATGACCTTTATGGCTTCTCTCGAAGTACTTATCAATCGATTAAGATTACCTTTGAAACATTTAGAAATTACCACCAAGGCAACTTCCATAAAAATTGTGTCATCCATAAACTGCCCATGATTAATGCTTCTGATGCCTTCTTTATACCTGGTTCCTGGAGGAGAATAGAAGCTCGATTCTTCTCCAATTTTCTGCTCAACACATATGCCATTATGATATAAATAAAAGGGGAGAGAGGGAAGCCTTTCCTTAACCCCCTGGAAGATTTGAAGAAACCCGCCACTCTTCCATTTACCAACGGAGTTGTCCAAGGAGACGAGATACACATAGTCGTCCATCTTATAAAGGTTTCATCGAACCCCAATTTTTTAATACTTTCAACAAGAAGCAATGTCTTACCCGGTCAAATGAATTTTCCATATCTAAATTTATTACCATTCCGTGATCACCCCTTCTCCAGCTCAATTCAATGGTCTCTTGGATCAGGATAATATTTTCGAAAATATTCCTCCCCGAAAAAAATCCCCCATGGTTGTTCGAGATCAACAAAGGAAAAAGAGTTTTGAGTCATGAGGCCAACAACTTTGAGAATATTTTATACAATACATGGCACAGGGCGATAAGACAAAATCCAAAAAATGAGGATGAATTCAACTCTCTTGGAATTAAGGCTAAGAAGGAAGTATTTATTCCCCCACCCATGATGCATCGCTCGAAAGAATAACCCACCATTCTACATAGGTCTTTCCTAATCACCCCTCGAAAATTTTGATAGAAACTAGCTGAGAAACCATCGAGCCCAGGGGCCTTGTTAGGGGGGAAAGAGAAAACCACAACCTTAATCTCCTTAACTGAAGGAGAAAAGATCAATACTTTGTTCATGTACAATGATACCAAGCATGGATATATTCTAGGAAATAATCCTCATTCTCCTCCTCTCGTAGAGGTTCCTCCTGATATAATAGGTCGTAGTGTTCCACACTTCTCTCTTTATTTCCTCAAAATTATTTAGAGTCTACCCCTCATGATTAATTTGAGCTATGTTTTTTTTGGTTTCCATAAACTTGGCTTGCTTATGGAAGAAATTTGTGTTTCTATCCCCGACCAATAGCCAATTGTTTCTCGATTTCAATATACAATACTCTTCTTCTCTTACCATATTAGCATGGAGAGACTTGAAGGCTTCAACTTATTTTTTAAAACTTGATAGGTTTACCTGAGAAGATTCCATTTGTCCTTGAATGGGGGCTTACTTTATGTTATATTGTATTTCTGGTTTGTTTTCTTTTATCCATTTTTTGATGTCTCATTTCAATATTTTGATCTTTGATTCTGAGATGGTGACTGGGATACTATCAACACCTGACCAAGAAAGGGAGACAACATCAAGAAACCTAGGAGAATCCAGCCATAATGGTGAGAACCGAAAGGGGATCAGGCCCAGGTTGAGGGTTTGGGAAATCAAAAGGCTAATCGAGTGATGGTCTGATCCACTCCATGGAAAAACAAAGGACTTGAGACAAAGGTTTAGAACTAGAAGACTATCAGAGGCCATAAACCTGTCAAACAGAGCTGTAATGTGACTCAACTTAGACCATTTGTTATTCCAAGTATATAGAAATTTTTGAGGCTTAACATAAAATAGTTTCAGGGATATAATAATATCCTTCATATTATCTTGGAGGGAATACCTTACTATTGTGCCTCCCCATTTCTCATGTTTGCCCATAGGGGTGTTAAAGTCTCCTCCCAAGATGCAATTTCTACCAAACTCAGAATTCTTTAACTCCATCAAATACTTCCAACATTCTCATTTCTCTAAAAAATGGACAGGCACATATACATTGATCACAATGAAGGTTTGATGCATTTCTAAAATGTTAAAAGTAGTTGTAATCTAGTGAATGGGTTTTAAAGAGCTTACCAAATGTAGCTTCGTTGGATTCCACATCGTACATAACCCTCTTGAAGCTTGTCTCGAGCTTTCTGCTAACAGGTTGCTGCGACTCCAGATTTTATTGTGTATTGAGTGAAGTTCAGACTCCCCCAACTTTGTATCCTGAAGGAGAGAGACGAATGGTATTTCCTTTTGGATTAGATATTTGACTTCCATCATTATTTTTGTTGACCCTAGTCCCCTACAATTCCAGGAGATAATATTTATTGATTACTTCTTATTGGATGATGCCCCCTTGACTGGGCCCATGGTACTTCCTTTTTTTTCCACATTTTTTCCCTAAGCCTGCAAGCAGACGTGGGATTGTATGTTGAAATCCTAGTTCTTTGTGTTTTTTCCGTTTTCCCCACCTTATTCTTTGTTTGATTTCCTTCCTGATCTTCTGACCTTTCTAATCCAATTCCTTGGCCCTTGAGCCTTATGAATTTTCATCAGCTGAGCTCGGAGGTATAACCATTCCCAGTACTTCCTTTGATGATAGGAAACCTTATTCTTCCTCTTCTTTGTCCGAATTTTCTTCGGTACTGCTGAATATTTCAGGGATATATCTTAATTCCTTTTGTTTTATTGAGGGTGAAGAAATAATATCAACTTCAACAACCAAATCTTCATGGATTATTTGAGGAGGTGGGGGAAGAGAAACCCGCCTCGAGAGTGGAGGCCAAGACAACAAAATTATTCTCACCCTCTTGACTTGATCCCCCCTCCAATGGCGAGGTCTCGAGAGGGGGAGGGGTTTTGTGATTTGGACCTGCTGCCATGGAGGAAGCTTTGTGACTTAGATTTGGCCCATTATTCTGCTTCATGTTTCCCATTTTTTTTAACTTGTTGCCATTTTTCGTTTGAGTCTCCTCGTTGGTTTTCCATATTATATTGGATTTTTGGGCAACTTTTAGCGAAGTTACCATATTCATGGAACAAATTACATTTAAAAGGGAGTTGATCATAGTCAACTTCCTGCATATGCGTTCAACTATCCATGCAAATATTGACTGCCCTCGGAAGACCTTTTTCCAAGTCTACCTCCACACAGATCCTTACATAAGAGAAAAGGCCATCCTTAGGCTTAGAGCAGTCGATATATTTTCTGAGAGAGTTCCCAGTTAGCCGAAAAATTGCATTGTTCCAATAGTGCATGGGGGAGGTAGGGAAATTTCACAAAGACTGGGACCGAAGAAGGGACATCATTTTATGGATTTAAAGCTTGGGCTCCACTGATCCAAATACATACCATAAGTTCCCATGAAGTATGGGCCACTTATGAACCCTAAATATCTATCTAACTTATTTTCAAAGTAGAATTTATACAAACCTTTACCACAAAAAGAAGATATCACCTCACATGTGATAAGATGTTTCTAGTTCTTCCTATCCAGGCTTCAACCGTTCATGGGGAAGGTCATATCCTCACGAACTGACCTATCAGTCCCCGCTAATCCAGTTTAAAAGCACGAGATCGTGCTTGAGGGGTTCTTATCAAAATCTTTGGGATTTCCTCAGCCTTTTTCACAAACTTCCACGGGCCTTGTTTCTGAAATTTGGGAGTAGATACCACCAGGATGTTAAACATTGTAATATAATCCAAGACCAGGCCCACCTGGGCCAGCGCCACCATCTTGGCTCCGAAAAAACAAAGCAATCCCATGCATCACTACAAACTACACGATAAAGGGGAGCCCCCAATAGGGAGGAGTCCCACAGAGGGAAAACTTCGACCACCAAGAGCGAATACAAGAAGCACACATGCCCAAACATCAAGTAGAGAGGGAGGCCCTCAACAAACCCTACTGCACAGTAGAGCCTCACCGCCAAACCGGGACCTAGATAGGCCCAACCGCCATCAACCGCCAAGAAAAGAGAGGACTCACTATAGGCACAAGGCCGTCAAAATGAGGCCGAGAGCACTCCCTCTGTGAAACCAGAGCTCCACACCATCCTCCCGATCATCAAACCCTATCAGTTTTCGTCCACCAATTCAAAATTCATTTTTAAATGGTGTTTTTTAACAAAAGAAAAATGCTTTTTTTTTTTTTTAAATGAAACCAACCTCCTTTAGTAGATGATGGAATATTCATAGATGGTCTCATGAATTATCAAGAGAAATATTTATTTAGAATATGGCGATTCATAGATAACTTCTCAACCTCAGATTATAATGCTTGTAATATATATGTTGAAGGGCCAAGTTTTGAAGAAATTTTAAATGGTCTAAGCCACAAATGTTGAAACTTGAAATGTATTCCTTTTTCCTCATGGCTCTTGTCCCTTTTTAATACCGGATCACCAATGGAAAAATCACAATTAGTGATTGTGTTTGTTAAATCATCGTTTGGTAATATGTTGGTGCTCATAGAATTTGCCTTCTGTTTTTTGTCTTTCTTCCTCTAGCTTAAGTAAAGTATAGATTCTAACATCCATGTCTTTGATTGAATTCTTATTAACAAGTTGTGCTAGCTACATGAATGGTAAAACTATATTTTGAGGCAAAATTTCTTCCTTGCCATAAATAAGGGAGTATGGGGAGTTCCCTACTGATTTCTTAGAAGTAAATTTTTCAACCCATAAAGCATTTTAGAGCTGTTTATGCCAATTCCTTTGATGGTATTGTATGGTTTACTTAACTATTTGGATCAGGTTTTTAATGGTAGACTTTGCAAATCCATTACCCTAAGGGTAATAGTTGGCATAAAACTTAATTGTAATTCCTTAGTCCAAACAAAAATCAGTCATTTTAAGGGATGATAATTATGAAGCATTATCAAATATAAAGGATGTAGGTACACTGAACCTAGATCTAATATTATTTTCAAGAAAGGATTTTACCTATTCATCATTAACTCTTTTGAGTGGAATTTCCTCAGTCCACCTAGTGAAGTAATTAGTAGCAGGGAGAATATATTTATGCAGTTGAGACAACTTAGGATTGATCTCACCAATTAATAGAGACCCCATTATTCAAATGGGTCTTCTACTTCAACACGTTGTAGAGGAAAAATTGGTATTTTTTTCCCTTCATAAATTTGTCTGATAAGTTTAATATTTTCTTGCATAAGCATAAGAGTCTTTGAGGAAATTTGGCCAATAGTAAGTGACCCAAAGTATTTTTTGTAGTTGTCTCTCCACCAAAACTTTCCTCCCACTGATCCATCATGCAATTCAACCAAAACTTTCTCTACATAACACTTATCCAAACATTCAAGAGTAAAACATTATCATAGCTAATTCTAAAAATCACTCCATCTATTAACTAATATTTAGCACATTTTAATCTCAATACTCTTTTTTGTTTTGAACAAAAAGTAACTAATTTCATAATACAAGGCTTTGGTTGGTATATGTAAAGTATTTCTTCCTAACTTACCTCCAATTCATTATACCAACCTTCTTCCTAGTTAGTTTGCAATCCTTCTAACTTTGAGAGCATGTGCAGAGCTTCTCCTCTAATGATCTTTGATGGTTTTGTCTCAAGGTCGTCTTCCTAGACCGTGGTCATCCAGTTCACTTTCTTCTCTCCTAAATCCTTCTGCACAAGAAAAATTTGTACAACATGATGGGGACCAATCAATTTTGTAAGATACTTTAAAAGAAATGGTCAAGCATTCTTAATAGCCTTAAACACAACATAACCTTATTTGTGAATGCCGAGATAGTTCAACTTTTCTCCTTGGAGCCCAAAACTCATAAAAGAAATGGAATCTCAATACCAATCAGATTATTTTGAGTTAGGATAGATGCATAGGAAAATTCAGATGCAAAAGTGTATAAAATTAACTCCCTTTCAAACTTTGGGCTGATGAAAATAAGTGAGACAACAATTGCTCATTTTATGCCTTTAAAGAATCCATCTATATGGTGTCCCATTTGAATATATGATATTTTTTTAATCATATCTTTCATTGGTCGAGCAATTTTTGCAAAACTAAGAATGAATATTCTTACAAAATTATCTTTCCTATAAAATATTGCATTTAATTTTTGTTACGTGGAGGAGAAATTTGTAAGATAGATTTTACTATGTTTGGAATAATATGATACAAACTTTAGATAAAAAAAATCTTAAAAGATTACCTTCAGTAACAACAAATATAGTTTTCTTGGGATTTAATCATATATTGTAGTTTAGATATCTGTCAGAGATTTTCTTCAAGTGTTCAACAAGACCTTCACGTTCTTTAGGGTACATTTTTATATCATCTAGATAAGCAACCATAAAATTATTAATCAAAATTTTGAATGCAATGTCCGTTGCTTGTTGAAATGTTGCCCCAACATTTATTATACCAAATGGAATCTGTTAAAATGCAAAGGTTCCCCATTTGGTTCAAGATGTTGTCTTGATCTGAGTTGTTAGTGCAACCAAAACTTGGTTATAGAAGAAAAAAAAACATCCAGTAAGGAAAACATTTTTGAACCAACAAGATATTGTAAAATTCGTTCCATAGGAGGAATGGGGTAATTATATTTTCGGGATATCTATTAAGATTTCGAAATCAATGCAAATTCTAATGTCCCCATTTTTCTTTCTACCGAGAACCATATTTGATATCCATTATGAGTGTTTGGCAAGAAACATGATCCTAGATTTTAATAATTTATTCGGTTCGTCTTTGATTTGGTTTCTATCTCAGGTTGTATTTTTCTCAATTTTTGTTGAACATGTTTAGCATTTGGTTTGAATGGAATCACATGTTAAATGATTTTAAAATCATAAAATTTTAATTTGTCATACATCTAAAGAATAATATCCTTGTATTCTTTAAATAGATTTATGAACCTTGAATGTTCAACAATAGTACACTTTATTCCAAAATTAACATTATGGGGTTTTTTATCAATTCCTATATTTATGACCTCATATTGCATTGAGGAACTATTTGTTTTGTAGTTAGTACTCCCTTTGAACTTGTTTTGAAAATCATAAGGGTTTTCAAGATGAACTATTGATTTAGGGATTATTTTTTGGGGTCTAGTTGTCTTAAGAATCTAAATTCAATTGCAAATTATGTTGATCCTCATCTATTATATAACCTTTAAAGGTATTTTCCATAGTGAGAAAATCATTTATTTGGTCATCATCATCAAACACCCTCTAGTTGAAGATGTTATCTAGAAATGATGACCTGAAAAGGATTTCCACAGAAAATCTATCGTGAGAAAAAAATTCCACAGGAAGAAGCCTTGAGGCTACATTAGATAAAATATCCGCATTAAGATTTTGTGAACAAGGTATGGAATTTAACTCAAAACTGCCAAAGTTTTGAGTTAAGTTCAATACCTCTTGTTTGTAATTCTTTAGGTGATTTGAAACATAATGAATGGTTTCATTAACTTGTATAACTATGGTTTTAGAATCACCTATAGCTTTAAGCTTCTTAACTTTCATGTCTTTAGCTTTTCTAAGACCTTGTATTAAGGCCTCATATTTAACCACATTATTAGTACACTCAAATACAAGTCTGCAAGATAGAAGAAATTTGTTACCTTGAGGGTCCATTAGTACACAACTGACACCAACGCCTTCAACTGACTTAGAACCATCAAAGCGCAACATCTAGAAATCAGTATTTACATCAATAATAGAAAAAGAAGAAGAAGAAGAAAAAGGAGAAGAAGAAGAAGAAGAAGAAGAAGAAAAACCTTGCTTTTAATAAAAAATTTCTATTGTAAGAAAATATAAAATTCCAGTATCTAACTCTTCTAAAGGAGATTATTTAGATTCAAAGTTTCCAAGGTATGTATCAAAAGAATAGGTGATGAGTGATGCCTGAGTGAACATAATAAGTTCATTTTGAATTTCCAAATCAATCACAATATATTTCATATGCTTTTCTCCTTCAATCTTGATTTTATTAGGGTTACCATTTAGAGGTAACCATAAGTGTGACCAATCTATTGAAAAGTACCCATTTAGTTTTTCGGACCAATATCTACTCAACAACAAACCATACAATTTAGGAATATATGAAACAACAATATTAATAATATGATAAATTTTTGGACTGGACGAGAGCATAATCAATACATATTTAGTTCCCCCCAATCACTTGACATTATATTTGTCGAGTTGCACAATTTGTGTGGTGGATTTAATGGGAACTAAATTTAATTTCTTAACCATAGAAAATGGCATTACATGTACATTTCTATTACAGATTTAAAAAAATAAAATGAAACAAGGAATACGAGAGATGGACTTGTCTCCAATCAGAGCTGCATTTATATTTGAATTTTTTTTTTTATGCAACATTTTGAGTGTTACCTATAAAATTTGATTGATTTTTAGGAATATTGACCTTGAGAGCCTTGATAAGTTTGTTATTTTTTTGGATTTAACTTAGATAACTAAAATAAATAAATGTTAGATCTAACATTTTTCATATCCTCCACTAGGTCATACTTAATGTTCCGAGTCTGAGAAAATTTACTTGATGAAGCAGATAATTTATCCGTGGATTGAGTCTTTTTTGAAGGATTTGGAGTATTTGGAGTTGCAAGACCCATAGAAGTAGAATTTTGTGATTTACTTCTTGTTTGTGAAATATTGATTTCACTCTCTTCTTCCTCTTATGTATCATTTATCAACCCACGAGACGCATCCCAAAAGACATTAATACATTTACTAGATTCTACTTCAATTTTTTCCTCTTCTTGAGTTATTTCTTCTTCTTCACTACCTACAAATGCTTTAAACATATTTACAAAAGTGGAACATGTATTTTTTAAATTGTTTGAATTGCAAGCTCTACAAAATCATTTTGTGTGTAATCTTCTATGTTTATCTCCTCAGTGTGAGTTTGATTTGAGGTAGGAGTAGGATTTCACCTGAAAGGTCTCCATAGCCTTTTAGTTGATGGTCCTTTTGAGGAGATATCCTTGAGATCAATGATTTCATTAGACATTTTCCTAAAAAAATTCTGAAGGTTTTCTAAGTCGACAACCTATTTTTCTTTTTCATCAACAATTTTACCAATGAGTTTTGTTGTTGTTGTTGTTGTTGTAAGTAAGAAGGATCTATTCACATTCATATAAAACATAGAATTACATTGATTTCAGTACTAGGAAAAATTACAGACTATTGTCTTGTCACATTCATTACATCTGTCACTTAGGACAATGTTTTCGCCCTCTTGGAAAGGAATTACAAGGAGAGATACAGAGGGGGTGGAGCAGTGACCAAAACATAGATAGTTAAGTCGAGAAAAAATACCTTTTGGCTTCGCTGAAGAAGTAGAACTGAACATTGGAGATTGCAGTCGAAGAACCTGGAGAATTAGAAGCCTGGGGAGCATGGTTGGGTCACTTCGTCCATCAGGAAGTCGTCTACACTAATTGGACGTTCAAGAGTGCAACCATCTTCAGAGACATAGTGTTGCTTCCCGCTGGAGGAGGGTCCAGTGCTGCCGGGGCTGACCTGCATAGAGAAATATCGGGGAGCAAAAGGATCAACGCCTTCAACTTTGGTGACAGGGTTGAGGTGGCACATTGTTGATGCAGGAGCATCAAGCTCAAATTTTATTATTCATTTGTGTGAAATAGGGGGTGAGGTTTTTTAATTATTTTGCTTATTTTTTAATAAATTAAGAGAGAAAAATGTAAAGGTGAGGATTATTGTATATATTATTTTACTAATTAAGGATATGGGTGGAATGGATTAGGTAGATAATCTAGGGAGTAGGAATTCCATATACGGGACTTTGTTGAGTCCAAAACTAGAATAAATCTAATTTAGATTTAGTTGAGATTTGTGTGGAGGAATTTATGGAATGGAGTAAATTCATATTTATGTATAAATAGGAGAGTTGTGTAAGGAAGAATTCAGAGAGAGTGAGAAATGAGGAAGTGAGGAGAGTGTGATAAATGATTTGAGAGCTTTTGTAAAGGGCCAAGAGCCGGGAGAGGCACTCCATTGTAATATTTGGCAGAGGATTTCTTATGTTATTATATATCTGTATATTTTTGTATAATCTCTCTTTTGGTTATGTATATTTGAAGTTGAAGCAGAAGGAGTTTTAATGAGTTTTATTAAGTATTTAAGAAAATAAGTAAGTGTTCATTGTTTATATGCAAGGATATGATTTAACCCAGAATACCTACATCATTTGGTATCAGAGCTGGAAACGATTTCCTGCGAGATATTGGGAGAAAGTTGATTGATATATTCTAATTTTCGTTTAAGTCTGTAATTTATATGGATATTAATACATGTACATGAGTTAAAGATCTTGAACGCAGGTAGTCAAATGACAAAAAATGGCAGGGCATCCCCGTAGCTGGACAACGCTGCAGTTGAGTGGGAAACTACTAGCTCGTAGGCAGAGCTACAACATTGAGCAATTGAAGGTGAAGTAGCATCAGTTTATGGAGCGTGATCATGTGGCAAAGAAGAGGAATCTGCTCGAGTCCGTGGAGTAGAGCAGTGGACAGTGTTGCAACGGCAGCGAAACACCGTGACTAAGCATCGCAGCAAGGAGGCTGCCAACTAGTGGCTCGACGCTTTCGTGGACAGTTGAGGGACGTAACCGTAGTTTGAAGATACATTGCAGTGAGAAGAAAGTGTAAGTGACAGTCACAGACGTGGGTTGAATCGCACAACATAGAAGCCGATTATAATATAACTTACCTGTGCCAAATCTATAACGCAACATTGTTAAAGTGTTTGCGTAAGTATTAAATGGTAACGGTGTCAACGGTGGTGGATTAATAGTTGATTTGCGTTGTATAATATAAAAATTTCAACTTGCCAAATGAGGATGTGGTTTTAAATGCAATGCTAATGGTATCATATAATCACAACGATCCCTTTTGGATCCAACGAACATAGCAGTGGAGTTTTCTTGCGTAAGGAAATGTTTATAATGGAATTGCATGCTAATTTGACAAATTAATAAACTTCATGTTGTATGTTGATAAGCCCGGGCCTTAATAGAAGTGAACAATTTTGTGCAAAGAACTGTTGTAAATCTGCATCATTGTGGGAGCCTGCAACATTGTGGATGAGTAGATAGAATTGAGAGGCATCCTTCTCGAGTTGGTGTTCGTACTATGGAGCAGTAAACTGAAATTGCAAATTTACAATTCGCATGGACATAAATGCTGGAAGTACATTTGGAGATCTTGCTTGTGAAGAGACCAGTCAATGAGTTGAGAGTGGATTCACTCGGACAAATTAGAAGGGTGAAAAAAAATTGCTAAGGTATGTTAAGTAAAATTATGGGGTGAACATATCATATGTTGACATTTTTGGGTTTTCTTAACCAAAATCAAATTTATAGACAAGTATTTTTGCGGAGATGATGTCAACATGTTGTTCAAAATTAAAGTGAAAATGTTGCACATGTGGAGGTAAAAGGTTTTATCACCACAGTAGTTTTAAATAAATTTAAGTTTCGCGTAAATGAATGGAAAGGGAGAATGTGCAAATCCTGGGTGATATAAAGAGAAACATGCATTTTTATGTGAGCAGGTTTATTATGCATAATGTGGGTTTTCGCAGTTTTTGGTTAAGTCATTTTTGGACCAAAGCTTGTAGTTGGCAGTGGGAGAATTATTTTGGTTTGTGTTTTGAGATTGTAAGACACAATTGCTTGATGTTGTAGAATCTTTATTTTACCATCATATGGCGGCATTCAGGATGGACACAATGTACGAGTTGTACATTATTCACCGCAGAAATTGAAAACATGATTAACTTGTTATTTGTACATAGGTGAAGAGATGTAAGTTGATGTACCATTTATAATGTGTAGTTGTATGGTGTATGAAAGTATAGGTGATAGATGGAACAAGATCACACAAAGATCTTGAAGGTGAGCTGATATATTTTATTTTAACACTGTTTTGAAGATGATGTTTGCGGAATTTAGGTTGCAGACAGTTAAAGATCTAAACAAAAGAAGATAATAGTTTTAAAAGTGGTGATGAAGGAGACTAGTAATAGTTTCTGAATGAAAGCAAAGTGTGGAGCAGAACCTTGAAGAATTCCAACAGAGATTGGATAAAAGGACAGTTGTGTTCTTAAAAAGTGCAGATGAGTTGAAGCCTAGAAGGAGCATAGAGGAATGCTCAAAAGGTTCCAGAGAATAGAGAACCAATGCTTGCCAAAAGTTCAAGTCCAGAGAGAGGATTGGTGAGGTAAGTGGCAGCATGGAGGACTTGCTGTTTCATAGGCTTTAAGTACAACTTGTTCGAAATGTTGTCATTGATGGCAAAGGAGGAAGCAGAAGCAAAGGAGAAGACAACAAAGAAGAACAGAAGGAGAGTATATTTACAGGGAGCATGAGAAGAACAGAGGGAGAGTATATTTACAGAGACTGGGCAACAAAAAGAGAAGCAAGCAGCGTAAAGGAGACAACATAGATGGCAAAGGAGACAGGCAGAAGAAGACTGTTGAAATGAAACAGAAAATACAGTGACAGGAGTGCAAATCTTGCAGAGCAGCAGAAATACAGTGACAGGATATGTACAGAGGTAGAGAAACAGTTGAGCAATGGACACATAGGCAGAGGCAGAGCCGTTATCAAACAGTGAAATGATCAATGTTGAATTAACATAATAATGAAATAGGCTTCATATATTGAAGCGCTGAAGAAATAAGAAATAAACCCTGTGTTGAGGAATTGCACATGAAAGGCAGAATTCATATATATATAAGCGCGACGGAACCCTGAGGGAAAAGGAGAGGAACCATGAGTACTGTGAACAGTGACAGCAGGTTTGCGAAACCAACCCCACCCATATCGCACCACCTTTGTACGTTACGCTGTATTTCCAATTCGAACGCGATCAATGCCATAGGCTGACACGTGGCCTTAAGCGGTTTGGAGATACCACTCTCATCGCGAGTTAAAAGCCCATGCATCTAAGTCATGCGAGATTTGATTGAGGACGTCGGATCATCTGAAGCAGTGCGACGTGCTGTCTGCCGTCGGATGAGATGGGTAGGTTAACACTGGGACCCAGTTTCATCGCGTGGGTTTAAGAACTACATTTCGTGCAAGTGTGTAACGCGATTACCGTCGGATTGGTTTTATGGAGTGCGAGAGCAGGTGAATCATTGGATCCAAGCGGAGTTGTGTACACGTTAAGCAAGATATGTTGCTGTGGGCCCAGATGCTTTGTAACATGATGCGTTGGTTTGTTTGGAAGCCAGAAGTTAATAATCTGTGATAAAATCAAAGGTTATGTGAATATATAGAGATTGTTGATGTGCCGAGGGTTAAAGCCATGGTTGAAGATTGACTTAGGCTTATTAATATATATGATTCAAAGGGTAAGCCTGGAATATATATATAGTGGGTCGAACTTCGCCAAGGTGAGAATCTTTGGGTTATTTAACTATAAAAGGTTGACTTCATACATGTATGTTGAAAATGAGTTGGTATGTGAATATATAAGGTGGATGACCGAAAACCCTATGTAAATGCTTGCATATAACCAAAGTTAATACGCAAGTGGAACCCCACATAAAATTTCGAGAATCATTACCCCAGCTGGTGGATACATTAAAGACCAAAGCGGCAAAGTATACATATATACATATATGCAACACTTTATATATGAGTAGCGCTTTTTAAACAAAGGGTCAAAGTATATATGTGTATGTGTATATATATATATATATATATATATATATATGAAGTACTCTATAGCTCGGGCCTAATACAACCAAAGACTTATACTGTGGGACCCTCACCAATTGCATCGGAGAAAAGTTGACGACGGAACAGGTTAACAAAAATTGCAATTGCGATGAAAGTCCGGACCTGATGGGTTTATAAACCATGATTGATATGTGTTTGAGTTCCTAGATAACAGTGAATCATCGGAATCAGAACATTGGAATATCAGAATATGCAACTGGAAGTTTCGATTGCGATTAATCGCAATCGGAAATATTTGCAAGGTGATACATCATATCGACATTTCAAAATGAATAGTAATTGATCGCATCGGAGAAGGAGCAGAGCATCGATACATTCAAATGGAAATTGCGATTGCGAACAATCGCAATCGGAAGTAGTCGAGGAGTGATACATCGCATCGGAAAGATCGGCGAGTGGGCCCGTAAGGGCATTTTATGTATTAAAATGATCTCTCAGCATTATATCGCTAGAAGTTACATAAATTACATAACACGGTAGTGCATATATTTAAAAACACCTTATTATTATTATTATGCTGAGAATTGATTCGCATGATATAAAAAGTGCAGTTACATACATACAGGCGTTACACAACAACTATAAACAGAAAGGGATACAGAGGAGAAAAAGGGACAAACACAGTCACAGAAAGAAAAGAAAGAACCAAATGCGCAGCGATCCAAAAGGATGAATGAGTGAGCTGGAGTTCTCATTGTAATTAAATGTAATATTCTAATTGGTTTATATTGTTTGTGATGCATTGGCAAGTCTCCGGAATAGAACAAATATCCCACTGTAATGTTAAAACTAGTACCTATAGTTATATTTTTTCTGAGTGAGCTGGAAAAGAAATGAGGAGGAAGAAGATTAAGGGGTATGGCTATTCATTTTCGAATTCCCTGAGGAATACAGACAGTCATAAGAAAATCTCTATAAATAATATCATCTAGATATGCATAGAGAGGTTAGAGAGTAAGGATAGAGAATGCAGAGTTCAGAAGATTGAGGCAGAGAAGATAAGGAAGAGAGGAACAGAAAGAGATGCTACAGAACAGAGTTGATATCTAAGGTAAATTAGTAAACACTTCTTTTGATAAATTGAGGAAGTTGGAGCTTCCCTATCAAGTTGAAGCTTGATAGCTGTCAGTTGTAGTTGACTGATGTTGGAGCCTCCTGTAGGTTGGTGCCTACAGAAAAACAGTGGTGAGAGGGAGTTGGAGCTTGCCTTTGCATCACATCAATAATAAGATGTGGTTTTATCCCTTTATGGGTTTCCACTTATATCTGCTGTCTCTATCTGTGTTGCCTGCGTGCTGAGATGATTTACCAAATCTTCTTAATGTTTGCTGCTCCCATAATAAGTTTGATGTCACATTAATTTAATACTTGCTGCAACATATTAAAACTGTTCATATACTAAGGTTGGTTATAAAAGTAAGCTGTAAATAAGTTGATGAAAAATTTAAAAAGCTCATGTATGTGTTAAACCGATTCACCCCTCCTCTCAGTTTAACTAAGAATTCAACAATTGGTATTAGATCCAAGTTCCTTTTGTACCAGTTTAACCACTGAAAGGAGATCCTAGGTCCCCAGGATGGCTAGTCAGGAAGGAAGCTCAACTAATAAAGCCCCTTTCTTCACTGGTGCTAATTATGCCTTCTGGAAAATCAGAATGAGAGCATACATAATGTCTCTAGGAATAGAGGTTTTGGCTGCTGTAGAATTTGGATATGCTCCAAAGGCAACTGACCCAGAAAGAGAAGCTAAACAAGAATTTGTAGCAAATTCAAAGGCCATGAATGCAATCTTAAGTGGACTTTGTGAGGTTGAATTTATCAAAATAATGCACAGTAAGATTGCCAAAGATATGTGGGACACTCTAGAGAATATTCATGAGGGAAATAAAAAAGCAAAGACTGCCAAAATTCAAGTATATAGAGCTCAGTTTGAAAATTTAAAAATGAATGATGATGAAGATGTCGGTAGCTTCTTCGTAAGAGTTGCAGAAATTGTTAAAAATATGAAAGCTCTTGGAGAAACCATACCAGAAAGTGTAATTGTACAAAAGATTCTAAGATCTCTTCCACCCAATTTTAACCCCAAGGTGTTTGCAATAGAAGAAACAACTGATTGGGAAACCTTGACCATGAACCAGCTACTTGGAAATCTAATAGCATATGAGATAAGGCTCCCACAGAAGAAGCCAAGTACGAGGGAGGCAGCCTTTAAAACAGAAAAGAAGAAAGAAGAAAAGGAAGACATATGCTATTGCTCTGATGAAGAAGAGGCTAAATTTGTCAAGAAACTGGATAGAGGCTTAGGTAAATATAAAGGTAAAATTCCTTTCAAATGCTTTAACTGTGGAAGAATTGGACACTATGATGCTAAGTGTCCTCACAAGAAAGTAAGGAATCAGGCTCAAGAATCAGGGAAAAATACATCAAAGAACTGGCAGAAAGGAAAGAAATTTAGTAGAAAATCCTTCTATTCTCAACAAGACAATAGTGCATCTGAAGACTCAGATGAACCCTCAAGTGAAGAAGGAACCTCTGGATTTTTATTGATGGCCATAGAAGAACTTGAAGGAATCCTGCTAGAAGATGAAGAAGAAGAAGGTGAAGTCGACCTTGAGGGGGAGCTAAGAAGTGCCCTTGAGGAGATTGATAGAATCAAACTGAAGTGCAGAAAACAAAAGGACATTCTCCTCAAGTATGTACGAGAAGAACATAATTCAGAAGTCCTCATGCAGCTAAAGATAGAGCTTGAAGAAGCCAAGAAGATAGAAGACATGTTACTTAAGAAAATCAAGGAGAAAACTCAGGAACAAGAGAAGTTGGAAGAAGAAGTAGTATGTCTCAGGAAGAAATTAGAAAATTCTCAAAGGAAAGTGGCTATAAATTCTTCTCAAACAACAAGCTCTAGTAAGTTGAACGAGGTTCTGGATTCTCAAAGATCTCCTATGATAAAAATTGGAATAGGCTATGAAGGAGAATCAAGTAAAAGCAAAGAAAAAGAAAACATAGATATTATTTTTGTAAAAGCAAAGAAGGCTGATGAAGCAGCTCAAATAATTCCTACAAAAGAAGAAACATGTAAGGAGGGAGACAGAACCCAGAAGAAACCTCTAATAACAAAGAATGAAAGAAACACTCAGACAACAGAAAAAGAATCATATACCTCTGATTATGTCAAATTTGGAAGCCATCAAAGGAGTCTCTTCCCTCCTATGAAAAATGCCACCTGTTATGTCTGTCACAAGCTGGGACACATTGCTGCAAACTGTCATGCAAGGAGGAGTAATTCAAATCAGCAAAAGATGCAAACAATGAAGAGACTGTCTCAAGCAAACAAATGGAGAAGACAACCTTACATCAGGTATGCAAATAGTTTCTATGGTTACTGTTTTTATTGTAAGGAATTTGGCCATAAAATAATTGAGTGCAGAAAATATGGACAAAGATTGATGTTCAACACCTCAAGGAGGTTTATGAATCAAAGAAATTTTACCCATACTCACAATTCTGCAAAAATCATGATCAAATGCTATGTATGCAACAAAATTGGACATATGCCTTCCAAATGTCCTATGAGAGGATGTGATTCATCATCTCACAAAATATACCAAACAAAAGGATGTTTCCAGTGAAAAAAGAAGGTGAATAAGTGTGACCTGGCTCTAACTGCTCAAGACCTGAAAAGCCAATGGTATCTGGATAGTGGCTGCTCAAAACATATGACTGGAGAGAGAAACAAATTTATAACTTTTGATGAAAAGAAAACTGGTAATGTTACTTTTGGCAATGATAAATCAGGAAAAATCAAGGGAAAGGGCTCAGTCATCTTAGATAATGGCAGAGGTAAGGCCCAAGATGTACTATTTGTAGATGGGCTGAAAGAAAATTCACTGAGTGTCAGTCAAATGTGTGATAAAGGCTGCGAAGTTCTTTTTAGAGCACAAGACTGTGAAGTCAGATCAAGCACCACAGGTAAGATTCTGCTCAAAAGTGTTCGAACAGAGAGTAATGTTTACATAGTGAAAGAGGAAGATGAAGCATGCCATCTTAGCAAACTTGAGGAGTCATGGTTATGGCATAGGATATTGGGACATCTCAGCTTCTATCATATCATCATACTGAGCAAGAAGAAAGCTGTCAGAGACATGCCAAAAATAAAAAGGCCTTCTAATACCATATGCAAATCTTGCCAATTGGGAAAATAGACCCGCACATCCTTTAAGGCCAAAGATGAGTTATCAACAAAAAGACCACTCCAGCTTGTGCACATGGATCTGTGTGGACCTGCAAGAACTAAAACACCAAGTGGAGAATCCTACTTCATGTTGATAATAGATGATTTCTCCAGAAAGACATGGGTTGCCTTTCTCAAGAATAAATCGAAAGCATTGGAGAAATTTAAGATATTCAAAGCATTAGCAGAAAATCAAACAGGATGCAAGCTAAAATGCATCAGATCAGACAAAGGAGGTGAATTCACAGATTATGACTTTGTAGACCTACGCAATGAACATGGCATAAAGCAAAAATTTACTATTGCAGGGACACCTCAGCAGAATGGAGTAGCAGAGCGACAAAACAGATCTGTACAACAAATTGCCAGAGCCATGATGCAAGAGAGTAATATTCCTCAAACCTTCTGGGCAGAAGCAGTACACACAGCCGTGCATATTCTAAACAAAGCCCATTTAAGGCCAAGTAGTGACAAGACTCCCTATGAACTATGGCATGGTAAACCAGCTTCAATCAAGCACTTTAGAATCTTTGGAAGCAAGTGTTATATAAAGAATAATGATGAAAATCTTGAGAAATTTGATGCAAGAGCAGATGAAGGGATATTTCTAGGATATGCATCCAAAAGTAAAGGGTACAGGTGCTACAAAAAGACTCTCCGAAAAATAGTAGAAAGCATTGACGTGAGATTTGATGAAGAACTTCCAAACAATACAAGAGATATAGAATGCAACAGTCCATCAGACAACCATGAAGAATAAAACCAAGATGATGATGAAACAAGCAAGACAATAGAAGATGCTGAACTGAGATTGAAAGCCCCCTCAAGATACACTCAGAAGAACCATCCAGAAGATCAGATCATTGGAGACAAGAGAGTAGGGGTCTAGACAAGAAGGCAACTAACTGAATAGACATAAGAGGTATACATAGCCATGTTATCACAAATAGAGCCAAGGAAGTTCGAAGAAGCCAACAAGAACAAGTATTGGGTAAATGCTATGAATGAAGAATTGGACCAAATTGAGAAGAACAATACCTAGGAATTTGTCCCTAGACCCACTAAGAAAAATTTCATAGGCTCAAAATGGGTATTCAAAAATAAACTGAATGAGAAAGGACAGGTAACCAGGAATAAAGCAAGACTTGTTTGCAAAGGATATTCACAAATCGAAGGGCTTGATTACGAGGAAACATTTGCCCCTGTAGCTAGAATGGAAGCTATCAGAATGTTTCTAGCCTTTGCATGCTACCAAGACTTCAAGGTATAACAAATGGATGTGAAATCTGCATTTCTGAATGGAGATCTAGAAGAAGAAGTCTACATGGAACAACCAGAAGGCTTCTCATTAATAGACAAAGAAGACTATGTATGCAGACTAAAGAAGGCTCTATATGGACTAAAACAAGCTCCTCGTGCTTGGTACTCAAGACTGGATAAATACTTGCAAAAACAAGGCTTTAAGAGAGGTGGAGTAGACAACAATCTATACATAAAAGCACATGAAAATGAACTCCTGATTGTTGTAGTATATGTTGATGATATTATGTTTGGAAGAAACAGAGGATAGCTAGCAAAAGGGTTTGCTGAGGAGATGAAATCAGAGTTTGAGATGTCTATGATTGGAGAGCTCAGTTTCTATTTAGGACTTCAAATTCAGCATAAGAACACAAGTACATTCATCTCACAAGAAAATTACTTAAAGGAAAAGTTGAAAATTTTCAAAATGGAAGACTGCAAACCTGTGTCAACTCCCATGATCACGAGATGCAAGCTATGTGCGGATGGTGGATCAGCTGATATAGATCAAAGACTCTACAGATCCATGATAGGAAGTCTATTGTACCTGACAGCATCGAGACCAGACATCATGCTAGCAATAGGACTTATGGCTAGGTATCAAGCAACACCAAAGAAAAATCATCTTCTAGCAGTCAAAAGAATATTCAGATGTCTAAAAGGAACTGCACAATATGGACTTTGGTATCCAAAAGGAAAAAGCTTCAATTTGACAACATATACAGATGCAGATTGGGCCAGTTGTGTGGATGACAGGAAAAGCACAAGTGGAGGTGCATTCTATCTAGGAGAAAGTCTGGTGGCATGGCTAAGCAAGAAACAAACATCTTTTTCTCTATCTACAGCAGAATCAGAATACATAGCAGCAGCAACATGCTGCACACAAGTCATGTGGATGAAGAAAACCCTCCAAGACATGAAGGTAAGCATTGATGAACCTATCTCTATAAAATGTGATAATACAAGTGCTATAAGCATATAAAAAAATCCTGTGCTTCATTCAAAAACTAAACATATCCCAATTAAGTATCATTTTCTCTGAGAACAAGTGGCTCAGAAGGTAGTAAAGCTGGAGTATGTACCAACAAAAGAATAGACAACATATATATTTACCAAACCTCTTGCTAGAGAGCCATTCGAATATCTGAGAAATAAACTTGGGGTAGTGTCTTTAGATGCTACTCTCTGAAAGAAAAAGGAAGCTTCAGTCCAGGGGGAGAACAGAAACGAAAATATCTTTCCAGGGGGAGATCAACAAGCAAGAAAAGCATGAGACAGATCCTCAAGATTAGAGCCACATAGGCGAGAGTTGAAAGCACACTGAAAAATGAGCAACCCCTTGCCATTGATGTCAAAGGGGGAGGAAGAGCAAGCAACAAAAGAAAGGGTCCTAAAAGGAAAACATAGGAAGCGTATTGCCATCAATGCCAAAGGAGGAGACTGTTGGAACTGTTGTCATTGATGGAAAAGGAGGAAGCAGAAGCAAAGGAGAAGACAACAGAGAATAATAGAGGGAGAGTATATTTACAGGGAGCATGAGAAGAACACAGGGAGAGTATATTTACAGAGACAGGGCAACAAAAAGAGAAGCAAGCAGCGTAAAGGAGACAACATAGATGGCAAAGGAGACAGGCGGAAGAAGACTGTTGAAATAAAACAGAAAATACAGTGACAAGAGTGCAAATCTGGCAGAGCAGCAGAAATACAGTGACAGGATATGTACAGAGGTAGAGAAACAGTCAAGCAGTGGAGGCAGAGGTAGAGCCATTATCAAACAGTGAAATGATCAATGTTGAATTAACATAATAATGAAATAGGCTTCATATATTGAAGCGCCGAAGAAATAAGAAATAAACCCTGTGTTGAGGAATTGCACATGAAAGGCAGAATTCATATATATATAAGCGCGACGGAACCCTGAGGGAAAAGGAGAGGAACCACGAGTACTGTGAACAGTGACAACGGGTTTGCGAAACCAACCCCACCCATATTGCACCACCTTTGTACGGTAAGCTGTATTTCCAATTCGAACGCGATCAATGCCATAGGCTGACACGTGGCCTTAAGCGGTTTGGAGATACCACTCTCATCGCGAGTTAAAAGTCCATGCATCTAAGTCACGCGAGATTTGATTGAGGACGTCAGATCATCTGAAGCAGTGCGACGCGCTGTTCGTCGTCGGATGAGATGGGTAGGTTAACACTCGGACCCAGTCTCATCGTGTGGGTTTAAGAACTACATTTCATGCAAGTGTGTAACGTGATTACCGTCGGATTGGTTGTATGGAGTGCGAGAGTAGGTGAATCATTGGATCCAAGCAGAGTTGTGTACACGTTAAGAAAGATATGTTGCTGTGGGCCCAGATGCTTTGTAACATGATGCGTTGGTTTGTTTGGAAGCCAGAAGTTAATAATCTGTGATAAAATCAAAGGTTATGTGAATATATATAGAATGTTGATGTGCCGAGGGTTAAAGCCATGGTTGAATATTGACTTAGTCTTATGTATATATATGATTCAAAGGGTAAGCCTGGAACATATATATATATATATATATATAGTGGGTCGAACTTCGCCAAGGTGAGAATCTTTGGGTTATTTAACTATAAAAGGTTGACTTCATACATGTATGTTGAAAATGAGTTGGTATGCGAATATATAAGGTGGATGACTGAAAACCCTATGTAAATGCTTGCATATATCCAAATTTAATACGCAAGTGGAACCGCACATAAAATTTCGAGAATCATTACCCCAGCTGGTGGATACATTAAAGACCAAAGCGGCAAAGTATACATATATACATATATGTAGCACTTTATATATGGGTAGCGCTTTTTAAACAAAGGGTCAAATTATATATGTATATATTTATATATACATATATGTGAAGTACTCTATAGCTCAGGCCTAATACAACCAAAGACTTTACTGTGGGACCCTCACCAATCGCATCGGAGAAAAGTTGACGACGGAACAGGTTAACAAAAATTGCAATTGCGATGAAAGTCTGGACCCGATGGGTTTATAAACCATGATTGATATGTGTTTGAGTTCCTACATAACAGTGAATCATCGGAATCGGAGCATTGGAATATCGGAATATGCAACTGGAAGTTGCGATTGCGATTAATCACAATTAGAAATATTTGCAAGGTGATACATCGCATCGGCATTTCAAAATGAACAGTAATTGATCGCATCGGACAAGGAGCAGAGCATCGGTACATTCAAATGGAAATTGCGATTGCAATCAATCGCAATCGGAAGTAGTCGAGGAGTGATACATCGCATCAGAAAGATCGACGAGTGGGCCCGTAAGGGAATTTTATGTATTAAAATGATCTCTCAGCATTATATCGCCGGAAGTTACATAAATTATATAACGCGGCAGTGCATATATTTAAAAACACCTTATTATTATTATGCTGAGAATTGATTCACATGATATAAAAAGTGCAGTTACATACATACAAGAGTTACGCAACAACTATAAATGGAAAGGGATACAAAGGAGAAAAAGGGACAAACACAGTCACATAAAGAAAAGAAAGAACCAAATGCACAACGATCCAAAAGGTTGAATGAGTGAACTGGAGTTCTCATTGTAATTAAATGTAATATTATAATTGGTTTATATTGTTTGTGATGCATTGGCAAGTCTCTGGAATAGAACAAATATCCCACTGTAATCTTAAAACGAGTACCTACAGTTATATTTTTTCTGAGTGAGTTGGAAAAGAAATGAGAAGGCAAAAGACTAAGGGGTATAGCTATTCATTTTCGAATTCCCTGAGGAATACAGACAGTCATAAGAAAATATTTATAAATAATATCATCTAGATGTGCATAGAGAGGTTAGAGAGTAAGGATAGAGAATGCAGAGTTTAGAAGATTGAGGCATAGAAGATAAGGAAGAGAGGAACAAAAAGAGATGCTACAGAACAAAGCTGATATCTGAGGTAAATCAGCAAACACTTCTTTTGATAAATCGAGGAAGTTGGAGCTTCCCTATCAAGTTGAAGCTTGATAGCTGTCATTTGTAGCTGAGTGAGGTTGGAGCCTCATGTAGGTTGGTGCCTGCAGAAAAACAGTGGTGAGAGGGAGTTGGAGCTTGCCTTTGCATCAAATCAATAATAAGATGTGGTTTTCTCCCTTTATGGGTTTCCACTTATATCTGCTATCTCTATCTGTGTTGCCTGCGTGCTGAGATGATTTACCAAATCTACTTAATGTTTGCTGCTTTCATAATAAGTTTGATGTCACATTCATTTAATACTTGCTGCAACATATTAAAACTGTTCATATACTAAGGTTGGTTATAAAAGTAAGCTGTAAATAAGTTGATGAAAAATTTAAAAAGCTCATGTATGTGTTAAACTGATTCACTCCCCCTCTCAGTTTAACTAAGAATTCAACACAACTCATGGTGGGTGAGTGAGGAACTCATGAAGATAGAGACAAAGATGACTACTGAAGGTCATTGCAGAGGTTCTGAAGAAGACCATAGCAGAAGAAAGGAGAAAGAAGATGCCAAGTCAAATGGCATGAGAATGAGTCAAGAGTAGATTGACAAAGAGAGAGTTGAGATAAATTTCCATCTTGAGTTGTTGATGGAAATGTTACGGAGAAGTAAAGTAGACCAGAGACATGGATGGAGTATGAAGAGGAAAGTCAAATGGCATGGATTTCAAGTGAAGTGGGAACATAGAGTGAATGTTCAATTGAAGGAAGAGTTACTCAGTTTAAAGGGAGATTTGAAGAGAAATATGGTCCATTACTTTATGAAAGTAATGATATGATAGAAGAGAAATCTACAGAGGAACTGAATCAAATGAAGGATTCAGAGTAGCAAGGAGATATGATGACTGAAACATCAAGCGGGACCACAAGGTATATTGTTTTTAAAACTAATGATTTGTGTATGATTGCAGGTACATCACATGATGTTGAACAAACTTTGAAGTTTGTTAAGGAGGAGAAGTTGAATCTAAAATCTATTCAAAATGATGCTGAGATAGTAAAACCTCAGAAACAAAAGGAGACATAGGAGTCTTATGGGAATAAACAATAGTGTATTGAAGCAGAGGAAGAAGGGCCATCTGATGATTGGTCAACAACAAGTGAAGGTATGGAAAGCTATGTAAAGTTTCCAAGTTCTACCCCATTTGAGATTGTTGAGCTATATAGAAAGTTAGATCTTCAAAGAAGGAAGTTGGAAAAGTAGAGGATCTATACGTAGGGTGAGTCGCTGAAAGAGAAAGACAAATAAATTGTCTTGAAGAATAATTAGGAAACATAGGATAAGGATGTAGGAATGATTCAAAAAATTGAAGAAGTTCATTATTGTGCACCAAAACAGGGAGACATTCTTGAAACATATGATATAGAGGAGGGACTAGCTGATAGTCTCATGGAGGATTTAATTCAGCATACTGATGTGCTAATGGAAGAAGAAATTTCAGAGCAGCATACTGAAATGTTTCCAGAGAAGAAAGAGGCACCGACGCCTTATGTTTTTTATTTTAATAATTGTTTTGTGAGTACAAGTTTTATTGCAGATGCTGGAGAATATCTATTGGACAAAGAAATTAGACTGATAAGGAGGATAATGATGAAAGTATCCCAGAAGAAGACAACAACAGTAAAACAAAGAAGAAGCAGCAAGAGGAAGACAACAGAAGACTGTGAAAGCATAGCCAGTGGGGCAATGCAACATAAAGTGTGGAGACCTGGAGAAACCTACAAACAAAAGCAACAACAAATGGAGAATTGCAGCACAAGATATGATATCCAGGAAGACAAATATCCGAAACACATGGTTAGGCGATCATGGTTAATTTCAACCTTGGGAGTCTAATGCAAGAGCATCAAGCTCAAAGTTTATTATTCATTTGTGTGAAATAGGGGATGAGCTTTTTTAATTATTTTATTAATTATTTTGCTCATTTTTTAATAAATTAAGAGAGAAAAATGTAAAGGTGAGGATTATTGTATATATTCTTTTAATAATTAAGGATATGAGTGGAATGGATTAGGTAGATAATCTAGGGAGTAGGAATTCCATATACGAGACTTTGTTGAGTCCAAAACTAGAATGAATCTAATTTAGATTTAGTTGAGATTTGTGTGGAGGAATTTATGGAATGGAGTAAATTCATATTTATGGATAAATAGGAGAGTTGTGTAAGGAATAATTCAGAGAGAGTGAGAAATGAGGAAGTGAGGAGAGTGTGAGAAATGATTTGAGAGATTTTGTAAAGGGCCAAGAGCCGGGAGAGGCTCTCCATTGTAATATTTGGCCGAGGATTTCTTATGTTATTATATATATGTATATTTTTGTATAAGCTCTCTTTCAGTTATGTATATTTGAAGTTGAAGCAAATGGAGTTTTAATGAGTTTTCTTAAGTATTTAAGAAAATAAGTAAGTGTTCATTGTTTATATGCGAGGATCTGATTCAACCCAGAATCCCTGCATCAATTGTAGTCTGACGTTTGAGAAGAGTGTAGTGCGGGGAGCTTTTCTCAATGAACCAATGATGGTGCACCTCACCAACGTACATTACAAATTTTTCAGTAAGAGAGTCAATTTTCTATTCCAGAATGCTGTTGCGAGCTTGTTACTCTTGTAGCGCCATGGAAAACATGGTCTTGGTCTGCCAGTTAAGTTCAATGGCCCAGCTGAATAGGTTTCTTCTGCGGATTGTCCTGGTTTTGTCTTCAATTTCCTTGATTTGATTTTTCATGTCCTGACTAGTGGCTGCAACAAAGTCCAACGCTGCGTTTCTGGCAGTAGTTTCCGCCCGCGTTACCGGGGGCCGAGAGGGTTGGTCCTGCGGGCACCGCAACCACGCCCACCATGGGTAGGGAGGGGGGCATTGGTATTGCATGGGGCCATGAGAGCGTTGCAGATCAGAGGGGTATGGGCAAGAGCCGTAGGTTACAATGGGAGGCCAGGCACGAGGAGAGAGAGGGATGAGACGGTGAGCAAGGAAGTTGGAGACAGGGTAGAAGAAGCTCGAAAATGGAATGAGATATAACAAGGCAGGGTGTGGTTAATATAGGCTGGAAGGAGAAATGCGCGACAAGAGATGCGGTGGGTGGATAGGACAACTGGGCAAGAGATCATTTGTGGGAAATAAATGTTGCAGTTGGAGCTGTCATTCAGAACTATGACAGGGACAAAGCTGTAGGTGCACTCATACAGATGGAGAGTAGTGGGGGTGCGGGAGCTCTGGATCATGAATGCTGTGGGGGAGGAGCAATGATGCCAAGGGGATGGGATGTACTTCGGCTGATGAATCGTTGTCCCTGACATCTGGTAGGTTGAAGGCATCCCACAAATTGGACAGGAGACGGTTATTTCCGTTAACACCAACATTTGTAAGCATTTCGTCCAGTTGTTTGGCCTTGCGTCTGACCGTGTGGAAGGTGACGCCTTTGGCCAGGTCGATGTGGAATTTAATTTTCTGAAGAACTTTGTTTAGTCTCTAGTTGTCTGAAACCTGGTTGATGTTTCTACCCTGCTGCATCTTTTTGCAGTCTTGGGTAGTGATTACCAATTGGTTTTTTTAATATAAATATAAATATAACAATTTTACTTTTTTTTTTTTTAATTTTTATTTATTTATTTATTTAATTTTTAATTAATTAATTATTATTATTATTTCTATTTATTTATTTAATTTATTTTTTGTTTTTTATTTTTTATTTTTTTCTGCTTTAGAGGCTATACTGAAAAATTGTTTTTCAACATTCAATGACTCATCAAAATTTTATGATTGTTAGCCTGATTTTCTATGATGACAATAATAATGATCGATGTAGGCAAAGTAGTAGTGTAAACTTCATTTTTCACAATATCAACAGGTCTAGAATTAGTATGAATTTTATTCAACAAAGATAAAAACCTTTGATTGAAGTCTTTGATTGATTCCTTTGGATTCATCTTAATACAAGAAAGTTCAACCACCAAAGATGTTAGGGATTTTTATTCTCCAAATTTGTAAAGAAATTTACTTTGAAAAACATCCTAGTTGGTAAGAGAACCATCCAATAAAGAAAAATACCATGTAGCTATATTTCCCTCAAAAGTATAAGGGAAAATCTTACAAACAACATCCTCATGCTGAAGTCCCCCAAGTTTCAAAGAAAGCATGAATTGCTTTATGTGTTCTTCTAGGGAAATTGAACCTTCCTGATTATACTTAGGCAACAATATCTTAGGATGAAAATCATTTTGAACTACTGGAACATTAAAAGAACCTGCAGATAACCAGGGTTGTGCCACAATGATGAAAATAGGTGAAGGAGGTGGTAATGGTAAAATTACAGTTTGAATGGTTTGAGTTGAAGTATTTTAAACGAAGTGGAAGAAGATGTAGGTGTTTGTACAAAATTAGTTTTAATAGAAGTACTCATTGGAAACATTGGTTGCGTTGAAACTACCTCAAATTCCCAATCAACCTCTTAAAAAAAAGGATTTATAATTGATGAAAATTCAGATTTTGATCATGTATCTATTTTAAATGAAGAAGAAAAATCATTCTATGTTTTCTGTTTTGGCTTTCATTTTTCAGATAAAGTAAATATAATTGGGGATAAACTCAGATATTTACTTTGAGAACATGTGAAAGCTCTTGAAAGCTATAATTGAGGGTGATGGATGTAGAAAAAACCTCATAAGTGGAAGTTTTAGATGTGATTGTATAATCTACAGTTGAATATGATTCAAAGACATGCATTGTTGTGGAAAATTTAGTTTGTGCTTCACCTTGGTGAACAAATATGGAAGGAGTACTAGAAAAAGTCGATATATATGGAATATTTATGTTTGAATATTTATCAGCTATACATAGTTTGGCCCCACTTCTAGTGCTAAATTGTTGATAGGGGAAAAATTCCTCTTGCAACAAGGAAGTTATCACCTGGTCAAGGTCCCAATTAGATCCCATTCCATTTGGGAAGGCGATGCTCTTCGGAACAAAGGCCCAATTTCCTATGCTACTTTATACTAAAGAAATGATAAAATCAACAAAAAGGGGAAAATATATGACATAACAAATTATATACAATAATGTATTGACAAAAATATACAAAATGTTGTATGTGAGACGGGCTTCAATAATTAAACAACAGGGGAAGGAAAATCACCCAAGTGTAGTACTTAGAAAGTCCACCAAATGTTTGCTTAAGAGAAAATTTCACCTACAATTGTAGGCTATTTTAGTCCCAATGAGCTTTACCAAGAGAAATAAAGATTTTCTAAGATGGTGTGTGTGTGAATAGATGATAAGCAAAGAAAAGGAAATGCACACTAATCATACACAAGTAGTTGTCAAGAAATGGATGAGATTAAGTTGGAAATCATTATGTCTCCTAACTATGTTGTGATGCCAGCTTCACAAAGATCTCCTTTTGAGATCTTTGCTCCATATCTTCACTAGAAACTTGCACACAAAGACAAAAAAATTTCTCTCATATCCTACAACCACAAACATTAACACATACAAACCAATATACTCATGCAAATAGAATGGACATGAATGTAATGGTGGAAGATCTATTTAATTTTCATTAATCATGTGAACAAGTACATAACCGAGACTCCTTTGATCCTTGCTTGGATCACCTTCCTAACTTCAACACTCACTGGTATATGCACTTGCTAATGTTAGTTTATCACAAAAGGAATATTTCACAAGCATTCTGACATAGTATATTTTATTCCCTTGTGACTAGTGAAGAGACCTCGTTTATATAGATTTTGATCATCATTTTCCTTCATTGCACTTAGACACTTTCTTGACTGTATCAAGGAGATATTTATGATAGAACAAATCAATCATTATTTTAATCAATCATGATTATTTTAATCAAAGTTTTCAACTTGGACGAAATCTAGTTGAAATCTTGCACTATTTCAGAGCTCCAACGTAGATATAGCGTTAGTAACATTCTAGTTCAGTCTAGAAAACTATGGGGGAGTGTTTACAGGATCCTTGGTTTGGTTCCCATAACTAAGAAGGAGAATTGATCCCTCAAAACACATAAATTTTGATGCTTCAGGAGTCACAAAATAATACTATGATTTGGAAAAGGACATGTCTTTCTTCTTCTTTTTTTCCACAGAAAAAAATCGAACCGTCTATTAATATATAGGGGTTACATAGCATATGCTGAGCATTTCCTTTCCCTTGTTTGCAGATAAAGCCAAAAACGCTGTTTGTGGATATATCCAGAAATAACCACCAAGCAGCCAAGTCACAAAACTGATCTTTTGGACAGCTAGAAACCTGTAGATTCCCCAACTCCCGGCTTCCTAAAAGGAAAACAGCCGAAAGACATGTCTTTCTTCTTAACCCTAGGATGTATCCTTTTGAGCTATAATAAATTCCCCATAATGTATGAGTTCAGAAGAGAATCTCATGGATGAAATAAATTACAAAAATTGGACCAATGAGAGAGAGGAAAGAGGAGACCGTGAGAAAGAGACCTACAAAGACTCAAAAGTGTAGTCAAATACATAAAGAAGTACATCCACGAGGTAGGCATACCCATACTTGGTACTGAGAAAATAGAGCATATATGCCCACAAAACATGTTATGGAATAATTTCATCAGGGTCTAGTCATGATACAATGCATATCTCTGGCACAATAGCTATCAGTAGGGCTGGACACTAATGTGAGTGCCCATAATGTGGCCCTCAAAGTACATAATATATTCTCCAATCACAACTTGGGGGAGGAAATGATCATGAGTGAAGTGGCCTCAATGCCCCAAGTTCTTCGACGCACACCTCGATGGTACAACTCAACTACATGCAAATGAATGAGCTGATGTCGACCATGCAAGGAGACCATCTGATTACCAAACATTGATGTATCTCGTTAACAAAAATGAGGGCGACCACCAATAATGAAAATGGTTCCCAAGGTACTTAACACAATCCATAGAGTAGTAATGAATGAGCTAAAGCCAAGCACTCCCCAAAATTTCTCAACATGGGCCAATGATGAAAACCTCATGCAAACCACGAGGAAACCTACCACTGATGACTACAAGTTCCATGGTACTAGACTGCTTCTACATATAAAACATGGATAAGGTGCTGAAGTTGATGGGAAGAGATCCTTCAATGGAGGGTTGTAATGTATCCCCCGTCATCAACATTAAATTGACACCAATATAAGGCCTATTATGATATAAAACAAAGAAGCGATGTAAAACTGACATAGGGATGATCGGCACAAAAGGTATAATGAGAAATATAGATGGAAAAATATTGATTGAGACTTCCCTTGAACATATAATGAAATGACACAATAGTGAACTTGGAAGCATATAAGGAAGAATACCGACATACGCAATGGTGACACAAAAAGCATTACCAAAGCCCATGGATTGGAAGGGCAACCAACCAGGTGAGATACTAACTCATGGAACAAAGTGACTCGACTAAATTTGAAGTTGTGGTTCAAAAGTATTGCAAAAATCTAACTGTAAGAGTATGACTCAAACACTTTCCATGTTCAAGGGTGACATACAACTCCATTGATAAACGTGATAGAAAAAAGATTCCCTCCCACCCTTTTTACATAGTGTATACCCTTAATGGTTTAATGAGAAATCAAGTTCAATAGCTTCCTTTTTTACGAAGTTTATACTGAGGCATACAAAGAGATAAAAGTACACTCGAAACCTTCTCATGGATTAACGAGCTGTAGAATGGACAAGAGGTTTCTGACTATTTTACTATAATTTTACGAGAATGAAAAGATGGTAGCAAAAGAAGATTGAGATTTTCATGAGTTTAATGAGTCATGAAAAGAAGACCAAAACAGACGCGACATTTTTGTAGAGATTTAACAAGCATTAAAATATAATAGAAGGAGCTTAGGATTTTCATTGTTTAACGAGCATGAAAATAAGGCCAAAAGAAAGCTTGCTCCAGAGAGACAAGTGGTAGAACAATATGCGTATTTTTCCGAGTGATAATGACGAAACTAACCTATGAAAAGTGGAGAGTAGTGGAAAATCATCTAGCAATGGAAATCCACTCATCACAGTAGTCTCTCTAAAAGGTAATGGAAGGTTGTGAGATGGAGACAAGACTAATGCAAAGGCAAGAGGTCAAACATGGATGCAAAGTTGGTGATCTATATGAAGGTAAGAATCGGTGTGAAAACATCTAGCAATACATTGAGGACCATGAGCATCATTGACCATAAAGAAACATGATAAAAAGTGTGGGGAACCCTTATAGGATGATGGCCATACATGATAGACAAAGAGAGGCATGCGACTCAAATTTGATGTCATGGTGGGTACTAAAGAGGATCCTTGAACCTACGAAGAACTACAACATGGACACCAAAATGACAATAATGTGCTATTCTAAGGTGCCAATGGAGAGTAGGATCTATTACGCAAGTTATGATATGCAAAAAAAAGTGGTTAATGCCAAAACCTGACGGGGTTGTCCCTAAGGTAAGTTGAAACTGTAATGGAAAATGCCAATAATGCAGTGACGTGACTAGTAAATCCTATTCCTATATGCCAGTTTCAGAAATATACCTCAGAGAAAAGGTGAAAAATAGTGTTTTTATATATATAAATATATACATATATACAAAGCATAACAGAATATGACAAATTATGCAATGTAGTGCCCACTGCCAGACACAAGTCAAGGATTACAATATAGGAACTCAGGTACAGTTGTTGGCAACATATGGTGCACCATCATGGGGCCATGCCACATCCAGTGAAACTTTCAAGTTCCTAAATTTTGAAGATTTCACGTAGGGCCTATAACCATAACATTATCAGGAGTGACCCAAGGACATAAAGGGTGAATGGTCTCACGAGTTACATGTTGGAAATATTGTCATTGATGGCAAAGGAATTGGCAAAGCAAAGATAGGAAGGCAAAAGAAACAGAGAGGTAGCAAAGGGAGCAGATGAAACAAAGGAATTAGGGGTTTAATACAGTTTGCAAAGGAGATGGCAAAAGGGAGCGCTGCTAGAAAGAGTTAAGGCAATAGATTGAAGGACAAATTGAATATCTGGCCAAGATTTGTGTATGTGGATGAAGAACCGTGGAATTATGTTAAGTATGGTTGAGCAAATCTGGAATTTACATGACCTGTGTAATCAATTTCATAATGGGCAGAGGATACCTACGGCGCACAGAGAAGAATGAATTCATCATTGCAGAGTTAGGATATGTATTATATGTGTATTGACTGATGTAATTCTTGTATGGAATCCCCTGAACCTCTGTGTGAATAATCTCTGTAATGGAGTTGAATGATGTCCTATGTAATTGGAAGGGTTGAATAATACTCTGTATCTGATGAGGGAGTTGATGGGAGATGGCGCAGATTAATGGAGTAGCGGAACACTTGGTGACGACGGAACGAAAATCATTAAAGAACAATTTAATTATAATAATACTTTTAAAAGGCGACGGAACCCTGCGTGGATGAGCGGAACCATGACCATGTGAACAGTAAAGGTGGTTTACGGTTTTCATCGCACCACTTATGCGGAGTAAGCGGTATTTCCGGATGAGGAACGATTCCATAGAATACTCGACATGCGTCCCTGTATGATTTTACAAAACCGCTTTTCACTATGCGCCATCGCGCGTTATAATTCGACCCAGAATGCCCAGCGATTTCGTTGAGCACCGTTGATCTGGGAAGGGGTCATCGGAAGATCATCATTTATTGAAGGTGCGCGAAGATTAACATAGGTACGGCGGGCCATCGCCCGTTAACGTTCAGCATCGGAGGTCAAGTGATATGCATATACGCCGTTGATCTAGAAGCTTGCTAATCTAACGGTGATTGGACGCTGGTCTTGCGCGAGGTTTACTAGGGTACGATGGGCGTATTGGATTGGCTATTAACTATGTATGTGGGCTCAGGGTCAAATGTTTATCGCAAGATTAATTTATTTGAAAGCATTGGATGTTTCTATAAAGTCCGAAGGGTTAAACTTTAGATATAAAGCTGGGGAATTCAAAAATTTATTTGTTAATTTCTTTAAAATTGATAAATAAATTAAAAAAGAGATCAAAAGCCCCGTGGGACAAACTAAAAGGAATACCACTAGCGGTTCGTGGTTTTGACTCATGGTTTTAATAAAGGGAAAACTATATAAGGAGAAGAAAAATAATGAACGAGGTGTGCATTGTAAGGGTTGTGAATAAATTTTCTAAAAAGAATATCTGTATGGGCGAGCTTTGTTCTTAACTAACAAATCTGAGACCACGATGCACCCATGAATATAATCTGACGATGATAAATCTCTGGTTTGAATGACGGACGATATCATGAAGAACTGGTGTGAGTATACAGAAAATAAATAAATCTGGTAACCGGCAAGGTATGTCGTATGGAAACTGGTGGATCCAGTATGAAAATTGATGAAACAAGGCCCGCAGTAGTGCTGAGGTTCGAAGCCTTCAGAGAGGGGGTTGCAGCTCCCTTCCAGTGGTAGCTGGTAAACGAGAGAAGGTTGTAGCCTTCTGCAGGTGGGTGCCTGCGTGCTGGTATAAGTCTGCACCAGCATATATTGTAAGAAGTTTTCTCTATAATAAATATTGAAGACTGAGATTACGACAGCGGTGGTTTTCTCCCAAATTGGGTTTCCACCTTAAATCCTGGTGTTCATATGTGTTGTGTATGTTTGATGGTTTGTTCTGTTCATGCTTAATGCTTATCTGATGTAATGCTCTAAGTAAAAACATAATAAGATATCTGGACATACATGTTGGATGTAGTACTCTAACATAAGGTTTTAAGAGAAAGAAAAGAAAAATAGTTCAACCCTAAATACTGATTCACCCCCCCTCTCAGTATTTCTCCCAACAATTGGAATCATAGTAGGTCCTTCTGAAAAAGCTTAGCCACTAGAAGGAAGATCAAGCAAGATGAGCAATCAAGATGGAACAACATCTATCAGGCCTCCGCTCTTTAACGGAAACAATTTAATCTTCTGGAAAACAAGGATGAGATCCTATCTTCAGTCTCTGGGAGCAGAGGTATGGGCAATTGTTGAACAAGGATATCAATATCCGGCTGCAGTACCAACATATCTGACAGAAAGAAAGAATTATGAAACAAATGCAAAGGTGGTCAATGCTCTATTGGGAAGTCTAACTGAATCAGAATTTGTCAAAGTCATGCAGCTGAATACAACAAAGACAATATGGGACAAAATCATTCTAAGTTATGAAGGTGATGCAAAGGTAAAAAGTGCTAAACTCCAAACTCTCAGAATTCAATATGAGAATATAAAAATGGATAATGAAGAGAGCATTGCTAATTTCTTTTTACGTCTTGATGATATTGTAAATCGTATGAGAAATCTGGGAGAAACAATAACTGAATATACTTTGGTTGAGAAAGTCTTAAGATCACTAACGACGAAATTTGAGTCAAAAGTTTCAGCTCTTGAAGAAAAGCAGGATCTTCAAAATCTCACTGTGGTGCAACTTCATGGCATACTAACTGCATATGAAATGAGAAGAGGAGGACCATCTGAAGTCAAAGAAGTAGTCTTTAGAACTTCTACAAAAGGGAAGGAAGTACAAAAACCAGAAGGATCAGGATATATCTCAGAAGAGGATGAGATAAAATTTGTAAAGAAATTTCAACTTGGCACAGGACGGTTCAGAGGTAAGCTTCCTTTCAAATGTTTTGATTGTGGAAGAGTTGGTCATTATGTTGCTAAGTGTCCTTACAAAGAAACACATAAAAGGGGAAGGAAGTAGCAAGAATGAATAAGAATCGTTTTAGCACTAAGAAGAGTTACTATACTCATGAAGATAGTGATGGGTTATCTGATAGTGAGGAAGAATATGAACAAGATCTTAGACTTCTTATGGCATTTGAAAAAGAATATAGAGAAGAAAAGGATACTTTTGTGGATTCTCTAGAAGACAGTGATTTTATTGATGAAAACAATAAACTCAAAATTTGCTTAGAAGAGAGTAAAATAACCATAGAAACTCTGAAAAAATCAGCTTGAAGAAAAGGAGAAACACAATGAGAAATTAAAGTGTGAAGTAGTAAGTCTAAGAAAAGAACTTGAGAAAGTAAAGATTCTGAATCTTAGATTTGCTAAAGGATCTGAAACCTTAGATGAGATTATCAAGGTACAACGTTCTCCTCTTATAAAGACAGGTCTTGGATATATCAGAGAATCTTCTCAGGCTTCAGCATCAAATTATCTAAAAGCAGTTACAGCTGGTTTACAACATGCTGCCACTCAGCAAGGGAATAAATAATCTTCACAGGTAACGCATGAACATCTCAATTCAAAGAACACTAACAGGAATTTCTTTCAAAGAAACACCAATCAACAAGTAAATTCATATAGAAGATTTCATGATCGCAGAAATTTCTTCTTCAATGGACAATATTTCTCATGTCACAATTTTGGTCATAAAGCTGTTCAATGTGTTGCATATAAAACCATCATGACAAGAGAAGCAAGAAAGAATAGGATTGATATTGAAACAAAAAAGAATACTTATAACAATTTTTCTCCTCTTCAAAATGAAGTTGAATGTGCTTATTGCAATAACTTTGGCCATGAAGAATCTGAATGCAGGAGCAAAGTTCAGCCAAAAGAACATGTTCCTTCAAGCTCCAAAGTATGGAAAAAGAAGGAATTACAAGTTGAAAATTGTGGCATAGCGTTATTTGCAGAAAATGAAGAAAACCAATGGTACATTGATAGTGGATGCTCAAGACACATGACAGGTGATAAAGACAAACTTCTTGCATATAGTGCTCTAGAAAAAGAAAAAAATGTTACATTTGGAAATGACACTCCCGCGGTCATTAAGGGAAAAGGGTCTATTTTTCTAAAAGAAAAGGTGAAAGCTAATGAAGTCATTTATGTGGATGGATTAAAGCATAACTTGTTAAGTGTAAGTCAAATGTGTGATCAAGGAACTGAAGTTGTCTTTAGTTCAAAAGAATGTGTGGTACGTGATCTTGATATAGGTAAAGCAATTATAAAAGGAAAAAGAACTCCAAACAACCTGTATATATTGAAGAACCCCAAAGAACAATGTTATTTGAGTAAATCTTCAGAAAATTGGCTATGGCATAGAAGGTTGGGGCATCTGAGCTTCTCTCAAATTAACAAATCAAGTAGACTTAAAGCTGTTCGTGATCTTCCCAATATTACCCTACCTGAAAATATCATATGCAAATCCTGCCAATTCGACAAGCAAACTAGGGTACAATTTAATGCCAAGGAAGGATCATAAAGTAAGCCTCTTGAACTCATTCATACTGACATATGTGGACCTATGAGGAAAAAGTCACCACGTGGTGAAGAATACTATATCTTATTCATTGATGATTTTTCTAGAATGTGTTGGATTGCGCTGCTTAAACACAAAGATGAAGCATTTGAGAAGTTTCAGATCTTCAAAGCACTAGTTGAGAATGAATTAGATCTAAAAATCAAGTGTCTCAGATCTGATTGAGGAGTAGAATATACATCCAATGAATTTATTGAATTTTGTGAACAACATGGCATAAAAAGACAGTTCTCTGTAGCTGGCACTCCACAACAGAATGGCGTTGCAGAAAGAATGAACAGAACAGTTCAACAAATGGCTAGAGCTATGCTTGATGATTTCGGCACACCTGACACATTTTGGGGAGAAGCAGCACATACAACAGTAAACATTCTCAACAAAGCACATGTTCGTGTAAATAGTGATAAAACTCCATACGAACTTTGGTATGGTAATCCTCCCACTATAAGGCATTTTAGAATTTTTGGGAGCAAATGCTTTATGAAGAATAATGATGAAAAACTTGGCAAGTTTGAACCCAGAGCAGATGAAGGAATATTTCTTGGTTACTCCTCTAGGAGTAGGGCATATAAATGTTACAATAAAATACTTCGAAAGATTGTTGAATGTATTGATGTCATTATTTATGAGTCTCCTGCAGCTCCAAAAGAAGAAAAGCAAACAACATATGAAGGTGATGATGACACATATCCTTCTACATCAAATAGTAATGATACAAACAGTGAACCCAGTGAAGAACCCGAAGAGGATTTGTCTGAAAAGGCTCCATCTAGATATGTTCAAAAAAATCATCCAGAATCTCAAATTTTGGGAGAAAAGGGATCAGGTGTACAAACAAGAAGGACTCTTGTGGGATCTTCTAGCAATTTGGCATTTCTGTCCACTATTGAACCTCACAGTGTCAGTCAAGCTAGCAAAGATGAATGTTGGATCCAAGCCATGAATTAAGAGCTTGATCAAATTGAAAAGAATCACACTTGGGAATTAGTACCAAGGCCTCATGACAAAAATGTTATTGGAACTAAATGGATATTCAAAAACAAGTTAAATGAGAATGGGGATGTTATAAGAAATAAAGCTAGACTTGTGTGCAAAGGGTATGCTCAACAAGAAGGTATAGACTTTGAAGAAACCTTTGCTCCTGTAGCCAGACTTGAAGCCATAAGAATGTTTCTTGCTTTTTCAAGCTTCCAAAAATTCAAATTTTATCAAATGGATGTTAAATCTGCTTTTCTCAATGGTGATCTAGAAGAAGAAGTTTATATAGAACAACCAGAAGGATTCATTTTGGGAAATGATGAAAAACTTGTTTGTAGACTTAAAAAGGCTCTATATGGTCTCAAACAAGCTCCAAGGGCATGGTACTATCGCCTTGACAAATATCTTCATCAACAAGGATTTTCAAAAGGATCTACTGATAGTAACCTATACACAAAAACTGAAAATGAAAAACTATTGATTGTGGTTGTATATGTTGATGATATCATTTTTGGAAGTAATAAAGAGTCTATGAGTCAGAAATTTGCTTCTGATATGCAGCAAGAATTTGAAATGTCTTTGCTTGGGGAACTAACATTCTTTCTTGGCTTGCAAGTGCAACAAGCAACATATGGCATATTCTTATCACAAGCAAAATACCTCAAGCAAATCCTGAAGAAGTATGGCATGGAAGACTGCAAACCTGTAAGTACATCAATGATAACTGGATGTAATCTCAGTTCTAATGATGATTCCCCCACAGTGAATCAACCTGAATACAGATCTATGATAGGAGGTCTACTTTATCTCACTGGGACAAGACCAGACATCATGCATGCAGTTGGGATTGTTGGGCGATTCCAAGCTAATCCAAAAGAGTCTCATCTTTAGGCTGTGAAAAGAATATTCAAATATCTACAAGGAACTCAAGACTTTGGACTATGGTATCCAAAGAATGCTGATCTTACTCTTCATGCATACACTGATGCAGATTGGGCTGGAAATGTTGATGATCGGAAAAGCACCAGTGGTGGTGCATTCTATATGGGGCCCCGGTTAGTATCTTGGTTCAGCAAGAAGCAAATCTCTATTGCCTTATCTACAGCAGAAGCAGAATATGTGGCTGCCGCATCATGTTGCACTCAAATTATTTGGATGATGCAAACCTTACAAGATATTCAAATCAAATGTTCACCTCCTATCTCCATTATGTGTGATAATACAAGTGCCATCAGTATCTCAAAGAATCCTGTTATGCATTCCAAGACCAAGCACATTCCCATCAAATATCACTTCTTACGTGAACAAGTGCTTGAACAAAAGGTGAAATTGGAGTATGTTTCCGCCAAAGAACAAGTTGCTGATATATTTACCAAACCTCTACCCAGGGAAGCGTTCGAATATCTCAGACAGAAACTGGGAGTAGTCTCTGCCATGCAAAGGACCAGGTCTACTTAAATACAAAATATTAATTTGGTTGTGAAGTGCTCTGAATGCACAGGTTCAGGTGAAGCATTGGTCATATGAAAAGGATGAATTGTTTGTCATATTATGTTTAAAGATGCAACATGATCTCAGGGGGAGCATGGCATTATCGGTTTAAAGGATCTTGATCAAAATCTTTGCCATTGATGTCAAAGGGGGAGGAAAAGCATCAAAGGGCTTCTGTAAGGCCATTAGAGGAAGATTATTGCCATCAATTCCAAAGGGGGAGATTGTTGGAAATATTGTCATTGATGGCAAAGGAATTGGAAAAGCAAAGACAAGAAGGCAAAAGAAACAGAGAGGTAGAAAAGGCAGCAGATGAAATAGAGGAATTAGGGGTTTAATACAATTTGCAAAGGAGATGGCAAAAGGGAGAGCTACTAGGAAGAGTCAAGGAAATAGATTGAAGGACAAATTGAATATCTGGCCAAGATTTGTGTATGTCGATGAAGAACCATGGAGTTATGTTTGAGTAAATCTAGAATTTACATGACCTGTGTAATTAATTTCATAATAAGAGAATACCTACTTGGTAAGTACGCAGAAGAATGAATTCATCGTTGCAGTAGGTTAGGATATGTATTATATGCGTACGTACCGATGTAATTTTTTGTATGGAATCCCCCGAACCTCTGTGTGAATAATCTCTCTTATGGAGCCGAATGATGTCTTGTGTACTTGGAAGGGTTGAATAATAGTCTGTATATTTATGAGGGAGTTGATGGGAGATGGCGAGGGACACGGAGTAGCGGAACATCAGGATGACGTTAACGCAAATCATTAAAGAGCAATTTAATTATAATAATACTTTTAAAAGGCGACGGAACCTCGCGCGGGATGAGCGGAACCATGACCATATGAACAAGGAAGGTGGTTTACGGTTTTCATCGCACCACCTATGCGGAGTAAGCGGTATTTTCGGATGAGGAGCGATTCCATAGAATACTCGACATGCGTCCCTGTACGATTTTACAAAACCACTTTTCACTATGCGCCATCGCGCGTTATAGTTCGACCCAGGATGCCCAGCAATATCGTTGAGTGTCATTGATCTGGGAAGAGGTCATCGGACGGTCATTACTTGTTGAAGGTGCGTGAAGATTAACTTAGGTACGGCGGGCCATCGCCCGTTAATGTTCGACATCGGAGGTCGAAGCGATATGCATATACGTCGTTGATCTAGAAGCTTGTTAATCTAACGGTGATCGGACGCTGGAATTGCACGAGGTTTACTGTGGTACGATGGGCATATTGGATTGGTTATTAACTATGTATGTGGGCCTAGGATCAAAGGTTTATTGCAAGATTAATTTATTTGGAAGCGTTGGATGTTTCTATAAAGTCCGAAGGGTTAAACTTTAGATATAAGGCATGGGAATTCAAAAAGTTGTAAATATAATTATTTATCAATTTCTTTAAAATTGATAAATAAATTAAAAAGAGATCAAAGGCCCCGTGGGACAAACTAAAAGGAATACCACTAGTGGTTCGTGGTTTTTGACTCATGGTTTTAATAAAGGGAAAACTATATAAGGAGAAGAAAAATAAAGAACGAGGTGTGAATTGTAAGGGTTGTGAATAAATTTTCTAAAAAGAATATCTGTATTGGCGAGCTCTATTCTTAACTGATAAATTTGAGACCACGATGCACCCATTAATATAATCTAACAATGATAAATCTCTGGTTTGAATGATGGACGAGATCATGAAGAACTGGTGTGAGTGTACAAAAGATAAATAAATCTGGTAATCGGCAAGGTATGTCATATGGAAATTGGTGGATCCAGTGTAAAAATTGATGAAACAAGGTCCGCAGTAGTGCTAAGTGTCGAAGCCTTCAGAGAGGGGGTTGAAGCTCCCTTCCAGTGGTAGCTGGTAAATGAGAGAAGGTTGTAGCCTTCTGCAGGTGGGTGCCTGCGTGCTGATATAAGTCTGCACCAGCATATATTGTAAGAAGTTTTCTCTATAATAAATATTGAAGACTGAGATTACGGCAGCGGTGGTTTTCTCCCAAATTAGGTTTCCACCTTAAATCCTGGTGTTCATATGTGTTGTGTATGTTTGATGGTTTGTTCTGTTCATGCTTAATGCTTATCTGATGCAATGCTCTAAGTAAAAACATAATAAGATATCTGGACATACATGTTGGATGCAGTACTGTAACATAAGGTTTTAAGAGAAAGAAAAGAAAAATAGTTCAGCCCAAAATACTGATTCACCCCCCCTCTCAGTATTTCTCCCAACATTACATTCGTCGATGGGGGAGTTTAGAGTGGATAGCTTGGTGGCAAGTTAAATGCAAGAAATAATCGACTTAACTTGGTGCAAGGGTGGTACATGAGATGCCCTATGGTTTGATTCAATATTTTGAGTGCTAATATCCATCCTTTCCATATGCAAGGGAGTACAAGAATCATGAGGCATAATCTCCCTTAGCTTATCTTGTGAAGCTATGACCTCTAAGATGGCCTTATCTGAAGGAAACTCAGTATCAAGGGAGTCATGTGAAAGTGATGGAGTTGCAACCCATGTGGGTATAGGATCTTAATGATATTCCATATTGGGATGGAGTTTCTAACCAATGTCATTAGGTGGTGGTCATACCACTAAAGAGGCAATTACTTCCACAAAAGGTGGCATTGTGGCCCCATGAGATTCACCTTTCGTAAGCACTACCCAAGGATTAGGGGATCCAAGAGATTCACAAGTGAAAAAAGATATCATGTTAATCATGGAAGAAGATGGGCATGGGTTTGGTGGAGCAAGGGAAATGTTCCCATAAATGAGGAGTCTTTGAACATTCCCACACCAATACCCTCCATAAGAGTGGAAGAGTCGCCTACGAAGGGGACCAACTGACTATTATAAAATTGAAGATCGGGCTTGCAAAAGCCTAACTGGTCGATAATTACTATTTTACCCTCATGAGGGAACATCACGACGCAAAGGATTGATGACATGATGATGAACATAGCATAGAACCAACTTCGCCCAAGGAGGAGGTGATAATCTGACGATGCATCGATGACGTCGACCTCAATAGAGATAATTTTTCCTCCTAACTCTACTAGAAAAGCCAAGAACAACCCTTGAGGCTACAATATATGCCCATAAAAGGCCTTCAATGCTGATCTAGGTGTGGAAAAATTAGTGGAACCAAGAGCTTTCCAACACTTCGACGACATTATACAAGTATATTCTCCCTCGTCCAAAACTATCCTATGAAATCATTACCCAAAGACGTGGACCATTATTTGGAAGTCTTGATAATGGTGAAGGTGATAATGTTTAAGTATGATGGATTCAAATCAATAATAATAGAAAATAATGCCTTTTGTTGCATTTGGAAATTTAACAATTCTAATGCAGACATGGCAGCGAGAGTAGTTAGAACCTCAAAATTAATACTATAATTGTGAGCAGTTAAGACAACTAGTTGATGAGTGGGGTAAGTGGTCCCAACGGAAAAAGGATTTCCTAGAGGTTGTTGAGGTATTGGACCATGGGGGGATCCAAAGGGGTTAGTGAGAGGATTATGACCCCATGGATTAGCCATGGGAACATTATTTGTCCCCCTAAAGGCATTCCAAGGATAAAGTGTATGACTCTAGAAAGTGGATCCTCCAAGTGGTTGACTCCAAAAAGGATTAGTGGACCCTTTTATACGGAATTCTAATCTACGGATAAACTAGATTCCCTGAGTATGGTGTTCCCTCACTCAGAACAACAGAAGAAATATAACTATTCTTTTCTCTAAGATAAATAGACAGACAAAAAAGGAAAGAAACCTACTTGTGCTTTTTTTTGCTATCCTTCTCCTTCTGTTGCTGTTGCCGTCGCTCTCAATCTAACTCAAGCCGCTATATTGATTCCTGCAATCAAAGACAAAGAACAAAAAACAACATACATATATACAAGTATCTACTAATCTTAACCAAATCAAACCGATTAGATATGAGAATACATACATAATCAAGAAAACATTTCACAAGATATAAACATATGTATGGGAAAATGAATAGATGTATTTATTAAGAAAGTAGGAGGAGAAGATTACAACCAATAGATCAATTTTTCATCAAGCTGCTCCAAATTCATTCCATCCTCATCACATTAAGCATTATCTCAACAACATATCAGTACTTCCAACTATTATCAATTGAGAATCCAACAACGTAACTTTTCACAAATTCTCCCTCCCTAGCACTTAGATGAGTGCTCAATTTATAGGGAAAATGAAGTTAGTTTCTCATTAAATGGCTTTCTAATAATAGGTAAGACAATTTTCCAAGTTCAGAGGTGTTGGATGGACACTTTTATTCGAAGTATGACATCTATGGAATCTTCTAGAAGGCACTGGCCAAGTGGAGATTCCTGGAACAATGATGATTTCGCTCCTAGGTGACCAACGCACCCTTAAGTGTCGGGAAGTGCACTGCAACACAGTTAGTCCCTTGCAGAGGAGCATTAGTGAGTCAATGGGTCATATAATATATACTTCAAACCTTGGAAATCTCACAACATAAGCCATTAAAGGAATGTATTCACTCATGGCATATAGCAACTAAAATTAAGGGGATGACAGACCCTATTCATTGGTCTTGGGGAATGATTTCCAATTTGACCAGGTCTTGGGGGATGATGCTCAAATTGACCTATAAAAACTGCCCCTTAAAGCATGAAGTCAAAATAATAATAATTTTTGAATGAGATACTTTATGATGTGATGAGTAGGATTTGAAGCGAACGATGACCTGCATCAATTTGCAATACATTACATCATGATATCTTACATCTTGGACATTAATTTCTTAGGGAGGCATACCCATGATCAACACATATACTATCATAACATGTAAATAATTCTGAAAGTCACCTACATTGTAATTTTTCCCGATATAGACATGCCTACAGATATGGGCCCATGTTCGGAGGACGATTGGTATGTAAATCCATCGTACAGATGATGAGTACACTTTCCTGAAATCGCAGCCCATATGGATGAAACTAGATCTGAGGTCTTCTTATCTCATTCACTCGATCGTTCAGGTACAGTTCTAACCATGTGAATATATGATTTGAAGTCGAACTTGGGAAGACATCGTTTGATTACCAGCTAATGACGTGAGGTGTTAACAGATGTGAGAGAAACCACCTTTGATTTTAATGGCTCTCAAGGTACTTCAACACTATTTGCAAGGCGTGAATAGATGATTTGATGTCCAACGCCAAACAAAACCTAGTGGTATAAGGTCCGGAAGCAAGAAACTTGCTAATGTTGTGACAATCTCCAAGGTACTGGAAGATGTTTCTAAGTTAACTTCCTGAATGATGAGCTGATGTCGACAGGAAGAAACTTTATCGCGAAACGGGCGTGATGATTTTAGAGACAAAATGTGGCTTGATATAGCAATGTTCAGGGATGACTGTCATGAAAATGAAGGTTTATGAGTATTGCAGAAGATGAAGAATTACTGGATGACTTCTCTTGAACATATCGACGACACTGAAATGAGTTGGCAGCATTGACCCAAAACCGAAGTGATGATATGATGAACCACCAAGACTATTACCCAACCCAAAATATCATGGTGATGGAGTGAAAGTGTCATGTTCAAGAGCGACCTGCTACCATAAAGTGTTCTGTTCTTTTTCCAAAATTTTCCCCAGTCATTGTTGGCCAGTACCTCTTTATTTTTTAACAATCTTGGGGAGGGTAACATATGCTTGATCTATAATTCAACCCTTCGGTTGAATCCTTCGCTATTTAATGATTTAACCAGTCTAGCGATAATGAAACTCGATATTTCCATGATCGACAAGTCCGTCGCTATTTTATGTTTTGATGAGCCTAGAGATAGTGACAACTTGGTTCTTTTTTATGTTTAGAGAATTTGAAAAAGAGACTAAGAGAAAAATCCATGAGTCCTTTTTCATAAATTTTTCGCTCAGGTCTGAAAAGTTGTAAAATGATACCTAAGAAAATCTCCTAGCCATGTTCGACTAAGGTTTTCCTTTTTCGTAAATAATATATCTCAGTTTGGAAAAGGGTTAAACTTATACTGAGTAGATGATGTTTCATTTAATTTTACGAGCTTGAAAAGACAAGTGCTCGACAATATTTTCACATTATTGGAGTTTGAAAAGAGCTAAAAGAAGACTCTAGGTTGTTCCTTTTTCACATTTATCAACGCTCTAAAAAGATATAAAAGTGTGATTTAATTCCTTTTTCATTTTTATCAAAGCTTGAAAAAATAAGATAAAACTATGCTTTGTGGTCAAATAATTCTTAAACAGTTGTGCATGACAAACTCACTGTATCAGCTGTAAAACCTGTTCAGAAAACCATAAAACAGATTAAAAATACCTGTTTCATAGTAAAAATGAATAAAAAACATAGTCACAACATCAAATATGATTAAAATAATCAAAATGACCAATAAAAAGAGTTTTTACCATTACATTTTTACCATTCCATAGTTACCATTTGAAAATTACAAGCTCTAAACTAGTTTTTCCTTTAGACTTTAGCAGTTGATTGCGGCAAATCTAGTGGATGATTTCTCTTGCCATTTGATCCAGGTTGGATATATGAACCTTCTCTCTATTTTATTATCATTTTTATTTCATTTCATGGTAAATTTTTAGGGTTTTGAGACCCTTAGGGTAAATATAATACGTTCTGAGGGAAACACACCCTTGAATGTCGAAAGATGTGTTGCAGTGGACTGGAAATGAAGGCCAAGTGCACTGCAACGCTTTTTCCCTTGACCTAGGGTGTGTTAGGTGCATTTATCATTTTTGTTTCTTGTTATGTGCCCAAAATTTCCAAAGTTTTTTGCATGAAATGGATCCTAATGAAGCTTATGGTTGTATTTCAGGTATTCATCAGATCAAAATGATGATAATGTGGCGAGAAAGAGTACATGAAGAACAAGATATGATTTCCCTAAATGATCCAGGTACAGTAAGAGCCCTTAGAGATTGCGGGTTGCTAAAATACTTCAGATTGTCGGGGATGAGGCAGTATATGGAACTACTGGAGTTCCTAGTTCGTTCATGGGATCAAAATTGCAGGCATTTCACATTGGGGACAAAGTTCTCCCAATATTGGTTGAGGATATTTACTTGCTCACAGGATTATCGAGACGAGGGTCTCCCATTTCCCTCATAGGATCTGCCCCTGGAGGAGAGACAGTGAGAGATTACATACTGCAGCACTACAATCTAGGAACTAAACCAAGTAAAGATGGAAAAATAAACATCCATGATGTACGTGAATTTCCTTTGAGGACCATCCTTTTTACTATCTCTAAGCTTGCTTTTTACACGACACTACACGTTGCAAACTGATCATACATGCAGTATGCTCTTGAGTGTTTATAACCGATAATATTTAACTGGGCTGAAGCGGTACTTTCTCAAATGAAAGAACAATTGACCAAAGCAATGGGTGGTAGGAAGAATAATTTCAACTATGGCCCAATCCTGATTTCCCTCATTTTGAAGTGGGTTCCATTGATGCAGACACAACATGTTACGCTGAGTATATCTGGCCCTAGTGATCCGAGGATGTAGAGATGCATTGAATTAATGTCTAAACATGCTGGTCAATCGACCATCATATTATATACTAGATTCTTTTCCTAGTTGAAATGATAGATGATCACCATAGATGAGTATCCATATGTAGATGTAGACTTCCGCGAAGATCCAGACTTGATTCTACTAGATGACGCTCAATGGGGTGCAATAGGCAAGAATGTTTTGACCATATTTTTTGATTTTTTCTAAGGTTTCTACATGTTTTTGTATTTTGATGTTTCCCAAGACTAAACTAAAGTTTTTATGTATACAGATGTGGGTCGGGTTCGACCAGTAGGTCAGCCATAGCAGGGAGCAGATGAGCCAGCAGAGAGGACTAGAGGGAGAGAAGTCCTTCAGGATTTGGATATGGCCGAGGCCCTTGTTGAGCTACAACAACACGTAGAGGGATTGACTCTTTGAATTTCAGATTTCCGGATAGAAGAGTTACCTATGAGATTGCAACGCCATGCTATTGGCGTTCCTAACCGTTGGATGCAGTTACTACGTAGGATAGCTAGATCAGTCGCTTGTTACCAGGAGCATCACTAGTTTACTTTGAAATTTTGCATACATTTTGAGGCCAGATGAACAATGTGTCTTGGGCACAAATTTTGTAAAAACCTATACTATCTATCTGTTTGTTTTCAATGTTTTCCTATGTTTATTGCGCAATCCTATTCAATTATGTGATGTGAATTGAAAATGTGTTTTACATGTGTTGCAAATGTTTGTTTAAAACATAATTCGCTAAGGAATCAGTAAATGTGTTCAAGTTTTTGGAAATGTGTTGATATTGAATGTAATCAAAATGTCTTTCCAAAAGCCAAACTCTTAGGGACATATGATGCAGAGTTGTATTTCAGACTATATAAATGCTAGTAAGTTGCAGTACAACAAGTTGTGAGTCTAGCCTTATTATGACACAGTTAATACCAAATGAAATGGCATAAGAGAGAATTTCGATCAACGCGCTATACTCAGTGATATTGTTTGTTGATCTACCAATACAAATCCCTTGAAAACTCACTAACTCGCCGCTTGGAGCGAAAATGGCCCATGCTGCAGAGGATAGATTCTGCGTACTACGATTAGCACCATCGGCATACCCAACGAATGGTTCCAAGGATTCAGTCATCTGCAATGAAATGTAAATTGGATTACTAACTTCAAGAAAACTCTAGAAAAAAAAGAGATAGTAAATGCAAATCAAAAGCATATAAACAACATGGTACAAAAGTTTACTACACTAAAGTTTAAGCATATTAACATTTGAGATACAACCCATTTCTAGGCTATGCCAATGGAATTCCATCATAATCAACCAACTTGTAGGCACCCATAGCCATAAATCTTTTGAAAATGTAGGGGTCATGCGAAAGTGGCTCAAATTTCCTTGTTCCTATTAAATCGGCTTCTTGATCATAAAGTAAGACCAAGTATCCCTCTGAGAAGATGCGAGACTTGACATGTTGGTCATATTACGCCTTGATTCGTCTCTTATGCACTTCATTGGACAATGAGGCTTCACGACGTGTTTCATCTAGATGGATGAGGTTAAAAATACGTGCTTCTTCATAAGAAGTGTCAGGTAGCATGTCAAAAATGAGTTTTAATGATGGTATTTCGCATTGGATTAGCAAGATAGCTTCTAGACCATACACCAATTGAAATGGGGTAAATTTGGTTGCATTTCCCATCGAGGTTCGATATGCCCACAAAGCTGAGTACAATATTAAATTCCAATTTAGTTGATGAATTCCTATCATTCGTTGAAGTATTCACTTAAGAATATTGTTAATGGCTTCAACTTGTCCATTGGATTGTGGATAATAAGGAGTAGAGCTATCATGCGACAGTCCTAATTTGGCAATCAACTCAGTCATCATGTGATTGCAAAAATGCTTACCATGATATGTAACTATAGCTTGTGGTACACCAAATTGTGAGATGACATGATTAAAAAAGAACAATGCAACTTTTTGTCCCGTGTTATTACATGTAGGCATCGCTTCGGCCCACTTGGTAAAGTAGTCGACTATGAAAATAATATAACCATGCCCCCAGGCCGAACGAGGGTTTCAAGTCATGAAATCAATGCCCCATTTTGAAAATGGTCCCACAGCGATAACATGATGCATTGGTGCTGCTGGCTTGCATATTTTATGATAAAAAATCTGGCACGCATGACAACTTTTGACCACGAGGATGCAGTCGCGAAATATGGTTGGCCAAAATTAACCGGTGCAGAGGATCTTCTGCGCAGTAGCATATCCAGATAAGTGTCCACCACAAGCACCAGCATGAAAATCATCTAAAACCTTCTTGGCGTCCTCAAGAGTGAGGCACCTCCTTAAAATCGCGTCGACACCACGATGATAAAGTGCATCGCTGATGATTAGATAATCTTTGGCTTGGTATCAAATACGTCACTGTTGAGAGCGAGAGGTATCAGGTTAGAAAGTTTGGGTTTGGAGATAAATGATGAAATCCCCATACCAAGGGTCAAATGACCTAATCATAAATAAATACTCATCAGGAATTGATGGTTCCGATCTAGTTTCAGTACTATCAGAGGGAGGGTTGTAGAGAAGATCAACCAAAACTAAAGACTTCTTTGACTTGGATTTGATGAATTCCAAATCAAATTCCTGCAAAATGATGATCCATTTTGAATAATTCCCCCCTAGCAATTGATGTGATAGAATGTATGTCATAGGGTTGCAATCCAAAATAACAATGGTCTTTTGGAGCAGGATGTAGTGGAAAAATATTTGGACAACTTGAATGACCGCCAAGGCAAGATTTTCGACGTATGAATACTTCACTTTCATATCATTGAGATTATGACTCAAATAATATATCAAATGTTCTATCCCATCTTCTTCTTGGACCAAAACCATGACCATGGTCGTATCAACCACGACGATATATAGGAATTAATCACTCTGATAATTAGGGGGATACATTAATGATGCCCAGATCAGTGTATCCTTGAAAACATCGAAAGAAGCATGCACAACCTTATCCCAATGGAAGTGAATCCCATTTTTTAAGAGATGAGTAAATCCTTTAGCCATTTTGGCGTAGGTCGGTATGAATGTCCTTAGGAAGTTAGCCTTTCCCTGAAGTTTCGGTAACTGAAGTAAATTTGATGGCGCAGGCAAATAAGGAATGGACTGGACCTTCAGTGGGTCAATTCAAATTCCATATTTTGAAATGAAAAATCCAAGCAAATGACCAGAACCAATGCAAAACACATTTTTGTGGATTGAGGCATATCTTATAGTGTCGGCAGCGTAAAAATATGGCTCTCAAATGTGTCGGGTGATCCGTCCGTTTTTGTGAATGCGCAGGTAAATTGTCTAGATAAGGTTGAAAAATGTGCTTGATGTCATTGAAAGCATAATCCATTGCTCTCTGAAATATTTCTTCAACGTTCTTTAAACGAAATGGGAGTTTGCGATAAGCGAATGTGCTGCAGGGACAGATGAATGTTGTCTTATATTGGTCCTCTGGGTGGATATTGATTTGATTGTAGCCGGAGAATCCATCCATGAACGAAAACATTTCACAACCGACACATTCGTCATTAATATGGTCGAAAAAGGGAGTAGGATAGTTGTATTTTGGACAAATAATATTGACATCTCGATAATCGACTCACACTCTGATTGTTCCTTATTTTTTAATAACAAGAACAATATTAGAAACCCAATCAGTAAGCAGAATGGGGTAAATGAAACCAGCACGCAAAAATTTTTCAACTTCTACTTTAATGGCAGTCGCCTTCTTCGGATAAATAGGATGAAGGCGTTGACGTACTTGTTTGACATTAGGGTACATTTCAATTATGTGTTCAACGATACTAGAATCTATACTTGGAATTTCCTCATAAGACCAGGCAAATATATCTCGGAATTCATGAAAGAGAGAGCGATAAGTATCGAGTTCGGATGGAGAACAAGACACAATGACATGAATGTTTTTTACAACGTTGGGTTTGGTCGAAATATTGATAGAAATGGTTTCTTCAATATTTGATAAGTTTTGCTCGGATTCAGTAGCATTTATTGGAATAGAATTCAAAAATAAAGTAGAGATCGTAGGGTGATATATTTCAATAAGGTTTTCTTCATCGTAATCCTGAAGACGGGAAAAATGATGATGATCTTTCGATGGTTCTCCTTCCGACATCATGGATTCCACAATGCTCTCATCAGTCAAGAAAGTGGATGAAAAAGGATCAGATTGAGTACCAAAATCTAAAGAACGATTGACCCAAACGATCAACGACGATGAATTTGAATGCGCGGCCCAAGCCAAGTAAATTGTTTGCTATGCTAGCTCAATTGGGCTTGGTGGAAGAAAATCATCCAGCGTAAAAACTTCAGAATCATTGGTAATCTTCCTTAAGTCAGATGAAGTGGAATATATCATGCAACAGGTCTCTATTCTTGCAATTTCCGTTGACGTCACAGGCGGCGGTAATGAACATGTGCCCATTAGGGAAGAATCCTTTAAGATCCCTACACCAATGTTTTGAAGTTCTAGCTGGGGTGTTTGAACTAACAGAACGCTTTTGAATACCTGGGAACTAGAGGCAAAGAAGGAGAGTTGATTGGTGACCGTGATAACACCTTTATGAGGAAAGGCGATCATTCAAAAATAAGTAGAGACAATCACAGTCATAGCGTATACCCATGGTCTTCCAAGTAAAATTTTGTAGTCAAGGGGTCCGTCAACGACCTAAAATTAAACAGTTACAGTTTTCCCCCCTAGTTCGACATGTAGGTCATTGATGTACTGCAAGGCTTATATGTACGATTGTCAAAAGCTTTCAACGTCGTAGGCGATTGAGTTAGGCGAGGCGAGCTAGGTGACTTCCAGCAGTTTAAAGACATAATAGAAGTAGATGCTCCCTCATCGTTAGTGTGATGAACGAGGTGATTGAGGACATTTACTTGGATTGAGAATGATAATTCATCTAGTAATTGCGGCACATAGACCATATGGTTAAAGACTAAAAGATTGGAATTTGTCAGATCGATTCCACAAATTTCTGACAACAAAGCCTACTTATGGGAGGGACAATTTTGAAGTACCTCAAGTGTCGACATATCTGAAGGGGATTGAGCCAAATATTCAACTATATTATAATTTTGAGAAGCTCAGGCTCGAGGATCAAACGTCGATTTATGGATGACTCCCTTCAGTGGCTTTATTTTTAACTCTGGAATAGAATTAGGTGGAATTAATTCAGTGGATGGATTCGTGGTCGAGGTAGAAGGTTTATCAGTAGCTTGACTACCGTAATATTTATTTCACGTAGACACCAAAGCATTAGTTTTTGGCTCTGTGATAGATAACATAAGCACTTGGGAACTAGAAGCGGGATCCGTAGCAACCATGTTTGTGTCTGGATTCAGAAAAGGATCTGTCAACACACCAGATGCAGTCGAGGTCTTAAGAAATTTTGAGACTTTGGCATGGTGAGGACAGTCACGAACAAAGTGATCCTCATTACATATCAAGTAGGGGTAACGAGGTTTCCAAGAATTTCCATATGTTTGATCAGATGATCGTTCCTACGGGGTTGAATTTTTCTTTTTCTTCGCTTTCCCCTTTTTATTGCTTCCGGGTTGCTTGTCACTTTTTCCTTTGTCAGATGACACGACATGAATTTCAGAAGAAGGTGCAGGATCAGATGCAGTAGAATTGTGAGTGTCTGCAGAACCGATCATATTGTCGTCCGCATGAGAGTCCTTACCAGATGGAGAAGGAATAATAAAATTGGATTGCGGCACATTTGGAATTTTCTCACAGAGCATTCCAGACTGAGTATAAATAAAATCTAAGTACTGGGCACAAGCAATGACCTGCTCTCCAATGACGATGCCACCTTTAGCCACATCCTCGGTGATAGATGAAGGCAATGACTTAATAAACCAATAAGTGAGGAGCTGATCAGGAACAAATGTTTTGACCATTCGTCAACGACGATGCCACTCATGAATATGATCAGAGATGTGAGTAGTAGTTGTATGTTTGAAGTTGGTCAACAATTCTACTCCAGTTTCGTATCGTATGGGTAACTGGAAGTGGGTTAAGAAGGTAGTAGCTAAGGTAGTGAAGTTATCAAATGAAGCTCGTGGTAATTCAATATACCGTTTCGTGGCCGGATCAGTGAGTGTATGTTGGAAAAGACGCAGTCAAACAGAGTCATCATTTAAGGACTTTGATGATCACCATAAATGATAAGTCATAACATGCATTAACGAGTCTTCTCAAGGGTTTCCATTGAATTTATGAATATCAGAGGGTATTTTATGTGGTATCACTGGCCACCAAGGAGAATAGCTGATGGGATCATTGGTGACCTAGTTTAAATTAGGTAATTCTAAAGTTGCAACAAAGGGAAAATGTCGATTTAAGTCAGGTTGAGCATAACCAGGGTATGATGGAATTGCTTGGGAAACAGGCCTTTGAGCACTAGCATAAGGCATTTGCTGCTCTAACCCATATAGGGGTTGTTTTAATGACCAAACACTTGAGGAATATGTTGACCAAAAACTAGGTAAGCTGTTTGTTGTTGGAATGATTGTTGTGGCTTCCAAGGTGATTGTCCGCCAAGATTATAGCCCAAACCAGAATAGCTTGGACCTGGTTGTGAATATGGAATATTGGTAGAAGCCTGTGACATCCCATAATAAGGTCATCCAACCTGTGAATAAAGGATTTCGGATACAGGTGGTTGTTGTAAACCAACCGAAGGAATTGGGGTCTGTGGGCACAAAACCTAAGGGTAATGGATTGAAGGACTCACCTTAGACGGTTGAGGTACAACCAACTGAGCCTTTAAAAGGGGTAATGAATTATTGACAAGTGGAGTAGATGTAGGTGTGACAGGTTGAACCGGTTGATATAAATGCACAACTGTTTGTGGTTGAATGGGTAGGATAGGCTGCCACTGACAAACAGTCTTTCCAACATTTGAGTGGCTATAAAGTGACAGAGTACTATAAAAATGGGTGACCATATGTTGCCCCCCATCATGAGAAGTAAAATAAGATGGAATATATTGTTCGCCAAATGGTGGGAGTCCAGTTGAGATTGTACTGGATGGAATATACCCATATGGACTAGCTTGATGTTGCACTGAATATGTGTATAAAGGATCAAGCCGTTCAATAATCATCAGATATGTAACAGATAAAATACCAGAAGATGACATGGGTGAAGTCCATGGATTTGATGATGCACCAGAGTAGGTTCCAGATAATTATTGGTAACTTGGTGGGACAGAAGGACCACCGTAAAGATGTGACTTAGGTGATGTAGTAAACATCGACAGAGTAGCAAAAATAGATGTGTCACAACTGTAACAGATGGTACAATTGGAGATGTTGAATTAGCCATGGTTAATGACCCAATGAATACCCTATAGGATCTACGGGAACAAGGTGTGAAACAAGATCAAAAGAAGCAGAGTAAGTCAACCGAGGAATAGTCTCATAAAGATAAAGCCCCAACCCAAAATGAGTCAGAGTTGAGGGGCATGTTTCTTGTTGAGGTTCTTCCTCAATAGAAATCTAACCACGTGGAAGAATTTTGCTGTCATGCTTGAGATATATTTCAGGTGGTTGACAGCGTGAATGGGGAGACTCAATGACTACGATTGACTGTGGAGCAACCGATACAGGATCAACTTTCGGTTGTCTGACTTCGGGAGCTATATGTTTTGGTAAAATAACGATGGGATTTAGATCAAATTCTAGTTGAACAACGTCAGGTTCGAGAGGTATGGTCTCACTGATTGGATGGATAGAGGACTTTGTTTCAACGATAGTAGATAAGCCAGGATTATTAGAAATGACTTGATACGACTCTGGTATATTTGATGAAGCTAATGCACCAGAGGTACTAATAGTACTGGTTTCGATAGAACGTGGTCACCTTCGCTGACCAAAAATGGCTTCCGGAGGTAAAGGTGGTTTAAGTGTTATTCTACGTGGACAACGGGGAAAGGGATGTTCTTCTTCCAAAATGAATGACTGATTTTATTAAAAAAATAAATAAACAAATAAACAAATAAAAGGGTGATACTAGGAAAAAGGTTTACCAAGTAATTATGAACTGCAGAATACGGGCCTGGTGAACCAAGAAGTACGGGCAGGCAATCTCCTCGAATGCTGTGTTCGGTGTATCACAAGTTACAAGGTGGCTCACTCGGTTACCTATGGATGGTAAGCAACCTAAAGTTGTCCTCCCAAATATACTCGAAGGTACATGGAGGCCCAAGTCTGTATTAGCGCTGTCTAATGCGAAACTGCACAATGAGAGCAACCCCTTATAATTTTTGTACTAGAACACCGCCCTATATACCCGAAGGTATGTGGAAGAGCTCCGATATACTTACGTACGTGGAGTGAGATATCACACTTGGAATGTATCGCAGACAAGTTAGCGACAACTGCTATGTTTAACGACGCCATAACACATCTCTAGCCTAGACCTTCTAAGTGTTAACGTTAATGTTACAATGATTTCTTAGGTTGATTGAGGTAAATTTTAAGTTGATATTGTTTAAAAATTTATCTTTGAAGTTCACCGCGTGATGTAATGGGAATTCCTAAAATACAAACTAAATGAGAAGAAATATTTTCAATTTAGTTTTTCAATGAAAATCCTAGCTACTAAGAGGAAAGATCAATCAGATTTTGAGCATACAACAAAGAGCACATACTAAATGCAGATTTCCCTAACTTGTTCCTATGCAACACACACAATCTGCAAATTCACATGCATGTTTTTCTTTTTAGTTCCCTTTAATGTGAATGAGTGAAAGGAAACTAGATGCACAAATCAATTAAACAAATGTTTTCTTTTGAGAAACGAGGAATGGAACAATAATTTCTGTTGGGAAAATGAAGAATGGAACTACAATTTTCCTATAGGAAACGAGGAATGAAACAACAATTTCCTTTTCGAAAACAAAATTGATCTAATGCAAAAATTAATTACTTTGAATTTGATTTTCCAATGATAAAGAAAACAACTAATGAAACATTGAACAAACTACTTTTCAAAGGAGGAAGAACATGGAAGTTTACTGGTCTCTAAGAGCAATCATATATCTGAGAATACAAAATAAAATTGGCTGAAACTGAATGCAAAGACAAATTTTGATGGAATTTCGTTGGCTGAGGGAGAAACGTAGCCTCTAAGGGGATAGAATGCATTGCAGAGCACCCCTGAATGGAACACAATGCACTGTAACTTGACCAATAGTGTGTTGGGCATAGCTAAGTTTGGGAAAAAAGAAGCTAAACACACTTCTAATGCAATTTGTTCATTCAAATGACTGATAAAAGAAAATAGATGCTACTGATGATGGTAAACAGAGGCAGAAACACCAGGAATTATGGGACTATCCCCAGTGGAGTCTCTAATTTTTTATACATGAATTCTAATCTACGGATAAACTAGATTCCCTAAGTGTGGTGTTCCTTCACTCAGAACAACAGAAGAAAGATAACTATTATTTTCTCTAAGATAAATAGTCAGACAGAAAGGAAAGAAACCTACTTGTGATTTTTTTCGCTCCCCTTCTGCTTGTGTTGTTGTTGACGTTGCTCTCAATCCAACTCAAGCCACTAGATCGATTCCTACAATTAAAGATATAGAACAAAAAACAACATACAAATATACAAGTATCTACTTATCTTAACCAAATCAAACCGATTAGATCTGAGAATACATACACAATCAAGAATAAATTTCACAAGGTATAAGCATATGTATGAGAAAATGAACATATATATTTATCAAGAAAGTAGGAGGAGAATATTACAACCAATAGATCGATTTGTCGTCAATCTGCTCCAACTTCATTCCATCCTCATCACATCAAGCATCATCTCAGCAAAATATCAGTACTTCCAACTCTTATCAATTGAGAATCCAACAACATACCTTTGCACAAATTCTCCCTCCCTAGCACTTAGATGAGTGCTCAATCTGTATGGAAACTGAAGGTAGTTTTTCATTGAATGGCTTTCTAATAATAGGTAAGACATGTTTCCAAGTTCATAGGTGTTGAATGGACACTTGTATTCAAAGTATGACACCCATGGACTCTTCTAGAAGGCACTGGCCAAGTGGAGATTCCCAGAATAATGATGATTTCGCACCCAGGTGACCATGCACCCTTAAGTGTCAGGAAGTGCGCTACAGTGCACCCTTTCATGGAGGTAGTTGCACTGCAACGCAGTTAGTCCCTTGCAGAGGAGCGTTGGTAAGTCAATTGGCCATATAATATATACTTCAAACCTTGGAAATATCACAAGAGAAGCCATTAAAGGAATGTCTTCACTTAGGGCATATAGAAACTGAAATTAAGGGGATGACAAAACCTATTCATTAGTCTTGGGGGATGATGCCCAGTTTGACCAGGTATTGGGGGATGATGCCCAGTTTGACCAGGTATTGGGGGATGATGCCCAAATTGACCTATAATAGACCCACTAGAAAAAAAACACACCTCCAACGCTACTAGAGGATGGCATGGCTAGAATGAAAGAATTATAACCAAAATGAAACCCATTATTGGTATTCTCGTACTTCCTACTAAGATACCTGAACCCATGATGGGGTCTGTGAAACCAGATGTGATAGGGAAGCAAGACCCTCCATCATTTTACATAGGGATACTAGATGCAATGGAACTAAAACCTCCACTCATTATTAATGGAGAGGTAAAGGTCATTGATATGGAGGCATTAGTACTATATGTGCCAAGTGGTGTAATTCCACTAAGATTTTACTAGAACGAGGAGAAAGTGTCATAAAAGGATGTGCGTGGAAGGGATCTATGGTCAAATTTATGGATGTGGATGCGATTTATGGAAGACCATCAATCACTAAAGGGATAAACAAAACATGTTCAGACACATAATGATTAATGTTAACCATTGATGACTTGGGTAAGGGACTATGTGAAAATTTAATTAAGTCAACACCCCCACCTAATGAGATGGGTTTAGAGGTTTGGTGATGATGGGGCGAACTGTGGTCATCCACTGGATGAAATGATGGTTTAGGCCTCTGAGTGGTACTCAAAGGATTCCGAGACCAGGATGTACCTTTATTGGAATTAAGTATATGCGTACAGGGAGATGGTCTCGCCTCGTAAGAGGCAAGGGCCGCGAGTATATGAGAACAATAAAAATGAAAATCCACCACAGTTATGCCCAAAGGTCACACAAGAGTGAACAAAGGAAACTCCTAAGACTGCTAGATACAAAGAAAAAACAACACACACTAGAGAGATCATAAACCTACAAACCAAGAAAACCAAAGTGGGAAAGTGATCCTCCCACCATCGAAGCTTGCTTAATAAATACAGAGGTCAGTGGCAAGGAAATTATTGAGATATTTATAACAGGTACTTTCTTAACAATCCAACTGGGGCACACGTTCTCTTATGATTCATGGAGAACACCCCCAGGAGGACTAAGTGAGTTTGCCTGAAATTATCCTCGGGTACAGTGAGGACAGATCCCCTCACCATCACATATGATAGTATCTTAAGAAAGGCCACTAAGGTCACCAACAAAAAAAAAATTTCCTAGGGGGCAAATCGTCAACTACAGCTACACACAAGGGTAAGGTATCGAGCCCAAAGCCTCCCAAAAGAGACCCCCATGAGTACGATGCAGTTTCTGGATATAATCATCACCAGTTCCACACATAGTTGGGAGGTCACTTTGATGGTCCCAATGTAGCCTAGTGCTTAACCCTTATGTTAGAAGGGCTTCCCAGACTGTGCCAATGAAAGTGGATTTACACTCTCTATACCAGGATGTTATGTTTGTTTTGTATTCTTGGGGAAGTTAAGCTCACTCCCATATTCCAAGACCCTAGCTACCTAAGAAACATAAAATATTGAGTTAATTTTATTAATTGCATCGATTTTAATGGATGTTTATTAAGTCAAGGGTGATGGATGAAATTGAAATGGTGTTATGAATCAACTAATCCAAAGAAACAATTCAAAGACATGTAAGTGCAAATATTCAGTTTTGATGAATCCTATATAAAGTAAGGAAGAGATCTTTCATTTTTAATATGAAGACATGCCAAAGTTCCTCACTTTCTATCTCATTTAACACTTTGATCCCAACAAACAAAAAAAAAAACCAACTACCCAATTAGAAACAAAAAAGCAAAAGGAAACCAAATAAGGACTAACAAAAACCAAAAACCCTAAATCCACCTCAAGGATGCACTAAGATTTGAAAAAAAGACATTACAATCAAGTAATCAAGCTACATGTAGAAAAAAGATACAAGGATTTTAGTACAATGATGTTAGAGAGGTATCTAAACACCAATGTTTCTGAAAGGAATCAAAACCCAAGAAAAGGAATCAAACCCTAAGAATGTAACTAAGCTCACAAAATCACATGTAAACTCAACAAAAACTTTAGATCTAAATCGAAATCCAATATATTTTTCAGTGATGCAAAGATACCCTGCCAAATCTGAGTTGATCCCTTCAAATTTCAAGGAAATCTGTCATCAACAGCCTGTCACAGTACACTAGACCAAAACAGAGGGGCTATCACTAGATCTTTGCTAAAAATCTTCACTAGAACCTGCACACAAAGACAAAAAAGTTCTCTCCTATCCTGCAACCACAAATATTAGTGCATACAAACCGATATACCCATGCAAATATAATATATACGAATGTAATGGAAGACTATATATTTAATTTGCATTAATCATGTGAATAAGTACATAGCCGAGACTCCTTAATTCCTTGCTTGGATCACCTTCCTAACCTCAACACTCACTAGTATATGCACATGCTAATGTCAATTTTTTGCAGAAGGAATTCACCAACATTTCAACATAGTCTATTTTATTCTCCTGTACCTAGTGAAGAGGCTCCATTTCTATAGATTTTGATCATCATTGGCCTTCATTTCTCCTAGAAATTTTATTAACCGCATTAAGGTGATAGTTAGGTTAGACCAAATCAATCATTATTTTAATCAACCATGATTATTTTAATCAAAATTGTCAACTTGTACAAAATCAAGTCGAAGTCCTGCACTGTTTTAGAGCTCCAGTTTAGAGAGGGCATTGGTAGCGTTATAGTTTGGTCCAAAACACTATGTGGGAGAATTTTTAGGTTCTCTGGTCTGGTTCCCATAACTAAGAAGGAGCATGGATCCCTCAAAACACATGAATTTTGATGCTTCCCCAGTCAAAAACTGATTTTCTGACTTAGCAAAGGTTGTGTCTTTCTTCTTAACCCTAGGGGGTGGTATTTTGATCTATAAAAATGTTTTGGGTAGTGATTCTCTAGACTAATATGTGGGATGAATTATCCACCTTATAGATTTGGGCTCCTATTAAAGAGCTTCTCAATGGTTGCATTTTTTTTCATTAAAATTTTATTTGCATGCAATAAACTAATCTAATTTTGCAGAAAGAAAAATTATCTAAAGAATGAGAGAAAATATTTAGGCTATCATTTTGAATATCAGAAAAGAAGAATTAATCTACTTAAAGGCAATAAATCTTAACTCTTCAATTAACTCAACAAATCACTAATATTTGTCATTTCAAAAGAAAATATAGAAAACATGTTCAAATATTCAGCTTTGGGAGATGATAAATGAATAAACACTATGATTTAAAGCACTATGAATGCATTAATTTTTTTTTCAAATGAATACACTATTTTAATTATGGATATCTTATACACATCAACTCCCCCTGGTATTCAAAATTTGACTGTAACCCTGATTAAAATATGTAACAACCCTGGTGAAAATTCCATGTAATAAAAGTTAATAAAGGAAATATAATAACCATGGTCATGGGACACATGTTCCAAGTTGAATGTTGGGAAAATCATCCTAGTGTGGGTGTTCATATGGTTTATTATGGCTATGAAAATTGGCAAAGGAAATGGCTAAGGCTTTGGAAAGGAAAAGTGGCACTTATTGGCATTTATTTATGAAAATAATGGAAAATAGGAAAAAAGGGAGGTGAAAGGTCATAGGTTGCATGTGAGGAGGAAAATGAAGGAAGATAATGGAAAGTGAAGAAAATAGATGCCTCATTAATAAAAGGGCTCCGAAGGATCAATTGGTAACCTTTTTTTTCAGTTCAGTTTTTGAGTTCTCATTCTATTCTTTCTCTCTCTGATTCTCTTGGACACTTAAGAGTTTTCTTGGAGCACTCTTGGAGAGTGTGGCATACTTGGAGTGTTGGAGTAAGAAGGCAAAGGAAGAGTAGGAAAGCGCAAGAGAAATCAGTAACAACAACTAAATTAGGTTATGTTTGGACATACCAAGTTGCATGTATGTTTTTCTCACTAGTTTTTGTATGCATTGCATATGCATGTGGTTTCCTGGTCATGATCTATCATTGGCATGGAGGATTGCCTAGATTCACAGTGGATTTTCCTAGCCTTGCCATTTCCTGGATAGCCATGGTGTTTTGGGTTCATCTCATTTCTTGTTTTTTTGGTTGGTTCTCATGTAATTTTAGTTGTGGGTTGAGTTATCAGTTCTTGTAAACCTTGGTTGGAAAAACGCTCTAGAAGCCCTATAAAAGATTGGGTTGAGTTGCTAGTCATGGAAGCCCTAGTTGGAAAAACGCTCTGGAAGCCCTTGGTGGGTTGAGTTATTAGTCCTAGAAGCCTAGGTTGGAAAAACAATTTGGAATCTCGGCAGCAGTTGTGCGTCGAGTTACTAGTCCTGGAAGCCCTAGTTGGAACAAACGCTCTAGAGCCCTGGAAAGCTTGGGTGGATACCAATCTGGTAGGGGTACATTCAAGTAATTGTTCAAGTGTTTACATTTACATCATTATTCCGCTGTTATATTTCATTTCTGAAAGTGTCATAGTGTTTTGGGTAGTGACCTGGGCTATGGGCCTGAAAAAGTGGCACAAAAATTGGGGCCGCGAGCTCAAAACTACTTGGAAAAGTCCCCAATAACATGCATGGCATGTTGTGCGTGCGACTGGAGGGTCCCAGTCACACTCTTTCCCATGTTAAGGGAGAGATTAGGGGATTGATGCGTGAAAATGTCAGTTTGTTGCAGGGGCTGGCCTCCTGGAATGTTGGGATGGCTCCTTGGTGTCCTGTAGCATGTGTAGAAGATCTGCGTTGTTGTGTAGTGTCGGTTCCACTTTTTTAAGGTGATCTGGGAGGTTGAATATGATCATATTAACTCTTCGTCACATGTTTACCTGGTTGGTTGGTTATTTGGGTAGATGTGGGAGGAGGGTCTTATAGAGTGGTATCAGAGAATGGTTCACCCCTCTGACTGGATAGGCGGTGTGTTGGTCATGCATTAATGTTGGTTACGTATGTGTTTCTTATGCTTGTTTTCTATGTGCTTGTTGCATCCACATAATTTTGGTCATGGTTGCAGTGATGTCGCCATGGGAAAAGTGATAGTGTTGTTGTGAAATGTGTTGTCATGAATGTATGACTAGTTATGTGTTGTTTATACATGTTAAGTGCTTACGTATTGTCATTGTACGTTGGTATGGTTGTTGTTGTCATACATGAGGTCATGGTATGTGTAGTTGATATGGCCATGCATTGATGACTGGACTCTAGCTAGAATGATGTTCATGTGTTGATATACCTATGTGTAATAAGTCTATATGATGTTATGATTATGTCTATACATGTATTATGTTGATTGGTTGATCTTGCAGATGATATATCCTCCCCGAATTATGATAAGGTACGTTGGTTTATTGTGATTTGGTTTAGCTGACATGAGATGTCTTGCAAGAAGAAATCAAAGATGACTAGCAAGATGGTCGACTACAAAGATTCTCCTTATGAATTAGATGAGCAACGTGGTGTTTGGCACTCTTATGAATTAACAGACACAATGAGAAGTTTTAAGGAATAAATAAGGAGTTGTAAATAAGATAATGATATAATCATAAAGGCACAAGAAAAATAAGCAAAAGTTAATGCAATAATCCTTCAGAGTTTGTTAGAGTTGCAGCAACATGGACCACTTCAAATAAGCTATGAAAAGGAGGATGCGACTAATGGGGCATATAGAAGTAGGTCTCCTGGTGGTCACAGGCCGAGTAGAGATGACACGATTATAGATGGCAGATTCTTCGACACTCCGGATAGGAGAGGTGACAAATATAGGTACTATTCTAGTTCTAGTTTTGACAAGCATTATGATTGTCATCATTATCATCCTTAAAGGAGGAGTGACAGGGGATATTTTCCGGATGAGTTTAAGAAAGCAAAGTCACCCACATTTGACGAAGATATGAAGAAATCATAGGATTCATAAGCATGGTTTCTTGGTATCAGTAAGTTCTTCAGGTTGCATGATTACTCAGAAAACATGAAAGCCATAATAGCTACATTCAACCTCAAAGGTAAAGCAAACATTTGGTGGGAAGATGTGAAGAATTTCAGGGATATTTATGAGGAGGAATTGACTTGGAGCTAATTTTAGATACTATTCCAGAAGAAGTATCTATCATAGAGATACTATGATGACAAGGAAAATTAATTTTATGAACTAAAGATGGGATCTATGATCGATGAGGAGTACACTAGCAGATTCCTAGAGTTGTTAAGGTACACGCCTTACCTCAAGGAGGAGAAGGCCAAGGATTCAGATATTCATTAGTGGGTTGCTGATTGCATTTAAATATAGGATTGAGTTTGATGAGCCTAGATCATTGGAGGAGGCCATTTGAAAACTAAAGCATTGTTATGAGAAAACGAAGCAGATATCTAAGGAAAAGACAAACTAGAAAGGTAATGATAAGAATAAAGGAAAATGGGACAAGGAGTGAGAAAGAACTTAGGATACATGTAACAAAGAGAATGTTGCACCACCTAAGAAATTTCATACATCTGGAAAAGGTTAGGGACTCCAATCTGAGGAACAGAACAAGGGTGAAGGATGGAAGTCCTTACAATGTTGGACTTGTGGCAAAGATCATCACAGGAGAGATTGTCCACATAATCAGGGTGGTAGGCCTTAGATATATAGTGCACAAGAGGCGCATACTATTGGGTATGTTGGGCAGATCATTCCTCAAATCTATGTAGCGCTAGATAATAGGAAGGCAAATCACTAGGAATCTATCAGTGATATGGACTATAAGCTTTGTGATCAAGTTGTTAATATTTTTATTGAACCTAGATCTAATTATAGTTATGTTAATCCTGACCTAGTGGATAAGTGTGGTTTGAATAAATAAGTGCATGTAGAGTCTTGCAGTTAGTATAGTTGGGCATAGGTACAAAGAAGAGAGTACATCATTGGGTAAGAGCTTGTGCATTTGACTTGAATGGTATTCCTACATCAACACATCTGAATTTATCATCATTGGGATCATATAGTATTATTTTGGTTATGGAATGGATATATCTTCAAAGGACCAAGGTGGAATTTTATGAAAAGGCTATTGAGTGTGTTAGCATTGAAAATTTTAATGGTATAATCACCATTGTATCATTGTTTTCAAAATTTTATTGTGTCCTAGTCCATGTCCAAAGTTTGAGTCATTTCCAATAAAAGTTAAAAAGAGTCCACACATCAAGGTATTTTTAAGTGAATAGGTGTCGTAGTGTTTCAGAGTCCTAAAATAACTTAAAATATCTATTTTGACTTATGTTAGTGTTGAAGGTTAGTCGATGTTTGGGTAATAAAGTTGCAGTCATCTGGTCTGGAATAATAGCTACCTTTGTTGCAAATTCATTATCAAAACATTAATGCAGTAAAAGGCAGCTATTTCTCAGAAATAAAAGTCATATATTCCACACAATGAAAAGCGCAGCTATTTCACTGAGATTTTGTTTATATCAGAAAAGAGGCTACAGGTAAACAGGTAATCAATTTTCAAAGCAGGCAGTTTAAGGCTTCGTGGACAACATTGCAACCAGAGTTCTTTAAAAGCAAAGCTTGACCTGCAAAAAAAAGATTGACCAAAAGAGAGGGTGATCCAGAGAAGAGCAATAGGGAATTTTTAAAGGAATCTCGCCAGGAATTAGACTAAGAAATGAAGTGACAGAGAAGATCTGCATGCAGGATGAGCGGGCGGCCATGATCCAATCGCAGATCCGAAAGGGAAGAAACCGATGGATGAGATTAAAGCGCAGATGGAGCGATTTCACAAATCACAGTTTTTTAAAGTTTACCATTAAGGCAATCACATGAAATTTTAAGTGATTTGCGATGCAATGAGATGAAGGGCACGTGTCGGCGTAGCGCACCAGCGCGATTTCGCAAATCGCAGAGTTTACGGTTTAGCCGTTGTCAGTGTAGAGTTAAATTTGGGGTGGCCGATTTGCGATAATACAAAAAGTTGCGATGTGCGATGCCTTTCAATTGGTCACTAGGTTGTAGGGCCCTAGAACCACAATTCCACGTGTATGCATATTGTTTGGGAGAAATTGCAGTTTTGTTTAAAGTTCCTATAAAGTGATCGTTGTTGATTGCACGCGTATGTATGTTTATAAAACTTCCGATACATGATATGCGGTCGGTCAAATTTCTTTTCTATGTCACCTCCGCTCTCATCGCGCATCGCACTTCGCCATTTTCAACATTTAACTCTCGCATTTCATAATAAAACTTCCGATGTGCGATCTGTGATCAGTCCCACTTCTTTGCCACATCATCACCCCCCTCGCTTATCATTCATTCTGCTCCATATCTCCTTTATCAATTAAACATATTTCAAAGGGTTTCATTGTAATTTCTCATAAAATTAACCTCTGCCATTCTATCCAAAAGTTTCGGGTTTTCTGCCATTACAAAGGGTTTTCAACCGAAAAATGGGAAAGGAACAACGAAACAACAACAAAGTTGCTCTCAAACAGTTTTCTACCACTACTCTCAGTACCAACACGTTTTTTACTAGGCACCGAGCAACATTCAAGGAACAACCACACACCATTTTCACTGTTGCGTGCACTTTTTATGGAGTTGGTTGCACCAGAATGGAAGAGGAGTCTTCCCATAAAACTGCCACATCATACAAACCACTTCAAATTGTTAGCCTTAATGTTGTTATTTTCATTATTTCATAGCACTTTGTAATTAAGATTAAAGGATAAGGCTCATCTCTTGCACGATATCGTAATAAATTTTGGAAACAGATTCACCTTTATCTGTGGAAGATGACAGTATCATGTTTTGTATATTTATGCCAAACTGATATGAAGTCAGGGTTGGTTGGTGGTTATAGAATTTTGACTTATATGAACTGTAATATTTTTGTGAATGAAATGGAATGATACTATTGAGGACTTATTACCAATTTACTATGTGTATTGTCTATTTTACTTGTGTTTCCATATCTCCTTTCTTCTAGTTCCAGTTAAAATCATCATATTGTTATGTGTTTTTATTAGTCTCTTAAGCATGTTATGTGTTTTATCATTTTTTTTTAGTCTCACACAGTGAGAATTTATGATAAAATATATGTTATAACAGTGGAAGAGAATCACTCATGATAGTTATTCTTCACGATATTTCAGTGAGAATATTGTCAGACTAGAAATAGCTTTCTCTCAATGGAATATTGTCAAACTGCTACTTTTGTGAATTTCTACTAAATCAGTAGATTTATGTTTTACAGACCTATTGATTATTTTCTCATCTTACAATTTCCTCTCCTCATAGAATACAAACTTGCACCTTACTACCACATCAAGTTACAATACCCTCTTTAGTAGAACTGTGGATTTAATCAAAATATCTCTTTAGTGAATAAAAGTTTATACCATCTTCCAATCCCAAAAAAAAAAAACATTAAAATTGCCTTCGAGTTTAAGATGTGTCTGGTTAGGTGCTTGCTGCTATCCAAGTGTTGATTCCAGCACCAACATATTTTGGTGCGTCTGCCGGGAGACGAAGGCCTTGTAATGAAGTATTCTCCAAGTCTATTGTTATGAATTGCTGATAATCAGTTCTTGATGGAGGAAAAGAATTGGTGACCTAAAGAAGAATACAAATTTGTTCACCTGGCCACTCCAAGAAGAGGAAGAGGGGTTTCAAGACCTCTTTCTACAAGGGGGAATCAAAGATCTCCAACTGTGACTCCAGTTGCTAAGCCAGAGAAAATAATCAAAGGTGCTAAAGGAAAACTGAGATCAGTTGAAGCCACATCTCAGTCAGTGAAGAAGGTACACAAAAAGTATGTTCCAAAGAGAAAGGTACCTCTATCTACTTTAGAATCTAAAGAGGTTTTAGTTTCAAAAGATTATGTTCAAAAATCTCAAGTTGAAGTTACTCCCCTAGAAAATAAAGTGGATGTTGTTAACGAGTCTGAAGAATTTGTGCTGACTGAAGGGGAATTAGAGAAAGTATTGGCTATTGCACCCTTCCTTGATAGGGATATTTTGATTGAAGAAGACTTCAAGACTATTTTAAATTTCCTTTAGACTCATCTTGAATACCAGTCTCTTATTACCCCTCAACAAGAGTATTTTCCTTTTTCTCCAAATCCAGTTGTTGGGTCATCTTCCTCTCATCCTTTTGAAGAGTCTATACCTGAAGGTCTTACTTATAATTTATATGATTTCCTTGCTCAGCAAAATAAAGCTGAATTAACTCCATCCCCTCAAGAGACAACTTTAGATTCTGATTCTTCTACTGAAGGAAAAGTCAAGACATCCTCTGTGCATATTTTTGAAAACCCACTCTTTTCGGTTCCAAAGCCTAAAAAATCAGCTTAAGAACCCCAATTTTCTGCTATCCTAAATTAGAATAAGAATTCACCAATTGTAATTACTATTTCCCAAACAAATACATCAACAAAATATGGCTCAGCCTGCCCTTACAAGGATGCAACAAATAGTGGCTGCAAGATATGCACCACTTGTTCTCCCTCAACCCTTGCATCCACTTCCTCAAGGAGATTACTTAAAACATCTTCCAAAATACACTTGGGAGGGAGAAGGAGTTTCTGCCGAGGAACATTTAGTGACTTTATATTAGTTATGTTGACAATCAAAATATTGAAGATGAAGCTGTCTGGACAAGACTCTTTGTTCAGAGCTTGGATGGTGAAGCTCGAAAATGGTTTAGAAATTTGGCTCCAAATTCAATAACAAGAATTGATGAATTAGAAGAGACATTTGTGAAGCATTGGGGTGATATGAAAGACTATGTTTATTATCTTACAGAATTTGGAACTCTAAAGAAGAAGGCAGATGAGTCATTAGCTGATTTTACTAAGAGGTTTAATAAGATTTATCAAAAAATTCCTGAAGAAATTAAACCCACCGAAACCACAACTATGATAAATTTTGCAAATGCTTTAGATTCTAAGTTTTCTTTGTGGATGAGTGTTGAAAAAACACAGACATTGACATCTATGCAAGAGGATGCAATTGGAGTGCAGTTTAATCTCATGGCTTCTAATAAATTAAAAATGGAGGAATAAAAGGCAACTAAAGATAAAAAGAAGATGAAAGAAGAAAAGCCTTCTTCTTCCAAGTCTCTTTCAGCAGAAGAAAAGATCGATCAAATGTCCAATTTGATCAAGGAACTTGCCTCTAAGATGTCAAAATTAGAGGTAGAAAATAAACTAGCTGCTAGAGACAATAAAAAAGAAGCTAATAGAAACCAGACTCCCTTCAGGAGGTCTTTTTAGCCTCAAAAAATTCTACAACGCCCAAGGAGGAATGCTGATGATCAAAATGTTTAGCCTCCTTTGAATAATTTTGCTGAAGAAGAACAAAAAGGAAATGAGGAAGAAAATGAAGAAATAAACCATGTGGGAGAAACTTCACAGTCAACATGTTTGACATTGCAGGAATATGAATATAGATCAAGAATTTTTTTGTTTTCTGATGATATGAATGCTCAAATTTATGCACATGATGATCAGGAACAACATGAAGTTAAAAAGATAAATTACCCTTTGAGATCCAAAGGTCCTATTTAGCAGCCTAAAAAAAAATCGGATATAGATAAACAAGATGCTAAACAGAAGACCAAGGTAAATGAGGTTCCTCCACCTCAAATTTTTGCTCCAATTGTTAAAATTACTACAGAAAACAAGGAATTAGTTCCAATTTTTCTCAGTTTCAAATATGAATTGAATAAAATCAAAATTCTAGTTCCATACTTTAATTATTGAAAAATCCAACATATAAAGAGTCTTTTAAGAGTCTGCTGTAGCCTCCTCTTGCTCCTAATTCAGTCAACCTTGAGGATGAGCATCCCACTATTTAACTAGGCTGTCATGTCCAAGACCAAAATGATGATAACTCACTGCCTTTTTACCTGTCACTCAATATACATGAAAAATCGCTGCATAATTGTTTGTTAGATTCTGGAGCTTCCCATAATATCATGCCAAAGAAAGTGATGGATGAATTGGGATTAGAGATCATCAAGCAATACCATGACCATTACACCTTTGAATCCAAAAAATTCAAGTGTCTAGGAGTGATTAAGGATTTGGTTGTTTCCATTACCCAGCTGCATATGTGATCAAGAGTTCATAAAATTTTCTAAAAATTCAAAATTATAGGATTGGGTTGAAACTAGGATGGTTGCCTAGATCTCATCTTCCTGATTCCTGCGCCATGAACAATTTGAAAAATCGATGTCATATGAGGGAGATATAACGTTCTGATTAAAAAACCAAACAGATAAATTTTGCGACAGTTTGACTAGGGTTGACTGGGATGCACAATCAGCAAAAGGAATATTTTGAGGAATATTCCTTTCCCTATAACTAATTACAAGAAGACAAATGGTGCCATTTGATTGGTCGTATTGGTTGTACGTTGGTTTTGAGGACCGATTAAAGGGTGCCACGTGGCTAGCCCTGAGGCTGCCATGTGTCCCCTTAAAGGTGTATTAAAATTTTGGGGAAGTCCGCAGGGTTCGACCCCACGACCTCCCGTGGGCACGCACAGGTCTCCACCAACCACTCTACACAAAGTTCTTAACCAACATAGTTCACGATTTGTATTTAAGTTTGATCACAATCGTGTTTGGGGGTTGGGGACCGTCGACGGTCCCAACCCGCCAGCGGTTCCCGGAGGAGCGTTCACATGGCAACGTTAAAATAATTGTAACAACCAATGATTTAACCGATAGCGCAGTCTCCGCCAACGGTTTCATATATGTCACATGGTCACGTTCAAGGGTTAAATGCGACGATTTAATGCTAACCTTTGACAGTCAACTCACGTTTAAAAAATTAATTGCAGTTTTCGCCTATAGTTCCGCCGACGGTTAGAAGACCACGGTTTGGGGTTGGCATGTGGCCACCCCAACCGAAACCATTAAATGTTGCAGTTAATTCTAGCGGAGGTTTGGCCAGCGTGGAATTTTGGGCGAAATTGGATATTTTAACTCCAGATAGGTGGAGTCCTCCACTTTTAGTGGAGTTTTTCTAGGTGTAACTAGGAAAAAGAGTAGGAGACTCAATTTATGCACGTTCAGAGTGAATGAAGAGTCATTTTTGTCTAATTGGAGCATTATGGAGCCATTGGTGTAGAGAAAATAACTATTGTAGGCTTGTAACTACATGTATTTGCAAAATTTTGAGCATAATGAAAGATGTACATGCCATTGGGAGCTGGACCAACAGATGTAGCCCAGGAGTGGTGAACCGCTTCATTATGCCTGCTGTGTGAATTATGTGTGGTGACTTATTTCTCTGTTTTACACTACTATTCAATGTTATTTGTGCTTATTTCATGCTTCTAAGTCACTAAAATCATCTACAATTCATGGTTAAAATCCTCAATCCTTAAGCAAACTAATGAGACAAGTATGCACATGTTTATAAACTGAAAAGACACTTAGCACATCAAAAATAATATAGTCATTTCAGATCAGATTGGTATCAGAGATAAAGTTTATTCTCTGGTTTTGTTTAGTGCAAAGAATTGTTTAACTGTTTGCAATTTTTTAGATGCTTACTAGGCTCAAGCTCAAAAGAGGAGAAGGAAAATTGGTGGGACCAGAAGGGTCTCAAGAAGAGCCAAAGAAAAGGAGAGAAAGATTGCCACAATCTCCACCACCTAGTTCACCTCCTAAGGAAGCAGAAGCTACATTAAGTATGAATCATGAGGAAGGATAAATCCATGAAGAAGTTGATCCCAAAGAGGAAGAAAGAGTGTTCAGGAAAGCATCCCTTGACATGAATGAGATGGTTAGAATCCTTTATCAAGAAAGGAATGAGAGACTAGAAGGAGAAGGATCCAAACTTCACAAGGAAGGAAAAGTATCTTTAGGAGGTCATAATGATGAAGACAAGTCAAATAAGTGCAATGGAGGAAATGGAGGCAATGGAGAGCCATGATCCTCACCCTCATCATCATCATCCTCTACTTCTTCTTTGGTACATCAGCCACACAATTCAAAGAACACTAGTAAAATTCCTTTTTTAAAACTTGATGTTAAGTTTGAATTGCCAATGTTTAATGGTGAAGTCAATTTAGAAAATCTTGATGATTGGATTAGGCAATTGGAGGTCTATTTGAGAATCCAGAACCTTCAAGATGATGGAACCAAAATCCAATTAGCTTCATTGAGAATGGAAGGTGCAACACTTGTTTAGGAGGAGATCAAGAAACATGGTAAGATTATTCTATCATGGTTAGATTTCATTACTGATATAAAACAATAGTTTTAGCCATTAGCTCATATGCAGAAATCCATAATGAACTAGCAAAAATTTAGGTAATTGAAGGGACAAAATGTGCAAGAATACACCCAAGAATTTAGCAAAAGAGCTCTCTTATTAGGGGTAGATTTGCAGAGCCAAGATACTTTGCTCAAGTACATAGGAGGATTACATAGCTACCTAAAACATACTATTCTCATGTTTAACCCCACCAGTCTAGATGAAATATGTGTTCAAGCTACACATCTAGAAGCTAGAGGGAAAAACATTTCTAAAGAGGGTAGAAAGAAACCTTTTAAGCGTAAAAACAAAGAGAACACCTCAAAAGGTAAAAGAAAAAAGAATGCATCTGTTAAGAAATAGGGAGAAAAAGTGGTTTGTAAACATTGTTCAAAAGAAGGCCATGATGAAACTCATTGTTGGAAATTACATCCTGAAATGAGGCCAAAGAAACCCAATAACAAAGGGAAACATAAAACTCCTGCTACAACTCAACATGTTTTAGGAGATGATTCAGGTGATGAACCCAAGATTACAGCCATGGGATTGAAGGACATGAAGGGAAAATAATTTGAAACTAAACCCAGTACCAGTACATCAAACTGTCACATACATGCTCCAAATGAAGAAGAAAGAATAGAACTGTTTCATGTGAGGGTCATATCCAAACATACCAAGATTGACACATTTTTTGATAGTGGGTCACAAGCAAACTTAATGTCTGAAGACTTGGTCAAGAAAATTAACCTTGAGACCATACCACATCCAAAACCATATCCATTAGTTTGGATTTGTAAGGATGCAAATTTACAGGTTTCAAAGAAATGCATATTGCGGTTTGCAATCACTGCACATTTTGTTGACACAGTTGAATTAGATGTGGTTCTGCTTGACATAACATGTATTGTGTTGGGGACTCCTTACTTGTATGATAGGAAAGTGATCTTCCATCGCCATGAGAACAAGTATAATTTATTCAAAGATGGCAAGGAGTTCATTTTTAGAGCATATTGCAAGAAGACAAATATTGCTATGGTAAATGCTGGACAGGTAAAGAGGCTGGTAAATTCAAGTAAGAATTTTGTTCTTCTTATGATTATGCCTAAATATGATGTTAATCATGAATCATTTGAGGGATGTGATCCTAAGTTGAAATGAGATTTATATGATGTAGTTAATACACATCATGAGATGTTTCAGGAGCCAACAGGATTGCCTCCAAAAAGAGAGATTCAACATGAGATTCAGTTGCAACAAGATTGTCCTCTTCCAAACATCGGTATGTGTCGCATGTCGATAATGGAGAATGCTGAAATAAAGAGGAAAATCAAAGAGATTTTGAACAAAGGAATCATAAGGCCAAGCACTTCGCCATGTGGTTCACCCATAGTCTTGATACCAAAAAAATATGGGACTTGGCGCATGTGTGTAGACTTCCGAGCTTTGAACAAGATTACGGTAAAGAATCGTTGCCCACTCCCAAGGACAGATGATTTTCTTGATCAACTGAAAGAAGAATTTTTTTTCACAAAGTTAGATTTACGGAGTGGATATCATCAAGTAAGAATTGCAGAAAGTGATATATGGAAAACTGCATTCAAAACCAAACAAGGACTCTTTTAGTGGTTAGTTATGCCATTTGGTTTGTGTAATGCACCAAAAAATTTCATGCATGTTATGGATAGTGTTTTGCGTCCATTCCTTGATGACTTTGTGATTTTGTACTTATATGACATATTGATTTTCAGCAAAACAAGAGAAGAACATGTCTTCCATGTGAATAGAGTGCTTGATATTTTGAAGAAAAAGAAATTGTTTCTTAATATGTCAAAGTGTGAGTTTGGAAATACTTCTTTAGTTTATTTTGGACATATTGTAGGAGGAGGAGAGTTGAGAATTGATCATTCTAAATTGGAAGCCATTGTGAATTGGCCCACACAAAAAACAGTAACGAAGGTAAGAATTTTATTAGGTGCAGCTCAGTATTGGAGAAATTTTATTGCTAACTTTTCTTCCATCATAGCTCCTATGCATGCAGTGACAAGTGTGAAGAAAGGCTTCCAATGGGGAGGCAAAAAATAGCAAGCTTTCGAAGCTTTAAAAGACAAGATTAGTTTATCTCCAGTCCTTGCATTACCAAATTTGAGACAACCATTCGAGATACAAGCTGATGCTAGTGATTATGCCATGGGCGCAGTTCTTTTGTAGCATGGTAAGCCTATAGCTTTTCATTCTGAAACATTTAATGGTGTCGTGACAAATTAACCTACATATGAAAAAGAACTATATGCGTTGGTACAAAGTGTCAAGAAGTGTACACACTACTTGATGGGTAAAGAGACGATTGTACATACCGATCACCAACCATTACAGTACTTGCAGTCACAAACAAAATTGCAGCAATCAAGAAATTTCAGGTGGATGGGATTTATTCAATAGTTTCACTTGGTTATAAGGTACAAGAAAGGTATTTTCAAATAATTTGATGATATTCTTTCAAGACCAATCATTAGTGCATCTAATTTACTCAAAAATGATTCTATTATACATGAGAGTTACATAGAACAATATGCACACGACATTGATTTTCAAGATGTGTATGCTAGTTTGAGTGAAGGGAATCAATTTGAAGAAAAATATTATCACATGCATACAAATTTGTTGTTTCATTTGGGAAAGATGTGTATACCACAAGGAGAAAGGGTAAGTGTCATGATAGAAGCTCATTCATCTCTTATTTTTGAACACTTTGGGGTAAGCAAAATAGTGGCGCATCTACATAGGTATTTCTGTTGGCCTCACATGATAGATAGTGTGTCACGTTTTATAGGAGGTTGTTCTATGTGTGCAACAAGTAAGCCTAGTAATAGGAATCTTGGTTTGTACACGCCACTACCGGTGCCATCAAGGCCATGGGAGAGTGTCTCCATGGAATTTTTTGGAGGTATACCTATGTAAAGAAGACAAAATGATTACCTTTATGTAGTTGTGGATAGATTCAGTAAAATGTGTATACTTATGCCATGTAAGAAAACCATTACTGCTGAACAAACTGCTGAACTTTATTTTCAACATGTTTGGGTTCATTTTGGATTTCCAACTTCTATTGTTAGTGACAAGGATTCCAGATTCATTAGGAATTTTTGGTCCAATCTATGGAGTATGATGGACACAAAGTTGAAAAAGAGTACTGCTTTTCATCCGCAAAAAATGGACAAACCAAGGTGGTGAACAAAACCGTTGTGCATCTATTGAGAGAATATTGCAGCAAACATCCTAAGTTGTGGGATGAGCAACTGCATTACATTAAGCACGCTTACAACCGGGAAAATAACTCTTGAAATCAAACATCACCTTTTGAAGTATGCTTTGGGTATTTTCCAAAATCGCCATTAGACTTCATATTTGGGAAGGATCTTGCAATTGATGGCCATAGTGATATTGACAAGGCTCGAAAGTTCATTGAGAAAATTCAGATTATACATCAACAAGTTCAAGAACAACTTGAGAAAAGTCAAAGAAAATACAACGAGAGGCATGAAAAACATAGAGTTGATCACAATTTTCAAGAGGCAGATGAGGTATGGTTGCACATTAACAAAGAAAGGATGCAAGGGGAAGGTAAAAATCTCAAACCCATTCACTATGGTCCATTCAGGATCATAAAGCAAGTTGGTAACAATGCATTTCAACTTGACTTGCCTTCTTATATGCAAATGTGTTCAGTTTTTAATGTTGAAAACTTACATTTGTATGAGCCACCTTTGATCTATGATCAAGGAAGTGATGTTCAACTAACTTTTATTGAATATTTCTCGCTAGAATTTATGGATGAGCTCAAAGAAGATACAATTCTTGATAGGAGGAGAAGAGCATCCAAGAGGGGAAGCGTTGAATACCTTCGAGTTGGGCTCAAAGGCACTAATCCAAGAAAGGCGAAATGGATGGAGGTTGGAAAGGTGATGGAGATGTACCCTCATATACTGAACATGTAATCAAGTCTTTTGGGGTCCAAAAGATTCCCAATGGGGAGGAGTGATTAGGAGTTCATAAAATTTTCTCAAAATTCAAAGTTACAGGATTGGGTTGAAACCAGGATGGTTGCGTAGATCTCATTTTCCTGATTCCGGCACTATGAACGGTTTGAAAAACCAATGTCGTATGAGGGAGATATCGTGTTCTGATAAAAAATCCAAAGAGGTAAATTTTGCGACAGTTTGACCAGGGTTGACTGGGATGCACAATCAACAAAAAGAATATTCTAAGGAATATTCCTTTCCTCAGAACCAGTTACAGGATGAGAAGTTGCGCCATTTGATTGGTCGAATTGGTTGTACATTGGTTTGGAGGACCAATTAAAGGGTGCCATGTGGCTAGCCCTGAGGCTGCCATTTGTCCCCTTAATGGTGTATTAAAATTTTGGTGAGGTCTGCAGGGTTTGACCTCGCGACCTCTCGTGGGAATGCACAGGTCTCCACCAACCACTCTACATGAAGTTCTTAATACACATAGTTCATGGTTTGTATTTAATTTTGATTGCAATCGTGTTTGGGGGTTGAGGACTGCCGGTAGTCCCAACCCGCCAGTGGTCCCCAGAGGAGCATTCACATGGCAACGTTAAAATATTTGTAGCAACCAACGGCTTAATAGACAATGAAGTATTCACCAATGGTTTCATATATGTCACATGGCCATGTTTAAAGGTTAAATACGATGGTTTAATGCTAACCTTTGACTGTCAACCCACATTTAAAAACTTAATTGCAGTTTCCGCCTATAGTTCCGTCGACGGTTAGAAGACCGCAGTTTGGGGTTGGAATGTGGCCACCCCAACTGCAACCATTAAATGTTGCAGTTAATTCTGGTGGAGGTTTGGCCAGTGCACCATTTTGGGCATAATTGGCTATTTTAACTTTAGATAAGTGGAGTCCTCCACTTTTAGTGGAGTTTTTCTAGGTGTAACTGGGAAAAATAGTAGGAGACTCAATTTTCGCCCATTTAGAGTGAATGAAGAGTCATTTTTGTCTAATTGGAGCATTCTAGAGCCATTGGTGCAGATAAAACAACCATTAGAGGCCTGTAGCTACATGTATTTGCAAAATTTTGAGCATAATGAAAGATGGACATGCCATTGGGAGCTGGAACAACAGATGTAGCCCAAGAGGGGTGAACTAATTCATCATGCCTGTTGTGTAAATTATGTGTGGTGACTTATTTCTCTATTTTTCACTGTTGTTCAGTATTATGTTGACTTATTTCATGCTTATAATTCACTAAAATCATCTATAATTCATGGTTAAAATCCTCAATCCTTAAGCAAACTAATGAGACAAATATGCACATGTTTATAAACTGAAAAGACACTTAGCACAACAAAAATAATACAGTCCTTTCAGATCACTATGAAGAGCTTAGTGATGGACATTATAGTTGCTGGCATTCCTTCTAGATTTGGGATGTTACTTTCAAGATCTTGGTCTAAGAAATTGGGAGGTACCCTTCAGATGGACATGTCATATGCTACCATCCCAGTATTTGGAGGGGAATTCAGAAGGCTATATAGGGAAACTCAAATGGCCTACATTAGTGATCAACACAATCCATTAAATCATCCCATATATGTTGAAGAAAAGGAATTGGGGTCATCAATTCTGCACCTTGTTGCCGATGACAATGATTTCCAGCCCGAATTAAGTGAAAAACAACACTTTCAAGGCGCAAATGAGCAACATTCAGAAGGAGTACATATATGGAAATTTTACTTTTACGGAGCTTCTTCAAGAGAAGGATCGGGAGCCGGTGTAGTCCTCATTTTTCCTACTCAGCAGAAGGTGGCCATATCATACAAACTATAACTTGCTACCACTAACAACAATGCTGAGTATGAAGCACTTGTTTTGGCTATGAAGGCAGTGAAAGATTTGGGAGTAGAACAACTAATTGCGTTTAGTGATTCAGAGTTGGTGATTAAGCAGGTGAGAAACAATTATCAAGTGAAAAATTCCAAATTGAAGAATTATAGGAATGAAGTCTGGGATTTGATCGAGCATTACTTTTCAACATTTAATATAAATTTTATCACTAGAGAAGAAAATCAAATTGCTGATTCACTAGCTATTGCTGCTAGTAATTTCAAAGTTCCTCCAGATGTCAAGGCAGTCTATGATATTCAAATAAAAAATAGACCTTCAATTCCTGATAACATCAAGCACTGGTAAGTATTTGAGGATGACAGGATGATTTCGATTTTTTTAGAGTGCATAGAAGGGTTTGCAGACATACAAGTTGATGATGAGCAGGAAATTGTTGAAAACCAAAATAACAACCCTTTTAAGAAAACTATGGCTAGGAAAAACATTATAGATCTGAAAACTAACTTTATTCCTAAGGGTTTAATTCCTTTAGAAATAATGTTTGATAATAATGATGTTTTTCTCAAGCCTGAAAGTAAGGTTGATGGAGAGAGTACAATAGAATGTAACACTAGTACAGAAGATCGACCAAAATTAGTCAAAGTGTCCAAATTCCTTTCTCTGGAAACCAGAAAAAAATATATCAAACTGCTGAAGGAATTTGTTGATATTTTTGCATGGTCTTATAGTGAGTTGAAAAATTATGATAGGAGCATAATGGAGCACAAGATCCCTTTTAAAATAGATGCAAAGCGTGTAGCATAAAAAATCAGACACATCAATCCCATGCTGCTCCCAATCATTGAGAAAGAAATAAAAAAATTATGGGAAGCAAAGATAATTCTGCCTTTGAGATTTTCTAACTGGGTAGCTAGTATAGTCTCGGCCTGGAAAAAGAATGGAGAGATAAGGATTTGTGTCAATTTTCGCAACCTGAACCGGTGTTCATTGAAAGATAACTATCCACTACCCAAGATGGATTATATCTTGCAGAGGGTTGTAGGATCCAAAAGGCGGTCAATGATTGATGGATTTTCAGGCTATAATCAGATTTCAGTTGACAAGCAAGATAGATAAAAGACAACATTTACCACACCCTGGGGCACATTCATGTACAACAAAATTCCATTTGGTTTGATGAATGTAGGTGAAACCTTTCAAAGGGCAATGAATATTGCCTTTGTGGGAGAAAAGGAAAAATTTGTGGTCATCTATTTGGATGACATCACAGTTTATTCAAAATATGATGAAGATCACTTGAAACATCTAAAGCAAGTTTTTGACAAATGCAGAAAGTTTGGTTTGTCCTTAAACCCAAAAAAAGCCATCTTTTGCTGTCCAATAAGGTAAGTTGTTGGGACATATTGTAACAGAAAGTGGCATTTGTATTGATCCAGGAAGAGTAGAAGCTATTCAGAAGATTGGTTTGCCAAGAAATAAAAAGGAATTACAGTCATTTTTATGGAAAATCAATTTTATGAGGCATTTTGTTCCTAACTTTGCAGAGTTGATCAAACATATAAATGTCTCACTAAAAAAAGATGCATAATTTAAGTGGAGAGATGAAGCAAAACATTCTTTTTCAACAATTAAATCTGCCTTGACTGAAGCTCCAGTTTTGATTAGTCCCGACTTTGAAAAGGATTTTTTGATTTTTTCTTATGCTTCAGAAGAAACAATTGCAGTTGTCTTATTACAAAAGAAAAATGAGGGTTTGGAGCAACCAATTTCATTTTTCAGTCATGCTTTAAGGGATATTGAATTAAAGTATAACTTGAATGAAAAAAAAACATATGCACTAGTTAAAGCTTTGAAGTCTTTTCGAGTTTATGTGTTGCATTAAAAAATAGTTGCTTTTGTGCCCGATATCACTATTAAAGATGTGTTCCTGCAGCTAGATACAGATGGAAGGAGGGGACGATGGATGACCAAGATTCTGGAATTTGATGTTGAAATCAAACCAACTAAATTGATAGAGGGTCAGGGCTTGGCTTGCTTGATGGCTGAATGTAACTACAAGGCTTTAAATCTGAATGTAGAGGCAACTGAAGGAGAAGATGGAGAAGGTATTTCTAATTATCCTGAAATATTTAATTCAGATTGGTACAAGGATATAGTTTAATTCTTGTTAAATTTCAATTGTCCACCTGAAATGGAGAAATCTAAAATAAGGGCTTTTAAATTGAGAGCTGTGAAGTATTTCATTTTGGAAGACCATATTTACTGGAAGGATACTGTTGGAGTCTTGTTAAGATGTGTAGATGAAGCATAATCCCAGGAGATTATGACAAAGATACATGCAGGAGTGTGTGGAGGGAATTTGTATTGGAGAGCCACTGCAAAGAAAATCTTAAGAGCTGGCTATTATTTTCCAACTCTTTTCTTTGACGTATTTTCCAAAGTTAGGAGTTGTGTCGAATGTCTGAAATTTGCTGGTAAAAAGAAATTTCTACCATTACCTCTTATTCCTATTTCAGCAGATGTTCCTTCCAACAGTGGGGGCTAGACTTCATCGGTGAAATTCATCCACCTTCATCAGGACAACATAGATGGATTATCATAGCTACAGACTATTTCACTAAATGGATTGAAGCTGTACCAACCAGGAATGCTACTAATACGGTAATTATTAAGTTTCAGTTGGAAAATATTATGTCAAGATTTGGTTGTCCACAGAAATTAGTAACTGATAATGCAATGGCCTTTAAGTCTGCTAAGATGTACAAATTTTGTCAGCAATATGGGATTTAATTGACTCATTCCATGCCTTATTAACCTCAAGATAATGGATTGGTCTAGCCATCCAATAAAAATTTGGTGAGGATCATTAAGAAAATTCTGCTTGAAAATAAGAGGAATTGGGACACTCAACTGATACATGCTCTGTGGGCAAATAGAGTAAGTGGTAAAAAATCAATTGGAATGTCTCCATTTCAACTTGTATATGGTACTGATGCTGTAATGCCTTTGAAATTAGCTCTTCTTGTGATGAATTTATTACAAGATGAAGTTGATCATGAAAACCTAGTTCAAAGGAGAATGCTATAGTTGATAGAGGCACACCAAATCAGAGAATCATTGCTGGAAAAAGTTCAGAAGTATCAAGCTAAAGTCAAAACTTTTTTTGATAAAAGAGAAAATCAACTGTTGTTTCAGGAGAATGATTTAGTGCTGCATTGGGATGCTAGGAGAGAAGACCATGGAAAGCATGGTAAGTTTAAAAATCTGTGGTTTGGGACATTTAGAATTGCTGAAGTTTTGGAAATAATACTTTTCTGCTCAAACATCTAGATGATGATCAATTGACTGGAGGCCCAGTCAATGGTCATTTTCTTAAAAATTTCTTTATTTAGTAAGTCAGTTGAGTCACTCCATTGTAAATATCTAGTGTGATGTGTGAATAAACTCCATGCCCAATGGAACTTGTGTCTGTATATATGGTCAGTGTTGAATCTTGTCAGTCAATGGTCAGTCCTAGTCTTTATTTTCAAGAAGTATTATGAGTTTCAAGAGTTTTTGAGGCACTGAGTCCACAGTCCTTGAAGCCTCACAGGGAGGACTTCATGCCCAATAGGAGTCACTGTTAGCACTGAAAATGTTAATGGTGTAATCACCATTGTATCACTGTTTTCAAATTTTTATTGTGTCCTAGTCCATGTCCAAAGTTTAAGTCATTTCCAATAAAAGTTAAAAAGAGTCCCAACATAAAAGGTATTTTTAAGTGAATAGGTGTCATAGTGTTTTAGAGTCCTCAAATAAGTTAAAATATTTATTTTGACTTATGTTAGTGTTGAAGGTTAGTCGATATTTGGGTAATAAAGTTGCAGTCATCTGGTTTGGAATAATAGCTACCTTTGTTGCAAATTCATTATCAAAACAGTAATGCAGTAAAAGGCAGCTATTTCTCGGAAATAAAAGTCATATATTCCACACAGTGAAAAGCACAGCTATTTCATTGAGATTTTGGTTATCTCAGAAAAGAGGCTACATGTAAACATGTAATCAGTTTTCAAAGCAAGCAGTATAAGGCTTTGTGGACAACATTGCAACCAGAGTTCTTTAAAAGCAAAGCGTGGCCTGTAGAAAACATATTGAACAACAGAGAGGGAGATCCGAAGAAGAGAAACAGAGAATGTTTAAAGGAAGCTCGCGAAGAATTAGACTAAGGAATGAAGCGACGGAGAAGAATCGTGTGTAGGATGAGCGGGCGGCCATGATCCAATCGCAGATCCGAAAGGGAATAAACCAATGGCTGAGATTAAAGCGCATATGGAGCGATTTCGCAAATTGCAGTTTTTAAAGTTTACCATTAAAACAATCACATGGTATGTTAAGTGATTTGTGATGCGATGAGGTGAAGGGCACGTGTCGGCATAGCGCCCCAACACGATTTTGCAAATCGCAGAGTTTACAGTTTAGCCGTTTTCAGTGTAGAGTTAAATTTGCGGGCGACCGATTTGCGATAATACCAAAAATTGCGATGTGCGATGCCTTTCGATTGGTCACTAGGTTGTAGGGCCCTAGAACCACAATTTCGTGTGTATGCATATTGTTTGGGAGCAATTGCGGTTTTGTTTAAAGTTCCAATAAAGTGATTGATGTTGATTGCACGCGTATGTATGTTTATAAAACTTCCGATGCATGATCTGCGATCGGTCCCATTTCTATGCCACGTCACCTCCTCTCTCATCGCGCATCACACTTCACCATTTTCAACATTTAACTCCCACATTTCATAATAAAACTTCCGATGCACGATTTGCGATCGAGCCCACTTCTTCGCCACGTCATCACCCCCCTCGATTATCATTCATTCCGCTCCATATCTCCTCTATCAATTAAACCTGTTTCAAAGGTTTTCTTTGTAATTTCTTATAAAATGAACCTCTGTCATTCTATCCAAAAGTTTTAGGTTTTCCACCATTACAAAGGGTTTTCAACCAAAAAAGGGGAAAGGAACAATGGAACAATGACATAGTTTCTCTCAAACAATTTTCTACCACTAATCTCAGTACCAACATGTTTTTACAAAGCACCGAGCAACATTCAAGGAACAACCACACACCATTTTCACTGTTGTTTGCACTTTTTGTGGAGTTGGTTGCACTAGAATGAAAGAGGAGTCTTCCCATAAAGCTGCCACATCATACAAACCACTTCAAATTGTTAGCCTTAATGTTGTTATTTTCATTATGTCATAACACTTTGTAATTAAGCTTAAAGGATAAGCCTCATCTCTTGCATGAGATTGTAATAATGTTTGGAAATAGATTCACCTTTTTCTGTGGAAGATGACAATATCATGTTTTGTATATATATGCCAAGCCGATATGAAGTCAAGGTTGGTTGGTGGTTATAGAATTTTGACTTATATGAACTGTAATATTTTTTGTGAATGAAATGGAATGATACTACCGAGGACTTATTACCAATTTGCTGTGTGTATTGTCTACTTTACTTGTGTTTCCATATCTCCTTTCTTCCAGTTCTAGTTTGCAAATCATCATACTGTTATGTGTTTTTATTAGTCTCTTAAGCATGTTATGTGTTTTATAATTTTTTGTTAGTCTCACATAGTGACCATTCCTGATAAAATATATGTTATAACAGTGGAAGAGCATCACTCATGATATTTATTCTTCATGATATTTTAGTGAGAATCTTGTCAGACTAGAAATAGCTTTCTCTCAATGGAATATTGTCAAACTACTATTTTTGTGAATTTCTACTAAATCAATAGATTTCTATTTTACAAACCTATTGATTCTTTTCTCATCTTACAGTTTCCTCTCCTCATATACTACAAACTTGCACCTTGCTACCACATCAAGTTACAATACCCTCTTTAGTAGAACTGTGGAATTGACCGAAATATATCTTTAGTGAATCAAAGTTTATACCATCTTCCAATCCCAAAAAATAAAACATTAAAATTTCTTTAGAGTTTAAGATGTGTCTGGTCAGGCGCTTGCTGCAGTCCAAGTGCTGATTCCAGCACCAATGGAGTGCATGGATGAAAATGGGGAACAAAGAGTCTTGCGAGGTAAGAAGCAACATCAGTTAGGATGGTTACAACTATGCAGTCCAAGCATAGTCACAGGAAAGGGTGTGTGTTATTTGCAGTGCACATTTCTAGTGACAAAGGTAAGGAAGTTTAGGATGCAGATGTTTTGAGCAGGTACCCAGTACTATAATAATTTTAGGATGTATTCCCCGAAGATATTTCATAGTTTCCACCTCATAGGGAAGTATAATTTTCTATTAAGTTGGTACCATGGGCATCGCCAACATCTAAGGCACCTTACAAGATGAGCACACCCAAGTTGGTAGAGTTGAAGCTACAGTTGAAGGAAATTCTAGTCAAGGGATACATTAGGCCAAGTGTATCACCATGGGGTGCATCGATATTGTTTGTGAATAAGAAAGATGGTACTCTTAGGTTGTGCATTGATTATAGACAGTTGAAAAAAGTGACCATCAAGGACATGTTTCCATTTCCGAGGATTTATGACTTGTTTGATTAGCTAAAGGGAGCAACAATTTTCTCAAAGATTAAATTGAGATCCAAATATCATCGAGTACACATCAAGGAAGAGGATATTTACAAGAAAACTTTCCAGACCAGGTATGGGCATTATGAGTTTGTTGTAGTTCCATTTGGTTTGACTAACGCTCAATCTACCTTTATGTGATTAATGAATAGTGTGTTGCATCCTTATCTGGACAAGTTTTTTATTGTGTTCGTTGATGATATATTGGTATATTCTAAAAATGAATAAGAGAACGTCGAAAATTTAGAAGCAATCTTTAGATTGCTAAGAGAGCATTAATTGTATGCTAAGATCAAAAAGTGCAGTTTCTTTTAGACATAGGTACATTACTTGGGACATGTTGTCTCCAAGGAGGGCATATCAGTGGATCTAGAAAAGATAAGAGCTATCATGGAGTGGGAATCTCATAGGAATGTGGATGAGGTAATTTCATTTATGGGGTTAGAAGAATATTACAGGAGGTTCATTAGGAACTTCTCACATATTTTTTATCCTATCACACCATTGCAAATGAAAGGTAAGAAGTTTGAATGGATAGAGGAATGTGCAACCTATTTTGAGCAGTTAAAGAAGCTGTTGACACATGCTCCAGGGTTAAATATCGTAGATCTGGACAAATAGTTTGTCGTATGTACATATGCTTTCAAGAGATGGCTTGGTGTAGTCCTTATGCAGGAAGGACAAGTGGTATGTTATGAGTCAATAAAACTAAATGAGCATGAGAAGAACTCTCCGACACATGATCTTGAGTTGTCATTGATCATTCATGAAATGAAGATGTGGAGGCTCTATCTTCTTGGTAGGAGATTTATACTAATGAGTGATCACAATGGGTTGAAATATTTTTTTTACTAACTGAATTTGAACACCAGGCAAGCTATATGGTTGACCATAATCAGTGACTTTGACTTTGAGATCAGGTATATTAAAGGTAAAGAGAATAGGATTGTATATGCTCTTAGCAGGCAGACACTAGTGAATCATATAATAGCTATGAGTTCCTATGGGATGGATCTACATGATAGGATCTTGCAGGCATGTCAGGATGTCAAGTATATGGAGATTAGGCACATATTGTAGCAGGGTATAATTACAGATATAGGTACAGGTATGGGTACACGTATAGGTATAGGTACAGGTGCAGGAGCACAAGATGTGGACTATTTTCGCACAGCAGATGACTTGATCCAGTTTAGAGATAGGATATATGTGCCAGAAAACAATGAACTCAAGAAGGTGATCTTGAGGGAGTTTTATGTGAAACCATATTTAGGTCACCCAAGCTATGAGAAGACACTGACAATAGTTAAGAAGTTTTACTATTGGTCGAATCTGAAGATATATGTAACAGAGTTTGTGGCTAGGTGCTTGGATTGTCAACAGGTCAAAGGAGAGTGTAAGAATACAGGTGGAATATGACAACCGATTTCGATTCCAGAGTGGAAATTGGAGGTAATTTCCATGGAATTTATCACCAATTTACCGAGGACATATAGACATCATGATTCTACCATGGTTGTGGTGGAGAGATTGACGAAGGTAGCACACTTCATTCCAGTGAAGTCTACATACTCGATGAATGATGTAGCACAAGTATTTATCAGGGATGTGGTCAGATTGCATGGTGTTCCGTAGAATATTGCGTCAGACAAGGATGAAAAGTCCACTTCCAAGTTTTGGAAGGATTTGTTTGCAGGTTTGGGCACAGAGTTGGCCTTCAGTACAGCTTATCATCCGCAGAAATATTGAAAGACATATAAGATCAACATGATATTGGAGGATATGTTGAGGATGTGTGTGATGCATCGACATCAAAATTGGGAAGAGTATCTTCAACTGGTAGAGTTTTCTTACAAAAATGGGTATCAGGAATATTTGAGGATGAGTATGTTTGAAGCATTGTATGGGAAGAGTTGTAATACTCTTATCAGTTGAAGTGATCTAGTTAACAGGGTGTTGATTGGACCATATATGTTGGCAGACATGGAACATGAAATGCAGGTAATCAAGAAGAATATGAAGGAAACACAAGATAGGAAGAAGAGCTATATAGATCATAACATGTTATTTAAGGAGTTTCGGGTTGGGGAACATGTGTAATTTCACATCAAACCCAAGAAGAGATCATTGCGGATTGGATCGTGTGCCAAGCTAGCACCTCAGTTTTGTGGTCCTTTTAGGATTCTTGAGAAGATTGGGCCAATATCATATTGACTTGCACTTCCTATGACAGTGAAAGTCCATGATGTTTTCCATGTGTCATTTCTTAAGAAGTATGTTAAATATGTTGATCATGTGATTGAATGGTATGTATTGCAGGTGGAGCTAGAAACAGGATTCCAATCGGAACCTCAATGCATTTTGTAGAGAAAGATGCTCATGGTTCGGAATTGCGCAATCAAGCAGGTTAAATTGCAATGGAAGCACTTTGGGCCTGATGAAGCTACATGGGAGATGGAGGATCAAATGCAGACTATGTATCCTTCCTTATTCACTGGTTAAGCTAATGTTTTTGCATGTGTTTTGGTATATGTACATATTTATATGAATGTAAATACTATCATGAGCTATGTTATAAAGCTCCAATAAGAAGTATGGGTGTCATGTTGTCATGTTGGTTTTATTCTAAGAAGGTTGATCATTATAAAGATTGAAACAAGCTAAGTTATAAAGCTCCATGGGCCGTATGTTTTTATTACAATAGTCTTATTTGTTGTAGGTGTCGTTGAACACTGAGGTTGGTGTTCCCCCAAGGGGGAGGGTTCTGTAACAACCTTGGTGAAAATTCCATGCAATAAAAGTTAATAAATTAAAAATAATAACCATGGTCATGGGACATGTATTCCAAAATGAATGTTGGGCAAAACATCCGAGTGTGGGTGTTCATATGGTTTATTAAGGCTATGGAAATTGGCAAAGGAAATGACTAAGGATTTGGAAAGGCAAAGTGGAGTTTATTGGAATTTATTTATGAAAATAATGGAAAATAGGAGAAAAGGGAGGTGAAAGGTCACATTTTTCATGTGAGGAGGAAATTGAAGGAAAATAATTGAAAATGAAGAAAATAGAGGCCTCATTAATAAAAAGGATTATGAGGATCAATTGGTAAACTTTTTGTTAGTTCAAATTTGGAGCTTTCATTCTATTCTCTCTCTCTCTCATACTCTTGGAGACATAGAGTTTTATTTGAGCACTCTTGGAGAGTGTGGTGTACATGTAGTTTTGGAGAAATAAGGAAAAGGAAGAGTAGGAAAGCGCAAGAGGACATCAGGATCAACAACTACAACAGATTATTTTTGTAGGTACCGAGTTGCATATATGTTTTCCTCACTAGTTTTGGCATGAATGGCATATGCATGTGGTTTCTTGGTCATGATATGTCATTGGCATGGAGGATTTCCTAGATTGACAGCGGATTTTCCTAGCCTTGCCATTTCCTAAATAACCATGGTGTTGTGGGTTCATCTCATTGCTTGATTTTCTGGTTGGTTCTCATGTGATTTTGGCTGTGGGTTGAGTTATTAGTTCATGGAAACCTTGGTTGGACAAACAATTTGGAAGCCCTGTAACAACTTGGGTTGAGTTATTAGTCTTGGAAGCCTTGGTTGGACAAACACTCTAGAAGCCCTTGGTGGGTTAAATCACTAGTCCCAGAATCCTTGGTTGGATAAATGTTCTGGAAGCCCGACGACAACTGTGGGTTGAGTTATTATTCTTGGAAGCCCTAGTTGGAACAAATACTCTTGAGCCCTGGACAACTTGGGTGGAGACGAATCTAGTGATCGTTGTGATATCCGATCGTGAGGTGGAATCACTGGTTGAGGGTCAATGATATTTGGCCTCGAGAAGCTCTGGTTTGGTTTTGATTGATGAATTTTATGAGATCCCGCATTCATGCTTTGAATATGGCATGGGGTTAGCTGGCTGAAGAGAGATTTGGCTCATCCATGTCTATGGTCGGGTGGAACGTGGAAGTCCCAGAGTTGGTTGCATTTTGTTTAAGGAAATGAGAGCTCTTTTCCTCTTGTATTGATGGGTAAATATGCTTGTTATTATGTAGTATATATGGTTGTTTTATGCTTGTCATTTTTGTTGTTTATATGCTGGTTATGAATGTGTTTTATGATAGTGATGTTGCATGTCTCTCATCATGTTTTGATTTGTAAATTAATGAACAATGTATCTATGCCTAAATATATGGTAATTTAGTTAATTTGATGAGGCAACAATGCTTCTTAGCGATTCTCAGATAAGTATTAGACCCATATGCTCAGATTTGTTATTTAAACCTGTATATTACAAATTCGTGACATGTTTGACGGAATTCCTGTCATGGATAGTAGGGGTACAATCAAGTCCTTGTTCAATGTTTGAATTCACATCGTTATTCAACTATTATATTTCATTTCTGAAAGTTTCATGGTGTTCTGGGCAGTGACCTCAGCTCTGGGCCTGAAAAAGTGGCACAAAAATTGAGGTCGCAAGCTCATAACTATTGGGAAAAGTCCCCAATCTCATGCATGCCATGATTTGTGTACAACTGGAGGGTCCCAATCGCACTCTTTCCCATGTCAAGGGAGAGACCGGGGGATTTATGCCTTAAAATTTCAGTTTGTTGCAGGGGCTGGCCTCCTGGAAGGTTGGGATGGCTCCTGGGTGTTCTGTAGCATGCATATAAGGTCTGTGTTGTTTTTTAGTGTTGGTTCCACTTCATTAAGGTGGTCTGGGATGTTGAATCAGATCATAGTAACTATTAATCACATGTTCACCCCTGTTGGCCAGTTACTTGCGTAGATGTGGGAGGAGGGTGTTACAGAATATTAGTTTCCAAAATATTTCCAACCCCTTCTCCAACGAAAAGTGTTGTATAAATACTAAAATATAAACAACTTAGATAATGTTTGTTTTTTAATAATATAAAATTTGTGGATTTTCTTACAAAAAAAGAGGAACAAATAAAATCTCATTGATTTGATATCATTAGCCAATTTTCTAGGTAGGCTTCTAGTTTTCCTCCATCGGTTCTACTACTGGATCTGAGTCATCTGCTGTTTAAATATGAGCAATTTCTTTCTTTTTATTTGTAATTAAATGGGACCATTTAGTGTGTCTCTCAGATATTTGTGGTAAATGGACATGCATGAATTTTTTTATATTAACTTGGCATTGAGCATGTATCTCTTTTTCCGGTTATACTTAGATGAAAACTTGGAAATCAATTTCATTCGCTCAAAGGGAAATTAAAAAAGGTTTTGAATATCATTTGAACTCTAGGTGTTCATTTCTTTAATATTGTCACTGTTGGTTTTCCTGTAAATATATGTTTCTTGCTTGTAGTTCTATAATTTTGTTTGTCCTCTATGTCCATAAACATACTTTAGAAATAACTTAATCGAAGGAATCAATATTTTTAAAGACAATCCAATTTTGGATGTTGATGAACATAACTTTTTGAATATTTTACCAACTGCAAATGATTAATGACAACATTTTGAGGATCATCTTTATATGTGGAAGAGAATGAAACCATATTTATTCTAAGCCATTGGCTTCAACTGGAACATGACTTATGTCTTTGATAACTAATTGGCCAACTTTAATAAGAAAAGTGGACCAAAGCTTCTTTGAATTTTGATCTAGAAATTTTGTAATTCCATGAATGGCTATTTGGTTGGATATTTCCCTGACAACAAGCCTATTTTTGGAATAAATATCAGGAAGACATAAGGGCCAAATTCACATCTTAAAATTCTAAAATCGGATAATTTCTCCTTTACAAACCAATCTCTAATTTGCTGTAATGCAGACATAATTTTTTTACTAACTCTCAGTGGAGTTTTTCCGAACAAAACCTCATGAAAATAAAGCATGGAATTGTTGCAAATATCATAGAAATGGATTTTATAATGGAATTCCCACAATACAGACAAAAAAGTTGAATAGGTTACTGATTGAGAGAGTAGTTCCACTCCGTTGGTGGAAAAGGAACAAAGGCTATCACAATATCCATCAAGAAAGAGGACATAAAAAACCCTTGACCAAAATGTGGTGGAGTAGATATTGAGAGTCTAATCGCATCATACAAATTATGGGAGGAAATAGAACCTTATAGATTTTTTCATAATGTCATAATCTAAAGGAAACCACTTAAGTTTGCAATGCTCAAAATTGGTTTCACCATAATGCCTATAGAGCATTTTGTCACATATATGATGGTTCTTAAATTGAGTTATTGGATATTGTTTGATTGATTTAACCTTGAAATTTTCTAAGTCATCTATGCATTTTTTAATATATCCACCCAAATCCATGTTCTTTTTATTTAACACATTGTTATCAAAATCAACCAAGTAATTCTTATTGAGGAAGACCTCACGAGGACTGAGTTTATATATAGATTATAATATTTCAGGTTTCTAATAAGCAATGAAATTCTTTGAATGGTCGACGTTTGAACAAGTCTTAACATGAGCGCGGGGGATAATCCAACTCACCATGTCATAATGTGGAAACATTGTTGGTCTGGTGGTAATATTATGTAACTCAATCTTCTTCATTGCTTCATAACTCTTGGAATTTGAAATGAATCTTCCTATGATCCCTTTGGATTCCTTCACTCGCTATTCTCAAATGAACCATAAATTTCCTCCTAAGATATTGTACCTACATTTTGCGCTTTAAACATTGCATTGCAAAATAAAGCTAAATTGGGATTTTTCTCAGCAAGCAATTGAACTTTTGTTCCTTTCATCTTCATTTTTTTTTTTTTCTACAATAAGTTTAGTAGATTTTGATTTCCTCTTTTTCCCCATTCTTCTCTCACAAATAAAAGAGCATAATTAAAGAAACATGCAAATTAAATAAATAGATAAATATGAAAGGAAAATGTAGGCAATTTTGAACCAAATTAAATGAAAATTTTCAATTAAATAGTAATTCTATCATAAATTGAATAATTGCAACACAAAAAACACAGGAAATAACTTAAATGTTTAAAACCATGGTTTAAAATTATAATGTAAGAGTATGCATAAAATCCTGTAAAATCCTTTAAGCACATGAGAAATTAATACCTAGTTGAAAACATTATTATCCATGTATTCTGCAATAAATGCTCAAATAACTATTACTTCAGTGAAGAACTCCAAATATCTAGGAGTCTAGGATGTTTTATAACTATAATGTTTAGATTGAATTCAGATGTTGATCTTTTATTTACCAAGGAATAAAATAAAATAATTTTATCGAAAATAATTAATTAATAAAAAACGAATTTAACTAAGTAAATTTGGAGATTCAGATATGTCCGGGGTGAGGGTTACAAATAATATCAAGTTTTATGAAAATGTATGGGCTTCAACCATAAGGCGGAAAACAAAATTTATTAAAGAAATGCATATGAGAGAAAAAAAATCCAATAAAGAAGGTAAAGTGCAAAAAATCATGAAAAACATTTATTGAATCTGAGTGGTTTGGGGGTTTGCGGTGAACACAAATGGAGTTTCACAAAGAGTCTTGAGTTCTGGACTAAATCAAAATTAATCCAAAAATAAAGAAACATAATGAAATAATCATCCACCAAAAGTATTGACTAGGTAAGTCTAGATACCCGAGAGTCCGGTAGAAAACTATATAAAAACTTAAGAAAGGGTCAGATCCCAAATAAAATATAAAAGCCAAAAATAAAATAAAAATAATAATAAAAAAAATTACTTTCAAAGGCGCAGCCTGGGGAAATTTGATAGTCTAGGAGTCTGGGGCGTATGACTAAATAAAGTGTTTTATTCATTCAAATATCGAGACATCTAAGTCTCGACGGTTAAAAAGTTACAAATTTTATCGCGATGTTTGATTTTTTAATATATATATATATATATATATATATATATTTATTTTTTTAATAAGAATTTTCTGTTTTTTTTTTAAAATTTGGAAGGGATTCAAAGTAAAACAAAGATGATTGATTTACAATGGAAACTTAAAATATAAAAAATGATTTTTATTTTATTTTATTTTATTTTATTTTTTTGAGAATTTTCTAATTTTTTTAAAATTTTTAAGAGATTCAAAATATAAAACAAAGATAGTTTATTTACAATGAAAAATTTAAATATAAAAAATGACAATTTATTTTGAAGGGTTTCTTTTTTATTTTTAATAAAATGGGGGTTGTTGTAGTCTTTACAGTAAATGATGACACAATAGAAGAAACATTTATCTCTACTAATAAATATTCAATATCTAAATAGATCTAAAGTTTTAAAAATTTCATAGATAATTATAATTATTATAAAAATTCTTGATATTTGTAAAATAAAGTTAAGTAATCAAAACAAGGGCTCATGACTTAGTTAATACTTTCAAAGAGAAAAATGATAGGGTTGATTTATTAATTTTAGACATTGATTCAATTGATTCTAAACTTTTATCACTAAGTCTAAATCTTAATACTATCACAATAATTTGCACACATGTTTTCCTCATCTCTTTTATTACTCGACATTGCTTCGTTTCTTGCGAGCCTCCATAGCCATGATGAAGGTGCCTTAGTATCACATAAGAATTGACTTGCTACCAGCAAGAGTCCATAGCCCCGACGAGTTTTCTTATACTTTCTACATTTCTTTTGAAATGATTCCAACTTCTTATTTATTCAATATATTTGAATTTGTATATTTGTATTGTTTATTCAACTTTGGATATTTAAAAAGTGAGCTGACATGAGAGTTATTTTGATGATAAATTTTTTTGATACATTATTGATTTTAACTTGATAGTTTTATTATTCATCATCAATTATATCAAGTCTTTTACTTTTATGTGAAAAGGATGAAGCTCTTCTAAAATAATAGATATGTATTTTCCTAAACTAATGAAAACTTTTAAAAGCTAGAATAATATCAAGCATAAATGAATTTTTATAACTAAACATTACTCTTTTCATAATAATAGGATTTATTTAAACAATAAAGATTATTATGATAAAGACACATTTCTTCAAAAATGTAATCATAGTTTAAATTATACAACAAAAATAAAACTAAGAAATTGATTTTTTTGAACCAAAAAAGGATGAAGATTTATAAAATAAAATAAAGAAATGTTTTTTTTTTTTAAATTTTTGTAGAAATTTGAATAACAGCTGAATTATTCACCGAGATTATCCTGATTACACACTATTTAAGCTTCATGCATAATACATAACCTCTTCTACAATCGATCATCAATTTGCGGAAATAGAAGCAGTCGCATGCGCACATTAAAACATAATCAAGCACACATAGAACACAATATGTAATGGGGAAAGCATATAGCTGAAAACCCCCAACTATCTGTATATTATAATGATAGAGAACATGTAACAATCATAGTACAATACTCCTCACAAGTACTCAGTACTATCTCCAATAGTTACACACAAACTAGCACGAAAGATGAACAAGTCACATGTTCAAATCTCCTACACAAGTCTACCTGCCTCTACTGCGCAATCCAAGATGAGAATGAATTAGATCCAAGTTCGAATCCCACTAGCTTATACTGCGCAATCCTCATTGGAAATCTCAATCAATGTGTGTGCAAATCTCATGCACAACCAATAGTCACAACTGATAGTAGACTCACCCTTTCACCCACCTCTAACACTGGTCTCCACTGAACTGTCCATGCATTGCAGTTAACTGATGTATTCTTTAGTTGATTTATGAGTTAATAATTAGTGAATTAATTAATAATTAATTCACACCACTCATCACTAGTGTATTTGTCAGCTAGACTAAATACAACTAGTTCAACTAAGTTAAACCGAACACAACTCCACCAACTGTCTCATCAACTCCACCAAACTCTGCCACATGAGTTCTAACTGAAGTCAACCATGCAATAGCTCAACTAACCCTTAGGAAAAGCGTATTTCCTTTTGTCAGCTGCATGTGCCACATCCAAGCATCAAACTGAAGTGCTCCAAGAGGATAAGATAATGTTTATAGTCTAAATATTATTAAGGGTTAATAACATTTGACTGTTCTATTTTTAGCCCGGCAGTCTAAAAATAGAAACCGCCCAATGTCTAAAAATAGAGGTCCATCTATTTTTACCAACTCGACCAATCATCCATAAATAGCACCCTGCAACTCATAGACCATGATCCATATGTCTAAAAAAGACTTTGCGACAAAAATCACCTGTGTGGGCCCCACCTAGTTTTGGTGATCACTTTCCAACTAGGATCAGGAAAGATGTTTCAGGATGCCTCCTTCACCATTTCTTGTTGCAATCTTCAACACTCCCTCTCAACAAGAAAGGACTATCTTTGCATATGACATGCAACTCCATGCATTCGCCCTGCAACCTTCACAAGCGCCATGCAACTCCATGCATCTGCTCTGCAACTCTTCCGAAACCGAATAGGCTCCAAACAACTCAATCAATCTGATGCATCTATCATCAAAGTCTTCGACTTCTGCTGGTACCAATTGCACATGTCATCAGGAACTACTATGCTGTTGAACTCTTGCACCCATGCACTCTTGCACTTGCTATCAACTCTGATCCGCGCTCCAGTATCCGACACTGTCACTTTGATCTGCCTGCATCAATCCAACTGATCATGCTACTGCTGCGCTGTGGGCACCTCGTAGCTAGGTTCAACTCATGAGATCCACACCATCTCATGAATCCTACCCAGAAATCTCCTCTTGGGATTAATCATGCATGTCGCCCCACCTCTCACCTGGTGGTATAGCTGCATGCACTCCCTCTACCCATCTGGCACGAAATTTCTCTACATGAGTGGTTTCTTCCACTCCATGATCCTCATCTTGTGGCTTCTCCACATCCCGAGGTTCACTATTACCTGCATGCAAAACTTTCTCCCTCTCAAGCATCAGTTGCATGTCTTTCTTGCTCTTCCCAACAGTAGGAAGCTCAGTAGACAACCCGTCTACTTCAAGTCTGTAGAGATTCTTTGCTCGAATCCAAACCTTCTTGACTTTTCCTGTTGCCTTGTGCCGAAGGAAAAATTTTCCTTCACTGAAGACAACTTCATACCCTTTATCCTCTAACATTGCGACTGAGATCAAATTCTTCTTTAAACCTGGAACATGCACTACATCTTGTAAAAGAATGAGTTTACCTGACTCCCTCTAAAAGGTTATGGTACCAATGCCGGTCACATTGTATCGTCCATTGTCGCCCAACTCAACATGCAACTGGAGATCTTTCTCCACCAAGTCACTGAAAAGATTCACATCTCCCGTCATGTGAAAGGAAGCGCCACTATCAAAATACCACCCGGATCCCAATGCACTAGACACCATGCATGCGATCAATGAGAAGTCCAGCTCAAATTGCGAGGCAAGAGCCTCACCAGCTGCAGCTCCAACAGCCTGCTTGTTCTTCTTCTTCTGTGGACAATTTTTGGCTTAATGTCCATGCTCGTGACAGTGAAAACACTTCACTTTGGACATGTCACGCTCTTTACCATCTGCACCGGATTGAGAAGCATTCTTCTTGCCCTTCCCCTTCCTTGCTTTGGCAGCCAAAGCGCAATCTTCTTCATCAGATGCCTTTGATGAAGATCCGTCCCTGGTACTCCGCCTTATCTCCTCTTGCACAAGATCCGACCAAAGTCGCTCCCATCCTGGAAATTTCTCCCGACCATTGACAGAATCCTGATAGGCATGCCAACTCTTCGGAAGACCAAGGAGAGCCAAGCTCACTAATTCCTCATCATCAACAGTCACCCCCACACTTCCCAGCTCATCCCTGCATTGGATGAACTTCGTGAGGTACTTGGGCATACTGTCGCCTTTCTCCATCTTTATGTGTCTGAGTTTATCCTTGAGCGCCAACTTCCTCTGGTCGCTCTTGCTTTGGAATAAATTTGTCAACGCTTTCCACATCAAGTATGGAGAAGCTTTACCATGCAGGCTGGATACAATGTGATCCTTCACGCCCTCCAACAGAATCCTTCGACACCTTGCTATCTTCTTTTGCCAAGCCTCAACCAAGGCTGCATCGCTAGGCTTTGGAACTTCAGCATCTATGAACTCCTTCAGCCCATTGTCATCGAGCACCGCCTCCATCCTATCTCTCCATGAAATATAATTCAAGCTGCCTTCAAGAGCATACTCCAATCGCAATCCTTGATAAGACATTTTGACTTCGACACCAAGAAAACACTGCTGCAAATTCGAATTCCACCAGCTCAAAACTCAACCGCTTCTGATCTAATGTGAGAACAAAGTATTTCTAGCACAGAGATCGACTGTAGGGGAATTTACTGGATATATCAGCTTTCAAAGAAAGGATGGATCCAGAGGCTACCTGGCCCGCTTACAGACTCTGTCTACCGAAATAAATTGTAATCACTGTAATAGATCCGATGATCAATTTTCGCTCCGATACCATGTAGAAATTTGAATAATAGTTGAATTATTCACCGAGATTATCCTGATTACACACTATTTAAGCTTCATGCATAATACATAACCTCTTCTACAATTGATCATCGATTTGCGGAAATAGAAGCAGTCGCATGCGCACATTAAAACATAATCAAGCACACATATAACACAGTATGTAATGGGGAAAGCTTACAGCTGAAAACCCCCAACTATCTGTATATTATAATGATAGAGAAAATGTAACAATCATAGTACAATACTCCTCACAAGTACTCAGTACTATCTCCAATAGTTACACACAAACTAGCTCAGATCTGAACAAGTCACAGGTTCAAATCTCCTCCACTGTTTTCCTGCCTCTACTGCGCAATCCAAGATGAGAATGAATTAGATCCAAGTTTGAATCCCCTTGGCTTGTACTGCGCAATCCTCATTGGAAATCTCAATCAATGTGTGTGCAAATCTCATGCACAGCTATAGTCACAACTGATAGTAGACTCACCCTTTCACCCACCTCCAACACTGGTCTCCACTGAACTGTCCATGCATTGCAGTTAACTGATGTATTCTTTAGTTGATTTATGAGTTAATAATTAGTGAATTAATTAATAATTAATTCACACCACTCATCACTAGTGTATTTATCAGTTAGACTAAATACAACTAATTCAACTAAGTTAAACCGAACACAACTCCACCAACTGTCTCATCAACTCCACCAAACTCTTCCACATGAGTTCTAACTGAAGTCAACCATGCAATAGCTCAACTAACCCTTAGGAAAAGCGTATTTCCTTCTGTCAACTGCATGTGCCACATCCAAGCATCAAACTGAAGTGCTCCAAGAGGATAAGATAATGTTTATAGTCTAAATATTATTAAGGGTTAATAATATTTAACTGTTCTATTTTTAGCCCGGCAGTCTAAAAATAGAAACTGCCCAATGTCTAAAAATAGAGGTCCATCTATTTTTACCAACTCGACCAATCATCCATAAATAGCATCCTGCAACTCATAGACCATGATCCATATGTCTAAAAATAGACATAGTCTAAAAAAGACTTTGCGACAAAAATCACCTGTGTGGGCCCCACCTAGTTTTGGTGATCACTTTCCACTAGGATCAGGAAAGATGTTTCAGGATGCCTCCTTCACCATTTCTCCTTGATCCTTCTGCACAAGAAAATTTCATAAAATAGGATGAGGAACAATCACTTTTGTATGAGATTTTAAAATAAATGGTCGAAAATTCTCAACATCCTTAAATACATCATAAGCATGTTTGTCAATGTCAGGATAGTTAAACTCTGCAACTAAAAACCTATAACTCATAAAATAAATTGGTATCTCAATACCATCCAGATTATTCTACGTTAGGACAACTGCAGAGGACAAGTCAAATGCATAAGTATATACAATGAACTCTCTTTCAAAGTTTGGGTTGATGAGAGTAGGTTCAACAACATTTACTTATTTTATGCTTTTGAAAGAGTTCTTCTCTATGGTGTCCCATTTGAATACATAATATTTTTTTATTATATCTTGCATTGGTTAAACAATTTCTACAAAAAATAGGAATAGATCGTCTTATAAAATTTATCTTTTCTAGAAAATATTGCATTGATTTTTTTTTATCTGGAAGAGAAATTTGTAAGATAGATTTTACTCTGTTTGGATCAATAACGATCCCAAATTTAGATACCACAAATCCTAAAAGCTTACCTTTAGTAATAACACATGATTTTCTTGGGATGTAATGATATATCATATTTTTGACGTTTGTCAAAGATATTTCAGCAAGTGTTCAACATGATCTTCACATTTTTAAAGTATATTGTTATATCATGCAGATAAACAACCATAAACTTATTAATTAGATGCTTGAATGCAATGTACATTTCTCGTTAAAATGTCTCCCCGACATTTATTAAACCAAATGACATCTTTTGATATGAAAAGTTTCCTCGTTTGGTTCAAAATGTTGTCTTGATGTTTTCTACTGGTGCAACCAAAACTTGGTTATAGCCATAAAAAACCATAAAGTAAGGAAAACATTTTTGACCTAGAAACATGTAAAATTTGTTCCATAGGAGAAACAAGGTAATTATCTTTTTCAAAAGATCTATTAAGATTATGAAAATCAATGCAAATTATAATTTCCCCATTTTTCTTCCTAACTTGAACCTGATTTTATACCCACTATGAGTGTTTGACAATAAAAGTGATCCTAAATTTTAATAATTTATTTAGTTCTTCTTTGATATACTTTTATAGCTTAGGGTGCATTTTTCTCAATTTTTGTTAAATAGGTTTAGTATCTGGTTTGATTGGAATCACATGTTGAATCATTTTAGTATCATAAAATTTTAAATTGGCATATATCCAAGTGAAGATATCATTCCGTTCTTTAAATAACTTCATAATTCTTGAAAGTTTAACAAGAATACAATTTATTCCCAAATGAACATTCTAGGGTTTTCATCAATTCCTAAATTTATGACCTCATATTGCAACGAGGAACTGTTCATGTTGTAGTTAGTACTCCCTTTTAAATTTTTTTGAAAATCATAAAGGTTCTCATGATGAACTATTGATTTAGGGATTTGGTTTGATGGTCTAGTTTTGTCTAGAGAATCCAATTTCAATTGCAAATTATGTTGATACTCATATATTATAGAACCTTTAAAGGTATCTTAAATAGTGAGAAATATTTTGTTTGGTCATCATCATCAAACACTCTCCAGTGTGAGATGTTATCTATAACCGATGGCTTGAAAAGGATTTCCATAGAAAATCTATACTAAGAAATATTTTCCACAGGAATAAGCCTTGAGTCTACATTAGCTAAAATATCAACATCGAGATTTTGTGAACGAGGTATGGAATTTAACTCAAAAATATCAAAGTTTTGAGTTAATTTCAAGACCTCCTAACTTGTATTAACTTGTCTAAATATGATTTTAGAATCACCTACATATTTAAGCTTCTTAACTTTCATGTCTAAAACTTTTGTAAGACACTTTATCAAGGCCTCATATTTAGCGAGATTATTAGTACACTGAAAGTCAATTATCCAAGATTGAAGAAATTTGTTACCTTGAGGTTCTGTTAATGCACAACTAATATTGGTGCCTCCTTCAAATAACAACATCCAAAAATCAATATTTAAATCAATAATACTAAACGACGAATAATACGAAGAAGAAGAATAATTTTGTTTTGAATCAAAAAATTCTACTGTAAGGAAATATAAACTTTTGATATATAACTCTTCTAAAGAAGATTATTCAAATGTAAATTCTCCAAGATATGTATAAAAGGGATAGTTATTGAGTGATGCCCAAGTGAGAATAATAGATTCATTTTGATTTTCCAAATCATTCACATTATATTTCATGTGTTTTTATCTTTCAATCTTGATTTTATTAGACTTACCATTTAAAGGTAACCATAAGTGTGACCAATATGTTTAAAAGTACCCATTTATCTTTTCAAACCAATCTCTACTTAGAAATAAGCCATACGATTTAGGAATATCTGAAAAAACAATATCAATAATATGATAGTTTTTTTGGATTGGAAGCAAGCTTAATCGATACATCTTCAATTTCCCCCAAAACCTTGACATTAGATTTGTCGAGTTACACAATTTGTGTGGCAAATTTAATGGGAACTAAATTTAATTTCTTAGCCACATAAAATGGCATGACATTAGGAGAAGCCCTAAAGTCTAACATACAATTATGTACATTTCAGTTATAGATTTAAAAATTTAAAAGGAAAGGAGAAGTATGAGAGATGTACCTGTCTCCAATCAAAGCTACATTTATACTTGGAATTTTATTTGATGCAACATTCTGAGTGTTACATGTAGAAGTTGATTGATTTTCAAGAAGATTGACTTCGAAAGCCTTGAGAAGTTTATTATTTTGTTGATTTAGCTTAGATAACTCAAATAAACAAATGTTGGCTCTAGCCTTTTTCATATCTTCTAGTAGCTCATACTTAATGATCTCAATTTGAGAAACCTTACTTGATGAAGCAAATGATTTTTCTATGTTTTAAGTCATTTTTGAAGGATTTGGAGTTGCATGATCAATATAGGTAGAAATTTTTGATTTACTTAGTTTTTGTGTAAGATTTGTTTCACTCTCTTCTTCCTCTTTTATATCATTTATCAACCCCTGAGACACATCCCACAGGACACTGATATATTTCATATATTTTTCTTCTACTTTATCCTCTTCTTGAGTTATTTCTTCTTCTTCAGTATCTACAAATGCTTTAAACATATTTACAAAAGTGGCACATTTAGTTTCTGAACGATGGGCATTGTGAGCTCTACAAAAATCATCTTGTGTGTAATCTTCTATGTTATCTTCTCATTACGAGGTTGATTAAAGGCAGGAGCAATATTTCTCCTCAAAGGTCTCCATGGCCTCTTAGTTGACGATACTTCTGAGGAGATATTCTTGAGGTTAGTTATTTCGTTAGACATTTAATTTATAATTTTCTAAATGCTTTCAAAGTCACAATCTTCTTTCTCCTTATTTTCATCAAAATTTTTACCAGTTATTTTTTCTTATATATATATATATATATATATATATATATATATATATATATATTGTTTTTTTCTTTGGAACTACTGCTTTGGAGGCTATACTTAAAAGGTGTTTTTCAACATCCAAAGACTCATCGAAATTTTCTTGATAGTGTAGCCTTGTTTGATCATATGAAAATTATAACGATTGATGGAGGCAGCCCCAAGGGTTAGCTCAATCAATTGAGTCCCCGCTGTTAAGTACTTTGCCGGTTGGGAGGTCACAAGATCAAATCTCCTTGACGCCCACGGGGTTAGGCCTTGTGTGTAAGGCTGACGATAGATCCCCTGGGGAGGGTTTATCGAAATTTTTAGACCGTGGATGTAGCTGGGTTCATGTGTGCGGGCACATGGATTCGTGAACCACCAAGAGGATTTAAAAAAAAATAAAAATAAAAAAAATCAACAAGTCTATAATCAGTAGGAATTTTATTCAACAAAGATAAAAACCTCTAATTGACGTCTCTAATTGATTCATCTTAATACGAGAAAGTTTAGCCATAAAAGATGCCGAGGATCTGTATTCTCCAAAATTTTAGAGAAATTCACTTTGAAAAACATCCTAGCTAGTAATAGAATCATCCAGTAAAGAAAAGTACCAAGTAGTTGCTTTTTCTACAAAAGTATAAGGCAATATCCTACAATCAACATCCTCATGTTGAACTCCCCCAAGTTTCAAAGAAAGCAAGAATTTCTTTATGTGCTCTTCTAGGGAAATTGGACCTTCAGGATTATATTTTGGTAGAAATATCTTAGGATGTATAGGAAAATCATTTTTACTCGTAAAACATTATCAACACTTGCAGATAACTAAGGTTGTTGTGCCATAGTGATGACAGGAGATGGAGGAGGTGATAATCGTAAAATTATAGATTGAATGATATGAGTTGAATTAATTTGAACTGAAGTGGACGAAGATATATGTGTTTGTACAGAATTAGTTTGAATATACAACGCTGGCTCCATAGAAAATACATCAGATTCCCAAAAAAATCTCTTCAAAATTAAATAGAGGATTTCTAACTGATGGCAATTCAAATTTAGACTATGGATCTACTTGAGATGAATAAGCAAATCAATCCATGTTTCCCTTTTTGGCCTTCGTTTTTCAGATAAAGTAAATAAAATTGGGGATAAACCCAAATGTTTACTTTGATAACATGTGAAAGCTCTTGAAAGTAGTAAGTGAGGGTGAATGGGTACAAAAACGAGCTTAGAAGTTGAAATTTGAGAAGTGATTGGATGATATACAGTTGAATATTATTCAGAGACATGTATTATTATGTAAAGTGTATTTTGTGGTTCACCTTGGTGAATAGATATGGGAGGGGTACTGCAAAAAATTGATATATGTGGAATATTTGTTTATGAATATTTATCATCCATACATATTCTAGCCCTCCTTCTAATGAATTTTTTTTGACAAGCGAAAAAATTCCTCCCACAACAAGGGAATTATCACCCGATTAGGGTCTTGATTGCACCCCTTTTTATTTGGGATGACGATACTCTCTAGAAGAGGTTCGATATCCTATGCTACTCTTCCATAAATAAATGATAAAATTAACAAAAAAAGGAAAATCTATGATATAAAAAATTATATACAATAATATCTTGACAAAATTATATAAAATTTTATTTGTGACATGGGATTTAGTAATTAAACTGCAAGGGAAAAAAATCACCCAAGTGCAGTACTTAGAAAGTCCAGCAGATGCTTGGGGTAGTGATTCTCGAGACTGTTATGTGGGCTCAATCAACCACCTTACAGATTTGGGCTCTTACTAAAGAGCTTCTCAATGATTGCATTTAAAAAAAAAAATATTTGGATGCAATAAATTGACTAGTTCTGCAAAAAAAGAAAATCTATCTTGTAAATGACAACGACTATTTAGGCCATCATTTTGAATATTAGAAAAGAATAACTCATATAATTAAAGGCTTGGAATAAATATTAACTCTTCAAATAACTCAACAAATTACTATTTGTTTTTTTAAAAGAAAAGACATAAAACACATTAAAATATTTAGCTTTGGGAAATGATAAATGAATAAAAACTATGATTCAATACAATAGAAATGTATTAAACAAATATAAAATGCATACAATATTCTGAACATGGATATCTTAGGCACATCAACTCCCGAAGGTCTTCAAAATTTGACTGCAACTCTGATTAAAATATCTGTTTCATTGAGTACAAAATATTTCCAACCCCTTCTCCGACGAAGAGGTTATATAAATACTAAAATAACAAATAATGAGATAATATTTGTTTTATAGTAATAAAAAATCCGTGGATTTTCTTACATAAAAAGAGGAACAAAAAAATTCTCATTAATTTGATATCATTAGCCAATTTTCTAGGCGGGCCACTAGTTTTCCTCCATCGATTTTGTTGTTTTTTCCGAGTCATCTATTTTTTGAATAAGTTAATTTTCTTTCTTTTTATCTGTATTGAATTGGGACCATTTAATGTATCTCTTAGATATTTTTCGGTAAATAAAAAAACATGAAATTTTTTAGTTTGACTTGGCATTAAGCAATTAACCTTTCAAATTTTTTTTTTCTAGTTGTACTTAGATGAAAATTTGGAAATCAATTTCATTCTCTCAGAGGGAAACTTAATTTTTTTTTGAATATCATTTGAACCAGGTGTTCATTTCTTTAATCTTGTCACTACTGGTTTTCCCATGGTCTTCAATTCATTGTATACATATATCTAAGGACAATGCCTCCCTAATTCCTTGCAGATGGTGCATTCCAAACTCTTCGAAAATTTCTAATTCACTATCCTAGATAGAGTCACACAAATCTGTAGCCTCTATAATCTATTCCTTAACAATATTGCAATGATATTTTCTTTCATCTAAAAAAATATGCCTTAACTTTTTATCTTTCTTAGAGAATTTATCTAAGGATTCATAACTTGTTTATTTTTCCCATGTTACAATCATGTCAAATTGATTTCTCAACACATTGTCATCTTCTATCATCACTTCAACTTAGTCAATAAAAGAAATTAAATCATGATGAAAATTATAAATCTTAGCTATTTAAAAAAAATTAATTCAAAATTTTTAAGTTCATTAAAAACTAAAGCTTGATCTTTGAAACATTGATATCTACATATGTTTTATTAATTTGATTAATTTGTTCCTCCAGAGAAGTGACTCATGCCTCAAATGTTGTAGAGACTGTTTGCATATTCATATTTGATTCTTCTTTTAAAACTTCAATTCGTTTTCCTAATCCTGTTTTAAACTTTCAATGTGCTAAGCATGTCGATTTTCTAGTTTTGTCATCATTTTCTTTGATTGTTCCTTTGCTTCAATTTTATCCATCTTATGTCTTTCCTCCATTTGATTCATGTTCAAGGAAAATCCTTCTCTCAATATGGTGTCATGAGATTTCCAGTCCTTTTCACCAAATACTCTACTCTTTTCTAATTCAACTTCTAATTGTTTTATTATATTTTGGATTTTATCAAGTTATTATTATAATCCTTGAACAATGTCTTGGTTTGCTGAAACAAAATCCCCTAGGTTTGATGCTATTTATATATCACTTTCCCTTAGACCACCTATCGCCTTCCAACTCATTTCTATTTATGTTTCAACTGAATCATTTTTTCACTTCTTAGATCTCCTAACAACATATTTTGTGTGGGAGCTATAAAAATATTCACTAAGATATATTAATATCTCTTCTATTGGAACTGCCTCAATGACATGTTTGAAGATAGATGAGAAAATTGGGACATTACTTTTTATAGGAGTGATATGAACTTCTTGAGAAATAACCTCTGTTAACTATGTCGATGAAACAAGTGTTTTTAATACTCCTTGAACTGGATTTATTTGATCAACATCTAGAATTTGTGATGATGTAGGACATAATTGTTTCAAGAGAGATTCTGCCAGTCACTTGAACTAAAGGAACTGGAATTTTAACACTTTCTTGAAAATATTCTCCTATTGGAATTTAATGAGTATTTACCCTTCTATATTTGAGTTTCATCAATATTCATTTTAACATCACATTGTTGCAATTGTTTAGATAAATCAACATCTACTATCAAATTTTCCTTTATAATGATATCTGGTTCCTGAAATTCTTCCTTTTTAAAGAAGGTTGATCGTGTGTCTCTGCCTAGTTTCTCTACTTTGACTACTCTGGTTTCTTTTATTGTCTTGGTTATTTATCTACTTCTTATTGCCATGTCTTAATGTGATGTTTCCTTCTCTGATGCTGTGATGGAAACAACTATGATATCTCCATTTCTTGGACACTTTTCTCCAGTGTAGATTGTTGTTGTGTCTCATATTCTTTTATACTATTTGGAAAATGAAAACTTATTCCTTCTTCTAATTGTATTTTTTCAAGAGGCGGGACATAAATCATACTTCTTTGTTGAAGATAGTAAAGATAGGTTTCTTACATGTAGTTCTATAATTTATGTTTGTCCTCTATGTTCATAAAACATACTTTAGAAACAACATTATCAAAGGAATCAATATTTATAAAGACACAATCAAATGGTGGCTATTGATGAACATAACATTTTGAATATTTTGCCAACTAGAAATAATTAATGACAAATTTTGAGTATCATATTTATAATGTGGAAGAGAATGCAACCATATTTCTTCTAAGCCATTGGATTCAACGACAATATGTCCTCTGTGTTTGATAACCAACTGACCAAATTTAATAGAAAAGTGGGCAAGAGCTTCCTTGAATTTTTATGTAGAAATTTGGTAATTCCATGAATGGATGTTTAGTTGGCTATTTCCATGATAGCAAGCCTATTTGGAATAAATATTGGGAGGAAAATAGGGACAACTTCACATCCAAAAATTTTAAAATAGGATAATTTCTCCTCTATAAAACAATCTCCAATTTGATGTAATGCAGTCTGAACTTATTTACTAAATCTCAGTAGATTTTTTCAAATAGAACCTCATGAAAATAAAGCATGAAATTGTTGAAAATATCATAGAAGTGGTTTTTATAATGGCTTTCCCACAATATAGAGCATAAATGTTGAACATGTTTAAGATTGAGAGAGTAATTCCACTCCATTGGTGGGAAAGGAACATAGTCTATCACAATATCCATTAAGAAAAATGACATTAAAAACCCTTGACCAAAACCTGGTGGAGCAGATTATGAGAGTTTAATGGCATAAAAAAAATTATGGGACAAAATATCTTCCCAATTGAACCATTTAGATTTTTTCATAATGCCATAGATCAAAGGAACCCACACAAGTTTGCAATGCTAAGGATTGGGTTCACCATAAACTCCAAAGGGAATTATGATCACAAATATATAAGGGTTCCTAAATTGGATTGTTGGATATTGTTTCATTTATTCAACCTTGAAATTTTCTAAGTTATCTATCGATTTTTTAATATATTCAACAAAATCCATGTTATTTTTCTTTAACACATTGTTATCAAAATCAACCAAGTAATGATTATTAAGGAAGATGTTTGGAGGAATGAGTTTATATATAGAATATAATGTTTTAGATTTCAAATAAGCAATGCCATTCTTTGAATTGTAGACTAGTGAACAAGTCTAAACACGAGTGTGGGAGATAATCCAACTCACCATGTCATAATATGGAAACATTGTTGGTCTGGTGGAAATTTTGTGCTTCTCAGTCTTCTTGATTTCTTTATAACTCCGAAAATATGAAGGAGAATCTTCCTTTGAGCCCTCTATGTTTCCTCCATTCATTGTTCTCAAAGAAATAATATATTTCCTCCCAAGATACGGTATCTTCATTTTGTGCTTTAAATGTTGTATCGGAAAAGAAAGTTGAATTGGGATCTTTGGAAATTAAACTTTTGTTCCTTTCATCTTCATTTTGATTTTTTATATAGTGGGTTTAATAGATTCTATTATCCCTTTTTTCCCATTCTTCTTCTACAAATAATAGAGCAGAATTAAGGCAACATGAAAATTGAAGAAATAGATAAATATGAAAGGAAAATGTAGGTAACTACAAACCAAATGACATGAAATTGATCTATTAACCAGTAATTCTATTAGAAATCAGATAATTATGGCACAAAAAGCACAACCAATAACTTAAACATTGGAAATCCTTTTACTGCGTGAAGGTTTAAACATATTTTGGGAAAAATATGCATAAAATCCTCTAAAATTCTTGAAGTATAAGAAAATTTTATTCCCAAGCGAAAACATTATTATCCATCGAGTCTAAAATAAATGCTCAACTAACTGTCACTTCAGTGAGGAAGTACAAATGGTTCATATACCTAGGAGTCTGAGGTGTTTTATAACTATAACATTTAACTTGAAGTTGGATGTTGATATTTTATTTACAAAGAAATAAAAGAAAACAAGTTGATTGAAAAGAAATAATTAATCGAAAAAGGTTTAATTAAGTAAATTTAGGGATTCAGATATGTCTAGGGTACAGGTTATAAACAATATCAAGTTTTATGAAAATGTCTGGGCTCTAGTCATAAGGCGGAAAAAAAACCTTTATTAAAGAAATGCATGAGAAAAAAAATCAAATAACAAAGACAAAACATGAAAAACCTTTATTGAATTTGTGTGGTATGGGAGTTGAGAAGTCCATGGTGAAAACCAATGGAGTTTCATAAAAAGTCATGGTCTGCAAACTAAATCACAATCAATAAAAAAATAAAGAAATGTAATGAAATAACTGTCCATCGAAATTGTTGTCTGGGTAAGTCTAGATATCTGAGAGTTTGGGTAGAAAATTATGTAAAAAGTTAAGAAAGGAAAAGATCCTGAATAAAATATAGAAGATGAAAACTTAAAAAAATAAAATAAAATATAAAAGTACTTTGAAATGCATGGTCTGGGGACATCCGAGTGTTCATGATTTTGAGACGCTTGACTAACTAAATTGTTTTATTCATCTAGATATCTAGATATATGGGTCCAAATGTTTGAAAAGTTACAAATTTTATCTGGATGTTCGGGTTTTTTTAAGAATATTTTAATTTTTTGAGAATTTCTTATGTTTTTTGGAAAATTTTAAGGGATTCAAAGTAAAACAAAGATGAATTATTTACAATGAAAACTTAAAATATAAAAATACAAATTTTTTTAAGGGTCCTTAGTTTATTTTCAATAAAATGGGGGTTGTTGTAGTCTCACAACTTGAGTATGTTATATCATTCTCTTGTTGCTTATTCAATGATAATTCGCTGAAGGATGAGGATTAGAAGGAGACGTTGCTTAATGAGTGGGAATGCGTCAATAGTAAAATAATGGGGTATCCGTGTTCCAATTATGTGAATCCTTTAAAAGGGTCAAAAGGATCACGAAGGAAGAGTTATGTAGAAACAAAATAGTAATTGCTTTGACATGCAGGTAGTATAATCTTGTATTGAATATGAATATGAGTTGAACAGTAGTGGTACTTTTACAGATGATGATCAAATAAATATCAAGGGACTATAGGACTCAAAAGGGTGATTTTAAATTAGGAAATCTCTCAATGGAGACTTAAAAGTAAGGCCACCTAGGTTGTTAAAGGAGATGATAATACAAAATATTTTCATGACTTTGTAAATGTTGGGAATATTTTATATTCTTTACATGGTTAGCCTCATGTGCTGCATTATTCTAGGGGAGTCACAAGGGGGACCAAAAAAACCCTTTCTACTTAGGGGTTTGGTAGCTCTGCCCCTGGGGAAAATCAAATAAAAATAAAAATAAAAAATTGTTATTGGTTTGTTTTTTGCCTATTTTTGGTGTTTATTGGTTAATGATATTTCGATTGATTATACTCTAATTTTGGTTAAGGAATTAGGGTTATAATATAATTTTGGTAAATGGATTAGGGTTTCGGATGTCGTTGGATACTATATGGTGAAGTTAATATAATGAGAGTTAGAGGTGTGGCTCCAAACATTTGTGTGCATGCTATTTTTGTTTTTCTATTGTATAAAAAATCATTTTTTGCATTGCTTTTTTTTAAAGGTTTAAAACTCACAACAAACATGAAGAAAAGCATGAACACTATTTAGAGGGTACAAAATTTCAAGGGTGTCAAAATTAAAAGTTTCCAAGAGATCTTTGACCTTTGTATATAGTTCATTTCAATCTTTATATAAGAAACTAGAAGAGAAAAATATAGTGCAAACTATTGGAATTCTATCAAATTCTACATGGGATTGATCAACATTTGGAGGATGATTTGTTGGTAATGGTAGAAGATTCAAGAAGCTTAAGGTGTGCCTTTGGAGTTTGAACAAATCAAGTTCCTTCCATTGATCTCAAAAAAGGTTGATCCACATTATTTTGATAAATCTAAGCCAATTTCCCTTTGTAAAGACATATGTAAAGTCCAGAGGCTGTGGTCCAACAACTATGTGTGGTGGTTTGGTACCCACAAGTCCCATGGTCTAATCCTGGACAAGAATGTGTACACTTAAGAGTTGCTTGACTCACGATTTTTTCAAATGAAAAAAATGCCATATGTAAAATCATAACAAGAGTAATAGCAAGAAGGATAAGGCCAATCTTTCTATAATAATTTGGCTTTATGAATGGTCAATAAATCCATGATGCAACTAGGGTGGCCTAGAAATCACTTCACATAATCAAAACAAAAAGTTTGAAGCTACTATCCCTTAACATAAAGTTGGAAGTATCAAAATCTTATGATTGAGTCTAATAGTTGTATGTTAGTTTTCTTTTAACACATGTAGGGTTCATTCTACCCCTTATTAGTTAAATATAAGGGTGTTTATCCTCAACTTCACTCTATGTACATGGAAATGGTTCAGTGACACTTTCTTTTTAAAGAAATCTCATGCATTTTAATGGGGGTGCTCCCTATCCACATTATTATTCCTACTAGTAACAAAGGAGTTTACTATATTTTTTATTCACTCTAGAGAAATGGGAGGTGTGAAATGCATAAGATTGGGTAGGCATCATGTTTAACTCATCTTCTCTTTTTTAACGATGTAATATTGTTTTGGAATGGAACTATAGAGGATATTTATGATTTAGTGTAAAGCAAGGGGAGGTTTGAAATACACATGATTGGGTGGACATCACATTTTCACTCATCTATGATTTTTCAATTGTGTATTATTGTTTGGAAATTGAACTAAAGGGGATGTTTTAAAAGTACAATAGATCTTATTTCTTTCCATGAAGGCTATAAAAGTGTAAAGCAACATGCAAAAGTCATATTTTTTTTTCATAAACATACTTTAAGGAAAGAACATGTATCTATTAAATATATTATAGTTCATAAAGTTACCATTTTTTTTTTTGCAATAGAACGGGTAGAAATTTTCATTAATAAATCTGCAAACGAGACATGTCCCTTACAAACATGAAGAGCTTAGTCTCAAAATTGTTCAGAAGAATAAGAAGCAGAGAGACCCTATTGCTACCTATATTATTCACATACATACTCTTTACATATTTTATACTATATATCTTCCAAAAGACTCCAAAATATACTACTGTTCGATAAAACATATATTAACATAGATTTTTAAAAAGAAAACAGACAGTCGCTAGCCGCGACTTCTAGCGTCAACTTCTCCCAGAGCCTCTTCAGGAGGCATGCCCAGTTCCTTGTCTCCGCTTGCCCTAGGATCCAAGCCATGAATTGTAGTGCCAACGTTACCCTCTGTTGGAGGAGAAGATCCATCATCGAAACCAAAAAATTCTTTCAGCACACCCACGGTGGTTGTTTCCACCTTCACTTGAATACTATCCACATTGTGCCTTAAGTTCATAACGCCTGTAGTTAGGAGTTCCATGTATTTTTGGAGCAATTCCATATCCTTTTCAAGCCCAAACAGTTGAGAATACATGACGACCATATTTTCATTAATTTCCTTCACTATTTCCTTGACGGATTTATTACATGAGCTATCAACTATATCCCCCTAGGCTCTCACCGCGCCCAGACTTCGCCGTGTCATTGCCACTTCTGTTATCAGTTGAGGCCATTTTCCTGGATATTCTCCCATGTACCAGAGATATATATGGTTGATTTGCTTCAAATAAAAACTATAAATAAGCGCATTTTCCTTCGAGGCATTCATTCCAATATTGTCAACCTTAATTGAATATCACCTCTGCAACATTGCGACACCATTTACCTCCCTCTCCATCACCTCTAAATCCATCTTGACTCAAAATGAGATGGTATCATACCTACCCTTGAATGAAGTTGTATTTATTAATGGGGAGAATAACCAAGGGCTGAATGCCTACATGTCGATGTTCATGGCCACCTTTTTACCTCATTCCCACATGTGCATTAAATTGAAACCAACCTTCCCCTCTCCCAATTATCTCCATCACGTCCTCAGGATGCTGTCATTGTTCATTGTCTGCATGTTCTCTAGAGGTCCCATATACCCCAAACGTACTCCAGAGATATTGGGTTATATAACAACATTATGGGATGTGACATATACCACTTAAATTATTAAATATGATGGATCCTTGCTCTAGTTGCGCTCCAATGTTGGATTGAGCATCCGCGAATTGATTGTTGGCTATTTTAACATGGAAAATTTTGAATTTTTCAAATTTTATAAGGAGATACATTATCCTTATGAGTATTGGAGAGGTTTTAGACTCGATGACGTTCTCATGTTTGGTAAGTTTTATACATTTTTGTATGACCATAATTGAATTACTAACAATGTTCGGATTCTTGATGCCTTTGGAAACACTGATTTTCAAACCTTGTTAGAGAGAGAGCACTTCAACTTAGTTGTTCGTGGATTTTCAGAGTCCCCATGTGAAATTTAATTCAGTATTTTCTTCGAGGTTAAAACCAACCCCTCCCGCTCCAACCTCTCCGCATAGATTTTCCATTATTAATAGGACTAAAATATGAAAGCCATTGAATGTGGCTTCAAAGACTAAAATATGTTATATGAAAAAATGGAAAAAAATAGAGATTCAATGCAAAAAATGGATTTTACCATGGGGGAGACTCACTCTCATGAAATTAATGCTAGATGTAATACCAATTTATTAGAATTTCATTACACACATTTCAATTGGGATGATGAATAAAATAAGGAAGAAAATATTTATTTTTTATGGCAAGGAAGGAAAGAGGAAGATGTATAGGCATGGGTAATTGGAAAAGTATCTCTAGGCCTAGGAAACTAAAGGAATAGGGTTTAACAAACATCCAAATGTTTAGTAAGGATTTAACAATAAAGAGCCTTTGGAGGTTCTTAAAGAAAAAAATGTTATGTCACCAAGTTATAAGAATAAAGTATATAGAACCTTGATCTCTCAAGAATCAATTTCAAAATAACCTCAATTTTCACCGTAACTACTAAATGTGTGGAAGGCCTTAGTGAAATATTATCCCATGATAGCCTCTTGGCTAACATGGATTATCTTAAATGGGAGGAAAATGAAAGTCGATATAAACCTATGGGTTGGGGAAAAATGGAACTTCTTATTGTCATTGGAATTGTGAGACCAACTTCACAGTCCTAACAATGGAATGCATATACTTAGCTTCTAATCAACGTCACCACTATCATGAATATTGCAGAGGATGAATTTTTTTCTTCTTCTAAGAATACCTCTTTTGGAACATATACTACTACGGTTGGTTATGCACATTATTTGCAAAATATGCAAGGTTGGTGAAATGATGGTAATGGCGTCAACTTTGGAATATGAAAGGTGAATTGAAGGCAAATAATTTATTGGAGAGAGATCTTCAATAGGTTTCCTACACGGTATTTATTGTAAACAAATGGAAAATAGGGGCTTGGTATATATTTTCTTTGTAGAAAAAGTCGGGAGTATTTTTATCACTTTGTTTGTAGGATACTGTTTTTCAAAGGAATTTTGGGAATATTCTTTTGAATCTGATGCATGTAGAAAATAAATGTGAAGGAGACTTTCTATCCAATGCCTTCAATGCATAGTATGAGGACGAGGATGTTCATGAATAAAATGTTTTCACTATTGTAGTAAGATGGACTATTTTCTCAAAAGGAAATTATCTTTCAAAACACTTTCTACACTTTAAACAAGTGTTCTATAGGATTATTATACTTTGAGGACTATAAAGAAATAGTGAAGGAGTCATTGTAATGCCAAATTAGTCCCTTTGTAATAGATGAACCATGTCGATGGGATTTCATTAATGGCGCTTCTCAAGACAATCATGGAAACTATGGAGTTTGTGGATGTTTCTTTTTTAATTCAACTCATTTTATTACTTTCTCTTTAAGATTGGGTAATGGTCCAACCACTAAGTAGAACTAAATTTATTAGTAATGCTCCTTAGAATAAAAATTAATAAGAATCTAGATGGAGTAAATGTTTATGGTGATTCCAATCCAACAATAGGTTTTCCAAATGGCAATATCACTATATATAATGTGGGTATTTAGGTAGAAATGGATCAAATTTATGATGTGAGGAATTAATTCTAGTGGATCTCATTTATACACATATTTAGAGAACACAATAGTTGGGTAGATTTATCTCAAAAGTAGGTTTGGAATTGGTGTTAGGGGTGAGAAATATTTATGGGGATATGGATGAGGCAATTTCAACTATTCCTCCTTTCCACTTTCTAACATAGACCAATCCCTTTGTTTTTATACTTAGTTTTTATTGACCTAAGTGTTATATATTTGTGCCAATTTGTTTTGAGGTTTATTAGCTTTTTTATGGTTGACAAAAAATAACCACGAGTTGGTTTTTTCAATGCTTCTTCTTGCTAATTATGGTTTGTACACCATCTTATGATGGTCCATAGGAGAAATTATAGTGATGTATTAGTTTAGTGATGGTTTTATGTGGACTTAAATTAGGGTATTTAACATTATGGTATGGGCATACAAATTAAATGTATTATGATTTACTTCTTTGAAAAGTAATAAAAATACATTTTTCTCCCATGGAAAATGGGGGGAATTGTAACAATACCTGGTTGATTTACCATGTAAAAAAAAATAAGACCAAGGTCATGGACATGTATTCCAAGATGAATGGTGGGAAAACATCCTAGTGGGTGCCACTTTTGTTTTATTAATGGCTATGGAAATTGGCAAAGGCAAAGTTACATTAATTGGAATTTATTTATGAAAATAAAGGAAAATATGAAAAAAGGGAGATGAATGGTAACATATTTTCACAAGAGGGAAATTTAAGGAAAAATGAAGGAAAATGAAGAAAAGAGAGGTCTCAATGATAAAAAGGCTTATGAGGATCAACTCACATACTTTTTTCAATTCAATTTTGGAGCTCTCTTCTATTCTCTCATTCTCTCATACTCTTGCACACTTAGAGAATTCTTGGAGCATTCTCGTTTCACATGGATTGGATAAAGATGGAAAACAGAAAGCAAGAAATCATAAGGGAACAATTGGATCAATGACTACAATTGGATTGATTTGCAGGTAACAGGCTGCATGTATGATTTCCTTGCTAGTTTTAGCATGCATGGTATATACATGCGGTTTCTTGGTTATGTGTTGTCATTGGCATGGAGGATTTCCTGGATTAACAGTGGTTTTAGCCTTGCCTTTCCATTTCCTGGATAACGATGGTGTTGTGGGTTTTTCCACTTGTTTTTTCCGATTGGTGCTAAGGTTCCTTATGGCTATGGGTTGAGTTACTATTTCCTGGATTTGTTGGTTGGGACAAATGCTCTAGAAGCCCTAGAATATTTTGGGTTGAGTTTCTAGTCCTAGAAGCTAGGTTGGAACAAATGATCTAGAGATCTTGGTGGGTTGAGTTACTAGTCCTTGGATATCGGTTGGACAAATGCTCTAGATCCCTAGAAGGCTATGGGTTGAGTTATTAGTTCTTGGAGCAGTGGTTGGAAAAAATGCTCTAGATCCCTGAAAAACTTGGGTAGAGACCGATCTGGTTGGTGCTAGTGATGTTCAACCTTGAGTCAGAATCAATGGTTGAGGGTTTAGGTGGTTTGGCATCTGGAATCCTTGGTTTTGTTTTGTTTGGTTTATTCCACGAGATCCCACATTCACACTTGGAATATGGCACATGGGTGATTGGATTAAAGAAAGATTTGGTTCAGCCCAAACTATGGTCGGTTACTACGTGGAAGTCCCTGACTTGGTTGGAATTTTCATATTTTGATAAGAGGTATTTTATATTGTGATCTATGAGAATAAGTATTGGCAATGATTGTGATATTATGGTTGAGTTGTCATGGATTCTATGCTTTTCATTTGCTCGTTATATGCTAGTTATGTGATGTATATTACTTATGGCTCTTGACCTGTTTGATGAATATATGAATGGTTGATGAATTCATGGACTAACAAGTGTTGTTGCAACTATGTGGATAGAGCATTATACATTCTTGGTGATTCTTAGATAAGTTTCAGACTCCTATGTTTAGATATGCATTCATGACCTATAGATTACATGTTCACCATATGTTTGACGAAATGAATGTCATGGTTAGGCCTGGTTAGTTCAAGTCCTTTATCAAATTTTGTATGAATGGATTTGTATTGATGTTATTTATCATTATGGAAAGTCTCACTGAGTGTTGGGCAGTAGTATAGAGGCTAGCCTGAAATGGTGGCTCAGAATCCAAAACTGCACCCTCTGAAATGGAAGTTTTGGGTCATAACCACACCCTTACACAATTATGCATGTGATTGGAGGCCTATAACTGCATGGATGCATTTTCATGCATTCTGTTATGGGCACAGTTCACTAAAAAGGCAATCTAGCTCAGGGTTTGGGCACTTGGAGTGGTCGTTTAGCTCCTAGGTGGTTCTGTAAGCCCTACAGGATGTTAGTTGTGGTTGATAAGTTCCAGTTGTCAGTCCCACTTCCTTAATTGGATCTAGGAGGTCAGGTCATGTCATAGTAATTCTGTCTCATATTTACCCTGGAAGGTTGGTGAATTTGAGTAAATGTGGGAGGGGTGGTCATAGATTGGTATCATAGCATGGTTCATAAACTTGTTTGGATGGGCTAGATGCATGTTGTTATGCATGCATTGTTATGGTTATTATTATGCATGCATAGTAGGTTAGAAATGCATCATCGTGGTCATTATGCAATTTGTGTATCATGATGTTGTTGGTATGTTATGATGTTGATATGTTGGCTCAGATAGAGCAGAAGATGTTGATTATCAAAGAGAGGTTGCAACAATGTACCTCAGGGTAACAACAAATATTCATATAGGTCTGTATGTTTGGCATATAGGTATGATGATTGATGGTTGTTATATGCATTGTGGTTACATACATGTCTGTCATTTTATTACTATTGTTGTTATATGCATGATATATGCTAGTTAATCAGTGTGGCCATATGCACGTGCGTCGATTAGTCATGCATGGTAGTTAATCCGTTGTTATATGAATTGCAGTTGCACATGATGATTATGGTTATTAGATGTAATATCTTGATGTTATATGTATCGTGCCAAACTGGATTATCATGTGTAGATTGTTATGGTTATGATATTAAGGTATGAGTCAATATACTTGTCACATATTGCATTGTACTAATTTGGAATGACTTGTGAAGATGTGTTAGTATCCCCTCAGATACATTAAGGAATGAGTTTTATTATGTCGTCTATTTGGTTTATCTAACAAGGTATGTTTATAGGTTGTTTTAATGTTTTATTAATTGAATGATATGAGTATGTATCTATAAGATTGCATGAAGGATTGATATTGTTTTAATATACTTGTACTAACACAATATGTGCTGAGGCAATTGATATGCACTTGAATGCAAGTGGGTGCTAGTTGTAGTATTATGATTAATGGTTGTGAGTTGACTATTTATTATGACATGGTTGTTAGTCTTGGTAAAGGCTGATTTCAAATTAATAGACGTGATGTATTGATATTTGGAACATGTGATTGATATGTGTGAATAGTTGCAGGGAAACATGATTGGTATTACCATGACAAGGTAACGGTTAATTTTATTAAATAACTAACATCCGTGTGATGTGATAGCACATGATAGGACTCAGTTTCAGCAAGGAAAAGGTAAAAGAAAGGAATTGGGTGATATTTTCTTTGGCTATGTGTTAGCCACCTATATTTTTCAATTATATCAGCTGGTGGCTAAATATTCTTTGCAGATTTCAAGAAACAAATTCAGGCCTGAATTTGTTGGTGCTTGAAGTCTGTTGGTAAAATCATAAACTGCTGGTTAGATCTTCATACATTTCTGTCTCCCGGCCTCTGATATTCCATAAAAATCCAAATCAAATATTGCTGCATCCTCCTCCTTTTTCCCCTCCCCTGCTTCCATCTTACCTTCATTTCTTCAGTTTCCTTTCATCCATAAAAACCCCACTAAACCATGGGTTATTCCTTATCCCTCCATTATTTTCTCTCCCCAAGGTTAAAAACCCATGTTTTAACCTTATCGGAACCTTTTTCCTTTTTTCGAAAATCATTGAAAATCATGTAAAAAATGCCTTTTTTCTATGCGCTGGTTCCCAGCCCCTCAGGCTAAGCCCCTGTCTTTTCTTCCTCCACATGCCCGAGCGCCACGACCGGCCGCTCAAGTTCGGAGGCGCTAAACCGAAGCGTGGTCCCCACTCCGCCCTTTTCCTTTGAAACCTTCAAAAAGCCCATCTTTTATAAGGTTTGGGTGTGAAATATGAAATCACGTATTTTATTGCCCCGAGCCTTCCCAGCCGTCGATCTGCTCCCCAGATCCGACGGAGCGGAATGCCCCACACCTGGTGGACCCCCCTTCCCCCGCGCTCGTTTCCAAAAACCATGGTATACATCCTGCACCACTTTTCGTCGAATGGCGGTTTTATCCCGTCGGCCAACGATTCCACACGCTGGCCGACACGTGTCCTCCACCTCATTTCCAAAACCGCCGTCCTTTCACCTCGCCCGCGCGTTATCTATCGTCCCGTAACCCCGCAGCGGGATTCACCTTTGCCGTCGGATCTGGGCCCCCCCATCCGACGGTTGCTAATCGCCATTCCTACGCGCCCGTTAATCTATCCATCGCGCGGCCAAGATTCGATCTCCGCCGTCGATCTCTGTAGATCGACGGCTTGCATTCATTCTCCTGATTCCATTGTACAAATTCCCTTTTTCTCCACTGACTTTTCAGAATGCCCCCGACCGTTGATCGCAATACGATCAACGGCTCCGATTGATCCATTTTTCCGCACGTCCTCCGATGCAGTTTTGCCCATATAACGCAGGATTTTCTCATTTTTATTGTATTTTGCAGGTTTTAAGGTTCTTTCGCCGTGTTTCAGTAAAAATCTGAAGGTTGAGGGTGACGACTCCCGTCCTTCTGATCAATCCAGAGAATCGACCGCAGGGTGAAGAACAATGATATCAACAAGGTTTCATGAGCCTTGGTTGCTACGCGTCCCTGTAAAGCCTGAAGAATGCCGTCAACATCAACGCAGAGAAGAGTATCGGATTTTGAAGACAGAGTGAACCAGAGCAGCAGTTCTATGGATAGATCGGAGGGGATTACGGCTAAGACGGTTATCAAAAGCCTAATCCCTGACTCAGAACACATATTAAAGCAAAACCTAAAAGTGTTCATCAGACGTATTGCCTCCACCGCCATACTTTGAGGCAAATTGATTCCTCAACCACTGCAGTTCCACCTATTGCCTCAGAATGCTCAATCGGAGGATGAATTTATTGAACATGATCAGATATTATGCCTCGGAACAACCAAAGAAGTTATTTCTGCACCAGATTTAATGACAGAATTTTTGCAGAGTAACCCTAATAGTACGCAGAGCCTCAAAGGTCAACAAAAGCTCCCTTCGGGCTTACTTCATAAGTGTAAACACATTAATGCAGTGCAAACACCTGTATAATTTCTTCATCGAGCCTCCCAGGGCTAGGAAGACATTTATTCTGCATTAATTGTATTTTGAGATCTTTTCATCAAATCTCACCTCCTCATCCTTCTATAAATACTCCAGAAGAAGATGAGTGAGGGGTTGGATTAGTTGGTTGTCAATGTAATTGTTGAAGTGTTGTAGCTGTTTCTGAGTGGAAAACTCTTGACTGTAAATAGTGGTTTCATGGGCTCTTGGAGCTCTGCTTGTAACAGATAGGTTAGGTTGTGAAGAGAGATGGATTAAAACATTGGATATGAAGATTGTAACCGGTTTGAAGCAATCAATACAAGCTGATTTATGGGATCCTGGTCTATGCTGATGGTGATGTTATTCTCACTGTAACTTGTGTTTTGTTTCTGTTTTCAATTTGTTTCATTTTCCACTGTAAAGAACAGTTTAAACAGTGTTAGGGCCTACTGTATATCAGTAACCTTTCTGGTTGAGAAATCTTTATTTAAATGTTTTCTTTCTGCTGTGTTATTTGAGAATGATTTAATTCAGTCTAAGTACATAGATGCTGGCGTTCCCTCATCTTTTCGTCACTGCTGAATGTTATTTTTAAATGTTACTTTCATATATGTTGTGTAAGGAATGAATTGAGGAAATCAAAGGTTAGCCCTGAGTCCCTTTCTTGTTTGCTCAACTTTTTGATTGTTTCCCTTAGGATGTGTCAAAAGCTGACTAGTTTCAAAGCACTTATCAGATCTTAGGCCATTCTGTGTTATCTTTGTGATTGTCTTGGAAGTAACTAAGTAAAGAAGAACTAGGAGAGGATCAGGGTGAGTCCCAGCCCACTAGTTTCTGCTCCAAAGGTTGTCTTCAAGTTCCCCCTTGTTTTTAATTTGTGTTCTATTAGAAGTGTATCAAAGGCTGGATAGTTTCAAAGTACTTACCAGATCCTGGGCTGCTCTTTGTTCTGCATCTGTTATTTCCCTTTCTTATTGTATCACCCCATTCCATAAATCAAACTTTAAAGAGATCCTTAGGCATAGATGACTTTCCCCATAGATTACTCTTGAACCTGAATGTTTCAATTAAATTCTCTTATGACTCCATAGCCCAATGGATTGAAAACTTGCCATCATCTTTCTTTAGAATCAAAGCTTATTCTGTTTGCTTGCAACTTCTCACCTTTGAACCTATTTGCATATAGATCTTTCCGCCTCAGACAGCAACTATGTTCAACCATCCAAGAAAACCAAACGAAACCCTTGGCCTTCATAACTAGCCTAATATCATCATCCCAAACTTCAAAGACAATATCCATCTTTGTACATATTGGAGAGATCCCTCTCCGGATTCAGGAGGGCTAGATCCTAGAATCCCAAAGTTGGTTGAAATGATGTTAACTCTGTGATCGGACTTTGCCAATCTTGCTTGTTACAGAAACCTAACATTTCTGGCGACTCCACTGGGGAAGACTTTAACTCAGAATCTTCATATAACATCTTGAGAGTAAAAAGCAGCCTTTTCAAGCACTACCAAGAAATGGTAATCATGATGAAGCTTGATTGAATCAGTGACAAACTAGGTCAACCCTAGGATTCTTTAGAGTTTTTATCTAACCTTGGAAAATCAGCTAGCTTAGCCATAAGGATAGACTGTCTTTGTTTCATAACCGTAGCTAAGTTTTGAGGCAGAGTTAGGATATTCTTCTGAACCACAAATAAAAGCAATTCAGAAAATACCAAAAACATTTCAGATTGGTAGTAAAACACTAATTTTGATATCTTGTATACGTCTTTGATGTGTTTTACCCTATACTCTTAGACAGAGTCTGGAAAGGGCCAGGTAGCCTCCGGGTCTCATCCTCTTTTAGGGGTGACATATCTGGTGAATGCCCTCCCAGTCAATCTCTGGTTAGAGTTTGTTGTGTTTTGAGATATCCTTGAAAAGGAATGCTTCACAAACACTGTGGTGGACAATGTACTCCTTTGAAAACACTCTGAACTTTCCACCTGGCGACTCCACAATCCCGAACAGACCTTAAGACTCCACTGGGAAGAACCCTTATCATTATAAAATAATTCAAACTCAGTTAGATGACTGTGGGATCGAAAAATTATAAAAACAGACTGGTTAACCTCCTAAAGATTGTCATATCTGGTTGAACTTTTCGTGTCTAGTTGGGTCTAAACATATAAAAATTGTGGCTCCTAAAAAGATTCACACTAGAGCCCATCCTGACCCAGATCCACCTGAGATAGTTGACAACCCGGAAAGAATCCTTAGGAAGTCTCCTAAGATACAATTTTCAACTATTTTTAGACCACCCCTAAGAGCTCATTCAGTCCTTGAAAACCTTTTAGCTCATCATGAATCACAAATTGACTTTTTGAACCCATTTAGAACTAGGTCATTTGGTGATTTAGATCAGTTAGATTCTGAGCCTTCACTTTCATCTCCCGAAACAAGTGAAACCCTTGGGAGTAGAGAATCAACACCTCCTGATTTACATTTCTTACATAATCTAGGTGTCTCTCATCCGAGATCAGCTCAGAGATCTACTGCCGTTCCATCCACTTCTGGTCATCCTTCATCCACTGTTTAAACCACTCCACTTCAACCCACACCTCCTCTTGTAAATCCGCCCCCACCACATATCATGGCAGCATGGTATGCTCCCTTAGTCCTTCCTGTACCATTAGTCAATCTTCCACAGGAATATCAGTCCAAAATTCCATTATATGATGCTAGTAATACTATAACAACATCTCAACATGTGGACAAGATGAATGACTACTTTGACAGAAATGAAATTGATAATGATTATGTCAAAATCAGATTATTTGCTCAAAGTTTGGGGGGAGAAGTGAGAAAATGGTTTAAAGGTTTAACCCCCCATAGTATTAACGACCTCCAAGCCTTCCATCAAACATTCTTAAACAAATGGGAAGTAAGGAAGAACCCTCTCCAAGTCCTTGCCGACTATAACAATCTCCACAGGAACCCTGGGGAAAGTGTACAAGCTTATTGTACCAGATTTAACAGTGTGTATAATGCACTTTCCCCTGAACTGAAACCTCCTCAGGGCTCAGCCTTAAACAAATTTCCTGAAGGATTTGATCCGGACATGACATATTCACTCAGAGAAAGAGTCTTTGCAACCCTCGAAGATATGCAAAGAGGTGCTCTTTCTGTGGAAGTTAACCTCATGGAGAAGAGAGCAAGGATGAAAGCTGAAAAGAGAGTATCTTTTAGAGAGGAATCTACCCCTTCCACTTCAAGCTCGAAGATGGAAAGAATGATGGAAGAAATGATGAAGAAAATGAGCATTCTAGAGAGATCACAAGCAAGTCTAAATAAAAACGCTCCTCAAAACAGAAGCCAGAACCAGAATCAGAATATGAGAAGAAATCAACCTCCAAACAGACCCAGGGAAGATGATCAGCAGATCATTCCTCCCTTTCATCAAAACTTTTTAAGTGAGGTTGAACAAACAGATGAAATAACAGAGGAAGACGATATAAACTTATTTGGGGTAGATGATGATGACTTTGAGGTTCATTATGATAAAAAACAAGGTCTTTATACACCTTACGATGACAGAAGAGAGGATAATGAGAATTACTATCAAAACATGGAAAATGCTGTCATAGAGCCTTTAAGGGAATATGAACTCAGAAGTAGATCTAATCAACAAACCCCCAACAATAAAACCTCTGACAAACCCTCTAAAAACAACACTGCAACCAAGTCTAAAACAATCAAACAAAAAGACACAACAGTGGCTGATAATTCTGGTAGTGGTAAAGAGAAAGACACTCAAAATATTGAAAAACAGAGTGCAAACGTTAGTAGTACCAGCAACTCGGTTAGTACTCCTGGTAAAACAACTGTTCCAACTGTAGATAAAACAAATCAGCAAGCTGTTATTGCTGATAAAGCGGCATCAAACAAGGTTGAAATCAATGTTTTAAAGAGTCAAAACCTTTTTAGCCTAGAACAGGAAATCTCAAAGATCAAAATTTCTGTTCCTTTGACTGAGTTAGCTGCCCAACATGTATATAGGTCCAAAATTTTGAAAGCTTTGAACTTATAAGATAATGAATATTCACTCAATCTTAATGATGACCAACCAGAGCTTATTTTTGGTCCAGAGATTGAAGGAAAGTTCCAAGAGGGTTCTGTCCCTCCCTTTTATGTCAGCTTAAACGTTCATGACAAAATTCTGCACAATGCTATGCATGACTCAGACGCTTCCCATAATTTAATGCCAAAAGCTGTAATGGAAAGCCTGGGTCTTGAAATTACCAAACCTTACAAATATTTGTACTCCTTTGACTCGAGCAGAGTTAAATGTCTAGGATTGATAAAAGATCTCTGTGTTAACTTAGCCCAGATCCCAGCCAAATGTTTAGTCATGGATGTTGTTGTGGCTGATGTACCCCTGAAGTATGGAATGCTTTTATCAAGATCTTGGGGTGCTAAGTTACAGGGAACCATGCAAATGGATATGACCTATGCGACTATCCCTGTTTTTAATCAGACTAGAAGACTTTACAGGGAATCCCACATGCAGTACACAGTGACAAGTTAAGATCGGCCTCAAAACTCCCCTCTCTATGCCATAAATACGAGCCTTGATTCTTTCATCATGTTCAATGATGAAACACTTACGGGACACATCATTTCAACAGAATCAATGGTTGAAATGGAGGGAGAGGAACACAACGCTGAAATGCTGGAACAGTCTATTGTGTATGAAGATCCTAGCACACTAAACATAGGTCTTGAACTGCAAGTTATTAATCCTTTGAACTTAAAACCTGATAATCAGCAGGAAAACCCTCAACCCGATGAAAAACTTGAGGAATCAAATTATACACAGCCCATCCACCAAACTGAAAATGCTCCTCTCTGGACTATGTATTTTGATGGGTCATGCACCAAAACAAATGCTGGTGCAGGTGTCTGGATCACTAACACTGAAAATAATCATATAGAATGTATCTCATGCAAATTAAACTTTCAGTGTTCCAACAACATAGCAGAATATGAATCCCTTCTCTTAGGCTTGCATCTCTTGAAAAAGTTAGGTGCCAAGAGAATCAATGTATATGGGGATTCTGAATTAATCATTAGGCAAGTTAATGGGGAGTATAATGCAAATCACCCCAGACTTAGGGCCTATAGGAATGATGTCATAGATCTTTTGAAAGCATTTGAGGAATCCACATTATCCTTTGTCCCAAGGATAAGAAACATTGCAGCCCACAATTTAGCCTTTGCTGCCAGAACCTGCCCCATGCTGTATGATGATACCTCTCAGATAAAATTCAGACCAGCAATCCCTGATAACAAGAAATACTGGCAGGTATTTGATGGATATAAACAAATAGAAGACTTCATGCAATTCAGAAATGAGTTTGAACCCCATAGTTCAGATTCAGATTATGATACAGACTGCAGTGAAGAAAATTTTCTTGGCGAAGAAGAATCATCTCCACAGCTGGTAGATATAAACCTCCAGTCTATCAAACTTAGAAACCAAACAGAATTAAGTGCAAAATCTGAAACAGAAGAATTGGAAACTCTACATTCTAAGGATGATAGTTTTCCCAAGGGTTTGGCCCCTCTAGAAGAACTATTTGATTTTGATGATGTGGCCAATAAGCCCAAACTGGAACCTGTAGAAACTGAAGTAGAGGAATGTAATATAGGCAGTGAGAAAAAACCAAAATTGATCAAACTGTCTAAAACTTTACCAGCTCACATTAAACTCAAATATATAGAGCTGTTCAAAGAATTTTCTGATGTTTTTGCTTGGAGTTACGAAGATCTTAAATCCTATGACACTGAAATAATACAACACAAAATCCCTCTGAAAGAAAACCAAAAGCCATTCAAACAGAAACTGCGCAGAATCAACCCTGTCTAGCTGCCTTTGGTTAAGAAGGAAATCATGAAGATGCATGATGCTGGTATTATTGTCCCTATTAGATATTCTGAGTGGGTATCTAATCTGGTGTCAGTTAGGAAGAAGACTGGAGAAATCAGGCTTTGTATAGACTTCAAAAATTTAAACAAAGCTTCATTAAAAGACAACTACCCTTTACCCAAGATGGATCATATTTTGCAAAGGGTGGTGGGGTCTAAAAGAATTTCTTTGCTGGATGGCTATTCAGGGTATAATCAAGTCCTAGTCCACCCTGATGATCAATTAAAGACAACTTTTACTACACCATGGGGCACTTTCATGTATGTGAAAATGCCTTTTGGTTTAATGAATGCTAGAGAAACCTTTCAGAGAGCCATGGACATAGCATTCTCGGAAGAATTGGGCTTCTTCATCATTATCTATCTTGATGATGTAACTGTGTTTTCAAAAACAGATGAAGAACATTTAGAACATTTGAGAAATTTTTTCGAGAAATGCAGAAGGTTTGGAATATCTTTGAACCCTAAGAAGACTTTATTTGGTCTCCAAGAAGGTAAAATTCTTGGGCACATCATTTCAGAAGAGGGCATAAAGATAGATCCCATGAGAATTGAGGCTATATTGCAAATCTCTCATCCTCGAAACATCAAAGAGTTGCAGTCTTTCATTGGAAAGATTAACTTTTTGAGAAGGTTCATTCCCAATTTGGCTGAGCTCCTTAGGAATGTCACAAACATGTTGAAAAAGGAGCAAGGGGTAAAATGGACCTCGGAAGCAAAGACATCCTTTGAGCTGGTGAAACAAGCGTTAACCAAAACACCAATTCTCATAAGTCCTGATTTTTCAAAAGATTTTTATATCTTCTCATTTGCATAAGAACATACTATAGTTGCTGTCCTTTTATAGAAAAATCTACAAGGACAAGAGCAACCCATTGCATTCTTTAGAAAGGAATTGAGGGATGCCCCTTTGAGGTATAACATTATGGAAAAACAGGCTTTTGCTTTGGTAAAGGCTTTGAAAGACTTCAAAGTATACATCCTTCATTCACACATCATTGCCTTTGTCCCAAATTCGGTTGTAAAAGACATTCTAACCCAGGATCCAGATGGTAAGAGAGGTAAGTGGATTGCTGTTATTCTTGAATATGATTTAGAGATTAAACCCACTAAGCTCATCAAAGGCCAGGGTCTAGCTAGGTTAATGGCTGAATCAAATTGTGAAGTTCTTGATATTAATATGATTAATGCTTTGGATGACCAAGAAGAATTCTCAACTCCCATTGTCGAAGATCATTTTGCGAATTCTCCTTGGTATACTGATATTGTTTATGTTTTGCTTAATCTAAATACACCTCCGGGTTTATCCAAAACAAAGGCAAGATTCCTAAAGTTAAAAGCTGTAAACTATTGCATTATTGATAAATGTCTTTATTGGAAAAATGCTAGTGGTGTATTTCTTAAATGTTTGCCTGAGTTTGATGCAGAAAAGATTAAGCAGGAATTCGATGAAGGAGAGTGTGGAGGCCATTTGTACTGGAAGTCAACAGCCAAAAATTTTTTGAGGGCTGGTTTCTATTGGCCTACTCTTTTTCCTGATGTACACAAGCTGACAACTACTTGCCATAAATGCCAACTATTCGAGGGCAAGAGAAAATTACTACCCCTTCCTCTGCATCCAATTATTGTTGAAGCCCCTTTTCAACAGTGGGGACTTGACTTCATAGGAGAAATCCATCCACCATCCTCTGCCCAACACAGGTGGATTCTTACCGCCACAGACTATTTCACTAAATGGATAGAAGCCATTTCTTGTAGACAGGCCAATGATTCGGTTATCATAAAATTCATAGAAACCAATATCCTTTCCAGATTTGGCTGTCCTACCAAGATCATCACAGATAATGCAGCAGCATTTGGGTCAAAGAAAATGGTGGAATTCTGTCACAAGTACCAGATGACATTGGGACACTCCACAGCCTATTATCCTAAGGGTAACGGACTTGCAGAGTCTTCCAACAAAAGCTTAGTGAACATAATAAAGAAACTGTTGGAGGACAACAAAAAGTCTTGCACACAAAGCTAATCCATGCGCTTTGGGCTGACAGATTAAAATTGAAGAAATCCATTGGTATGTCACCCTTCCAACTTGTGTATGGTACAGATGCAATTTTTCCTAATAGCCTTGGTGTACCAGTTATGAAGTTAATTCAAGAGCTCCATACTAAAGAAAATGACATAATCAGAAGAATAAATCAGACCATTCATCTTCAGCAAACCAGAGAGGAAGTGTACAACAAAGCATTGCAGAAGCAAGATAATATCAAGAAGATATTTGATAGAAGGACAAAGGCCAGCAATTTCGAGATTGGGGACAAAGTTTTAAAGTGGGACTCAAAGAGGGAGGACAAGGGAAAGCATGGTAAATTTGACAATCTGTGGCTTGGCCCTTACTCCATTCATTCAGTTGCTGGAAACAATGCATTCTTCTTACAAGAGCTGAATGGAACAGAATTGTTTGGGGGTCCTATCAATGGCAGGATGCTTAAGCATTACCTTTCTTAAAGTATTTCATGTTTGAAGCCTTTTTTACCTTTTTTCCATTGTAAATATTTCATCCACTATTGCATTTAAAGTTATGAAAAAACAAAAAATACAAAAACAAAGAAAGAAAGAAAAGAGGGCAGAAATGAAAACAAGAAAGGCAAAGCCCCATGCCAAAAAGAGAAGTAAATCTGAAAGTGTGCAAGCTTAAATGCCACTCCTTGAAACACACTTCTAATTAGTCAAACTGTTCAATCTTGGCTAGTTAGCTTTCAATTTTCTGCTGATAGAGTAGCGAATTTGATTTGCCAAACTGTTTAATCTTGGCTTATCAGTAGATAGATTAGGTTAGAAATTAAGGTTCAAACCAACTCAAAATCTGAACCAAAGAAAGAAAACTTGGTTCTAATTCGCTTAAAACTTGAACCAGAGGAAACATAAAGATAGCTCACCGAAAAGGAAAAACAGAGCTGTGAAGATAAGAGAAGGCCATAATGAGAAATTTTCAGATCTTAAGCCTTCTGTTTTGATTTAAAATTTTCTGCAAATAATAATCTATGTGCAGCTTGTTTTTATGCCATAGATCATAGCAAGTCAAATAGCTCAATCTTGACTTGGTTATTTTTAAATTTTTGTTGTAGAATTTAGAGAATGAAAGTTTGTTGGACTGTTTAATCCCAACAGACAGTAGACTAGGTAGAGAAACATCTGAACTCGACTGTCTAATCCGAGTTCAAGGAGAAATAAGGATTAGAAATAGATTAGATTTCCTACTTTCAAAAGAATAAAATGTTGAGAATAGAGTTTTCCAATCCAAGTGCACTCTGATGAAGAAAAAATGTTAGATCAGTAGGATTGGGGTAGGTAGAAGTTGTATTGATGAAATTCATTTTTCTCTCATGACTAATATTATTTGTCAAAGGAAAGCAAGAGCAAGCAAAGGGTCAAGCACCAGTCATCATCCCAGAGAAATCAAGTCTGAATTCTTGATGCCTTCAAGAAGGCACCATCCCCAAGTGGAGCCACTGTTAGCCACCTATATTTTTCAATTATATCAGCTGGTGGCTAAATATTCTTTGCAGATTTCAAGAAACAAATTTAGGCCTGAATTTGTTGGTGCTTGAAGTCTGTTGGTAAAATCATAAACTGCTGGTTAGATCTTCATACATTTCTGTCTCCTGGCCTCTGATATTCCATAAAAATCCAAATCAAATATTGCTGCATCCTCCTCCTTTTTCCCCTCCCCTGCTTCCATCTTACCTTCATTTCTTTAGTTTCCTTTCATCCATAAAAACCCCACTAAACCATGGGTTATTCCTTATCCCTCCATTATTTTCTCTCCCCAAGGTTAAAAACCCATGTTTTAACCTTATCGGAACCTTTTTCCTTTTTTCGAAAATCATTGAAAATCATGTAAAAAACGCCTTTTTTCTATGCGCTGGTTCCCAGCCCCTCAGGCTAAGCCCCTGTCTTTTCTTCCTCCACATGCCCGAGCGCCACGACCGACCGCTCAAGTTCGGAGGCGCTAAACCGAAGCGTGGTCCCCACTCCGCCCTTTTCCTTTGAAACCTTCAGAAAGCCCATCTTTTATAAGGTTTGGGTGTGAAATATGAAATCACGTATTTTATTGCCCCGAGCCTTCCCAGCCGTCGATCTGCTCCCCAGATCCGACGGAGCGGAATGCCCCACACCTGGTGGACCTCCCTTCCCCCGCGCTCGTTTCCAAAAACCATGGTATACATCCCGCACTACCTTTCGTCGAATGGCGGTTTTATCCCGTCGGCCAGCGATTCCACACGCTGGCCGACACGTGTCCTCCACCTCATTTGAAAACCGTCTTTTCACTCCTCACAATCAGCAATAAGAAGACGGACGAGCTCATTCCAACTCCAAATGATTGACCTGCCTGAAAGATCCGGGCTCCCCCATCCGACCTGCTAATCGCCATTCCTACGCCCGCACCCATCCACGCAATGCCGGATCTTCCGTGTTTCTCCGCTGAGATCTACTGCCGTATTCATTCTCCGATTCCATCAGGACAAATTTCTTCTCCGTTTGAATTTTCAGAACGCCCCCGACCGTTGATCGCAATACGATCAACGGCTCCGATTACTCCATTTTTCTGCACGCCCTCCGATGCAGTTTTGCCCATATAACGCAGGATTTTCTCATTTTTATTGTATTTTGCAGGTTTTAAGGTTCTTTCGCCGTGTTTCAGTAAAAATCTGAAGGTTGAGGGTGACGACTCCCGTCCTTCTGATTAATCCAGAGTATCTACCGCAGGGTGAAGAACAATGATATCAACAAGGTTTCATGAGCCTTGGTTGCTACGCGTCCCTGTAAAGCCTGAAGAATGCCGTCAACATCAATGCAGAGAAGAATATCGGATTTTGAAGACAGAATGAACCAGAGCAGCAGTTTTGTGGATAGATTGGCGGGGATTACGGCTAAGACGGTTATCAAAAGCCTAATCCCCGGCTCAGAACACAGATTAAAGAAAAACCTAAAAGTGTTCATCAGACGTTGCCTCCACCGCCATACTTTGAGGCGAATTGATTCCTCAACCACCACAGTGCCACCTATTGCCTCAGAATGCTCAATCAGAGGATGAATTTATTGAACAAGATCAGATATTATGCCTCGGAACAACCAAAGAAGTTATTTCTGCACCAGATTTAATGACAGAATGTTTGCAGAGTAACCCTAATAGTACGCAGAGCCTCAAATGTCAACAAAAGCTCCTTCCGAGCTTACTTCTTAAGTATAAACACATTAATGCAATGGAACACCTGTGTATTCTCTTCATCGAGCCTCCCAGGGCCAGGAAGACATTAATTCTGCGTTAATTGTATTTGAGATCTTTTCATCAGATCTCACCTCCTCATCCTTCTATAAATACTTCAGTAGAAGATGAGTGAGGGGTTGGATTAGTTGGTTGTCAATGTAATTGCTGAAGTGTTGTAGCTGTTTCTGAGTGGAAAACTCTTGAATGTAAATAGTGGTTTCATGGGCTCTTGGAGATCTGCTTGTAATAGATAGGTTAGGTTGTGAGGAGAGATGGATTAAAACATTGGATATGAAGATTGTAACCGGTTTGAAGCAATCAATACAAGCTGATTTATGGGATCCTGGTCTATCCTGATGGTGATGTTATTCTCACTGTAACTTGTGTTTTGTTCCTGTTTTCAATTTGTTTCATTTTCCTCTATAAAGAACAGTTTAAACAGTGTTAGGACCTACTGTATATCAGTAACCTTCTCTGGCTGAGAAATATTTATTTAAATGTTTTCTTTCTGCTGTGTTATTTAGGAATGATTTAATTCAGTCTAAGTACAGAGATGCTGGCGTTCCCTCATCTTTTCGTCACTGCTGAATGTTATTTTTAAATGTTACTTTCATATATGTTGTGTAATGAATGAATTGAGGAAATCAAAGGTTAGCCCTGAGTCCCTTTCTTGTTTGCTCAACTTTTTGATTGTTTCCCTTAGGATGTGTCAAAAGCTGACTAGTTTCAAAGCACTTATCAGATCTTAGGCCATTTTGTGTTATCTTTGTGATTGTTTTGGAAGTAACTAAGTAAAGAAGAACTAGGAGAGGATCAGGGTGAGTCCCAGCCCACTAGTTTCTGCTCCAAAGGTTGTCTTCAAGTTCCCCCTTGTTTTTAATTTGTGTTCTATTAGAAGTGTATCAAAGGCTGGATAGTTTCAAAGTACTTACCAGATCCTAGTTTGCTTCTATGTTTTTCTTAAGTGCCTGGTCAAAGGCTGGCTAGTTTCAAAGTACTTACCAGATCCTGGGCTGCTCTTCGTTCTGCATCTGTTATTTCCCTTTCTTATTGTATCACCCCATTCCATAAATCAAACTTTAAAGAGATCCTTAGGCATAGATGACTTGCCCCATAGATTACTCTTGAATATGAATGTTTCAATTAAATTCTCTTATGACTCCATAGCCCAATGGATTGAAATTTTGCTATCATCTTTCTTTATGATCAAAGCTTACTTTGTTTGCTTGCAACTTCTCACCTTTGAACCTATTTGCATATAGATCTTTCCGCCTCAGACAACAACTATGTTCAACCATCTGAGAAAACCAAACAAAAACCCTCGGCCTCCATAACTAGCCTAATATCATCACCCCAAACTTCAAAGACAATATCCATCTTTGTACATATTGGAGAGATCCCTCTCCGGATTCAGGAGGGCTAGATCCTAGAATCCCAAAGTTGGTTGAAATGATGTTAACTCTGTGATCGGACTTTGCCAATCTTGCTTGTTATAGAGACCTAACACTATGTTTGGCAAACACAATTCAAAATGAATGAGTGCTTTGCATGAATACATGAAGTCATATTAACCTTGATTTTGTCTAACATTATGTGGATATGTAATATATTCATGAACATGTATTTGACATACATAACAATTTGTTTCAATTACGGCTGCATTCCTCAAGGAATTGGAGTCCTTTGAGAGATGATATATGTACGTGTTCAGTTACAAGTTAGCGTGTTGGGCACAACAAGGTTGGGTAAATAGAATATTTTATATTTATTTATGCACTGAAGGTTATGTGTTTATGGTAGTATGATGCAGGGAATTGCATGGAAAAGTGACTTCCATGAAATATTGAAGAAGGCTCAGTTTGAGCTTTCCCTTTGAAGCATTGAGAATCCATGGGGATTGATTCATGGTGTCTGTTGAGAGTTTTATGCTTTTGGTGCTTAATGATTTTTTTTGCACTTGATTTTCAATTTTGATTATGTATGGTGCATGACCATGCCACTTTGTTTATGGTGTCGTATTTCTATTACTTTTCATGGTTTTCTTCTTGTTTGTTTATTGTTCTTGCCTTTTTGTGTTTTGAGGGCCTTGGGAATTAGTTGGGAAAGAGGAAAGTTAATGGAGTGTGGGGGGAGTTGAATGAAACCAAATAGGTGATGTAAGACCTAGATGAAGCCTGGTGCATGTAAAGGGAAAATGGAGGCAAGAGTATGAAAACTAGTTGGATTGGTTGGGGCCATTGGGATAAATGGACGGTGGCAGGATAGTCATGAGAAAGGTAACCAGAAAGGGAAAGTAAATGGGTTCGAGGTGTCAGATGCTATGGAAACGTTGGGAAATGTTGTGATCATGATATTGATGCTTGACCTTATGATATTTGGTAATTATGTTGTGATCATGATTATGATGATGTCTATATATGTATATATGTATGTACGTATGTCCTTGTTTGATAGGGTCTTCATGGATCATGATTGATTTATGCCAATGTTTATATGTATTTATGTATGTATGTATGTATGTTTTTTTTCTAACAAGGTCGTCAGGGATTATTCTTGTGGAGGAAAGATTGCTTATGCAGGTGAATGGCATGAAGAGGCTCCTAGTTTATGAGGAATTAAGTGGGAAGAGTAGCCCTGACATATCTATGAGGTCAGTGTCATGTGGATATTGTTTGATATTATTTGCTAATACTATGTCTATGTTTATGTTATGGACAGGTAATGCTGAAGGATACATTAGTGGAATGAAAGCAATGCAATCTGCGACATGCTGGGACAATCATAGATAGTGGAAAGACACTGGAAGAAAGGTTGCCTGGTAGATACTATGTGGTATATGGATCTGTAGTACTATTATTGTGTATATGTGTACATGTCATATATGTGGTGCTGTGTAGATGTTGAATATGCGGTGTTGTGTACATGTCGTATATGGAGTGATGTGTACAAATGGTGCTATGTACATGCTATATATGCAATGTTGTGTACACGATGTACATACAATTTTGCATATATATGGTGCTATGTACACGTTGTACATGTGGTATTGTATACATTTGGTTTTATGTACATGTTGTACATGTGGTGCTGTGTGCATGCGGTGTTGTGTACATGTTGTAGATGTGGTGATGTGTACACGTTATGTAGGTGGTGTTGTGTACGAATTGTGCAAGTGGTGTTTGTACATGTGATGTTGTGTACATGTTGTGCAGGTGGTGTTTTTTACATGTGGTTCTATGTACACGTTGTGTAGGTGGCGCTGTGTACATGTGGTGTTGTGTACATGTTGTACGTGTGGTACTGTCGCACATGTGGTATTGTGTACATGTTGTGTTGTGTATATGTGGTACTGTGTTATGTTCATTGTGTAGTCATTGTATCATGATATGTGTATTCATTGCGTCATACTTTGTGTACGTATATGTGTTGTGTTGTACACTAGGTGCAAGTGTATGTGTTGTGTTGTACACCATGTGTAGGTGTATGTGTTGTGTTGTACATTGGATGTAGGTGTATGTGTTGTGTTGTATGTCAGGTGTAGGAGCTTGTATTGCATTGGGTGGTATTGTATGCCGTGTGTGGGTATATATGTGATATGTACACTATGTGTATTTGTATGTGACTAAAGAGAAGAGAAGGCACTAGGTGCTTGCTGGGTGTGGCAACCGAGCCGATGTGCGTATGGAAAGAACAATGAACAAAGGTTGAAACAAAGGACTGATTAAAGTACTTTATTTCAGTTTTATTATGCATGTGATCTATGAATACAATTTATGACAATTTATACATGATGATTTGATCGAAGAGATAGTTTGACTTGTTGTGATAGGAAGTAAACATAATTTCATGTTTACCTTATTGAAAGGCCACCATTGAGTTATGATTCAAATTTATTCAATTCATTTTGAATCTTATGACAATTATGTGCTTGGTACAAGAAAGCATGGAAAATTCCTGTTTTGGGTAGTTGGAACTGGCTTCCAGAGTATTAGTAGTAGCATTTGTGAAAGGAATTGGAACATGTAACAATATGATGGTAAAGAAATTGAAGAGCAGGGCCATTGTGGGACGCTGGTACCCAATAGTGTCCATTGATTTCCATGAGCATGCTATGACCATTATGATGGTTTTGAGGCAGGGATATGCCTTGCTTTTTGGAACTTTCAATGTGAGGAAACCTTGCCAAGGGATGGATCACCCGAGGGGCTGTGTGCTAGCGGAACTTGAAAGGTGTGTGACTGCATGGAAGGGGGTGGCTGGATATCCTAAGGGATTGTGTAGCAAAGAAGGGAAGGTTAGGTAATGAATTTTTTTTGGTCATGTTGATGGTGCTAGAAATCCGTCAACCAAAAGGGTATCCCCGATGTGAATTCAAAATTAGACATCACACCATTTGGAATAGGAGCCCCATATGGAGTATCGGCCCGAATGCCATATTTCCTTATGGATTTTCCTTGGATACAAATTTCGTCACAAGAGAGAATAACATACATATCTTCAGATCAACAAGTGAGTATGCCTTGTGAAATGTTCAACTGCAAAAAGTATCAAGGTCCTTCTACCGGAAGGGGAGTGAAAAGTGGGCCCTTTAAAGAAAAGTAATAATACTAATCTAGAAAAGGCACATAAGCACATACATTAGAATGAATCGTTGATCAACCAGTGAAATAATTCACAAGGAAGCAATGATTGTTAAAGAAAATACAACACACCTTCAACAATATGAGTATAAAAGCCACCAAATAGTTTAATTTCATTAGAACAAATGAAAAAAACATACATTGCAAACATTCAAAGAAAAATCTTACAATATTCACAACATATGCATGAAAGTGTGCCGGCTCAACGAGCTTCTGAATTAAGTAAAAGTTCCAAGATACATCAAGACAACGAACACCACTAGCCTCAAGAGTGGAGTATTAGAGTAGTCACTTGCTCCTCCAAAACAACTATCTTCTTCTCTAATGCTTGGTAGGAGGATCCAAGGTGAAAAGTTCTTTGCATGAACAATGAGGGCATATATATAACAAATGGGGCAATCCTTCACCTCCCTTATGACTCTTGGACTACCCTCATGACCGTTTAACTTCTCATGACTTTTCGACTTTGTACATGACTCTTTACATTACATAGATGACTCTTGGAATTATACTTCACATTAAATTTTCCAATATAGAATTACATAATCCACAAATGATGTGGCACATGATGAATTGTGACAAGGCATGACATGACATTGATGACATGGACTGCATGATGATATGGCAGTTCCATGCTATCTTTCTTTTTCTTTCTTTCTTTTTATGTTCAATAAGAGATGTATCCAATGCTTCATCTTCATGATATATATGATTTGTTCTTCATATCTAACCTCCAAAGGGTTGTGAATAAGATGGAGTTTTCATGCGGTCTTGATCTTTGGTCTTATGTTTTAATCTAGTGTTCCTTCATCCTTTTGTCTGATGATCATCTTATCTGCTCAACTCCTTAGGTGTCTTCTAGCATGTCATCCTTATCCATATCATGCTTCATCATCTTGCCATAATGTGATAAAGTTCCTACATATATAGTCCAATCTCGACAAGACGACATTAGTCTGATAAACCCCTAGTCTAAGATGTTGCATGATGATCCACTGATCTGAATAAGAATATTAGCTATGCTATGCTAAGGTTTTGTTCAGAATATAAAGATTTGTGACTAAGGTTTGTCCTCCAAATGGCAAGTAGAAGTAGGTGGTTTTATGTGTTTTGTAATTTATGTTCATGAACTATTTTATATGAAATCAAACATAAAATGGAAGCATGTAATCAACAATCTTACACCAACCATTTTTTTTGGAGTTCACCCTTCCTGGGATACATCTCCTTGGATCGACTCTAATGGCATGATCCCTTCTCATTATGCTCAATGATTTGTAAAGAGGAGTACAACAAATGTTGAAAAAAGGAATGAATAGTTTCTCCTACAAAGAAACATATTGCTGCAAGAACATCATCCCATGAGCATGCTAACCTTCAGTCAAGAATGTATACAATCAACAACAATAGGAATCTACATCAAGAAAATAATATGGAGAATAGACAACCCCCGCATGGCCATATTCATCATCAAACTTCTCCATAAGCTATTTCAACACCATGGTTGATCATGGTACCCTTAGGCTTCAACCTCCAAAAAATTCTATTTAGAGTGTTCTATGGATCCTGAGACCTGTTCCATTGAGTCTAGAATATTAAAAAATGGTACCTTAGCCTCTTTTGGAATCCAATTTGGTCCAAAACTGAAGGAGTTATGACCTCTCCTAGTTTTCCCACTATTCGCTCCACAAATTGCACAAAATCCGAGCTGGTCCTACAAATTCGCCAGGAATTTGGCAAAATGTCCTACAATTTCCTCAATTGGAAGCACAAATTATGGGACGGTAATTTCGTTAATAACACCCATAATATGAATTAGGCATTAATTAATCCTGATTAGAAATTTAATCGCGTGTTTAAGGTTTAGCGCTTCTTGTGCTCTGCCCTCGGTCTTGGGTTACCGTTATATGCAAATCTGTGTTGGGGGTTGGCCCCCAATCCCCCCAACAACGACAAAAACAAAATTTAAATACACACGGCATTGTATACGGTTAAGTAACAATGCATAAACGAGTTGGTAGTGGTGCAGGTTTGTTCGGCGGAGGTCTTGAGTTCGACCCCCGCCCGGTCCATCCGGTCCATAAACCATCATTTTAATACACCGTGAGGGGGACACGAGGCAGCCCTAGGCTGAGCCATGTGCCTCCTCCTCATTATTATACCCATGACCAATAGAAATATGCCAACACACACCAATACACACCAAGGTATAGTTGACTGGCCCATTGACTTTCCCAGTCAGCATGCCACATCAGCGGTACATACTGATGACTGGGCTCCCTTTCTGCACACTTTTTTTTTCCAAATTCGCATGTTTAGGAAAATAGACATAACACGATATCATGAGCATACGATATTAGTTTTCCACGAAATGAGTTGCGCCAAAATTAGGACGACGAGATATACACGGTTGTTGAGGTTCCACACCAATCCAAAAAATTTGATTTTTGAGCAAAAAATTAGCTCCTGATCATCCAATGACTGAGATAGAACTGAGTGGGAGGCTGAGGGAGAGGCTCAGTGTCTGCACAGTTGCGTAAATTGAGCAGTCAAGGGTCATGCTTGAGCCTTGAGACTATGCAATTTACAGTTAAGGCTTGGACTAATAAAAAATATTACGTAGTTGGGGCTCAAGGAGCTAGGATAAGGGCTTGAGCACTGATTTTTCACATTGCACAATTATAGAAGACGAAGGAGCCCAGGTGATTATGTAATTACATAATTCAAGAGCTCAGGGCTGAGACTTCAGCCTTGAGACTACGTGATACTGACGGGGCAGGAGAGATAATTTACACAGTTTTTGGAGTTAGTGAGGTAGGATGAGGGGATTTGCACTGTTTTAGCTAAATGTGTAGTTTTTTGGGGTAGAGAAGGCCTAGTGATTGCATAGTTTCACATTTCAAGAGCTCAGGGTTTGAGCTTGAGCTCAGAGTCTGTGCAATGCGCTGTTGGGGATAGGCTGGAGGGATGAATTTCGCAATTTTGGAGGCCAAGGCTCAGACTTGAGCACTAAAATTGCACAGTGCACAGACCTGGAAGGTAGGAACTGCGCGTTGATTAGTTTCAAGAGGTAGGGTTGCAGCTTGAGGGATGGGACTGCACAATGTGTAGTTCAGGAAGGTCGAATGAGGCTTAGTTGCTGGGAATTTACTGAAATTTGGCTAAGTGTGGGATTAGTGAAAATGATGTGAAAAATGATAGGAATTGACAATGATCAAACACTTAGACACTTTATGACACAACATGTATCATCCAGAACATATTAACACATACTTCTCTTAGTGTGACAACCTTTGCGATAAATTACGACAAGTGCGACACTAAAGATACAATGTTGAGAACTTCTAGAGAACTGTGTAGATTGTAGATTGGGCTCACCAAGCAATCTACACAGTTAAGTTCTCAATATTATATTTATGACTGTGGAAATGTCCATTCTCTAAATAAAGATACACTTTGCGACGACAATGAAAACACTTGTGCAACAATGCGTGAAACTTTGTACATGAGTGCGAAATATGCCTACATGATAAGAACAACTCATTATCACAAATATTTCCCATTGAAACAAACGAAAAATTTACTTTTCATGATAAGCGTCAATTTTCACGGAAAAATACAACACTTGCTTTATGATCAAAATAAAAGTGTGAACTACACTTGCGATATGCGAACAACGATGAAAGAAACACATGCCAAGGAAAATGAAACATTAAATGACACTAATTAAAGGGAAAGTGAGCAAAAGTGACAATCGTAAACATGAAAACAAGACTTGCGACAGTGAAAGTGCGCAAAAACAACAATTAGAGAAACTCACAAAAATAAAAGTACGATCACAAATAAAGCGAGGGACGGTTGATGTCAATGTGCAATGACTGTAGATATGGATTGGGCATCACAAAATAACAAGCTTGATGGATCTTGCTATGATTTTTCAAGCTTGCGTAAAAGAATGTTCTCATGGAATTTTTGTAGACTGAGCATGTGTGAGCAAGTGAATTCGACACTTCTAATCCAAGAAGGGAGTTGAAAAGCATTAGCTAGCCAAGAAGTGACAATAGAATGAAATGATCGAAAGATCCACAGTAGGCTCCAAAATTCAAGTGTAGGAAACTTTTTGGAGGGTGTTTGTCATAGTGACAACACTTGGAGGCACACTAATAGAGCTCCATCTTCTCTTCCTTGGTCAATTCTTTCATGCAAGGTCTAGTTCTTCATGAAGTATTAATTCAACATTGAGATTACCATGGCTTCTCTACTTGCCTCGTGCATAAACATAGTCCCCTTTATTCCTTTACTCGGTTAAACAATAACATACGATCCACGATCACACAATGTTTCAAATCAGGATAGGGTAATGAAGTTCGAAAGATTTATAATTTCAGAGTATAATTTTTCATCTCTGGTGTTGCTCCACTACCAGTAGGCCTAGATAGTACCCTGATAGAGTCACTTCAAGGACACAAACATTGCTCCGCTTCCAATAGGCCTGGACAATACCCCAAAAAAGTTGCTTTCTTCACCTCTCTGCTCAAAAATCCTTTCTCTTCTTTTGATTTGATTTATTTATTTTATATAGGAATGTGCATCGACACTTATTTATTTTATGGACAGAAGAGGGATCCCGACTTATTAAGAGTATCAGAGGTTTTACCTTTAGAGAAGCATAAATGCGACCTCTGACATTGGTTTTCTCGTTTAGATTTCCCCTTGTCATTTTCTACTTGGTTGGATCAACCTGACAACACTGAAACATCAAAAATTGAGCATAGGGATGAGGTTTCCAGAATAGGCATGGAGATCATGGTTCGACACAAGGATTTATTAATGCAAGGATCATATTTTCCATCGGAACATCATCCACCAAAAGATTTAACCAAGACAAGGATGAAGGAAAGAGAGTTAACCAAATGTTGCAGTGTCACAAAGTCCTTTTCTATTTTGTCAACTTCCCTTTTGACCCAACAAAGCATCTTCATGCAAGTTTTCATAAAACGAAAGGAAAGACAACACACAAAAGGAAACAAAACTAGAATACAAGATAGAAGTGGCTAAACCAAAGCATGATGAGAAAACAAAACCAGAAAACACAAGACATACTACAGGAAATGAATGCAGGATGAATGTGCAGGTAAACTAAAATGCAACTAGACCTACTCCTAGCCTAAGCTGCTAGGGGGTCGAGGTCACGTATAATGGAATTTACAATCTATCCATCGTAATTGTTCCATAACTGCAATCACAAAGATGCAATATATTAAAACAAATATAAAATATGGTGCAATGGAAAAGATAAGAGCTTGTATAACTACACAAAAAATTGAAGGTCGAAAGATATCTCATAGTTACTATTTTTAACCAATTGACAATATTACCTTTTCGATGAAGATCACAGCTAAACAAACCATGGAAACTTCTTGAAAACGTATCTTCATCTGCGTCATCCCTATTAGAAATCACGAGAAAAGATTGAAACTTGTTATTAGCAAAAGGGCTTGCTAAGTAAGATGATTTCAGGCAATGATAGATCGGATCGTGAAACTCGAAACAATCCTCTTGAAAACCAAAAAATTCTTGAAAATATGAATTTTCAACTAGAAGCACATGGCCGAGATGAGAATCATGTGAGAGATAATTGATATAATCATATTCAACCTACATGTCAAGATAGTTAGGACCCGACATGGCCATCATCGAAGGCTGAAGTGCCTCAATTGCTCAACAAGTATCCAAATAGTGAGATGTTGAACCATGAAGGTCGAAGGATGTAAACCAACTTTCAATGGATATGTTTATGGGAAAATGATACACTGAATGAAAATAATCACTTCAAAATCATGATCAGATGGGCTGATTAAAGCATCAGATTCCCAGTTTGTAATAAAAAAAGACAAATTAATTTGAACAACTCTATAAATGCTCTAAAAATTTAGAACCAACTTACTCACATGCCGAATGTGACAAACCATTTTCCTATAACTAGTGATAAACTGTACAAGCATCTTAATCATCAAAATAATTTAAAAGGATTTCCAGCACAACAAACACATGAGAGCAGTCAGGACATAGTGAATGAAGAATATTTGTTTTCACACAATAACTCATGCATTCATTATTAATTAAGAGTATTTCAGGTGCGATGAAGGTAAATATTCGCAAGAAGAACTAGGAGCTGACTATTAAGAAATGAATCCGATATGCATGATTCCTTAAACCAAATATAGTCTTTGAAATGATCAAATTCACAATTCCATGACTCTACGAGAGAAACATATTCCAAACCCGAGTTTGATGCAAGAGATTTGCATGAAGATGAAATAATTGAAGAAGATTCTTGAATCTGATAAAAAACAGAATTTCAAAAGTTCGAAAGATTACATCCGAAATACCAAACATCTTTCAAAATAATTTTACATCGAGTGAAACCATGCAAAGAGAAGGATTTTGCGGGAGAAACCAAATCTGACTTAGTTCAGGGGGCTTACCAGAGTCGCAAGATCCTCACATAGCCATCGACAGAAGTTGAAGTGCCTTGACTCCTTGATAAGTCCCAAAACTTTCAAGGATTGTAAATTACATTTTGAATATTGAACTAGATTGTGCATGGTCTAAGGGTAGCTGCTACAACTAGTTTCAGTAAGAACACTACTCATCAGATGACAACCATATTTTTCACTAATTTGATCAGAGTTTTTAGCTTCAACAACTAGATTACTCAAGTTTAAAGATTCTTTTAATCACAAATATGAAGACGTATGAATCGAAGAAATTTCAGGAGAAAGATAATTTGAAGAGTTGTCGTCACGCAAAACAAGAGATGACGAGGGATGGAAAGAACACAATGATTCGATTATTTCATTTCATTTCATGGATAACCTCACTACCTTGTCAATTGTGAAGTTAACTGATTGGTTCAAGAAATTTAAGAGCATGGAGTATCTCCGTCTGTTACAGGTCAATTTGGGCATCACTCCCAAAACTAAGATCAATATAAATTAGGTTCTATCATACTCTAAATCAATTGCTACATTCCTTAAACAAGTCATCCCTTTGATGGTCTTCTTCCATGAAAGTTTCATTGCTTGAAGTCCAGTTGAAGTACTCCATTGAGCCATCAATGCACCCTTAAACTATAGTAAGTGATTGGAGAGCATCTACTCCCATGCAAGGCTGCGTTGCAGAGGATCTAGTCCCACTTTAGACTGCATTGGTCAACTGGGAGTGAATTCTTCATAGGATTCCGAGAATCTTCCCACTTTCTAGTGGCTTCTAGAGGATGTTCCAGTTATCACTATCTGATAACTTCGAATATGAACACCATGGAGCCATTAAACTGCTTGCCCTCCTATTCCATTGAACAAGGAAACCTCTTCATCCTATTTTGGAAAATCCATTCAATAAAAAATTAATTCTAAACCACCTCCATTTATTATAAATTGAGCAGTGATCATAGTGCATAAGGGAGCAAGAGTTTGAATTAGTAGATTTATGCTAGTAAGATCAAAACTCTTTGAGGTATTGTTTGCATGTAATTTTATGTTGCTAGAGTGATGTTGCTGATGTGATGAGGATAGGACTAAAGCTGGAGCAAGTTGACATCGAATCGATCCAACTAGTTGTAACTTCTCCTTCTACTATACAATAAATAGATTTGTCCCTTTCCTAAAACATGTTTTCACAATGTTTATATATGTATTTTCAAATGCAATTTATTCAAAATTTTTAACATGAATAGACCATATGAATTTATTGTTGGAAATTGGGTTCAACGCTCCCCATGTGTTTCGCGACATGGACTAACTGCCTCTCGTGGATCCTAACTCTAGCGATTGTAGCGGAGACTAATTCCTGCGGGTTTTGGTCTAACGACAATCGTGATTCCAACAAGTGGTATCAGAGCGATAGGTCTCGAGTTCGAAACTCACCCGGCTCGCGTTGGGGGGGAGATTGTTGGACATTGGGTTCAACGCTCTCCATGTGTTTCGTGACATGGACTAATCGCCTCTCATGGATCCTAACTTTGGCGATTGTAGTGGAGACTAATGCCTGCTGGTTTTGGTGTAACGAAAATCATGATTCCAACATTTATGTCATTTTCTACCTTCTATTAGCCATTGCAGGTACCAATAAAGCGAGTTCAATTCGATTGAGAACTACGAAAGCAAAGAAAGGGAGACAGAGGATAGCGAAAATATCACAATTAGGTGTTCTTCTCTCATCTATTGATTTTAAGGAAAAGGTCAAATATCTTTATTCTATTTTTCTAAGTGAGAATACCACACTTAGGGAAACATATCTATTCGTAGGTTTGATTTCCGTTAAAAAAATTGGCGATTCTACAGCAGACTAGATTGATCATCCCTGGTGTTTTAATCCTTGTTTATCAACATCTAGTAGACTTTAATTGCTTTATTTTAGTCATTTGAATGTGTTTTAGTGAAAGAATTGTGTTTTCTTGCCTTTTTTAGAGTTTCCTCTGGCACCAACGCACTATTGGTCTTGACACAGTGCTCTGCATAGCACTGTTAGGTTAGAGACAATGCTCTGCAATGCACTATCTCCCACTCAGGGGTGTGTTGCTCCTGTTACCAACCTAAATCTATCATATTTTTGTCTTTTTCCATTCACTTCAGTGTCTTGTTTGCTGAGTTTTTAAGTGTCTGATTGCCTTTAGAATCCAGATTACTTATGCTATCCTTACTCTCTTTGGATGTCTATTTGTTCAATGTTTCTTCTTGTTTTCTTTATCATTTTCAAAATATCTCCAAAGTTTAAAGTCACATTTGATTAGTTCTTTATTTTCGGAAATAGGAATTGTCGTTCAAGTCTTCGTTTCTCTGGAGAGTATTGTTTGGTTGTTTGTGCATCTTAGTTTCTTTTTTGTTCATTTACACTTAAAAGAAATCAAAAATAAAATCATGCATTTGCATATAGGTTTTGTGAGTGTTGCATAGGAGTAGTTTAGGGAATTTTCATTTTAGATGTGCTCATTGATGATTGCTTACAATCTAATTGCTCTATCCCTTGTAGCGAAGGTTTTCATTGTCGAAATTGAATTGAAAAAAATTCTTATCATCTTTGTTGCTTTCTAGGAATTTCAAATACATCATGCGGTGAACCTGAAAGGCAAAATTATAAGCAAGATCAACTAAAATTTACATCAATTAATCTAAGGGAGCATTGTCACTTAAAGATAACATTTAGAGGTCTAGGCTAGAGACGTGTTTCGACGTTGTAAAACATAATAAATGTCGTTAATTTCCTATGATACATTTCAAGTGTGATACCTCATTCCACATACGTAAGTATATCATAGATTGTCCACATACCTTCGGGTATAACGGGCGATGTTCTAGTACGAAAGTATAAGGGGATGCTCTCACTGTGCAGTTTCGCATTAGACAACACTAATACGGATTGGGCCTCCACGTACCATTGAGTATATTTGGGAGGAAAACATTAGGTTGCTTACCATCCATAGGTAACCGAGTCAGCCGCCTTGTACACTATGATACACCAAATACAACATTCAGGGAGATTGCGTGCACGTACGTAAGTCCTTAGCTTACTAGGGCGGTATATTGAAGTTCATAGTTACTTGGTAATCCTTTTGCATAACATTACCCTCTTTTTATTTATTTATTTTCTAATAAATCAATCAGAAGTCATGGAAGAAGATAAACCCTTTCCTCGTCGTTCATGCAGGAAAGCGAATAAACCATCTTTACCACCTTAAGATACACCTAGTTGGCAAAGGCGAGCTCGTCCTATCGAGTCCAGTACCTCTAGTGTTTCATCTTCATATAATTTACCAGAATCATCTGATCCTTTGAGTACCGAATCTTGAGTCGTTTCTACCGATCCCAGTTTACCTGCTACTGCTGAGACGTAACCCTCACAGTTACTTGAGGACACTGAAATTCAATCTAATGAAACGATAAATCCGGAACTTGTAGTTGTTCAACTGGAAGTTGATCCGGAACCTATTGTTATTTTATGAGAACATCTTGATCCTAAAGTTGAACAACAAGAAGTTTTTTTGGTGCCGGAAGATGATCGACCGACCCAACCTCATTCATCCGTAACTATTGAGTCTTCCTCTTTACTGCACAGTTTACCACCTGAAATCTATCTCCGGCCTGATGGTGAAGTACTTCCACCTGGTTTGATTTCAATTGAAGAAATACCCCAAGAAGAGACACCCCCTACAAATTCAACTCATTTTGGTTCGGGGCTTCATATTTACCCATCTTTTCCTCCTTGGATCTACACTGCTCCTATTGGTCCTACTTAGTATCCAGTTCCCAAAGATTCTTTAGGGTATTTACTGGGTGACTTAACCATGACTAAGACAAAATTCCAGACTGTACCATCTATTATAGCTGTGACAAAATCTACTATTTCTACCTCTTCGATATTTTCGATGTCACCAAAGTCTCATCTTTATGGTGGTTCGTCTGTCTCACTAGGTTACAAAGCTTTAAATGGAACCTACTATGGTGCCTCCTCTAGTCCATGGACTTTGCCCATGTCATCATCTGGAATTTTATATGGTTCCTCTCTTACGAGTACTAAAAGGCCTGATCCTTTATTGAAATCATCAACTCAACATCAAGTTGGTCCATCCGATTACCACCCATCTTATCTAGTTTTTGCTGGAATCCAATCATATGAAGGTTAGTATGTTCAATATCCTTATACTCCATATCCTGGGGGGAAACCTATCATTAATCCATATGGAAGTAATCCTTCGTATTTAGGTCAATCTTATGCTGGAATGCCTATTTATCAATGACATCCTACCTTTCCTGTCCAACTACAAATGATTGTGTATCAATATCAACCAGTTCAAAATGTTGCATTCATACCTACTATGTTTGTTATTACTTCTTCGATCATATCTCAACCTTTTCAGGTGGGTCCTTCAAGCCTTAACCCTCAAGTTTCGGGTCTACAGACTATGTCTTTCCAGGCTGGTTTACAACAACCGACTGTATCGGGAATTTGAAAACCACATGCTAGTTTACCTTTGTCATAGGCTTCTGTTGGTACCATCTATTCAAAACATGGTACGACTTATCCCGGCAGGTAATATCTGTTTTATCAAATCCCATGGAAACCACAACAACAATTCCAACAGTATCAGGCTTATCCAGGACCTGGTCAACTAGCCTATCAAGGTTTTGGTCAACAAACTTACCCCTATCAGGGTTACCAATAGAAGAATCCTTATGTTGGTGTGCAACGGCCTATTGCTCAGGAAATTCCATCTTATCATGGTTATGCTCAACCCGATCTATATCGACAGTTTCCGTTTGGTTCAACACTAGAGTTACTCGATTTAAACTGGCTCACTAATGATCCTATTCATTATTTACCTTGGTGGCCGGTGATTCCTCATAAATTACCCTATGATATTCCAAAATTCAATGGAAACTCTGGAGAAGATCCGCTTACGCACGTTATGAATTATCATTTATGGTGTTCATCAAACTCCTTGAATGATGATTCTATTAGACTACGTCTTTTCCATCAAACACTTACTGGTCTAGTTGCAAAATGGTATATTGAATTACCAAGATCTTCTTTTGATAACTTCACAACTTTAGCCACTACTTTTCTAACCCATCTCTAGTTACCCATCAGATATGAAATTGGAATGAAACTTTTGACCAAATTTAAACATATGACTGCTACTCACATATCAGATCACATTCATGAGTGGCATCGTTGTCATCGAATGGTTAAATTTTTTTTCCTGATCAAATTTTAGCTGAGTGGTTTATAAAGTATTTGTTTCCATCTATCACCGAGGACATGGTCAAAGGCAGTGTTGTCACTGAAGATCAAGTAATTTCTCATGCCCAGTATCTAGATTTGATTTACACTCAGCCTGGCACACTCTATGAAAATATTCCAAATGCGTCGCAACCAAATTTTACTGTTCTTCCTTCTCCATCTGGTAAGGACGTTCATGTCGGCGATGGTGTTATTGGTTTTTCTAGCACTCAGCCAACAAGTCGACCATCCGTTTCAACATTTTTTGCCTCTAATCAAACCCCTGTTGCATCTGATGCTGTGTCTTCTTCTGAAATACATGTTGTGTCATATGACAAGGGAAAAAGTGACAAGTAACCCAAAATTAAGAAGAGAGGGAAGGATAAGAAGAAACAAAATTCACCCTTGTAGGAAAAATCATCTTATACATTTGGTTCTTCTATTAAACCTCATTACCTTTGCTTGATATGAAATGAGGATAATTTTACGCTAGATTTTCCTCACTGCTCAGAAGTCTCGAAAATTCTTAAGACTTATCTTGCATCTGCAGTGTTGAAAAATCCTTTTCCGAACCGAGAAACACATATGGTTGCTATGGATTATACTTCCAGTTCACAAGTTCTTATGCTATCTGTTACTATGCCCAAAACTGTTTTTTTGGTGTCTACTCGAAGTAAAGATTAAAGTAATCCTCTATCGTCGTCGAATATTTAGGCTACAAATCAACCTAATACTTCGACTTCAACTTCATCTGATTCAATTCCATCGCCTGTTATTCCTGAGTTAACAATAGAGCCACTAAAGGGAGTTTTTCATAAATCAACTTTCAAACCTCGAGCTCGTGCAACTCAAAATTATAATGTAGTCGAAGATCTAGCTCAGTCACCTTTTTCTATGTAAACGCTTGAGGTTCTTCAGAATTGTCCCTCCGAAAAGTAGGCTTTATTGTCGGTAATTGGTGGAATCGATACGAAGGATTATAATATTGTAGTATTTAACCACGCAGACTATGTATCACAATTACCAGCACAATTAGAATTTTTGATTCAAGTAAATGTATTTAATCGTCTCATTCATCGGACCATTATTGATGAAGGTGCATCTACTTGTATCATGTCTATGAGTTGCTAGAAGTCACTTGGCTCACTGAATTTATCGAAATCGCCTACGACGTTGAAATATTTTGACGGTCGTACATATAAGCCTTGTGGAATTCTCAGTAACCTGCAAGTCGAACAAGGAGGGAAAACTGTTACTGTTGAAGTTGAGGTTGTTGATGGACCCCTTGAATACAAAATTTTACTTTGAAGACCATGGGTTTACGCTATGGCTGCGGTTGTATCTAATTAATTCTGCATGGTTGTCTTCCCTCATAAAGGAAACATTATTGTCATCGATCAAATCGCCTTATTCACTTCTAGTTCCAAGGCAACTGGAAGTATTCCGCTAGTTCACGTACCCCCGCCATCTCTTCATAATATTGGTGTAGGAATCTTTAAGGATTATTCCCTAATGGGCACCTTTTCATTATCGCTGCCTGCGACATTGGCGGAAATCGCAAAAATAAAGACCTGCAGTATGATATCTTCCACTTCATCTGAATTAAGGAAGATTCCCAATGATTCTGAAATAGATGGGCTGGGTGAAACTATCCCAATAATTCCAATCGAGCTCACATAACAATCAATCTTTTTGGTTTATGCGGAAAATCTTGATCCTTTGTCGCCGACCATTTGGATCGATCATTCTTTAGATTGTGGTACTTCTTCTGATCCTTTTTCATGTGTATTCTCATATAATGAGAGAATTATGGAATCCGTGATGCCAGAAGAAGAACATTGGGAATATTGTCATCAGCGATCCAATCTTCCAAATTACAGTGAAGATAATCCAATTGAACTATATCACCCTACAATCATTGATTTCTTTACGAATTCCATTCCTATCCACACTGTTTATTATGAGCGACATCCATCAAATATCGAAGAAACGATTTCTATCGATATTTTGACCAAACCTAGTGTTGTAGAAAACATTCATGTCAGCGCATCTTGTTCTCCATCTAAAATAGACACTTACCGCTCTATTTTTCGTGAATTCTGAGATGTATTCGCTTGGTCATATGAGGAAATGCCAGGCATCGATTCTAGCATTGTGGAGCATGAGATTAAAATATACCATGATGTCAAACCAATACGATAGCGCCTTCGTCCTGTACGGAAACAGGATGACCACCCGCTACATTTGAGAGTGATATTTTTATGATGCCATCACTACAAAATACGCCTCAATCCACACAAATGTGTGTTTTGTGTCAGTTCTGGTCGGTTTCTTGGTTTTGTCGTGTCGAAATACGAAATTTGACTTGATACTTTGAAGGTCTAGGCTATCCTCGATTTTCTCATGCCTTCCAATCTACTTCAGTTACGAAGACTCCAAGGGAAGGCTAACTTTATAAGGATATTCATTCCAAACTACGCCGAAATGGCTAGAGGATTTACTTGACTCTTGAAAAGGGGACTCCCTTCCATTGGGATGAGGTTGCGCAAGATTCCTTTGATTCTCTTAAAGATACCCTAATCCGAGCATCATTAATGTATCCCCCATATTATCAGAGTGATTATTTCCTATATCTTGTCGCTGCAGATAAAACCATCTCTATGGTTTTATTACAAGAAGAAGATGGGATTGAAAATCCAATCTTTTATTTGAGTCATAATCTCAATGATATGGAAGTTAAGTACACTTATGTTGAGAAGCTCGCTTTGGTAGTCATTCAAGATGTACAAAGATTTCACCATTATATCCTGCTCTAGAAGACCATTGTCATTTCAGATTGCAACCCTATGACATACATTCTGTCACATCAATTGATTGGGGGAAAATACTAAAAATGGATAGTTATTTTGCAGGAATTTGATTTGGAATTCATCAAATCCAAGTCAAATAAGTCTTTGGTATTCGCTGAGCTTACCTAAGACCTTCCCTTGAGTAGCACCGAGTCTACATCGGAACCATCCATTCCAGATGAGTCTTTGTTTCTGATCGCGTCATATGACTCGTGGTATGGATATTTCTTGATATATCTCTAGACCAAATATTTCTAACCCAATACCTCTTGCTCGCAATGACGACATTTTTTGATACCAAGCCAAATATTATATGATTTTCGGCGATACACTTTATTGTCATGGTGTCAATATGATTTTACATAGGTGCCTCACTCATTAGGAGGTCGAGAAAGTTTAAAATGATTGCCACGCTAGTGCCTGTGGTGGACATTTATCCAGTTTTGCTACTGCGCAGAATATTACCTGTGCTGGTTAATTCTGGCCTACCATATTCACCGACTGCATTATCGCGGTCAGAAGTTGTCATGCTTCTCAGGTATTTGATCGTAAAACCCATGTGCTTCTAGCACCAATATATCTTGTCATTTCTGTGGGACCATTCAATAAATGGGGCATTGACTTCATGACATGTAACCCGCACTCGGTTGGGGGGCATGGGTATATTATTGTTGTCATGGACTATTTGACCAAGTGGGCCGAGGCGATTCCTATATTTAATAACACAGGAGAAACAACTGCATTATTTTTATTTAACCATGTGGTTATCCAGTTTGGTATACCGCAAGCTATAGTTAGAGATCATGGAAAGAAATTTCGCAACTACATGATGAATGAGTTTACTGCCAAGTTAGGACTGTTGAATGATAGTTCTACCCCTTAATATCCACAAGCTAATGGAAAAGTTGAAGCCATTAAAAAAATTCTTAAGCGTATTGAAACTGTCATTTAATCCTGTACTCAGCTTTGTGGGCCTACCAAACCTCGGTGAGAAACACAACCGCATTTACTCCCTTTCAGTTGTTTTATGGTTTGGAAGCTATCTTACCAATACAATGTGAAATTCCATCATTGAAACTCACGATTGACCTGCTACCTGACACTTATGACAAAGAGGCATGTATTTTATATCTCTTACATCTAGATGAAATGAATCGTGAAGTCGCATTGGCCAACGAAGCACATAAGAGATGAATTAAGTTGCAATATGACCACAATGTCAAGCCTCACACCTTCTCAGAAGGAGACCTGGACTTGCTTTATGATCAGGATGCTAATAAGATAGGAACATGAAAATTCGAACCATTATGGCATGGCCCCTATATTTTCAAGCGTATTTTGGCTAAGGGCGCCTATGAGTTGATAGATTATGATGGGATTCCATTGTTGCAACCTCACAATGGGCTATATCTTAAACATTACTATGCTTGATTCTACGTAGTAAAACACTATATGATATTGTATATGCTTTTATTGTGTGTGTGTCACAGTGTGTCTTTTAGAGTTTTTCATGTGGTTAGTAATCCACTTGGAATTTCGTTGCAGATGTCAGAATCTTCAGAACCATTTGTTGGTTATACCGATGGTGCTAGTTGTAGTACATAGAATCTATCCTCTACAACATGGGCCATCTTAGATCCAAGTGGTGAGTTAGTGAGTTTACAAGGGATTTGTATTAGTCTATATACCAACAATATTGCTGATTATAGCACATTGATCGAACTCCTCTCTAGTGCCACTTCACTTGGAATTTTCCGCATCATCATTAGGCTAGACCCACAACTTGTCGTACTACAACTTACTAGTGTTTATACCGTTCGAAATCCAACTATTTATCATATGTTCCTTAGAGTTTTTATTTTGGAGAGACATTTTGATTACATTCAATATCAACATATTTCCAGAAAATTTAACACATTGACTGATTCTTTTGCGAATTACGTGTTAAATATACATTTGAAACATATGTAAAGATATATTTTCAATTCACAACATATAATTGAATAGGATTTCACATAACCATAGGAAAAAAACTAAAACTAATATATATATATATATATATATATATATATATAATCAATTTTTTTACAAAATTTGTGCCCAATACACGTTGGTCATTTGACCTCAAAATGTATACAGATATATCTCATCCTAAGTAGATCTAGTGGTGCTCATGATAGCAGGTCACTGCTTAAGCTATCATGCACAATAACCTCATCCATTGGTTAGGCACACCTATAATATGGCACTGTAGCCTCATAGGTAACTCCTCGATCCGGGCATTTGGTATCCCAATAGTCAACCCCTCCACATGCTGCTGTAACTCAGTAAGAGTCTTAGTCAAATCTAAATCTTGAAGGACTACTCTGCCGATGACCCTCTCTGCTAGTTCATCCCGTTGCTGTGCACGAACCACTGGTCGAACAATACCCACATCTGCATACATAAAAAACCTTTAGTTTAGTCTTGGAAACAAAAAAAACAGAAAAAATATGTAAAAAACCCAAAAATAAACAAAACATGGTAAATTTTTTTTACCTATAGCACCCCATTGAGCGCCTTCTGGTAATATCAAATCTGGGTCTCCACAGAAATCCATCCCTGCATATGGATGCTCCTCTATGAAAATATTCTATCTTCGAAGGAAAGCAAAGAATGTAGTAGAGAATGAAATTGATGATTGACCAGCATGTCTAGCCATCAAATCTACCCACCGCTGCATTCGTGGATCCCTAGGACCAGTTATATTTAGTGTCACATGCCGTGGCTACATCAATGGAACTCGCTCCAAAATGAAAGTGATCAAGATCGATCCATACATGAAATTATTCGTCTTGCCACTTTTCACTTTGGTCAGCTGTTCTCTCATCTGAAGGAGTACTGCTTAAGCCCAATTTAACACGGTTGGCTCGAGACACTCAAGCGCATACTGCATGTATGATCTATTGACGACATGAAGTGTCACGCTGCCAGCTAACTTTGTGATAGTGAATAGGAGTGTTCGCAAAGGCATATCACGTGCATCTCTAATGTTTATCTTTCGACATCCAAGGGTGCGTTGGTCCTAGGGCGTTGTATATTTACCATAGGAGCCCCAAAAACCTAAATTTTTTGCATGAAACTGAAAAATAATGCTACCAATAGAAAGAGAAAGGTTATATCTCCTATCTAGTCCGGACAGCACGAGAAATGGTCCACATAATCTGCCATAATCAGTCGCTGATATTCGAGGGTAAAACTGGCTCATAGCACTAAAACTAAATGGTAAATGTGAAATGGTAAAAATGGGTTTGTAAATTCTTATTTAAATAGTCTTTTTGATTAATTTATGCATATTTAATGAATTGAATATAGTTTTTACCCATTTTTACTATTAAAACAATTATTTTTAATCTGTTTGGTGGTTCTTTGAGTAGGTTTACAACTGATACAGTGAATTCGACGTGCATGATCGTAAAATTAATTTTGACCACAGAGCACACTTTTATCTATTTTTTGAGCTCTGTTAAAAACAGAAAAGGAAACCCCCTGGAGTTCTCTTTCAACCCTTTTTAGACACCCAAAACATGAAAATATTTTCGAGCACTTGTCCTTTTGAGCTTGTAAAAGGAATTGAAACGAAATATAATCAGTATAATTTTAACCCTTTTCTGGACTAAGATAGATTATTTACAAAAAGGAACACCCTAGTTAAACATGGTTAGGAGGTTCTCTTAGGTATTATTTTATGATTTTTTGGATCTAAGGGACAATTTTACGAAAAATAACTTGTGGGGTTTTCTTTTCATCCCTTTTTCAAACTCTCTAAACATGAAAAAGGACCGAGTTTTCACTATCGTTAGACTCGTTAAAACATCATATAGCGACAGACGTGTCCATCATAGCAAGATTGAGTTTCACCTTCGCTATAATCGTTAAAACATCACATAGCGATGGATTCACCTGAAGGGTGGAATTATAAATAAAGCATATGTTATCCTCCTCAATCTTGTTAAAAAATAAAGAGGTATTGGTTAACAATGACTGGGGAAAATTGGAAGTGATAAATCACTTTATAGTAGCAAGTCGCTCTTGAAAATGAAACTCATTCACTTCATCTTTGTGAATTTTAGGTTAGGTTATCTGCTTGATGGTTTATCATACCTATGATCTATAGTACCATCCATCACTTTAGTTTTGGGTCAATGCTACCAACTCATTCAGTGTCGCCGATATGTTCAAGAGAATTCATTCAATTATTCCTCATCCTTTGCAATACTCATAAACCTTAATTTCATGACCACATCCCTGAACATTGCTTCATCATTTACATTTCTGTCTCTAAAATCATTACACTCGTTTTGTGCCGTTGATGGGGGATACATCAAGGCCCTCCTGCGACGAGTCACTTCCTGTTGACATTAGCTCATCATCCAGGAAGTTGACTTAGAAACACCCTTCCAGTACCTTGAAGTTAACATACATCAATGGAAAGTTTCTCGCTTTCGGTGACAGGTTGACATCACAAGCCTTTGACCAAAATACTGTATGATGTTCGACATCAAATCATATATTCACACCATGCATATTGTACTGTAGTACCTTGAGAGCCATTATCATCAACAATGGTTTCTATCGTGTCTGTTAATGGCTTATATCATTAGCTGGTAATCAGACGATGTCTTCACATGTTCAACTTCAGATCACATATTCACATGGTTAAAATCGTACTTGAGCGGTCAAGTGAACAAGATAGAAGACCCTGGATCTAGTTTCATCCATCCGGGCTGCAATTTCAGGAGTAGTACCACATCATCCATATGATGGTATTTACATAGATGGTCATCCTATCATGGGTCTATTTTTGTAGACAACTTTATGATGTTATGATAATTTATGCGCTGAGTATGGGTATGCCTCCCTTAGAAATTCATGTCCAAGATGAACAAGATATCATGATGTAATGTATTGTAATTGATGCAGGTCACCATCCGCTTCAGATACTACTCATCACGTCGTAAAGCATATCATTCAACATTATCATTTTTGACTTCATGCTTTAGGGGGTAGCTGTTACAGGTCAATGTGGGAATCACTCCCAAAACCCAGATCAATATAAATTATGGTCTATAATACTCTAAATCAGTTGATACATGCCTTAAACAAGTAATCCCATGGATGGTCTTCTTCCATGAAAGTTTCACTTCTTGAAGTCCACTTGAAGTGCTCCATTGAGCCATCAATGCAACCCTAGGCTGCAGTAAGTGCTTTGTAGAGCATATACTCCCATGCAAGCGTAATTACAGAGGATCTAGGCCCACTTTAGAGTGTGTTGGTCGACTGGGAGCGAATTTTTCATAGGATTCCAAGAATCTTCCCACTTTCTAGTGGCTTCTAGAGGTTGTTCCATCTATCACACTATCTGATAAATTTGAATATGAACACCATGGAGCCATTAAACCACTTACCCTCCTATTCCATTGAACAAGGAAACCTATTCATCCAATTTTGGAAAAGCCATTCAATAACCAATTAATGCTAAACCACCTCCATTTTGTATAAATTGAGCACTGATCGAAAGAGTTTGAATTAGTAGAGTTATACTAGTAAGATCAAAAATATTTGAGGTATTGTTTGCATGTAATGTTATGCTGCTGGAGTGATGTTGCTGATGTGATGAGGATAGGACTGAAACTAGAGCGAGTTGACATCGAATCGATTCAACTGGTTGTAACTTATCCTTCTACTATACAATAAAGAGATTTGTTCCTTTCCTAATACATGTGTTCACAATGTTTATATATGTATTTTCAAATGAAATCGATTCAATTTGTTTAACATGAATAGATCATATGCCTTTATGTTGTTTTCTGTCTTTTGTTATCCATTATAGGTACCAATCAAGCGAGTTCATTTCGATTGAGAGTGACAGAAGCGACGAAAGGGAGACGAAGGATAGAGAAAATATCACAAGTAGGTGTTCTTCCCTCATCTATTCATTTTAGGGAAAAGGTTAAATATCTTTCTTCTGTTGTTCTAAGTAAGAACACCACACTTAGGGAAACATATATCCATAGGTATGATTTCTGTAAAATACCGTCGCAAGTAGATGCATCTCAAATGGTATAACACAAGGGATAGTGATATGGAGAAATTTTTTTGATAAAAGAATATTCTTTGACCAAATTACATTCAAGAGAGAATAATGAGAAACCAAAATATCAGATGATGCACCTGGGAATTCATGATTGCACACATCAAAACAATAATCATCATTGGAATTATTGTTTCCTAGGGCGACAAATTGATTGGAAGAATTGATTACATTTTATTTAATATCGATATTAGTAGATTGGAAATCATCCAAGAATGGAAGAACATTGTCTTGACATGGGGGAATTTGAAAATGGCAAGATAGGTCAAGAGTCTCATCACTTTGCTCCTCCTCTACCACTGTAATGTGACTTCCTTGTATTTGATTGCAATTTGAACCAACAACTTGGAAATCAAGAGAGCGTGAAGAGATATATAGTGGGGCAGATGGATTAAACAGATCATGATACACAAAGTAATAACATGTAGATGATAGAGGATGAAAAATTTCCCTTTAAAAAGTAACATTTTGAATGGAACCAGATTCAAGATTGTTGTTTAGAGTGCTAAAGTCATCTTAAGGAATGAACAAATTAGCCTTCACCTAGGGTCCATGAACCATTGTGGGGTTTATTTCATTAGATATGAATCATAAAAAATGGGAGGAGGATGAAGAGATTGATTAGGAATTTGATTTGAATATTTACCAACTTTATTATCATTGCGAGGAGGCACCCTCATAAAAACTAGAAAAGGAGGAGGAAAAGGAACAAAAGGAGTAATAGGTTTCTCCTCTGAAATTAGGGGTGTCTCATGGTTTACAAGAGTTGTGGAAGAAAAAAAATTAGGTGGTTTGGATTCACCATTCAAAGAGATATGAACCAAACACTTGAAATTATGTTTAAAGAAATACCAATTCATATTTTCTCCAAAATTCATATCAAAGGTGAAGGAAACGATCAGATAAAACCTCAATTGATTCATTAGGTTTCATTATTAGTTGATTAATTATTTTGAGAACATCTTGGTAATCATACCTCTCAAATTATTTATGAAGCTCATTTACAAGCTGGTCGAATGAATAGATAAAAGCAATGGGTAATTTATGGCACCATCGATCAACACGACCTTCAAATGCGAGGGTGAGTAATCTAGCCATGACATCCTTGCAATGTATTCCGTTAGAAAGGAAAAAATGAACAACTTGAAACAAATGTTCACATAGAGTTAATTAAACCTCACCATAAAACTTAAATTGGGATATGTTATGAATAACTTCTACAGGGATGGTAAGATTAAGCTCTTTAGAAAAACATCCTGGGATTATGATTTTGGGAAGAGTCATTTTTAATAAGAGATTCAAACCAGACTCAACGGGAACAAACTTTCGCGTGACCCTCCTTCGAGTGCCATTTTTTTGATGGTGTTGGAAATATGTCAACCAAGGGGGTATCCCTGATGTGAATTCCCAATTATGCCCACACCATTTGGAATAGGAGCCCCATCGGGAGTATCGACCTTGCTACCATATATCCTTATGGATTTTCCTTGGCTACAAATTTTGACACAAGAGAGAAATACACAGGTATCTTTGGATCAACAAGTGAGTATGCCTTGTGAAATGTTCATCTGTAGAAAGTATCGAGGTCCTTCTACTAGAAGGGGAGAAAAAAATGGGCCCTTTAAAGACAAGTAATAGTACTAATCTAGAAAAGGCACACAAGCACATACATAAGAATGAATTGTTGATCAACCAGTGAAATAGTTCACAGGGAAGCAACGATTGTTAAAGAAAACACAACACACATTCAACAAGATGAGTATCAAATCCACCGAAATAGTTCAATTTACTTAGTACAAATTAAAACAACATACATCACAAACATTAAAAGAAAAATATTACAATATTCACGACATATGCATGAAAATGTGCTGGCTCAACGAGCTTCCGAATTAAGTAAAAATTCAAAGATACATCAAGAAAAAAAACACCACTAGCCCCAATAGTGGAGCATTAGAGTAGTCACTTGCTCCTCCAAAACATAAATCTTCCTCTCTAATTCTTGGTAGGAGGAGCCATGGTGAAAAGTTCTTTGCATGAATAATGAGGGTCTATATATAAAAAATGGGGTGATACTTCACCTCCCTTATGACTCTTGGACTACCCTCATGATTGTTTGACTTCTCATGACTTTTCAACTTCCTAAATGACTCTTCACGTTACATAGATGACTCTTGGAAATCCACTTCACATTAATTTTTTTGATTTGTGGTAGTATCAGATGTTCTCTAAGTCTCTTTTCAGGGAGGCTTAGGCACATGTATTCCAAAGTACCCAGAAAGGATTTTAGAAAATTACACTCAGATAATGTTTTATGGAAATAATTAATTATTTTTAATGGGACCCTAAGTCTAAAATTAGGAAATTAAATTAATTAATGGATATTAATTAGAACAGAGTGTGTATCTTCTAGAAAAATCAGAGATCAAGTAAAGTTATTCTTAGGTGTTGATAAAATATTTAATCTCGGTCGTTGAAGTCTCAACAAGAATATTATAAGAAGGAATTGATGGATCATTTGGAAGACACATCGAGAGAGAAAATCTAGAGATTGAAATTCTTTAGTGAGTAGTGCTCAGGAGAAAATAGATCAAGAATATTTTTACAGAGAAGGGAAGAGATAATGGCTAGTTGGAGATTTTCCCGAGTCAGGAATACACTACAGAGAAGACAGGGAGCAGTACGCAGAGAGGAAGTGTAGCAGCTACACAAAGCCAACAGAGGCAACGCAGTAGCCTTGAGGAAGTCCATGATTCGACTAAGGATCAGTTAGATCTAGTGCTAGAGAGCTGGGGTGTTATATTGAGAGAGGCTAGAGGGTCAGATCTAGCCAACAGAAGAGCCAACCAACAACCATGATGCAGTCCCCACACAGAGTGATGCAGAGATTGCGCAGAGGCAGTGGAGGGCTTGTTAGTTCATGGTTTGGCTAGTTTGGGCTTCTAGTGTCAGTGTGAGGTAATTTCACTAGATATTTTTCTGTCAGATTCTCTACGTGGATGGTCAAAAAGACATCCCAGATTGTATTCATAATTACTGCATAGTAAATAAACTCTCAGCTGCTGCACCGTTTTCCCGCATTGGGTTTTCTGGGGACATTAGTTTAAAAACAATGGGGTCATGTGTCTATGATTTTTTTAGGTAAATTGACTCGGGGTTAGAGTCAAGGTTGTGTTGAAGTTTGCAACAGGAAATAGTGAAATTAGTATCTAGAGACAACATCCTTGATCCTAGTGAAAATTAAGCACCTACACTAGGTGGGGTCCACACAGGCTATTTTTAGGTGTATGTCTATTTTTAGAATGTTGAGAAAATTCTATTTATAGCGGGAGTCTAATTATAGATGGTTGAGAAAATTCTATTTATAGATGAGTTTCTTTTTTAGATGCATGGGCAAAGTCTATTTATAGATCACATGTCTAAAAATACAATGCATGTCAGTTATTATTTTATCTTAATACTAATTGGACAATAAATAATAGTCTATTCTCTTGAAGCACTTGATTTTAGTTAATTGATGTGGAAAACCAGTTGACTGAAGGAATTATGAGTTCTAAGGTTGGTTGGTGGGACATGCAAGTGGAATTAGTTGTAACTGAGTGATACAAAGTTGTAACGGAGTTGGATGTGTAGTTATGTGAGTTGTAAAGTAGTTTAACTCAGTTAAGTGAGTTAAACTCAGTTGTGCTAGTTGTAACTAGTTGTAACTGAAGATAAAATAGTGAGAGATCAATGAATTAAATATTAAATTAATTCACATCGAGCGATCTCACATGCAACTGAGGATTTACTACTGTTAACTACATGCATGTCAGATCCAGTGGAGACCCAGTTGAGAGATAGGTGAAAGGGACAGTTTGAATATCAGTTGTGACATTATTGGGTGCACTCATGAAACCAAACACACATTGGAGATGCCTACGAGTATTTCACAGTCAAGGCAAGAAAGTATCTCAATCATTCAAAGGTTCTTGAACATTAGGGACTGCGCAGTGGAGGCAAACTGTCAGGAGGCAGTAAATTGGTGCATGTATTAGCCAATTTTTGTATGACAGTGTGAGATGATTGTATATTGTACTGAGAGATTTTGGATTAGAGTTTTGTATGAGATTGTTTCATGATCCATGATATATACATAATATATGATGGTGGGGTTTTTAGCTTTATGCTTTCCTGGTAAAAACATTTGTGTTATGTGTGATTGATTTTTCTTCATGCATTTGCAATTGTCGATTAAATTTCCGCAAATATTTTAGTAGAAGGATTATGTATTTAATAGTGGCATATAATTGTTAGATCAGGAGAATCCAGAAAATACATAATTGTATTAAAATTTCTACATGGTATTGGAGCTGAGAAGATTGCAATATTGAAGCAGTAACTGAGTTTGTTGGTGGAAACAATTCGAATTTGCTGCAAAAATTTCTTGGTGCGACAGTTGAGCAAACATCGAAATGGATTTCAATGGTTTGTGGCTAGAGTATGCACTCAAGGGCAGCTCGAACTACATTGAATGGAAGGACAGGATGGAGGCAGTGCTTGAATATAATGGCTTGAAGGAATTCATTGAAAGAGATGTTCCTACGCCTACTTCGACAGATGCTGCAGTACTTGATGCATGGCAAAAGAAAGTAGCAAGGGCGAGGAGGATTCAGTTGGAAGGAGTATGAGACCACATTTTCCCAAGCCTTCATGGGAAATCCACTCCACATGTTATGTGGAAGGATTTTATGGATCTTTTCCAAAGCAACAATGACCATAGGAAATTGGCGCTGAAGGATAAACTCAGAAAAATCAAGATGGAAAAGAACGACACTATTCCAGTATACTTAGCAAAGTTTGTCCAATGCAGGGATGAGATTGGGAGTGTAGGAATAAGTGTTGCTGATGATGATTTGGTGAGTTTGGCTCTCTTGGGATTTCCTAAGAGTTGGTGTAGTTATGAAGACTCTGTCAACGGACAGGAAAAATTGCCGGATTGGGAACGACTGTGGTCGGATCTAGTGCAGGAAGAGTTCAGGAAAAACACCAGAGATGGCTCTTCATCAAAGCTTGATGATGAAGAGGATTGTTCTTTGGCTTCCAAGGTGAAGAAGGGGAAGGGGAAGGGGAAGAAATTCCATTCTAAATCTGAAGCCAGTGAAGATGGCAAGGAACACAACATGTCCAAAGTGAAGTGTTTTCACTGTCATGAGTATGGACATATTGCCAAAAATTGTCCACAAAGGAAGAAGAACAAGATGGCTGTTGGAGACGCAGTCGGTGAGGCCCTTACCTCACAGTTTGAGCTTGAATTCTCATTGATTTCATGCATGGAGTCATGTGGATTGGGATCGGGGTGGTACTTGGATAGTGGTGATTCCTTTCACATGACATGAGATAAGAAAATTTTCAGTGACTTAGAGGAGAAAGATCTCCAGATGCATATTGAGTTGGGTGATGATGGACGATACAATGTGACTGACATTGGTACCAGTGCCTTTCATAGGGCATCAGGTAAACTCTTTCATTTAAAAGATGTTATGCATGTTCCAGGTTTGAAGAAAAATTTAGTCTCAGTCACAATGTTAGAGGATATAGGCTATGATGTTGTCTTTAGTGAAGGAAAAGTTTTCTTGCAACACAAAGCAACAGGGAAAACCAAGAAGGTTGGGATTCGAGCTAAAAATCTCTACATAATTGATGTAGATGGGATTTATACAGAGCTTCTTACTCTTGGGAAGTGTGAGAGAGTCATGCAATTGACGCTTGAGAGGGAGCAGGATTTGCATGCAGGTAAGAGTGAACCTTGGGATGTGGAGCAGCCACAAGATGAGGATCATGGAGTGGGATCAACCACTCATGTAGAGAAATTTTGTGCCAGATGGGCAGAGGGAGTGCATGCAGCTATACCACCAGGTGAGAGGTGGGGCGATATGCATGAGTAATCCCAAGAAGGAATTTCTTGGTAGGATTCATTGAGATGGTGTGGATCTCATGAATCGAACCTGGCTACGAGGAGCCCACAGTACATCAGTAGCAGGATCAGTTGGATTGATGAAGTCAGATGTCATGAGGACATGAAATCAAGGTGACAGTGTCGGATACTGGAGTGTGGATCGGAGTTGACAGCAAGTGTAGAGTGCATGGATGTAGAGGTCAACATCGTAGTGGATCCTGAAGACATGTGCAGTTGGTACCAGCAGAAGTCAGAAGACTTTGATGACAGATACATTATACTGATTCAATTGTTTGGAGGCTATTCAGTTTCGAAAGTGTTGCATGTGCGAGAAACACTAGATAAGAGTTGCATACAAGGTTGCAGGGCGCATGCATGGAGTTGCATGGCACATGAAAAGGTTGCAGGGTGAATGCATGGAGTTGCATGTCGCATGCAAAGACATTCATTTCTTGTTGAGAGGGAGTGTTGAAGTTTGCAACAAGAAATAGTGAAATTGGCATCCAGAAACAACATCCTTGATCCTAATGAAAATTAAGCACCTACACTAGGTGGGGCCCACACAGGGTATTTTTAGGTGTATGTCTATTTTTAGAATGTTGAGAAAATTCTTTTTATAGTGGGAGTCTATTTATATATGGTTGAGCAAATTCTATTTATAGATGAATTTCTATTTTTAGATGCATGGGCGAAATCTATTTATAGATCGCATGTCTAAAAATAGAATGCATGTCGGTCATTATTATCTCTTAATAATAATTGGACAATAAATAATAATCTATTCTCTTGAAACACTTGATTTCAGTTAACTGATGTGGCAAACCAGTTGACTGAAGGAATTACGAGTTCTAAGGTTGGTTGGTGGGACATGCAAGTGGACTTAGTTGTAACTCAATGATACAAAGTTGTAACAGAGTTGGATGTGTAGTTATGTGAGTTGTAAAGTAGTTTAACTCAGTTAAGTGAGTTAAACTCAGTTGTGCTAGTTGTAACTAGTTGTAACTGAAGATACACTAGTGAGAGATCAGTGAATTAAATATTAAATTAATTCACATGGAGTGATCTCACATGAAATTGAATATTTACTATTGTTAACTATATGCATGTCAGATCCAGTGGAGACCCAGTTGAAAGATAGGTGAAAAGGAAATTTTGACTATTAGTTGTGACATTAGTGGGTGCACTCATGCAACCACACACACATTGGAGATGCCTATGAGTATTGCGCAGTCAAGGCAAGGCAATGTCTCAATCATTCAGAGGTTCTTTACCATCATGGATTGCGCAATGGAGGTAGGCTGTCAGGAGGCGATAAATTGGCACATGTATTAGCCAATTTTTGTATGACAGTGTGAGATGATTGTATATTGTACTGAGAGCTCTTGGATTAAAGTTTTTTATGAGATTGTTTCATGATCCATGATATATACATAATATATGATAGTGGGTTTTTTAGCTTTATGATTTCCAGGTAAAAACATCTATGTTATGTGTGATTGATATTTCTTCATGTGTTTGCAATTCGCGATTAAATTTACTCAAAGATTTTAGTAGAAGGATTCTGTATTTAATAGTGGCATATAATTGTTAGGTCAGGGGAATCCAGGCAATACATAATTGTATTAAAATTTCTACAGGTTGAACAGGTTAAACAATCCGTAGTTTTGGTTGGCCGGATTTAGTCAATAAACCCCAAGTAAAGTTTAAGGGGGGAATGTCAGGTAAATTGACTCGGGGTTAGAGTCAATGTTGACCAGGTTATACAATCCGGTAGTTTTCGGGCACATGTTATTGTGCACCCATGTTTTTTGGCCCATGGTATTGCATGTAATGGAGCCTATAAAAGGCTGGGAAGACTTCATTTTTGGAGAGGGCTGGAGGTGAGTGGTGAAGGCTCACTTGGCTGGATTGGCCATGGTTTTGGCCAATTTTTAATGAAATTTCATTGGATGGGTTTTCCTTGGAGTTGGGGTTTTTCCCCGTTAGATATTGTGTGTTTATGTTTTATTATTGTTGTTGCGTTTATTAATTTATCTCTCTTGGTAAATAAGTTAATATCTTCGGTAATTTTTCTTCATTTGGTATCAGAGCCATATTTGGCTTCAGAGGAAAGCTTTTGTAGCAAGGGTTTTATTGGTTATTGGCCTGTGAATAGAGATATGATTTGTTGCTCGTTCTTTATGTTTATTCCTCTCAATATGCATATGAAGGTACTGTGTCAATATAGATCTGGTTAAGATATGTGTGTGAAGAAGGCGTATTTGGTCATATCTGATCATTAGAAAATTGTTGGACGAGTTGGTGGCCATGCAAACCATGGAGATCATGTTGTCCTTTCGAGGAAGCAATGTTGGAAAAACTTCTAAGGAAGCAACATTATCTGCAACAATTTGCGTAAGGTGGTGGAAGTGGTATTATATACCAAGGAAGGATATTCCCAAGCCACCGTGATCCTCATGGCAAATGAAATGGATTGAAGGCTACCGGGAAGAGAAATAATGGCGAGGGTGCTACTGGGGTTTTGATGTTGCCGAGAAGACGAACAATGGTGAGGGTGCTGCTGGGGTTTCGATGCTGCCAGGAAGAGAAACAATGGCGAGGGTGCTGCTGGGGTGCATAATGTTGTATGGAAACAAAAATGAAGATGGCCTTCATGAGATCCAAGGTAGTGGCCAGGTTTGGTGCTCAAGCCAAGGTGTAATTAGGTGTTGGGATAATAACACATCCATATTAGGCATGATTCATATGCCTATGCTATTACCCATCATGTAACAAAACATCCATATGCAACATTGGTTGATAATATTTGATGAACCATGTATCTGAAGAGAACTCCTAGAGGACTGCCGGTTACAGGGGTGGGTGACCCATGTAATCTGGTAGATGGGTTCTTTTTATATGGACATTGATGTTATATGTACAAAGATAACAACAAGGGTAAATAATTTTTTATTATTATAATGGAGTCAAATTTTATTGCATGTAAATGGGCATACTGCTGTAAGACCTGGTATGGCATGCGTCCCCTGGGTAATCACTGGTAAATTCTGGTTTAGACCTAGGTGATAGGGGGGATGTCAATTTAACAACTACCCTCGGTAAAAAATTCGAGAGGGGAAATGGATAGAGTGAGCGGGGTTGTATCACTTAGTAGTTTTGGTTCGATTTAGTTTAGAAACCCGAAGTCAAGTTTAAGGGGGGAATGTTAGGTAAATTGACTTGGGGTTAGAGTCAAGGTTGCCCAGGTTAAACAATCCAGTAGTTTTGGTTGGCTGAATTTAGTCAAGAAACCCCAAGTAAAGTTTAAGGGGGGACTATTAGGTAAATTGAATCGGGGTTAGAGTCAAGGTTGACTAGGTTAAACAATCTGGTAGTTTTGGGGCACATGGTATTGTGAACCCATGTTTTTCAGCCCATGGTATTGCATGTAATGGAGCCTATAAAAGCCTGTGAAGACTTCATTGTTGGAGAGGCCTGGAGGTGAGCGGTGAAGGCTCACTTGGCCGGATTGGCCATGGTTTTGGCCAATGGTTAATGAAATTTCATTGGATGGGTTTTCCCTGGAGTTGGGGTTTTTCCCGATTAAATATTGTGTGTTTATGTTTTATTATTGTTGCTGTGTTTATTAATTGATCTCTCTCGGTAAATAAGTTAATATCTTCAATAATTTTTCTTCAAATTTATGCTTGCTCATATCTTGTTTCTACACATTTATTTTCCGCAATTTAATTTTGTGAAGGCTATAATGTATGGGTTTAAGTATTTACCTGATCCAGATTTATGCAGGAACACAATAGAATACACATATAACCACAAATATAAAAATTCAGTAGAAATAACACTTCATTTCATTAATTTCAAATAACTAAAATCTGTTTACAGATAGAATGGAAATAAACTAGCTAGGGCGCTGGTAGCTTCTCTCTGAGAAGAGATGTGGTGGCTACACGCCTCTAAAATATGTGTTAAAATGAAGCTCGAAGGCCTATATATTATTGAGAAACAATGGAAAACCCTAAACATCCAAAAACATAACCCTAGGAGATGAAACACCAGAATATGGGCCCTGTCGAGGTAAATTGATACATCAATTTCCTTGGGTCATAACTTTCACCTACTATCTTCATTTGACGCACATGATACATCGTTAGAAATATAAATCCGAGGACTACAACTGCTGATCGCGAATATTGGTTTCAAAATGGAATCATAGTTTTCAGAGAAGTGATGCCCAAAAAACGTGGTTTAGGGCCTCAAAATGGCTCCGGAAGTTCAGGACCCGAAAAACTGCTAAAAATAGTAAACTATGCTATTATTAAAGAAAATGAAAAATTGAAAGAAAAAATGGTGGGGCCCCAAGTGGAATAGGTGGGTGGCCACCAATATCCACCTGGATCATTCCTCCCCCCTTAGGAAGCAATGGTACCCATTGTGTTGAGTTCCTCCATGAGATGAGGAAACTTCTGCTGAACTTGGTCCCTGGTGAACCACTTGCCTTGGTGTAGGAGTTGGCTAGATTTGACCACCCGATACAGTTGGATCTTCTGCTGGCGAGTGTTCTTGATTTGCATGTCCATGATACGATCTGTGTTGGCTTGTTCCATGTAGTCTGGGTTTAACTCTAGAGTTGTTTTGCAATGTCAGAGGTGTCTAGTAGAGGTGGGAAATAGGGCCGAAGGCAGTCCACATTGAATACTGGGTGCAGAACAAGGAATGGCTGAATACTTAGCTTGAAAGCATTGTTCCTTACAGCCTTGGTGATGGTGTATGGTTCATATCAGAGTGGGAGAAGCTTGTAGTGGGGTCTAGTGAGAGGCTCCTTTTGCAAATGTAGCCACACTTTTTCACCCACCTAGAAGTGGTGTGGCACCCGATGTTGATCATGTCGTTTCTTGTACTTAGCATTGTCTCTGTGCAATATGTCATGAACCTGCTGGTGGATGTGCTGAATGAAGTTGTTCGCTTTATTAGCGTCAGACTGGACATGAGCTGAACCGACCTGAGTATCCACAAATGGCATGGCTACGTTAATGGGACATAGTGGTTGGAACCCCAGGACCATCTGAAAGGGGCTGTGCCTGGTTGAGCCGTGGAGAGACTGGTTATAGCTATGTTGTACATAGGGAAGGCTCTCATCCCATGTGCATGGATACTTTGAATTGTACATGCACAAAATGCGTACAATCATATTGTTGACGACCTATGTCTGGCCATAAGTTTGGGGATGGAAAGTTGTGGACTTGGTGAGCTTGGTGTCGAGCATTGACCAAAGGATAGATCAAAATGTGCCGAGGAACTTGCTATACTGATATGAGATGATAGACTGTGGGATCCCAAAGTGCACCCACACTTGTTCAAAGAAGAGTTTAGCAGTGGCTTCTGCTGTGATATTCTTCTTGCATGCCGACATGATGGCCATCTTTAAGAATCTATTGACGACCACGAAAACACAATCATTTCCATGCTTAGTAAAAGGAAGGCCTGACATGTAATCCATGGAGATGGATTCCAAAGGTCTACTAGGGGTAGGTAGCGGAGCATAGAGGCCTTGATTCTTGATGGTCGGTTCAGAAATGGACAAAGCAATGTAGGATCTGATGTAATTCCCAACATCCTGTCAAAGGTTTAGCCATTAGAAATTCTGCAGTATTGCCACTATTTTATCAACCCTGAAATGCCCAACGACTCGACTGTAGAGTGCTTCCCAAATCATCTTGGAACACTCGCTTGAAGGAACACAAAGGTGTCCCAGGTGACATAGCAGTGCATCCTGGAGGTGAAAATTTGGAAATTACATACCCTCCAAGAGTGTCTTGTATGTGTGGCCTAATTCCGGATCGCTCTGTTAGACAAGTGGCCAATCAAAAGTCTCGTTCCCATAAGAGGTGAGAACCATGGTTAGCTCCACGATCGGTGGTCGGCTGAGGCAGTCTACAACATTATTGGTGCTGTCCTTCTTATACTTGATGTTCAAATGAAATTGTTGCAGATATGTGGACCACTTCTGATGGCGATCGTTCTGTAACTTCCCTTGTGTATATATGAACTGCAGGTGTCAGTGGTCTATGTGGATGACGATTTCCTTCCCCAAAATGTAATGCTTCGATTGGCGATATGCCTGCACAATGGAATACATTTATTTTTCTTAAGTGAGATACTTGCGGACTGTGTTGGACAATGTCTCACTGTGATATGCCACTAAATGCCCTTGTCGAGTAAGAAATTCCCCAATAGCATAGTCAAAGGCATTTGTCTCGATCTCAAATGGTTGTTTCAATTCTGGTAATGTGAGCACTGGGGCGGAGCAGAGGCGATGTTTCAATTCTATGAACACCTTCTGTTGAGATTTTGACCAAAAGAATTTTTCTTTTGCTCCTCCCTTGGTGACTTGACTCAAGGGCTAAGTGATATGAGAGAATCCCAACACGAACCTGCGGTAGAAATTAGCAAGACCTAGAAAGCTATGAAGCTCTGTAGGAGTGGTTGGGGCTGACCAATCCCGAATTACTTGGATCTTGGTTGGATCCATGTGCACCCCCTGTTCATCAATAATTTATCCTAAATACTGAACCTGGGTCATGCCAAAGTGAACTTCTCCAAATTGGCACACAAATTATGTTGCCGCAATGTTTGGAGGACCTGTCAGATGTGGTGGAGGTGCTCTTCCCAAGTCTGGCTGAATATCAGGATGTCATCCAAGTACACTACTACAAATGAGTTGGTGAATGGTCACAATATGTCATCCATCAGCCTCATGAAGTTTGCGGGAGCATTCGTCAACTCGAAAGGCATGACTAGCCATTTGAAAAGGCCCTCCTTGGCTTTGAAGGAAGTCTTCCACACATCGGATGGTTCGATTGGTACCTGGTGATACCCAGAATTCAAGTCGATCTTGCTGAAATATTTCGCCCCTTTGAGTTGATCCAGAAGGTCATCAATTCGTGGGATCGGGTACCTATTTTGAACATTGATCTTTTTCAGCTTTTGATAGTCAATATAGAGTCTCCAAGTCCCATCCTTCTTCTGCACTAACATAATAGAGCTCCCACAAGGCAATGAACTTGGCTGGATGTGACCTTTCTATAGCATCTCCTGAATCTTCCTATTGATTTCATCATTCTCTAGAATAGAGCTCCGATAGATCAGTCCATTGCGTAGCGACGCACCTAGGGTAAGATTGATGGGGTGCATGACCTGACAGTGCAGAGGCAGCCCCGTGGGTGAGGTGAAGATGTCCCTATACTCATCCACGACCTTGTCCATTTGTTTTTGTCATGTGGAGGATCCTTTTCTGGAGGTCGTGGCCATAGTATTCTTCTTGCCCTGGGGGCGGATCATCAGGAAAAAAAAATTCCCAGTTTTGGAAATGAGCTTACTACATTGTTTTGCAGTAACCAAAGAGATGACCACATGTGGTATTACCTCTAGTATCCTGTACAACTTATTTCCCAAAGTAACAATAATAGCGTGAGGCCAGAACTCATACAAATCATGTCGCTTCCACAAGTATGGTTGGCCTAATAATACATCATAAACATCAAGAGGAGAAATGTCACATAATACCTCATCTGTGAAGGGCTTGATGCTGTAGGGAAGGCGACACTGCTGGCTGACCTGGAGATCCTGTCCTTGGTGAAGCCACCAAATGGTGTATGCCTATGGGTGTGCTATGGTTGGCAAGTCCAAACGCTTCACGACCTCTGCTGAAATGAGGTTCTTCTAGCTCCCACTGTCGACAATGAACTGTAGCGGGGAACCCTTTACCCACATATGAGAGTGGAAGAGACGCTCCTCCTCCTTTGGATCTTCCGGTTCCTCCTTCTGGATCTTTGTAGTGGAAACAGTGGCGTTGGGCTCTAGATCAATAATATGCTTCCCTTTGTCATTCCCCTTTTTAGGTTCTGATTTAGATTCAGAGCATGCATTTGATTCAGAATCCCTCATCTCGGCCACCAGTGACTGCTTGGCCTAACACTCAATTGTGTTGTGAGTGGAGCTCTTATGGAACTCACACCACTTTCCTGTGTCCTCCTTTGGTTTCTTTGGTAGGTTATCTTGGGCTGCCATGCCTTGAATTTTTCCTTTGTTCTGTGGTTTGGCGACACCTTTCCCTTGATTTTGATTCGTAGATCCAAAGTCTCGCTTCTTTTGTTTGAGTTTATGCTAAATATTGGCAGCATACCGGTATGCTGTACCAAGTGAGGAGATGTCGAGGAACTACATTTCCTCCTAAATGTATCTGTGCAGACAATAGTGGTACTTCAACACAAAATTTTTCTCTGAATATTTGATACCCAACTTTGTGTGCAGGGTATGGAATAGATTCGTTAACTCATGTACAGCTTGATCCCTTTCCTTCCGCAACGTAGTCCATTGTATGTACTTGTCCGCATAGCTCCCCACAGGATAATATTGTTCATTGATGGCATCTCGAAAATAATTCCATGTGGGTATGGCCAAGAATAGAGAGGGTTCCCCTTCGTCATTTTTCTCACAGTAGGTTTCCCACCAGTCCTTGACATGGGGGGTAGCTTTGAGGAGTGAAAAAATAATCTACTGCAGGTCGGAAAAGTCATGAAATGAGAAATATATTTATAATATATTCAACCATATATCTACGACATTTGAATTTATTTTTCCCTCAAATATATGAATTTCAAAGTCTAACTTTACCTTAAAAGGAGTTGCGCCTCCAGAGTGGCTACTGGATGTAGGTGTGCCGCCAGTGGGTAGTCGTTGAAAGATTTGGGAAAAGTTATCCATCATCGAATTCATTTTTTTTTCGAGGGCCACTTCAAGCAATATTTTGATAGGATATCCTACTCCCTCATCTTTCTTTTCAACCCCCATGGGCGGCCATTGGGGTTTGCGAGGCTGATCTTAGAAAATTTCAACCAGATCGAGCCATAACTCCTTGTACCCCGACCTCATTTGGGACATGCAAAGAAGGATCGAGAAAGAGCGGACCGCTCTGATACCACTGATCCAGATTTATGCAGGAACACAATAGAATACACATATAACCATAAATATAAAAATGCAGCTGAAATAACACTTCATTTCATATATATCAAAGAACTAAAATATGTTTACAGACAGAATGGAAATAAACTAGCTAGGGCATTGGTAGCTTATCTCTGAGAAGAGATGTGGTGGCTATAGGTCTCTGAAATATATGTTAAAATGAGGCTCTAAGGCCTATATATTATTGATAAATAATGGAAAACCCTAAACATCCAAAAACCTAACCCTAGGAGATGAAATGCCAAAATATGGGCCCTGTCGGGGAAATTGGTACATCAATTTCCCGGGGTCGTAACTTTGCATACTATCTCCATTTGACACACATGATACATTGTTAGAAATATATATCCGATGAATACAACTGCTAACTGCAATTATCAATTTTGGAACATCATCATATTCATCAAAGAAGCGATGCCCAAAAAATGTCATTTAGGGCCTCAAAATGGCTCCGGAAGTTCAGGACCCGAAAAATTGCTAAAAATAGTAAGCTATGCTATTATTACGGAAAATAAAAAATTGAAAGAAACAATGGTGGGGCCCCAAGTGGAATAGGTGGGTGGCCACCAATATGCACCTGGATCATTACCGTAGAAAAAAATAAATAACTTTTTCAAGTAATTAACAAGTAGAATATTTCTCATTAGTTCCTGCAGTAGGATTCTAGATCTAGGAATTTTCACATGGTATCAGAGCTTGTTTAGCAGTGTAGGAGGAGAAAGGGAGAAGATCCAATAGATCCAACATTTAAAAATAAGCTGGGGATTAAATAGCTGTGTAAGCATCATATCGATCTTCCTAGTTATTACGCAGTCCAATCCAGGAGGGATAGATATACAAGGAAATATCTCTTTGGGTAAGGTGAAAGAGAGGAAGGATTATCCAGCTTGCAGTTTTTTAGAGGAAGAGGGAGAAATGCAACAAATCAACACAAATCAACAGCTGGAGGGACAAAGTTTCTATGTAGTAGTGATTGCTGGTATAGAAAGTTTCAGAAGAGAGTAGTTGACGACACATTTGGGGATTTCTGACCTCACGGATTTTCTTGACAAATAACTCTAATTTCATATGTAGAAGTAGTAGAGTTCGTAAATTATTTGGCTTTCTCTAGAAGGGAGTGTGTAATTCCAGCTACGCAGAGGGTTAGATGCAGCATATCGATAGTGATTGGGTGAGATGGCAGCCAATGGATTACGTGACCAGGACCAGTTGAAGGGTGCCTCCAACTACGTAATCTGGAAGGAAATACTATCTTTACTTCTAGATGAACATGACCTAAAGAGATTTATCGACAGTGCACAGGCTGAAGCAGTAGATGCCGCACCATTGAGAGCTTTCAAGAAGAACATGGCTAAATCCAAACGGTTCATCCTTGAGTGAGTGAAGGACCATATTGTTTCACAAATTTCTGGCAGAGGGACAACTAATGAAATGTGGGATGTGTTGGCCATACTATATCAGGGGTCTTCCAAGTAGAGGAATATTTTTTTGGAGGATAAGATGTGAACTAACATGATGTAGAAGGGAGAGCGCATTGATCCATTCCTATCTAGACTTCAGGCTAACTGAGATCAAATGGAAGATATGGGATCAGATCCTCAGGCCACATAGATGGTTAGGTTGGCTCTCAATTCAGTGTCTGAAGACTATCAGGTCTTTGTCCAGAGCATCCTGGGAAAAGATAAGTTACTGAATTGGGAAGCAATGTGGGCAACTCTTTAGCAAGAAGACATGAGGAGAGATCTACTCAAGTGAAAAATTGATGGCAACAACAATAATGGGTTGAAGCCAAAGGATGAGGAGGAGAATGTAAGCCCTGCATCAAAGGGGAAACAAGAGCAGTAGAGATGAAATATGGACGGATCAAGTGCTTCAGATGTGGCGATATGGGACATTATGTCACATAGTGTCCTCTCAAGAAGAAGGAAAAATATGAGAAGCATGATCCGTAGGTTGCATCTGCGAAGATAGAGGAAGAGGAATTTGCCATGATTTCCCATATATCACCAGGGGAGTGTTGGGGTGATCTGGATTTGTAGTTTAGTAGAACTGTAGGTTGGGAAGGATCCTTGAGGTGTCCACCTCTCATATTGTCACCTTGCTATGAGTGCCCAAATTAGAGGTAGCAGGATGGACGAGTTTCAAGTGGTGCAAAGGAGTGAAAAAGTGACAATGCAGTGGCTAGAGAGCAACAAAGACTGAGCATTGTAGAGAAAGGTTAGCAGTAGTGCAGGAAGGCACAATGCAGAGTTAGAAACATCGTAGAGGCTTCAAATGGATAACACAGAGACTAGCAACAGTTAGATCTTCAACATGAGATGTATCTTACTGAACATTTAGTTCAGGTTTGGATGTTTGTTTGTTGTAGTAAGAAACAAAGTTGCAGTGCAGTAGTTGTTGGCAGCAACATGTAGGGTTAGTGGCAACATGAATGAAGCAATGTAGTGTTGGTGGGCATTAGTGTCAGACATCAATAACAGAGATGGAGATGCTGCAAAATCACAATAGTACTTTAGATAATTGTATTGCTAGAGTACATTCCTCGTTAAGAGGGAGTGTTGTTTTTTTCTAGCATCAGATGTGTTCTAAGTCTCAAAATCTGCAGGGAGGCTCAGGAACATGTGTTCCAAAGAAATTAGAAAGGATTTTGGAAAATTCCACTCAGATAATGTTTTATGAAAATAATTAATTATTTTTAATAGGACCCTGAGTCTAAACTTAGGAAATTAAAATAATTAATGGATATTAATTAAAACATAGTGTGAATCTTCTAGAAAAGTCAAAGATCAAGTCAAGTTAATCTTAACCGTTGATTAATTATTTAATCTCGGCCGTTGAAGTATCAACAAGAATATTATATGAAGGAATTGATGGATCATTTGGAAGACACATCGAGAGAGAAAATCTAGAGATCAAAATTCTTTAGTGAGCAGTGCTCAGGGAGAAAATCGATCGAGAATATTTTTTCAGAGAGGTGCAGAGAGAATAACCACTTGGAGATTTTCCTGAGTTGGGAATACACTGTAGAGAAGACAAATAGAAATACAAAAATAGGCAGCATAGCAAGTACGCATAGCCAACAAAGGCAACACAATAGCTTTGGGGAAATCCGTGATTCAACTAAGGATTTGTTAGATCTAATGCCAGAGAGATGAGGTGTGAGACCAAGAGAGGCTAGAGGGTCAGATCTAGCCAATAGTAGAGACAACTAGCAACAATGACGCAATACCTATGCAAAGTGACACAGAGACTGCGCAAAGGCAGTGGAGGGCCTGTCAGTTCAGGGTTTGGCCAATTTGGGATTCTAGTGTCGGTGTGAGGTAATTTCACTAGCTCTTTTTCATTCAGAATATCTGTGTGGATGGTCAGTAAGGAATCCCAAATTGTGTTCATAATTACTGCATAATAAATAAACCCTCAGCTGCTGCATCGATTTTCCCACATTGGGTTTTTTGGGGACATTAGTCCAAAAACAACGGTGTCATGTGTCTATGATTTATGCTTTCTCAGATCTTGCTTCCACACATTTATTTTCTGCAGTTTAATTTTGTGAATATTGTAGTGTATGGGTTTCAGTTTTATTGTAGAAAACAATAAATAACTTGTTCAAGTAATTAACAAGTAGAATATTTCTCATCAGTTGCTGTAGTAGGATTCCAGATCTAGGAATTTTCACAACATTTTCCAATATAGAATTACATAATCCACAAATGATTTGGCACATGATGACTTGTGATAGGACACGAAGAACATGGAATGCATGATGATGTGGCAGTGCCAAGTCATCCTTCTTGCTGATTCTTTCTTTTTATCTTCAATAAGAGATGTATCCTATGCTTCATCTTCATGAGAGATATTCTTTGTTCTTCATATCTACCCTCCAAAGGGTTGTGATCAGATGGAGTCTTCATGCGGTCCTGATATTTTGTCTTCTGTTGTAATCCATTGTTCCTTCATCCTTTTGTATGATGATAATATTATCTCCTTAGCTCCTTAGGTCTCTTCAAGCATGTCCTCCTTCTCCATCTCCTTCTTCATCATATTTCCATAACATGATAGAGTTTCTGCATATGCAATCCACTCATGACAAGACGACATTAGTTCGATAAAACCCTAGTCAAAGATGTTACATGATGATTCAATAACTGAGCTGAAACTTAGTGGTAGGCCGAGGGAGAGGCTCAGTGACCATGTGATTGTGCAATTTAGGTAGTCAAGGGTTAAGCTTGAGCCTTGATTCTATGCAATGCGCGGTTCAGGATTGGACTAAGCACAAATATTGCACAGTTGGGGAGCTCAGGGAGCCAGACTAAGGGTTTGAGCACTAGTTTTCCCCATTTTGTAGTTTTTGAGGACAAAGGAGCCCAGTTTATTATGCAATTGCATAGTTTAAGAGCTCAGGGTTGAGGCTTGAGCCTTGAGACTTTGTAATGCAAAGTACTGACTGGGAAGGAGAGAGAAATTGTGCAGTTTTGGGAGTTAGTGGGCTAGGCTAAGGGGTTTTGCACTGTTTGATCCAACTGCATAGTTATAGGAGGAAAAGCATGCCTAGTTCAAGCGCTCAGGTTTTCTATTGAGCTTAGAGACTACATAGTGCGCAGTTGGGGCGAGGCTGGAGGGATGAACTGCCCCATTTTGGAGGCCAAGGCTCAGGCTTGATCACTAAAAATACACAGTGCGTAGTCATAGGAGGAAGGAACTGTGTATTGCGTAGTGTCAAGAGGCAGGGTTGCAGCTTGAGGGATGGGACTACGCAATACGTAGTTCAGGAAGGCTATATGAGGCTACGTCGCTGAGAATTTTCCAAAATTTAACTAAGTGTGGGATCAGTGAAACTGATGTGAAAAATGATAGGAATTTACTGTGATCACAAAATTAGACACTTGATGACACAACATAGAAAATCTGTAATACATGAACACATACCCTCCTTAGTGCAACAACCTTTGAGACAACTTACGACAAGTGCAACAATAAAGATTCGCTTTGCGATGATAATACCGACACTTGTGAGACAATGCATGAAACTTTGTAAATGAGTGCGAAAAATGGCTACATGATAAGAAAAACTCATTATGACAAAGGTTTCCCATTGAAACAAACCAAAAATTTAATTTCAATGATAAGTGGCAATTCCCATGCCAAAAGACGACACTTGCTATATGAAAATAAAAGTGTGAACGACACTTGCGATATGCGAATGACAGTGAAAAAAACACATGCTAGGGAGAATAAAACATGAAAACGACACTAATTAAAGGGAAATTAAGCGAATGTGATAGCAGAAACATGGAAACAACACTTGTTACTATGAAAGTGCACAAAAGTGAAAGCTTGAGAAGCTCACCAAAATAGAAGTGCGATTGCAAAAAAATGAGGGACTGTCGATGTCAGTGTGCACTGGCTGTCGACATGGATTGGACATCGCACATGCACAATATTGATGGACTGTTGTATGATTGTTGAAGCTTGCATAAAATAATGTGCTCATGGACTTGTTGCAAATTGAGCATGTGTGAGAAAGTGACTTCGACACTTCTAATCCAAGAAGGGAACTCAAAAGCATCAATTGACCAAGAAGTGAATACAGAATGATTCATCGCAAGATCCATAGTAGGCTCCAAAATTCAAGTGTAGGAAAAATTCTAGACTTCCTAGACTTCTTGGGAAGGAGGTGAATCTTGGTACTACTTTTAAGGGTGGAGGTGTGAGCCTATAGATTCCCTTGTTGGTGATGCAGAAATTGTATCCTTTTATTTGTTGGTTAAGAAAATGTGCATATGTGTATATTATTGTAAAAAATTTATCGAGTTGTGGTTATAAAGCTCCATAGACAGTATGCTTATTTGTTGGTTGAAGAAAATGTGTATAAGTATATGTGGTTGTGATTGTAAATACTGTAATGAGCTGTGTTATAAAGCTCCAGTATACTGTATGATTGTCATGTTTTCAGTAGTGGTCATTGTAAATACTGCAACGAGCTAGGTTATAAACCTCCATGGGTAGTATGTTTTGTTTTGTTGTGGTTTACTTGTCATAGGTGTCAAAGAACATTGAGTACGATGTTCCCCCTAGGGGGAGGGGCTTCTAACAACTCTTGGTTTATTTTCCATGTAAAAAAAATATAAGACCAAGGTCATGGGATACATATTCCAATATGAATGGTGGGAAAACATGTTCATGGAGGTGTTTTCACATCTTCTTAAGTGTTTCAAATACTGATGGTAAAGAAACATAATCATTAGGATCATAACCATGCACCACATCACAGAGACTAAGAAAATGATATTGAAGTTCACAATAGAGGTAGAGCCAAAAAGAGAGGAGTAAAATTAGGAAATAACAAGGCTAGTAACTATCAAGGCCAAAGTGTGTAGGAAAAGATAAGCTCTAGTTATTGATACTATGATTACTAAGGACCACACACATATAGAGAAGTTGAAGCAATTCTATCTATAATGCTATAGATTATGGGTAAAATTTCATAGGCATAGATCCACCCTAATAGATTCCAAGTAAATGATCCAATAAGAGATTGAGAAATTATAGGAACAATATAAGAAGGTGTATGCTAAATCCATCTAGTCATAAATTGAAGGTAAGATGAAGGAAGTGTGAAGCCTAACATTGACATAGGATTCTCTTGTAAGAGGGATCTAAGAAAGGTGTAATCCTAATTCTTGGTGGCTAAGAAATATAAGGAAAAGGTATATGCTAAGTTGTAAGCATTAACACATATAGTAACAATTTCTCAAGACATGATAAATATATCTACAATAGGGTGCACCCATAAAATCCAGGAGGGTATCACCACTTGGAATATTTGTTTTGAACGATTCAACAAGTTTAGGGACAATACCATAAGACAAATCCCTATTTTAGAGTCCCCTTTTTGAAGAGTAAAATGTAAACCATAATTTTGGGATAAATTGAAAGTTATGGTTGATTTGCTGTGGCCTAATTTTTTCCAAGTATTGGTTTAGATCTTAGGTCAATAGAAGACTAACTCACAAAATACATATGATTATAGAAGCTTGAATATGTGAAATATAAGAAGCCTAAGTGAATGAAGAATTCATCTCATAAAACTTTTATGTCTAGTCTCTCTAATCCTCTACACATTTTACTAAAGGAACATATCTTTTGTATAAGTTTTTTATAGTTCACAAATTCCTTGATATAGTCAAGAATCTTCTGCAGTCATCTTCAAATCTTGTATAAATGATGACTATTTTGTAATAAAATATAGTTGAGAGTTAAGGGCACCGAGAGTGAGTTAGATATTGACTAGATGGATAATTTTGTTTTCATGCTATGAAGAGATGTAATTCTCACTATGTAAATACGATGCCAGACTATTTTACTCACTTTTATGCCCTTTTGATGTATATGGATGATTCTTCATTATTGTATTTCTTATGCTTTCTTTATTCTAAATTAATTTGAATGAATGTGATTAAAGTATATGATCTATAAACTGCCACATATATTCCATTGGACAATTCATCACAATATATTTGATAGAAATAAATTAAAATATGATATCTATACTATGAGGATTACTTTTTTCTTAGATTCTAGATTTATTAATTTGTATTATTTTGCTTATGCATGCAAAGATAAAATCTGAAAAATATATAACAATGAAATACAAACACACACCAATCATAATGAACACCAATATATGATTTGAGAAACCCTCTTGGGAGAAAAACAATCAATAAGGTGAGGTTTCTCTGTTTTTTTTTTTAATGAATGGAAATGATGCAAATACAAAGGAGTAGGAATGTGAGGTTGATTTGCTCTCTTATGTATGAATGAAAATGATGCAAATGAAAAGGAGTAGGCACTCTTTATGGAGTTACTTAAGACTTGTGGCCCGTGGGATACTATAGAAAAAAAACACCATCTGTAAGGCTCTCTATTTATCAACTTTTAGCTACTTTGCTCTACTATGAATTAAAATGCACTTGAATAGAATGTATTCACTTTTCCTCCTAGTGGTGCAGTTATAACATAGCCCAATAGCCAACTAGGGGTTAGATTTGACCTATTAAACTCTTGATATGAGTTATAAATAGATCCTTCTAGAGTTTTATTCATAGTCATCATATGTATATACCCTCTTCCACGAGTTATGGGGGCTGACATGACATACTCTTGAATTATGGTTGTAAATTACAATAGGTAAACTTTCAAGATGCATAAATTTTGCATTCAAATTTTGATTGACACAATTATTACACCATTGGAAATATATTTGAGTGTAGAACAATAGTATGGGGTGTGCACTTAAGAAACATAATTTACCCTTGAAAAATGTCATTTAAATTCTCAAAGTGACATTGGAAGGTTTATGACCCCAATTATTCAAATTGGGTTTTGTTGCTAAAACTTATCCCACAAGTTGACTTTTCTAGGACTATGATTAGGGGATGAACAACTGAAAGTATATGTGTTGATTGGTGAATTCCTGTGAGGGTGGCGAGAAACTGGCGGTGGAGGTGGAAAATGGCAGCGGAAGGGTTGGATAACAATGGCGGTAAGTGGTTGGGTGCATGAAAGGAAACTAAAGGTAGATGTTGTATCTGTCTCGTGGTAGGTTCAATTTTTGTTTTGAACGCATCCTTCCGAAGTAGTGATGGGAATTGTTGATCCTCAGGATTACCCTCTCTTTGACAGTTTTTCCACCTCATTCCATCATTTTTCCATAATATCACAAACCCTAATCAATGAAGAATGCTTAGTTTTTTCTTAAGGATGCATTTAAATGATTGTCATATTATATTTTCATGATTTTTCTATTTGGATAAGTTATTGCAATTTAGGTACAGAATGCAGCCTATTTTGCAGCTAACTGTGCGTTTCGTAGCCACTCTTATGGTTTAGCAGGTTCCAGGTGTCAACTGAGGAATTGGGCCACATGGGTGTTTCTAGAATCATGCCTACATGGATTCTATCCTACTCACACGGTCCAGATTGACATAAAAATGAGCCTAAACTCATGGTCAAAGATACAAGTCAAAATACGTTACCTGCAGTAGTAGGACTCTTGATTTGCTCTTTGTAGCAAATCATGAGTCCAATAATCCTATTTCAATTGCAATTCGAGTTAGGCACCTGTAGCTAGTTTAAATCGTAATTAATTATGTAGTTTCTCTTTAACTATTGATTCCATAGAACCAAGAGACAGTTCAGTATAGTTTAGATTTCTAAGTGGATACTCTGTTTCCAGGCTTTGTTTTCATCATAATAAAGAAGTTCAATTTGCTAATGATTGTTTTATTGCACCTTTAACAAGCTAGGAGTTCAACCACATCAGTTGTAGAGGGCCCCTGCTTCTGAAGGAAGTTTTTATTGTGTTTTCTAGTTAGATTTCCTTTACTCTGTTTCAAATTTTTTTGTTTATGCTTTATTTCCAGTTTTCAAATAGTTTAATGATAAATTACAATTGTGAAGACTTACTCTTCCTAAACATTTCATGGAAATAGAAACCTTTTTTCAAAATTGAATTAAGGATTGAAGTGATAAGAAACCATAGTTGTTTAGTTTTACTATTCCTATCTTTTTTTTTTCCATTATAACAGAGTTTTCAATTGCTGTGTCAACAGATATTTATGAAATCCATTTTCAATATACTAATCCTACATTAAATGGTTAAATATCTCACACATACAGTAGTTGAATTTATCTTTCTCATTGTCATTTTCTTTCCAAAGACTAAGGCATAATTGATTTCTCCGAAGACATCTCAAGAGGTTAAATACTTTACATTTGAATGTTGCAGACAAGTCAATTAATACATTAGTTCATTTTGGTTAAATCTTATATGATTTTACTTTCAAGACCCTCACTTAATTGCAAATAATAATATTCCTAAAAATCACTCTATAGGAATTGATCTGATCAAGTTTCAAGTTGGGATGGTTGAATGATTAATGGAATGCAATTTCTGAGTTATTCATTTGCAGATTTTCTTAGTTCTCTAGTTCATCAGGTGTAATTAGTTACCTAACATTATCTCAAGAAGATCACTCTTTGCAAATTGAATAATTGGGAGTAACTAAACATACCTTAGATATTTTCATTTTCATACTTTTCTTTCTGTTCTAGGACCTTAGCAGACTAAAGTACAAGCAGTTGCTAAAATCCATCTCAATAGGGTCATGCTTAACAATTGAATGTTGAAGTAACCAAAGGTACAATATTTGTTCATTTTCTACTTTCATTTAAGATAGGCATTGTAATTCTCAATCTTAGTTTTAGAAATAGATCCATGCATTAGGACTAATCAACAGATTAGGTAGATGCTTTTATTCCCAAAATAAGTCTTAACTAGCCCTTAGTTTTTGATTTGTTTTTATGAAAATTAGATTATTTTTGGTACACTTCCTTTTCTTCCTTAGAAAATTCATTTAGATTCACTTAAATATTTCCATAGTTTTAGATTAACCATCCTTAAATCTCAAAGAACACCCCCCCCCTAAAAATAACATAAAACACAAAACAACGAAGTAAGGAATATGTTGCTTAAGCACATATAATGCACCACACTTCATCAGTTTACTAGCCCTGGTTGATAATTAATGCAAACAAATTAGGACACTAAATTGACTAAACATTTTGGAGTCGTTTTCGGGGAAATGTAACTAGGTAGCCTTATTTCTTACATCTAAAAAAAATGATATGCGTAGAGAAAGAGACTCTAGGGGCAGATTCATAGCTAGAGGTAGAAGCTTAATCCCTAGAACACCACTTACTCCACCAAGACCAAGAAGTAGTACACCACCATCTCAAACTCATATCCCATATTTTACTGGCCATAGACTTCGAGAAGTTATAAGATCAGATATCCAGTTAGGAGGATCTCCTACTTCATCCACTGAGGCAATCTTAGAGGAAGAAGATCCTAGGACTCTAACAGAAGGAGTAACCTTTTTCACTTCTATAGGGGAACATATTCTAGCTAAAGAGTTAGAAATCGATAGTGAAGAGGAAGAAGAAGAACCTTTCTTCAACATACCATTGATAGAGGAACCAGAGGAGTAGTTAACACTGCAGGTTGAATCTTATATCATCTCTGAAGAATATATCATGGCAGGAAGAGGAGAAGAAGGAGGAGAGAGAGAAGGAGAAATATTTAATGGAGAAAATGTACTATTTGGAGGAGGTAGAGGTGGAGGAGGAGATAGAGGAAATGAAAAAGGAGGTAGAGGTATAGGAAATAGGGGAACTGAGAGTTCTTTTGGATTCCCTATAATAGATGAAGAGAAAAATGCTACCATGAAAAATATCCCGCCTTCTGTCCTCCTAAACTTTCATGGATTAAAAAGTGAAGACCCTGAGACCTTTTTATTTTAATTTGAAGTGTTGTGCATAACTTATGATTATTTACAATATGCTCAAAAAATCAAATTGTTTCCTTCAACATTGAAAGGAGCAACTCTAAAATGGTTCACGAGTCTAATCACTAGGTCTATTAGGACATGGAATGATATGAAGAGTGAATTTCTAGAAAGGTATTTGGATTATTTTATACCTTTTAATCACAAGGAAGAAGTGTTTAAAATGATGCAAAAAGAGGATGAAAATTTGGAGGATTTACTTGAAAGGTTCAACTATAACATAAGAATAGCAAAAATGGAAAATCTAGATCAAGACACTCTAAAAGCTCTTTTGTTGAAAACAATTAGAGATGAATGGATATATATCCTTAACATGATAGGGAAGGGGGACATATCTCAACTTCCATTACCGAATATTGGAGAACTATGTATTAATCTCTCAAGAGAGAAATAAAAATATTTGAAAGGTCCAAGAGATACTGATCTTGCTAGGGTAAACAAATCTGCAACTGGAACAGTGAGTAGGGCAGAAATTGGAAACATGCTTGATGAGTTCAAAACAGACATTTTAGGGAGTCTTAGTGAACAAATAGACACCCTTAAGTTACAAAACACGCAGAAAGCCGAGACTGATGCTTTAGCTATTTTCCTTTCCAAAATGCAGAAATAAACATGCTTTGAGAGAATGTCCTCTTGAAGCAAAAGTCATAGAAACATGTGTGATTTGTTCAGAAAGTCACGAGACTAAGAATTGTCCTTCAATTCCTGGTCTTAAGGCTATTTTTAAAGAAGAAACAACATCAAATCCTACAGAATCTCTTTGTTTTGTCTCTAGGAGACCATGGTAAGGGCCACAAACTCAAGGGTTTAACAACCCAATGTATACTCAGCTCCCACCAAATTGGAATTCTTGGCAGCAACCATGGCCTCAATCTCAATCTCAATCTCAACCTTGGGCTCAAGGAATGCAAAATCCATATGGAAGATTCTCTCAATACTATCAATATCCTCCATCATATCCAAATTATCCTCCCCAACAAATTCCTCAACAAAATCAACAACTCCAAATCCAAAACCAAAACCAAAATCAACAACTCTCACTACCATTACCTTAGAGACCAAATCAATTACCTGCCCAACCATTGCCAAAACCCAACAATAAAAATCCTCAGAATACCTATATGATAGAAGGTTAGCGATTTCCAACCTATATGATTACTCCTCTAGATCTTAATGATGTGCAACTAAGATCTGGTAGGATATTAGAAAAGAGGAAGCCTTCTGTAGTCATTCAAGAACAAGATAATTCTAAGGAAGATTCTCTACATCCCAATAAAAGTTTTGAAGAAGGAATAGCTCTTCAAAACCAAAATTTTGAAAATGAAAAGCAAAAAAAACCAATAAATTCAACTCCTATCATATAGCAACTATCAATATCTACTTCTACACCTCCTTTTCCTGAAATATTACAAATTGATAAAGGAGTAGAAAAGCATATTATGTTGCCTAATTATGATTTCCTAGATGAATTGAAAAATATTTGTATCAAAATCCCTTTGTTACAAGCCATAAATGAAATTCCAATATTAGCTAAAACAATAAAGGAGTTGAGTATGAAGAAAACGGGAAGAAAAACAAAAGAAATCAAAAGAATCCAGTTTGCAGGAAAAACAACAGACATAATGATGGGAAAAATTGCCATTCAAAAATATTTAGATCCCGGAAGTCCAGTTGTAAAAACACATATCAATGGAGTTGAAATTCCAAATACATTGATTGATTTAGGAGCAACAATAAACATCATGAGAAAACATACCATGGAACAACTTAAACTTCCTAATATTGTTTATACACCTACATTACTGCAATTAACAGATAGATCTGTAATCAAACCAGATGGTGTGTTAGAAGATATTTGAGTGTCTTTAGATTCTTGGGAGTACCTTGTTGATTTTATGATTTTAACCCCTAAGAACAATCTAGGAGGACACCCACTCATATTACAAAGACCTTGGTTGGCTACAACTTATGCTTTCATTAGCTGTAGATCTAGTGACATGTATATTTCTGATGGAAATTCAACTAAGAAATTCACTCTGTATCCTCCAGCAAGAACAATCACAGAGATAGATGACAAAGAATGGATTGATGATGAAGAAGATATACAACCTATGTTTACTATTTCAACCATTAGTGAAGATAGCCAAATCTTAAATACAATAGAAAATTATGAATCATCTCCAGAATATGAACATGATCAATTTCAAGAAAAAACTAATATGGAATTTTTTTCATCTAGGTAGATGTATCTTTACTCTATGGAAGAATTTGGTAGCTCCACAGTTGAAATCTCTCCAGGGAAAACCTTGAACATAAAAAACAACTTGGAGAAATTACAACATGAAAAGCTAATCAAAACATCACAACAACATTCATCTGCATATGCATGGGAGTACATTGACATGAAAGGAATTAGTCCTAATAATTGTATACATCACGTTTATATTGAGGAAAATTGCAAACCTATCAGAAAACCTCAAAGAAGGATGAATCCAAATCTTAGGGAAATTGTGAAGGAATAGTTGCAAAAGTTGTTAAATGTAAACTTCATCTATCCAATTTCAGACAATCAATGGGTTTCTCTTTTAGTGATTGTGCCCAAAAATAATGGTAAATGGAGGGTATGCATTGATTATCGAGAATTGAATAAAGCTACCCTTAAAGATCATTTTCCTTTGCCTTTTATAGATCAAGTGTTAGATACATTAGCAGGTAAGAAGTATTTCTCATTCTTGGACGATTTCAGTGGTTATAATCAAATTCAGGTTGCACCTGAAGATCAAGATAAAACCACATTTACCTGTCAATAGGGAACTTATGCCTACTGAGTACTTCCTTTTGGATTGTGCAATGCACCTGCAACATTCCAAAGGGCAGTACTAGGGATTTTTTTTCTGATCTAATACATGATTGTGTAGAAGTGTATATGGATGAACTTACAGTTTATGGTAATACATTTGAAGAAGCTTTAGAAAACTTGGAAAAGGTTCTTAAAATATGTAAGGAAGCAAACCTCTCACTAAGTCATGAAAAATGTTTCATGATGTTTACTGAAGGGATTGTTTTAGGACATCATATTTCAGGAGATGGAATTAAAGTTGATAAATCTAAAGTTAAAGTCATCTCCAAGTTATCAATTCCAAGTTGCCAGAAGAATGTTAGAAGTTTTCTAGGATTTACAGGGTATTATAGAAGATTTATAGAAAATTTCACCAAAATATCATCCCCACTCTTCAAAATACTCACCAAAGATTGTGAATTTAGTTGGAATCCTGACTACCATTTAGCATTTGAAACTTTAACAACAAAAATTTCTGAAGCACCCATCTTAAGAGGGCCTAACTGGAAACTACCTTTTCACATTTCAACAGATGCTTTAGACACAACTCTAGGAGTTGTGTTAGGACAAAAAGACTTGATCCCCTATGCCATCTATTACACAAACACAAATTTGACTCCCATAGAGTTGAATTACACTGTAACTGAAAATGAATTCTTAGCTGTTGTTCATGCTATCAACAAATTCAGAAATTACATAACAGGCTATGAAACCTTTATCCATACATATCACTCTGCAATTAGGTATTTAATGAATAAATCTATTACTAATGTCAGAGTTACAAGATGGTTATTGCTCCTGCAAGAATTCAACATTACTGTTCTAGACAAACCTGGAAAACAAAACACAGTTGCTGATTTCCTGTCTAGAATTCAAAATATCAAAGATGACACTCCAGTTGAAGATAAATTTCCTAATGAATATATTTCTGCAGTAACTACTCGAACCCCTTGGTTTGCAGATATTTCCAATTACTTATTTACATGAAAATTACCTTCACATTTGCATTCTAGAGAGAAAAGAAAAATCATTCAATTAAGTGCAAGATACCCATGGATTACTAATGAATTGTCAAAGACAGGTCTAGATCTCATTATCAGAAGATGTGTTCGAGAAGATGAAATGCCTGAAATTCTTAAAGCATGTCATGATGAACTTTGTGGTGAACATTTTGCTGACAAGAGGATAGTCTATAAATTCCTTCATTTAGGATATTATTTGCCATCCATATTCAAATATGCCAAAGAATATGTCAAAAGGTGTGACAGTTGCCAAAAGTTAGCGAAACCTTCTCCTTCAAATGAAATGCTTTTGCAACCTCAGGTACTCATTGAACCTTTTGAAAAATGGGCCTTGGATTTTGTTGGACCTATCAATCCTCCATCTAAACAAAAGAAGTATATTTTTGTATGCACTGACTATGTCACTAAATGGGTAGAGGCTAAAGAATTACCATTTTCTAATAAAGGATCTGTAGTTAATTTTATTTTTGGGATATCTTCACTCGTTTTGGTGTTCCAAGAGAAATTGTAACAGATTAGGGCACTCAATTTACATCAAAGATGGTGAAAAGGCTCGTGGAAGATTACAAGATCAAGCACATAAAATTTACTCCTTACCATCCACAAGAAAATGTTCAAGTTGAATCTACCAATAAGGTGATTGAAGGAATTCTCACTAAGACTGTTCATCTACACAGAAGAGATTGGGAAGATAGGCTTTCTGAAGCCTTATGGGCCTACAAAGCAACATGTAGGAACACAACATGACATACTCCCTATGAAATTGTTTATGGGAAGAAAGTCTTATTCCATATAGAGTTTTAGATCAAAACGTTCAAGATGGAAGTCCAATTGGGAATTGATTTATTAGAAGCATAGAAGCATAGACTGGAGAAACTCAATGAACTAGATGAAATCAGACAAGATGCAGTCCAAAGAACCAATATAGTCTAGCAACAAAGGACTAAATGGCATGATAAGTATATCAAAGAGAAAAAGTTTCAAGTAGGGGATTGGGCACTCTTGTTTGATTCAAAATTCAAGGATTTTCAAGGAAAGTTTCAGACTCATTGGCTTGGGCCATATGAGATTGAAAAAGTCTTTGATAATGGAGCAGTGAAGATCAAGACAATAGATGAAGAAAAGGTATCTCTTCTTGTGAATGGTCATCAGTTGAAAGTATATCATAAACCAATTTCAAAAGAAGAGTTTGTCAAGAAATTTCAAGATAATATTGATATGGCGTTAGTGAAGAAGAATTATTCTTCTTCACAAACTTAGCTTTTATTTTTCCTACAAAAAAAAATAAAAAATAAATAAAAAACACAATTTTTTTTTTTGAAAAAAATAATAAAGCTTATAAGTATGAAAACCAATCAATGTTTGGCATACTTAAAATACAGGGTGAAAATTAGAGATTTTTGACATCCTATATTTTCCATTTTCTTTTTCTGTAATAAGTAGTGAAAACTATATTCATACTTGTAGTTTATAATCTGCAAATTCAGTTTCATTCCATCACACTCCACTATCATTCCATTTCATTCCACTTTAATTTCATTTTCAAACTCATTCCATAAGTCATATTTCACTTTCATTCCATCTTTTTCACTCATTCCATTCATGTTCCATACTTAAAAAATAACAATACATTCTGCAGCTGAGCACATTCTGCAGCTAATTTGATTCTGCACCCACTTCAACAGTTTTGACATGATGATTGCAAGGGGCTAAAGGATTATGTTTTGAAGACTACCATGCTACAAAAGAGTAACTAAATAACAACATCAAAGCAAGACAACAAACACAAAGGTTAAGTTATGAGGTAAAGTGTAAAAACTTATTTTTAATAAAAAAGTTAAAAAAACATGAAACATGTATAATATGTACATTCATATGTTCCTTGACAACTCATCATTCGAATTGATTACAATCCTCATCATGATATATCTCAACCATATCCCTCATTTAAGTTGCATAACGGCTCATCATTAATATCCTTGATTGATGACTTACGGTCATGATCATGATGTGACCTACTTGTCTATGTCTCTCCAAGACTGTATCACTTATTTATTTCCTACAAATCTCCATAACCCTCCATGAGATCCTTAGCTCATTCATCTCCATCAATTCCATAGCCAATTCATCTCCATCAACTTTGCAGCCAATTCATTTCCACAAAACAGAGGGGTAATTCTGAGGGTTGAAAGTACTCTGTGTTGGGGTCCTATAATAATAGGGTTCATAATTTTTGAATTGGCTATGATTAGTCTTGTAAAGATGTACATACCTTGCTTTCTGCAAGTTATTTTCCCATATTTTGAAAATAATAAAAAAATGAAAAGAGGGTAAAAAGTCCTAAAAGAAATATCAAAGGACTTGAAAATAAAAGATAAAAAAGAATAAAAATGGACCCCAAAAACAAAAAGAGATAAGAATAAGACATAAAAGCGATGCAAGTAAAAATGCCACTACTATTTACTTTCATTGCAAAAATAATGATTATGTGAAGCTTGTTCAAAATGCCATAATCCATGATGAGTTAAATAGTTTAATCTTAATTTTTTTTCATGCTTCAAAATTTCATGTTTATAGATAGAGAATAAAGATCTGTCAAATAATTTAAACTTGACAAATTAGTAGATAGTTAGAGAATAAATGAGGAGCTCAACAATTTAATATGAGCCATCGGATGAAATAATGTTAGAATTAGATAATTTTTTTCTTTAAAAGAAAAATGTATTTATGGTTGTAAGCTCAAATTCACCCATGCAAATAATGAGAAAATGATAGAATAAATGATGGGTAGGTAGAAAGCGGTTTTACAAGGAAAGAATAAAACATCACCTGGAAAATTACTAATTTCCCTTCCCTAAAAAATATTCCAGTATTCAAAACCTTTAGTTAAAAAGGCTCAGAGAATTTCTCTGACTTTTGTTGGGACTAGAACCAACGCTTAATGACTGATTGGTACTAAGTATTGGATTCTCTTCCTAAAAACCCATTTCCTCAACATTATCACCCTTTTTCTAAGATAGATCCCTTTTCCTATGTTAAAACACTTTTTTTCTTAGGGAAAGTAAAAACCCCCCTTAACTAATCTAATTTCATACAAAAACATTCAAAAACCCACAAAAATACTATTTATCCTAAATATTAAGTGTAAATGTTTAAAATGGGGCCATCATTGTGCCCAAATTCTTATTTTACGCTTTTACTTAGTGCATTTATATGTATTTCCGCTCATCACATTTATTTTCATATTAACAATTAACTTATTTTATTAAATCCCTTACAATACCCCATCCCGTAGTTATATTAATTAATTCATATAAATATCCCAAACCCACTTTATTAATATTTAACCTATGATTCTAATTCCAACGTGACAAATATTTCTGCTCCACCATAGGTTAAAATATATATACTATCAAAACCCACCAAAGGTTATAAAACACATGAATATTTCCCATTTTCCATGTAAATCAAATATCCGCCTATCCCGTTAATACATTAGTTTATACGTTTAAAACTCTATTTTAAACGTATTAACTTAACCTCGTCGCATAATAAAAATCTCGGGCCCCACGCCCACATGCATAGCAACTACACCTCTCAATCTCCACCATTCGCAAACCCTTCCTTAGATCTGACGATCCAAAACCCGTATTGTAATTGCAATAGCGTGATGTTTAATTTATTTTGATTTTGCGATATGGGCGGTATTGCCCTCCCCTCTCTTCTCCACGCGTCGACTCCTTACTAGATCACATCCATCTCAACAAAACCATTTACCATCCCTCAGCGATGCGATAACCGCTTGACGGTTTTAGTTTCCACGCACCAATACAGCCTCCGTTCGAAGTGATTTGCATTAAATGCAAACATTGTTCCAAACTAGTTTCTATAAAACTATAGAGTACACGTATTTTTAACCTTTTTTCGCTGCATTTTCTGTTAAATAAACGGCTCCCGATTGAATAAAAGAGCGCTGTACCCCATTTTCATGCTCAAAAACCAGAAATCAACCCAAATTTGATGCTTCAACATGTCAGGCACTCCAATTCATGTTTAAAGAACCTCATCAAAACTTCCGTAAGCTTCCAGGTCTCAGAAAATCCCTTTTCAAGTCACATAACTACCAAAAACAAGGATTTTTCAAGAAAAATACCTATCTTACGTCTGAAAAGAGCTATTCCTATGAATTTAAGCCTTCTATGACCCTGTTTGATTATAGAAATACCTTTAACTTCCTTAAAAAATCCTATTTGTTGCAAAAAAACCTAATAAATTCATAGTTTTCTAAAGACTGTAACTTGTTTTAGGCAAATTGAAGAAAATTAATCATTTGTAGGCCTTTTAGAAACCCTTTGAGTGACTAAAATCCTTTTACAAATATTCAGAATCCTTTGTGTATGAATTAAATTGTTCTTTTTTTTTATCCTAGAAAAAAACCCTTGTTAAGGAAAATGTACAATCAAAATTCACTTTATGAGAACCAATCACATTTTAGGGGATCACATCATTCCTAATGGTTGAGGTGACATTTCTTGAGTTAAAGGTACTTACTTGTCACATTCTCAATGGTGGATAAAAACTCATAGTTAACCATGGTAGTGCTTTAAGTACTTTTAAAGTCATAAAGTGAAGTACTCATAATAAATATCATTTCACGCTTTTTGAATAAAATATTATTATTGTCATTTCATATTTTTTGAAAGAAACAATGCATATCCCTACACAACCTTAATGTATTTACACACTTTTCAATAAATATTATATTTGTATATTTTCAAATATTTGTTTTTAAATTATATATTCATCTCATTTTCTTTAATATTACAATTTCAAATTAATTATAAGTTAGTATATATATATATATATATATATATATATATATATATATTTGAAATAAAAATAAATAAAAATGTAACATTGTAATTTTAGGATAAATCAAATCTATAAATAATATCATTATTATATTAATAGCAATACAAACATATTAAAATTAAAGAAAAAACATTTTAGTTTTCTAAGATGAAAATATGTATATTAGTTTTGTATGTTGAAAAAATATATATTAAGTTCAACAAAGAGTGGGGCAAAAAATACTAAATTTCAATGTATATAAATCTTATATTATATTTATAAGTATAAATTAAATTTATTTCAATATTTTTTTCTTTAATTTTAAATAAAACTCAATTCATTTCATTATGATAATATTAATATTATATATTAGTATATATAATATTATGAAAAATAATCTAAATGTTATAGAATATATATCATATTCCTTTTTATATTATATTAAATATGTAATATAAAATTCACACATAAAACAATATATTACATATATTATATTATATTATTTTTATATAGTATATTAATTACATGTTTTTGTATAATCTAAATATTACAAATTTTAATTAATAGTATATTCTGTAATAAAAATTTATGAATTTATATTTATATTCTATTCTTAAGTTATTTAAGTACAAAAGACTATTTATATTCTATTTTAAAGTTATTTAAGTACAAAGAATAAATGCATTAGTTGTGCAATGATAATGCCTTTTCTTGAAAAACTCATTCTTATTTATAGTCACATCAATACAATTTTTTTAATAATTTTATTTTGGTACAACTTTTGAATTGAATTTAACTATGGTTACATGGATTTTGTTGAAAAAGGTGAATTGTAAATTCATAAATATTATTTTATTGGTTTAACTATTATTTTATTATTTCTTTAGGAGGTCCATTTTAGACCTCAAAATTCTCCTAATGTCTGAGTTTGTAAGAAGGTATAAAGATTAATTTTGGAACTAAATTGAAGATTTGAAGCATAAAAAACCAGAGTTTACCTATTGCTGTTCAAAATAAACTTCTGTCAAACCAAAAATACCTTCTTTAAATAGTCTAAGCTTACAGAAGAGTATAAAAAGCATGAAAACAGAGTTTCTAAGATCTGAAGGTTAAAATTGTCAAGAACAAATCCAATTATGGCTTCTAAAAGCACCATTGTCATAAATATACTACAACATCCTGTTGTAGATGTTGAGCATACCCCCTTAGCTGATGTTGATTATAAGATAAGTGATACAGTAATTGAATTCAATCTTCTTGATTTCCACTGCCGGAGTCTAGAAAAATCTGTAGATCAAGGAGATGAAGTTCAAATTTGGGAGTCCAGTTTACCCAAATATGTGGTTCCCCATACTCAATAGTGTGCAGAAGTCATTAGACTCTGTCAAGTCCACTATTCCCCTGACCAAAGAGCTATGGTTGATGCTAACAAAGAAGTATTATTCACTATCATTCCAGAATTTATAAACCTAATGCTTCAGTTGAAACCAGATCCTAATGCAGTTCCATTATCTATAGAAGCTCTTACAAAGATTTATATTGAGTTAGAATTTCCTAAGAGATTTCAGATCTTTCAAACATTCATGCCTTCATATGTTGAAATCCCAAAGATAAACCCTTTGTATTCATCTTCCAAGTTTCTTGAAGGATCAAGACATGTTATTTCAATGTTATCATTTATCCTTGATTATTTTACCGATGAGCACACTAATGAGTCTATTCTTGGTTTTCTATCCACTTTTGTGCCTGGTCAGCCTCCTTCTGTCATTTATAGCTATGATGAGTACATAACTGATAGTATCCATGATCAGCTTGTGAAACTTCCCACTGAAGGAGTTTTAAAATATACTTCCTTCTTCTTTCATATGTTCCTTTACTTCCAAGCAGATAAATTCCCAATAACCCTTCAGAAATTGGATGTAGAGGGTAATCCACTGTCAGTCATTTTCTGGACTTCTCTAATTAGAAAAGAATCAACATAATTCACTTATGTGGATTTCATATATTATTTTGTTCATCCATTGATAAACATGCTTACAAAAAGTGTACAGCCAAGGATAAGTAATGAGATAAAGAAAGTGTTACAACTGTCATAACAAAGCAGAACTGGAGATTGGTACTTTTACCAAAATCATACAGAGATTAGAGTCTATGGGTCAAACCTCTTGCCCTATAAATTTCAAAATACTTGCCAATGAGAGTGTTTTCCTTAGAGTACATAAGAAAAATTATAAACTCAGACTCTATAAACTTCTTGGCAGCTAAAAATAAGACTCAATTCAAGTTGAAAAACCAGGTTGGTCCTTTCATATGCAATCACAGGGAAGCAGGTACAGAGGCAGAAAAACAATTGCTAGAATATAAATTTGATGAAAGTTTCTTGTGGAACTATGATCCTCATGGAATACTCAGTAAAATGAGGGTAAAATTCAAATTGAACCGTTATATACATGATAAGAGGTCCGAGATTGAACAATTTTCCAATCAAATAGAATAGCTGAACAATACTTTGATGGAAACAGTTAAATAGGGTGATACTAGTCACACTTTGAAGACTGTAAATTAGGAGGATAGAACCACAAAAATAATCAGAGAAGAAGGTACATATAAAACTAAAACAACAACAGAAACTAGATTTAAGATTAGATACAACAAGAAGCCTAAGATTAATCTAGTGGACAAGGAAAATGAAACAATTGAGGTTCTAGACGAAGAAAATCCAGAGAAGAACACAAAGACTACTACAATTATTGAAATGAGCAGCCACCTGATACTTCTAATACACAGGTGATTGAGAAACATCAAAACATGGTAGCATCTTCATCACAGGAAGCAGAGGATACAAACCTTGATATCAAAGAAAAATACAAACAGATCAAGGCAAAAAATGAGGAGATAAAGAATGAAATTTATTCACAGTATTTGAAGTAGACTCCAGGAAATAAGAATAGGCTTCTCTCAACTTTTGACTATACAAATAAGAAATTGATAATGTCAATACTTCAACCTATAGTCAAAACACCAAAAACAATAGCAGATTATAATAAAGTTGACTTTGAAGTACCAGTAGAAAGCATTAATCCTTTATCTCAGATTGAGTTCCACAAACAAAGTTTAGAAATGATTTATTCTACTATGACCACAAAGGCAATGAGTGCCCAGAAACTCCATAACACTATCACAAATTTGAGAGATCAGATTAGGATTGAAAAAGCTTCTTCTTATGCTAAAGATACTAGAATTAAGTCTTTAGAAGAAATGGTGATTGAAGTAGGGTATGACCCTGCCAATGCGAAGGCTGCAGAAGAATTGATAAAGAAGAAAAATGATGACATTGCAGCACTTAGAAAGCAATTAAAACTGCCTCCAACAGAACATCCACAAGCTAAGGAAATTGTGCAAGAGGAAAATCAGAAAGATGAGATGATGAGTCTCATACTACAAATGACAACACAGATCAAAGAGATGGAGATAGAAATGGACAAGCTTGTCCAAGAAATAAGCTGCTAAAACTCGAAGTGTTCCTCCTACAGTCATTCCCGTGGTGACAACAGTAGTTGCTTCAACTTTAGTAGAGGAGTTGGCACCAAAAGTCCCATTGGCCACAACTGTGCCAATTACTTCTTCCACTACTTCTGCAGTGCAGCAAACTCATTAAAGCCATGGAAGAGATGTCTATACAGAATAATGAGATCAATAGATTAAAAGAGCAAATTAAGAAATTGGAGGATGTCAAGAAATTAGCACAAACCAATGCTAAAACAGAGAAACAAAAAGCCAAAAGGATAAGTGAACATTTAAATAAGGCTGAAGCAGAATTAACTTTGAAAGAACCAATGGCTTACATCAAAAATCAAATATGGTCCAAGATTATTGAGTCAATCAATGACACTTGGCCATCAATTCAAGACATTTAAGAACAGAAGGACTTGGTTAAATCAACCAAAGAAGAAATTGTGAAGACAAAGGAAGAACTAGGTGCTAAGCCTGAAGAATCCCTAGAGATAATCAAGTTTCTCAACACCAAAAACAATCAAGAATTGGATGAGATAGGGATAACTGACAGAACTGGAACAATTCTTGAGGTGAGAAAGGTAATTTCAAAGAAAAACTTGATGAAGCAACTAGAAGAAAAGTGTCAAAACATGGACATAGATATAACTAGATTCATGGTTAAGTTTGACACATTGAGGCAAAAAGGCTTGCCAAACATTCTTGTTATAGATGATAAAATAATTAGGCAAGAAGATTACAACAAGAAAATCAGAGATTTTTCCAAAGAACAAGTAAACAAGGCAGATTGGCAAGGAGTACCTACATGCAAAGTGTTGCACAAGAGTGTTGAATATTTGTTTTTTTTACAGCATGAGATAAACAATTTCTTTTTGGTCAAGCCAACCTTTGTTAGATACACAGAGACAGATGAAAATTTCAGAAAGCTTACCAAGATTAAACTGCTGATGAAGAGTTTTGGCAAAAGCTTATTGATTTAATGTAAAAAACATTTTTACAGTGAAAGAGGATAAAAAATAGATTGCTGTTTTTACATAGTAAAAACATAATTTTACAGAGTAAAAATAGATTTTTACACAATAATGCAATCAAAATAGCAAGATAAAGTGTATTTGAGGTAAAGTGCATCAGTTAAAGAGTATCAGATGAGAGATAAGATTTCAATACAGATTGAAGATATTTTTGCTAGCGTTGAAGACAACACAACAGCCAGCTGCACTCAAATCCAAATAGCATTTCTATTTAATTTGAATAAATAGGACAACTTGCAAGTTTTTTATGCAGCTGTCACTATCTTTTTGTAATAGATATTTTATTTTCCTTAGAAAATTCCTATGATTTTTCTAGGATATTTTGTATTAATTTTTGTATAAATACTTCATCCTTTGAAGTATTAGTGTGGAATAATTTGCTGAAGATTTCTATAATCAATATTTCTGTACCTAAAGGTTTTTTGTATCAATTTTCAAGTCAGCAGGCTGGATCAAATGAATAAAACATCATATTTCAGGATTCATGTGTTGGGCCACTTAAGTGAAGTACTTTCTTCTGTTACTTGTTAAATCTTCTTATGTTTTCCATTCATACATAAATGTGTTCTAAAGTTTAATGTGAAATCGGGAAGTGATATATCAGAATTTGTTAAAAGCACTCTATTATTTATTGGTTTTCATTTTGATTTTTTTTGCTGATTTCCAAAGTAGGGAATCCTTAATCTTTATCCGGATCAAAGAATCCTTGATTTCTCTTTATCCTGATTAAACCACTTCATTAATCAACCTCAGAGTTCTTGAGTGACTCTGCTATCTTTCCCTGAAAATATTTGACTTTAGACCTTGATCCTGACCTATCTGCTTGACACATTGACTCCATTTTCCCAATGGAAAAACAGATCTACCACTATCCATCTCATTAAGTGATTTTTTCCACCAAACCAAACCAAATATCAAAATCAAATTGCCCCATATAACTAGCCTAAGATCATATATAAAAACAAAGTTATATCTTATAGAGAGAGCCCTCTCTAAGCCTTAGGAAGGCTAGATCCTAAATCTTGAAAGTTGGTTTGTGGTTACCTCTGATATTCTTTAAACTATAAATTAAAATCTCACAACTTAAGAATTATTAGAGTGATAATATACTGGCGACTCCACTGGGGAACTAACCAATCCTTAGTTTTTAAATAGGTCTTAAAGGAAATCTTTTTCATTATCCTTTCACCTTAAGAACTATTTATAAGTTGTGAGGATATTTTCCTATAAAATTGTAAGTTTGGCTTCCAGAAGAGTCTACTATACCAGGTCAAATCCAGATCCACAACCTGCCGCTATAGTAGATAATCTCGACAGAATTGGAAAAAAGAATAAAAAAGTAGAGGATTCAGGTAATAAAGTTTCCTTAGAGAAAATTCCCTTCCAAAGCAATTATTAAGTATACAAGATTTAGAGTTTGACTTAAATTTTGAACATTATTTATTAAGAAATAAATCAGAAAGTGACTTAAATAGTACTGTTATAGATCCTGATTTTATTTCATTTCTTGAAACAAAGCAGGAAACTGTTTCAGCAGATTCTGAATCAAATATTTTTGAGGTTTATGATAAACTTGATTAAATAAATGCCACTATACTTAAGGAAATAGATGAGGCTCTGCTTCAACATTCATTTGAATTAGCTGCTTTATTAGAATATACCCCTAAGCCCTCTTGTCACAATCATTGACCACAAGAATCTACACTCATTATTATTATTATTATTATTTTTATGTTATAATTACCATACACAAGTCACATAATACTCTCATTGCATAAGTCCAATTAAATAACGATATTTATATATATACATATTTCAACGTAGACTGAAGTACAACTATCCGTATCTCGACATTGATAATATTATTATGCATTCAACTTGTGGATATTCGATAACCATTATTTGTTAATGGGTGCATTTCGGTCTTGTCATATAACGCACCACAACATGAAATATCTACTAGACATATTATGGTACTTATGCTTGGGTGTTTAATTCAACATATGAGTTTATGGATTCGACCTCAGATCTGTACTTAATGCCGAGATCTTCACTTATGGTTAGTCTTAAATGTCAACTGCACTTTCGGAATGGGTATAACACTTGGCATGAGGATACTGTCTGCCGAGGCAAGGTCTACCACTCCTCGATGTGCGCTTGTACTCAATGGATTTACTATTGGAACAGCTGTGACCTAGTCTCAGTTCTCGCAAAAAAGTTAGAGGGAAAAAAGACTATAGTCTTCTGCCAGTTTTCGGTAATCTTGCAGCTGTTCCTCCTCTTGTTGGCGCGCCATTTGAACGCAGTTTGCTGTTGTTTTCTCCGTCCTGCTCCAGCTTAAAGGTTGAGCTCCCTTTGCTGGTAAACCCCGCTTTGCTTCTGTTAGTCTTCCGGTGTTATGGGCCGACTACTCATTTTCTTTTCTCTGGTTTAACAACGAGCTTGGGTGGCACTTTGCTTATGGGGTTTAACCCTTTCGACAGCGAGGGTGAAATCATGCTGAAGAAAAAGGTATCCACCTCTCTTATTTCTTTAGCTCTGGATTTATTTCTTTGTTTACTGATTGAATGGTGTAAAGTCTTCGTGCTCGGTTTCTTACTTCCCCTTGCTCCAATTTCTTTAACAGTTCCAGAACGGCGGCTGCAACCCTACAGGTAAACACATCTTGCGCTATCTCAATAGTTTAAAGTTCGACCTCCTTTTATTTTTATTTTTATGGATGGCTACTCCGTCACTAAGATCCAGATTTAAGGTTAGCCTTCATATTGTTAACATGGTTTGTTTTCTTGGGCAGGTTAGTGGGTGCTCCCCAAAACCCCTTCCTCCAGCTTGGTTTGCACGACCCTTGACACGGCCGCTTTGGTTTCTTTTGTTTCCAGGTACACAGCTGTGAGACGAGAATGTCGGTAGCCATATTAACCAGCTTTCCTTGAGGGTTTTGGAATTTTCCTTGCCATCCGGCATAGGGTTTTCTAATCTTTGCATCGTGAAATAATGTATTAGGGTTTGATACAGTTGTTAAGCCATTTCATTGTTTAACAGTTGTAGCGATACTGGCATTATGGGATGACTGTATTATTTATTAAGGCTGAGGCCTTGGAAGACTGTTCGACCCATAAACTTATGGCACCTTGGAACTATGATGCCGTTATGGATATGCCTATCTTTATATTGCTTTTGTAGCGTAGTATTTAATGTTTGTCTTGTATGGTATAAAAATGTTTCCACTATTATAGCCTGTATTTCACAGTTTATCTTTTTCTTTCGTGATAGAATTCATGCTAGTCGCAAATATCATCTTTGCCACCAGTGAACAGTCCTGGCAATGGAATATGAATGAAATATGCTTTGTGTATACTACAATAGGATCTTCTGTGTTTACTTCAGAAAGTTCATGATTTTTCGTTAATTCTTACAGCTATGGTTTTCTCGGTTTGTGCAATGGCTCTCTATAAAATCTAGAAGTCTGTTTCTCACGGCGCATGCATCTGCCGAGTTTATTTATTTATTATTTTTTTTATTTCTGGGTGTCTTGTTATGATTCGGTTTTTAACTCCAGTTTTAGTAGTTATATCACAATGTAACACACATTACCTTCTCTTTTGCATGTCCAAAACGTCGACTTAGGCTCCCTTCTTGGTGACCGGTCCACCATTTTTTAAATAAGGCTGTGTATAGTTTCCTGTGTGATAATTCCTAAGGAGAGAGGACTGGGTAGGGTTTCAACCCAAACCCTGTACCTCAAGCTCTTTCCTTTGTCATTAATATTTACTTTAGAGAAACAGAAAGTAGAGAGATCAATTCTAATGATTTGTTACTACAGAGCATGCTCACTACATTGTATCGTCAGTGAGTTCTTAATTTCTACCTTGTAGATACTTAAAAGACTTTCAAATTATTACATGTAGATTTTGTTTTGTTTTATAACTATCAAACCCTTGCAGATTCATAACCAGAATCCACAGTTCTGGATTAATAAATAAAAAGAAAATATACAGCATGATAATCCTTTCTCTAAGTAACAGTATTAAATCCATTTTCTCCAGGAGTGCATTCCAGACCCTTAACAAGATTTCGATGCCAATCACTTTAGAGGAAATATCCATGTTAGCTAGTCCAACAATAAATAGTTAGATACTTAGAACCTGTGTTTTTTTTTTTTTTGAGTAAAGTAAATAAAAAAAACAAACAAATTCTGCATACTTATCTGGAAATAAATTATTTTCTTCAAACTGCGGTCCTCCCAACCATTCAAGTGAGGCGATTACGTCCTCCACTTGCCCCCTAGCTTCAGAATCCAGGTCGGTGCCATGGGTTAACAGTGGAATGCACTCTAATGTGACCTCTGGAAGGCCTATCCAGTCACAAACAGATATTCTGGTCTTTTCAAGGGTTTCATAAAATTATTTTCAACTGGTTCCTCCAGCTCTAGAAAATACTTTCCCCTCTTACCAAAATTCACAGAACCCCCTCTCCTCTCCTGGGATCCAACTTTATCCCTGGAGGAGAGGTAATTGTTTTTCCAACTGTTCCCCAACCACCCCCTATTCTGAGAAACTCTTTTCACCAACAGTTTTTGAAGAGTTTTTCTTTTTATTCATTGGTTCCTCCTATTAATCTAATAATAAAAAATAAAATAGTAATTATCTTCATAAGTCATAACAATAGATTTTTTCCTGTCAGGAACTAAATAAAAAAAATAAACAAATTGTCTTTAACTAGTTAAGGCTAGTTAATTGTTAATGAGGCTGTCACATCTCCCCCCCTAGAAGTAACACCGTCCTCGGTGTTTTCAGCCCATCTCTGCAAAGAGCTCCGGGTAGGCCTCCTGCATAAAATTTTCATCCTCCCAAGTAGCTTCGTCCGGTCCAAAGTGCTTCCACTGCACTTTCACCTGGATAACTACTCTTTTGCAGAGTTCAATCTCTCTTTGATTAAGTATGTGTTGCGGCTCGACCAGAAACTCTCCGTCCGGTTCTACCTGAAATGAAAAAAGTGTATTTCAATTAGTGCTCCTATATTTATTCCAAATCTCCAGTTAGGACTTTTCTTTCCTACCCTTCTTCCTACCTGAACATTCTGCCAATGAATTAAATGTTTTTCATCAGGTACATATCGCTTTAACAAGGATACATGGAACACATTGTGTACTTGGATATGGCTAGGCAAAGCCAATCTATAGGCTACCGGTCCCACTGTTTCCAATATTTGGAAAGGTCCACAGTATCGGGGAGCCAGTTTGGCACAATAGGTCCACCTCAAGGTGCTTCTTTTCGGCTTAATTCTTACGTAAACATGGTCCCCTACCCTGAACTCACGGTAGGACCTTTTCTTGTCTGCAAAAATATTTTTTCTATCTTGCGTAGCCTTCAGATTCTGCCTTATTTTTCTTACCTCAACTTCCATTTCACCAAAGATTTCGGGTCCCAACAATAAATTTGTCTCAGGGCTGCCCCAGTTTATAGGTGTATGACATTGCTTTCCATATAATGCTTCAAAAGGACTCATTTTCAGAGATTCCTGATACCCATTGTTATATGCGAACTCCACAAGGTGCAAGTAATCTTCCCACTTGACTAGCTGCTACATCACATACATGAGCAGCATGTCTTCCAGAACTTGGTTTACCCATTCTGTTTCCCCATCCGTCTGAGGGTGATAGGCAGTGCTAAAGTTTATCTGTGTCCCCAATCCAGAGAACAAAGTTTTCCAAAATGCGGATGTAAACTTGACATCCCGATCTGAAATCACAGTCTTTGGCATGCCATGCAGCCTAAAGATTTCCTTCATGAATATATCTGCAATCTATACCGTCTTGTAAGTTGATTGCACATGTATGAAATGGGTAGATTTACTTAATGTGTCCACCACTAACATAATTGAATCATTCTGCCTCCTTGTCCGGGGTAGTCCCGTGATGAAATCTAGGGAGATGACTTCCCACTTCCACTCAGGAATGGGTATAGGCTGCAATAGCCTTGCAGGGTGCTGATGCTCCACCTTAACCTGCTGGCATTCCAAACATTTTCTTAGATAATCTGAAATATTCTTACGCATGCCTGGCCAATAATATACCTTCCTTATTGCAGTGAGCATCTTTTGATATCCTGGATGACCAACGTAATTGCTGTGATGGAATTCATTAAGGATTAACTCCTTAAGACCCGCACGGTTAGGCACATAGATTATTCCGCGAAAGGTCATCACTTGATCTTCGTTCTTCCCATATTCTGATGTCTTGCCATAATTCCTATCTTCCTCCATTTCCTGCCACAAGAATTTGTATTCAGGGTCCTTCTGTGCTTCTTCCTTAGGCTCTCTGGTTGACTATAGTACATTGCATAAATACCATGCAATTTCCTGCTCAATGCATCTGCAACTTGGTTTTATTTTCCCTTAACATGTTGTATATCCATGTCAAATTCACTCAAAAAGGCATTCCACCTTGTCTGCCTAGAGTTTAAATCTGCTTGCTTAAAATAATTAGTCAAGCTGCTATGGTCTGTTTTAAGTATAAATCTTTTTCCCAGCAGATAATGCCTCCACACTCGGAGGGCATGCACTACTGCGGTAAGTTCTAAGTCATAAGCAGAATATTTTTGTTCATGTTCTCTCAGCTTTCTAGACTCATAGGCTATCACTTTACCGTCTTGAGTTAATACTGCACCGACTCCTTCCTTGCTGGCGTCAATACACACCACATAGTCTTTACTGGGGTTAGCTACCTTTAGTACTAGTGCTGTGGTTAGGAGCTGTTTCAGCTTTTCAAAGCTGTTCTAGCATTCATTCGTCCATTTGAAAGGCTTGCCTTTCTTTTGCAAAGACGTAATAGGGTAGGCAATCTTATAAAACCCTTCAATAAATCTTCTGTAATATCCAGCTAGACCCATAAATGATCTAATGTCTGCCACATTCTGAGGGACTCGCCATTCCATTATGGTTTTGATATTTTTGGGATCAACAACTATTCCTTCAGTCGACACAACGTGTCCCAAGTATTGGATTTCTGATTTAAAGAAATCGCACTTGCTAAACTTAGCATAAAGATGATGCTTCCTCAGTATTTCCAAAACTACTCTCAGATGTTCCTTATGTTCCTCCTCACTTTTTGAGTATATCAGTATATCATCTATGAAAATAAGCACAAAATTATCCAAAAACTGATGAAATATGCCATTCATCAACCTCATAAAGGTGGCTGGTGCGTTTGTCAATCCAAAAGGCAGCACCACGAATTCATAATGTTCATATCGCATGCGAAATGCTGTTTTACATATATCCTCATCCTTAATCCGAATCTGATGATATCCGGATCTTAAGTCTATCTTAGAGAACACCTTAGTCCCTCTCACCTGATCGAATAAATCATCGATTTTGGGTAAAGGGTATTTGTTCTTGACAGTCAGCTTATTAAGCTGTCGGTAGTCCATACACATGTGTAGGGTTCCATACTTTTTCCTAACAAAAAGGACTGGTTCTCCCCAAGGTGACACACTTGGGCGGATATAGCCTTTATCTAACAGCTCCTGCAACTGTATCTTCAACTCTGTTAGCTTTGGTATACTCATTCTGTAAGGATCTCTTTACACCGAAGAGGCTCCAGGCAACAATTCAATGGTGAAGTCAATATCCCTTTTGGGTGGCAAACTAGGGATATTTTCTGGAAAAACATCCAAAAATTACTGCACTACAGGAATATCCTCTATAACCGAAGCCTTTTCCTTAGAATCTACATATCCTACTTGGATTGTGTACAACTGACATCCTTTTCTGATACATTTGCCCATTTGGGATGCTGTTATTGAGCGTAGTTGTACAGGCTTTTTAATTCCTTGAATTTCTTTATGCGTGCCATCTTGCATTCTGAAGTAAATTACCTTTTCTTTACAGTCCACTAGGGTCCAGTGTTTTTCCAGCCAGTCCATTCCCAATAACACATCATACAACCCCAATGGTAAAACATTTAAGTCTACTTGCAACTGCTGTTTTGCCACTTCCAGTATACAATTAGGAATTTTCGCAGTTACCTTGCATTTTGCTCCGGTGGCTAATTGAACTAGCCATGACTTCTTAAATTTCTGTTCTTTTAATTTTCACAATTCCACTATTTTAGGATTTACATAACTTAAACTTGCTCCAGGATCTATTAAAATTGAAACAGGTTTAGTTAGTATAGTACCTTCCAATTCAATCATTGTGGGCTGAAAGTCAGCTTGTCGGTCCTCCAAGGCTGCATTTACACGCGGTATGTTATGCGCCACGTCCCCTACCGTAGATGCCTCCTAAAGATTTGCTACAGTTTCACTTTTATTCCATTGGGGACAGTTTTTGTAGTAATGAGCTTCCCCACAACCCCAACATTGTAGGGGAGGTTTAGAATTCTGCCCCTGCTCTGGTTTGCTTGATGCCTCTGTGGGTTTTTCCTCAGCTGGCCACTTGGTCCTTTGATGATTTTTACCAAACTACTTGCTAATGGTGTTCCGTACTGACCCTTTAAAGTTGTTGTTTTTACTGCTTTTGAAAGTAGAGGAATTCTTTTGATTTTTCTTTGGCTGCCAACCTTTCCCACCTTCCCCCTTGGCCTTATACTGTTTATAGCACATGCGTGCTTTACGGATAGCTTCATCCATAGTTTGGGGGTTAACAAACTCTATTATCTCTCTCATGGGAGCAGGTAAACTGCTCAAGAACCTCTGCACCTTGGATTTTTCTTCTCAGAGATAAGGAACATAACGTAACAGGGAGGTAAATTTCGTGACATAATCATCCATGGTCATTTGGCCCAACCGAAGATCATGGAATTCCTTGGCTTTGTCATCATAAAATCTTTCTGTTAGGTACTTATCCTTAAAGTACTGCTGAAATAGTTCCCATGTAATATCTCGCTCATCAATGCTACGAACATTCTTCACCTCTTCCCACCACAGGGTGGCTTTCTCTCGCAACTAGTATATAGCCAATCTGGCCTTCAGATTGCAGCTATATTCATATAATTGGAAATATTTATTTATATTGATTAACCAGGCTTCAGCTGCCTCTTCTGCCTCGCCATCAAACATTGGTGGCTTAATTTTACAAAATCCCCCCTGCAGTTCCACTTTCCGCCTCTTGAGATCTTGCTCGTCGGAAAAATTGCCCGACTCTGCCTCATTATAATTCCTATTTTTGCTCTTCTGGGAGGGGCTCCTCTCAGTCTTGCTAGTAGTATTTTTCCTGGTTTGCTACTCATCCTATTCTGCTGATAATTCTTTTTCAGCACTGGGGTGTTCCGTTTCCTGATTTTGTTTATCAGGCAAAATTTTCAGGATCTTTTCTTGATCGTGTAGCAACCTCTCATTATCCCTCCGGACCCTTATCATTTCTTCTTGTAGTTGCTGTACTGTATTTAGTAAAAATGCAGTTTGTTGCTGCTTCTCTTCAAGCATTCGACTCGTCTTTTGGTGCTGTTCCACAATTAATTGAACCCACATTTCTGGATTCATAACTGTTGGAACTGGAGTATCCTCGGGTTGTGACTAGGACGCTGTGACTTACCTCATTTCTCTCGCTTCCTCTCAGTGCACTAAACACATACACAAATTCACTGTTAGTAGAACCTTAAAGTTCTAGTGTAGCAACCAGCTTTGATACCACTTGTCACAATCATTGACCACAAGAATCACTCATAATTTTTTATTTTTTTATTTTTTATGTTATAATTACCATACAAAAGTCACATAATACTCTCATTGCATAAGTCCAATTAAATAAATATATTTATATATATACATATTTCAACGCAGACTGAAGTACAACTATCCATATCTCGGCATTGATAATATTATTATGCTTTTCAACTTGTGAATATTCGATAACCATTATTTGTTAATGGGTGCATTTCGGTCTTGTCATATAACGCACCACAACATGAAATATCTGCTAGACATATTATGGTACTTATGCTTTGGTGTTTAATTCAACATATGAGTTTATGGATTCGACCTCGGATCTGTACTTAATGCTGAGATCTTCACTTATGGTTAGTCTTAAATGTCAACTGCACTTTCGGAATGGGTATAACACTTGGCATGAGGATACTGTCTGCCGAGGCGAGGTCTACCACTCCTCGATGTGCGCTTGTACTCAATGGATTTACTATCGGAACAACTGTGACCTAGTCTCGGTTCCCGCGGAAAAGTTAGAGGGAAAGAAGACTGTAGTCTTCTGCCAGTTTTCGGTAATATTGCAGCTGTTCCTCCTCTTGTTGGCGCGCCAGTTGAACGCAGTTTGCTGTTGTTTTCTCCGTCCTGATCCAACTTAATGGTTGAGTTCCCTTTGCTGGTAAACCCCGCTTTTCTTCTGTTAGTCTTCCGGTGTTATGGGTCGACTACTCATTTTCTTTTCTCTGGTTTAACAACGAGCTTGGGTGGCACTCTGCTTATGGGGTTTAACCCTTTTGACAGCCAGGGCGAAATCATGCTGAAGAAAAAGGTATCCACCTCTTTTATTTCTTTAGCTCTGGATTTATTTCTTTGTTTACTGATTGAATGGTGTAAAGTCTTCGTGCTCGGTTTCTTACTTCCCCTTGCTCCAATTTCTTTAATAGTTCCAGAACGACGGCTGCAACCCTACAGGTAAACACATCTTGCGCTATCTCAATAGTTTAAAGTTTGACCTCAAATTTTTTTTTTATGGACGGCTACTCTGTCGCTAAGATCCAGATTTAAGGTTCGCCTTCATATTGTTAATAGGGTTTGTTTTATTGGGCAGGTTAGTGGGTGCTCCCCAAAACCCCTTCCTCGAGCTTGGTTTGGCACGACCCTTGACACGGTCGCTCTGGTTTCTCCTGTTTCCAGGTACACAGCCATGAGACGAGAATGTCGGTAGCCATATTAACCAGCTTTCCTTGAGGGTTTTGGAATTTTCCTTGCCATTCGGCATAGGGTTTTCTAATCTTTGCATCGTGAAATAATGTATTAGGGTTTGATACAATTGTTAAGCCATTTCATTGTTTAACAGTTGCAGCGCTACAGGCATTATGGGATGACTGTATTATTTATGAAGGCTGAGGCCTTGGAAGACTATTCGACCCATAAAATTATGGAACCTTGGAACTATGATGCCGTTATGGATCTGCTTATCTTTATATTTCTTCTGTAGCGTAGTATTTAATGTTTGTCTTGTCTGGTATAAAAATTTTGCCACTATTATAGCCTGTATTTCACAGTTTATCTTTTTCTTTCGTGATAGAATGCATGCTGGTCGCAAATCTCATCTTTGCGACCAGTGAACAGTCCTGGAAATGGAATATGAATGAAATATGCTTTGTGTATACTGCGATAGGCTCTTTTGTGTTTACTTCAGAAAGTTCATGTTTTTTCGTTAATTCTTATAGCTATGGTTTTCTCGGTTCGTGCAATGGCTCTCTATAACATCTAGAAGTCTGTTTCTCACGGCGCATGCATCTGCCGAGTTTATTCTTTTTTCTTTCTGGGTGTCTTGTTATGATTCAGTTTTTAACTCCTGTTTTAGCAGTTATATCACAATGTAACACACATTACCTTCTCTTCTGCATGTCCAAAACGTCGACTTAGGCTCCCTTCTTGGTGACCGGTCCACCATTTTTTAAAGAAAGTTGTGTATAGTTTCCTGTGTGATAATTCCTAAGGAGCGAGGACTGGGTAGGGTTTCAACCCAAACCATGTACCTCGAGCTCTTTCCTTTCTCATTAATATTTACTTTGGAGAAACGGAAAGCAGAGAGATCAATTCTAATGATTTGTTACTACAGAGCATGCTCACTACATTGTACCCACGGTGAGTTCTTAATTTCTACCCTGTAGATACTTAAAAGGCTTTCAAATTATTTCATGTAGATTTTGTTTTGTTTTATAACTATCAAACCCTTGTAGATTCATAACCAGAATCCACAGTTCTGGATTAATAAATAAAAAGAAAATATACAGCATGATAATCCTTTCTCTAAGTAACAGTATTAAATCCATTTTCTCCATGAGTGCATTCCAGACCCTTAACAAGATTTCGATGCCAATCACTTCAGAGGAAATATCCATGTTAGCTAGTCCAGCAATAAAAAGTCAGATACTTAGAACCTGTGTTTTCTCTTTTTTTTTTTGAGTAAAGTAAATAAACAAAACAAACAAATTCTGCATACTTATCTGGAAAGAAATTATTTTCTTCAAACTGCGGTCCTCCCAACCATTCAAGTGAGGCGATTACATCCTCCACTTGCCCCCTAACTTCAGAATCCAGGTCGGTGCCACGGGTTAACAGTGGAATGCACTCTACTGTGACCTCTGGAAGGCCTATCCGGTCACAAACAGATATTCTGGTCTTTTCAAGGGTTTCAAAAAGTTATTTTCAATTGGTGCCTCCAACTCTAGAAAATAATTTCCCCTCTTACCAAAATTCATAGAACCCCCTCTCCTCTCCTGGGATCCAACTTTATCCCTGGAGGAGAGGTAACTGTTTTTCCAACTGTTCCCCAACCACCCCCTATTGTGAGAAACTCTTTTCACCAACAGTTTTTGAAGAATTTTTCTTTTTATTCATTGGTTCCTTCTATTAATCTAATAATAAAAAATAAAATAGTAATTCTCTTCATAAGTCATAACAATAGAGTTTTTCCTGTCAGGAACTAAAGAAAAAAAATAAACAAATTGTCTTTAACTAGTTAAGGCTAGTTAATTCTTAATGAGGCTGTCACACCTCTACTTATGACTTAGATACCAACCTTTTAGAATCTATAGGTTCATCTCTTTTTACCACTACATCATCCATTATTTCCACCACACTTCACTCCAGAGATCCATCTATCCCAAAAAAACCATTCCAACTTAGAGTATTATTTCCATATTCTCCCACCTCAACTCCATCCACTAGTTTTCCTTCTGCATTTTCCAATACATCATTCTCATTCCCAAGCACTTCTTCATATATCCCAGTTTCATCTTCTAGAATTTCAACTACATTTTCTAGTACATCTTCCTATATTCCAATCTCATATGCAAGTTCTGCAACTACATCAGCAAATACTTCTAGCTCTACCCCAATTACTTCCAACCCACCTCCAAGCCAAGCTAGAATCCAAGCCATGGCTGCTAGATATTCTCCATTGGTTTTACCAGGAAAATTACATGACATGCCCCAGGGCTATCAAAACAGAATACCTCAATTTGATGCAACTACTCAATATGCTGCACAACAACATGTTAACAAGATGACAAATTATTTTGAAATTTATGAAATAGATGATGTCGATGTACAAATGAGTATTTTTGCTCAAACATTAACTGGTGAGGTGAATAAATAGTTTAAAGGTCTTAATCTTGGTAGTATTACTGATTTTAACAAATTTTCATAGATTATTTTTGAATAAATGGGAAAAGAAGAAAAATCCGCTTCAAATCTTGTCTGAATTTGAAAGTATTAAAAGAGCACCCAATGAAACAGTCTAAGATTATTGTACTAGATATAATAGCATTTATAATTCAACCCCTGTCAATCTCAAACCCACTCCAGACTTTGTCCGTCTCAAATTCCGTGATGGATTTGATACAGACATAGCCTATCAACTAAGAGAAAGGAACCCTGAAACTTTAGAACAGATGCAAAAAAATGTTGTTAGTTTAGAAGAAAATTTGTTAGCAAAAAGAGCTAGATTAAGGAATGAGAGGAGAGTAACAATAAAAGAAGAGGCATCTATTTCAGATGTAAAAATAGATCAATTAGCTAAAAATTTAGAGAGAATGATGGATAGATTAGATAATATAAAAAGGATGCCACAATGGGATAACCAACAACAAATTAGAAATCCCAACTTCAGGAAAAATACCAACACAGGAAAATCTAGAGAGTCAGCACCTGATCAGACAATAAGACCACCTTTCCAAGAGAACTATGCTAAAAGTTCTCAACATAATGATGATGATGAAGACACCATAAATCTAATGAGCATACATGATGATAACACTATCTTTCTTACACAAGAAGATCAGGAGTTATATGATTTACAACAAATGCAATTAGATTTTGGTGAATCATTTGATTACAAACAAGGTTATGATTTTGCTATCAATGAAGTACATAAGAAATATAACCTTAGAAGCAAGAAAAATACAGAACCTTCTACTAATAAATCTGCACAAAAAGAAACTAAAAAATAGTAGAGGTTCCCAACACTAAAGTTTTGCAAATTCTCCCTAGGGAAAACAAACAAAACTCTAATTCATCCAACAAATTTTCAAGCCCTAAAATTTCACCTAGTCCTAAGATTGTTGACATAACAGATGAAGTTATCCAAACATCAATAGATTATAAAAAATCTGCTGCTGTAAAGACAATTAATTCTGCTAAAACAACAATTTTAGACTCCAAAACACCTAGTGCTGATCCAAAATCAGCTGATCCAAAAACCGCCACTGCCAAAATAGCTTCAGAAAATGCAAAATCTATAAAAAAATCTATTGCTTCTCAAATTATTCCTGAAAAGAAAACTAAGAGTAGTAAGAAAGTAGAAACTTAAACTAAAAATGAAAAGACAACTGTAGAAAAATAAGATAAACCTACTCAGACTACAGTTAATAAAGAAGAAATAATTCAACTTGCAAAATCACAACCTCCATTTAATATTCAAGTTGAAATTGAAAAATTAAAAATACTAATTCCTTTGATAGAATTGGTAAAACATGATTTGTACAAAACAACTATCACTGAAACCTTAAACATGAATGATGGAGAAGATTCAGTAAATCTAAGTGATGATCAATTAGAGTTAATTTTTGGTCCCGATGTTAATGGAAAACACCAAGATGGAGCAATTCCACCGTTTTACATTATCTTAACTGTTCATGATCAAATATTACATAATGCAATGCTAGATTTAGGGGCTTCACACAATTTAATGCCAAAAGCAATAGTGGAAACCCTGAATTTAGATATCACTAGGCCTTATAAAGATCTCTTTTCATTTGATTCCAACAAAGTCAAATGTTTAGGTTTAATTAAAGATTTATGTGTCACATTAGTTTAATATCCTAATAAAAGCATAGTCATGGACATTGTAGTAGCTGACATCCCTCCCAAGTATGGAATTCTCTTATCTCACTCATGGGGAGCTAAATTATAGGGATCTCTACAACTTGATATGTCATATGCAACAATATCTATTTTTGGCCAACCAAAGAAACTATATAGAGAAACATTGATGAAATATATGGTGAGTAGTGTAGAAATACCAAGAAATTATCCAATTTAATCTACACCTACAGACATGGATTTATTCATCTTATGCAACTCCGAAACTGATATTGAAATAAAAACCGAACTAAAAGATAAAAACAAAGCACCAGACAGTGAAAAAATCTTTCATGAATCATTATGGCACCTAGATTTTGATGGATCAGTCAATAAACTAGGAGCAGGAGCAGGAGTTTGGATAACTAATATGGAAAACAATCATGCAGAAGGCCATGCTTTCAGACTAAATTTTAAATGTACCAATAATATGTCTGAATATGAAGCTCTCATTTTAGGACTGCAGATTGTCAGGAATTTAGGAGGTAAAAGAATATCAATTATGGGAGATTCAGAGTTAATTGTGAAACAAATTACTGGTGAATATTATGTTTATAATCCAAAATTAAGACGATATAGAGACACAGTTTTAGATTTTATTAAAGAATTGTTAGAATGCGATTTTTCTACAATACCAAGAAAACAAAACATACAGGCTCATTGCTTAGCAACCTTTGCTAGTACCTGTAATCTTCCATTCCAACCAAATCATAGATATAATGTAGAAGTTAAACACAGACCAATAATTCTAGATAATCTTAAATATTGACAAATTTTCTCACAAGATGAACAGATTTACCATTTTATGAACAATGAAGGAGAATTTCAAGCTTGTAAGCTTGTACAGTAGATCCAGATTTAGATAGTGAAATTAATTTGAATAATATAGATGTAAATAATGTAAATTTTGCTAAACCTACTAAATTTAGCCAAGTTGACATAGACAATTTAAAGAAAGTAGAGATTGATGAGTTAGTTGATGATGAATTTGATATTTTGAACCTCAAAGATAACTTTTTACCAAAAGGCTTAACCCCTTTAGAAGATCTATTTGACTCTAATGATGTGCCAAGAAAACCTAAAATGGAGCCACTTAGATTTGATATTGAGGAATGTAACATAGGTACAAAGTTAAAACCTAAGATGATTAAACTTTCCAAAGCTTTACCTCAGGAAGAAAAAGAAAAATACATAGCTATTTTTAAGGAATTTTAGGATGTTTCTACTTGGAGTTATGAGGACCTAAAATCCTATGACACTAACATAATACAACATAAAATCCCTATAAAAGAAGACCAAAAACCTTTTAAACAAAAGTTAATAAGGATCAATCCTGTTTTGATGCCTTTAATTGAAAAAGAGGTAAAAAGAATGTATGATGCCCAAATAATTGCTCCAATCAGATATTCAAATTGGGTTTCTAATCTAGTTCCCACCAGGAAAAAGACAGGAGAAATTAGATTATATGTTGATTTTAGAAATCTAATTAAGGTATAATTAAAAGATAATTACCCTTTACCAAATATGGATCATATTTTACAGAGGGTAGTTGGTTCTTCTAGGATTTCACTGTTAGATGGATTTTCAGGGTATAACCAAATTTTAGTCCAACTAGAGGACCAAGCCAAAACTGTTTTTACTACTCCACGGGGCACTTTTATGTATGTTAAAATGAATTTTGGGTTAATGAATGCATGAGCCACTTTTCAAAGAGCTATGGATATAGCCTTTGCAAAGGAAATTCATGAATTTCTAGTGATTTTTAGATGACATTACTGTTTTCTCAAACACTTATTATGAACATTTAAATCATCTCAGGCAAGTCTTTCTTAAATGCAGGAAATTTGAAATCTCTCTAAACCCTAAGAAAACTTTATTTGGATTAGAAGAAGGTAAGTTACTTGGACACATTATATCTAAATAGGGAGTTAGAATAGACCCTGCCAGAATAGAGGCCATTCTTAACATTAGTCCTCCTAGGAACATTAAAGAGTTACAATCTTTTCTAGGTAAAATTAATTTCCTTAGAAGATTCATCTCAAATCTAGCTAAAATAATTAGAGAACTTAAAAATATGCTGAAAAAAGACTCAGTACTTAAATGGATTATTGAGGCCAAGCAATAATTTGAATCTATTAAACAGGCCTTAAAAAAAACCCCAGTCCTTATAAGTCCTGACTTTAAGAAGGATTTTATTATTTTCTCCTTTGCTTCAGAACACACTACTACTGCAGTTTTACTGTAGAAAAATGACGAGGGCTATGATCAGCCTATAGATCTATTTAGTAAATCACTTAGATATGCCACTTTGAAGTACAATATAATGGAGAAAAAGGCCCTAGCTTTAGTAAAGGCCATCAAATACTTTAGAGTGTACATTTTTTATTCACACATTATTGCCTATGTTACACATGTAGTTGTAAAGGACATTCTAACTCAGAATGGTCCGGATGGTAAAATAAGCAAGTGGATTGCTACAATTTTGGAATATGACATAGAAATCAAACCCACTAAACTCATAAAAGGTAAAGGTTTAGCCAAACTCATGGCTGAATCAAATTGTCATGCTTTAGACATTAATTTTATTGCCCAAGTAGATGACCAGGAAGAGATGGCGACTCCAGAGATCAGTGAAGCCTTTTCAGACTCACCATGGTATGCAAATATTATATTTTTATTACTAAATTTACAAGCTCCCTCCTGGATTATCAAGAACAAAAGCCATATTCTTAAAATTGAAGGAAGTAGGATTTTGTATCATAGACAATGTACTATTTTAGAAAGATCATGGTGGAATTTTACTGAATTGTTTGCTTAAAGAAGAAGCTGAAAAAGTTTTAGAAGAATTTCATGCAGGTGACTGTGGAGGACATCTCTACTAGAAGACTACTGTAGACAAAATCCTGAGAGCTGGTTTCTACTGGCCTAATTTGTTTGCAAATGTAAAAAAGTATGTGACTTCCTGTCAGAAGTGTAAAATATTTGAAGGAAAGAAAAAGTTGTTACCCCTGCCCTTAAAACCCATCTCAACAGAAATTCCTTTTCAACAATGGGGTCTTGACTTCATTGGTGAAATTCACCCTCCATCCTCTGCTCAACATAAGTGGATCCTGACAGCCACTGATTATTTTACTAAGTGGATAGAAGCCATACCCTCCAGGCAAGCCACTGACACTGTCATAATCTACTTTTTAGAAAACAACATACTTTCAAGATTTGGATGCCCCCAAAAGATTATCACTGACAATGCAATTGCATTCAAATCTAAAAATATGATTGAATTTTGCCATAAATATCATCTTACCCTTGGCCATTCTACTGCATATTACCCTTAAGGTAATGGCCTTGCTAAATATTCCAATAAAATCCTTGTGAACATTATCAAGAAATTACTAGAAGATAACAATAAGACTTGGAACAAGAGGTTAGTTAATGCCTTATGGGCAGATAGACTTACCACCAAAAAATCTATTGGTACATCCCCTTACCAACTTGTTTATGGAATTGATGTTGTTTTTCCATCTTCCTTAGGAGTACCAGTAATGAAAATAATCCAAGAATTAAAATTTGAGACCAATGACATTAAAAGAAGGATTAATCAAACCATTCACTTGCAGCAAACAAGAGAAGAGGTTTATCTTAAGTCTCAATTTATCCAAGATAATATTAAGAAAATTTTTGACAAAAAAAGTAAAGAAGATGATTTCTACATTGGTGACAAAGTTCAAAAATGGTATTCAAGGAGAGAAGAGAAAGGTAAACATGGGAAATTTGATTTCCTATGGAAAGGACCTTATATTATTTATGGTTACAGAGGTAACAATGCTTTCTTTTTGAAAGAGATGAATGGATCAGATCTGCTAGGTGGTCCTGTCAATGGCAGAATGCTGAAGCACTACTACTCCTCAGAAATAACCAATAGTTAATTTTGTTTACTTTATCCATTGTAAATAAAATTGCACATTTTAGATTGGATTGGATGTTTTCCTAACAAAGTTGAAGCCCGAACAGAATTCCCTAAGATTTGAAAGGTAAAATATCATAAGTATGAATAATTGCAGAGATTAGAAACATTTACAAGGTCAACACAGTCAAAATTCAAAGGCTACTAGTCTCAAAGTTCTTGACATTTCACCAGGAAATGCCATCCCCATGTGGAGTCACTGTTAGGGTCCTATAATAATAGGGTTCATAATTTTTGAATTGACTATGATTAGTCTTGTAAATATGTACATACCTTACTTTCTGCAAGTTTTTTTTCGCATATTTTGAAAATAAAAAAAAAATGAAAAGTGGGTAAAAGGTCCTAAAAGAAAGATCAAAGGACTTGAAAAGAAAAGATAAAAAAGAATAAAAAATTGACCCCAAAAACAAAGAGAGATAAGAATAAGACATGAAAGTGATGAAAGTTAAAATGCCAGTACTATTTACTTTCACTGCAAAAATAATGATTATGTGTAGCCTGTTCAAAATGCCATAATCCATGATGAGTTAAATAGTTTAATCTTAACTTTTTTCATGCTTTAAATTTCATGTTTATAGATAGAGAATAAAGATATGTCAAACAATTTAAACTTGACAAATCAGTAGATAGTTAGAGAATAAATGAGGAGCTCAACAGTTTAATCTGAGCCCTCAGATGAAATAAGGTTAGAATTAGATAGTTTTTTGCTTTAAAAGAATAAATGATGGGTAGGTAGAAAACAATTTTATAAGGAAAGAATAAAACACCATCTGGAAAATTACTAATTTCCCTTCCCTAAAAAATATTCCAGTATTCAAAACCTTTAGTTAAAAAAGGCTCAGAGCATTTCTCTGACTTTTGTTGGGACCAGACCCAAGGCATAATGAATGATTGGTACTAAGCATTGGATTCCCTTCATAAAAACCCATTTCCTCAACATTATCACCCTTTTCCTAAGATAGATCCCTTTTCCTAAGTTAAAACACCTTTTTGCTTAGGGAAAGTAAAAGCCCCCCTTAAATAATCTAATTTCATACAAAAACATTCAAAAAACCCACAAAAATACTATTTATCCTAAGTATTAAGTATAAATGTTTAAAATGGGGCCATCATTGTGCCCAAATGCTTATTTTACACTTTTACTTAGTGCATTTATATGTATTTCCACTAATCACATTTATTTTCATATTAACAATTAACTTATTTTATTAAATTCCTTATAATACCCCATATCATAGTTATATTAATTCATTCATATAAATATCCCAAACCCACTTTAATAATATTTAACCTATGATTCTAATTCCCAACGTGACAAATATTTCTGCTCCACCATAGGCTAAAATATCTATACTATCAAAACCCGCCAAAGGTTATAAAACACATGAATATCACCCATTTTCCATGTAAATCACATATCCACCTATCCCGTTAATATATTAGTTTATACATTTAAAACTCTGTTTTAAATGTATTAACTTAACCCCGCCGCATAATAAAAATCCCGGGCCCCACGCCCACATGCATAACAACTACACCACTCAATCTCCACCGTTCGCAAACCCTTCCTCTGATCTGACGATCCAAAACTCGTATCACAATTTCAATAGCGCGATGCTTAATTGATTTTGATTTTGTGACATGGGCAGTATTGCCCTCCCCTCTCTCCTCCACGAGTCCACTCACTGGATCACATCCATCTCAACAAAACCATTTACCATCCCTCAACGACGCAATAAACACTTGACGATTTTAGTTTCCCCGTGCCAATACAGCCTCCGTTCGAAGTGATTTTCATTAAATGCAAACAATTTTCCAAACTAGTTTCTATAAAACTGCAGAGTATGCATATTTTAAACCTTTTTTCGTTGCATTTTCTGTTAAATAAACGACTTTCGACTGAAGAAAAGAGCGCTGTACCCCATTTTCATGCTTAAAAACCAGAAATCGGCCCAAATTTTTTGCTTCAACCACTCAGGCACTCCAATTTGTGTTTAAAGAACCTTGTCAAAACTTCTGAAAGCTTCTAGATCTCAGAAAACCCCTTTTCAAGTCAAATAACTATCAAAAATAGGTATTTTTCAAGAAAAATACGTATCTTACATCTAAAAAGAGCTGTTCTTGTGAATTTAAGCCTTCTATGATTTGTTTGCTTATAGAAATACCTTTAATTTCCTTCAAGAATCCTATTTTCTGCAAAAAACCCTAATAAATTCATAGTTTTCTGAAGACTGTAACTTGTTTAGGCAAATTGAAGAAAAGTAATCATTTGCAGGCCTTTTAGAAAACCTTTGAGTGACTAAAATCCTTTTACAAATATTCAGAATCCTTTGTGCATGAATTAAATTGTTCTTACTTTTGTTTTATCCCAGAAAAGAACAGAAAAACCCTTGTTATACCTTTCTCAGTCTGTAAGAAGGTTTGAAGATTAATTTTGGAACTAAATTGAAGATTTGAAGCATCAAAAACCAAAGTTTACCTATTTATTTTCAAAAGAAACTTCTATCAAACCAAAAATACCTTCTGTAAATAGTCTAAGTTTACAAAAGAGTATAAAAAGCCAAAAAATAGAGTTTCTAAGATTTGAAGGTTAAAATTGTGAAGAACAAATCCAGTAATGGCTTCTAAAAGCAACATTGTCATAAATACACTACAACCTCTTGTTGTAGATGTTGAGCATACCCCCTTAGCTGATGTTGATTATAAGATATCTGATTCAGTAATTGAATTCAATCTTCTTGATCTCCACTGTTGGAGTCTAGAAAAATCTTTAGATTAGGGAGATGAAGTTCAAATTTGAGAGTCCAATTTACCCAAATATGTGGTTCCCCATACTCATTAGTGTCCATAAGTCATTAGACTGTGTCTAGCCCACTATTCCCCTGACCAAAGAGTTATGGTTGATGCTAACAAAGAAGTATTATTCACTGTCACTGCAGAATCTATAAACCTAATGCTTCAGTTGAAACTAGATCCTAGTGTAGTTCCATTATCTATAGAAGCTCTTAAAAAGCTTTATATTGAGTTAGAATTTCCTAAGAGATTTCAGATCTTTCAAACATTCATGCCTTCATATGTTGAAATCCAAAAGATAAACCCTCCATATTCATCTTCCAAGTTTCCTGAAGGATCAAGACATGTTATTTCAATTTTATCCTTTATCCTTGGTTATTTTACCGATGAGCACACTAATGAGTCTATTCTTGGTTTTCTATCCACTTTTGTGCTTGGTCAACCTCCTCATGTCATTTATAACTATGTTGAGTACATAGCTGATAGTATCCATGATCAGCTTGTGAAACTTCCCACTGAAGGTGTTTTCAGATATATTTCCTTCTTCTTTCATACGTTCCTTTACTTCCAAGCAGATAAATTCCCAATAACCCTTCAAAAATTGGATGTAGAGGGTAATCCACTGTCAGTCATTTTCTAGACTTATTTTATCAGAAAAGAATCAACAGAATTCACTTATGTGGATTTCATAGTTTGTTTTGTTCATCCATTGATAAACATGCTTACAAAAAGTGTACAACCAAGGATAAGTAATGAGATAAAGAAAGTGTTACAGCTGTCATAACAAAGCAGAACTGGAGATTGGTACCTTTACCAAAATCATATAGAGATTAGAGTCTATGGGTCAAACCTCTTGCCCTATAAATTTCCAAAATACTTGCCAATGAGAGTGTTTGCCTTAGATTACATAAGACAATTTATAAACTCAGACTCTATAAAATTCTTGGAAGCTAAAAATAAGACTCAATTCAAGTTGAAAAACCAGGTAGGACCTTTCATATGCAATCACAGGGAAGCAGGTACAAAGGCAGCAAAACAGTTGCTGAAATACATTTTTGATGAAAGTTTCTTGTGGAACTATGATCCTCATGGAATACTCAGTAAAATGAGGGTAAAATGCAAATTGACCCCTTATATACATGATAAGAGGCCTGAGATTGAACAGTTTTCCAATCAAACAGAATGGCTAGACAATACTTTGATGGAAACAGTTAAATAGGGTGATACTAGTCACACTTTGAAGACTGTAAATTAGGAGGACAAAACCACAAAAATAATTAGAGAATAAGGTACATATACAGCTGAAACAACAACATAAACCAGATTCAATATTAGATACAACAAGAAGCCTAAGATTAATCAAGTGGACAAGGAAAAGGAAACAATTGAGGTTCTAGATGAAGAAAATCCAGAGAAGAACACAAAGACTGCTACAATTATTGAAAATGAGAAGCCACCTGATACTTCTAATACACAGGTGATTGAGAAACAAAAAGACATGGAAGCATCTTCATCACAACAAGCAGAGAATATAGACCTTGATATCAAAGAAAAATATAAACAGATCAAGGCAAAAAATGAGGAGATAAAAAATGAAATTTATTCACAGTATTTGAAGCAGAATCCAAGAAATCATAATAGGCTTCTCTCATCTTTTGAATATACAAATAAGAAATTGATAATATCAATACTTCAACCTATAGTCAAAACACCAAAAACAGCAACAGATTATAAGAAAGTTGACTTTGAAGTACCAGTAGAAAGCATTCATCCTTTAGCTCAGATTGAGTTCCACAATTTTTTTTTAGAAATGCTTTATTCTACTATGACCACAAAGGCAATGAGTGCCCAGAAACTCCAGAAAAATATAATAAATTTGAGAGATCATATTAGGATTGAAAAAGCTTCTTTTTATGCTAAAGACACTAGAATTAAGTCTTTAGAATAACTAGTGATTGAAGTAGGGTATGACCCTGCCAATGTGAAGGCTGCAGAAGAATTGATAAAGAAGAAAAATGATGACATTGCAACACTTAGAAAGAAATTAAAACTGCCTCCAACAGAACATCCACAAGCTAAGGAAATTGTGCAAGAGGCAAATCAGAAAGATGAGATGATGAGTCTCATACTACAAATGACAACACAAATCAAAGAGATGGAGATATAAATGGACAAGCTTGTCCAAGAGAAAGAAGCTGCTAAAACTCAAATTTTTCCCCCTACAGTCATTCCCATGGTGATAATAGTAGTTCCTTCAACTTTAGTAGAGGAGTTGGCACCAAAAGTCCCGTTGGCCACAACTGTGCCAATTACCTCTTCCACTACTTTTTCTTCTGAATCATCTACTTCAGCAATGCAACAAATAGATGAAGCTAACAAACTCATTAACGCCATGGAAGAGATGTCTATACAGAATAATGAGATCAATAGATTAAAAGAGAAAATTAAGAAATTGGAGGATGCCATGAAATTAGCACAAATAAATGCTAAAATAGAGGAACAAAAAGCCAAAAGGGTAAGTGAACAGTTAAAGAAGGGTGAAGCAGAATTATCCTTGAAAGAACCAATGGCTTACATCAAAAATCAGATATGGTCCAAGATTATTGAGTCAATCAATGACACTTGGCCATCAATTCAAGTCATTTATGAACAAAAGGACTTGGTTAAAGTAGCCAAAGAAGAAATTGTGAAGACAAAGGAAGAACTAGGTGCTAAGCCTGAAGAAGCCCTAGAGATAATCCAGTTTCTAAACACCAAAAACAAACAAGAATTGGATGAGATAGGGATAACTGACAGAATTGAAACAATTCTTGAGGTGAGAAAGGTAATTTCAAAGAAAAAATTGATGAAGAAGCTAGAAGAAAAGTGTCAAAACATGGACATATCTATAGCTAGATTCATGGTTAAGTTTGACACATTGAGGAAAAAAGGCTTGCCAAACATTCCTGTTATAAATGATAAACTAATGAGGCAAGAAGATTACAACAAGAATTTCAGAGATTTTTCCAAAGAACAAGTAAACAAGGTAGATTGGCAAGGAGTACCTACAGGCAAAGTGTTGCACAAGAGTGTTGAAGATTTGTTTTATTCACAGCATGAGATAAAACATCTCTTTGTGGTCAAGCCAACCTTTGTTAGATACACAGAGGCAGATGAAAATTTCAGAAAGCTTACCAAGATTAAACTGCCTGATGAAGAGTTTTGGCAAAATCTTACTAATTTATTGTAAAAGATGGTTTTACAGTGAAAGAGGATAAAAAACAGATTGCTGTTTTCACACAATAAAAAAAGATTTTTACATAGTAAAGCAATCAAAACAACAAGATAAAGTGTATTAGAGGTAAAGTGTATCAGTTAAAGAGCATCAGATGAGAGATAAGACTTCAAAACAGATTGAAGATATTTTTTCCAGCGTTGAAGACAACACAACAACCAACTGCACTCAAATCCAAATAGCATTTCTATTTAATTTAAATAAATAGGATAGCTTGCAAGTTTGTTATGCAGCTGTCACTATCTTTTTGTAATAGATATTTTATTTTCCTTAGAAAATTCCTATGATTTTTCTAGGATATTTTGTATTACTTTTTGTATAAATACTTCATCCTTTGAAGTATTAGTGTGGAATAAATTGCTGAAGATTTCTATAGTCAATATTTCTGTTCCTGAAGGGTTTTTGTATCAAGTTTCAAGTCAACAGGCTGGATAAAATCAATAAAGCATCATATTTCAGGATTCATGTGTTGGGCCACTTATGTGAAGTACTTTCTTCTGTTACTTGTTAAATCTTCTTATGTTTTCCATTCATACATAAATGTGTTCTAAAATTTAATGTGAAATTAGGAAGTGATATATTAGAATTTGTTAAAAGCACTCTGTTATTTACTGGTTTTCATTTTGATGTTTTCTGCTGATTTCCAGTGTAAGGAATCCTTAATTTCTCCCTCTTTCGAATGACCTCTGTTTCCTCATCTTTATCTGGATCAAAGAATCCTTGATTGCTCTTTATCCTGATTAAACCACTTCACTAATCAACCTCAAAGATCTTGAGTGACTCTGCTATCTTGCCTTGAAAGTATTTGAATTTAGACCTTGATCCAAACCTATCTGCTTGACACATTGACTCTATTTTCCCAATGGAAAAACAGATCTACCACTATCCATCTCATTAAGTGATTTTTCCCACCAAACCAAACCAAATATCAAAATAGAATTGTCCCATATAACTAGCCTAAGATCATATATAAAAAAAAGTTAAATCTTATAGAGAGAGCGCTCTCTGAGCCTTAGGAAGGCTAGATCCTAAAGCTTGAAAGTAGGTTTGTGGTTACCTCTAATATTCTTTAAACTATAAATCAAAATCTCACAACTTAAGAATTATTAGAGTGATAACAACATAGAATAAGGATGGGTTTGATTGTTAGAATAGAAGTAGTGGGGGTAAAATACATGGAAAGATACCCATAGGTCAGAGAATTGTTACAGCAAGCTAGATGGGTGAGGTTCATCAGAAAATTCAACGATTTTCATAAAGAAATTAGAAAATAATTTTCTCGATATTTTGATGGAACTGAAGTAGAAATTAGGGACATTAAATTTACAGTGACAGAGTCATTCTTGACTGAAGCTATAGAACTTCCGAGGCATGGAGAAAGATGGTTCAAGGACAAAGAATTCCATAATGAATCATGGAAGGTGATACTCAAAAACCCAGGTATGGATGTATCAATTTTTAGAAAAGGAATCCCCAATACAACTCTTAAAATAAAATGGAGAAATATGCTCTTGATTTTATAGAAATTCATAACTTGTGAAGGAAGATTTGGAACCATGTATGTTTACCATATTTGTTTATTAATGATTTTTCTAGAAAATGGTGAAATCAACCTTCCTTTCTTTCCACTCAATAGTTTAAGAAGGATGGCCTCAAATGTACAAAAGAGAATAAAATCCATAGAGACCACCATGCATCATCATGGTTTGGTGAAAATATTGATTGAATTTCACTTAAGGAGCATAGGGTATACTTGGGATGATTTCCTTGTTAGGAATCATTTTCAAGAACAACCAGAGTCACCACCTAAGGAAGAAAATGTTAGGAGAAGCAGAAGAAAGAAAACTGATATAATTGTTGAGGACAAACCTGAAACTTCACTACAGAAGAATGATGAAAAGCTAATTTCTGAGGAATTGATAGAAATTAGGAAACAAATCAAGGCTAGAGGAAAGAAAAAGAAAGAGAGTGAGGTTACCAATGAAGGGAATGAAAGTACTCCAAAACTAAGAAGGAGCTCTAGACTGTGAGGCATTGTGAGGAAGACACTATCAAAAGGGACAAAGCTTATAAATATAGAAGAGAAAACCCCAGTACCATCACCTGCTGATATTTCTACTGTGCACAATCCTCAAGACTCTCCTGTTTATTATTTTGAAGAAGGCCCTAACAGACGATCTCCTGGTATAGATCTAGTTTAGCAGAAAATATATGATTATGTAGAATCATTGGAAAAAAGAAGTGCATCAATGAACCCAGAACCACTTGTCAATCCACAAGAACCTATAATTGATGCTCTTAAGAAAGATATTTATGAATTAGAGAAATTGAACAGGCACATCAAGCAGGAGAATGATATTTTGAAGGAAAAAAAAAAATTTGGACAAGGCAATGCATGATAATACCACTCGGTAGCTAGGACTATGGCATAAGAAAAATAGGAAATTGAAGAAGAAGAACAAGTCATTGAATAGGGAAATCATTAACCTTAAGTTCAAACTTCTTATGAAAAGGCTTAGAATAACATTGCCTTCAAGGAAGAACAAAAGAAGAAGGTTGGATATCCTAGCTGAGGTATATGAACAAATGCAGTAGGGGGAAATAACTCACATTTTTGTCAAATTGCATGAGGACATGCAATGATTTTGCAGTGGGGGTATGTTGATCCGCAGGATTACCCTCTCTTTGACAGTTTTTCCACCTCATTCCATCATTTTTCCATAAGATCACAAACCTTAATCAATGAAGAATGCTTAGTTTTGTCTTAAGGATGCATTTAAATGATTGTCATAATATATTTTCATGATTTTTCTATTTAGATAAGTTTTTGCAATTTAGCTACATAATGCAGCCCGTTTTACAACTAACTGTGCGTTCCGTAGCAACTCTTATGGTTTAGCAGGTTCCAGGTGTCAGCTGAGGAATTGGGCCACATGGGTGTTTCTAGAATCATGCCTACATGGATTCTATCCTACTCACATGGTCCAGATCGACATAAAAAGGAGCCTAAACTCATGGTCAAAGATACAAGTCAAAATACGTTACTCATGGTCATATGGTGCACCACACTTCATCAGTTTACTAGCCCTGGTTGATAATTAATGCAAACAATTTAGGACACTAAATTGACTAAACAGGAATATGCGGTATTTGGAATCCGATGCTTGATTAAAGGCGCCACCAGGGAATGGGGATAGGTTGTTGGAATATCATCACTCATTTATTTCATTTTCCGACGGGACAAAATTCCCAAGATACAACTTCCCAACATTTTTCACTGTGGGATAAGTGGAGTCATTTCTTCCCATTATCAAAGCCCTGTAAATGTTTTTACATTCAAGTCTGTAATCACTGGTGGAATATAGGGGGGTGCCTCTGTTGCATCTATTACTGCTGTGGTAATTGATCCTTGTTTTAACACTCAGTTTTCTGTTTTTCGAGGACGGTTGTTTGCATTATCTTTGAAGGGGATTTCAGAACTTCGGCTCTTGCGTATCACTCTATTTTTACAACACTTATATTTCCGAGGGCTTCTCTATACATTTCAGTGATCCTAATGGCCAGAATCCGGGGAAATTCAAATTTCTCCGGGCGGGAGTTTCGGGTGCCCTCGAGTGAGGTGACATTTCATCCACCGCTCATCTCGCATTTACGTTGGGTAGTAACATTAAAGGGAATACTCTTGTGGGTGGCTTTGGAGTACCTTTACATAAAGGCCGATGTTATTGATTTTTACAACTAAGGTGGCAGATCGTTCTCTCTTTTATTCATCACTACCTACCCTGTCCTCCGATACACCTGGGTGGTACTTTCCTTGGGGATCGTGGATTATTCCTTAAATGATAATCGAGCTAGAAAGCCTTCTTTCTGAAGAGGGTACTCTCTAGAACTTTATTTTTGAGGCCACATGGCAGGTCTAGCATCGTACTTGGTGGATTTGGCCAGAGATGAAAATTCGGAGGCCCTACTACATGTGGTGGAGGTGGCAGATGGCTGTGCGACGTCCTTTACTCATTATTATGTTCATCTTTCATCGTCATTTTCTCAGGAGGTTGCGGTCACTCTGAAGGACGTACGGGAACCTTACTGTGTTTCTGCTCCATTTTAACGCTACTGTAAATTGAACAGAGACGATTGTAACCATAAAATTCGCCCATCCCGCCATTGAAAGCCTCATAAACCTACAGCGTAGGGCCGCTTATTGAGTTTCGACCATGATATTATGTGGGATCATGCCGAAAGTCTGCAGATTCAGGCCCTGGTTGGACGATGGTGCTTCGAAAAACTCTGGAAAGTGGATTGTCTTCAATGGCTTACTGAAGCCTGGAATAAGCTTTTGGGTTATCCTCATAAGATATGAAAATTACAGAATGGATGGTGGAGCTTTCATTTTATGAAGTCGAAGGATGTGGGGGAAGTCTTTAGACAACCTTGAGTACTTGGGCGGTGCTTCCTAGCACTTCATAGGTGGTATATAGGCTTTAACCCTGTTATCACTCTAGTAAATTCTTAAGTTGTGGGATTTTGGATTTAAGTCAAAGAACTCTAGAGGTAACCACAACCTACTTCAAACTCTAGGATCTAGCCTTCCTAGGGATCAGACAGGGCTCTCTCTTTAAGATTTATGTTTGTTTGATTTATAAATGTTAGGCTAGTTATGAAATTACAATTTGGTTTTGGTTTAAAGGGTTCGGTGGGAAAAAATCACTTGGAGGTAAAATAGAGATAAATCTACTTGTCCATTGGGCTATGGAGTCTAAATCAAGCTAGCAGCACTAGAAATCAAGGCAAAAAAGGTACAAATATATTCAGGGCAAGATAGATAACCCTCAGAGATTTGGGAAAGTGGTTTTTTGTGAGGTGGTATGATCGGGATAAAGGGCACTTAAGGATCCTTTGATCCAGAAAATGGAAGTAGAAGGCAGAGGTCAAACAGGAGAAGGAGCAATTAAGGGTTCCTTGCACTGGAAATCAGAAGAAAACATTAAAATGGCAACTAGTTAAAGACAGGGAGCACTTGAATAATCCTATAGTAATACTTCTAGTTACACATTTAGACAGAACAAACATAAAATGAATGCACAAAACTTAGAAAAGGAAACAGTGACAAGTAGGAAGTACTTCACTCATCAGCTTATCACAGGGATCCTGAATTATGATGCCAGTCAGCTTGTCCAGTCTGCTACTTCGAATTAAAACACACAATAGGCTCCAATTTTTTTAAAAAAAGTCTATATTAAATCCGGCAATTTTATTCCACAAAAAATACTTCAAAGAGTGAAGTATTTACACAAATTCTAAACTAGAATATCTTGAAAAAATATCAAGATGGTTTTACAAATATCTCCAACTGTTTTACATAAATAGAACTTAAGCAAAAGGACACTCAAAACCAATGCATATTTTTGGCACTATTTTTTATGGATAGGTGATGACAAAGAGGAGAATTCGAATTTGATCTCAACGCTTAGTTGATGATGAGAAATCCAAGTCACTAGCTGCCTCCTTTCTTTGTGCATTATGCTCCAGAAATTCTGCAAACTTGGGGTCCAATGAAACCTTTGTATTTATCAATCCGAAATAGATATGTAAAAAGTGAAAGAGGTTATTGCTTATAAATATTATTTTAAGATAAACCTCTCTCATTTCCCTAAAATTCTACTCCAGCGGTTCACAATAGTCTCTACAAAAAGATATGTAAAACAGAGTTTTAAAGAGTCTGAAAAATAGGCTGTAAATATGCGCATGTATCTCTCATTATGTAATACTTGTGCACAAAGTGAGATTGGTTTTTGTAGATGGGTCTCGTAGGAACAAAAACCTCCTTCATTTTTGTAAGAGATATTTCTGATTGGCCACAATTTTCTCTGCAAAATGATGACTTAATAGGAATTTTTTGCAAAAACTGCTTTCCAATATTGTTTAATATTTCCCAGCCCATAATGGTTGTTAGAAAAGTGAGATGTTTTTGTAGTTGGACATATTAAGAACATAAACTCCTTTAGTTTTGCAAAATTCATCTTGGATTGGTCACAATAGTTTCTGCAAAACAATGACTTAAACAGGAAATTTGTGCAAAAATGTTCCTTCTTGTTATGTTTTCATCTTTTAACCTTTTTGTTCTTTTAACTGTTTTTACTTTCACTTTGGATAAACTTCATTGTTGTTGGTGAAAGTATTTTCATCTCTGTTAACCATTACTGACTCTGTTTTTATTTTTACTGTTTTACCTTGACTGCTCTGTAACTTTGTTTTAACCTTCACTCTGACTTTTATCTGATACACTTTAACCATTAATACTCTTTACCTGTTATGTTTTTATTGTCCTTGTGAATTCTTATTTCACTTTTACCATTCACTGTTATGAATGCCGTGTTTTAATATTTACATTAAAATTCTCTTTTATCTTACACAGGATGACTGTTCTTTAACTCTGATGCCTGGAATATTTAAGGAAAATCCTATGAATCCATTCCCTTGTGAGTTCTTGGAGTAAAACATATCTTTAATAGTATTTAGATTGTTTTATCCAAATTGTCCTTTTGCTAAATGACCTGTAATATGTAGGTATCGGGCTTTGGAACAATTTCTGAGGTTTTGACTGAGTTGATGGCTCCAATAGCTTATCTGGAGCAACGTGAAGCTCTTCGGAAATCTTCGCAGGTTTACAGGGTAAATCTTGCAGGTTTTAGGCGTAGAAATGGTGAACAAAGGCTTAAAAAGGTTCTTTTTACCATCAGGAGAAATTTTGCAGAGGGTTTAGGTTTAAAACGCAAGAATATTTGATAAATGAAATGCCTTTACAAAGGTTTATTTACCATACATTTTGGTTGCATTTACTTAGCATTGAATTCACATCGCATCAAGTGGGAGGCGGTTTTGGCTTTAAATGAAAAAACTGGGCAATAGTTATCGCACGGGGTTATGGTCGTAAGCTGTTTGGAGAAAAACACACGTGATTGAATGAATAGCAGCCACGTGGAGGGGAGGTGAAATTGCAAAACAACCTATTTCACATGCATTTGGATTTTGGGTGATCGATTAGTTTGTCAAGCGATATTGAGTATCATTCGTCAGATCTGAAGATCGGATGCTGTTACACAGTAATTTGTCACCGTCTCTACCATTCCCCATCCCGCACAATGGAGGACCCATTTCGTGACCTGTGAACATTGTCATGCCTTGAAAACATCATCAATGCATTCCTCTAAGCATGAGCTTTATTTGCCCTTGAGACATCTCCTTGCAAAAATCACGAAAAACATCCCTTTTGGCATTGGCGCGGGCAGGAAGTTCAGCACTCGCGCCAATGGGGAAAATCCTGCAAAGAGGTCGCGCCACCTGGCGCTCTGTCATAGAGCAGCAGTCGCGCCACCCATTTTAGGGACTGTTTTTAAAATAAAGATGGCGGAAGTTGAGTTCCAACAAACTCACAAACCATTGCCTATCTTGAGTTGGGAGGTTTGGCTGCGGGAGTTCTATGGAGGGGAAGTGGTTTTGCCACCTCCCATGGAACCTTCCTTGTTGATAGGGCCAATCCCATAATAATAGGGATCCCAACTCCTTCCTTCCCCATCTATAAAAGCCTGCTCAATCTCATGGCAAGCTAGTCTTGAAGTGCCTAAGCTTTGTATCTCCATATTCCCAAGAGCCTTTGTGCTGTAAAGAATCCTCCCTTTCCCTTAAGGCCAATTCAAGTAAGGAGACCATTGTCAAGAGACTCCGGAGAGGTTTTCCCTTTCCTTGGCGAGCTTTGCGAGACGTGGACGACCGGAGACCCGTCCGAAGGAGACTGCGACGTCAGAACTTGGTTGTAATATTTCTTCGTTCATTATTTAATAGATGATTATGATTATGGTTCCACTCTGTTTTCCATCATGTTAATGCGAGTAACGTCCTTTCTGACTGATGTTTAGTTACGTATGCTAGTTTCTATGCTTGTATCTGTTCGTTTCTTCCATGTGCAGGTGTTCATCCGCGGAGATCGTGGAGGGATTGTGATCTGCCGGGGCTGAAGAACGGGGACGCTTCTTCTTCAGATCATAGCGTTGGAATCCAGGTAGGCTTCTATTCCTAGTCTTTCAATTCGTAACTAGGAGCTTGCGTCATAACATTGTTTGATTGTTGCTAGACCCCTGCTGGGCTAGTAGGGATCGCCTCTGTCCACAGAGGGGATTTACCTCCTCAACAAATTGGTGACTCCGCTGGGGACCATCCGGTTTTCATTGTCTCGTTTATGTTGTCTCGCTTTGATTGTTTTTCCTTGCTTGATGAACCTTCTTGGTTGGATTCTTTCATTGTTTTAGCTTCTTGGTTTGCTTAGCTTGCATTGGTCTACTTCTGGAGTAGCTTGTTTTTAATTTTTGACTGAAGAACTCAACTGGCGCGGTTTTTAACCCGACAGTCGCGCCAATTGGCGCACGTTGCCTTTGTCTAGCCCGCGCCAGTTTCACGCTCACAGTCGCGCCACCCCTGTGAGTTTTTTGAGTTTCTTCATTTTTGAGCTCTCTGGATTTGATCAGTGTTTTTCTTCTTGATATTCCGACTGCCTGAGTGTGTTGGAGTCTTGTTTGGCTGGGAATTCACCTCTCTCCTTTGGTTGTTTTCTTCTATCTACCGATTTCACGTTTTGAGCCCTAGGGCATCTAGTGGCTTAGTGTATCGAGCCCTCCTTGGGAGTTTTGGTGTCTTGATTGTCCTGTCGACTTGCTGATTGATTCTCCACATCCTCTTAGTAGTCGTTGATTGTTTTGTTGCGTTTTTTGGGTGATTGTTCATTCCTTCATTCGAAATTCGTTTGGCCTTGCTTTGGACCTAGATTACACGGTCCATTGGAAGCTTTTGAGTCTTTTATTTGCTTTGAGAGGATTTGGTCGATTTGGGGATCTGATTGCTTGCATTGTTGAGTGAGTTTTGTTTGTTTCGCTCTCTTGGATATCGTTTCTCAAATTGTTCCTTTTGTTTTCAATGCACATTAGCTCTTAAACATTGAAAATAAAAAAAAAAAATCTCTTTTGCTTTTGTTAATTAGTGCAAATTGTGATCTTTTCCATATCACTAGTGATTAGTGTTTTGAATGAAAAGTTTTCAATTGCATTAGTTGCATTAGAGATCTCATTGTGTGTCTTCCATTCATTTCGTTTGTATAAAATCTCTCAACTCTCATTTAACTAGTTTTCATCGAACGAAATGTTGCACTGTGGCATATAGCTTTGCATTTAGGAGTCTTTCGAGACACTACATACGATAGGGCCTGAAAATTGAAACTTAATTGAAGATCAACTATAAAATTTATTCAATTAACCTAAGGAAGCATTGGAACTTAACGAAACATATTTAGAAGGTCTAGGCTAGAGACGTGTTCCGGCGTCGTTAAACCTAGCAGCTGTCGTTCGCCTGTTGGCTTTAGATAGCACTAGTACGGACTTGTGCTCCCCGTACCGTCGCGTATATAAAGGGAGACCCCTCTAGGTTTTCAATCCTTTATCCACAGGAAGCCGAGTCTGCCGCCCTATACCCGTGATACACCGAACACAGCATTCGGGGAGACTACCTGCACGTACGGAAAGTCCTTGGTCGATTTCTGCTTCATTATTGAAACCAAGGTGTATATTGCAGTTCACGGATATTTGGTACACCCTTTGTGCCTAGTTTTTCCTGAGCAGTCATTTGGTCTTTTCTGACTCCCTAAACTTGAAAAGACCGTCAAGCACTTGTCCTTTCACGCTTGTGTCAACTCTCAAAGAGATAGAGTCATCTTTTTATCGTTTCTCGACTCTTAAAATATGAAACGGTAGAATTTCTTACTTTCCAATGTGGTAAAATTAATCACCCACGATTACACGCCTGCTTAGATATTGCTTGTTGACCGTTTGATCGTGTGCCCTTAACTCTTTTTCAGCCCGTGTGTGGTTTTGAGTTTGATGGAAACTTTTTCAGAGTTTACCAACCAAGGAATCCCCTCAGAAGGGAATCCTGGTCATTTTTCTCCTTTTGGAAATGTTGGTGCTCCTTACATGGCGACGTTGTCCCTTCCCGGGTTAACTGTTGGGTTGCCTGTTTGGTTGTTCTCAACCTCTGTTGTCCCGAATAACTCCGCTACTGTTCAGTCAGTTCCTCCACCGGAACAACATCATGTTGATTCCAAGGTGGACCTCTCCCCTTCTTTGCCTGTTTCTGTATCCTCATCTTCTACTTCGCCTGGTGAAAGTCTGGATTCAAGTAACCAGGTGGATAAGAAGAATAAGAAGAAGACAAAGAAGAAGAAGTCTGATAAGCGAGAGGCTAAATGTGCAGCTACTGCCTCCGAGATATCTCCTCTTGATAAACCTTCCAACCCTCCACGGAAAGTCAAGTTCCCTTGCCTATTGTGCACGGGAGACCATCTTCTTCGAGACTGCCCTGGCATTCCCAAGGTGCTCGAAGTATGGTCCAACGGCCGCCCACCGTTGTCTTTGGCTTCCGGGAGTCAAGTTGGGGGCACGTCTTCAGCTGCTGTTGATAAGGCTCCTAAGAAGCAGGGTAAGATCACCAATCCCTGTAAGTTGTGTGAAGGGCACCATGCCATTCACCTTTGTCCTTATATGGATGAAGCCAAACTAGTTTTGGACAACCCAACCGGTTCTACACCATGCCTTCCACCTGGTTATAATCGGCTTTCTTCGAGTCCTCCGCCAGCTGATCCTACGATTGGTCAAGAGTCATCCTTGGTCGATCCCACTCCCCCAGAAATTCAAATTCATGAATCCGTCCCTGACCAACCATTGGTCGTAGGATCGGTTGAAATGGCCCCGTCCGCGGTGCACCAGGTCTTTTCTGTCGAGAGTGGATCTCACACCCCCCATGTCCTTCTGATCTCTTCAGATTCTTCAGACTTGGAGAAAGATTCTCCTGTCCTTGTACTTCAAGAAGCCCCTCCTCCGCCTCCCATGATGGAGGCTCCAGAGGATATCCCTCCCGCCTTCGAGATGGAGGTCATGGAGGATGCTTCTTCTACCGTAACATCAGGGGAAGACCTTCGCTTGTCGATGGTAGCCCCTCCGAGTAGTTTGGTCACTTCCTTTGACTGGAATTGATTTGCAGGATTTCGCCTTCCGTCTTATGTGCCTTTCGAGATTACAGTACAGGCTCTTGGTCTGGTTGTACCCAACACCATTATAGACGAAGGTGCCTCTGTTAGTATTCTGTCCTCAACTACCTGGCAACCTTTCGGTTCGCCGCCGCTTGTGCCCGTTACGCAGAATCTGTTGACATTCAATAGAAGAACGAGTCAACCGTTGGAGATCCTTCCAAGGTTACCTGTTACTTTGGGAGGTAAAACCGTCCATATGGATGTGATGGTTGTTCCAGGCCCCTTGGATTTCAATCTGCTTTTGGGGCACGATTACACCTATGCCATGGGAGCACTTGTCTCCTCCCTCTTTCGCGTAATGTGCTTTCCACATGAAGGACGGATCGTGACCATTGATCAGCTTTCGTTCTTTGGTCCTAATATGGCATCTGGTCCGCCATCACCCCCTCCTGGTTTCTATCCACCCGTTGTATCTGCTCCACCGCAGGTCAACTATGTGGCCACTTACCCCGTGCCTGTGCTCAGTGATGATGCCGTTGTGCATAATGTGCTGGGGGCATTGGGTCCTGACTTCCAGGATGTTTCCCTTCCATCAGGAGTAGAACTCTTGGAAGCTTTATTTGCCCTTGAGACATCAGTCGAAATGACGTTATTCGAGTTTCTCCTTCCTAGGGCTCGTTAAATGTACGAGGATGGATTCGTCCGAAGGACGGATTTATATGACAAGCATATGGTATCCTCTTCAAGCTTGTGTAAAAATAAAGAGGTACTCACCGAAATGGTGGGGGAAAAATGGAACCATCGTCGTTGTCATTGGCAGTATGTCGCTCTTGAACATGGCACTTGTCCGCATTCGTGTCGGGTTGGGGACATCTCATCTCGTTTCTTCACTTTGCTTCCATGGGTTTGGGTAATCTCTTTTGACCTCTCATCTGTTCACTGCCTCGTCGCCATGACCCCTGATCCGTTGATGTCAAATACTGCCAAGTCCATTGTCGTGCCGTTCATGTGTTCAAGAGAAGTTGGCCTCTGCAAATATCAACCTTCCTCTGTTTCTCATATGGTCCTGATTCACAACAAAACATTATGTTCCTCTGTCTCGTGTCGATGATGTGGGAATCATTATGGCCCACCTTCGATCAAGGTCACTTCCTGTCGACTTCAACTCATTATCCGGGAAGTTGGTCTAGAGACTCCTGATGGTACCTTGGAGCCTGCATGCCTCAATGGCATGTTCGTCGCATTCGACGTGAGGTTTACATCATTGACCTCCGATCGAGTGATTCTGCGGGTGTTCGATGCCAACTCATTTATTCGCACGCCGTAGATTGTACCTGTAGTACCTTGAGGGCCATTGTCATTATTGGTGGTTCTTCTCGCGTCTGTTAACAACTTTCATCATTGGCTGGTAATCAGACAATGTTCTTGCATGTTCAACTTCAGCTCACATATTCGCATGCTCGAACTTGTACTTTGTTTGGGTCGAGATGGAGCGCAAGACCCTGGATTGTGTCTGTTGTAATCCAGGCTGCGATTGTGGATTATTATCATTATGTACATGACTCACTGATTGGATGGCTGCGACCATACCCGAGTCTATTTGTTTGATCTTAGTTGGATGGCTGCGCCCATACCCTGGATCCGGATTATAGCATACTCTGTTCGGATGGCTGCGTCCATACCATATATATACATCATGTACTTGAGATATCAGCTGTATCTTTCTGCGCAGGTTTTCCGACGGCGGGCCTTCAGTTGGACATGTTCTCGTAAAGCATTTCACCCCTCTCTCTCTCGGGCCTCATGCTTTAGGGGGCATCTGTTACACAGTAATTTGTCACCGTCCCTACCATTCCCCGTCCCGCACAATGGAGGACCCATTTCGTGACCTGTGAACATTGTCATGCCTTGAAAACATCATCAATGCATTCCTCTAAGCATGAGCTTTATTTTCCCTTGAGACATCTCCTTGCTAAAATCATGAAAAACATCCCTTTTAGCATTCGCGCGGGCAGGCAGTTCAGTACTCGTGCCAATGGGGAAAATCCTGGAAAGAGGTCGCGCCACCTGGCGCTCTGTCATAGAGCAGCAGTCGCGCCACCCATTTTAGGGACTGTTTTTTAAATATGGATGGCAGAAGTTGAGTTCCAACAAACTCACAAACCATCGCCTATCTTGAGTTGGGAGGTTTGGCTGCGGGAGTTCTATGGAGGGGAAGTGGTTTTGCCACCTCCCATGGAACCTTCCTTGTTGATAGGGCCAATCCCATAATAATAGGGATCCCAACTCCCTCCTCCCCCATCTATAAAAGCCTGCTCAATCCCATGGCAAGCTAGTCTTGAAGTGCCTAAGCTTTGAATCTCCATATTCCCAAGAGCCTTTGTGCTGTAAAGAATCCTCTCTTTCCCTTAAGGCCAACTCAAGTAAGGAGACCATTGTCGAGAGACTCCGGAGAGGTTTTCCCTTTCCTTGGCGAGCTTTGCGAGACGTGGACGACCGGAGACCCGTCCGAAGGAGACCGCGATGTCAGAACTTGGTTGTAATCTCTCTTCGTTTATTATTTAATAGATGATTATGATTATGGTTCCACTCCGTTTTCCATCATGTTAATGCGAGTAACGTCCTTTCTGACTGATGTTTAGTTACGTATGCTGGTTTCTATGCTTGTATCTGTTCGTTTCTTCCATGTGCAGGTGTTCATCCGCGGAGATCGTGGAGGGATTGTGATCTGCCGAGGCTGAGGAACGGGGACGCTTCTTCTTCGGATCATAGCGTTGGAATCCAGGTAGGCTTCTATTCCTAGTCTTTCAATTCGTAACTAGGAGCTTGCGTCATAACATTGTTTGATTGTTGCTAGACCCCTGCTGGGCTAGTAGGGATCGCCTCTGTCCGCAGAGGGGATTTACCTCCTCAACAGATGCGAAGCGTCAGGATTGATTGGAAAGCTGCGGCTAAAGTAAATGGAGAGACTGGGCTTCATATGCATGCAGACAGTTTAAAACATATAATTAACCATTATGAAATATATCTGAGGGAAAAGGTTTAAATCATATATCGGGGCAGGGTTGATATGTTTTAATCAAAACATTTATAATATGTCCGAATAAAAATACAAAGGGTGCAATATTTAGTTTATTATATAGTTTTAAACCTTTTTGAATGGTTTAAAGACCATAGGGGCGAGATATTTACTTACTGATAGTTTTAGACCAAAGGGATTTTAATTGGGGTTTTTGATTTAGCACATGGGTAATAAACTTTGGTCTAAAACATAGTAATAGTTGATTTTTGGGGATATTTAAACATAGGGAATTAATAAGTAGGATAAGGTATTTTTTAGGGATTTAATAGAATATGTTAAAATTAATATTAAAGGGTAGTGCAATGTAAAACAAAAATACATAAAATCACTAAGTAAAGTGTAAAAGTAAAGCATATCTTATCTTTTATTATTTCACCAGTACTTAGGATAAATGTAGTTTTAAGGGTTTTATGAATGCTTCTGAAGGGATGAAGTTAATTATATGGGATTTTAATCTTCGCTAAGTAAGAATGTGTCTTTACTTAGGAAAAGGGGTTTTTAATGTATGAATGAAGGATGAATAATGATAAATGTGGATTTAACATAAGAACTCAATATTTTCAACTTAACCAGTCATCGAGCCTTGGGTCCGGTCCCAACAAAAGTTAGAGAAATGCTCTGAGCCTTTTTGACTGATAGCCTAAAATACTGAATACCTATAGGGGAGGGAAAATTAGTGGTTTTTCCTAGTGAAACTTTATTACATGCTTTCTACACTGCTTCCTACCTACCCAGCCTTATTCTAACATTTTTTCTTCATTTTGCAGGTGCAATTAGGCTTGCAACCTTAAAACATTTATTCTTTTAAAACATAAAACTATCTAGATCTACCTTATTTCATCTGAGGGCTCAGATTAAACTGTTGAGATCCTCATTATTCTCTACCTATCTACTGATTTGTCATATTTAAACTGTTTGACAAATCTTTATTCACTATCTAAAACATGAAATTTAAAACATGAAAAGTTAAGATTAAACAGTGTAACTTATTATGGATTATGGAATTTATTGACACTCTGCCCATAATCATTTATTTTGCAGAAAAGTAAAAAGTAGTGGCATTTGCACTTGCTCACTTTCAGGTTTTATTTTCATCTTTTTTCTTTTTGGGGTCTATATTTTTCAAGTCCTTTGATCTTTCTTTTAGGACTTTTTACACTCTTTTTGATTTTTATTATTTTTATTTATTATTTATTATTTATTATTTTTTTCAAAATATGGGAAAAAAACTTGCAGAAAGCAAGGTATGTACATATTTTACAAGACTATCAAAATTCAATTCAAAATTATGAATCCTATATTTATAGGACCCTAACAGCGGATTCACATGGGGATGGCATCTCCTTGTGAGATGTCAAGAACACCGTCGACTAGTAGCCTGATCCTTTTAGCCAATGAAAACATACATTTGCTTTATTACAAAATCTCTGTAATTGAAATTCTTGAACTGAATTTAGTCCTTTTTCTGCAAACTAAAATCTGATCTGAAACTAAAATAACATACTGCAATTCTCAAACCAAACTGATAGATCTTAAATATCTTTGGGACCTTATCCTTGGCTTTAAATCTTAATGAATTATTTCAAAACTAGCTGAAAACTGAATACTAAAAACATGCTCAGAGCTTTGAGCTTATTTGCACTCATCTACCTAGTTACTCTAATCAGTTATCCAACTGCTGGTTAGATAAAATGAAATAGCCAATGCAACCATTCAAGCATTATGTACTTTGATAGATTTTATTGCATGTGATTGTTTATTGTCAAAACTATAATTCTACAACCTATTAGAAACTTGTAAACAAATGGGAGAATAAGGAAATACTTGATTTCCTTTGTTGACTCTGGAAACTTTTTAAAAGGAACTTCCAAGGTATATACACCAATGTTTAATTGATCTAAATAACTGTACATCTGTTCTGGATGACCTCCATGCCATGGGACTAAATTGTCATTTTTAACTTTATTCCCTTGCAAAATCAACCTATGATTGTTCTGAGATACTTTCAGATTTTCAGATAAGCTTTGTGATGATATTTCTATTGATGAAAATGTTTGTTTGAGGAAATTTTTATCATCTTGATCTTGAAGCTCATAGTCAATAAATGAAGAAGGACTTTGAATGCATTCATTATCCAACATATCTGCTATTGGATCATGAAACACTTTGAAAGAATGCTGCAATTTATATATGGGTTTTAATGGAACTTCATAGATTTATAGGGGTTGTTCATCCTTTAAAAACTGAAATTCTTTAGAGCATAAAGGTATAGAAATTTCTTTCAAAATTTCTGAACTTTCTTCTTCACTCCCATATTTGATGTGTATTTTATGATCATTGTATTTGAGCTGCTGAAATTGAACTTCCTCATCGCACAAACTAGCTAGTGATTTCTCTGTGAAGTTAGCTTGAATTTGGAGGACATAATTATCATCATACTGATCATACTTAGGTAAATCTTCAGAAGAAGGAATGTAATCAATTATACACATTAGATCATCAGATTGCTTTTCTAGTAATCTTGATATATCTAGATTAGATTGGTTGCATTCTATTTGAAGGTCATCATTTTGATCAATAGGAGTGCTATCCGGCAATGGGCTTTTTTGGGAAGGTAGAACAACATCAGCATCAACCCGTTCTTTTGTCTCTTCATGGATAAAAACTTTAGTACATACATCAACATTAGAATAAGTAGAAACAATTTCTTCATTATGTAAATATTTTGAGGATGGTTGCATCTTTAGAAACAAATTGATTTCTTCTTCGGTGAGGGGGGGGGGTGGAAATCTTTGAATTCTTGGATTTGAATAACAAGTGTTTTTTCTCTTATGTAAAAAATGACCATGAGGTTGAATATTTTCTTTAACTTCATTCAAAACATTATATGAAACATCATTTGTTACTACAAAGGGGATTTGTGGATCTTGATTTATCTCCTGATCTATTTGACCATTGATTAACTCCTCTTGATTATCATGACACTTAACTTGAGAATGAAAGTTATGGACTTCTTCTAATAAATCTTCATGATGCCAATTTCCAAAATCTTCATCAATATTTTTAAGGTAATGTATGAGATATTCAGCTTGATCACAACAATTTTAAGCTAATGATAAAGATGGAAAATCTTCTTTGTAATGCTCATAAAATACCTTATGAAAATACTTGAAAGAAAATAAACTAGTAGGTTTGAGAGCTTCATACCATTCCCTTGCTTGTCCTTCTAAGGTTGCCATGAATAGCTTCATGAGGCAATCCTCATGCTAATCACCCTTAAATCTCCATGAGTGTATATGAAATTTCATGAGATGTAATAAAGGATCATCAATATTCTCATTTTGAAATATAGGAAGATTTTTATCCCAATTTACCTTTGGTAGTTTGTGTAGAAATCCAGGTATGTGATCTCTGCTCATGGGAGAAAACCTGTGTTTTATTCTTGGGTCATCTTGTAAATTAGTCATAAATAAGGGCCACTGTATCTATAAAACCAAGCTAGATCCTTCTATAAAATACAATATATATTGAAAAAATTTCTTAATGAAAAAGAACATAATGTCTTTGATTAAAATCCAAGTTGAAAGCCTGATCTTTCCATATTTTTCTTTCAGGTTCATTCCTCCAGTGGAGTCTTGATTGTGAAATTGATTTGGAGTCGCCAGGTGGATGATTTTAACCTTTGTGTGTCTGATCACTATCCACCATCATAGATCAGATCTGAAACTGTAAAATATTTATGAAGAAAATGTTAGTCTTCCCCAGTATGGTCGCCATTATGTTATCACTCTAGTGAATTCTTAAGTTGTGGGATTTTGGATTTAAGTCAAAGAACTCTAGAGGTAACCACAAACCTACTTCAAACTCTAGGATTTAGCCTTCCTAGGGTTCAGAGAGGGCTATCTCTTTAAGATTTATCTTTGTTTGATTTATAAATGTTAGGCTAGTTATGAAAGTACAAGTTGGTTTTGGTTTAAAGGGTTTGGTGGGAAAAAATCACTTGGAGGTAAAATAGAGAGAAATCTACTTGTCCATTGGGCTATGGAGTCTAAATCAAGCAAGCAGCACTAGAAATCAAGGCCAAAAAGGTACAAATATATTTAGGGCAAGATAGATAACCCTCAGAGATTTGGGAAAGTGGTTTTTTGTGAGGTGGTATGATCGGGATAAAGGGCACTTAAGGATCCTTTGATCCAGAAAATGGAAGTAGAAGGCAGAGGTCAAACAGGAGAAGGAGCAATTAAGGGTTCCTTGCACCGGAAATCAGAATAAAACATTAAAATGGAAACTAGTTAAAGACAGGGAGCACTTGAATAATCTTGTAGTAATACTCCTAGTTACACATTAAGACAGAACAAACATAAAATGAATGCATAAACTTAGAAAAGGAAACAGTGACAAGTAGGAAGTACTTCACTCATCAAATTATCACAGGGATCCTGAATTATGATGCCAGTGAGCTTGTCCAGTCTGCTACTTCGAATTCAAACACACAATAGCCTCCAATGTTCAACAAAAAAGTCTATAGTAAATCCAACAATTTTATTCCACACAAAATACTTCAAAGAGTGAAGTATTTATACAAATTCTAAACTAGAATATCTTGAAAAAATATCAAGATTGTTTTACAAATATCTCCAACTATTTTACATAAATAGAACTTAAGTAAAGGACACTCAAAACTAATGCATATATTTGGCACTATTTTTTATGGATAGGTGATGAAAAAGAGGAGAATTCAAATTTGATCTCAACTCTTAGTTGATGATGAGGCATCCAAGTCACTAACTGTCTCCTTTCTTTGTGCATTCTGCTCCAAAAATTATGCAAACTTGGGGTCCAATGATACCTTTTCATTTCTCAATCTGAAATAGATATGTAAAAAGTGAAAGTTGTTATTGTTGATAAATATGTTTTTAAGATAAACCTCTCTCAGTTCCCTAAAAAGTTTCTCGAGATGTTCACAATAGGATCTGCAAAAAGATTTGTAAAATAGAGTTTTACAGAGTTTGAAAAATAGGCTGTAAATATGCGCATGCATCTCTCATTCTGTAATACCTGTGCACAAATTGAGATAGGTTTTTGTATATGGGTCTCATAGGAACAACAAAATTCTTTAGTTTTGTAAGATGTATTTATGGTTGGCCACAATTTTCTTTGCAAAATGATGACTTAACAGGAATTTTCTGCAAAAAGTGCTTTCCAATATTGTTTAATATTTCCCAACCCATAATGTCTGTTAGAAAAGTGAGAGATTTTTTTGTAGTTGGACATCTTAAGAACATAAACCTCCTTCAGTTTTGAAAAATTCATCTTGGATTCGTCACAACAGTTTCTGCAAAACATGACTTAAACAATAAATTTGTGCAAAAATGTTCCTTCTTGTTATGTTTTCATCTTTTAACCTTTTTGTTCTTTTAATTGTTTTTACTTTCACTTTGGATAAATTTCATTGTTGTTGGTGAAAGTATTTTCATCTCTGTTAACCATTACTAACTCTGTTTTTACTTTTACTGTTTTACCTTGACTGCTCTGTACTTTGTTTTAACCTTCACCCTGACTTTTATTTGATACACTTTAACCACTGATACTCTTTAACTGTTATGTTTTCACTGTCCTTGTGAATTCTTATTTCACTTTTACCATTCACTGTTATGAATGCCCTGTTTTAATATTTACATTAAAATTCTCTTTTATCTTTCACAGGATGAATGTTCTTTAACTCTGATGCCTGGAATATTTAAGGAAAATCCTTTGAATCCATTCCCTTGTGAGTTCTTGGAGTAAAGCATATCTTTAACTAGTATTTAGATTGTTTTATCCAAATTCTCCTTTTGCTAAATGACCTGTAATATGTAGGTATCAGGCTTTGGAACAATTTCTGAGGTCTTCACTAAGTTGATGGCTCCAATAGCTTATCTAGAGCAACATGAAGCTCTTCGGCAATCTTCGCAGGTTTACAAGGTAAATCTTGCAGGTTTCAGGCGCAGAAATGGCAGACAAAGGCTTAAAAAGGTTCGTTTTACCGTCGGGAGAAAATTTGCAGAGGGTTTAGGTTTAAAGCACAAGAAGATTTGATAAATGAAATGCCTTTACAAAGGTTTATTTATCATACATTTTGGTTGCATTTACTCAGCATTGAATTCACATCGCATCGGGCGGGAGGCGGTTTTGGATTTAAATGAAAAAACCGGACAGTGGTTATCGCGTGGGGTTATGCTAGTAAGCTGTTTCGAGCAAAACACACGCGATCGAATGAATAACAGCCACGTGGAGGGAAGGTGAAATCGAAAAACAACCTATTTCATGTGCATTTGGAGTTTGGGTGATCGATTAGTTTGTCAACGTGATATTGAGTATCATTCGTCAGATCTGAAGATCGGATGCGAAGGGTCAGGATTGATTGGAAAGCTGCGGCTAAAGTAAATGGTGGGACCGGGCTTCATATGCATGCGGGCGGTTTAAAACATATAATTAACCTTTATGAAATATATCTGAGGGAAAAGGTTTTAATCATATATCGGGGCGGGGTTGATATGTTTTAATCAAAAAATTTATAATATGTCTGAATAAAAATACAAAGGGCGCAATATTTAGTTTATTATATAGTTTTAAACCTTTCTGAATGGTTTAAAGACCATAGGGGTAGGATATTTACTTACCGATAGTTTCAGAACAAAGGGATTTTAATTGGGGTTTTGATTTAGTACATGGGTAATAAAATTTGGTCTAAAACATAGTAATAGTGGGTTTTTGGGGATATTTAAACATAGGGAATTAATAAGTAGGATAAGGTATTTTTTAGGGATTTAATAGAATAAGTTAAAATTAATATGAAAGGGTAGTGTAATGTAAAACAAAAATACATAAAATCACTAAGTAAAGTGTAAAAGTAAAGCATAACTTATCTTTTATTATTTCACCAGTACTTAGGATAAATGTAGTTTTGAGGGTTTTATGAATGCTTCTGAAGGGAAGAAGATAATTATATGGGATTTTAATCTTCGCTAAGTAAGAATGTGTCTTTACTTAGGAAAAGGGGTTTTTAATGTATGAATGAAGGATGAATAATGATAAATGTGGATTTAACATAAGAACTCAATATTTTCAACTTAACCAGTCATCGAGCCTTGGGTCTGGTCCCAACAAAAGTCAGAGAAATGCTCTGAGCCTGTTTGACTGATAACCTAGAATACTGAATACCTATAGGAGAGGGGAAAGTAGTGATTTTGCCCAGTGAAACTTTATTACATGCTTTCTACACTACTTCCTACCTACCCAGCCTTATTCTAACAATTTTTTTTTCATTTTGTAGGTGCATTTAGGCTTGCAACCTTAAAACATTTATTCTTTTAAAACATAAAAATATCTAGATCTACCTTATTTCATCTGAGGGCTCATATTAAACTGTTGAGCTCCTCATTATTCTCTACCTATCTACTAATTTGTCAGGTTTAAACTGTTTGACAAATCTTTATTCACTATCTAAAACATGAAATTGAAAACATGACAAGTTAAGATTAAACAGTTTAACTTATCATGGATTATGGCATTTATTGACACTCTACCCATAATCATTTATTTTGCAGAAAAGTAAAAAGTAGTGGCATTTGGACTTGATCACTTTCAGGTTTTATTTTCATCTTTTTTCTTTTTGGTGTCTATATTTTTCAAGTCCTTTGATCTTTCTTTTAGGACTTTTTACCCTCTTTTTGATTTTTATTATTTTTCTTTTATTTTTTTCAAAATATGGGAAACAAACTTGCAGAAAGCAAGGTATGTACATATTTTACAAGACTATCAAAATTCAATTCAAAATTATGAATCCTATATTTATAGGACCCTAACAAACCCAACGAGATATACTCCTCTGAATAATTTGGTGTGGGTCAAATTACCTGGCCTTCCTATGGAATATTGGGCGATGCAAGCTCTCACGTCCATTAGTAATAGCATTGGTACTTATCATTTCATGGACCCGAAGTTCTTGGCTGTGTTTGAAAAGTGTGTAGCTTGGATACTAGTGGAGCTTACATTCTTTGGAGGCCTCTCGACACACATTGACTTTGAATGGGAACATAGGATTCATAGGAAGATTATAGACTATTGGTAGATTCCATTTCGCTGCTATTTCTGCCACCAAACGAGACATATGATGAGGAATTTCCAGAGGTGGCGAAGTGGAAGGAACGCAAATTTGACTTCGGCTGATGGACCAGTTTCGGGAGATGAAGAGATAGTTCGGATGGAGACGATGCTCCGCTGGGACTCTTCACCACAATTTAATCAGAACTCGGGTAAGAATCCTACTGTCTCTAGCTCTCCTCTTGTAAATGACCATTCTTCTTTTGGGGGGATGATGCATACTGTGAGTCTGGGTAGAAGGCATTTACAAAGATCGAAGTCTCTCTGGGATGTGGGGATGCTACGAATCGTGTGGGGGGTTTCCATAAGCAAGTGACAGATGTCTTTCGGAATCTGATTCCCCTTCCTGACCTCTCTATGATGGACCACCCTAGGTATACTGTTTCTCACAATGTTTCTTCCCCTTCTATTCATCCATTAACTGTGCCCATGTCCTCCTTGCTTTCGGGATCCGCAGTCTGTGAGGCCCAAATTTATCCTTAGAACTCGATTAGAATTGACATTGACTGTCTGTTAAATATTCCGGATGAAGATATGGTCCCTCTAGTGGTTCATATTGGTATCCATCGTCATCCACCATTGTTATTAGCCCTGGTTCAGCTTCCAATGTTACCTTTCGAAAAGGGAAGGGTCGCCCTTGTTTGAATAAGAAGTCCATCTCTGTTGGGGTCTCTGGATTGGAAATTTAGGATGGAAATTAGAGGGAGGTCCCGGTCTCTCTAGCCTTTGATAGGGTCCTTAAAGAATTGGAACCCTCTAGCCCTGTAACTTGATGATCCTTTGTTCTCTAAAAATTCGGGGACTAAGGGGACGGGATAAGTTTGTATCTTTGAGAGAGTTTTACCGATAGCTGGACCCAATTTTGATCTTCATTCAGTAAAATATGACATCAACTGACAAGTCGATTACATTTTTTCTTGCTATGTTTCCAGCATGGCATATGGCTGTGAAGGATGCGAAGGGGAGATCTGGGGGTTTGGCTACCCCAGATGGGATAATATCAAAGCATATAAATTTTTTGGAGGAATCATTTTGTCTGGTCATTTCCATGGACACTCTCAAAGAGTTAAGTTGGTCAATTTTTATGCCCCCTACCATAACAGGGACTAATTTTGGAACATAATGGAAATATGAGGTATACTCACACTTGAACACTCCATCATCGTGGGTGATTTTAATTTCACCTTAAACACTCAGAAGATATGGGGTGGCACACGACGGACATACCCTTTGTTTGATTACATTTGAGATTTGATTAGAGATGCACATCTGAAGGATATCAAGCCGAGAAAGTTGGGCCCAACATGGTATAATGGACACAAGGGAGGTGACTTCATTGTCAAGAGTTTATATAGATTCCTGGTACAGAAAGATATGCTGACATAACTGGGGTGGGGACAATCTTGGGTGGAAGCCCTACTCATCTTTGACCATAGGCCAATAGTGTTGGAGTGGCATTTTGAAAATAAGATAAGGGGGTGCCCTTTTAAATTCAATAGGGTTTGGCTCGAAGACGAGGCATTCAAAAATATGGTAAGGGAATTCCTGAGATCTAATAGAAGGGAACTTGGCACATCCCCTATGGAATATCTATCCTACACAATGAGAGTTCTTAAATCAAAGGTCCGGGAATGGGAGAAAAGAAAGAAACAGAGTATGAAACAAAGACTAGATGGGATTACAAGAGATATGGTTCAAATTTTCAGACTACTAGATGACGAGCTCCTGTCTGAGGAGGATTGGAACAGACTTAAAATCCTTGAAATGGAGAAGAGGAAGATATTACTCATATAAGAAAAAACATGGAGGTTGAAGACCCAGGTTATTTGGCTAAAAGAGGGTGATCGGAATACCAAATACTTCCACTCTTTTTCTAATGGTATAACTATACAAAACACCATATGGAAGTTTGAGATCAAAGGCAACAATTTCAATTCCATAGAACAAGTTCAAATGGAGGTAGTCAAATACTTTGATCGTTTTTATAGGGCGAGAGAGGGATCCTTTGTGGAAGCGCAGTTATGGGCGGTGGATGATTATCCCCAGATGTTCTCGACTGAAGATAATGACTGTATATTTAGAAATGTCAGCACGACTGAGGTGGAAGGCATACTAAAATCATTCACCCCCGACAAATGCCCGGGGCTAGAGGGATGGAACCCAAATTTCTTCATCCATTTCTCAAACTTACTAATGAAGGACCTCACTGAAATGGTGGAAGAGGTGAGACAAAAAGGAAAAATCCAGGGGGCGATTAATTTTACTTTCCTTGCTCTTATCCCAAAGAAAAATGGCTCATTGAATTTTGAGGATTACATGCCTATTTCATTGTGCAATACATTATACAAAATTACTTCCAAGATTTTTGCTGAAAGAATCAAAGGAGTCTTGTCTAGACATATTTCTCCGGAACAGTTCAGTTTTCTAAATAATCGAATTATCCATGATGCAGTGGCCACTACTCAAGAGATTATGCATACGATCCATAGCCAGAAAAGGGATGTTGCAATCATGAAAGTGGACCTAAGCAAGGCTTATGTCCAGGTTGACTGGGCGTATTTGAGAATGGTCCTCCATAAAATTGGGATGCACAGAAACATGGTGGAATGGGTTATGGGATGTGTGAGTAATACTTCGATGGCCATGCTTATTAATGGTTCGACCTACAGATTTTTTAAACTGGGTAGAGGTTTGCGACAGGGCTGTGCATGGTCACCACTTCTATTTATTCTAGTCATGGACACCTTGAGCATTAAGATCAATATGGCTATGAAAATGGGGCATCGGGAGATTTCCCAGAGCTTATTTGTGGATGATGTGTTGATATTTGGCTTGCTGATTAAAAAATGTTGGGAAAGCCTTAATCAAATTTTTCAAAGGTTTTTTGATGCATCGAGGATGCTCGATAATGAATATAAGTCTTGCATATATTACTCTAATGGGGATCAAAGTTGCATTGAATAGATTGGGATGATTTTTAATTTCAGAACATATCCACTTGAGGCGGGATTGACCTACTTAGGTTTCCATCTTAAACCTTCGAGTTATCGGGTGGAGGATTGGAAGTGGCTCATTGATAAATATCGCAAGAGGATCAACGGGTGGTCACTTAAATCGCTGTCGAAGGGTGGAAAGATAACCCTGGTGCAGGGTGTCCTCCAACATATAACTATCTACTGGGCCCATATTTTTATGATCCTTGAAGCCATTTTAAATAGAATTAAGACATATGTGACAAATTTCATGTGGGACGGGGGAAGGGGGAAAGGAAATACCATATTTCCATATGGGAACCTCTCATTGTGCCAAAGGACCGAGGGGGATGGGGACTTCTGAATATTGATTCTTTTGGAAAGGAAATTTTGATGAAATCATTATGGATATGCTTACACACATAGGACATATGGCGAGATATCATTAGATACAAATACTTGAGGACCCTGGACATGGAATATATGTATATTTCGGGATAAGGGAACTATGATAGGGGGTCACATATATGGAAGGGTTTCAGGAAACTGTGGCCATTGTTCCAACAGAATCTGAAATGGAATTTTGGAAATGGAAAGAAGATACTAATTGGAGAGGGGAATAGTCGGGGCCTTCCTATGGAACCCATCATTAGTGTACAATTGGGGAAATTTCCCCATGGAAAAGGAATATTCTATCTTGCTAAGGTTATACATCAATGGCAGGAAGGTGTCCCAAGGTGGAAAGAGGCCGTGGATTTGGGACTACATGGACATATGGTTTCAGAGTGGACAAGATACAAGGAAGTTATAAAAGGCATGGGATGGCAGTGGAACAATGATGGGCATCAGATCACGTGGGGTGGTAGTTTATACAAAGGAAAAATTAGCAGGAGAGAGGCCTACTACAAGTTGATCAATTTCCAATGTGGTCGGATAGGAAAGTGATGGTTCTCGGTGATCTGGAAGGTGAAGATAAAAATCATCATATTCTTATGGTGTGTCTGGAAGGATAAAAATCTGACCTGGACCAATCTCATGCAGAGAGGTAAGATTTGTCCTGGGGTCTGTTGCATGTGCATGGACGCAGGTGAAGATAAAAATCAGTTATTTTACAATTGTGTCTTTGCGCGAAATGTTAGAACTCTTCTGTGTAGTCATTTCAATTTCATGGATCACGATTATCAGTCTGTTATGGAATGTACCCGCTGGTGGTTTTCTAAAGGAAATTAGAATCATCCCTCTTATCTTCCATTGGAGGATATGGAAATGCAGGAACTAGAGGATTTTTGAAGATCAACATCACACTCCTATGTGACTTGTATCACAGATCATATAGACCTAGGGGGAAATGAAGATTCAACATAGGCCACCCCGAGATCTCTCTATTAGACTGAGACCTTACGAAATCCATTTTCCTGTGGGCTTCTTTGATGGGGCTGCTCAGAATGGCAGATGTGGATGTGGAGCATGGCTTATGATTAGCTCGTAACGCCATTATAAAATACACTGGTTCGGTGGACAGGGGACCAACACGAGGGATAAGATGTTGGATTTATGGGGTCTTCTATGGTTCACTAAACAAATTTAGATCGACAAGCTCTGGGTTTTTGGAGATTCTAAGATCATGATTCCTTATTGATAATCTCAACCATCGAAATTCCCTGACGCCTGGCCATTTAATGACCTGGATGGAAAGGATTGCGGATTTGGTAAGATCTTTCTCCAACATTTCCTTTACCCACATCTACAGGGAGAAGAACATGATGGCAGATTGTTTATCAAAAAAGTGGTTGAGGGGAACACTTGGGGAGATGCACTATGAACTATCAGATGCTACAAGTTGTGGAGCAATGGGTATCGTAAAATTATTCTAAGCAACCATCAAAGGCTTAGAACTTTGGAGCACGTATACATAAGATACAAGAACAAATAATTAACAAGATGATCATTTGGATTTTTGTACAATACTTAGATTATTTTTGTATAGTTTGATTTGTATATTTGATCGAATATGTTGAACTGAAGAATGAAAACATTTTAAATGAGAAACGATCGATGATAATACATAAGGAAGATGGATGATAAATTAAGGAATCAGGGGTGGAAATTGCTATGACGCCAATTTTTTTGTTTGTTTATGATAGGTTATAGAACAAATACTTACAAGATACTGTTATAAAATATGTTTCTCTTGTTGTCTGTTACAACAATAAGTGACAATGTATAGTATGCATAGAGAATTAAAAAAATTCTATGAATATGAAATATTGTATGACTATTCGACTACATGTGAAGGAAAAAAATATGATATTGTGCAGGTACATTATATATACCAGACGTTTTTTCTTCTGAAAAAAGTTGATTTTTCTAATTTTTCCATCCTAAAATCATCGATATGGAAGAAAAAAATATAATGATCCAACCTAGATCAGTATAATTAATGGATTACATGTGCCCATTAAACCTTTAATACCCTACAAATTAGCATGATAAACATCATATAATCTTGGGGTGACACCTCCTACCTTCAAAATGTTGAATATATTGATGTACTAGGACATATTACTCCTATGAAAGATATTTTTTTTGGAATTTGGGTTTGTCATAAAAAAAATGAATGTACTATAATTTATTTCCTATTTATAATATATTTTAAATCACATCAGTTAGACCTTTTGATCAAAATATATGGAAAAGTTGATTTAACACTCCGTTTAAAGCCCTAGTTTGGGATCTCCTTGAGAGGTTGGCCTTGCACTTGATGTATCTATAAAATGAATGCACCACTAATCATGCCCTGCTGGAGAGCATTCTTGAGAAAGGGTGTTGAAGGCCATGATGGACTCAACAATGCCCAAGCTTGAGATAGAGTGCATGCCTCCTTAGACAAATACTAAGCACACACGGTTTAACAAGAAATTGAAGACATTGAACATGAAGGGGCTTAAGAAAGAGAATATGTCTTTGAATAATAAGTCATAACATCCATCTCCAGCTAGGTCCTTGACCTAGGCTCAAAAAGAGGATGCCACAACCAATATATTCTTGTAGTTGATCTCTATCGATGCCTTAATGAGTTGTTGGGAATTTTTTTATTTGAACATAATAAAGTCATGATGAACTCCTCCTTTGAATGGAGAATTTAAATATACTATGCCACAACATGGACAAGCATATGCAGTGCATGGAATATGTTCTCCTATGCAATCACGATCCACGTCTTCTAGTCAATTGATCCTCGAACTTTGGGAAATTAGCACTGTTGTTCTCATTGGTCCTATTGTAGATGACACTTGATTTACTAGATATGTTAAAAATAGATTCTATGTGCTCTTTGTTTTATGTAATTGTAGTTTATTGTGTCAATAGGCTCTTTACAACCTAATACGGGGAAGACATTGTAGTGTCCATCAATGAGTGTAGTCATTTATATATCGACTCAATATGTGATATATGTTGTAGTGTCCATAAAATGAAGCATTAGCAATAATAATAATAATAATAATAATATAAAATCAATAAAAAATTAATAAAAAACAAATTTAATAAATATAGGAAATCAATTTGATTCAATTTAATTAATTATAAAGGGAAAACATAATAGTACACATATCACAATAAAATAAATTTAGCTAATAATAATAATTTATATTTGCAACTATGATATATTATTTTTTTAACAGTAAAGAGTAGAACTATTATATTAATTCGCGCCCATTCACGGCCAAAAATCGGGAGAATCACAGATTGAGTAAATTCCATCCATGGGAAGCAGAATTTGCATACTGTTCTTCCAGACCCAATTATTTTCAAAATTACAAAAAGCCACATATTTACTTTATTACTGCTATATACCCTACAAAATTGATTCAAAAGAAAAATAAATTTATATTTTATAATAAAAACATAAACAAAAGGATTTGGCTAATCCTACATGGAAGCTGGACAATTGATATCAATTCCAGTAGTTTCATCTTCAAACTGAGAGTTATTTTGTTCCAGTTTGATTTGGAGGTCCTCAATTTGCATTCGCGGAGTGTCAATTTCATATTCTAAATGATGAATCTCCAGGTTCTTTTAAATTTGCCTCTCCTGCATTTCATAAGCCTCCTTATGCTGTTGAAGAAGACATCCTTGCATAATTTCCAGCCCCTTCCTAAGTTCAACATGTTCCTTGACACAAAGACCACAATCAAGAGTTGAGAATTAGGTTTGTGGAGGGTTCCTCACTAGTTTATTTTTCAAACGCCCTGTCATCCTACTCGAATGCGGGCAACGAAGGCCCTAGGAACCCGAAACCGTGGCCACCTCATGGGTATGACTCATTGAATCCATGTAAAAAACTGATGGACACTGATAAAAAGGATAACTCGAATACAAATGATAAACACATATCCCAATGAAGACCACACAAAAAGGATAAACACAGAGCCCCTCAATTGTCTCACCCTTATCAAATGAACCAGAATTGACCCCCTTTTCAGATACAAGCTCACACTCCTGAGGGTGAATTCCCTCTGATCCCACTACTAGGAAACACCCCTGGATACCACGAATTCCCAGACCTTGCCATGGGGTCCTTGAGCTAATTACCACCAGGACTAAGACAAATCCTCCCTTTTAGCTGAAGATCAAACCGTTATGCATCCTTATATAAAAATTTCTGAGCCTTAGCTAAATGCAGAAATGTAGGACTGTACGCTTACGCATTGCATCCCAATGATCCTCCATAATGATCCTACTTGCTGAAATGACTTCAGACTTGCTAAACTCACAGTCCCCTGCGCGAATTATCTGCACAATCCCGGATGGATTAAATTCAATTCTTGTTTAGAGGGAATTCACATGTTTCTCCTTGAATGTGCTTGCTACGGATACTGATCCGAGTAGCGAGACCCTGAGTTCCCACACTTAAGCACAAGCCAACTCAAGTGTTGCAAAAAATCTGAGGAAAACAGGCACGTGACAAATGAAATAGAACGTCACGCTGAGGAGATATTCCACGAGATAGGGAGAGGGGCCGTGTGATGAGAGGGAAGATGTGATAGGGGCAGGGAGGATAGGAGGGAGGGTTAAGAGGTGAAAACAACCAAGGTGGCCGAGGTGGCCTGGAGAGGAGGGTGATGTGGTGGGGGAGGTGGGAGATGGGGAGGTAGTGGGAGGGGATAGGGAGAAGGGGTAGGAGTGGAGGAAGAGGGGAATGTAGGGGGAGGGAGCCATGAGGGAGATGAAAGAACTTATAAACCCCTTTATCTCCATATTTTTCATCTTATAATTCCGATTTTAAATACATGATTCAGAATTAAATTTTAACTTTTGAATTTTCATATAAGAATTTAGGGGATAGGAAAATGTCCTGCTATGCCATTCAGCTCGCTGCTTTCTTCTTCCATCTTGCAGGAAAAGTTGGCTTTCCTGTTAGCTTCCTTGTTTTGACCTCTTAGGATCTGAAAAACTTTAATTGTCTAAAGTGAGGTAGCATTCCTTGGGATCTCATGAGGATTTTATTCAATGTATTGTTCTAAGATGCCAGGTTGTGGTTCATATGTTTTATGATTATAAGGGAGTCCCCTAGGATATTCATATCCATGATTCCTTTTTTTCAGAGCCAAGATGAGACCGAGGTACAATCCATAAGCCTAAACTTGATTGTGTTTTGTTCTTCCCAATCCCCAGACATATCTATCTTTATGATTCCTTCGGGATTAATGAGAATCCCTCCCCCTCCTGCCACTCCAATATTTCTTTTCGAAGCTCCATCAAATTGGAGAATCCAATTATTTAAATTTTGCATCCATTCCACAATCCATTCATGAGACAAACTAAGGATCCAGGAAGGGAAAGGAGGGAAATTTTTTGAAGAGGACAAGGAGGCCGGGTGGTAGACCCAAGGTGATATCCATGCTGATTCTTCATGATCCAAATAGGGTTCTATAATCGGTCTGTGAAATTCAATACAAGATGACAGAGCTTTAAGATTTGTGGTTTTGGCTGTCATGCAAGTCATGCTGAAGATTACTTTATTCCTTGATAACCATATTTTCCAGCAAACATACTTGGGAAGAGCGATCCATAGCTCTGTGAGGATGCTTTTGGCATGAAGGGAGCACACATAAAATTTGGGCCAGGGGCTAAAGAAATGAACGAGATCAACGAGCCATCTTTATATGAGGAAAAGCGGACCAAGGGCCACTGACCAAATTTCTTTTGAAAAATGACAGCGGAGGAAGAGATGAGGAATGGTTTTCTCAAAATTTTCACATAGGGGATATCTAGAGGGTCCAATAAACCTATTTTCTGTAGATTCTCTGTGGTGAGTGTTATCACCAAAATAGAACCTGATGGGCTGCTAGTCAGGCTACTTTAGTGTAACTATTTCAAACAAGACTTTTAGTTGAGGCTTAGCCGCCTCAACCTGAGAGGGCTCTCTCACTAGGTTTAATATTTTGAATTAAAGATAAGATGGCTAACTCTAGGAATAAATTGTATAAAAGTGTATGACTGGTTGAGATAATGATCAAAAAACATCTATTGGGCAATGGAGTCTAGGTATTTTCCCACAAAACATCAACATCAGCTTATCATGGAAGTAAGGGCATTTCAGAGTTCTTCAGTGTATTAGTGAAACAAAAATAGAGTGAAAAAACACAGTTTACAAACATATGTAGGAAGTTAGAGCATTTTAAAATTAATTCTAAGTAACATATGTTTATACCACTACAAATAGATAGATAAGGAAAGCCATAGTAAAATCACACATTAAAATATCTTTCTAAATCCTGAGTAGTAAGCCAATATTTGTATTATGACAAAAACACACAGTCTGCTATAGTAACATAGTCTGCTTGTTCATGAGAATTTCCAACCTTGAGGAATTCAACCTCATCTCTCTTATAGAGTCATTACAACATTGGATTCTATGATCCATCTTCAGAGGAATTCAAATTCTATCTTAGATTGACACCTATTTACTCTAAAACTGACTATTAATTACATGTGACAATTCGCTGTCTGTTCTAGAGTCCTAATACAATTAGGAGTAAAAATCCTTCTTCTGACTAAAACAACCTTATCTAAAAATTAAATATTATGTTTGACAGCTGCTCCTCCTAATCTTTGACCTTTATGGTATCCATAACCTTCTTGTCATATTCTGTTATCTTATCCCTTATTTGTCCTGAAAACTAGGAACATGTTTCCTGCAATATAACTGTACCCTTAATTTATGCTCCTTAAATCCTTTCGCTGACAAAAATGGACCTTTTAGACAAATGATAAGTGTTATCATTTCTATGGAACCATGTCCTCCCACTTGTGCAAAATTTATCCCTTGCAAGAGTGTAAAGAAAGCTGATGTGTCTGCGCTACGAAAATATCAGCTGTTTTCGTAGCGTAGTAACTATGCCTTTGTAAACATCTCTTAACATCCATTTCCTCTTGTTTTAACCCCTGTAACTTCATTTTTGAACCATTTCCATCTTCTAGCAACATCCACACTTCAAAAACTAGGTGCTTTATCCCTTGAAATATTGACAAAATATTTAAAACTGCACCTACAGAAGTTTCGTAGCGCGCTACGAAACTGCTGTGTATCTCCATATTACAAAGTTTCTTCATCACTTTTAAATCTTAAAAATATTTACAATCCTTTAATTATGGCTTTGATGCTAATAGACCTTGAAATCAGTATAAGTCAACTTTGCCATGTTTTCAAAAAGTGTTGTCTTTCCCAAAAAAAATTATATTAGGGATTTGTCACTTACTGTCTTACTTCTACTATGGCTAACCTTCTTCAAAGTTTTCCAATTGGATTTCAAGATCTTCAATGTGCCTCTTCAACCTCCTATTAGTGGCCCTTAAATTTACATTTATCCTCCTCACAAATTTAGCCTCTTTGATTGCAGGCAGAGTCTAGGTGAAAAACTGAGCTTCACTGCTGACTGTTTTAGGTTTTGAGACGCTTTCAAGTTCCCACAGAGCTTTAACTCTGTCAAATTTTATCTTCTCCACCACATGTTTTCTTGCTTTCTTCTAAAGTTTAGCAATTTGAATACTAGCTAGTCTTAGTTTTTCTTTCATTCCTTCATAACTGCTCTTTTCTCTTTGAGTTTGGAAAACTCTGTTTCTATCATCTTCAAGCATAGGTGTTGAAAGGTCTATGGGGTCCTCATAAACATTTGAAACTTCTCCAGCTTTATCTAACTCCACATTCAGTCCTTGCAACTTTTTTGAATTCCTAGTTAGAGGTCTTCTGGGCTTGAACACAAACTCTGAAATTTCATCATTAAAATCCAGCTTTTTGGAGGACTTGATCTTCTTATATTTTCCTTCATCCAAATTTATAAAATATGCTTGCACTAAAGGAGTTTCCTCAATATCAATAGCTTGTAAAATATCATTCAAACTACCCTTTAAGCCTGGATCTTCTTCTGAAACCAATATTTTTCCTTTTTCTCTTGCTATTTGTCTTCTAGTCAATCTTCTCTGGGCTGATTTGCTGGTTGACCATTCCTGTACTGCTTCCTTACCTTTGGTTATCCTTTTTTGTGCAGGTGTTTCTTGAATCATTACTGGTGTTTTAATCTCTGGCCCTTTCACTTGTTTTCTAGGCTTTAACTTGACAAATCTCTTTGATCTTGTTTCTGCAGGGTCTGTGGTTTCTAATGGTGATTTTTCTTTGGCCCTAGGGCTAACACCTGTTCCATATGTTTCCACCCCAAAACCACACAGAAAAAGAAACACAAACCATTCTCTATTCACCTTCTGAAGTTCATGCAAAACTATTAATTTAACAAGACCGTGATGGAATAATAAAGTTTCACATGCTTGGGTTTTCATCTGCACCTTATCTGCCATCTTGGCCAAACTCCAAAACAGAAAGAAAGGTAAATCTAGAGAAATTATTCCAGTAAAATGCAATAAGAGCTTGAAATGGTAAGAATACACCTTATGGTATCTTCCTTCATAGGTGAAGTACCTTTGAATGTTGGAGAGCAGGTTAGCATATGTATCTTTGACATAACCTCTTGGCACTGCTTTGGTTAAATCACTGTCCACAAACTCTGGTTTCAAAAATATTTTACAAGGTTCCATTTCAAACCTGAAGTTCTTAAACCACCTTTCTTCTCCCCTTAGAATCTTTGTCACTAAAGATATAATTTCAGGAGAAATTGGTAAGTTTAAACATCCAACCTTTGTATTTGAACCTATGAAATTTATGGCAAATTATTTTGTGACTTGATTATGACCTCCTTGTAGATTTTCAAAGAATCTCCAGCATCCTGCTTTCTTGAAAGCTTATTCAACTGATTTATCTTTGGTGAGGTCCTCTATGCCTTCAGGTTCCATTCTCAAACAGTGGCCTGATCTATGGTTTCTTTTTTCCTCTGTCGTCTTTTACTCGGAATCCTTGTGGCTTCAAAAAACTTGTAATAAACTGGCTCGCTTGATTTCAGAGAAAATGGCTTGCTTTATTAAGGGTTTAGCCTCGCTTGAGAATTGGTACAACCTCGCTTGAGAATTGAGAGAATCTTTGGTTTATGCTTACCATAAGCTTGTCATTCGAAGAAAAACATGCAGCAAGTGTTTTTGCATGAGATAACATAACCAAGGACAACCATCCCCTTTCAAAATTTAAAATGACTGATGATAAATGACCCCTAACGAATATCATGATGGTTATGAATGGTTGCATGTGTGAGAAAGGATTCGTGGACTGACACCTACTCATGAAAATTTAACGGAATTTGATGGATTTGACAGTCGGACAGGATTGGTTACGAATCCCCGATTTCGTAGCGCGTGTAATGTATTTTCAGGGTTTTGCGCTATGAAAAGACCTGCGTTTTCGTAGCGCGTGTAATGTATTTTTAGGGTTTTGCGCTATGAAAAGACCTGCGTTTTCGTAGCGCAAAAGTAGTTTTTAACACTGTCTGTGCTACGAAAACGTGGTTTCATGGCTTATTTGAAAATTTTTGCAAAGTGACTAAACACATGATTTCCTAAACATGAAATGGGACCCTTAAAATGTGAAACAAAGTTGTTGGACCTTATTTGATGATGGATATGAAACTCTAACCTTATGATTTAGACTCTAAAAACATAAAAATGACTTAACCCCTATTCTAAGACCATGACTTAGGAACAAATACAAACTGTCCAGGTTTGGAAAAATTTTATAGTGATAACAATGGCTCCACTTGGGATAATGTGCCCCTGTGGTACACTAAAAACCCGCAGCTCCAGTGCTATCCATTTTTGATAAAAACAGAAATTTGTATTGACAAGCATCTTCTTCAAACTGTTTGGGCCTTCACCTCGGGCTTAAGATCTCTGTTTTAGCTTGTCATTATTAGTAATAAACTGAAAAATATGGAATATATACAATGTCATGAGTGACTGATAAAACTTCAAGAAGCATAATGCTTTAGGAACCTGCCATTAACAAGCCCTCCAGCATATGATCCTCCATCAATTTCATGCAACATATAAGTGTTGTTCCCATGAAAACCCACAATCTTAAAAGGACCCTTCCATAAATTCTCAAACTTACCATGCTTGCCCTTTTCCTCAATTTTGGCCTCCCATTTCAGCACTTTGTCTTGTAGCTAGAAACTGTCTTCTTTGATCTTCTTATCAAATGTGTTTTTGATTCTTTTTTGAACCTGCTGATGGCTGTCATAAACTTCAGTTCTCTTTTCCTGCAAGGCTATCAGTTGGTTGATTCTCCTCTGAATGGCATTTGGTTCCTCTTCAAATCCCCGAATTAGCTTTATGACTGGTACCCCAAGTGATGTCGGAAAAACAACTTCAGCACCATAGACAAGTTCATATGGCGAATTCCCAATTGACCTCTTTGTACAAATCCTATCAGCCCATAAGGTGTACTTCAACTTTAAGTGCCAAGATTTTTTGTTTTCCTGCAATATCTTTTTGATAATCCTTACAATGCTCTTATTTGATGATTCAGCAAGACCATTCCCTTGCGGATAGTATGCAGTAGAATGTCCAATATTTATGTGGTATTGATGGCAGAAATTTATCATTTTCTTGGACTTAAATGCTTGAGCATTATCTGTTATAATCTTCATGGGACAACCAAATCTAGACAATATATTATTCTCTAGAAAAGAAATAATTACAGAATCATTAGCTTGCCTTGTTGGTATCGCCTCTATCCATTTGGTAAAGTAGTCCATTGCTGTGAGAATCCAGCGATGCTGCCCCGATGATGGTGGATGTATCTCTCCAATAAAGTCTAGCCCCCACTACTGAAAAGGAGCTTCCACATATATAGGAACCAAAGGTAGAGGTACAAGCTTTCTTCTTCCTTCAAAAATTTGGCATTCATGACATGCAACAATTCTTTTATAAATGTCTTTAAACATTGTTGGCCAAAAATATCCCGCTCTGAGAATCTTATTTGCTGTAGCCTTCCAATAATGGTGTCCTCCACAATCACCTTTATGAAATTCTTCAATGACTTTATCAACCTCTTCTTCAGTTAAACAATTCAGCAAAATTCCTCTTGTATCTTTCCAAAACGTATTTCTGTCATATACAAAATATCTTAAAGATTTCAACTTTACAAACCTTGGTTTGGAATTTGTTAGATTAGCGGGAGCTTTGTGATGTTGTAGAACAAAAACCACATCTTTATACCACTCAGAAATGATGTATTTTTCTTCAATTTCAACCATTTCCTCTTCATCATCAGAAATTTCTAATATTTCTGCATTCAAATTTATGTTAAGACAGTCCAGATTTGACTGAGTCATTAGTTTCGCCAAGCCTTGTCCCTTCACCAACTTGGTTGGTTTGATGTCTATATCATATTATAGCAATTTGGCAATCCATTTTCCCCTCTTACCATCAGGATCTGCCTGAGTTAGAATGTCCTTTACCATAGCACTCAGAACATATGCCACGACATGAGAATGTAGAATATAAATTCTGAAATCTTTTATAGCATTTACCAAAGCATAGGTTTGTTTTTCTAGAATATTATACTTCAACTCGGCATTTTCTAATGTTTTACTAAAGAAAGAAATAGGCTGCTCAGTACCTTGCTTTCCTTTTTGTAGAAAAACTCTAGCAATTGTATTTTCGGAAGCAAATGTAAAAAATAGAAATTCTTTGGAAAAATCTGGGCTGATGAGTACCGGTGCTTGTGTGAGCGCCTGCTTTATTTGCTCAAAAGATCTTTTAGCTTCAGCTGTCCATTTGATATCAACTCCTTTCTTTAACATCCTTGTAATATCTTTGACAATCTCAACAAAGATAGGAATGAAGCGTCTAACAAAATTCACTTTTCCAAGAAATGATTGAATCTCTTTTCTACTTCTTGGAAAATATACCCTTTGAATTGCATTAACTCTATTAGGATCAATCCTAATTCCATCTTCAGAAATGATATGACCAAGTAATTTTCCCGAATTTAAAGAAAAAATTCTTTTAGTAGGATTGAGGGAGATGCCAAACCTTCTACATTTCAGCAGAACATTTTCTAAGTGTTTCAAATGATCTTCTTCTTTCTTTGAAAATACTGTTATATCATCAAGATAAAAAACTAATGATATATCCTTTTCTTCAGAAAAAGCAATGTCCATTGCTCTTCGGAAAGTAGCTCCCGCATTCATGAGACCAAAAGGAATTTTGGCGTACATGAATGTACCCCATGGTGTTGTAAAAGCTGTTTTCTCCTAATCATCGGATGTACAAGAATCTGGTTGTAACCTGAAAAACCATCAAGCATTGACATTCTTTGAGAACCAACAATATTTTTCAGAATTGTATCCATCTTGGGAAGAGGATAGTTGTCCTTTAATGATGCTTTGTTTAAATTTCTGAAGTCAATACAAATTCTGATTTCTCCATTTTTCTTTCTAACCGGTACCAAATTTGCAAGCCAATTGGAGAATCTGTTTGGGACAATGATTTTTGCATCAAAGAGTTTCTTGATATCCCTTTCAATTAATGGCATGAGAAGGGGATTAATTCTCCTCAACTTCTGTTTGAATGGTTTCTCATTGTCTTTGATAGGAATAGTATGCTGAATAATGGAAGGATCATATTGCTTTAAATTAGAATAACTCCAAGCAAAAACATCCATAAACCTCCTCATCATCTCAATATATATGAATTTCATATCAGGTGAAAGAAACTTTGAAATTTTTATCATTTTAGGCAAAGATAATGTACCAAGATTATAGCTCTCTACTTCCTCTTCATCAACTTGTAATTTTGGCGCTTTAAAAACATCATTTGATCAAAAAGCTTCTCAATAGGAATATGAGATTTTGGTATTGCATTATTCTTCAATTGAAAAATTTCAGATTTTCCTTTAGACTCAACAAACATATTTTGCTGATCTACATGAGTGCTTTCAAACTCTTCTTTCAACTCAATAAAATTCTTTACCTATTGATCATCTTCAAAAACTTGCCAGTTTGTGATATTTTATGGTATGGCTGGTATATGACGAACTTCAATCTCATATTTTTCATTTGAATGCATGGGAATGATGAAAAGACTTGCGGAGACAGCAAGAGAATCAGCAATAGAGTTTTGATCTCTAGTTTTGACTATGAAGGAATAAGACTGAAAATTCTCCAACATGTCTAAAACTAAATTTCTGTAAACTCTCATCCTTACATCCTTTGTTTTATAAACACCTTCAACTTGTCTAATAACCAATTCAGAATCTCCAAAAACAGAGATATTTTGAGCCTTCATTTTTTTTAGAAGATCTAGACCTAAAATCAAAGACTCATATTCAACCATGTTGTTTGTGTAATCAAAATTCAGTTTGTAAGAGTAAAACTTACTCTCATCAGTTGGACTTGTGATCCAAATCCCTGCTCCTACCGCCTCTTTTCCTGCTGATCCATCAAAGTATAGTGACCACCATTCTTCCATCTATTTGTCATTAACTTGCTGATTTTCTACTCTTATTTCTTCATCAACACTATCAGCTGACTCATTAAAAAGAATGGCATATCCAAGCTCAGTATCAAAGGCACAAATAGGAAAATTATGAGGCTTATCTTTGCTACTTACCATATAATCCATTCTAGTTTCTCGATACAATCTCCTTTGTTCACCAAAAACTGGAATAGTGGCGTAGGTAAGGTCCATCTGCATTGTGCCTTTGATTTTCGCTGCCCATGATCTTGACAACAACATACCAAAATTTTGAGGAACATCACCCACAAAAATGTGCATAACAACTATCTTTGTTGGGATTTGCGTTAGAACAAAAAAAACATCCTTGATTAGACCAATACATTGAACTCTTTTTGAATCAAAGGAAAATAAATCCTTATATGGTCTTGTGATTTGTAATCCCATCCTTTCCATGATTACTTTGGGCATAAGGTTATGTGAAGCCCCAGAATCCAACATAGCATTATGTAAAGTCATATCATGAATACTAATGCTTACATAAAAAGGAGGAAACTCTTCATTTTGTTCATCTTCTATCCTTGGACCCAAATATATAGTAGGATTATCTTCTTGAACATTCAAAATATCGGCAGCTCCTGGTTGTGAGTTTAACAATTTAACAATCTTGCTTCTATATTCATTTACCTTGAGAATCTCGCTAAATGGGACCGATATATTAATCTTTGAAATCTCATTCTCAAGGTTAAAAATAGAAACAGATTTTTCAACTTCTTTGATAAGAGGAAGAGGTTGAGTATCTTTCTTACCAAGAGGAGTGTCCTTTTTACCTTCAGCAACCTTTGGAGTATCATTTTTACCTTCAGCAACCTTCGGAGCATCTTTCTTAGGCTATGTTTTGCTTGCAATGATAGGTACATTTCTGTTTCTGAGATTATATTGTTTTTGCATTTCAAAATTGGCATGCTGATATCCCTTAAAATAATCTGATGATTCTCCCTCTTGGTTAGCCAAATTTGACTCATCATGTTCTTCCTTAGTCAAGAAAATCCCTGACATTTCTTCATCAAGACAATGGATGGATTCTTCAGGAATTTCAGACTCATCTTCTTCATCTACCAAATTCTGCTGAAAAGGAGGTCTCACTGGAGGATCGGGCTGTTGATTCCTATTTTCTCTTGGCCTTTGCTAGTTCTGAGGTCTCCTGAATTGAGGATTTCTAAACTGAGGTTCATGTTGCATAGGAGGAGCTGAAGTGTTTCCAAGAGCTATCCTATCCATCAACTTCTCCATGGTTTTCATCATTGAATCAAATTTGTCTTCAGAAGTTGAAGTGGAAGGTTTCTCCTCTTCTTTCAATTTAGTTTTTCCCATTTTTGAATTTTTAGTAGCTATCATGTTTACGTCCACCTTAACTGCATCACTTTGCATTTCAGCAAGTGACGGTGATTCTCTTTCTCTCAACAAGATAGAAAAGTCATAATCAAATGCTTCAGCATATCTCATTTGTCCTAAGGCTTCCGGAGGTTTCAAATGAGATGGAATTGAGTAAAAAAATTTATTAAATCTCTTTGAAAAGTTTTGGACAGACTCATCAACTTCCCTTCTAAGGCTGTTATATTCAGTAAGTGCTTGAACTGGATTGGTTCTGTTTCCCCATTTCTTTAAAAATTTATCTTCAAATTCATCCCAATTTCTAATGCTTCCTGGTGCAAGGGCTTTAAACCATTTTCTAACTTCACCAGTAAAACTCTGTGCAAATAACCTTAGCTTCACATCTTCATCATCAACTTCTTCCCTGTCTATGAAATCATTAAATATGTCTACAAATTCCTCTGCTGTAATTTCTTCAACACTACCCCAAGTAGGAATCCTAGCAGCATATTTACTAGGAAGGTCATGCAAAACAACAGGGAGTATGAGTGGTGCATACCTAGCAGGAGTAGCCATGCTTGAGAGATGAAAAGTAGTTTTAGGAATGATATAAATAGAAGATGAAGAGCTGATATGAGGAGGGCTACTTGGTTTCTACAAGCCACTAACAATTGAGCTCCAATTTTGAAGGGGCAAACCAACTTTAGATTTTAGTAGGAATTCAAAAGGATCAGTTTCTTTAAGTCTATCCGGATACTCTTTTTCTAACAACAGCTCAGAAGTAACAACTTCCCAAAATTATTCTTTGTATTCTTGGGTTACTAGGGCTGAAGTGTCAATTCCTCTTTTTTGCAAGTCTAAGATAACATCAATGAGTTCTTTTTCAGTTTCTGACCTAAAAAATACTTCATGAATTTTATCATCAACTCTTTTGTCTTCAGGACTTCTTAGTATTTCAGAGGAGAAAGATTTCAAATGAGATGGAGTACCTGATACTTCTGAAATTCTTTGACTGCCTCTTGAAATAGTGTTTGGATTGTCCACAACGATAGGTGGATTGGGATCAAGATTTCTCCGTGTATATCTCCTTCTCGAAGCGACCTTTAAACTTTGAAAATGTATGGAGTCACCAAGGTAGATTGTAGTCTCAAAAAACTTTCTGAGCTCCTGCTACCTTCAAAAGTTCAGCTTTCTTGATTTTGAGAATGATTAATCTTCATGCTCCTGGCAGATGCACCAAAATGTTATCACCAAAATAGAACCTGATGGGCTGCTAGTCAGGCTACTTCAGTGTAACTATTTCAAACCAGAATTTTAGTTGAGGCTTAACCGCCTCAACCTGAGAGGGCTCTCTCACTAGGTTTAAGATTTTGAATTAAAGATAAGATGGCTAACTCTAGGAATAAATTGTATAAAAGTGTATGACTGGTTGAGATAATGATCAAAAAACATCTATTGGGAAATGGAGTCTAGTTATTTTCCCACAAAACATCAACATCAGCTTATCATGGAAGTCAGGGCATTTCAGAGTTCTTAAGTGTATCAGTGAAACAAAAATAGAGTGAACAAACATAGTTTATAAACATATGTAGGAAGTTAGAGCATTTTCCAATGAATTCTAAGTAACATATGTTTATACCACTGCAAATAGATAGATAAGGAAAGCCATAGTAAAATCACACATTAAAAACTCTTTCTAAATCCTGAGTAGTAAGCCAATATTTGTATTATGACAAAAACACACAGTCTGCTATAGTAACATAGTCTGCTTGTTCATGAAAATTGCCAACCTTGAGGAATTTGACCTCATCTCTCTTATAGATTCATTAAAAAATTGGATTCTATGATCCATCTTCAGAGGAATTCGAATTCTATCTTAGATTGACACCTATTTACTCTAAAACTGACTATTAATAACATGTGACAGTTCACTGTCTATTCTAGAGTCCTAATACAATTAGGAGTAAAACTCCTTCTTATGACTAAAACAACCTTATCTAAAAATTAAATATTATGTTTGACAACTGCTCCTCCTAATCTTCGACCTTGATAGTATCCATAACCTTGTTGTCATATTCTGTTATCTTATCCCTTATTTGTCCTGAAAACTAGGAATATGTTTCTTGCAATATAACTGTAACCTTCATTTATGCTCCTTAAATCCTTTCGCTGACAAAAATGGACCTTTTAGACAAATGATAAGTGTTATCATTTCTATGGAACCATGTCCTCCCACCCGTGCAAAATTCAGCCCTTGCAAGAGTGTAAAGAAAGCTAATGTGTCTGCGCTACGAAAATATCAGCTGTTTTCGTAGCGCAGTAACTATGCCTTTGTAAACATCTCTTAACATCCATTTCCTCTTGTTTTAACCCCTGTAACTTCATTTTTGAACCATTTACATCTTCTAGAAACATCCACACTTCAAAAACTAGGTGCTTTATCCCTTGAAATCTTGACAAAATATTTAAAACTGCACCTACAGCAGTTTCGTATCGCGCTATGAAACTGCTGTGTATGTCACCTATAGCAGTCTCGTAGTGCGCTATGAAACTATCGTGTATCTCCATATTACGCAGTTTCTTCATCACTTTTAAATCTTAAAAATATTTACAATCCTTTAATGATGACTTTGATGCTAATAGACCTTGAAATCAGTATAAGTCAACTTTGCCATGTTTTCAAAAAGTGGTGTCTTTCCCAAAACAAAATTATATTAGGGATTTGTCACTTACGGTCTTACTTCTGCTGTGGTTGACCTTCTTGAGAGTTTTCCAATTGGATTTCAAGATCTTCAATGTGCCTCTTCAACCTCCTATTAGTGTCCCTTAAATTTACATTTATCCTCCTCACAAATTTAGCCTCTTTGATTGCAGGCAGAGTCCAGGTGAAAAACTGAGCTTCACCGCTGACTGTTCCAGGTTTTGAGACTCTTTCAAGTTCCCACAGAGCTTTAACTCTGTCAAATTTTATCTTCTCCACCACATGTTTTCTTGCTTTCTTCTCAAGCTTAGCAATTTGAAGATTAGCTAGTCTTAGTTTTTCTTTCATTCCTTCATAACTTCTCTTTTCTCTTTGATTTTGGAAAACTCTGTTATCGTCATCTTCAAGCATAGGTGTTGAAAGGTCTATGGGTTCCTCATAAACATTTGAAACTTCTCCAGCTTTATCTAACTCCACATTCAGTCCTTGCAACTTTTTTGAATTCCTAGTTAGAGGCCTTCTGGGCTTGAACACAAACTTTGAAATTTCATCATTAAAATCCAGCTTTTTGGAGGACTTGATCTTCTTAGATTTTCCTTCATCCAAATTTATAAAATCTGCCTGCACTAAAGGAGTTTCCTCAATATCAATAGCTTGTAAAATATCATTCAAACTACCCTTTAAACCTGGATCTTCTTCTGAAACCAATATTTTTCCTTTTTCCTTTGCTATTTGTCTTCCAGTCAATCTTCTCTGGGTTGATTTGCTGGTTGACTGTTCCTATACTGATTCCTTACCTTTGGTTATCCTTTTTTGTGCAGGTGTTTCTTGAATCATTACTGGTGTTTTAATCTCTGGCCCTTTCACTTTTTTTCTAGGCTTTAATTTGACAAATCTCTTTGATCTTGTTTCTGCAGGGTCTGTGGTTTCTAATGGTGATTTTTCTTTGGCCCTAGGGCTAACACCTGTTCCATATGTTTCCACCCCAAAACCACATAGAAACAGAAATGCAGACCATTCTCTATTCACCTTCTGAAGTTCATGCAAAACTATTAATTTAACAAGACCATGATGGAATAATGAAGTTTCACATGCCTAGGTTTTTATCTGCACCTTATCTGCCATCTTGGCCAAACTCCGAAACAGAAAGCAAGGTAAATCTAGAGAAATTATTCCAGTAAAATGCAATAAGAGCTTGAAATGGTAAGAATACACCTTATGGTATCTTCCTTCACAGGTGAAGTACCTTTGAATGTTGGAGAGCAGGTTAGCATATGTATCTTTGACATAACCTCTTGGCACTGCTTTGGTTAAATCTCTGTCCACAAACTCTGGTTTCAAAAATATTTTACAAGGTTCCATTTCAAACCTGAAGTTCTTAAACCACCTTTCTTATCCCCTTGGAATCTCTGTCACTAAAGATATAATTTCAGGAGAAATTGGAAAGTTTAAACATCCAACCTTTGTATTTGAACCTGTGAAATTTATGGCAAATTATTTTGTGACTTGATTATGACCTCCTTGTAGCTTTTCACAGAATCTCCAGCATCCTACTTTCTTGAAAGCTTCTTCAACTGATTTATCTTTGGTGAGAGCCTCTATGCCTTCAGGTTCTATTCTCAAACAATGGCCTGATCTGTGGTTTCTATTTTCCTCTGTCATATTTTACTCGGAATCCCTGTGGCTTCAGAAAACTTGGAATAAACGTTCTCGCTTGATTTCAGAGAAACTGGCTCGCTTGATTAAGGGTTCAGCCTCGCTTGAGAATTGAGAGAAGCTCTGGTTTATGCTTACCATAAGCTTGTCATTCGAAGAAAAACATGCAGCAAGTGTTTTTGCATGAGATAACATAACCAAGGACAACCATCCCCTTTCAAAATTTAAAATGACTGATGATAAATGACCCCTAACGAATCTCATGATGGTTATGAATGGTTGCATGTGTGAGAAAGGATTTGTGGACTGATACCTACTCATGAAAATTTAACAGAATTTGATGGATTTGACAGTTGGACAGGGTTGGTTACAAATCCATGATTTCGTAGCGCGTGTAATGTATTTTTAGGGTTTTGCGCTACGAAAAGACAAACGTTTTCGTAGCGCAAAAGCAATTTTTAACACTGTCTACGCTACGAAAATGTGGTTTCGTGGCTTATTTGAATTTTTTTGCAAAGTGACTAAACATATGATTTCCGAAACATGAAATGGGACCCTTAAAATGTGAAACAAAGTTGTTGGACCTTATTTGATGATGAATATGAAACTCTAACCTTATGATTTAGACTCTAAAAACATAAAAATGACTTAACCTCTATTCTAAGACCATGACTTAGGAACAAATACAAACTGTCCAGGTCTGGAAAACTTTTATAGTGATAACAGTGAGCATTTTTTTATGAGCTAACAACCAACAAAATAAATTTACCTTGGGGATCAAATTAGTTTTCCAAATTTTATTCCATATTGAGGAATTTGGAGGGATTTGGGTATTAAAAATCATACGAGAGTATCCTTCTTTGACTATGAAAATGGAGTTTTTCCATCCCCATCTGTCCACCATTGTTTGTGCAAAGGGGGCACATCCACTTAGATTTTTAATTAGGTGTTCCCTTGACGGGAGCATATTTGCCAGGATATTTTCCAATTTCCACCCCTTCCATAGTCCCTGATGATCCCAATATGAAATTTTATCTAAATGGATCACCCCATTTTGCATCATGTGATTCCTAAGAGGGTTGAGAGAGGGATCCAAACATAGAGGTTGGAGCCCCAAGATCGAGTCCTACCAAATATTAGTTGAGTCTCCTTTACCTGAAATTTTACATAAATTATTCAATATGATGTCTGTGTTGAGAATGCAGCAAGATGATGGAGCTTAGTGAAATGAAGTCGCCTTCACTAAGTGGGCCCGCAGGCAAATTCTGGCGCAAAGTCTATTTTTAGACTATGTCTATTTTTAGACATACGGAGCATAATTTGGGAATTCTACTTGGAGATTCTTGGAGTATGCGACATGTCGGTAAAAATAGATGAGACCCTAATTTTTAGGACCCAGGCTATTTTTAGACTGATCTCCTACAAATATGGAAGTCAAATATTATTTACCCTTAATAATATTTTGACTATAAACAGCAGTTTACTCTCTTGGCGCACTTCAGTTTGAGTCATGGAGGTGGCTCATGCAACTGACACAAGGAATCATGTGGTTCCTAGGGTTTGATGTCATCTTGCATGGTTGGCTTCGGTTAGACTTCAGTGGCAGGAGTTTTGGAGGAGTTAACGGGACAGATAGTGGAGTTGTGTTCTGTTTGTTTTAGTTGAACTAGTTGGGATTAGTTAACTAACTAATCAGCTAGATATGAGTGGAGTAAATTAAATAATATTTAATTTACTAAATATTAACTCATTAGTCAACTCAAGAACACTTCAGTTCACTACAGTGCATGATCAGTTCAGTGGAGACCAGTGGAAGAGGTAGATGAAAGGGTGAGTAAAGCTATCAGTTGGTAGATTGGTTTTGCATGGGATTTGCATTACACTTGGAGGAATTGTCCATGACAATTGCGCAGTCAAGGCAAGGGGATTCGAACCTTGAACCTCTTCATATACAGGCCATGATTGCGCAATAGAGGCAAGGCGGTTAGTGGTGTGTTTTGAACCCGAGACTTGTTCAAAACCAAGCTAGATTGTGAGTAACTTCATGAGAGAGTACTGAGTACTTGTGAGGAGTATTGTACTTTATTGGTTACTTGATTTCTCCATTATAATATACACAATAGCTGCGGGGTTTTCAGCTATAGGATTTCCCCATACATTCTGAGTTAATGTGTGATTGATTTGATGTGAGATTGCTTCTGTTATTTCCGCATGTGACAATTAATTGTAGAAGAAGGTTATGTGTTATGTATGCAATTCGAAATTGATATATGACCAGGTTAATCTTAAGTGAATAAGTGATTTATTCAGCTAATTTCTACATGGTATCGGAGCAAGGTTAATTGTCGAGATCTATTACGGTGATTGCAAACTTATTTCCTCGGACAGAGTCTGCATGCGGGCCAGGTAGCCTCCGGAATATTCATCCTTCTTTGTAAGGTGAAAGATCTGGTGAAAGCCCTTTGCAGTCAATCTCTGATTTGGAAATAATTTGTTTTCAAGTATAGATCGGAAGCGATAGAGCTTGGAGTTTGGAATTCGAATTTTGCAGAAGGTTGGTTTTCTTGGTGCCGGTGTTGAAGATGTCTTCTTTCAACGGTTTGCGACTCGAATATGCTCTTGAAGGCAGTTCGAATTATGTTGCATGGAAAGATCGCATGGAAGCAGTGATAGAAGATAATGGTCTGAAGGAGTTCGTGGATGCGGATGTCCCAAAGCCCACTGATGCAGCTTTGGTCGATGCATGGCAAAAGAAGATCGCGAAATGTCGAAGGATCCTGTTGGAGGGCGTAAAGGATCATATTGTATCCAGCCTGCATGGAAAGGCTACTCCATATTTAATGTGGAAAGCTTTGACGGATCTATTCCAGAGTAAGAGTGACCAAAGGAAGCTGGCGCTCAAAGACAAGCTTAGGAACATCAAGATGGAGAAGGGCGACAGTATCGCTAAATACCTCACGAAGTTCACTCAATGCAGAGATGAACTGGGAAGTGTGGGAGTTACTGTCGATGAAGAGGATATGGTCGACTTGGCTCTCCTTGGTCTTCCGAAGGCTTGGCACTCATATCAAGATAGTGTCAATGGTCGGGAGAAGCTGCCGGGATGGGAGCGCCTTTGGGCGGATCTCATGCGGGAGGAGATAAGGAGGACTACTCGAGATGGATCTTCATCAAAGGGAGCTGATGAAGAAAACTGCGCTTTGGTGTCCAAAGCTAAGAAAGGGAAGGGTAAGAAAACCTCTCATTCTGGAGCTAAGGGCAAGAAGCAGGATATGGAGAAAGTGAAATGTTTTCACTGCCATGATCACGGACATTATGCTACCAATTGTCCAAAGAAGAAGAAGAACAAGCAAGCGGGAAGATCTGCAGATGGAGAAGCTTTGGCTTCACGGTTCGAGCTTGACTTTTCACTGATTGCATGCTTGGTTTCAAGTGTGATGGGATCGGTGTGGTTCTTGGACAGCGGTGCGTCATTTCATATGACGGGAGATCGGGAGTTGTTCTCAGATCTGGAGGACAAGGATTTGGGTATGTACATCGAGATGGGCGATGACGGTAGATACAGTGCGACTGGTATCGGTACCGTATCCTTTCAGAGGGAGTCTGGTAAACCCTTTATCTTAAAGGATGTCATGCATGTACCTGGATTGAAGAAGAACCTGATTTCAGTAGCGATGTTGGAGGATAAGGGGTATGATGTGGTCTTCAGCGAAGGAAAAGCCTTCCTGCGCAGTAAGACTACTGGAGAGACCCGGAAGATGGGGGTTCGAACTCAGAACCTTTATCAGTTGCAGGTAGATGACTGCGCAGCTATGGCATGCAAAGCGGGAGAAGTGGTGAGCCGGGATGATGAGGGCAAACTGTGGCACAGGAGATTGGGCCACCTTCACCATGGAGCTTTGAAGATTCTGCAGCAGATTTCTATTGGACTTCCTAAGGGCACTCTTGCGCAGTCAGATCAGTGCAAGGGGTGAACTTTAGGGAAGTATGTGAAAGCCACCTTTCACGAGAAGGATAGTCGCGCCACGACGATCCTTGAGAGAGTTCACACAGACGTGTGTGGTCCTTTCTCAGTTGCTTCGACAGCAAAGCACAAGTATTATGTGATCTTTGTTGATGATTTCTTTCGAAAGTGCTGGATCTTCTTCATGCAGAAGAAGAGCGATACATTCGCGAAGTTCTGTGAGTTTAAAGCACTGGTCGAGAAGGAGTCGGGGAAGGAGGTGATTGCTCTAAGGAGTGATAACGGTGGTGAATTCATCTCGGCTGAATTCAAGGAGTTCTGCAGCGCAGAAGGGATTCGGAGAGAGCTCATCGCACCCCATAACCCACAGCCGAACGGGGTGGCTGAGCGGAAGAACAGAACGATCGTGGGTGCTGCACGGGCGATGTTGCATGATCAGGGCCTACCCCTTCACTTGTGGGCTGAGGCATGCAATACAGCAGTGTATGTGCAGAACAGTTGTCCTCACAAGGTTCTTGGCATGAGTACACCAGAGGAGGCTTATTCTGGCAAGAGGCCTGATATTTCCCATTTGCGGATTTTCGGATCTCCTGTCTACATGCATGTGACGAAGGATGCAAGAAGGAAGCTGGATCCAACTGCTGAAGTTGGAATATTTGTGGGGTACACTGATACACCTCACAACTATCGGGTGTATGTGCCGGACAGTCGCAAGACTGTTGTGCGACGGGATATAAAATTCCAGGAGGAGAAAGCCATGCAGTGTTCGCTTGAGAGGGAGCTACACTTGCATGCAGATGAGGAGCTGTTAGTTCCTAAGGAGGAGCTTCCGGATGTGGATCAGCCACAAGAGGAGGTTCAGGAGGTGGAAGAAACCACCCGGGCAGCGCCAACCATCAGAGGGCGCATGCGCACTACAGAAGCTGAGCGACTGGCTCGGGATGCAGAGAAGGTTGTAGGACCACCTACAGCACAGCGCAGACAGAGACAGTCACCGGATCGGTACAATGGATACATGGCTCTTATGAGTCAATGTGTTGTGACAGAGCCATCCTCTTTTGAGGAAGCTGTGGAGGAACCCGCATGGGTTGATGCCATGATCGAAGAATATGATTCGATCATCGGGAACAGTGCATGGGAGATTGTCCCAAGACCGGTTGGGAAATCAGTTGTAGGTTCGCGATGGATCTACAAGGTGAAGCAGGCGGCTGAAGGGAGTGTGGAGAAGTACAAGGCGAGATTTGTCGCCCGTGGCTTCTCACAGATCGAGGGGATTGACTATGAGGAGACTTTTGCACATGTCGCAAGGTACTCTTCCATACGGACGATCCTTGCTCTCTCAGCGCAGATGGGGTGGCACATTCATCAGATGGATGTGAAGACTGCATTCCTCAATGGAGTTAGTGAGGAAGAGGTGTACATAGAGCAGCCTGAAGGTTTTGAGATCTTCAGCAGTGAGTCGCATGTGTGCCGACTCAAGAGAGCACTGTATGGGCTGAAGCAAGCACCTCGTGCTTGGTACACTCGGATAGACAGCTACTTCACCGGGCTTGGATTCTCCAAGAGTGAGGCGGATCAAAACCTGTACCAGATTGTGGTGGAGGGGAAGCTGTTGATCATCGTACTGTATGTAGATGATCTGATTTTGACTGGCGACGAGCAGTTGATACTTTCATGCAAGGAGGATCTTGCACGAGAGTTTGAGATGAAGGACCTGGGCATCCTTCATTATTTCTTGGGATTGGAGATTTGGCAGCGCAGTGGAGGACTGTTTGTTTCTCAGGGCAAGTATGCCCGGGAGATTATGGAGAGGTTCAACATGCAAGGCTGCAAGCCTGTTGATACCCCTCTTCCTGGAGGTTGGAGGAAGGGAGATGCTACTTCGGAGGAGGTAGTGGATGCCACTGTCTATCGACAGTTGGTGGGGTCGTTGATGTATCTGGTCAATGCTCGACCCGATATATGCTATGCAGTTAACCAGCTTTCGCAAGCTATGGTTAAGCCTACCAAGCTCTTTTGGAAGGCGGGCAAGCATGTATTGCGCTATATCAGAGGCACATCGGGATATGGTCTATGGTACAGACAGGAGGATGGAGTGAAACTTTCGGGTTTCACTGATGCAGATTGGGCAGGGAGCCCAACAGACCGGAAGAGCACTTCTGGAGGAGTTTTCAGCATTGGGTCGACAGCAGTTTCCTGGTACAACAGGAAGCAGAGATCCGTGGCACTCAGTTCAGCAGAGGCCGAGTACATGGCAGCAAGCTTGGCTGCATGTGAGGCTATTTGGATGAGGAAGATCCTCGCAGGTTTGTTCAGGTTGCATTTGGAGCCTACAGTGATTTACTGTGATAACCAGAGCTGCATCAAGCTCTCGGCTAATCCAGTTTTTCATGATAGGTCCAAACATATCGACATCAGGTACCATCACATCAGAGATTGTGTTCAGCGGAGGATCATGATGCTTTCATATGTTCCCACGGAGGATCAGGATGCCGACATCCTGACGAAGGCGCTCACCAGGAGCAAGTTCGAATTCCACAGAGGCAGGATAGGGATTGCAGATAATCCATATCTTGCTGAGAGGGAGTGTTGAGAATGCAGCAAGATGATGGAGCTTAGTGAAATGAAGTCGCCTTCACTAAGTGGGCCCGCAGTCAAATTCTGGCGCAAAGTCTATTTTTAGACTATGTCTATTTTTAGACATACAGAGCATAATTTGGGAATTCTACTTGGAGATTCTTAAAGTATGTGACATGTCGGTAAAAATAGATGAGACCCTTATTTTTAGGACCCAGGCTATTTTTAGACTGATCTCCTAAAAATATGGAAGTCAAATATTATTACCCTTAATAATATTTTGACTATAAACAGCAGTTTACTCTCTTGGCGCACTTCAGTTTGAGTCATGGAGGTGGCTCATGCAAGCCAGACACAAGGAATCACGTGGTTCCTAGGGTTTGATGGCATCTTGCATGGTTGGCTTCGGTTAGACTTCGGTGGCGGGGGATTTTGGAGGAGTTAACGGAATGAGATAGTGGAGTTGTGTTGTTTGTTTAGTTAGACAATTTGTTAGGTGTTAACTAACAAAATCAACTAGATATGAGTGGAGTAAATTAAATAATATTTAATTTACTAAATATTACTCATTAGTCAACTCAAGAACACTTGGATTCTCACAGTGCATGATCGGTTCGGTGGAGACCAGTGGAAGAGGTAGATGAAAGGGTGAGTAAAGCTATCGGTTGGTGATTGGTTTTGCATGGGATTTGCATTACACTTGGAGTTGTCCATGACAATTGCGCAGTCAAGGCAAGGGGATTCAAACCTTGAACCTCTTCATATACAGGCCATGATTGCGCAATAGAGGCAAGGCAGTTAGTGGTGTGTTTTGAACCCGAGACTTGTTCAAAACCAAGCTAGATTGTGAGTAACTTTATGAGAGAGTACTGAGTACTTGTGAGGAGTATTGTACTTGTTTGGTTACTTGATTTCTCCATTATAATATACACAATAGCTGCGGGGTTTTCAGCTATAGGCTTTCCCCATACATACTGAGTTAATGTGTGATTGAATTGATGTGAGATTGCTTCTGTTATTTCCGCATGTGACAATTAATTGTAGAAGAAGGTTATGTGTTATGTATGCAATTCGAAATTGATATATGACCAGGTTAATCTTCAGTGAATAAGTGATTTATTCAGCTAATTTTCTACAGTCTGAAGATGTTATCATGAGTTTCTAGATTGGAGAACCTTGAGTTGCCTCCATTCACACCTCTCTTTTTTTATGCTAGTTTATATACTTTTCTCTCATTACTTGCACCCACCATGGATCGGGATTCATGGTCAGGATCTAGTAGAGCTTGGCCCCCATAACCATAATGACTATAGTGAGGTCTCTTATTCCAAGCTCTCCATTCTATTTTTGTGCTCTGATAGTTTTCCAGTTTACCAAATGGAATTTTTTTTTTTATGTCATTCGTCCCTCCCAAAGAAATTTTATAATATAAATCCAAAGTTTATGCAGAACATACTTATGAGCTTGAAGATAAGAGAATTGATACAGAGGGATAAATGATAACAATAATTTCACAAGAATAATACCTTGCATTATTAAGCCAGATCCCTCCCCAATTCACGATTTTGGATTTGATTTTATCAAGGAATTTTTTCCAAAAATAGGAAGCAACTATTCTTAGGAAGATAGGGATTCCTAAGAAATTAAAGTATTTCCACTCCTTAACTATTCTAAATCCCAGGATTTCTTCTATTTCTTTTTATTTCTGAGGGGAGATATTCTAGCTGTATATATGGATTTTGTTGTCATTTATGGCTCCTCTCGAGTCACCGAGTAACCAATCTAGATTCCCTTTGAACCGTTTGGCGACCACAAAAGAGCCCCCTCCAAGAAAAAATATGTCATGCGCAAACTGTCCATGGTTAATAATTCTGTTTCCCTCTTTATATATGATCTCAAGAAGGAGGTGAGAGTCCCGATATTTCTCCAATATTATACTCAGTGTGTCTTCCATCATTATATAGAGAAAATGGGAGAGAGGGTAGCCTTGGTGCAACCCTCTGGAGGCTTTAAAGAAGCCAACCACTCTACCATTAACCAAAGGAGAAATCCAAGGAGAAGAAATACAAAGGGAAATCCACCTTATAAAGGTTTCGTCAAACCCCATATTTTTTAGAACTTTCAACAAGAAACTAAGTCTGACTCTGTCGAAGGAATTTTCCATGTCTAATTTTATTATCATTCCTTGATCACCTCTTCTCCAACTCGAGTCAATGGCCTCCTAGAGCAATATAATATCATAAATTTTTTTCCTCAATGGAACAAACCCTCCCTGGTCGGCCGAGATCAATAAGGGCAGGAGAGATTCGAGCCTAGAGGCAAGAATCTTCGAGAATATCTTATAAGAGACATTGGAGAAGGAGATAAGATGAAATCTAGAGAAAGAGGAGGGGTTTGACTCCTTAGGATTAAAGCTAAGAAGGAGGTGTTAATTCCCCCTCCCATAATAGATCTCTTGAAGGATTATCCAACCATTCAAAATAGGTATTTATTTATCATCTCCTAGAAATTTTGATAGAAGCTGGTCGAGAACCTGTCCGGACTCGGGGCCTTGTCTGGGAAGAAGGAGAAAACAATAGAATTAATATCATCTTGCGATGGAGCAGAGACCAAAGCATTTCTCATCTTTGATGAAACCATTGAAGGGATACTCTCTAGGAAGAAATCCTCACTCTCAAGATCTCTCAGAGGGTCCCCATAGTAAAGAATCTTGAAGTGATCTACCACAACTTTATTTATATCCTCAAAATTATTTAGGGTCTGCCCCCCCATAATTGATCTGATTTATGTTTTTTTTTTTTTATTTCTATGAACTTTGCTTGCTTATGGAAGAAATTTGTGTTTCTATCCCTGGCCAAGAGCCAATTATTTCTCGATTTTAGTCTCTAGTACTCTTCTTCTCTTATGAGGTTGGAGTGAAGGGCCTTGAAGGTTTCAAATTATTTTTGAAAGTCCAATAGGTTTACTTGTGTAGTCTCCATTTTCCCTTGTAATGAGGCTAAGTTTTCCTCCATTTCTTTTATGTCATATTTCCTTTTAGGTTTATTTTCTTTTAGCCATTTTTTAATGTCTCCTTTTAACATTTTATTTTTTGTTTCCCAGATGGAAATTCGGCTACCCTCAACCCACTCTGACCAAGAGAGGGAGACCAAGTCAAAGAATCCTGGAGAGTCCAACCATAAAGGGGGGAACCAGAAGGGGATATGACAGAGGTTGAGGGATGGGGAGATAAGGAGGTTGATCTGGCGATGGTTCGAGCCACACCATGAAGTAATAAAGGATTTCAAGAAAAGGTTTAAGACAAGGAGGCTATCAGAGGCTAGAAATGGTCAAGCCTAGCTGCAATATGGCCCAAACATGTATGTTTATTATTCCAAGTATAGATAAATTTAGGAGGCTTGACACGAATGGGTTTAGATTAAGAATGAGGTCCTCCATATTCTCCTAGAAGGCATCCCAGTCTATTGAACCTCCCCTTTTCTCATTTTTACCCATTGTGGTATTAAAATCCCCTCCCAAAATGCAATTGTGACCATAATCAATACTTTTTAACTCAATCAATGATTTCCAACAATCCCGTTTCTCTCGAAAATGAACAGGCATATATACATTGATCACAGTGAAGTTCTGATGCATCTCTAAAATTTTAAATGTAGTTGTAATCCAATGGGTGGTTTTTATCGAGCTTTCCAATTGTAATTTTGCTAGATACCACATCATGCAGAGGCCTCTAGAAGCTCCTCTTGAGCTTTCTGCTACCAATTTGATGCAACCCCAAATTTTGGAGCAAAGTGAGTGAAGATATGACTCAACCAACTTCATCTCCTAAAGGAGAGTGACTACTGGTCTTTCCTTTTGAATTAGAGATTTCACTTCCGATATTATTTGCCTAGATCCTAGTCCCCTACAATTTCAGGAGATTATACTCATAATTTAATTCTTTGTGGATGCTGCCACATTCATAGGGCCCACTATAATTCCTTTCTTTCATCCTTTGTTCCCCCAGCCAGCTAGTTGGCCAGGTATTATGTGTTGGAATCCCAAATCTTTGTCTTTTTCTATTTTTTACTGCCTTATTTCTTTATTTGATTTAATTCCTGAACTTCTAACCTTTCTATCCATTTCATTGGCTCTTGTGCCTTCTGATTTTTTGTTTTCTGAGATTGCTGGTATTTATGTTCCCAATGCTTCCTTAGAGGATAAGAATCCTTCTTCTTCCTCCTCTTCATTAGTAGTGTCTTCTATGTTGCTTGATATTTCTGGACTTCAATTTTTTTTTCTTTTTCGAGGCCGAGGAGAGAATGACGGCCTCCAGGGCATTAAGCCTCGGGGTTTTTTTTTTTTTGGGGGGGGGGGGGGGGGGAGATCTTCCATCCTCATGAAATGAAGCCGAAATTGGATACCTATTTCATTCTTCTTTTCCATCACCACCATCCATGGGAGTTCCCAAAGGAGGGGTAAGTGCACTATGGCTTGGATCCGCATTCTTGGGGGCAGACTTGGATTTTGTCGTTGACCCATTATTATACTTTGAGTTCCCATTTTTTTCTTTTTATTTGATGCCATTGCTAATTTGTTTCTCCTGGCTAATTTTTCAAAATGACATGATGTTTTGGGAATATTTTTGCAAAGTGCCTATATTCATGGCAGAGTTTACATTTGAATGGAAGATGATCGTAGTCCACTTCCTGCACATGAGTCTCACTATCCATACAAATATTTATTGCTATTGGGAGAATTTTTTCTAGGTCAAATTCCACACAAATCCTTGCACAAGAGAATGGACCATCCTTAGGTTGAGAACAATCTATATACTTTCTGAAGGAGTTCCCAATCAACCTAAAGGTTGCATCATTCCAAAAATGAAGAGGAAGCTATGGAAAATTCACCCAGACTAGGACCGAAGAGGGAACATCACATTCCGTATTAAAGCTTGGATTCCACCGATCCAAATACAACCCCTGAGATCCCATGAAGTATGAGCTACTTCTGAACACTAAATCTATGTCAATTCGATTCTCAAAGTAGAATTTGTATAAGCCCTTACCATAGAAAGGAGATATAACCTCGCCCTTGATGAGAGGCTTCCAATTCTTATCAATCCAAGATTTTACTGTTCAGGGAGACGACTAGAGGCCCATGAACTGGCCAATAAGACCCTTGTATGCAAGCTGCAAAGCACAAGAGCGGGTTTGAGGGGAACTAATATCAATCTTAGGGATTTCATTTGCCCTTTTCATGAATCGTGATGAACCTTGTTTATGAAACTTAGGGGCTGAAGCCACCATGGAATTAAAAGTTGTTATTTTAGCAACCAAGGAACCATCCTTGGCTGGCACTACCATCGGGGCCCCGAAAAAACAAAATCGGACCCACCAAGACAAGATGGAGCAGAGGGGAAGTGGGGGGAGAGGGAAGGGGGCCTTTAACAAGGGGCCGAGAGAACAGACTCAAGCGGAAATAGATAGATCTACAACCAAGCTCTCGATACCATAGGATGAAATTCGGGGGAGAGGGAAGGGGGCCCTCAATAGGAGCCTGAGAGCACAACCTCGAGTGAAACCAGAGGAAACAAGATCCATTCACGCATCGATATTATTCATAACAAAAACTCCATAATTACTGCATGATGTATGTTATGGATTTCTTCCTAAATATTTTTACAACATATAATTAATAAACATATAAAAACTTAATAAATGTAATTAATAAACATATATTGTTAAGGTATCAATACAAATAATAATAATAATATTTCTATGTATATAGTGAGAAGTGAAATTTATATAAATAAAAATAATATTATTAAGAACTACCATAGATCCATCATAACTCCATATCTATCAAGCACATGGAGGAATCAAATTTCACAAGGTGCAAACCTTTCCTCAAGTTTTGTACTCGAAAAGAGATTTGATCCAGAGTTAATATAGATCTATATTAGTATGGTTGAAAATCCTAGTTTTTGTTCTATTCATATAAAATATATTGTGCAAATTATGCATATTTTAATAACTCTCTGTTAGAATCTCAAATTTTCCTATGATTTAGTTTCCAGACTGGAAGACCAAGACATTCTAAGGTGTGACCTTACTGTATGTGATGTATATATTTTCCTAAAATTATTTAAAAAATAATTTGAAAATCATAATTTATTAAAAAATAATAAACTATTTTAGACAATTAAAAATTATAAAATTATAAAATGATTTTGACCCAAAAAAAATACAAATTTAATAAAAACAAGAGAGCATGGAACAAAATCTCGTTTTTTGATTGTTGAGGTATGCCTAGCATCTCGAGGCAAAGGGCGAACATAAGCTTACGTCAACAAACATCACAAAGCTACAAGTTCCATATTCTTTCTTTGTCATAGTTTATAAGTTTTGGAGTTTTCATAGGTATATCTTTTGGTTAAATTTTCCCAAATTCTAGTAGTGATTTGTTGGAATCACAAGTCAAAGTTGTTAACTCTCTACGATATGACTGCTTCAAGAAAAATTCAAAGTGATGAGTCCATATATGTAGCAAAAAAACACATTTTAAACAAAAAATATCACGATTTGATAAAAAATTGTTTCGCTGGATTCTACATTGAAACTCTAAAATGTAGAATACTTGGACAATGTTGCTATTTTTTTTCAACTTTATGCATTGCAAATGAACCCATTTCATTTTTTGGTTTTATTTTTGTACTTCTAAAAAAACTTTAAAACTTTTGATATTAAATTTTTAAAGTTAAAGTTGTATTTCCTCAAAAGATCAAACAAAATAGATACATCATCCCATCCATCATAATAAGTGTATCACTTATTAGATGGTCTTAGTCTACCTAGTGGGAAACCATATATTTTTTACCATCTACCAATAAAGTGAATTGTCCCAATTTTAAACAGTTTCAATAGTCTTGAAATGACTAAAGTATCAACTACAATACTATAAAACAAAACACCAATAACTAACATGCTACACATCAATATTCAGAGGAGGTGATAGTTGCTGGATCTTTGGCCCCAGATCCTGAAGGAGATGAAGTAGTAGGATAACAATGGAGGTGACACCCAATATGGGTTAACCATGCATCCATTATTTCCAAACAAACCATCTGGTTCCACTAAACTCTTTTGACATCTTCCAGGCTAGAAAAAATGTTATACCTTTCAACTTGATTGTCTTGTCGAACCCTTCCTAGCAGGGTCTTCATTTGCCAATACAAAATAGAGCATGGAAATATTTTTTTTTTTCTACCCTTAGTGTGTCCAGGGTCGGGAAACCAAGTGGAGATATCCTCTAAGATTTATGAATCCTCTCTCTGTCTAGTATGGATTTTAAATGATAAATTTCATTTCTAGTTTCCACGAGAATAACAAAGTAATTATTGTCTATCGCTACTTAAGCTTGATGCTAGGCTCAGCTGTGGCACTAGGGACCACGACCACCTCCACCTTGTCTACTTCTCATTCCTAGTCTCTACATGATTAATAGAGATAAATAGTACCAAATAACCAAACCGTGACATAACTCAAAAAATAACTATAGAGGAACATGCCAGATAATCATGTGGTTCAAGGTGAAACCCCAAACTAAATAAAATTGATTATGAGCAGACAAACATCGCCTCGTAAAATAACTAGAATTTTGCAAATGAGGGATCACTGAAAGATGGGAGTGCATAGTCACAAATAAAATAGGGACAAAAAAGATAAACCTAGGACTGAGAGGTAATCCTCTCAAGCACACATACGAAATTAATCATACAACACAGATGTAAAAAGACAAGAGGTGATAGAGATTATGACTTACCCTAGACCAACAGACGATTCCTGATGACAAGCAACTACATTGAACGAGAACTGAATAGAATGTCATCGAGAAGAAGCAAAATGTGCATGGGGGTATAAAACCAGCTCTGGAGAAGCCACCACCTTGAGAAAATGATGTATGAGAACCCATGTTGCTTTTGATGGTCACTGTTACTCTCACCTGACCGCTGGTATATATATCCAAGGAAATGTCTCCACCCTCCCAAATTTTACCTAGAAAGAGCTCAGAAATAATTTTAAGCTATATATTTGAAGTGCCTCACCATACTCGGTTTCCCTTAGTCAAGCCTCCTATTGCGGAGGGCTCAAATTTTTCCAATTTTTCCAATTTTGCAGACTGGTGCTTTTGCGAGAAGGAACCACTGCCTCCTAAGAAGAATGTACTAGCATCCTTAACCTTGGCATGCATTAAAATTCATGGAGGTAGCCATGCCACCGCCAATATTTAATGTATTTGGGTGGAAGGCTCGTCCCCCTAGCCCATTTGTCTCCTAAAGCAACCCCATGTGGGATTTTTTTTTTAAATTTTTTTTTTTTTTAAAATTATTTGTTTATTGATTTATTTACAGTTTTGTTTAGGATCATGTTAAATGTGTAAGTTATAGTTTTTAATATGTTATGATTTTTAATTTAAGAAAGGAGTATTAATGATAGTTTTTTTTTTTCTTCTTCTTTTGATTCTATTGTTGTTTTTAATATTTTGATTTAAAATGTGTTAGTTGTCAAAACCATGAAAAAAAAAAAAACTTAATTTTATCCATAGAAAAATATGGAGATACTATTGGGACAATCAATTTCAAATTTGAGAGTCAATTTTAAGGTCAATTTCAACGTTTTAATTGCAATATTAGTGATTTTCAAGTCCAAATGTTTCAAAGGTATTGTATGTTTTAACTTAAAAAAAAACTAATGTTAATGACACTTTTTGATTTGATGGTTAATTTTAAGATTTTTATCCAACATTCTTAATACCATTAAAAAAATAAATTTAACTTACCACACTAATTAAATTCAATTAACTTACATAATTAAAGTTAAAAACAAAACAAAACAAACATATTTAAATTCTAATTAAATAAATAATTTTTAATTTAATTTTAAACCAATACCATATACAAATATCTTTTATAAAATTAATTTAATTTTTTATATATTTAAAAAATATTATTATTTTTCATTTTTTTAATCATTACATACTAATTTAAAAAAAAAAAAAACTAACCCAATTTTATGCATTACATGTAAACAAAAGGTTGAAGATCCGGCCAAGAGTTTCTCTCATAATGAAGATTATCTAGTGAAATTTATCTATGTTGGAAAGTGTTAAGGTATTGTAAGAATAGATTTGAATTAAATATCATAATAGTTGATATAATTGACTGAATTAAATGTTACAATGGTGGTAAGAAAGGATAAAAATTAAAATAATTAAAATATAATTGATTTTAATTAAAAATTTGGTAACTTGTGAAAAATAATTAAAAAATAAAAAAATAAAAATTAATTATTACAAATAAACTATTTTATGAAGTATTTAGATTCAGTCTAGCATTACAGAGTCTCACAAAACTTTGATGTCATCTCATAATATAATATTAACATTGTTTTTTATAAAACATTAAAATTGAAACAACAACTAATTTTTGAAATATCCTATAAACATGTACATAAGTCTGACAAAACTTTAATGTCAACATCCCATAATATAACATTAACATTGTTTTTTATACAACATTAACATTGAAACACCAACTAAATCTAAAATATCCTATAAACATAAACATGTATATGTTCTTGTTATGGAAAATTTAGAATGAAAAAAAAATCGCTAATATAAAAATGTATAGGTAATTTCATAATTCCATCATTACCATCGTAATTCCAAATATGACGTCTTAAGAGGTGAATTTAAGGCTAAGCCTTTGCATGAAACAACCTAGGGCTATTTGACGAATAAGGTGCGCTGTGTGCTTTTATACGTCGAAGTTATGAATCGCTGAAGAAAGTGAGGGAACATACCAAGGTATGTCGTGTCATGAATGCAGACAGCAAATCCCCCGCATGATGTGCAGAACAACAAATGGCCGTTCAAGAAGAAACCAAAATGCTAATCAATCAAAACCTGCCAAGACTACCAAAAACTGAATTTGTGAAAACCAACCAAGAACACAGGGAACGAGCAATCTGACCACCGGCTTATATATTCAGAGACATGCGGAATCCCATGCAGAGTATAACAAAATAACACCTGGGTGCCTGGGAGTGCGTACAGCTTCACTGCATTTTTTTAAGCTAGGGTTCTGGGAGTGCGTACAGCTTCACTGCATTTTTTAAAGCTAGGGTTTATCATCGGAGTCCTACAAATACAATGCAAGAAGACTCACTGTCATCATCATCGTTTGGGTTGATAATAATGGTGTGCGCCATCTTGCTTCCATTCGCTACAGCATTCATCTCATTTTCGGTAGCGGTAGCTGGAAATCCCAATTCTAATTTTTTTCACCCCCAACAACAGGAGATCAGGCATATTATACAAGATAGGTAGGTACTAGGTAGGTAGAGGTGTTTGTAAAGTTGCTTAATGTTCAGTGATATTCAATCCAGTTTGAATATTATTATGTTATAATGATCATATATACATAATATTTATCTGCGCTCATGTACAGCCACGATGGACTATTGTTAAAATAATTTACATGTATTGGATGCTGTGGGTGTTGGTGAACTTGGCTGTTGACTGGGCTGCTTGCTATTCTTCTAAAGCAGACCTCTTCCTTTCATTTAGATGCTATCTGAAAATCCATTTTAGTTTTGGAGGTTTGGGAATGGCTCCTTGTAATGACAGTAGATCAATAGGCTAAATTGGCTGTCAATAGATTTATTTACTATTTTCCAACAGAATCATTTCATAGAAATTAAAAAGGGAAGAAGGGTTCTTTGGTCTTATGTTAAGAAATCTAATCTTCTGCTCTTTCAGAGCAGGAGTTACAAATAGCTACAATTTGCATGTCGTTGAATTTCCTTTCTCCTAATATATTTTCCACGGTCCAGTCCACAATGGATTCCAACCAGAATTTAGGAATAATTCTTTTATCCTTGTGTGACTTTTAGGTGGGAAGTGTTAATATATAATATTAAGCAAGAATGACTTTAGACTTTTATGCAAGGGTCTCTTTCAGTTTCATTGAACCCATCTAATCACATATCAATTTCATTGGAAACATAATGTTATTTACGAGGTTGATATAAGACACTTTGGACCCATCTAATCACATATCAATTTCATTGGAAAAATAATGTTATTTAGGAGGTTGATATAAGACACTTTGGGATGAATATTCAATAAAAAGTTTTCTTCATGTCATATCGCTAATCAAATATCACTGCCATTCAGTCGCTTTAGACTTTTATGCAAGGGTCACTTTCAGTTTCATTGAACCCATCTCATCACATATCAATTTCATTGGAAAAATAATGTTATTTAGGAGGTTGATATCTAATCAAATATCACTGCCATTTAGTCCTGGTATGGTTTATGTCGCTAATCAAATATCGTTCTCTTAATCACCAATAAAAAGTTCAAGTTTTCTTCATGTCATATCGCTAATCAAATATCTAATCAAATATCACCGCCATTTAGTCCTGGTATGGTTCATGTCGCTAATCAAATATCGTTCTCTTAATCACATTCGTATCAATGATCAAACATCGCTTTTATTCAATCCATGTGTGATTCATACCGTTTTCTTTTACATATTTTAAACATACGAAATGAACTACATCAATTTCATTTACAAAATCCATGGTACATTAAATAGACGGCTTGTTTCTTTTATCATACATATTTCATTTACAAAATCCATTGTACATTAAATCTATGGTACATTAAGTAGACTGCTTGTTTCTTTTATCATACATATTTCATTTACAAAATCCAGGGTTCATTTACAAAATCCATCGTACATACATATTTCATTTACAAAGACCAGGGTTCATTTACAAAATCTTGTTTCTTTTATTATACATATTTCATGTACAAAATCCAGGGTTTATTTACAAAATCCATCGTGCATACATATTTCATTTACAAAATCCATCGTACATACATATTTCATTTACAAAATCCAAGGTTCATTTACAAAATCCATGCTACATTAAGTAGACCACTTGTTTCCTTTATCATACATATTTCACTTACATTTCCTTTATCCATGGTACATTAAGTAAACCACTTGTTTCCTTTATCATACATATTTCACTTACATTTACAACTTGTTTCCTTTATCATACATATTTCACTTACATTTACAAAATCCATGGTACATTAAGTCCATCGTACATTAAGTCCATTTCCTTTAGCATACATATTTCACTTACATTTACAAAATCCATGGTACGTTAAGTCCATCGTACATTAAGTAAACCACTTGTTTCCTTTATCATAGATATGCATTTACATATTTCATTTACAAACAAAATCCATGGTACATTATTTAGACCACCTAAATCCATGGTAGACCACCTATTTCCTTTATCATACATATGCATTTACATATTTCATTTACAAAAATCCATTTACATATTTCATTTACAAAATCCACTTGTTTACTAGAACATACAAAATCCACTTTTTTCCTTTATCATACATATGCATTTACACATTTCATTTACAAAAAAAATGCATATTTCATTTACAAAATCTATGGTACATCAAAATCTATCTATGGTACATCAAGTAGACCATTGGTTTCCTTTGTCATACATATGCATTTACATCTTTTTATGAGGTGATATTATGCTATTCTTGTTGTGCCTAGAGATAAATTCTACAACCCAGTATGACTCCAATGTGTATTCTTGTTGTGCCTAGAGATAAATTCTACAACCCAGTATGACTCCAATGTGTAAGTATGAGAGAATCCAAAATAAAAAAAACTAAAGAAAATAAAATATGTATAAATAATGTCGGCTTAAATAATGACTTACATAACCATATAAATAAAAAATTAAAAATTCATTAGAAATAAATTTAAACAATATAAATTTTAAATATGAAGAAGTTTACAAACACTAAAAAATGAGATATGGTTTATTAATATTTTTGAGATATGGTTTATAAATAAAATATTAATAAACCAGAAATATGGTAAATAAATAAACTTTTTTTATTCTTACTCACGAAATATGGTAAATAAATAATTTTTTTAAAATATTTACTCCATAAACCTCTTTATATTTACAAAAAGAAAAGAAAAGAATGTTTCATTAGAGCCAAATAACATGGGACAAATTATTATTAATACCATGGGCCAAATACCATATTTATAAAAAACGTATGGTAAATAAATAAATATAAAATAGGTATAAAGAGGTAAGGTAAATAAGTAAAAATATATCTAATAGATTATAATCAACATCTAATGATATATACCAATCCTATGGGTCAAATACCAGCCACCAAATAATTATTAATACCATGCAAAAAAAAAACATTATTAACCCTAACATTAATATTAAAATATTAATATTATATTAAAATTATTCTTATTATTATAACTTTGGATTAATTAATTATATATATATATATATATATGAGGGAATAACAAATACATATGATAGAGGTGGAGAAATAGGGAGAGTGACAAGAGAGAGATTGAGATAAATTGAAGGAGAGGGGAGAGGAGGAATGAAGAGAGAGAGAGAAGGAGAGGAGTGAGAAAGGTAGAGAAGGGCAAGAGAGGGAGAGGGAGACATAAATATGGAGGTGGGAGAGAGAAGGAGAGAGGGAGGGATAAGGAGAGAGGATTGGAGGGTAGAGAGAGAGAGAGAGAGAGAGAGAGAGAGGGGGTCGGGGAGGGGGGGGAGGGGGGGGAAGGGAAGTAGGGGAGGAAGGGAGAGAGAGGAAGGATGAGAGGAGGAGGAGAGAGGGAGGGATAGAGAGATGGAGTTGGAGGGGTAGAGAGGGAGGTAATAAGGAAGACAGAGAGTGAGAAGTGGAGATGGAGGGAGTGATAAGTGAGAGATGGAGAGAAAGTGTGTATGTTTATGGGTGAGATAAAGAGACATAGAAGGAGTGACGAGGACAAGGGGGGAGAGAAGGAGAGAGAAGGAGAAAGGGAGGGATATAGTAACATAGTTGGAGAGAGAGATAGACTGATGGGGAAGAGAGAGGATTTGAGGGCTGAGAGAGATATGATTGAATGGAAGAGAGAGAGAGAGAGAGAGAGAGAGAGAGAGAGAGAGAGAGAGAGAGGAGGTAGTGATATATAGATAGACTGGAGAAAGAAAGTGTATGTTTTGGGGTCGATATATAGAGACAGAGGGAGATAGAGATATAGATGTAAGGTGAAGAGAAAGAAGAGATATATGGAGACAACAAGGGAAGGAAAAATAAGGAGAGATAAAGGGAGATATAGATATACATGGAGGGGGGAGAGGGAAGAATATTTATTGCACTAGATGCATTTATTTCAGTGTACATGGTGATTTCTAATCCTATTTTATTGTTTTCACTAGGTGTGTTGATTTTAGTGTAAATGTTGATTTCTAATGATATTTTATTACTTAGAATAGATGCATTTATTTCAATGTATATGATTTCTAATTCTATTTGATTTTTTGTAGTAAATGTAAGAGAGAGATAAGGAGACGAGTGATAAAGGTAGATAAGGGTAAGAGAGGGAGAGGGAGAAATAAATATGGAGGTGGGAGAGAGATAAGGAGAGAGGATAGGAGGGTAGAGAGAGAGAGAGAGAGAGAGAGAGAGAGAGAGAGAGAGAGAGAGAGTGGGGGGGGGCGGGGGAAGGGAGAGAGATGTAGGAGAGAAAGGGAAAGAGAGGAAGGATGAGAGGAGGAGGAGAGAGGGAGGGATAGAGAGATGGATTTGGGGGGGGAGAGAGGGAGGGAAGAATAAATACATAGAGAGTGAGAAGTGGAGACAGAGGGAGTGACAAGGGAGGTATGGATAGAATGTGTGTATTTTTAGGGGTGAGATAAAGAGACATAGAAGGAGTAATAGAGACAAGGGGGGAGAGAAGGAGAGAGAAGGAGAAAGGGAGGGATATAGTAACATAGTTGGAGAGAGAGATAGAGTGATGGGGGAAGAGAGAATATTGGAGGGCAGAGAGAGAGAGAGAGGATTGAATGGAAAATAAAGAGAAAGAGAGAGAGACTGGGGGGGAGATAGAGGGAGATAGGAGAGAAAGGGAGAGAGAGGAATGACAAGAGAGAGGAAGAGAGTGATGGGGGAAGAGGGAAAATTATGGGAGAGAGAGAGAGAGAGAGAGAGAGAGAGAGAGAGAGGTAGGAGAGAAAGTGAGAGAGAGGAAAGGAAAGAGAGGGGAATTTAAAGAGAGGAGGAGAGAGGGATAGAGAGAGGAGGGGAGAGGGAGAGAAGAAGAAAGACATAGAGAGTGAGTAGTGGGGAGAGAGAGAGAGAGAGAGAGAGAGAGAGAGAGAGAGGGTAGAGATGGAGAGAGAGTGTTTATGTTTGGGGTGAGATAAGAGACAAAAAAGGAGAGATGGAGAGAATGGGGGAGAGGAGAGAGATAGGAATATAGTAAAAAAGTTGGAAGGTGAAGATAGAGAGAGAGAGATGTGGGAGAGAAAGGAAAAGAGAGAGTGAAGAGAAAGGGAAAGATAGATGAAGATGGAAGGGGAGAGAGAGGGAGGTAAGAATAAAAACATAGAGAGTGAAAGGTGGAGAGAGAGAGAGAGAGGGGGGAGTGATAATCAAGGTGGAGAGATAGGGAGGTAAGAATAAAGACACAGAGTGAAAGGTGGAGAGAGAGAGAGAGAGAGAGATAAGGAAGATGGAGAGAGAGGGAGAGAGGATAGCAAGAGGGAAGAGAGATAGAAGGGGGGGAGAAAGAGGGAAGGGGAATAGATAGAGAGGGGGAGAGGAGGATGGAGTGATAGGTAGATAAATTGGAGAAAGAGAGTGTATGTCTTGGGTTTGATATAGAGAGACAAAGGGAGATAGGGATATATATGAAAGGTGAAGAGAAAGAAGAGATAGATGGAGACAAGGAGGGAGGGACAAAGAGATTAATATATATGGAGTGAGAGAGCGTGTGTCTTTGGCAAGGTGAGATAAAGAGACAAAGAAGGAGAGATGGAGGGAGATATAGATATATATGGAGGGGGGAGAGAGGGAAGAATATTTCTTGCACTAGATGCATTGATTTCAGTGTAAATGGTGATTTATAATCCTATTTGATTGCTTGCACTAGATGCATTAATTATAGTGTAGATGTTGATTTATAATGATATTTGGTTACTTGGAATATATGAATTGATTTCAATGTAGATGATTTCTAATCCTATTTGATTTATTGCACTAAATGCATTGATTTAAATGTAGATGGTGATTTCTAATCCTATTTTATTTCTTGCACTAGATGCATTAATTTCAATGTATATGTTGATTTATAATTATATTTGATTGCTTGCACTAGATGCATTGATTTTAATTTAGATGATTTCTAATCCTATTTGATTGCAAGAGAGAGGGATATAGTAACATAGTTGGAGAGAGAGATAGAGTGATGGGGAAGAGAGAGAGAGAGAGAGGAGGCACTGATATATGGATAGATTGGAGAAAGATAGTATATATTTTGGGGTTGATATAGAGAGACAGAGGGAGAAATAAATATATAGGGAAGGTGAAGAGAAAGAAGAGATAGATGGAGACAAGGAGGAAGGGACAAATATATTAATATATATGGAGTGAGAGAGTGAGTGTGTTTGGCGGTGTGATATAAAAGGAAAAAGAAGGAGAGATGGAGGAGATATAGATACATATTGAAGGGGAGAGAGGGAAGAATATTTCTTGCGCTATATACATTTATTTCAGTGTAAAGGGAGGGATATAGTAACATAGTTGGAGAGAGAGATAAAGTGATGAGAGAAGGGAGAGGATTGGAGGGAAGAGAGAGAGAGAGAGGATTGAATGGAAGAGAAAGAGAGAGAGAGAGAGAGGTAGTAATATATAGATAGGTTGGAGAAATATATGATGATTTATAATCCTATTTGATTGCTTGCACTAGATGCATTAATTTTAGTGTAGATGTTGATTTCTAATGATATTTGGTTACTTGGACTAGATGCATTGATTTCAATGTAAATGATTTCTAATCCTATTTGATTTCTTGCACTAAATGCATTGATTTCAGTGTAGATGTTGATTTCTAATCCTATTTGATTTCTTGCACTAGATGCATTAATTTCAATGTAGATGTTGATTTCTAATTATATTTGATTGCTTGCACTAGATACATTGATTTTAATGTAGATAATTTCTAATCCTATTTCATTGCTTGTACTAAATGCATTGATTTCGGTATAGATGGTGAAATATAATCCTATTTGATTGTTTGCACTAGATGCATTGGTTTCAGTGTAGATGTTGGTATCTAATCCTATTTGCTTACTTGCACTAGCTATATTGAATTGAGTGTATATTTTGATTTCTAATCCTATTAGATTACTGGCATTAGATGCATTGATTTGAGTGTAGATGTTTTTTTCTAATCTTATTTGATTTCTTGCATTATATGCATTTATTTTAGTGTATATTTTGATTTATGATTTGATGTAATTGGATGTATGATGGTGCGTTAATTTTAAAGTCATTGGATTAATAGTGTGCATTAATTCAGTGTAAGCAAAAAAAATTATTGACAATGTACATTGATTTTTTTGTTATAGTAATTAAACCTATTGATATTGGAGAGCAAGAGAGACAAGGCATGATGTGTACTACAATAACTCGAGCTAAATATTTAAATGGTTTATGGTTCCAAATGCCCTTTTCATATAATCGATATGAAAAGATGACAAAATTAACAAGGGTGACAATAAGAATATTAGAAAAAAATAGTTTGAGATTGATCACAATGAAGTCTATTTGTAATTGAGTACATTCTTATTATTCACATTTTCAATCATTCAATATTATTACATTGTCACTTTGCATTCAATTTTTTTTTCATCATTTTTCACCATTAAAGTTATTTTACAATATTTATCATCTCAACAAATTGAGGTAATTAAGAAAATTTAAAATTAAAATGGCTCCATAAATCTGACACATATTTAGCATATTTAAAATGGTTATATTAATATTAGATGTATTTGCATATTATTGATAAAATTAATCATATGTTGCTCATATTATCGATAGATTTTCCTTGGTCGCACACAACTGAAACCGGCCTAGATCCATCTTCACTCCGGATCTATCAAGTGCTGAGAGGGATCAATCTCTCGAGGTGAAAACCTTTCCTCAAGTTTTGCACTAAAAAAAAAGGTTTGCACCTCGAGATATTTGATCCATCTCAACGCTTAATAGATCCGGAGTTAAGATGGATCTAGGCTGGTTTTAATCATGTGCTGCCAAGGAAAATATATCGATAATATGAGGAACATATGATTAATTTTATCATAATATGTAAATACATCTAATATTAATATAGCCATTTAAAATATGCTAAATAGGTATGAGATTTATCGGGTCAATTTAATTTTAATTTTTCTTAGTTACCTGAGTTTGTTGAGATGATAAATATTGTAAAATAACTTTAATGATGAAAAATGATGAAACAAAAATTTTGAATGTAAAGTGAAAATTGTTTAAGCCGACATTATTTATATTTTCTTTAGTTTTTTATTTTGGCTTCCGACATACTTCCACATTAGGATCATACTGAGCTGTAGAATGCGCTTTTTGGCGCAACAAGAATAACATAATGTCACTTCATAAAAAAATGTAAATGCATATATATGATTAAAAAAGCAAGTGGTCAACTTAATGTACCATAGATTTTGTAAATGAAATATGTAAATGCATATATATGATAAAGGAAACAAGTGGATTTTGTAAATGAAATATGCAATTTTTTGTAAATGAAATATGTAAATGCATATGTTGTAAGGGTCATATTGTTGGGCTCCTCTCCTCTTGAGAGTTGGATCCTTAGAGTGAGATGTAGACTTATTTTCTTGGAGTGACATTATCCTATTCTTCAGAGATGGGTACAGAGACTTAGTATTGGATTCCTTTGGTAGATGGTTGTATTCTTTACATTATGCTACTCTTACTGTTGGATTCATTTGGTAGTGGATGGAGACACTTACGGTTGGATTCTTTGGTAGTTTGTCGTATTCTTTCTTGGTAGATTGTGTAGTGGATACGAGTTATCGGTAAATTGAGGAGTGGATACAAGTTCTTACACCTCCATCTGAGGTTTATTTATTTCAATCTAATCACGAGTAAAGATTAGAATTACGGTTGAGTTAATACAGTCAGAAAGAAAGACAAATTTGAATTTATTAACATTTTTATTAAATGTATTCATGTAAGCAAATTGATTTTATTTTTTCAAATTAAATATATTTATATGAAATCTTTTAGAAGTATCTTTGTCTGGTTTCGTGGGTTTAGTTTTAGCTATTTGAAAAATGGTTTATGAAATCTCTTAGCTATTTGAAAAATGGTTTATGAAATCTCCCTTTTACAGTAGAAGTATCATCATCTTTTTTTTCTTTCTATTTTATCATTTTTATTTTCTTTAATTTATTTTAATTATTTTTATTTTCTCTAATTTTTTTTAGTATTTTACTTTTACTTTTATTCAATTCAATTTAAAAGTATTTAAAATTTAAGTTTAAATTGTTTAATTTACATAATTCTAGTGTTTATTTTAATTTTTTTAAATAGTTTAATTTAAAAATATTTAAAATTAAAATTAAAATTTGTTAATCTACATAATTCAGAATTTTTTTTTAACAACAAAAAAAATCTTTAATTCAATTCCCATTAAAAAAAAAAACTATTTTAAACCAAAACTTCTAATTCTCCTTCTATCTCGAAAAGAAACTCAAAAAGTAGATGTGCATTTCATTATTCTTATTACTCCAACGAAAACTCTGATCTCAAATTGAGTGCACTTCAATATTCATATTACTCCAACGAATTTTCAAATTAACATTATTTCACTAAATTTCCCTTTTATTATGGTTCAGAAATTTAATATCTAAATTATTTTAACAAACTGTAATTTAAAAAATAAACAATTTTTATTATAATTAATTAAAATTTTTTTTAATTAATTAATTTTAATTAAACATATATGTAATAATTAATTTTAATTAATATATATTAAATGATAATGATATATTTTTTAATACTTTAAGAAAATCTATCATAATTTAACTCTCAAAATTAAAAGTAAGACATAGTAACTCCTATCCAATTATTAGAGTGCATTTCATTATTCTTATTACTCCAACGAAAACTCTGATCTCAAATTGAGTGCACTTCAATATTCATATTACTCCAATGAATTTTCAGATTAGCATTATTTCACTAAATTGTCCTTTTATTACGGTTTAAAAATTTAATATCTAAATTATTTTAACAAACTGTAGTTTAAAAAACAAATTATTTTTTTTATTAAATTTATTTATTTATTTATATTATGTATATTTGTTTTTTAGTTAATTAATTTTGGTTAAACATATACGTAACTATTAATCTTAGTTAATATATGTTAAATGATAATAACAATTTTTTTAATACTTTAAGAAAATTTACATAATTTAATTCTCAAAATTAACAGTAAGACACCTATTACTAACTCCTATCTAATTATCATCATCTAATCCATTAAAAAAAAAATACTTTCATTAATGCCACATGTCTTTAGGTTTTGATCCATTAACAAAATTCCTTATATTTAAAAAACTTAACTAAACATGTTATTTATACATAAATATTTCATGTTTCATAACTCTTATGTGAAAATTAAAAAAAATTTAAATATATAATTTTTATTTATAAAAATTATCATTGAATCAAGAGACTCATTCTATAACGCACTACGAGGAGCATGTGTAAGTCTGTCTTCCCTTAAAATAAAATAAAAAACTAATAATTGCACCAAATGTTGCAAAGAGAACACCGTAAGGCATAAATTAATTCGACAAGAATCATGACATATAAAAGATCACCGAAGATAAAATTTAGTAAAAAAAATGCTATTCAAAACTGGAAGATAAAGAGAAATCACTCACTTTTTTCCAAATTAACAAATTCTATAACCTTTCCAACATAGATTGTCTCTTAATCTTCAAAGATGGTCTTTCAAGTTCCAATAGAAAATATTTGATAGATTATAGGTAGTAGATGACATCACACAAGCTAAATAGAATAATATTAATTTATGAACTATAGGATGGCTATCTTTCCAACTATAAATTTGCATCACAACCTTACAAATTTTAGACATCGTCACGTATTAGATGAAAATCAGGAATACCTCACCTCCCAATTATTCATAACTTTTGGTGTAAAATATGCAATTTTGATGGGAAACTCTATTGCAATGCAGTTGATGATGTTCAATATATCCAACGTTTTCTTTGAGAACATCATCTCTAAAATCGTATAGAAATTTTTTGAATTGAATTGACACTAATTCTAATATATATTATAACTTCTTTTATATATCATCAATTTATTAAGAGAAAAATTTGATCTGTTAGAGTTTCTGTTTCCCACACAATGGTGGCATGATCCCTTTTCATCCCTGTCATGAAAAATCACGCGCATATAGACTTTTAATTGAATCAAACATGGGTAAAAGCTCTGCAAGATATTCCTTTTTATGAGTATGCACTTTATAAGGCAAGAATCTCCCCATTACCAACGACTTCAAAATGAGCGAGATGGTAATTGTGGGCAAGAAACATCTGAAAAGTAGTAATAATGTATGAGAGGAAGAGTCACTTGCATCACCCCAAATTAGTAATAATATACGAGAGGAAGAGTCACATGCGTCACCCCAAAGTAGTAATAATATACGGGATGGAAAGTCACATGCGTCACCCCAGAAGATTAAAGGAAAAAAAGACATTTGTGTTATTTAGTTAATGGAAATTCTAAATAGCCACATCTAACATTATTAGCATTGCACCCAATATCGAATATCCCCAAGTCCCATTACTGAAGACATGAAAAAACTTTATTGTTGGATGACAATTGTTGATAAGAAAATTCTGGAAAGTAGTAATAATAAAAGGGAGGAAGAGTAACATACATCTCGCCAGAATATGAAAGGCCAACAATCTGTCTGTGTTATTCAACAATGGAGACTCCAAACAACCACATCCAACATTATCAATATTATTAATATTAATATTATTATTCGAGGGTCATTGTAGGCGATGGGTTCTACTCTACTTTTATAAGATATTTCTTATGCTCTCTTAGTCTGTATTTTCTTTACACTTATAAAGTGAAGCCAAGTTTGAAAATTTGTCTGAATCAGTATTTAATCATGGCCTGAAGCATCTTGTGCTCTACTTGCAAAACACAGTGTGCATTTTCTCTTTCACTTCGATTAAGTTTCCAACTGAAATAGAAATTGAAGTTTCACCAACTTCTCCTAATTATCATAATCCCACATTTAACATGCACACTTCCTTTGCCTCTACCTCCACCTCCATTGCTATAAATATGAATAATAATCACTCGTATGATATATTTATAAACCACCGTGGTATTGACACAATGAAAAACTTCACCAAACACCTTTATCATCGATTTATTTTATATGGATACCAAGTTCTTTTAGACCCCAAATAATTGAAGGAGGATGATTACTTTGATTCTCAAAGAAAATATGCTATTAAATAAGATTTCATCCATGTTGTAATTTTTTCTCCACGATATGCAGAATCTCGTTGGTGCATGGAGGAGATAATGTTCATGTTAAAGACGAGTATTTCCATTATCCCAATATTTTATAATATGAAACCCTCTTAACTAAGGTGGAAAGGGGGAAAAAAGGGCTTGTATTCCTAAGCCTTGGTCAAACATGAACAAACACAAAGATACAATTTTGCCACTCTTAAACAATGGATAAATGGCCTCTCTCACGTTGCGGGTATATGCAGTTTCAAACTTGAGGTCTGTAATGGGTAGAACTCTAATCCTCCCTCTCAATACGGTATTATTTTCTGTTGGATGGATATACATGTGTTTGAATTTGTTTCTCACTAGTCGTATTTATTTTCTTGTGAATCAATAACGACAAGGGGGAGCTTCTGGAAAAGGTTGTCGAATGTGTATTAAAAAGGTAAAAATAAAAGGGATTAACATGGAAAAATATTCAACAGGGAAGGATGATAAGGAAGCATGTTTCAGCTTCTGACGCTTTAGTGATTTTAGATGATGTAGATAATGTGTATCAATTGGATGCATTTTTACCGTTTCGAAGAGTTATCAACTCTGATAGCTTAATATTAATTACATATCGACACAAAGTTTCTCTCAAAGGCTAGGGGGTTGAAGAGAAATAAATTTACAAATTAAATGGCTTGGAGATACAACATTCATTGTATCTCTTATACTCCCATTCCTTCAACCAATCATATCCATTTATAGAATTTGAATCTATGGTAGATGAGTTCAGAAAAACCTGTGATGGTTTTCCTTTATCTTTTAAAGTGCTCAACACACATATTTACATAAAGGATGACCAATATTTGTAGCAAAACCAACTAGAGAGTTTTCAGCAAATACTTCCTTATGAGATACAAGGGAGACTAAAAATTAGTTATGATACACTGAATGAAGAGGAAAAACAAATATTCTTATATATTTCCTATTTTTTCATTGGAGAAAACAGGGATACAAATTTAAGAATATGGAATGTGTTGTAGCTCCTAGAGACAGTCTAGAGTTGTGATAGACCAGTGCCTAGGACATCTTAGCATAGCAATGAGCATATAATATAATGTAGGAAGTTGTCAGCTTCAACTCACATGATATCTCCTGTAAACAAGGAAATGAAATAGAATGGGACCAAACTCTTCAGAAACTGACACAGGAGAAGAGATACTGCCGAGGCAAGATGCAGAACTCTAATACAAAAGCAACAGACAATTCAGAGACAATTTACTACAAAGCGGGCCGATTCAGAAATACTTCACAGACATAAATTATTAGAGGGTGTATGTAGTGAAAGAAGTATTAAGAAGATACTAGTTAACATTGAGTTGATACCCAGATATACAATACCACCATGCATGGGCTTATCGATCTAAGAATCCATACATGATAATAGCATTTTAAAAGCACCCTCCCAAAGCAACTAATATAGCAGAAGTATGGTTTAGATGAGTAATGGAATAGAATATCATGCATGAGCTATATTTAAAGCGCTTGAATGATCCGAGCATGGGCATCAACTAGGATGAATCCATACCAAAAATCAGTGAGCCACTCGCATTCCAAAACATGATACAATAAAGATGAATGAGGTGAAATGATATATTAAATAATACATGAAAGAGAGTTACAGACTGTGAAATATCAAAGACCAAAATCCTCTTTGACAGACAAAACTCCTCCTCACTGAGACCCTATGGGCTCTGAGCCTTCATACAAGAATTTTACAAAATGTACGCAAAAAAAATCTTTCACTGCATAATTTTCTGATAAAAATCTGGAACCCTTACAATGCGTTTCTTCATGGTTTTTATAGGAGAAACCAAAACCTAGTAAATGAAGTAGGTGATGAACAATTAATTGTCTAATTTAAACAAAATGGCGGAAACAGTGCCCACCCATACTGTTGAATGACTAGGTGGTGCTGTAGGTACTCTTTAGCCTGCTCTCTGAAATAAATGCACTGATTGAAAGCCTCTTTAGGAACACGGTATTGAGATAAAACCATATGAACATTCTGTCCTTTCCTGAAAGAAAGCTCATCTGAAATAAAACCTGGAGGGTATTGTTCCTTGTGCATTGTACCCTCTGCCTTCTAGATCTTGAATTAAGATTTAAAATCTTCAATGTTGAACGCTGAATTCATTTATCATTTGACTAATACTCTTTGCCGCAACATTAATGTTTCCATCTGCCACAATCTGTGCTTTGAATGACTCTCGAGGGTTTGACAGGTTTTACCCCTGCTTCTTTAATGAAAGTCGTGTCGTAACAGCTTCCCAAATCCTTTTTCCATAATTCTGCCTCTGATAAATGGTCTTTTGGAGTGTACTCGGCTTTTGTAATGGAGGCTGGAACTTATGATAATTATCCGCCTCTATAAACCTGCAAAAATCAAGAACATGTTAAGAAATCCAAGCATATGAGGGTGGAAGGTGTGGCGGGTTAATGGGATCGGTCGTACAGACTAGCGAAATGGTGAAGCGACGCAGGGTGGTGACGAAGAAAATGTAGCGCAACAGTGTGGGATGACCATAGAGAGAACTAATGAAATGTGGAAATGAACGTGAAAATACGTGAGGAACGAAGAAATGAGCAAAATATAGGTATGGGGTGGCGGAGAGCACGTGGAGGAAAATTGGAAGACAGGCGGCACGATATCAAAACAACGAGGAATGGATGACGTGGAGGACTGAATTTGGGAGCTGGTCAAAAGCGGGGTGAGCAGATATTGACCGTCCGATCTCAGGAGGAGATCGACGGTTGAAAGGGCGACGGGGGTGAGATTTGCCTACGTTAAATCCCATACAGCTTCGGAGCGCGATGATCGTCGGATGAAGGCCCTCAGATCAGACGGCTGTGATGAATATGGCTGCGTGACTTTGGTCGAACATTAATGCGCGATGGAGAGCAGTATTCGGGCCATACGCGGGGACACGTGGTGAGCGCTGTATGGAATCGCTGGCCCAAGCAGAAATACTGCCTACCGCCTAAAGGCGGTGCGATACATACCACCCGGTTTCGAACAGTGTTTCGGGCGCGGGGACCACAATGGCGGGAGGGATGAGGTACGTTGATCTATGGCCTAATCGGATGGATCAGAACGCGCCCGGTATTCTTTGATAAGCGCCTAGTGCCTTTGCTCTTGGTTCTGGCTTTTGGTCCCGTGGAGGAAAGGAGCAGAGGCTTAGCAGAAGGGGCTAGGCCTGTGAGATTTTCGGCTTTACGATCTGTGGCTTTTTGTAATGTAATTTGAGGGTGGAAAGGCAATGATAGTCCTAGAAATGATTTTTTAAGGCTGGAAGAGGGGATTTGCAGGATTATAAGCCAGTTTTCCTGTGGAATTTTTATAGGAATCCAATTATGATCAACATTGGCTCCACCTGGGGATGACATGTTCATCCTTGGACGTGTCGAGAACTCGCAGACCTTATGATCGTCACGTATGCAGACTCTTCTCTCCAGCACCTCCATTTTTTACTTTATGATTCATCACAACACCAACATTATTCATACAAAAACAAAGAAGGAAACTATCATACAATATAATACATCAAGCTGCATTTGCCTAAATCAGAACTGAAAGTAGGGCTTAAGGAATTGACCGTTTACAGGGGCATCCAACAAGTCACCCAGTAAATTCTCCAACCTGAAAGTATTATTGCCCCCTTGTTCCACAATTTTGAAAGGACCAAACCAGAGGGGGTCGAATTTACCATGTTTTCCCTTCTCAGCTCTCCAGATATCCCATCTGAGCACCAAATCACCAATCTGCAGCTTCCTGTCTTTTGCGTGCTGATCAAAAATGTGTTTCATTTTCTCTTGATATTCTATTAACCTCTGATTCACCTGGCCCCGTGCTTCTTCTAATTCCACTAATTGATTGATTCTCCTGATCGTATCATCAGGTTCCTCTTGGCTTTCTTGCATGAAGCGAGCCACTGGTAAAGCCAGTTGTACAGGAAAAACTGCTGCTCGTCCATATACCAATTCATAGGGGGATTTCCCAGTTGCTCTCTTGCTGGTGATTCTATTAGCCCATAGAGAAAATTTCAATTGGAAATCCCAATTCTTTTGATTTTCATTGATAGTCTTCTTCAAGGCCCTCACCAGAGTTTTATTTGAAGACTCTGCCAAGTCATTTCCTTGTGGATAGTAAGCGGTAGAGTGACTCAGTATGATATTGTATTGCTGGCAGAAATTTATAAATTTTGCAGACTTGAAGGCCTATGCATTATCAGTCACTATCCTAGCAGGACAGCCAAACCTAGATATGATGTTTTCCTCCATGAACTTTATGATCACAGTATCTGTAGCATTCCTTGCAGGTATGGCTTCCACCCATTTAGTGAAATAATTAGTGGCTGTTAATATCCATTTATGTTGTACACTTCATGGGGGATGTATCTCACCTATAAAATCAATACCCCATTGTTTGAATGGTTCATCTACGTGCACTGGAATCAGGGGAAACGGTGCAGATTTCTGTCTCTCAGCAAATTTCTGACATTTATCACATGCTCTTACCCTGGCAAAAACATCCCCAAAAAGCTTTGGCCAATAGAAGCCAGCTTTCAGAATTTTATGAGCTGTGGCCCTCCAGCTGTAATGGCCTCCACAGATCCCTTCATGGAATTCTGCTATAATATTCTCGACTTCATTCTCTGTGAGACACAGGAGTAAGATGCTTGAGGGATCTCGCCAGTATAGCCGGCCATTGGAGACTATATACTTCTGTGATTTCAATCTCAGCGCTTTGTATTTAGTTTTGTCACAACTTGGAGGGAAGCTGAGTGTAAGGAGATATTCTACTATCTCTTTGTACCATGGACTAGTGAGGTACTTTAGATGTGTTTATGGGGTAGCTACTCCAATTCCGTGTCGTTCTTCTTTCTCCTCAGATTCCTCACCTGCTATAATGGACAAGTTTATGCCCAGGGCTTGATAGTTTGATTCTGATAACATTTTGGCGAGCCCCTGTCCTTTAATCAGCTTAGTAGGGCGGATGTCTAAGTCATACTCTTGTATTTTGGCAATCCACTTACCCCTTTTTCCTTCACTATCCCCCTGAATAAGGATATCTTTTATAGCAGCTGCTGGCACAAATGCAGTGATGTGGGACTGTAAGATATATACACGGAAAGCTTTGAGGGATTTCACTAGAGCGTATGCTTGCTTTTCCAATATGTTGTATTTTAATTCTGCATCACGGAGCACCTGACTGAAAAAGGCAATAGGCTGCTCATACCCCTCCTCATTTTTCTGCAGTAGAACTCCTGCTATTGTATGAGGTGATGCAAAAGAAAAAATCATGAAAGGTTTATCATAATCTGGTCCAGCCAGCACAGGGGCTTCTGCAAAAACATTCTTTATCCTGGTAAATGCCTCCCGTGATTCTTGTGACCACTTTACCTCATTAATCTTCTTTAGCATATCTGTTATATGCCTAACTATCTTAGCATAGTTAGGGATAAACCTTCTCAAGAAATTAATGTGCCCTAGGAATACTTGTACTTCTTTCTTATTCCTGGGAAAAGCAATACCATTTATAACCTCTACACTCTTAGGATCTATATTCACCCCATCTTTAGTCACGATATGGCCCAAAATCTTTCCCTCTTCTAATGCAAATAAAGACTTCTGAGGATTCAGAGAGAGACCATACCTTCTGCATTTCTCAAAAGTTCTCCGCAGATGTTCAATGTGCTCAACATCATTTTTGGAAAATACAGTGATATCATCAAGGTAGACCACCAAGAATTTATCTTGTTCCCCAACAAAAGCAATATCCATTGCCCTCTGAAAAGTGGCCCCTGCATTAATCAATCCAAAAGGCATTCTGGCATACATGAATGTACCCCATGGTGTGGTGAAAGCAGTCTTCTTTTGATCCTCTGGAAGTACAACCACCTGGTTATAACCAGAGAATCCATCCATCATTGACATCCTAGAAGATCCAACCACTTTCTGCAGGATGTAATCCATTTTGGGAAGTGGATAATTATCCTTTAAGGATGCTCTGTTTAAATTTCTGAAATCCACACACAGCCTTATTTCTCCATTCTTCTTGCGTATAGGGAAAAGGTTTGCCACCCATTCAAAGTACCTCAATGGCACAATTATTTTGGCCTTCAGCAGATTTTTAATTTCTTTCTCAATAGAAGGCAGCAACAGGGGGTTTATTTGTCTGAGCTTCTGCTTATGGGGCTTTGCATCTGCCTTCAGTGGAATTTTGTGTTGCATAATATTGATGTCGAAAGTTTTCAAATCCTGATAGGACCATGCAAACACATCTTTGTAAGACTGAAATAACTTCTGATATAGTTTTCTATATTCTCCAGGGGTCTTCTTGGACAATTTGACAATTTTTGGGTCAGCCTCAGTACCCAAATTCAGGTCTTCTACCTGATTCTCTTCTACCACTTTTCTCGGCTGCAATGAGACATCATTCTTGTCAAATAATCTTTCTAGAGGCACCAGTCCTCTAGGTATTATGTTTCCCTTTAACTGCAACACTTTGTTACCTGCCACTTTCTCCTCCCAATTTCTTTTTGAAATGTCCTCAGATTCTACCTCTTCTTTATCATCAATCTCCATATTGGAGAATTCTCCTACTCTTTCCAGGAATCTCTTCATTTTTTCTTCATCCTCAAATACCTGCCAGTGTTTGATGTTATCTGGGATTGAAGGCCGATAACGCACCTCTACCTCATACCTTAAAAGAGGGTTCTGAGGTGGTCGGAACGTACTAGCAGCCACAGCAAGAGAATCAGCCATCCTATTCTGTTCTCGGGGCATGAACTGGATATTGAATGCTGAAAATAAATTTTCTACCATGTCCCACACTTCATTCCTATAAGCCCTTAGCCTAGGATGCTTGGTCTGGCACTGATTCCTGACTTGTCTGACTACTAGTTCGAAGTCTCCCAGAACCTTTAAGTTTCATATGTTCATATTCTTGGCTGTCTGCAATCCAAGCAGAAGTGCTTCATATTCATATCCACTCGCCTGCAGGGGAAATCAATAGCACTCTAGCTCCATTACCTTCTCTTGAATTTGCTCCATCAAAATGGAGTGTCCATATTCCTGCTTCATAACTCTCTGAAGGCTGCTCACTCTTGATCTGGCAGAAGGATGGTTCATGAGCATAATCTTGATCTTCTTCTAGCATCAAGCATAAAAAATATCCTTCCTTACTATAGACTGGTGAATTTACAGAATTGTCAGCCTTAGTCACCATCATGACAAATCTAGTCTCCCTGTACAATCTCCTCTCTTGGCCACCAAAAACTAGGATTGTGGCATATTTCAGATCCATCTTGAGCGATCCACCGATTTTTGTTCCCCAGGACCTTGACAGCAACATACCAAAACGAGCTGGGATGTCAGGCACCACGATGTCCATTACCACACTTTTTTCTGGGATTTGGGCCAAATTGACCACCAAATCCTTGATCATCCCCAAGCATTTAACTCTTTTGGAGTCAAATGAGTAGAGGCCTTTGTATGGACGTGTGATTTATAAACCTAGTTTTTCCATGAATGATAGAGGCATAAGATTGTGGGAAGCTCCAGAATCTAGCGTACAATTATGTAGTAGTAGGTCATGGATTACTAGAGACACGTAGAATGGAGGAGTAGAGGGATCTATATCCTCAACATGTGGGCCAACAACTACCATGGGTCTCTCTTCTTAAGGTTGAGACTATCTGGGATGATTGGTGCTTCTGGAGGGAGCATGAAAGAGGTGACTTGAGATTGATATGCTTGCTGCTTCAACAGTTCAGTCAAGGGGACTGGGATTTTGACCTTTTCAAGTTCCTTTTGCAGACTGAAAGAAGGAGGGGAATTCTCTATCACAGCCTCTTTGGGCTCTCTATTTTCAACTGGGAACTTGACTAGTTTTGACACTGGTTGTCATTAGGGGGACTAACCACTTTTGAAGAAGAAGGAATTTGATCATTAGACTGGAAAGGTTTGTTTAAAGGTCCCTTACCTTTGCCTGTAGCTTTCTGCATTGTTGATTCCTACTGAGCAGGTGCTTCGTTCTGGGGTAGCTCTTCTTCTTGCTCTTGGGTACGAGTCCTCTTCCTAGAAGATCTGAGATCATATCTTCTATTGAAATGTGCTTGCATGAAATCATCGAATTGTTTAAAATAATGATCAAATTCTTCTTCTTCAGCGCCTCTGATCTTTTCTTCTTTTTGCAATGAGAACCCAGCTTCATCATTCCCTTGTAAAGGGCATTCCTCTCCATCAATATTTGAGAAGGCAAGGTTTGCATCCTCCAGTCCATAGGCAGCATCTTCAGTGGAGTCATCTACTGGACCTTCCAGGTACAATGGGTGTGGCACTTGGTCCTGTTGCTCCTTTGCTTCCCTTGGCAATATTTGCAAGGGTGGTTTCCTATACTAAGGATTGTAGCCTCTGTTTGGAGCATTCTGAAAATTCCCGAAGGTTGAATTCTTGGCTTCCAGTTCAAGCTTGACCATTTTCTTAATCAATTTGCTCATTTCTTCCATTTTGTCATTGGCTGAGTCTCTGTCCTGACTAGAAGTAGACACCTCTTCTTTTCCCCTTCTTCTATAATCTTGTTCAGATTTTCCTTTTAATTTACTAGTGGAGGAAAAGTTTGCTTCCAACTCTAGTGCATCTGCCTGAGCATCATCCAGAGTAGCAGGCTTTCTTTCTCTGAGAGAGAAACCAAACTCCGAATCAAAGGCTGCTACAAAAACAACCTTAGCAGCAGTTTGATGAGGTTTCATATCAGCAGGGAGACTTAGATATAATTTATTAAATCTCTTGATAAATTCTAACACTCCTTCATTGTGTCTTTTCTTTAGTGTATTGAACTCAATGAGACAATTTCCATGATCTTTTTTCTCTCCCCATTTCCTGAGAAAGTGTCTTCCATGTTATCCCAAGTAGTAATAGAGTGGCCAACCAATGTCTTAAACCATCACCATCTAAAGATTGCACAAACAGTCTCAAGACTACATCTAAATGTTCAACATTAAAGTTCACTGCAAAGGAGCAGAAAGTTTCAAGATGTTTTTGAGCATCAATCTCATTTTCTCCATTGAATCTGGGCAGGATTTTTAGATAATCCTGGGGCATATCATTCAACACTTGGGGTAATGCCAGGGGAGCATATTTATTCATAAAGAAGGATGGAACATTAGCCATTGGAGGAGGTGGAGGTAGTGCAATAGTTCGATGAGTAAGAGGAGGAAGAGGAGGAGGAAGTGGAGTATGAATAATAATAGGAATATATTCGACTGCAGCTTGAGGGGTTGAGGAGAACAAAGGTATGTTAATAGCAGATACTTCGGTTACTTCCTTGAACTCTTCGAGTTCAGGAGTAGGATGAAGACTGTTTTTATTTTTGATACCCTCTCGGGGTGGAATATCTGAGTAATAATAATCAGTATCTCCCACAGTGGAGTCAGGATTTGGCACTTGAGTTTCTTGAGAAGAAGAGGATGGAAAGTCTTCTGTAGACACTTCAGGAATTTGGGAACGGGCTGATCTCCTTTCCCTCCAGTTTCTTCTATGTATAATCTGGTCAGGGTTAGACACTGAAGGTGCCTTTGGCTTAAACGTATCTGACCTCAGGTGTGGCTTACGAGGAGCCAAGACTGCAAATGGATTTATCAAATAACAACTGTGGAGTCGCCAAGGTGAGGGATTTAAAACTCTCAACTCTCTGTGCTCACCTACTTAGAGAGTGAATAGAATTTTTTCGAGGCCCAGGGATTCTAATTTTCTTAAATTCGTCCCCGGCAACGGCGCCAGAAAGATGTTGTAGCTCCTAGAGACAGTCTAGAGTTGTGATAGACCAGTGCCTAGGACATCTTAGCATAGCAAGGAGCATATAATATAATGTGGGAAGTTGTCAGCTTCAACTCACATGATATCTCCTGTAAACAGGGAAATGAAATAGAATGGGACCAAACTCTTCAGAAACTGACACAGGAGAAGAGATACTGCCGAGGCAAGATGCAGAACTCTAATACAAAAGCAACAGACAATTCAGAGACAGTTTACTGCAAAGCGGGCCGATTCATAAATACTTCACAGACAAAAATTATCAGAGGGTGTATGTAGTGAAAGAAGTATTAAGAAGATACTAGTTAACATTGAGCTGATACCCAGATATACAATACCACCATGCATGGGCTTATCGATCTAAGAATCCATACATGATAATAGCATTTTAAAAGCACCCTCCCAAAGCAACTAATATAGCAGAAGTATGGTTTAGATGAGTAATGGAACAGAATATCATGCATGAGCTATATTTAAAGCGCTTGACTGATCTGAGCATGGGCATCAACTAGGATGAATCCATACCAGAAATCAGTAAGCCACTCGCATTCCAAAACATGATACAAGAAAGATGAATGAGGTGAAATGATATATTAAATAACACATGAAAGAGAGTTACAGACTGTGAAATTCCAAAGACCAGAATCCTCTTTGACAGAAAAAACTCCTCCTCACTGAGACCCTATGAGCTCTGAGCCTTCATACAAGAATTTTACAAAATGTACGCAAAAAAAACCTTTCACTGCATAATTTTCTGATAAAAATATGGAACCCTTACAATGCGTTTCTTCATGGTTTTTATAGGAGAAACCAAAACCTAGTAAATGAAGTAGGTGATGAACATTTAATTGTCTAATTTAAACAAAATGGCGGAAACAGTGCCCGCCCATACTGTTGAATGACTAGGTGGTGCTGTAGGTACTATGTAGCCTGCTCTCTGAAATAAATGCACTGAGTGAAAGCCTCTTTAGGAACATGGTATTGAGATAAAACCATATGAACATTCTGTCCTTTCCTGAAGGAAAACTCATCTAAAATAAAACCTAGAGGGTATTGTTCCTTGTGCATTGTACCCTCTGCCTTCTAGATCTTGAATTAAGATTTAAAATCTTCAATGCTGAACGCTGAATTCTTTTATCATTTGACTGATACTCTTTGCCGCAACATTAATGTTTCCATTTGCCACAATCTGTGCTTTGAATGACTCTGGAGGGTTTGACAGATTTGACCCCTGCTTCTTTAATGACAGTCGTGTCGTAACAGCTTCCCAAATCCTTTTTCCATAATTCTGCCTCTGATAAATGGTCTTTTGGAGTGTACTTGGATTTTGTAATGGAGGCTGGAACTTATGATAATTCTCCGTCGCTATAAACCTGCAAAACCCGAGAACATGTTAAGAAATCGAAGCATATGAGGGTGGAAGGTGTGGCGGGTTAATGGAAGCAGTCATATAGACTAGCGAAATGGTGAAGCGGTGCAGGGTGGTGACGAAGAAAATGCAGTAGAACATTGTGGGATGACCATAGAGAGAACTAATGGAATGTGGAAATGAACGTGAAAATACGTTTGGAATGAAGAAATGAGCAAAATATAGGTATGGGGTGGCGGAGAGCACGTGGAGGAAAACTGGAAGATAGGCGGCACGATATCAAAACAACGAGGAATGGATGACATGGAGGAATGACTTTGGGAGCTGGTCAAAAGCGGGGTGAGCAGATCTTGACCGTCCGATCTCGGGAGGAGATCGACGATTGAAAGGGTGACGGTGGTGAGATTTTCCTGCGTTAAATCCCATGCAGCTTCGGAGCGTGATGATCGTCGGATGAAGGCCGTTAGATCGGACGACAATGATGAATATGGCTGCGTGACTTTGGTCGAACATTAATGCGCGATTGAGGGCGGTATTCGGGCCGTACGCGGGGACACGTGGTGAGCAATGTATGGAATTGCTGGCCCATGGAGAAATACCGCCTACCGTCGAAAGGCGGTGTGATACATACCACCCGGTTTCGAATAGTGTTTTGAGCGCGGGGACCACAACGGCGGGAGGGCTGAGGTACGTTGATCTATGGCCTGATCAGACGGCTCAGAACGCGCCCAGTATTCTTTGATAAGCGCCTAGTGCCTTTGCTCTCGGTTCTGGCTTCTGGTCCCGTGGAGGAAAGGAGCAGAGGCTTAGCAGATTGGGCTAGGCCTGTGAGATTTTTGGCTTTACGATCTGTGGCTTTTTGTAATGTAATCTGAGGGCGGAAAGGCAATGATAGTCGTAGAAATGATTTTTTAAGGCTGGAAGAGGGGATTTGCAGGATTATAAGCCAGTTTGCCTGTGGAATTTTTATAGGAATCCGATTATGATCAACAGAATGGATCAAGATGGCAAGGTTCTCCGAGGTTTCAAAATCTAATATAAAAGTGCCTTATAAAGTTAGACAATAATAATAATATATATATGCATGATCATCTTAGGGATTTGGGAAGAGAGATTGCAGAGGATTCAAATTTGCAATTGTGTCATTAAGTGTTCAATTCAACACATAATGTTGATGATTTGTTACAACAGTCATACTTAAGTCCTCAACTATTAAAATATTTTTGAATTATTAAAATATATCTATTAATTATAATTTTTTAATTGTTTATTATTATGCTTTTAAAAAATGAACAAACGCCAATAAGAACAAAATATGAGAAGAAAATTTCCATTTCCTCCACCAATTTCAAATCGAAGTGATATCCTGTGATCCTTGTTAGGGTTTGGGTAGAGATATAGAGATAGAGGTATATTTTTATTCAAATGACAAAACTAATGTGTAGAGAGTGTATAGCTTCTGGATTTCCAAGTACTGTATGTTCATAAAATGATTTAATTTTGTTCTTCTATGTGTAGAGAGCATTGGAAGAGCACAAATAATACTCATAGTTATGCGATAACATGAAATAAAATTAAAAGATTTCTTGAGTTCTAAAATATCTTCAAGAATAGGTAGCAGTGAGTGAGTGTGGCATATTTGGGTTTCATTAAACCAATAGATAAGATGAGGAGCAGAAGTAGTTTCCTTGAAGGTGGATTTATTTCAAGTAATCCAGGTTCCCTAACAGAGAAGAGGAGGGATGTTCCTGAGACCCTCATTTCTTGATGAATTCCACCAAATTCTCCATGCTTCCATATAATGGATCGCAATCCATTCCAAATTATAGTTCTTAGCTTTTGACCATACATTTAAAAAGAATGAACACCTAATACATAAATGAGCTATGGATTCATCATCATTTTTGCACAAAATGCACCAACAAGGGTGTTCCTTTTTCCATTTTCTCAATTTGTCCCAAGTTGGCACCTTGTTTTTGATCAAGCACCAAAAAAATAATGAAGTTTTTTCCCAACAAACCAAATTCTAATTATATCATCAATTAAAACTTAATTTATATGATTACACTCCCATGTTTTTTAAATTATTCATAAAAACAAAATATCAAGTTTTTTTTCCCAACAAACCAAATTCCAATTATATCTTCAATTCAAACATAATTTATATAATTACGTTCCTATGTTTTTTTAAATGATTCATAAAAACAAAAAGGGAGGAGCATGATTATTGGGGTGGTAATGTTTTTAAAGTTTCTAGCATTTGTATGCCAAATATATCATCAATTTAAACTTAATTTATATAATTATAATCCTATGCTTTTTTTAAATTATTCATAAAATAAAAGGAGGAAAACTAACCACTAGATTGTTGGGTAGTAATGTTTTTAATTTTTTTGGCTTTTGTATGCCAAATATATCATCAATTTAAACTTAATTTATATAATTATAATCCTATATTTTTTTAAATTATTCATAAAAACAAAAGAAAGAAAAACTGGCCATGAGATTGTCCCGGTTTGTATGGCTGCTTTTAAAGTTTCTCTATTTGTATGGCTAAAAAATCACGTGTTTGCAACTAGAATAAATTATTAAAAAATACAAGAACATACCAATTATAATAAAAATTAATAATTCAAATTATAATAAAAATTAGTAAGTTTATATATAGCTATATGTTACACAAATAAGTAAATAATTTAAATATTTAAAAGTTCATATAAATTAAAAAAAATACAATCCTACACAGTGATAACCCTTCATGCCTATGTATAACTTAAACTACATAGCTTTATTTTTATAACCCTTCATTCCATCTATACCTTAAACTACATAGCTTTAGCTTTATTTTTATAACCCTTCAGGCCATCTATAACTTAAACTACATAGCTTTATTTTTATCATATGTTTGTGTGAAGAGACCAACTTTCAAACATAATTCCACCACCACTCAAATTATATATATATATATAATAAATTTAAAATCAATTAATATAATTATAATCAAATATTTTTAAATTATTCATAAAAACAAAAAAGGAAAACTTTAAGCTTGAACAATTAGCTAAAAGGATATACACTGGTTAACACCTTGACCGTGATATTTGGGGGTAAATATTTTAAAGTTTCTCGGGTTTATATGGCTAAAAATAAAAATATTGCTATAAGCCTTGCTTATTGAATTTAACACTGTGGCGGCCTTTCATATCATCCATAACTTAAACGACATATCTTTATCTACTAAAAGAATAATATGCCCAATTAAAAAATGATTAATCAAGATAGCTGAAAAAATAAAATTGTTAAGGGATTATCATAAATCACATAGGCCAAGATCAAAAGATGTATATAATAAAATCAAATAAATAAATGTAAATACTGATATCATTACAACTCAATAATGATACACATATAAATATTAATATAATTGCAACTCAATAAATAATACAAACATGATATAGAATAATTGAAACAAAATTTAAATCTGCCAAAAAAACATGATAGAGCTCGACCATCATTGGGAATGTGAAATGCCATCATAATAATTAATAGTTTCATAAGATGAAGCAATTTCTCTCTCTTTCTACTTTTAGGAAGGAGGTATTTTCATAAGATGAAGCAATTCCTGGTTCTTTCTACTTAGGAATTAGCATTAGGAACATTAGTATTTCTACTTAGGAATTAGCATTAGGAACATTAGTAATTTCAATAGTAGGTTCCTTAGTGCATTTATTATGAGATGTAACACTTATTCATTAGGACATAGCCTTGGTTCTTTGTTTGTGAATTAGGATTTCATTAGTAGTTGAATTAGGAAGCACATAAGTCTCATTGGCTCTTTATTCAAAATATTATTTCAAGAAGTGCAGATTACAAACTTCATCTGATAATTTTTTCGGACCAAGCGACTTAGTTATATGCCCATGCAACGCGAAGTCTTCAAGATGTTTAAACTTCCAAATGGACTTTGGAATATTGAGAACATTACCATAAATATACAACTCCCTAAGTTGCACAGGTGCCTACAATTTCCCATTTTCAAACTAGGCTTGATACAAGTAAATTTTTATAATAAAGGTCAAAGGAAAAATGAAAACTCTAGACAAGGAAAAAAAATAACATAATTACTTAGGATTCATGTGATGAGATTGTTTCAAACTCCGCCCCTGTCATATGTAAAATAGTTCTCTGTTCTCCAAGTGGAGCAATGTTTAGACTAGTTCTGTGGGTGTTTTTTTTGGGTACAACGTGGAGTAGTTCGAGACTGGCTTGGTCGTTATATTTTCAAGCTTATAATGTGCTTTTCAACATTAATGGATATTTGACATAAGAAGCTAGATCAAGTAAAATAAGGGTTTCAAGGTTTTGATTTCAGAATATAACAAGAATGCATTCAAACATGATAATGGGACAACAAACTTTAGAACCCATGGAAACAAATGATATAGGGCAAGTGAAAATAGCCTCATCAGCCAAATATGGGAAGTGGGTTTGGGTCAATTCCAAACAGTATCACGACATTTTAAAATTAAGAGCAGCTCATCTAAAATGGGAGAAGACAAGGAAAAAAAGGTCTCAAAGGGAAAGTACTCATCTCCTTCACAAGAAATAATATTCAAACAAGTCCTCTTTGCAAGCATGTGGCAAAAACATGTCCAAAGGAAAATGAAAAGTCATTGATGATTATGCCTTATATAGTCCCACATCCAAACCTCTCACTTGGTCATTTGATATTTATGTGAAAGAACTATTAAATGTAAAATAGAGGTTGGAGGTAGTAGAATATGAAGTGCAGGAAATGGATTGCACAATCCATATAATAACAACTAAAAACCAGGATTTAGTAGAAATCAAAAAAGTTTTGAAGGACCGAGTGGCATTGCTATAGGAAGCTCTCCTGATAGGGAAGACATAATGGAAATGCATGAAGGCGGATGTGCAACGCATGAAGAAATTTGCAGTGGAGAATACAAAGGTGATGAATGCGAAACCATCCAAGGATAAAGGGAAAGTATTTTCCCAAATATAGATAACCATGAAGAGACAACAAGGGAATAAAGGAAAGGAGATTCCACAAAAAATTCCAAAACCTGGGCTCAAGTTCTTTGCAATTTCACTAAGAGGGAAGGAGAAACAAACATTCAAGTTGACAACATGCAAGATAAATAAAGCAAGGAAAGAAAATATAGAGCAACAAACATAATTATTAAAGGGGTGAAATTTTATGGTAAAAATGAATGTACTCTTGACCTTGCAAGAGACTTCTTGAAAGACAAGCTACAATGGCAAGGGAAAATATGCCAAGCATGGAGAGTAGGTAAGCTTAATGGTGAGAGACAAAGGCCCGTAAAAGTCATCATGCCTCACTTGCGTGATAAAGATATAATTCTAAGCAAGAAGCAACTCTTGAGGGGTTCTTGGATTTTTCTAGAAGACGATTTAATTGTAAGGCAACAAGAGGAAAGGGGGGACAAAATGGAAAAAGTTAGGGCAACAAGAGATGAGGGAAAGAGAGTATGGATTTATAAAGGTAAAGTTGTGATAGTGCAATTTGGACCACCTTCCTAAAAAAAGGTAGAAAAATGATAAAAAAGAGGAGGAAACAAACTCTTCAACAAGAAATGAGGAAGCAAGGTCAATATGAGCAAGCAGGGAAAAATACTCAACTGTGAGTCTTGCATGTAAAAACAAATAGTAATCAAGTCATACCCAGGTTTCCTTAATATTTTTTTTTGGAACTGCAGGGGTTACCCATGGAGACGAGGACCTGGGTTAGGGCCTATTGTGGAATGTAGAGACATAATTTTCCTCATAGAAACACATGAGCATGAAGGGTGAAAGACTCGTTTGTTTGAAGGGTACTGGAAAATAGCAGTGTGGAACAAGGCAACAGGGAATGGAAAAGGAGATGGGGGTATCATGGTATTAGTGAGAGAAAAAGAAGGCTGTCTCATTCAGATAGAAAAATAAGACCCAAATAAGCAATTTATTAGGCTTAAAATATTAGAAAATGGAAATCACATCAGAATTGCAGCATGTTGTTTTGCATCGAAAGTTTAAAAAAAATACAAAATTAGAGGGCTTGACCACAAAGATCCCTTTGCATCCATAAAAGCAGATATTTCAATATATTCTCAGCTAGGTGAAGTCCTTATATTGGGGGATTTCAATGCTAGATCTCCAAGTGAACAATCTAGAATTCTTTATTGTAAAGAAGACTGTGAACCTATCTGGCTTATAGAAGAGAGTAATCATCAGTGGGAAATAATTTCAGAGGATAAAGGGTGAAATATCTTTGGAGAAAAATTTCTTACACTATGTGGGGCTTTCGATTTAGTCATTTGTAATGGTTTGACTATATTGGAAAAGTCCAATAATTTTTATTGCAATACTTACAATGGAGCAAGTGTAGTACATTATGTAATTTGATCGCATAGTTTATGTGAGAAAATAGAGAAAGTGTTGATTGGAGATCAAATTTTGGACTTAAAATCAGATCACAAGCTAATTTATTTACGTTTCTCTTGGACCAGAAAGAAGCAATTAGGGTAAAAAACTCGGTGTGTTCAACAAAATATCCCAAAGGGAAAAAGTATTTTGACTCTAGAAAATTGTAATACCTTCAAAATAACACTAGAGAGGCTCTTCAATAAGGAGGAAATCTCATTTCATGGCCTTCATAACCACAAATTAACACACTTAATTCAAAGGGTACTTGTAGAGTGCAAAAGAGAAAAAATTAAGAAGTATGAAAAAAATTTCTTTTCGGTTAATTCTTGGTTTGAAAAGGAGTGCAAAGAAGGAAAATGTGGAAGGAATCAGACAAGGATACCATAAATCTCAAATCTTACAAGAGGATATTAAGAAAGAAAAAGGTTGATTTCATGTTTTCAAGGAGAGAAAAACTAGTCTTCCTTGGGAAAAATAACCCCAAATTAATCTGGAAGGAGCTCCAACCGAAAAAGGTGCAAACTGAAAATGCCATTACAACTTCTAAATGGTTTGACTATGCAAGACAACTTTATGAGCATGATCCTAGGGTTGACCCTCCTCCCTTGGTCAACACAGACAAAAAACTCTTCACGGTGCAAGAGGCAGAGATGGGTATCAAGAATTTGGGTGATAGAAAAGTAAAAGAGTTAGGTAAACTCGAAGAAAAGTATCTAAACCGGGGATTAAAAATTCTTGCGCCTCACATCACAAAAATTTTCAACAACATCATATAGCAGGGGTTCCCCACATATAGGACAACTAGTATGGAAATACCTCTTTTCAAGAGTGGTGACATCAATAATACCTCCAATTATAGAACCATAATGATAAAACCCTTGTTTGCAAAGTTATTTGGAAGCATGTTAGAAAAGAAAATTAGTGAGTGGTAAGAAGAAGGAGATAAAAATGCTAAATGGAAAGAAGGTTTTAGACCTAAACATTTCAGAGTTGATCATTCTATAAATTTAAGGCACATCACTAAAAATGTTTGGGAAAAAAAGGAAGAAGTTTTTTGTTGCTTTGTTGATTTCATAAAATCATTTGAAATGGTTCCTAGGGATAAGCTTTGGCGTAGAATGGAGGAACTTAGGGTTCCCAGGCATTTGAGAGCAGCTGTGAATAGGCTGTAAGAAGAGGTCAAGGTCAAAATTAGAACTTCAACAGGCAATTATGAAAGTTTTAGAAGTGATATCAGGGTCAAGCAAGGTTTCCCATTGTCTCCTACCCTTTTTGGTTTATATATTGGCAAGCATGAAGAGTGGATAAATTCGCAAGGGGGTGACGATATCCATTTGGGTAAGTTCATTATAAGGCTTATTTTATATGTAGATGACCTTATACTGATCGCTAAATCAACTCTTGGTTTGCAAGAGCACTTACATTCCCTTGAGAATTTTTGTAGAAGGGTGGGGATGCAAGTCAATATTAGCAAAACGAAAGTAGTGGTTTTCTCTAAAAAAAGAAAGCATAACTAGCATAAGTTCTACTTTGAAGGCAACATTTTGGAAGAAGTTGTAGATTACAAATACCTCGGAATTGACTTCAACCGAATCTTAAGTTGGGATGGTTGTAGAAAGAAAATACTTTGGGGGGTTGGAAATAATTTTATGCTATTCAAAACAGGTGAAGAGAGGCAACACTATGGGGCTGGAAAACCACTCTAACCCTTTTTGGGCTTCTAGTGATCTTGGTGATTATCTACGGTTGTGAACTGTGGGTGAGAAACACAACCAAGATGCAGTGGAAACAAATTGAGAAAATTTAGAAGAGTTTTGTAATGTCTATCCATAAAACGTTAACAATATATACCATCATAAAAAAAAAGTTTCTTTTGCAACCTAATTTATAACTTAATTAACATGATTTATATTTACTAACACTTACCTATGCATAAAATTGTATTATCTAAATACAAGATTCGACGTTGCAACAACTTCAATTAAACTTTAGAACCTTTGGATTTAATTCCCTAAGTTGGTATTGCTCCCGCACAGAAATATATAGTATTACATTTCCAACGTAAGTCTATTTAATTCATACATTATAGAAGCACGTTGTGGAAGGGACATTCTTTTTACTGTTATCCATTAATATATCAATACGTAATTGAAATATTATATTACATTGGAGTAATAGTTTGGGTATCATGCCAACTGGCTGCATCTACGATCTCCAAGACGATGATTTAGTTGTACAATTCGAATTGATTAATTTAAAGTTTTTCTTTAATAATCGTATCACTTGGTTGGCATACATAGGGTCTGCTCTTAACTTGGCAGGTGGGAATTTCTCAGCCCTTATATCTTTGGTAATCCAACGGATGATAATGGTTTAGGGGTGGTTAGGGTGTAACACTACCCCCCAAACCCTAACCAATTTCATTTTTCCTCCGTGCTCCACTGACTCTGCAAGTTTCGCCTAGTTCATGGATCAACATTTGGTTATTCCACACAGTGGCGAGGTATTGGCCTCCTCACCCCTCTCTGGCCTTCCAACAACAACATCTCCTGCTTACTGTTATTTATTGTGCTTTGTTGACATTTTATTCTTGGAGGTGAGGGTGATTTAATTTTTTTTTGTAGTCATGGTGTCGTGGCTGTGCCTGCATTCTGACTCCATTGATGTTCCAGTGCATTCTCCTCTATTCCGTGACCTTGCATCCATTGGAAGGGTCTATTCGACTTCAACCAAGCTGACCCAGGTAAGGACTCACAGTTTGCTGAGTTTTAATGGAGGAATTTATATGTAATTTATTCTGTAATTACTTATACAGTTCTTTGAATTTGTCTTATTTTCTCAGGGTTCATCATTCTAGAGTTGCGCTCGCTTGAGAGGTAATTTCCTCGTTTAGTACTCGCGGATGCACAATATTTCTATCTCATTGCTATTCTGGAACCCATGAAATGGTATTTTTTTTTAATATTTTTTGTCTGGGTTATTGCAGGTAAAGTTATCTCCCAACCCTACCTCCTACCGTATAGCTAGCTTTGGTCTCAGCCAACCTAAGATGCTCCCTCTATGTATTATCTAGGTACCGACTTCTCTAGATGTCTATGTCAAGCCGTTATTAGGCCTATCTGAATTGACATAGTTATGATATGAGGGTTTTTGTAAACTTTATTTCATATCAAAGTTATATAGTTTTTGGGTGTTAGCTTCTAGCCCGTTGAGGCTTTCAAATAAGGAAATCTTGTTTATAAATTTGCTTACGTTTCTTGGAAACGAAGGGCTAAAAACCCCATTCTCATCCTCAAATGACTATGCATATTCTATTTATGTCTTGCAACGAGTAATTAATTTTTGTTTTGGCCCTTTGTAAAGTTTAAGTATTGATTCAACAATATAAAATCTGTCTACAGTTTGTTTGTAAATTTATTGTTTTGGCCTGTGCCGCAGCTGACATATTTTGCCTTGCATGCAAAATCAATACTGTTTGATTTTACCATGTATTTGCAATAAAATTCTATAATCACCCCTTCGAGGGTAGTGTATGTTTTTTTCATGTTTCTTCTAGAATTTACAACATGGTTCACACCCTTTTGGGTTTTTCTGTATATTCTATTTAGTTCTTATAATTTTATATGAAACGTTATCTTAAAAAATTTTCCATAGATATATTACAGTTGTTATAATTTTATTTCTTTCCATGCTATTCCTTTAGGAAAGTTGTTCTGTTTTCACTACATATTATTCTCCACAAAGTTTTATTCTTTTTTTGTAATGATAATATATGACACTGTGAATTTAAGCTATTCTGTTTTTCTTTCATCTTGTACTATAAATAACATCTCTACAATTCAACTTTTACACTCAGTAATTTTCCTCTTTTTATTTTTATTTTTAATAAGTATCTTCCCTAGATGTCTGGACCATTTGTAAATAAAAGAGGGTCTTCTTCCCAACCCTTAGTTCTTGTATATTTGTTCCTCTTCAGGGCAGACTGTCTTGTCTAGAGTTTTTACTCCCGATGGAACTAACCGTTTCGTCGATCATTTCGTTTATTACATAGTTTTCAAACGAAATCTAGAAATTGTTCAATTTCAATTATATAAACCTTCCTATACAATTAGGGGTATGATATTCAGAACTGGAACAATTTAATCTAGAGAAAGAGGGTTTACAGTTATCAAGAATTAAATATTCTACTCTAAACTTGTATAATGCTATTAATCATTTCATCGCATAAATATCACATTCTAACCTTGCAACATACAAATATTCTTTCCAAAATCAAAGTACTTATAAAAACAAAGGAACACTTAATTCTATTGCTTTCTGGTTTATAGTACCTACTTCAAATGAACATGGATGATTGTATCCTCCCAACCATGAGAGAGGCTATTACGTCCTTTTCTTCCCCTGTGCTCCTCACCAAAGTAATATTGTTTAACAGTTTCTCTGGAGAGAGACCTCAAGACCATCGTCTAGTCTCTTCTCCAATTATCAGGTTTTATCAGAGTTCCACTGGCTCCAACCAGCTTTGGACACTCCCACCTTACAGCGTTCTTGCTTTCTTTTTCCTTTTTCACATAACCCCTTTTCTTCGTCATGGTTTTATTTTTATTCCCAGAGGAAAGGTAACTGTCAAATAACTACTTTTAATCTAACCACTCTAGTATCTTGGACACTTCACCATCAGTTTATGGAAACCACTCCATAATTAATATTTATATATAAAAAAGAATGAAACTTTTGTTCATAATTTTCTTAATATACTTATTAAGCTAGTTTAACTTAAACAAGTCAAATGTATCAATTAAAATAACATAACAAATAAAATCCAGGTGTTACATCTTCCCCCACTCGAGGTAAACATCATCCTCGGTGTTTTACTCCATTCCAGTAAACAATTCCAGATAGTCCTCTTGTATTAATATTTCATCTTCCCAAGTAGCCTCCTCCAAGCCAAAGTGCTTCCACTGCACTTTAACTGGGTGATGGCTCACCTCCGAAGCGTTATTTCTCTCTTATCAAGAATACACTGAGGTTCTACTAGAAACTCGCTGTCTGGTTAGACCTACAACCAGTAAATATTTGAATTAGTAAAATTACTAATTATCTTCTTAGGACTCTTAGCATTCAATTCAATCCTACTTGAATGTTCTACCGATGTCCTATGTGTTTTGGGTCATGCAAATATCTTTCAATATGGAAACATGAAACACATTGTGCACCCGAATGTGTCCTGGTAAAGCTAGCCAATAGGCCACTAGTACCACTCTTTCCAAGATTTGGAAAGGTCCACAGAACCGGGGGGTCAACTTGGTGCAAGTAGTCACCTTAAGGTGCTCTTCTTGGGTCTAATTCTCACATAAACATGATCACCCAATTCAAATTCCCGATAGGTCCTCTTCCTATCTGCATACACTTTCTGTCGATTATGGGCAGCTTTTAGATTTTTCCGTATCTTCTTCACTTCTTGTTCCATTTCGGCGAAAATTTCGGGCCCAAGCATTAGCTTGGTCTCTGGGCCACTCCAGTTAATTGGTGCTCGACATTGCCTGCCATATAATGCTTCAAAGGGACTCATCCTGAGGGATTCCTGGTATCCATTATTGTAAGAAAATTCTATGAGGTGTAAATAATATTCCCACTTTGTAGGTTGCTACATTACATACATCCACAAAATTTCCTCCAAAATTTGATTCACTTGTTCTGTCTGACCATATGTCTGTGGATGGTACACAATACTGAATTGAATTTGTGTGCCTAGACCGGTGAATAGGGCCTTCTAAAAAGCATAGGTGAACTTTACATCTCTGTCTGAGATGACTATTTTCAGTATGTCGTGTAATCTAAACACTTATCTCATAAAGATATCAATAATTTGTACAATTTTATAATTTGACTGTACTGGAATAAAGTGAGCTGCATTGCTCAATTGATCAACTACCACCATTATTGAGTCATTGTGTCGCTTTGTTTTTGGTAGGCTTGTAATAAAATCTAACGGTATAACTTCCCACTTCCATTTCGGCATAGGAATAGGTTGCAACAACCCTGTTGGGTGTTGATGTTCCACCTTGACCTATTGACATTCCAAACATTTAGTCAAATATCCAGCAATACTTTTATGCATTCCCAACCAAAAGTAGTTTTTTCTTATTGTTGTTAACATTTTTTGGTAACCGGGATGTCTAGAATAAGAAATTCGATGATATTCATTTAAAATCAGTTCCTTTAAACTCATTCGATTAGGAATGTATATTTTCCCTCTAAATGTTAATAATTGTTCATTGCTGATCTTGTACTCTGTTTGCTTTCCTTTCTTTTCTTCTTGTTGCGTTTTCTGCCATAGAAACTGATATTCAGGATCCTGTTCTGAAACCTCCTTCACTTATTCTTGGAACTTAAATTCCACCTGGTTAAAATATAGTTCATACACATAGTGTAATTTTCTACTAAAAGCATCAACGAAACAATTTTATTTTCCCTTAACATGTTGAATTTCAAAATCAAATTCACTTACGAATGCATTCCACCTGTCTTGACGAGCATTCAAGTAAGTTTGTTTAAAATAATTATTCAAACTATTGTGATCTTTTTTTAATAAAAATATTTTTCCCAATAGGTAGTGCCACCATACCTTCAATGTGTGCACTACTGCAGTCAACTTTAGATCATATGCAGAATATCACTGTTCATGATCTTTCATCTTCCTAGACTCTTAAGCCACAACTTTTCTGCCTTGTGTCAATACAACTCCCACTCCTTTGCAAGCATCGGTGAAAATTTCAAATTCCTTGTTTGGATCAATGAACTCTTATACATGGGCTGTATCTAGTAATTTTTTTAACCGCTCAAAGCTGGTTTGGCACTCGCTGGTCCATTTAAACACTCGTCCTTTTCGCTGTAATGAGGTTATAGGAAAAAAAATCTTAGAGAAACCCTCAATAAAATGCTGATAAGAGCCAACCAACCCCATGAAAGAATGTATGTCTACTATGTTCTTAGGTACTTGTTGAGATTTTCTGTTTTGAGTAAAATAGGCAAAAATCTCAGTAGGTGACAAAAATTAGGAATTAGTTCCTAGATTAGCTCCAGTTTGTTGGGAGGGAGTTAATGCATCCTAAATTTGAGTTGAGAGGATTTATGAGGCTGTTAGATTCTCCTGCTATATAACTGGTATCCATACGGATGAATGGTGTGTGGGTGAGAGAGTTTGTAATCTCCTGTTTGAATTAATAATATTGCCAATGCCCTGTTGTGTGGACGTAGCCCAGGAGGTTTGGGTGAACCACGTAAAAATCACTGTGTCTTTATGTGCATGATTGATTTGCTGTTGTTGTGTTTTTAATTTGCTGCGCACTGTCCAACAATTGGTATCGGAGCTTCTGTTGGAGTGCGTTGAACGCTGGTGCGTAGAGTGCGTGGAGTGCGCCGGTTGAACGCTGGTGATGCTGCTGAACACACAGTGATATATGCTGGTGGAGATCAGCATATAGGTCGTTTACCAAAATTGCGTGGTAAATTTTGTGAGCGGACTCGTTGTCAGGCCGGAAGCCGTGAGCTCGGAGGATATGGCAGTGTTAATGTGTTGATCTTCGTGCTGCGTGGCTGCTGGAGGTAGCCGTGGACTTGGCAGTGTCAGCGCAGAAGCCGAGTTTGAAAGGATTGCAGAGCTGAATTGTGCAGCATTGAATCGTTGCACAAAACGAGTGCAGTGTTGAATCTTGGTGGCAGCGGCGCTGGCAGAGCCGTGGGTTGAACTTCCTCAGAGATCATACTCAGAAGCCGTGGGTTGAACTGCTCCAAAAACAGCGTATGCCATTTTTTTTTTAAACCATGTGCGTTGAACAACGTTGAATTTTAAGTCGTCATGCAGTCTTTAAATCACTGGTTTATGCAGTATTTATACCGCTGGTTTTTTATGCCTTTGAACAAAAAAAATACAAATCGATTTTGAGTTCATTTTTTATCAAATGCCGTCACATTAAATCAATATGCATTAATACATTTAAAATCGATTTATGTTCGAATCGATTTGAAGTTTTTTGCATATGATAAAACAAAACAAAAATTATGTCGATTTGAAGCTTAAGTGAAGCTTTTTCATAAAGCTTTAAGGAAACGCTTTTGTAAAAAAGGTCCATTAGTTTTTATATAAAATCGATTTGTAATTTTTAATACCATTTGCATATGGTATAAAAGGAAGTGCATTTATAAAAATCGAATGGTAATTTTTTAGGTGCATATGGTAAATATGTTAAATCGATAGTTTGTTCATCGATTTAAAAATGGGTTTATACATTGTAATATGCCTTTTGGTGAAAGGCCTTTTTTTATAAGGTGAAGGTTTTTTTTTAAAAAGGAAGTGAAAGGCATGTTAAAAGTGAAGGTTATATTGTTTTAAAGGCATAGGCAGTGTTTTTTGAGATTAACTTCATTTAAAAAGTTGATTTTGGAGATTCATTGTTTTAAGACGAGATGGCGAAAAATCAAAATGCCCGGTTTGAAATTGAGAAGTTCAATGGCAAAAACAACTTCGAGATCTGGAAGGTAAAAATGCATGATCTCCTGGTACAACAAGGCGTGGCGAAAGCGCTGTTGGGGAGGAGCAAAAGGCCTTCTTCCATGACGAAGGATGAATGAGATGAGTTGGATAACAGAGCTCTGAGCGCAATTCGGTTATGTCTGGCAGATGACGTTCTGTTCAACATTGTGTCAGAGAAGACCGCCGCAGGCTTGTGGATAAAGCTTGAAAAGCTCTACATGACGAAATCCTTGACAAATCGGATTCTCCTAAAGCGGCAGCTATACAGTTTGCGGATGAAGGAAGGTACCTCGGTTACTGACCATCTGAATGTTTTCAATACTCTATTGGTACAATTACAAAGTCTAGATGTAAAATTTTATTCAGAGGATAAGGCAATAACTCTATTGTGTACATTGCCTGAATCGTGGGATCACTTTGTTACTTCCATAAGCTTCAGTAATGCAGCTGTCCTTGAGTTTGATGATGTGGTTGGAGCCATGTTGTCTGAAGAGACGAGGAAGAAGTCGAATGCTGACACCTCTACATCAGAGGCAATGATGGCTAGAGGTCGTTCAAGAGAAAGACGCTCTGGTAAGCGCAGCGATTCGCGTTCAAAGTCGAAAGGGAAGAAGAGCAAAGTAAAGTGCTGGTTTTGTGGCAAATCGGGGCACTTGAAGAAAGACTGCTGGAAGAGACAACAAACAGAGAAGAAAGGAGACTCTTCGACAGAGAAGAAGGAGGCAATTGCGACAGATACAGGTTCGGCATCTGGTTCAGGTATGAGCGACGAAGTGTTGTCTGTTAATATGTCAAATCATGATCAACATTGGTTGTTAGATTTTGGTGCATCAAACCACATGTGTATTCATAGAGAATGGTTTAAGACGTATAGATCAGTTAATGATGGAGTCGTGTACATGGGTAATGATGTTACATCTAATATTGTTGGGATAGGAAGCATACAACTGCAAATGTTTGATGGCACAACTAGAATATTAACAGATGTGAGACATGTTCCAGACTTAAGAAAAAATATAATTTCACTGGGAGCACTTGACACGAATGGATATAAAACTGTAATTCAAGGTGGAGTTATGAAAATCTATAAAGGTATTTTACTAGTAATGAAAGCTAAGAAAGTAGGAAATCTGTTTCAGTTAGAAGGAAGAACAGGGTCAGTTCATGTGTCTACGGTGTCTGAACATGACAGTAGTTCCATTCGCCTATGGCATAAAAGGTTGGGCCATATGAGCGAAAGAGGGTTAAAGATTTTGGCTGATCGCAAATTACTTCCTAATCTAAAGTCTGGAAAGTTAGATTTCTGTAAGCATTGTCTGTTTGGAAAACAAAGTAAACAAAAGTTTAAAACAGGAAAACATACTAGTAAAGGCATACTTGATTATATCCATTCAGATGTTTGGGGACCAGCCCCTACAACCTCATATGGTGGTTCGTCTTATTTGTGTCGTTCAGTTTCTGTTTCACTTTCTCAGGAAGGTGGGTCTTGCTACCCTGAAAAAGAAGCCCCATTTTTGCTACCAAACATGAGCATTGGTAGAAAACAGCACTGGTAGAACAATAAAGTGTTTAAGAACTGACAATGGTGGTGAGTTTACTTCCAAGGAGTTTGACAGCTATTGCAAGGATGCATGGATCGAGAGACATAAGACCACGGTTTATACTCCTCAGCAAAATGGAGTTGCTGAACGCATGAACAGGACTCTTCTAGAGAGAGCAAGGAGTATGCTGAGTAACGCCGGGTTGCAGAAGGAGTTGTGGACGGAAGCGGTGGCAACAACTTGTTATGTGATAAACCGATCTCCATCGACGGCGATAGACTGCAAGATTCCGCAAGAGGTATGGAAAGGACACCCTTGTGACTATTCTAAACTCAGAGTGTTTGGTTGTGATGCATATGCTCTAGTGCCTAAACATCATCGAACTAAGTTAGATCCAAAGTCTAAAAGGTATATCTTTGTTGGGTATGGTGTTGGAACAAAGGGATATAGATTGTGGGATCCTACTACCCGCAAAATCATCATCAACAGAGATGTAAAGTTTGATGAATCCTCTCTTATACAGTTAGATGTAGATAATAAATTGAAACAGGATGATGTATTTGATTTTCAGCACATTCAGTTTGACAGCACTTCTAATGATAGTCATGATGACCATAGTTTAGATACTAGTCATGAACAGGTTTCAGAACATGAACAGGGTTCAGGTTTAGATCATGAACAGGTCTCAGATACTGATCGGCAAGAAGTTCCTACAGGTGGTAGTCAGCCAATTGCGGAAGCACCAGAAACAGCTTTAAGGAGGTCTACAAGAATAAAACGTGTTCCGAAAAGGTATGATGATTATGTTACTTCAGTTGCTTTGACCGCTAACGATGATGAACCTCTGTGCTATCAGGAAGCAATAGAAGGTTCGAATAGTGACAAGTGGAAAGCAACCATGAAGGACGAAATGATGGCCTTGAGTAAGAACGGCACATGGGATCTGGTTGAGCTTCCGAAAGACAGGAAAACTGTGGGGTGTAAATGGGTTTTCAAGCTGAAACGGGGTGTGAATGATACGGAGGACAGGTACAAAGCGCGACTGGTTGCAAAAGGGTTTTCTCAGAAAGCCGGTATTGAATTTCATGAGATTTTTTCACCAGTGGTTAAAATTGTTTCAATTAGAATTGTGTTAGCTTTAGTTGCTTTGTTTGATTTAGAGTTACAGCAACTAGATGTTAAGATTGCATTTCTACATGGAGACTTAGATGAGGAAATTTATATGGAACAACCGGAAGGGTTTGTTCAGCATCGCAATAAGAAATTTGTCTGCAGGCTCAAGAAGTCATTCTATGGTCTGAAGAAGTCACCTCGACAATGGTATAAGAAATTTGATTCTTTCATGTTGAGTCAAAAATATATAAGAAGTGAATATGATCACTGTGTTTACTTTAAGCAGTTAAGTAATGGCATGTTCATTATCTTAGTGTTGTATGTTGACGATATGCTTTTATCAAGCAAAAGCATTGAAGAAATCAACAGGTTGAAGACTCAGATGGCAAGGACATTTGATATGAAAGATCTAGGAGCAGCAAGACAGATTTTGGGCATGGAGATTTTCAGAGACAGGAGTAATGGTAAGCTGTGGCTATCACAACAGAAGTATGTTGAGAAGATACTTTTGAGATTTGGTATGAATAATGTGAAGCCCGTGTCAGTCCCTTTAGCTTCCCACTTTAAGCTTTCTTCGAGTTTATGTCCTAATACAGATGAAGAAAAGGATTATATGTCTCGAATTCCATATGCCAATGTAGTAGGAAGTTTGATGTATGCGATGGTTTGTACTCGACCAGATATTTCACATGCAGTTGGGGTTGTCAGCAGGTACATGGAAAATCCGGGTAAAGAACACTGGTCAGCAGTGAAATGGGTGCTTCGGTATTTGAGAGGCACAAGTAGTTATTGTATTACTTACAATAAGAGTAGTGAATTTGTTTGCGGGTATGTTGATTCTGATTTTGCAGGTGATTTGGATAAGAGAAGGTCAACTTTAGGGTACGTCTTTACTCTTGCAGGTGGAGCTATTAGCTGGATGTCAAAGCTACAAAACATTGTTGCTTTATCCACTACTGAAGCAGAATACATTGCTGCTTCGCATGCTTGCAAAGAGGCGGTTTGGTTGAAAGGTTTGCTTGGTGAGTTTGGTAGGTTACAGGGCAACATTAGGTTACTTTGTGATAGTCAAAGTGCAATACATTTGGCTAAGAATCCGGCCTATCATAGTAAATCAAAGCATATTCCAATTAAGTACCATTTTGTAAGACAAGTTATTACTGAAAGGGGAGTCTCTCTTGAAAAGGTGCATACAAAGGAGAATTGTGCAGACATGTTCACGAAACCAGTTTTGTTAGAGAAGCTACGCTGGTGTTTGGCTTCTCTTGGCTTGCAGAAAAGATAAAATAATAAAGAACAGGGCATCAGGCTAATTGTTGTCAAGGTGGAGATTGTTGAGATTTTCTGTTTTGAGTAAAATAGGCAAAAATCTCAGTAGGTGACAAAAATTAGGAATTAGTTCCTAGATTAGCTCCAGTTTGTTGGGAGGGAGTTAATGCATCCTAAATTTGAGTTGAGAGGATTTATGAGGCTGTTAGATTCTCCTGCTATATAATTGGTATCCATACGGATGAATGGTGTGTGGGTGAGAGAGTTTGTAATCTCCTGTTTGAATTAATAAGATTGCCAATGCCCTGTTGTGTGGACGTAGCCCAGGAGGTTTGGGTGAACCACGTAAAAATCACTGTGTCTTTATGTGCATGATTGATTTGCTGTTGTTGTGTTTTTAATTTGCTGCGCATTGTCCAACAGTACTCTCCATTCCATGATAGTTATTATTTTTTCAGGGTCTATTGATATACCCTCAACAGAGATAACATGGCCTAGATATTGAATATTCTCTTTATAAAAATCACACTTACTGAATTTCGCATAAAGTTGATGTTCTCTCAATTTTATTAACACTATTTTTAAGTGTTCTTTATGCTCCTCCACTGTTTTTGAGTAGATAAGTATGTTGTCAATAAATATTAAAAAAAAATTATCCAAAAATGGAAGAAATATGCCATGCATTAAACTCATGAATGTTGCTGGTGCGTTGGTTAAACCACAAATACATAGTGCCCATATCGTGTACGGAATTCTATCTTATATATGTCTTCATCCTTTATTTGTATTTGATGGTGCCCAGATCTTAGATCTATTTTTGAAAAGACACTTGCGCCTTTTACCTGATCGAATAGATCATCTATCCGCGGCAACGAGTATTTATTCTTATCAGTTATTTTGTTAAGCTGTCTATAATCAATACACATTTCTTCTTCACAAACAGTACTGGTGCCCCCCAAGGAGACACACTAGGATGAATATGTCCATTATCTAGAAACTCCTGTAATTTAATTTTCAGCTCAGTTAATTCAAGTACACTCATTCGATATGGTGCACGTGATACTGGTGTTTCCCCTGGCATTAACTCGATGATGAAATTGATGTCCTGTTTTGGAGGTAATCCCGATATATTTTCTGGAAATACATCCATAAAGTCTTGTACCACTGGTATATTCTCCATCGTAGGGGTCTTATCTTTAGAATTGGTGAATCCCACCCGAATAGCGTAAATCTGACAACCTTTTCTAATGCATTTTACCAGTTGTGATGCAGTAATAGGACACAGCTGAAGTCGTTTCTTAATCCCTTGAAATTCCTGGCGTGTTCCATCTTCTGCCTTGTAATAAATGGTTTTCTCTTTGTAGTCTACTAGTGACCAGTGGACTTCCAACCAATCCATTCCGAGTAAAATGTCATAAGAGCCTAAAGGTAGGATGTTCAATTCAACATTTATGTGTTGGTCTCCGACTTCTAGGGGACATTTGGAAAATTTAGAATTAGTTCTCCTCTTGGCCCTTGTGGCCAATTGTACTAGATAGGGGTTTTTAAACTTTTGGCTCTACAAATTACACCTCTCTACTATCCTGAGATTTACATAACTTAAACTAGCACCAGGATCAACCAAAATTGAAATAGTTTGGGAATACATCTTACCTTCTAGCTCAATCATGGTTACTTGATAATCTACTTGCCGATCCTCAAGAGTTGCATTAATTCTTGGTATATTCCATGCACGTCCCCTATTATAGATGCCTCTTGCAAGTTAGCTGCAATCTCATTCTTTCCATGACGAAGGGAGTTCTTATAGTAATGTGCTTCACTGCATTCCCAACACTGTACTGGCGGTTTCTGGATTTGTCCATGATTGGGTCTACTAGAAGCTTCCATGGGCCACTCTTGTGCTGGCTACCTGGTCTTTTGCTGGTTTCTTCCTTGCTGTCTATTTGTTGCATTTCTAGCAATATTTTTATAGTTTCCAGATCTACTGCTCTTGAAATTGGAATTATTTTTTCTGTACCTTCCTTGGAGACCAATTCCTACGAGCTTCTCCTTTCACTTTGGACTGCTGATAGCACATACGTGCCGTTCATATCACCTCGTCCATGGTTTTTGGATTTACAAACTCGATTATTTCCTTCATGTGGGTAGGTAAACTACTCAAGAATCATTGTACTTTTTCTTTTTCGTCTCTCAGGTACGACACATATCTTAATAGGGAGGTACATTTTGTGATTAATTCATCCATTGTGAGTTGTCCTAATCTCAAATCGTGAAATTCTTGAGACTTTTCATCGTAAAAGAGCTCGGTTAAATATTTGTCTTTAAAATACTGTTGGAATTCGTCCCAAGTTGCATTCCGGTATTCGATTCCTCACACGTTTTTGACTTCCTCCCACCATAATGTGGTTTTTTCCCGCAGCTGATAGATATCCAAGCGAGATTTCAATTTATTATTATATTCATAGACCTGAAAATATTTATTCATGTTAATTATCGATGCCTTTGCTACCTCTTCCGCTTCTCTATCGAATGTAGGAGGTTTAATTTTTCAGAATTCACCTTGCAAATCCATTTTCTGTTTTTTCATCTCCTATTGATCTGAGACATTTCTTGACTCAACTTCATTATAATTTTGGTTCTTATTACTCCGCTTGGTATGGCTACTCTCCGACTTATCATTAGTTTGTTGTCGTTTTTCACCCTCTTCTCGAGTATTTCTTTCTGGGTTGGGCTAAGTTGTTCCTTGATTTTGTCTATCTGAGTTACTTTTAAGAATTCTTTCCTATTCCCGCATTAGCCTCTCATTATCACTTCTCACCCGAACTATCTCTTCTTGTAATTTTTTCATAGTATCTAGTAGTCCACTGTTCTGTTGTTGATGTTCTTCGAGTAGTATGCTGGTTTGTTGATGTTGGTCCATGCTCAGCCGTACCCACATTTCTAGATTTATTTCTGGGTTAGTCTGGGGGTGTGCTTCCCCTGTAGTCATGGGAGCCTAATGTACCGAGCCTCTCCTCATTGTATTCTATCAATTTCTTCTTCTTATTTCTATGCACAATTTGCACATCAATTTTTTACAGGGAAAAATTTAAGGATGGGAAATTATTTTGAAGTTTAAAACATTGGCGAATCTCACTAGTCCCTAATATGCAAACTATAAAATGTTTATTGATATATTTGTAAAATTATTAAGATTTATAATAATTTTCTATATACACTGTATATAATGTTGGCGATTTTTAAATTAAAATAATTTTATATTGTAAAAATTGGGCGAATCACTTTTATAAAAAATGGAAATTGGCGAATCTTTTTTTGGAAAAAACATGGAAAATTAGCCCACCTGTGAATATTAGCCCCTAAAATTTTCCACGATTTTTTATTTAGGTGACCCAATTGGGTTCCAGTGTGTGAACATTACTCTGATACCACCTGTAACCTCTATCCATAAAACATTAGCAATATTTACCATCATAAAAAAAAGTTTATTTTGCAACTTAATTTATAAATAAATTAACATGATTTATATTTACTAGCACTTACCTATGCATAAAATTGTATTATATAACTACAAGGTTCGATGTTGAAATAAATTCAATTAAAATTTAGAGCCTTTGGGTTTAATTCCCTAGGTTTGTATTGCATCCCGCACATAAATATATAGTATTACATTTCCAACATAAGTCTATTTAATTTATACATTATAGAAGTACGTTGCGGAAGGGACATTATTTTGATTGCTATCCATTATTGTATCAATACGTAATTGACTGATTATATTGAATTGGAGTAATAGTTTGTCTATCATGCCAACTGGACACATTTGCGATCTCCGAGGCGATGATTTTTTTGTACAATTCGAATTAATTAATTTAAATATTTTATTTAATACCCGTATCACATGGCTGGTGTACACGGGGTATGCTCTTAACTTTGTAGGTGGACATTTCTCAGCCCTAACATATTTGATAATCCAACAAATGATAATGGTTCAGGGGCAGTTAGGGTGTAACCCTACCCCCCAAACCATAACCACTTTCATTTTGGCTCCATGCTTTGTCGACTCTGCAAATTTCGCCTGGTTCATGGCTCAACATTTGGTTATTCTGCACAATGGCGAGGTATCAGCCTTCTCGCCCCTCTTTGGCCTTCCAGTAACAACATCTCCCAATTTTTGTTCTTTATTGTGCTCTATTGACATTTTATTCTTGGAGTTGGGGGTGATTTACATTTTATTTGTAGTCATGGTGTCGTGGTTTTGCCTGCATTATCACACCATCGCTATTCTGGTGCATTCTCCCTCGTTCTGTGACCTTTAATCCATTGGAAGAGTCTATTCGACTTCAACCGAGCTGACCCAGGTAAGGCCTCACAATTTTCTAAGTTTTAATGGAGGAATTTATATGTAATTTGTTCTGTAATTACTTATACAATTCTTGGAATTTGTTTTCTTTTCTCAGGGTTCATTGTTCTAGAGTTACGCTCGCCTTAGAGGTAATTTCCTCATTTAGTACTTGCTCCTGCACAATATTTATATCTCATTTCTATTCTGAAACCCTTGAAATGGTATTTTTTTAAAATGTTTTATGTCTAGGTTGTTGCAGGTAAAGTTATATCCCAACCTACCTCCTACCGCACAACTAGATTTGGTCTCACCTAGCCTAAGATGCTCCCTCTATGTATTGTCTAGGTAACAACTCCTCTGGCGGTCTTTGTCAAGACGTTATCACGCCTATCTGAATTGACATAGTTATGATATGAGGGTTTTGTAAATTTTATTTCATATCGAAGTTATATAGTTTTTGGGTGTTAGCTTCTAGCCTGCTGAAGCTTTCAAAGAAGGAAATTTTGTTTCTAACTTTACTTAAATTTATTGGAAATAGATGGCTTAGAACCCCATTCTGGTCCCGAGAGGACTGTGCATATTCTATTTATGTCTTGTAGCGAGTACTTAATTTTTTTTTTGGCCCTCTATAATGTTTAAGTATTGATTCAACAATATAAACTTTGTCTATATTGTTTTTGTTCTGTGTTGCAACTGTCATCTTTCGCCGTGCATGTAAAATCATCACTATTTGTTTTTACCATGTATTTTCAATAAAATTATATAATCACCCCTTCGAGGGTAGTGTATGTTTTTTTTCATGCTTCTTCCAGAATTTACGGCATGGTTCACACCCTTTGGGGTTTTTCTGTATATTCTATTTAGTTCTTATAATTTTATATGAAATGTTAGCTTAAATTTTTTTCCAGAGATATATTATAGTTTTTATAATTTTATTTCTTTCCATGCTATTCCTTCAGGAAAGTTGTTCTATTTTCACTAAATATTATTCTTCGCAGAGTTTTATTATTTTTCTCTAATGATAATATATGACACTGTGAATTTAAGCTATTCCATTTTTCTTTCATCTTGTACTGTAAATAACACATCTACAACTCAAATTTTACACAGTAATTTTCCAATTTCTTATTTTATTTTAATAAGTCTCTTCCTCAGATGTCCGGACCATCTATAAATAAAACAGGGTTTTCTTCCAAACCCTCAGTTTGTGTACATTTATTACTCTTCAGGGCAGGCTGTCCTGTTTGGAGTGTTTACTCTGGATGGAGCTAAATGTACTATCATTCATTTCCTTCATTACAAAGTTTTCAAAATAAATCTCTAAATTGTTCAATTTCAATTATATAAACATTCCTCTGCAATTAGGGGTACAGTTTTCAGAACTGGAACAATTTAATCTAGAGAAAGAGGGTTTATAGTTATCAAGAATTAAATATTCTACTCTAAACTTGTATAATACTATTAATCATTTCATGAGAGAATTTCACATTCTAACTTTACAACATACAAAGATTCTTTCCAGAATTAAAGTACTTATAAAAGCAAAGGAACACTGCTATTCCTTTCCATTTTATAGTACCTACTTCAAATGAACATGGCTGATGATATCCTCCCGACCATGAGAGAGGCTATTACGTCCTCTTCTTCCCCCGTGCTCCTCACCAGAGTAAGATTATTTAGTAGTTTCTCTAGAGAGAGACCTCAAGACCATCGTCCAGTATATTCTCCAATTATCAGGTTTTATCAGAGTTCCACTGGCTCCAACCAACTCTGAACACTCCCACCTTCCAGCCTTCTTCCTATCTTTTTCCTTTTTCACAAAACCCATTTTCCTCATCAAAGTTTTCTTTTTATTCCCAGAGGAAAGGTAACCGTTAAATAACTGCTTTTAATCTAACCAATTTGGTAACTTTGACACTTAAAAATTAGTTTATGGAAACCACTCCATAATTAATCTCTCTATAAAACAAAAGAACTAAATTTTTTTTCATAATTTTCTTAATATACTTATTAATCCAGTTTAACTTAACCAAGTCAAATATATCAATTAAAATAACATAAAAATCAAATCCAGGTGTTACACGTTTGATTACGAACAAATTCAAAATTAAATGTGCAGTTCCTTATATTCTCTTGTTACGTGAAACAAGGGCTGCTTCTATTGAAGCAATTCGTATGGTGCGAGTTATAAGGTATTTGAAAAAAAATGAGAAAATTGAAGAGGGTAGATGGCCTAAGTTTGGGTTTAACGATATATTGTGAAAAATATTTAGAAGACTTGGATGCGACAAAATAACAAATGGTTTAGTAAATGTTGTATTTGCTTGAGCATGTGTCCCACAAATAGTAAAGAGATAGAAACTTTTGTTGTGGATAAGTTCCACAAATGTACTTGGGAGAAAGAGCTAGGAAGAAATAAGAAGTACTACATTGAAGAGTTTAACCCTACTCATAATCATCAACGAAAAACATACATACGGGCCAATATTTCTTGGAGATCCAAAATTCTTATTGCTCAATTAATGACTAATCCTCATCAACTCCGTTGTGAAACAGGGCAGTGGAAAAGACAAAATAAATATGGGAGGAAAGAGTATGTATTTTTTTTTCTTCCAAAAAAGTGGAAACATAAAAGAATTTCATTTTAGAATGCAAGGCCTTGACAAATAGCTCTTGGAATAATCTATTTAATGAAGAGTTTGTCGAGAATCTCAGAGTTTTTACTGTAAGATACCACAGGAAAAGGGCCAAATACAAGAACTAGATGGAGAAGCAAAATGTCCCATAGGCTATTTTTAGCCTTGTGGACTTTAAAAATACCTTCTTTCTTTCTTTCTTGTAAAAGTATTAAATTTTCCATTAGAATCCATGAAAGCAGGGAGTAGTATGGAAAATTAATCCACCAAATCCCTATTAGTTGCGGTGGCTGGGCAATCCCACCTCATCATTGAGAAACATGGAAATACAAGGGACGTCTAGTCAAATTAATTTTCAAAATTTGGCACTAGATGCCACAAAGATAATTTTCAAAATTTGGTAGTAGACACTGCCACAAAGATGATTGTGAGTATTACTTTTGACGTTTACCACCTTAAAAGAATTTACAAGCTATTGGAATTGGAAAAACTATTTTTGAAGATTAAGAGACAATATATGTTGGAAAGGTTATAGAATCTGTTAATTTTGTCATAATGTAAGTGATTTCTCTTTATCTTTTTGCTTTGATCAATAATGTTAAAACTAAATTTAATTATGTTGACCAATGAATATAAAAATTGTGTAGTTGTTTTATTTTAATTATTTATTTTATTTCTATTTTTATCATTTCAATTTTTATCATTCAAATTCAACAATTAATTGAAAGAAATTTAAAAAATTACAAAATTAAATTAGAAAAATAAATAGACAACAAAGTATATTTTTTTGAGCAAAATATTTACTCTAATATTTCACTTTATATTGTTTAAATTTAGTTATTAATTGAAAGAAATTATTTTAAAACTTATAAAACTAAATATATAACAAAATATAAGCTTCTTTATAAGAGATTATAAATTCAAATTCAAAGATAACATTACATATTTTTCTAAATTTTAATAGTAAAATGGTGGTAAGAGTTAAAAAAAAACCATTTTTATTTAATATTAATATTAATAATAAGCTTTAAATTTTATTATTAATGATTAGATAAAAATATTAAAAATAACTAAATAAATTATACTTTAACCTTTTTCTCTTATTTCTTAAATTATAATATTATTGATTTATGTACATTAATTAAGCTTATAATTATTAAATATATCACCAAGTTAATCTAATTATAGATGAAGAATTAAGAAAGTGATTTTTTTTATTATATAAAAATAACATAAATGTAATAAATATAGTTTAATTATCATAAATCTAATATATGCAATATAGTTTAATTATCATAATTATAATAATAATATATTTTTACATATTTGACATGTATTTAATAATATATTTTTATATATAGTGTGAGTATTATAATTATGTTGATAGATATGTAGTAGTATTTAAAGACTAAAGATTAAGATTTATCTCGAAATAGTTGTGTTTTTTTTAGTCTTTTTAATTAAGTCAATAAATTAAAAATGTCATATAAAAATGAATTATAATGGTAGAGTAACCAAGCCTATTTATAAGTTAAAACTATTGATTTAAATCTTTATATATATATAGTTTTATTAGGTAATGGGAGTTCTGGAATGAGTGGCACACTTAACATTTGACCTAAATAACCATGACCCGAGGACATTTAATCCATCATAATCACTAGGGGTTAATACCTGAAAGCTCTTAAAATGGCTAGATTTTCACCCACGAGGTTTCAAACCGGTGACCTTGCCTTGACAACACCCTATCACCATACACCCTTTGATATTTTTATATGTAATATTAATAATAATTTAAAATAAAGTTATAGTTTAATTAACTTGTATAATTATTATTTTTTATGATTTTTTTGTGTGTGGGGTCACAGTCAGTCATCATATTGCATCAATTTTTCTAGATTAGACATAAAGTTGAGTTCAAAGATGAGAAGAGAGAAACAAAAGATAAAAAAAGTAATATGTGGGTAAACATTGAGGATATGAGAGAATAAGGAGTGAATTAATGAGAGTCAATAGGGATAATTTTTTTGGAAATAAATTCTAAAAAGGAAAAAAGAAATAATTATTAAATAAGCATAATATCAATAATTATAATATCATGAATTACAATATATGATTCAAAGGGTAGGGGATAAACTAATGTAATATAATGAGACACATAATATAATTCATAATTGATAAATAAAATAATATTTACTAATGATAAATGATTAAATAATAAATTTAAGGGATGCGAGAAGGATCATTAAATAATAAATTTAAGGGATGTGAGAAGGATGATAGATTAATTTTTTTTATATTAAAAGGGGTTTAATAAAATTAAATATTAGAAATTTTAATTAGAAAGGGGGTAATGATAGTAAAAAGGAAAAAATAGCTAATAAAAGATGAAAGAAGACAAGGGAGGGGGGAGAGTAAGATTAAGAACTAAGATAGAGGAGATAAGAATTAATCAAAGAAAAAATGGGATACGAATTATTATAATCAAAGCAAAAAAAGGATAATAATTATTTTAATTATAGATCATTGGAAACAAGGAGAAAGGGGTAGAGAGGGAAGAAAAGTTGGAGGACAAGAGGAGAAAGACTAAGGAAGACTAGGACATAGACGAGAGAAGATATATTTTTGGTTTCACGAATTGTTGAGCTTGTAACTATCATGTCACTTGAAGTTGTTGGAATTCTTCTCAATTTCAAGGGCTTCCTTGATGATTTTGAAGAAGGGGTTAGGATCCAAGCCATTTTCTTTACCTACAAAGTTGTCTATTATGAACAATATGAAAGAAATTCTATTGGTTCGTCCATTTCCTACATTATAGCCAATATATTATGGAACATTTAGAAAACATTGCCCTTGAAAGCCAGTGCCTGAAACCAAAGTGTTAGTTTCAATTGCAGATGATGTTTTAGTAATATGGCCCCACAAAATTTCAGCCCTTAATGCATTTATAACCTAGCTCAATCAAATTTTCCTCACATCCAGTTCACTATGGAATTGGAAGCTAACCCTTCCCTTTCGTGATGTTCTCATATTGTACTTTCCTGACAGGTCTTTAATCCACATGTCTATATAAAAAAATATGGACACTGATAGATACATCCACGTCCAATCCCATCACCATCCTACCCAAAATATGTCATTCTAAAAACCCTAATCACTTGCACCGTTGCATCTGTTATCCTCAAGCCTTTGACAAGGAAAAGGCCCATCTAACAAAGGGCCTCAAGGCGAATGGTTATTCATCTTCTTAGATCAGTAAGGCGCTTTCCATGCTACCCTCCACCACAAAATCTCTCTCCCATACATTCAAGGAGTTGCAGACCTTTTATCTAAGATTCTTTCAAAAAAGAATATCCAAACATTATTCAAACCTCATAAAGTCCTTAGCCAGCTCTTTAGATCTGCCAAAGACAAATTTGAACCTATGCTCGACCCAAGAGTCGATCAAATCCCCTGCTCATGTGGAAAGGCTCACATAGGACAAGCAAAAATGCTCTTTAAAGCCAGACTCAAGGAGCACATATTTGACAATGTCTACAATTGCACATCTAAACTTGTTATTGTGGAGCACTATCATAATTCCAAACATTTAATTTTCTTTGAAAAGCCAAGATTCTAGCCCCTAATCCCTTCCACTCCACTAGAATCGTCAGGGAAACCCTTGAAATTGAAAAGAATCCCATCAACTTCAACATAGAGGATTGTTACAACCTAATCAATTCATGGAAACACATGATCCTTCTTCTCTTCCTTAGTATTTATCCTCCTTTGGCTTTGTTTCTTTCTCTCCTCCTTTTCTCCTTGTTTCCATTTAATTTTGGTTAGAATAATTCTTATCCCCTTTTTTTTTTGTGCTTAATTCTTATCCCCCTTGGTTCTTAGTATAATTTTGTTTCATATTTCATTAGCTATTCTTCCCTTTTTATTATCATTATTAACCGCCTTCTAATTAATTTGTTTAATATTTACCTTTAAATTAAACTCTATTTTTAATTAAAAATTTTAAGCTATCTCCACTATCCACTTTCTCATATCCTTTAAATTTATTATTTAATCATTTATAATTAATAATTTACTTATGGATTATCCATTATATTATTTCATCTCATTATATTATATTAATTTATACTTCACCTTTTAAATCATGCTATAATTATTAATATTATGCTTATTTAATAATTATTTATTTTTTTCTCTTTGGACCTTCTCTAAGGTTTTTCTCCCTATTGCCTCTCTTTAATTCACTCCTTAATTCCCTCCTATTCTTACTTTAAATTACTTTATTTATCCTTGGTCTCTCTTTTTCAGCTTTGAACTCATATTTATATTTGAGTGAAATATCGACCCAAACCCCAAAAAAACACAATATTATTCCATAAATACTCTTTTTTCTATAAGTTTAGTAGTTCCTATCTATTTTCTGTTATATAAAAAGGGCAAGTTCCACAAACATATCAAAACCTGGTGGCCTCAACCTGCCCGAAGGAAACCAGGTCTGTTGGCCACCTCAAAGAGTTATATTGGAACAGTTTGAGTCCTGTACTATCCGCTATTTCACAGTAACTATATCTGACATATGGAAGCTATAAAAAGTAAATACTAGCCGCAAAATACACATGTAAAAAAAAAAAAGAACTATCAATCATCATCTGAAGATTCTATTGGAGCCGGATATTTCACGCATGAACCCGACATATCTATCTGCTACATCTCTTGTAGCTGACAATATATATAGCTGGGATGAATTGATCCATGCTATTGTGAGACTTGGATTTGCTGAATTTATCTTTTAATATCTTGCAGAGTTGAGGCAACCTTAGGATCGCCTCCCATTTCATGTATACTCAGTAGAGATTTAACCAGAACACATTTAATTGTACAATAGGTATGAATGGACTGGTGGAATAGGGGAATCCTTCCTCTAGTGTTGCCAGGATTGATAAACTCCATTTCCTTTTCCTGGATTTCAATGTCCTCTTTTATGTTACTTTCTCTTTCCCATCTAGCTATTAGATTCTTGACCTGAGGTGGATTCCCTTCAGGAAATAAGTCAAAAAGGCTTTCCATGACCTCCTTCTTGGATTTCCTTCCTCGTTTTCCAGTGCGGGTTGTGGTTTCTATCTGCTTCCCTTTTCCTTTGTCTTCCCTTTTCACCATCTTGGTCATCGAATTTCTTTGACAATTATTTTGAGTTATCTTACCGTGTTCTTTGCATTCACCCGTATAGAATCTATAGAAATCTGTGTATTGTGACAGAGTGTCAATAGTTGTTCTGAATAAGTAACCATTAGAAGGACTCACATAAGTGGCTATAGTGAGGCCATCTCCAGTTGATTGGTAATGCATGGCCAACCCACGACACATTAACATAAGAATTGAAAGAAAAAAGTTGACAAACATGGGGAGGAGAATCATTTGGAACTGCAAGACCTCTACCTAGAAACCAAGACAATACATGTATAGTTTCTTGATACTTTTCGGGGTTTCTATCCTCTGTATTACACCCATAGATTGAATCATGCATGAAAGGGACAGAAAATGACATCGATAAACCCCTTTCAGAACCCGAGACCCCACCTTATAGCTAGCATAACTCATAGAATCCGAGACTAACAGAGGACCCCTTTCAGAACCCGAGACCCCACCTTATAGCTAGCATAACTCAGAGAATCCGAGACTAATAGAGGGGACCTACGAGCTGTCTTTAGAAATTTCTTTAGAATGCACATAAATAGTGATTTTGAAAAAGCAAAACAAAAATGCTGACTGATAGGGAAAGGTTTTCTGAAAAAATGGAGATTCAGCCTTTGTATTAAATTTCTTTAGATAGACACAAAAATTTATTTTGAAAATGTAAAAAAAAATACGGATTGACAGACCTGCAGGAAAGGGTGGTATGAAGTAAAGGATTGATGATTAATGCCTGAGAATTAGAATGATAAAGCCTCATAGAAAATCCGCGTGAATAGATTTTGTTTTATTGAAAAAGAAGACACCCAATGTAGAAATCCATCAAAGTCGCTGAGGTATGTTTCTTGAATTTCAACATTATTACAATAATGAAAATATAAGGACATATTGAATCAATATCAACACTGCTATTTACTCTTATGTGTTTATTTGTCCAAAGAGATGCAAGTTATTTTCTAGTTAAGAGGAAGCACACTGGATCTTCATTGATTATTCTATATTCATTTAGCAAAACATTTAGAATACCTCTGTGAAAATATAGAACAACTACAACACAAGCAATAATTGCTTTAATTGTGGTTACCAAAGTAACAAATGTTAACTTACATTCATTGTGAAAATTTCAAAATATAATTTACCAAGTCTAATGGTCACTGACCTACCGCAGTGAGACTCTCACCCACTAATTCAACTAGATAAAGAATCCCACTGTTTGCTGGCACACATGTACCAAAATTCCCCTCATAATCTTAAGTTCTTTTCATTATAATAGTAGTAGACTTATATTAGCTTTTTCTTTTCATTTATAATACAATACTGGAAATCTCAATAGGAATAAATCCCACTAATGCAAAATGATATTATTACACCGCCACTCTTCTCGTTGTCAGAATCCAAAGTTTCCAGTTGAGTTACATACTATAACCATATAACTAAACAGAGAGAAAACAAACAAATCAGATATAAATGGGCACATATTCTGGGAAAAAAACAGAAAAGTGTTAATTTGTTTCATGTTCAATCTCAAGCAACCATAAAAAGCATGTTATAGATCATTATGTGCATCCAATACTATAAAACCCAACACAAAATAGATGGAGATTTGAATTAAAAAATGTTTGGACTTCAAATTCCTAGTTGTGGTTCAGGTTCTTTCAGATTCAATAATTTACACCCCGCGGTGTAAAACTAAAAGACAGGGGCTCCATTCCTTTCCTACCCTCCCTAATTTACATAAATAACCCAGTTATGATCTATGAGAATGGATATTAATTTATTTGGGAATATGAGGATACCCAGTATATTATAGGTTTGACAAAATACAATGGTATCTTAAATTTGAAGACATAGAAATCGACCTTATGTAATCTAAATTGGTTGTCCGGAGTGTCTTCGAGTCCCTTTTGAGTGTGATTATTTAGATAGGGATCACACACTAAACCTAATGAGTTGTGACTGGGCCCACTAGCCACGTCAACAGAAACAAATAAACTGAGAGTATTAAAATGAAAACAATAAATTTATAACTATACCACTATTCTCTCAACTCACTCATACTTTTTATATCCACATCATAATGACCCCAATTTTGTTTTACAAGGAAATAGAAATCAAATTATGAAAATATGCAGGAACCTTAATTTTATTTTACACAGAAATAGAAATTAGTTACCGAAATTTGCTGTAGTGTCAAGCTATGGTGATTGAACATCATCCCTAATCTTCTTCCTTGCTTTAATATGTATCTAAACTCTCCTTCCCTTTTATATGAATCAATTCTTTCCATTCTTGTGTGAAATTAGCATTTTTCATTTTTAAACAAATTCAACCTTTCTTTTAAGTCTCTTAAGTAATTTGCCAAAAAATTCAAAATTTCAAATTTTTTTTTAAATATATACATATATAGTCATTTTGGAAAAATAATAAAGAAAAATGGTTTTTTTTTTTCACTTAAAACAAACTGAACATTTCTCTTACATTCCTTAAAATGGATAAAAAACAATGATTTTGAAAAATAAGCACCCACACACAATGATTTTGAAAAAATAAAACAATCAGACAGATTGACATGGAAAGGGAAAGGTGGTTTTGAGAAAGGATGGATGACTAATGAAAAAAAAAAATCCAATGATGAGTATCGTAGAATGAAGATACCCAATGCAGAAATCAATCTAAGTTGTTCATATTTGTTTCTTGAATTTCAATATAATTACATTGAAAACATAAATACAGATTTATTCAAAATCGTTAAGATTAGTTGGTTGAATTTCAATACTGCTACTTACTCTGTTTATTTTTCCGGAATGCATGGACGTTTATTTTGAGTTAAGTTTCACTGTTATGGATTGCATAGAGGAATCAAACTTAATATTTATTGTCTAATTTAGCAAGAAATTCAGAAGAGCTTTGGGAAAAAAAAAAGCAATGATTTCTTTAATTGTGGTTTTTTCATGTACGTTCAACTCTTCCTAATAGATTTGATTATGAAATTGGCAAAGGAAGACAACTTAACTTACATCATTTGTAAAAATTTCCAAGTATGATTTAATAAGTTTAATGGTCGTCCGGCTAGCTCAGAGAGGTGATAAGCTGTAATAGTTGTTGGCCTAGCACAGAGAGGTGATAAGTTGTAATCTCTGTCGTATTCGACCGGGGAGCTAAAGAAGTTGAAACTGAAAATGAAGCTGCAAAGGTATCTACATTATGCTTATTGGTTATAATTATTTTAAATATGAACAATTTGAAGTTGAAATTGCAAATGAAAGTGCAAAGCTATCTACATTATATTTATTGGTTATAATTATTTTCAAGATGAACAAGTTGAACCGTTACACAAAGTAATATTCGGTTGACAGTTAAAACAGTGAAATCTAATGGCGTAAGAAATCTCAATCCTCTAAAAATGGATCTGATGGTCAATTATAGTACACAGTGGCATCATCTAACAATGGATCTGAAGGTCAAAAGTAGTATATAGTGTCAGTTGGGGGAGTATTTTTCAAATAGGAATGCCTTACGACGTAATTAAAAATTATGTTCTAAATAGAAAAATAATGTGGCTATAACAAAAAAAAATGAATAAATAGAAAAATGATGTGGATATAATAAAAAAATATGAATAGAAGTAAAAAAATGTATGAGTAAGATGTTTAAATATTATATTTTTCAAAAATATTTTAACAAGAGATTCAAATAAACTATTTGAAGATCTATGTTAATTAATTTATGTAGATATCAATTTGGTATATATCTGTATATATATATATATATATATATATTATATATATATATATATATTTTCACTTAAAACAAATTCAACATTTCTATTACATTCCTTAAAATGGACACAAAAACAATGATTTTGAAAAATAAGCACCCACACACAATGATTTTGAAAAAATAAAATAGTCAAACAGATTGACATGAAAAGGGAAAGGTGGTTTTGAGAAAGGATGGATGACTAATGAAAAAAAATATATCCAATGATGAGTATCGTAGAATGAAGATACCCAATGCAGAAATCAATCTAAGTTGTTCATATTTGTTTCTTGAATTTCAAGATAATTACATTGAAAACATAAATACAGATTTATTCAAAATCGTTAAGATTAGTTGGTTGAATTTCAATACTGCTACTTACTCTGTTTATTTTTCTGGAATGCATGGACGTTTATTTTGAGTTAAGTTTCACTGTTATGGATTGCAATTTGCATAGAGGAATCAAACTTAATATTTATTGTCTAATTTAGCAAGAAATTCAGAAGAGCTTTGGGAAAATACAAAAAAAAGCAATGATTTCTTTAATTGTGGTTTTTTCATGTACGTTCAACTCTTCCTAATAGATTTGATTATGAAATTGGCAAAGGAAGACAACTTAACTTACATCATTTGTAAAAATTTCCAAGTATGATTTAATAAGTTTAATGGTCATCCGGCTAGCTCAGAGAGGTGATAAGTTGTAATAGTTGTTGGCCTAGCATAGAGAGGTGATAAGTTGTAATCTCTGTCGTATTCGACCGGGGAGCTAAAGAAGTTGAAACTGAAAATGAAGTTGCAAAGGTATCTACATTATGCTTATTGGTTATAATTATTTTAAAGATGAACAATTTGAAGTTGAAATTGCAAATGAAAGTGCAAAGCTATCTACATTATAATTATTGGTTATAATTATTTTAAAGATGAACAAGTTGAACCGTTACACAAAGTAATATTTGGTTGACAGTTAAAATAGTGAAATCTAATGGCGTAAGAAATCTCAATCCTCTAACAATGGATCTGATGGTCAACTATAGTACACAGTGGCATCGTCTAACAATGGATCTGAAGGTCAACAATAGTATATAGTGTCAGCTGGGGGAGTTTTTTTCAAAGAGGAATGCCTTACGACGTAATTAAAAATTATGTTCTAAATAGAAAAATAATGTGGCTATAACAAAAAAAATGAATAAATAGAAAAATGATGTGGCTATAATAAAAAAATATGAATAGAAGTAAAAAAATGTATGAGTAATATGTTTAAATATTATATTTTTCAAAAATGTTTTAACAAGAGATTCAAATAAACTATTTGAAGATCTTTGTTAATTAATTTATGTAGATATCAATTTGGTATATATATCTGTATATAGATTTTTTTAATTTTTTATTCACTTAAAAAAAATTCAACATTTCTATTACATTCCTTAAAATGGACACAAAAACAATGATTTTGAAAAATAATCACCCACACACAATGATTTTGAAAAATAAGCACCCACACACAATGATTTTGAAAAAATAAAACAATTAGACAGATTGACACGGAAAGGGAAAGGTGGTTTTGAGAAAGGATGGATGACTAATGAAAAAAAATATATACAATGATGAGTATCGTAGAATGAAGATACCCAATGCAGAAATCAATCTAAGTTGTTCATATTTGTTTCTTGAATTTGAAGATAATTACATTGATAACATAGATACAGATTTATTCAAAATCGTTAAGATTAGTTGGTTGAATTTCAATACTGCTACTTACTCTGTTTATTTTTCCGGAATGCATGGACGTTTATTTTGAGTTAAGTTTCACTGTTATGGATTGAAATTTGCATAGAGGAATCAAACTTAATATTTATTGTCTAATTTAGCAAGAAATTCAGAAGAGCTTTGGGAAAATACAAAAAAAAAGCAATGATTTCTTTAATTGTGGTTTTTTCATGTACGTTCAACTCTTCCTAATAGATTTGATTATGAAATTGGCAAAGGAAGACAACTTAACTTACATCATTTGTAAAAATTTCCAAGTATGATTTAATAAGTTTAATGGTCATCCGGCTAGCTCAGAGAGGTGATAAGTTGTAATAGTTGTTGGCCTAGCATAGAGAGGTGATAAGTTGTAATCTCTGTCGTATTCGACCGGGGAGCTAAAGAAGTTGAAACTGAAAATGAAGTTGCAAAGGTATCTACATTATGCTTATTGGTTATAATTATTTTAAAGATGAACAATTTGAAGTTGAAATTGCAAATGAAAGTGCAAATCTATCTACATTATATTTATTGGTTATAATTATTTTAAAGATGAACAAGTTGAACCGTTACACAAAGTAATATTTGGTTGACAGTTAAAATAGTGAAATCTAATGGCATAAGAAATCTCAATCCTCTAACAATGGATCTGATGGTCAACTATAGTACACAGTGGCATCGTCTAACAATGGATCTGAAGGTCAACAATAGTATATAGTGTCAGCTGGGGGAGTTTTTTTCAAAGAGGAATGCCTTACGACGTAATTAAAAATTATGTTCTAAATAGAAAAATAATGTGGCTATAACAAAAAAAATGAATAAATAGAAAAATGATGTGGCTATAATAAAAAAATATGAATAGAAGTAAAAAAATGTATGAGTAAGATGTTTAAATATTATATTTTTCAAAAATATTTTAACAAGAGATTCAAATAAACTATTTGAAGATCTATGTTAATTAATTTATATAGATATCAATTTGGTATATATCTGTATATAGATTTTTTTTTTTTTAAAATCAAACAATTGTATTTTTCATTCTAAAGAAGTTTGCATATGAAGAAATTTGATCCCTCTCAACTCATGTTACTTAGATTCGTATTTAAGATGGATCTATGCTGGTATTATTCACAACTATTTTTTCCATACACACACACACACACACACACACATATATATATATATACTTGTAAATTAATAGTAGTTTTTTTTTGTTTGTCAAGTTGTTTGTGTCCTCTAGAGAGGGCTATAGGCTTAACATTTGGCTTTAAAAACTGTGACCCAGGGACATCTAAGCCATCAACATTACCCGAGGATTACATCCTGATATGACTATAGGCTTAACATTTGTCTTTATAAACACTGACCGAGGACATCTAAGCCATCAGAATCACCCAAGGATTCCACCCAGCCTCAACCACACCACTCCATTTCTAACCAGTGACCTTCACATCAGGGAGTGACTTAACACTACACCCTATGACCGTATATTCTACTTCTTGTGCATGCTTGTTAATTACATTTAATTTTATGTAGATAGATGTGTTTATTTTGGAGTAGGGCTTCCAAAAGTATAATTTAATTATTAATAATTATTAGGAGGATGGTAGAGATTTAACCTACAAAAACTATTCTATACTATTCATAGTTGTATTAAAAAATGAGAGGTTAAAATTTATCTCCAAAGTACGTATGTTGTTTTTTGCCCTTTAATTAAATTGATCAATTAAATCTAGCTTATATCCATTTGAACTCTAGATATACCAAACACCACGTGGGATCAATTTTTTTTTACTCTAAAAGAAGTTTGCATATCAAGAGATTTGATTCCTCTCAACACTTTGTAGATTCCTAGGTAAGACTGATCTAGGTTGGTTTAATTATTAATTATTAATTATAATTATAGTTATTAATTTTATGTAATTAAGAAAAGTCAAAATGTTTTATTAATTCTTGTGATTATTAATTATTTATATTTTTACCTAGTCAAAATGTTTACATTACATTACAACATCTCTACCATATTCGGTTGTATAACTTAGAGTAAAAAGTCATAGAAACCAATCTAGATCCATCTTAACTTTGAATTTACCAATTTCTGAGAGAGATAAAATCTCTTTTCATTCTAAAAGAGGTTTAATTCTCCTTTGAATTTACCACTTTCCGAGAGGGATCAAATCTCTTTTCATTCTAAAAGAGGTTTAATTCTCCCCTCTAAATAGACTATATTCACATGAATACCATGGTTTCTCAATACCATGAGTCATTTTTATTTTATTTTTACAAGGTTAAATTTGGTAGATCCAGAGTTAAGATATAGGTTGGTTTAATTCCCCCCTTTAAATAGGTTATATTCCACATAAATATCATTGGTGAATACCATGAAGTTATTTTTACTTTAATGTTTTTTCTCAAATCTCTTAAGATGCAAACCTCTTTTAGAGTGAAAAGTGATTTGATCCCTCTCAGCCCTTGGTAGATTTTGTGTTAAGATGGATTTAGGCAGCTTTAATCCCCCCCCCCTTAATGTTTTTTTTTTCAAATCCCTTGAGGTGCAAACCTCTTTTAGAGTGAAAAGAGATTTGTTCCCTCTCAAAGCTTGGTAGATCTGGAGTTAAGATGGCTCTAGGCTATTTTAATTTCCCCTTTGAAATATACTATATTCCACATGAATACCATGGGTCAATATCATGAGTTCTCCTACTATGAAGTTATTTTATCTTAACGTTTTTGTTTATTAATTTTATTTTATTTTCATAGAGTTAATTTTTTTTTATTAAAAAAATAAAAATATAATATTGTTTTTTTTAAATAAAAATATTACATTTTATAATATTGTACTCAAAATCTAGAGTCCAAAAGTAGTGGATGATAAATTCACTATTTAACTTTAATCTTATTTTTATTTATAATTTTATTTTTATTTTTATGTAATTAGACTAAGTCAAAAGGTTAAACAGGAAAGACATGACAAGACATTACAACATCTCTACCATACTAGGCCCGAGAGCGCCCCTCTGCACAATTACAACACATCTACCATACTGATCACAACAAGTGTCATATGAACTGACTTGTGGAATTTGGGTATTGCGGTATTGATAAGTCATGGTATTGTAACAAAGCTTATTTATAGATTAGGATTCTCCATGGAAAGTAGTTCTGAATTTCCGTATTTAAGAATATTTTTACATGTATTATTAAATGTATATATGTTCAACTTATATATTAAGTCTTTTTAATAATAATAATAAAGTAATAATTTAGTTAATTTCTATTATTATTTTTTTAAATTTTAACAACATAAGATATATCATGAAGTAAGCCTTTGTATTCTTATCATGGATTGATTCCTATGAGTGTTTACCAACCATTTAATTTATATGGTTACACTAGTAAATTAATAAAGTCAACAAACCTTCAAATTGACACGAAGCCTTCATTCCATGAACTTGTGACATAGCAGGGTGGAAGGAGGGGGTCGATCACTCTATGGTCCCTAGGAGGTCAAAGTATTCAGGTACTCATGGGGTCTTGGTCATATGGAAATTTATAAATATAAATATATGGTCTCTACAAGGGAATTTTATTAGCCAACGAACATCACATGGACACACTTATCATTATGGGAGATTGTCTCATCATCTAGTCAAAGGTTCCCTCCAAAAGTAAAAATATATTGAAAACATCATGGAAATAATGAATAAAATTGAGTAAGATATTCCATCCAAAGCATATTTCCATGTCCTTAGAGACTTAAATAGAGAAGTATACAAATATGCTAAAGAAGGGTATAAATTGAAGATAGGTGAATTAAATATTACTGTCTAAATGAACCTCTCTAGGACAACAACATCTTCATAGTTATGAAATATTTCATAATCAATTAGTAGGGTTATGTGTTGTAAATTTTTTATTTTATTGGGGCAATTTGGTAAGGTATTCACCTAAAAAACCCATCTTGTTATTGTTAAGATATATTCTCTTATGGAAAACCATGTATTCCTATTGGAAAGGAGAAAAAAATTGGAAAATTTTGGTGAATTAGCTCCATAATTCTTGTTTTATTTACTTTGAAGCAATCTTAGAATTATTTGGTACAAATACTCTTTTTGGTTTAAAACAAATTGTGACATAGCACTTGTTTTCATGTAATTTTAAAGTAAATAATATCCATAATTAAGTTAATAGGAAGATCTTTTAGAATTTTATTTTATTATCAATAATTATTAGGTGTATGGTAGGGATTAATAGTTTATAATATGCTAAATAGTATTCACAAATAAAAGGTATCTAAAGTCTCTAAAATAAAATTACATATAATTCTAAGATTGCTTCAAAGTAAATAAATAAAGAATTATGGATCTAATTCACTCTCCATCTTGAGTAGGGATTAATTAGTGTAGAGTACACTGTAAATTACCCTAATCCAGTGTACTATAGAATGTCCAGCTTGAGTAGGAATTGATAATTTAGAATATGCTAAGTAGTATTCACAAATCAAAGGTATCTAAAGTAGTTATGCCATTTTAATTAAATTTATTAATTAATAAAATGACATATAAACAAGTGTCATATGAAATGAGTTATGGTTTTTTTGGCACGTGGTATCTGTTAGCACTGCAATTTTTCAAATTCTGGCCGTCATTATATTTGTGTATTTGATCCTCTCTTCTTCCTTTAGCCTGTGGTTGAAGGCCCTGGAGGGTTAAAAACATGTGTCAAAGTTTTTATTATTTTCAACAAAATCCAAAATTTTTGAGTCCAATAGTTTTTTTTAGTGTCTTAGAGTAATTAGGATAATTTTTCTTCTAAATAAGTCTTTTAACTACCTTGAGTAGTTAGGGCCATGGATTAATTTTGAGAGTATCATTGATCAATAATGATATCTTCTTAAAGTGAATGCTCCAAGGCTAAGCATAAAAATTTCAGAGTCATCTGCTATTTCAGGAATAACATGAAATTTCTACCTTTTCTGAAAAGTAGCAATTTTCCCTGAAAATTTGGTTTCATAAGAAACACAGAAATAGCCACCTTTTCTAAAAAGTAGCTACTTTCTTCAGAATTTGTATAAGGAGATGAAAAGGCATTACTCAGGTGAAAAGCCACTACTCCTTGGAATAATTGAAGGTATACTAAACAAAAGGTATTACCCTTTTGAAATGCAGCCATTTCTAATTGTGGGTCCACCTAAAAAGGGGTTGGCTATTCTGTTTGTTAAGTCTAGTTAATCTAACACTACTCATTAAAGGTGAAACAGATCAAAAATAAAGTACGAGCAGCAGTTACTTAATTATTTGATGGAGTGAAATATTTGGGGGGGGGGGTGAGTTGGAACCTAAATTAAAATCATTCGATTTCGTGTCAAGCTAACCTAACCATAATTAAGGGCATGCAAATCACTATTTCCCATAACCATTTACCCCCAGAAAGCTACAGTAGTTGGTTATCTTCCAACAAGCAGTTTGTTATCTTCCAGCAAGCAAATTAGGGCTTCATGGCTTGTTTCTGTTCATAGTTTTACAGGTGTTCATTATCAGTTAAGTTGGTTGTTAGTAAAACAGAATGGGTAAAATTGGTAAGGTAAACTGCTGAGAACTAGAAAATTCATGGTTTGTTGATCACTGTGCAAAGGAACAGTTTTAAGCCGCTAGATGGTATCTGTTTTTGAAGAAGCTCTTAGGGGAGAACATTTCAGTTTCTCAAGCATTTTCTGAGTATTTTAATGGAGAGAAGGTCAAGCTGGGCTCTAGGAGTTTCAAAATATCAGAGGCCATCATAGCACAAGCTACCCAACTGCCAACTTCAAGTGAGTCATGGTATAAAAGAAAAAAATTATTTAGAGAGGATTTAAATGCATATCTTAAACCTAAGCATGAGAATGTGGATTGGACCCCTACAATTCATATTTCCTATTTTAAGCCTGAATGGTAGGGAGTTATCACCAAAATGAAACGTTATATAACCTGTGAAGGCAGGTTCTCCACAGTGCATTAGGTTCTCTCATATTTCAGGCTCTAGACCTATGAACCTCCCTTTTTTTCTATATAAATATCTTTTGAAAATGTCATAAAAGATACAATGAAACCCACATTATTCACTCCATAATATATATCACCGGGGTTAATCAAAATGTTGGTGGTGTATCATTTGAAGAAGAATGTTAGGTCCCTATATTACTAGTATAGTACCTTATTGTTGTTAGTGTAACCCCCTTATTGTTATTGTTGTACCCTTGTAACCCCCATATTGTTATTATTGTGCCCTTAAATTATTATTGTTAGGTCGGCTAGGATTACATTGTGGCCCCATGGACTCCTATATATATAAAGGAGTTTTTATCATTTGTATCATCCAAGAATTATTCATTTATGTAATGTATTGGAGGTTTCCCCCTCGAAGTGGCTTATTTCTAAGGCGTTGATATCTCTTTTCTTCTATTTTTGGAGCTAGGTTCACAACATTTGGTATCAGAGCTTTGGATTCTAGGGTTTCGCTGCTCCAAACAGGTCATCGTGGAATTTTCACTATAATTTTTTTTCTACGAAGGTTCAGAAGCTGAAATTTTTAGGGCGCAAAGCCGAAATCCTAAGGAAAATCTTCACAAAATTTCAGAGCTTCGTTTGCAATATTTTCAGAGATATGGTCTGTGGAAGTTAGGGATTTTTCAGGATCTCGAATTTCATCGAAAAGAGGTGATCGTGGGAAAATATTCATAATTCTCTCTCTGAGAATTAGATTGAAATTATGTAAAACATGGCTGCAAGTACATGGACTGTAGTTTCTTTTCTATAAATTTCAGAGCCGAAGGAGGAAATAGTGATACGTGGAGAGTAGTACAATTTTTCTCTACTGAACCAGTCCATAATTAGGTCATTGTGGGAGATTGGACATAACTTTGTCTTGAAGAATCCAAATAGGGTCAGATCTGTGGCATTCGAAAGAGGATTCAGAGGGTTACCTCAAGGAAAAATGTCAGATATTGAAGATCCAAAATCATAGAGATAATTTAGTTTCAATATCGAGCTCCTCAAAAGCAAGAAAAATGTGTGTATTTTTTTTCTAAATTTCATAAGTCTTGTGTAAAAAATCAGTTTGAAGTGATTCCAAGGGCCTATTGAGCATATATTTTAGTATTGGGTTCTGAAATGCCTCCTAAAAAGAATTAAACACCCATTAAGCCCTCATAATACTCTAATATGACCCATGAAGATGAATAATTGCAACATGATCTATCAAAATTACAAGAGCAAGTGCACTAAATTTCGCTCTCGCAAAGAGCAGCAAAAAATGAAATGGAAGTTTTCAAGAAAGGTGCGGAAGAAAATATGGATGGTTTGAAGAAAGGCGTGGAAGCTAAGATGGATGGCGTGGAAGCTAAGATGGAGGACATGGAAGAAAAAATGAAAGACAACATGGAAAACATGAAGAATGATCTAAAAGCAAACATGGAAGGTTTGACAAAGTTGATACAAGAAATGATTCCTAATGGTGAAAATATAGTAGAGGAAACTCATGATGAGAACAAAATACATGTTAATCGTAATTTCATAAAGTCTAATGTTGGATTGAAGAACCACCATATTCCAAAGATGGATATGAGGAAGTTTGATGGAAATGATCCTGTAACATGGATACTACAAATGGAGAAATATTTTGATCTCAATAATGTGCAAAACACACGAAAGGTACGCATTGCAACTTTACATTTAGAACAAAATACATTTGTATGATATTGATGGCTTTGCTCCCATAAAAAAATTGTCACTTGGTCAATTTTTATAGAGGAAATGATATCACATTATGAGGATACAAAGAGAAACAACTTCTTTAGCCAATTGATAAATCTCAAACAAAAGGGTTTAGTGGCATAACACATTGAGGACTTATAAAAATTGAATATAAGGGTAACTGATATTCTAGAGGAACACAGGATTGATGTCTTCACAGGGAGATTAAAGGATAACATCCAACATGAAGGTTGCATTTGGGAACCTGATTCATTAGAGAAGGAATTCAATTTGGCAAGAAAAACTGAATGTAAAATTTGGCGACAAGGAAGCCTACCACTCACATCTATAAATATGGAAGTGTTACTACTCCTAGAATTCCACAACCTACAAGATTGACGCCACAACAATTGGAAGAAAAAAGAGAAAAATGGATTTGCTACAGTTGTGATAGCAAATACACTAAAGGTCATAAGTGCACTGAGAAGAAATTATTTTCCATAGATTGTGAAGAGGAGGAAGAAAATAAAGAAGAAACTTCAAAAGTAGAGGATATACACCATGAAGAAACCCTTGTAGAAATTTGAATAATTTGCTGAATTATTCTCTGAGATTATCCCGATTACACACTATTTAAGCTTCATGCATAATACATAACCTCTTCTACAATTTATCATCAATATGCGGAAATAGAAAGCAGTCGCATGCGCTCATTAAAACATAATCAAGCACACATATCAACACAGGATGTAATGGGGAAAGCAATAGCTGAAAACCCCCAACTATATGTATATTATAATGATAGAGAACATGTAACAATACATAGCACAAAGCTCTCACAGCTCTCAGCACTATATCAATGCTACACACAAAACTAGTTATGAAGATGAACAAGTCACGGGTTCAAATCTCCTCCACAAGTCTGCTTGCCTCTACTGCGCAATCCAAGTGAGTAATGAATGAGATCCAAGTTCGAATCCCACTAGCTCCAACTGCGCAATCCTCATTGGAAATCTCCATCAATGTGTGTGCAAATCTCATGCACAGCCAATAGTCACAACTGATAGCAAACTCACCCTTTCACCCACCTCTAACACTGGTCTCCACTGAACTGTCCATGCATTGCAGTTAACTGATGTATTCTTTAGTTGATTTATGAGTTAATAATTAGTGAATTAATTAATAATTAATTCACACCACTCATCACTAGTGTATTTATCAATTAGACTAAATACAACTAGTTCAACTAAGTTAAACTCTCATCAACTCCACCAACTGTCTCATCAACTCCACCAAACTCTGCCACATGAGTTCTAACTGAAGTCAACCATGCAATAGCTCAACTAACCCTTAGGAAAAGCGTATTTCCTTCTGTCAGCTCCATGTGCCACATCCAAGCATCAAACTGAAGTGCTCCAAGAGGATAAGATAATGTTTATAGTCTAAATATTATTAAGGGTTAATAATATTTGTCTGTTCTATTTTTAGCCCGGCAGTCTAAAAATAGAAACCGCCCAATGTCTAAAAATAGAGGTCCATCTATTTTTACCAACTCGACCAATCATCCATAAATAGCATCCTGCAACCCATAGACCATGATCCATATGTCTAAAAATAGACATAGTCTAAAAATAGACTTTGCGCCAAAAAATAGCCTGCGGGCCCACTTAGTGAAGGCGACTTCATCTCACTAAGCTCCATCATCTTGTTGCATTTTCAACACTCCCTCTCAACAAGATATGGATTATCTGCAACCCCTATCCTGCCTCTGTGGTATTCGAATTTGCTCCTGGTGAGCGCCTTCGTCAAGATGTCAGCATCCTGATCCTTCGTGGGAATATATGAAAGTAACATGATTCTCCGCTGCACACAATCTCTGATATGATGGTACCTGATGTCGATGTGTTTGGATCTATCATGAAATATTGGATTAGCTGAGAGTTTAATGCAACTCTGGTTATCACAATAAATCACAGTAGGCTCCAAATGTGACCCGAACAATCCAACCAGAATCTTCCTCATCCATATGGCCTCGCATGCAGCCAAGCTTGCCACAGATCTCTGCTTCCTGCTGTACCAAGAAACTGCTATCGACCCGATACTGAAGATTCCTCCAGATGTGCTCTTTCTGTCCGTTGGGCTCCCTGCCCAATCTGCATCCGTGAAGCCACAAAGCTTCACCTCATCCTCCTATCTGTACCACAAGCCATATCCCGATGTGCCTCTAAGATAACGCAATACATGCTTGCCTGCCTTCCAGAAGAGCTTGGTAGGCTTAACCATAGCTTGCAAAAGCTGGTTAACAGCATAGTATATATCGGGTCATGTATTGACAAGATACATAAGCGACCCCACCAACTGTCGATAAACAGTGGCATCCACTATCTCTGTCGAAGTAGCATCCTCCTTCCTCCAACCTCCAGGAAGAGGAGTATCAACAGGCTTGCAGCAATGCATGTTGAACTTCTCCAATATTTCTCGGGCATAATTACCCTGAGAAACAAATAGTCCATGACTGCGCTGCCAGATTTCCAATCCCAGGAAATAATGAAGGAGGCCCAAGTCCTTCATCTCAAACTCTCTAGCAAGATCCTCCTTGCATGAAAGTATCAACAGCTCATCACCCGTCAAAATCAGATCATCTACATATAGTACAATGATCAACAACTTCCCCTCCACCACAATCTGGTACAGGTTAGGATCCGCCTCACTCTTGGAGAATCCAAGTCCGGTGAAATAACTGTCTATCCGTGTGTACCAAGCACGAGGTGCTTGTTTCAACCCATACAGCGCTCTCTTGAGCCTGCACACATGCGACTCGCTGCTGAAGATCTCGAAACCTTCGGGATGCTCTATGTACACCTCCTCCTCAATGACTCCATTGAGGAACGCAGTCTTCACATCCATCTGATGAATGTGCCACCCCATCTGCGCTGAGAGAGCAAGGATCGTCTGTATGGAAGAGTACCTTGCGACGGGTGCAAAGGTCTCCTCATAATCGATCCCCTCGATACGCGACAAGCCCTCGGGCGACAAATCTCGCCTTGTACTTCTCCACACTCCCGTCAGCCACCTGCTTCACTTTGTAGATCCATCGCGAACCCACCACTGATTTCCCCTCCGGTCTTAGGACAATCTCCCATGCACTGTTCCTGACGATCGAATCATATTCTTCGATCATGGCATCAACCCATGCGGGTTCCTCCACAGCTTCCTCAAAAGAGGATGACTCTGTCACAACACATTGACTCACAAGAGCCATGTATCCAGTGTACCGATCTGGTGACTGCCTCTGTCTGCACTGTGCTGTAGGTGGTCCTATAAACTTCTCTGCATCTCGAGCCAGTCGCTCAGCTTCTGTAGTGCGCATGCACCCTCTGATGGTTGGCGCTGCATGGGTGGTTTCTTCCACCTCCTGAACTTCCTCTTGTGGCTGATCCACATCCGGAAGCTCCTCCTTAGGAACTAACAGCTCCTCATCTGCATGCAAGTGTAGCTCCCTCTCAAGCGAACACTGCATGGCTTTCTCCTCTTGAAACTTGATATCCCGTCGCACAACAGTCTTGCGACTGTCTGAAAAATACACCCGATAGTTGTGAGGTGTATCAGTGTACCCCACAAATATTCCAACCTCTGCGGTCGGATCCAGCTTCTTTCTGGCATCCTTCGTCACATGCATGTAGATAGGTGAACCAAAAATTCTCAAATGAGAAATGTCAGGTCTCTTACCAGAATAAGCCTCCTCCGGTGTACTCATGCCGAGAACCTTGTGAGGACAACGGTTCTGCACATACACTGCTGTATTGCATGCCTCAGCCCACAAGTGAAGGGGTAGGCCCTGATCATGCAACATCGCCCGTGCAACACCCACGATCGTTCTGTTCTTCCGCTCAGCCACCCCGTTCTGCTGTGGGTTATGGGGTGTGATGAGCTCTCTCCGAATCCCTTCTGCGCTGCAAAAGTCTTTGAATTCAGCCGAGATGAATTCACCACCATTGTCGCTCCTAAGAGCCTTCACATGCTTCCCAGATTCCTTCTCTACCAGTGCTTTAAACTCACAGAACTTCGCGAATGTATCGCTCTTCTTCTGCATGAAGAAGATCCAGCACTTTCGAGAGAATTCATCAACAAAGATCACATAATACCTGTGCTTTGCTGTCGAAGCAACTGAGAAAGGACCACACACGTCTGTGTGAACTCTCTCAAGGATCGTCGTGGCGCGACTATCCTTCTCGTGAAAGGTGGCTTTCACATACATCCCCAAGGTACACCCCTTGCACTGATCTGACTACGCAAGAGTTCCCTTAGGAAGCCCAGTAGAAATCTGCTGCAGTATCTTCAAAGCTCCGTGGTGAAGGTGGCCCAATCTCCTGTGCCACAGTTCGCCCTCATCATCCCGGCTCACCACTTCTCCCGCCTTGCATGCCATTGCTGCGCAGCCATCTACTTGCAACTAATAAAGGTTCTTGGTTCGAACCCCTATCTTAGGGTCTCTCAGGTTGTCTTCTGCGCGAAATCTTGTGGCTGAGGAACCACATCATACCTTGTCTTCTAACATCGCCACAGAGATCGGATTCTTCTTCAATCCTGGAACATGCATCACTTCCTTCAATACGAAGGGTTTACCAGACTCCCTCTCAAAGGAAATGGTACCGATACCGGTCGCACTGTATCTACCATCATCGCCCATCTCGATGTGCACTCCAAGATCTTTCTCATCCAGATCTGAAAATAGATCTCGATCTCCAGTCATGTGAAAAGACACACCACTGTCCAAGAACCATACTGATCCCATCACACTTGAAACCAAGCATGCGATCTATGAAAAATATAGCTCAAACTGCGAGGCTAAGGCCTCTCCCACTGCAGATCCAACAACTTGCTTATTTTTCTTCTTCTGCGGACAATTTGTGGCATAATGTCCGTGCTGGTGACAGTGAAAGCACTTCACCTTAGACATGTCTTGCTTCTTGCCTTTTGCACCGGAATGAGAAGCTTTCTTGCTCTTCCCCTTTTTTTCTTTGGCAGCCAAAGCGCAATTTTCTTCATCAGATGCCTTTGATGAAGATCCGTCTCTGGTATTCCGCCTTATCTCCTCTTGCACAAGATCCGACCAAAGTCGCTCCCATCCTGGCAATTTCTCCCGATCATTGATAGAATCCTGATAGGCATGCCAACTCTTCGGAAGACCAAGGAGAGCCAAGCTCACCAATTCCTCATCATCGACCATCACCCCCACACTTCCCAGCTCATCTCTGCATTGGATGAACTTCGTGAGGTACTTCGGCATACTGTCGCCTTTCTCCATCTTTATATGTCTGAGTTTATCCTTGAGCGCCAACTTCCTCTGGTCGCTCTTACTTTGGAATAAATCTGTCAATGATTTCCACATCAAGTATGGAGAAGCTTTTCCATGCATGCTGGATACAATGTGATCCTTCACGCTCTCCAACAAAATCCTTCGACATTTCGCCATCTTCTTTTGCCAAGCCTCAACTTGAGCAGCATCAATAGGCTTTGGGATCTCAGCTTCTATGAACTCCTTCAGCCCGTTATCATCTAATACCGCCTGCATTCGGTCCTTCCATGCAACATAATTCGAACTGGCCTCAAGGGCATATTCCAGTCGCAATCCGTTGAAAGACATTTCAACTTTGGCACCAAGAAAACTACTGCAAATTCGAATTCCAAATTCTGCTGCAAATTTGAATTCCAAGCTCAAAACTCAGCTGCTTCTGGATCTGTGAGAAAAATTTTTTTCTAGCACAGAGATCGACTGTAAGGGAATTTACTGGATATATCACCTTTCAAAGAAAGGATGGATCCAGAGGCTACCTGGCCCATTACAGACTCTGTCTACCGAAATAATTGTAATCACTGTAATAGATCCGATGATCAATTCTCAAGCTCTGATAGCATGTAGAAATTTGAATAATTTGTTGAATTATTCTCTGAGATTATCCTGATTACACACTATTTAAGCTTCATGCATAATACATAACCTCTTCTACAATTGATCATCAATATGCGGAAATAGAAAGCAGTTGCATGCGCTCATTAAAACATAATCAAGCACACATATCAACATTGATGTAATGGGGAAAGCTTACAGCTGAAAAACCCCCAACTATCTGTATATTATAATGATAGAGAACATGTAACAATACATAGCACAAAGCTCCTCACAGCTCTCAGCACTATCTCACATGCTACACACAAACTAGCTCAGATATGAACAAGTCACAAGTTCAAATCTCCTCCACAAATCTGCCTGCCTCTACTGCGCAATCAAGTGAGTAATGAATGGATCCAAGTTAGAAGATCCCCACTAGCTGTATTGCCTTGATCCTCATTTTCCAATCTCCATCAATGTGTGTGCAAATATCCTTTTTGACCAATAGTCACACTGATAGCAAACTCACCCCTTTCACCCACCTCTATGTAGTCTCCTTGACTGTCCATGCATTGCAGTTAAATGATGTGTTCTTTAGTTGAATTATGAGTTAATAATTAGTGGATTAATTAATAATTAATTCACACCACTCATCACTATTTTATTTTCCAATTAGACTAAATACAACTAGTTCAAATAAGTTAAACCGAACACAACTCCACCAATTGTCTCATCAACTCCACCAAACTACCTTGGGTTCATGAAGTCGACCATGCCATTAGCTCAGCTAACCCTTAGGAAAGGAAAGTGTATTTCATACATCGGTACATGTGCCAAACCCAAGCATCAAGGCGAAGAAGTGCTCGAGGATAAGATAATGTTTATGATCTAAATATTATTAAGGGTTAATAATATTTGTTGTTCCTTATTTTTAACTCGGCAGTCTAAAAAAAGAAACCGCCCAATGTCTAAAAATAGAGGTCCATCTATTTTTACCAACTCAACCAATCATCCATAAATAGCATCCTCCAACTCATATACCATGATCCATATAATAAAAGAAATAGACTTTAAACCAAAAATAACTTCTGGAGCCCACTTAGTGAAGGCGACTTCATTTCACTACGCTCCATCATCTTGTTGCATTTTCAACACTCCCTCTCAACAAGATATGTATTATCGGCAACCCCTATCCTACCTCTGTGGTATTTGAATTTTCTCCTGGTGAGCACCTTCATCAAGATGTCAGCATCCTGATCCTCCGTGGAAATATATGAAAGTAACATGACTCTCCGCTGCACACAATCTCTGATATGATGGTACCTGATGTCAATGTTTTTGGATCTATCATGAAATACTGGATTAGCCGAGAGTTTAATGCAACTCTGTTTATCACAATAAATCACAGTAGGCTCCAAGTGTGACCCGAACAACCCGACCAGAATCTTCCTCATCCATATGGCCTCGCATGCGATGACTTAACGCCATATATTCGGCTTATCTTTGAAGCCCAGGTGCACGGATCTCTGCACCTGCTGTGCCAGCGCTCGACCGTCTTGAAAATTCCTCCGGATGTGTTCTTTAAATAATTGGGCTCACTGCCCAATGCATATCCAGCGACCACAAGCTTCACCTCGTCCCTCTTTATCTGCTTCTACAAGCCTGATCCCAGAGTATTGCCTCTAAGATAACGCAATGTGCTTTCTGCGCCTTCAGAGAAGAGCTTGGTAGGCTTAACCATAGCTTGCAAAAGCTGGTTAACTGCATAGCATATATCGGGTTGTGTATTGACCAGATACATAAGCGACCCCACCAACTGTCGATAAACAGTGGCATCCACTACCTCCGATGAAGTAGCATCCTCCTTCCTCCAACCTCCAGGAAGAGGAGTATCAACAGGCTTGCAGCCATGCATGTTGAACTTCTCCAATATTTCTCGGGCATACTTACCCTGAGAAACAAACAGTCCATCACTGCGCTGCCAAATTTCCAATCCCAGGAAATAATGAAGGAGGCCCAAGTCCTTCATCTCAAACTCTCTAGCAAGATCCTCTTTGCATGAAAGTATCAACAACTCATCACCCGTCAAAATCAGATCATCTACATACAGTACAATGATCAGCAACTTCCCCTCCACCACAATCTGGTACAGGTTAGGATCCGCCTCACTCTTGGAGAATCCAAGTCTGGTGAAGTAACTGTCTATCCGTGTGTACCAAGCACGAGGTGCTTGCTTCAGCCCGTATAGTGCTCTCTTGAGTCGGCGCACATGCGACTTACTGCTGAAGATCTCGAAACCTTCAGGCTGCTCTATGTACACCACCTCCTCAATGACTCCGTTGAGGAACGCAGTCTTCACATCCATCTGATGGATGTGCCACCCCATCTGCGCTGAGAGAGCAAGGATCGTCCATATGGAAGAGTACCTTGCGACAGGTGCAAAAGTATCCTCATAATCGATCCCCTCGATCTGTGAGAAGCCACGGGCGACAAATCTCGCCTTGTACTTCTCCACACTCCCGTCAGCCGCCTTCACTTTGTAGATCCATCCCTTGAACCACCAGTTTCCCCTCCGGTCTTGGGACAATCTCCCATGCCTTTATTTCTGATAATAGAATCATACTCTTCCACCATGGCATCTACCCATACGGGGTCCTCCACGACTTCCTCGAAAGAGGATATACATCACGACACATTTGCTCACAAGAACCATGTATCAGTGTCTTGTCCATTGGCCCATCTCTGTCTACGGCCTTTGTGGGGTAGTCCTACAATCTTCTACTGCATCTTGAGCCGAGTCGCTCGGCTTACGCAGTGCGCTTGTGCCTACGATGGTTGTACTTTGCATGAGTGGTTTCTTCCACTCCACGAACTTCCTCTTGTGGTTGATCCACATCCGGAAGCTCATCCTTAGGAGCTAAGAGCTCCTCATCTGCATGCAAGTGTGGCTCCCTCTCAAGGGAACACTTCATGGATTTCTTCTCCTGAAACTTGATATCCCATCGCACGACAGTTTTTTGATTGTCTAGCAAATACACTCGATAGTTGTGGGGTGTATCAGTGTACCCCACAAATATTCCAACCTCTGTGGTCGGATCTAGCCTCTTTCTGGCATCCTTCGTCACATGCATGTAGACAGGTGAGCCAAAAATCCTCAGATGAGAGATGTCAGGCCTCTTGCCCGAAAACGCCTCCTCCGGTGTACTCATGCCAAATATCTTGTGAGGACAACGGTTCTGCACATACACTGCAGTATTGCATGCCTCAACCCACAAGTGAAGGGGTAGGCCACAGTCATGTACTGACATCGCCGTACGGCACCCGATCGTTCTGTTCTTCCGCTCAGCAACCCCGTTATGCTGTGGGTTATGGGGTGCTATGAGCTCTCTCCGAATTCCTTCTGCGCTGCAAAAGTCCTTGAATTCAGCAGAGATGAATTCACCACCATTGTCACTCCTAAGAGCCTTCACATGCTTCCACGATTCCTTCTCAACCAGCGCCTTAAACTCACAGAACTTTGAGTATGTCTCGCTCTTCTTCTGCATGAAGAAGATCCAGCACTTCCGAGAGAAATCATCAACAAAGATCACATAGTACTTGTGCTTTGCTGTCGAAGCTACTGAGAAAGGACCACACACGTCTGTGTGAACTCTCTCAAGGATCGTCGTGGCACGATTATCCTTCTCGTGAAAGGTGGCTTTCACAAACTTTTCTAAGGTACATCCCTTGCACTGATCTGACTGCACAATAGTACCTTTAGGAAGTCCAGTAGAAATCTGTTGCAATATCTTCAAAGCTCCATGGTGAAGGTGGCCCAATCTCCGGTGCCACGGCTCGCCATCATCCCGGCTCACCACTCCTTCCGCCTTGCATGCCATTGTTGTGCAGCCATCTACTTGCAACTGATAAAGGTTCTTGACTTGAACCCCTATCTTCCGGGTCTCTCCAGTAGTCTTACTGCGTAGGAAATCTTTTCCTTCGCTGAAGACCACATCATACCCCTTGTCTTTCAACATCGCCACAGAGATTAGATTCTTCATCAATCCTGGAACATGCAAAAATTCCTTCAATACGAAGGTTTTACCAGACTCCCTCTCAAAGGAAATGGTACCGATACCGGTCACACTGTATCTACCATCATCGCCCATCTCGATGTGCACTCCAAGATCTTTCTCATCCAGATCTGAAAATAGATCTCGATCTCCAGTCATGTGAAAAGACACACCACTGTCCAAGAACCATAATGATCCCATCACACTTGAAACCAAGCATGCGATCTGTGAAAAATCTAGCTCAAACTGCGAGGCTAAGGCCTCTCCCACTGCAGATCTAGTAGCTTTCTTATTTTTCTTCTTCTGTGGAAAATTTGTGGCATAATGTCCCTGCTGGTGACAGTGAAAGCACTTCACCTTAGACATGTCTCTCTTCTTGCCTTTTGCACCGGAATGAGAAGCTTTCTTGCTCTTCCCCTTCTTTTCTTTGGCAGCCAAAGCGCAATTTTCTTCATCAGATGCCTTTGATGAAGATCCGTCTCTGGTATTCCGCCTTATCTCCTCTTGCACAAGATCCGACCAAAGTCGCTCCCATCCTGGCAATTTCTCCCGACCATTGACAGAATCCTGATAGGCATGCCAACTCTTTGAAAGACCAAGGAGAGCCAAGCTCACCAATTCCTCATCATCGACAGTCACCCCCACACTTCCTAGCTCATCTCTGCATTGGATGAAATTCGTGAGGTACTTCGGCATACTGTCGCCTTTCTCCATCTTTATATGTCTGAGTTTATCCTTGAGCGCCAACTTCCTCTGGTCGCTCTTACTTTGGAATAAATCTGTCAACGCCTTCCACATCAAGTATGGAGAAGCTTTTCCATGCATGTTGGATACAATGTGATCCTTCACGCCCTCCAACAGAATCCTTCGACATTTCGCCATCTTCTTTTGCCAAGCCTCAACTTGAGCAGCATCAGTAGGCTTTGGGATCTCAGCTTCTATGAACTCCTTCAGCCCGTTATCATCTAATACCGCCTCCATTCGGTCCTTCCATGCAACATAATTCAAATTTCCCTCAAGGGCATATTCCAGTCACAATCCGTTGAAAGACATTTCAACTTTGGCACCAAGAAAACTACTGCAAATTCAAATTCCAAGCTCAAAACTCAGCTGCTTCTGGATCTGTGAGAACAAATTATTTCTAGCACAGAGATCGAATGTAAGGGAATTTACTGGATATATCACCCTTCAAAGAAAGGATGGATCCAAAGGCTACCTGGCCTGTTACAAAATCTGTTTACCGAAATAATTGTAATCACTGTAATAGATCCGATGATCAATTCTCAAGCTCTGATACCATGTATAAATCTAAATAATTTGCTGAATTATTCTCCGAGATTATCCTGATTACACACTATTTAAGCTTCATGCATAATACATAACCTCTTCTACAATTGATCATCAATATGCGGAAATAGAAAGTAGTCGCATGCACTCATTAAAACATAATCAAGCACACATATCAACACAGGATGTAATGGGGAAAGAAATAGCTGAAAACCCCCAACTATCTGTATATTATAATGATGGAGAACATGTAACAATACATAGCACAATACTCCTCACAAGTACTCAGTACTATCTCCAAAAGCTACACACAAACTATATGAGATTTGAACAAGTCAGGGGTTCAAATATCCTCCACAAGTCTGCCTGCCTCTATTGCGCAATCCAAGTGAGTAATGAATGAGATCCAAGTTCGAATCTCCTTGGCTCCAACTGCACAATCATCATTGGCAATATCCATCAAGGTGTGTGAAAATCCCATGCACAATCAATGGTCACAACTGATAGTCAATCACACCCTTTCACCCACCTCTAAAACTGGTCTCCACTGAACTGTCCATGCATTGCAGTTAACTGATGTGTTCATTAGTTGAATTATGAGTTAATAATTAGTGAATTAATTAATAATTAATTCACACCACTCATCACTAGTGTATTTGTCAGTTAGACTAAATACAACTAGTTCAACTAAGTTAAACAGAACACAACTCCACCAACTGTCTCATCAACTCCACCAAACTATGCCACATGAGTTCTAACTGAAGTCAACCATGCAATAGCTCAACTAACCCTTAGGAAAAGCGTATTTCCTTCTGTCAGCTGCATGTGCCACATCCAAGCATCAAACGGAAGTGCTCCAAGAGGATAAGATAATGTTTATAGTCTAAATATTATTAAGGGTTAATAATATTTGACTGTTCTATTTTTAGCCCGACAGTCTAAAAATAGAAACCGCCCAATGTCTAAAAATAGAGGCCCATCTATTTTTACCAACTCGACCAATCATCCATAAATAGCATCCTGCAACTCATAGACCATGATCCATATGTCTAAAAATAGACATAGTCTAAAAATAGACTTTGCGCCTAAAATAGCCTGCGGTCCCACTTAGTGAAGGCGACTTCATTTCACTAAGCTCCATCATCTTGTTGCATTTTCAACAACCCTAGAAGAAGAAGAAATGAGTTCGACCATATCATGTAATGAATTGGAAAGAATTACCACTCCTCAAACTCTCAAGATAGAAGGACATATCAAGAAGAAAAAAGTAATAGTGTTGATTGATTTGGGTAGTACCCATAATTTTATTCATTGTAAGGTAGCCAAGGAATTGAATTGTTTCCTATACCCAACACCAGAATGTCAAGTGATGGTTGCAAATGGGGGAAATATAAATTGATCTGGGAAATGCCATAATATCAAGCTAGCCATGGGGGAATATGTATTGAATAGTCCAATGCTTTCCATCCCAATGGGAGGTGCTGATGTTGTACTAGGATTACAATGGTTACAATCTTTGGGGACGGTAGCTTTTAATTTTCAAGAAATTTTTTTGAATTTTTTTTCCGAAGGAAAGGAAATCGAATTATGGGGTATCAGAGGGAAGCCAGGAAAGATAATAAGCTCTAATGTCATGACAAAGCTTATGAAGAAATAACAATGGGGCGTAATTGCACAATTATGCTCACTAGAAGTTCCAACATCAAAATCATCCATTTCTCCAGATCTCCAAAAAGTCTTGGACAATCATTCCAAGGTGTTTGAAACTCCCAAAGGACTCCCACCTATTCGTGATCATGATCATGCTATTCATTTGATTCCAGGAAGTGTTCCTCCAAACATCGGGCCTTATAGATATCCTTACTTCCAAAAGAGCGAAATTGAACGTATGATTGCAGAAATGTTAGAGGCGGGTATAATTCAACCTAGTCAAAGTTCTTTCTCTGCTCCTGTAGTATTGGTACACAAGAAGGATGGATCATGGCGAATGTGTCCGGATTATAGGGAGCTAATTAAGCTCACCATTAAAGACAAATTTCCCATTCCTGTGATTGATGAATTATTGGATGAATTACATGGAGCAATTTATTTTACCAAGTTGGATCTTCGTTCGGGATATCATCAAATTAGAATGAAGACTGAAGATATTCCAAAAATAGCATTTCGAACTCATGAGGGTCATTATGAATTTTTGGTCATGCCTTTTGGCCTTACCAATGCACCTTCTACATTTCAAGGGTTGATGAATTCCATTTCAAACCCTTCCTTAGAAAATTTGTGCTAGTATTTTTTGATGATATACTAATCTACAGCTGGTCTTGGAAGGATCATGTTGAACATGTTGACAGGGTGCTCAAACTATTGCAGGAGAAACAATTATATGCAAAAACATCCAAATGTTTCTTTGGAGTACAAGAGGTGGAATATCTGGGTCATATTGTATCTCACCAGGGTGTTAAGGTAGACCCTAACAAAATTAAAGCCATTAAGGAATGGAAAGTCCCCACAACCATAAAGCAGTTGCGAGGATTTCTCGGGTTAACAGGGTATTATCGCAAGTTTGTTAAGAATTATGGGAGAATAGCAGCACCTCTAACAACATTATTGAGGAAAGATGCATTTTCATGGAATCCTGAAGCAACTAAGGCCTTTGAACATCTTAAAGAGGCAATGTGCCTAGCACCAGTCTTAGCTACGCCAGACTTCACAAAAACCTTTATTGTGGAATGTGATGCCTCAGGAAATGGAATTGGTGTTGTTTTAATGCAAGAAGGAAGATCCATTGCTTTTGAAAGTCGTTCAATCAAAGAAAAGTATTTACAAAAGGCTATTTATGAGAAGGAAATGTTGGCAATACTACATGCACTAAAGAAATGGAGACCTTACCTAATGGGAAGACACTTCAAGGTAAAAACTGATCATGATAGTCTTAAACACTTTTTGGGACAAAGAATATCTTGAAAAGAGAAACAAAATGGGTCACAAAGATGTTGGGTTATGGCTTTGAAATCAACTACAAAAAAGGGAAGCTAAATGTTGTTGTAGATGCACTCTCAAGAAAGGATGAAGAGGTGGAAGCATTTCTTTGTGCCATTTCAATTATCCAACCAGATTGGATAACCGAAGCAAGGGATGAATGGAAGGAGGACAAAGAAGTGTGGACTCTCATTCAAAAGTTGCAGCAATATCCTAGTACATTTGATACATTTGGTTGAAAAAATGATTCCTTATGGTACAATGATCGCTTATATATTTGCAAGAATTCCCAACTAAAACAAAGATTCTTTTGGAATTGCACACTTCTCCTTTAGGAGGACACTAGAGATTTTTAAAAACTTACCACAGGGTGAATAAATATTTTTTTTGGGATGGCCTTAAATCTGAGATTCAAAAGTTTGTGGCGGTATGTTTGGTTTGCTAGCAAAATAATGTTGAGACAATTAAGACCTCGGGTCTTCTACAACCTTTATCCATTCCAGGTCAACGTTGGGAGGAGATTTCAATGGATTTTATCACAGGTTTACCTAAGTCTGAAGGAAGGAGTGTCTTCATGGTGGTAGTTGATAGAATTACCAAGTATGCACACTTTTGTGCATTATATCATCCATTTAAAGTGAGTATAGTTGCTACTAAATTTATGGAAACAATTAAAAAGCTACATGGAAACCCGAAGATTATTGTAAGTGACAGAGATCCCATTTTTACAGGAAATTTTTGGACGGAATTATTTCCTTGTTTGGGTACTCAACTAGCTCATAGCTCATCTTATCATCCTCAATCCGATGGTCAAACAGAGATAGTGAATAAATGTTTGGAAGGATATCTTCATTGTTTTGTATCTGATAAGCAAGCACAATGGGTCAAGTGGTTACCTCTCACTGAATGGTGGTATAACACTTCCTTTCATACTGTAGCAAAAATGACCCCATTTATGGCACTTTATGGATATCATCCACCATCCATCACATCTTCTTTAAGGGAAAATGTTAGGGTTCAAGCAGTAGAGGATCACATCGAGAATCAACAAGAAGGTCTCCAACTATTAAAGGACAACCTAAATTTTGCACAAAATCGAATGAAACAAAAGGCTGATGAACATCACAGTGAGAGAAGTTTTGATGTGGGAGATTGGGTATTTTTACGGCTACAACCATACAAACAAATTTCCCTCAAGTAAGCTAAGATGGATAATAAATTATCGCCAAAGTACTATGGTTCTTACAAGGTTTTGAAAAATATTGGTACTATGGCATACAAATTGGAGCTTCCTGCTTCTTCACGAGTGCATCTATTTTTCCATGTTTCATGCTTAAAAAAGGTTATAGGGGATAAAATTCTAGTTCAAACAATATTTCCAGAACTTGATGAGGAAGAAAAAAAATATTGGAATTTGAAGCAGTCACAGAAACAGGAACTTGACAACTACGAAATCGATCAATTTTAGAGTATCTCGTCAAATGGAAGAACTTACCCACTAAAGATTCTACATGGGAGGATGAGAATTTTATACAAAATCACTCGGGGCTACTCAAGCTTTGAGGACAACACTTTTTTGAAGGAGAGGAGCATGTTAGGTCCCTATATTACTAGTATAGTCCATTATTGTTGTTAGTTTAACCCCCTTATTGTTATTGTTGTACCCCTGTAACCCCCAAATTTTTATTATTGTGCCCTTAAATTATTATTGTTAGGTCGACTAGGATTACATTGTGACCCCATGGACTCCAATATATAGAAAGGAGTTTTTGTCATTTGTATGATTCAATAATTGTTCATTTATGTAATGTTTTGGAGGTTTCTCCCTTGAAGTGGCTTATTTCTAAGGCATTGATCTCTCTTTTCTTCTATTTTTGGAGCTGGTTTCACAACAAAGAACAAAACCACATGGAACAAGTTTCTAGCAGATGAGGGTTTCAATAGTGTTAATTCGAGGAGAAAAATGGGAAGGCCTTCAAAGCAGAAGACCTAGGAGGAGTCAATCCCTACACCTATACTGACCCCTTTACAAGCTGATCAATCTTCTTCACCATCAAGAAGGAAGGAAAGAAGTTCAACTAGAAGAGTTAGAGTTAAAGGCTACCTAAGAAATCATAAACCTTGGAGTCTTTCTAGCAATTAAATGCAAGAAAGTATAAATAAAAGGCCACTCTACTTGACAAAAATGCTATTTCTAAACACAAGGAAGAAGTGGCTTCTTCTTCAAGAAATAAACGTAGAAGGAGACTGATTCTGTCAGAAGGATCTTCAGTGGAAGTTAGTAGTGTGGAGAAGGATACCCATGAAACATTAGCACCAAGTCCTAGTCTAGAGACTAGACGAGATATAGAAGAAGTCAATGTGACTCCAACAGTAGAGGAACTAACACTAGCTCAGGTTTATTCCTCTCTCAAAACATCAACTAAGGGAAAGAGTAAAGTTTCAGAGATTACAACAAAAGAATAAAAAATAGCTCAAATTTATTCCTCTTTGAGTTCATTAGCTAAGGGAAAAAGGAAAGTAAGAATCCACTCATACTCATCATTTGAGGAAGAGAGTAGTGAAACAAAGTTTCAAGATGAGAAACAAAGAAGATTCATCCAGGGAAGAAGAAGGCCTTTATATATTCCTAATCTATATATTCAAAGGCCTCATACCAGACCCAAAAATAATATTAGGCTAGCTAGCAAGCTCATAGCTAATCCTGCTCCTAGAGATGAGATAATAAATATAGATGAGAGTCCATAAAATGACTCAGGGAAGAAGAAGCGCAGAAGAAGAAACAAGCACAAAAGAGAAAACAAAATAAGAGGGTCAATAAGGCAGAAGCTCTTAGTTTGTTGGCTTATGTGCTAGATTTTTAATGATTGAATATCTAAAAAAAGTCAATATGGAAGATCAATATCATTTTGGGCCTATCTACACAGTTATAAGAAATTGCTACATTTTCAGAAAGGTAGTTCTTTGTTTTGGTCAGAAGAATATAAAAGGTAACTCTTTGTTTTGGTCTCAAGGAATTACATTAGATGGTGATAAATTATATGCTACCTTAGTGGTAATATTTTTCCTGCCAAGTTTTATCCAATGAAGCTGTCTTCGAGGTGTCATTTTCAGTTTGTTACTATTGTAATTTTGTGGATAAAGATCCAGGTGTAATTTTCAGTTAGTTATTGTTGCAATTTTTGTGGAGAAAGACTTTCCAAGAAACAAGGAGAAGTTAGCCACCTCATCTCAGCCATTTTGATTTCCATATTATCAAGTTCTATCTTCATGCATTTGTAAACCAAATATTGTACATCAAACTGATTTTCTATTATTTTTGGATAAAATTTAAATATGGTTTCCTATATTTAGAAGGTTGTAATAAATGTCCTACAACAGACTTCCAATTTTTGAGGATATTTTGTTGATATTCAACAAGATGATGAGCTTAGTGAAAAGTAAGCACCTTCACTAAGTGGGGCCCGTAGGCTATTTTTAGGTATATGTCTATTTTTAGACATGGTGAGCATATTCTATAAGTTGCAGGATGCTATTTGTAGATGGTTGGTCAAATGTGGAAAATGGATGAAATTCTATTTTTAGAATATTAGGCGAAGTCTATTTATATATCATCGATCTAAAAATAGGTGCATGTCAATTATTATTAACCCTTAATAATAATCCGACAATAAACATCAACTTATTCTCTTGAAGCACTTTATTTCAATGAACATATTTGGCAAATCAATGGGCTGAAGGAATTATGCAATTCCTAGGGTTATTCTTGGCTCATGCATGAAGTACTGATTTAGAACTGAAGTGGCAAAGTTATGAAAGAGTTGGAAGAGTAGTTACAAGAGTTTTTATTTAGTTTAACTCAGTTAAGTGAGTTAAACTCAGTTGAGCTAGTTGTATCTAGTCTAATTGAAAGATACACTAGTGAGAGTTTAGTGAAGTAATTCACAACTAATAACTCACTAACAATTGAACAAATACATCAGTTAACTACTTGCATGTTAGTTCTGGTGGAGACCTAGTGGAGAGATAGGTGAAAGGGTGAGATGGAATATCTGTTGTGACTATAGTGATGCATTCAATGCATCTGACACACATTGGAGTTTCCAATGAGGATTGCGCAGTCAAGGCAAGGCCAATTCGAATTCATTCAGGGGTCTTCTTCAACAGGGATTGCACAGTGGAGGTACGCTGTCAGGAGGTAAGGAATTGGTGCATGGAGATGAAAATTTCTGCATGACAGTGTGTAATGATTGTTGATTGTACTGAGAGCTTGATGTACAAAGATTTGTATGAGATTATTACATGATCCCATTTATATACATAATATATGATATTTGGGGTTTTTAGATTTAAGCTTTCCCTTTAAACAACTGTGTTATGTGCAACTGAATTTATTCACGCGTTTGCAATTGAGTTTTAAATTTCTGCAAGTTTAACAGTGGAAGGATTATGTATTTAGAAAGAAGATAAATATTTTTAGATCAAGAGAATCTGGTAATAAATCAATATTAATAAATTTATACATGGTATAGAAGCAGTATTGGTCACTGGAGATTGCAATTGTGAATAGGTGCTGAGTTTTGTGCTGGTGGACAATTCGAATTTTCTATAGAAATTTCTTGGTGCGACAGCTGAGTATTCATTGAAATGTCTTTCAATGGGTTGCGATTGGAGTATGCCCTTGAGGGTAGCTCAAATTACATAGACTGGAAGGATAGGATGGAGGCGGTGCTTGAAGATAATGGACTAAAGGATTTCATTGATAGCGATGTTCCTAAGCCTGCTTCTAGCGATGCTGTAGGACTTGACACATGGCAAAAGAAGGTAGCAAAGACAAGAAGAATTCTGTTGGAAGGTGTGAAGGACCATATTGTGTCAAGCCTTCATGGGAAATCCACTCCATTTATAGTATGGAAGGCTTTGACAGATCTTTTCCAAAGAAACAGTGACCAAAGGAAGTTGGCGCTGAAAGATAAGCTTAGAAAAATAAAAATGGAGAAGGGCGACAGTATTCAAAAGTATCTCACGAAGTTTGTCCATTGTAGGGATGAAATGGGAAGTGTGGGGATTACAGCTACGAAGACTCTGTCAATGGACGGGAGAAACTGTCGGGTTGGGAGCGACTTTGGTCGGATCTCGTGCAGGAGGAGATAAGGTGAAGTACCAGGGATGGCTTTTCATCGAAGAATGATGATGAAGAGAATTGCGCTTTGGATACAAAAGCAAGGAAAGGAAAGGGGAAGAAATCCCATCCAAAATCCGAGGCTAAAGGCAAGAAGCTGGATTTGTCCAAAGTGAAGTGTTTTCACTGTCACGAACATGGGCATCTCACCACTAACTTCCCATAGAAAAAGAAGAACAAGAAGGCTGCTGGAGCTATAGCGGGTGAGGCCTTAGCCTCGCAATTTGAACTTGATTTCTCTTTGATCGCATGCTTGGTTTCAATATCAATGGGATCAGTGTGGTATCTTGATAGTGGCACGTATTTCCATATGACGGGAGACAAGGAGTTGTTTAGTGAATTGGAGGAGAAGGATCTCCAAATGAAGAAAGAGATGGGCGACAATGGTAGATACAGTGTGACCGACATCAGAACCATTACCTTTGAGAGGGATTCAGGTAAACCATTTCTATTTAAAGATGTTATGCATGTCCCAGGTCTGAAGAGAACTTGGTCTCGATCGCAATGTTGGAAGACAGAGGTTATGATGTTGTTTTCAATGAGGGAAAATATTTCCTGCGACATAAAACAACGGGTCAAACCAAGAGGATAGGGATTCAAGTTAAGAATCTTTACAAGCTAGAGGTAGATGGCTGTGCTGCAATGATGGGAAAAGCAGAAGAAGTGGTGAGTAGGGATGAGGGCGAATTATGGCACATGAGATTGGGCCATCTTCACCATGGCGCCTTGAAGATTTTGCAGTAGATTTCTACTGGAATTCCGAAGGGTACTCTTGCGCAGTCAGATCAGTGCAAGGGATGTACTATGGGTAAGTTTGTGAAGACCACCTTTCATGAGAAGGAGAACCGTGCTTCGGTGATCCTGGAGAGAATTCACATAGACGTGTGTGGACCTTTCTCGGTTGCTTCAACATAAAAACACAGGTATTAAGTTATTTTTGTTGATGAATATTCTCGTAGATGTTGGATCTTGTTCATGCAGAAGAAGAGTGAAAAATTCTCAAAGTTCTGTGAGTTTAAAGCATTGGTGGAGAAGGAGTCGGGGAAGCAAGTGAAGGCTCTGCAGAGCGATAATGGTGGTGAATATATCTCAAACGAATTCAAAGACTTCTGTAGCAAAGAAGGAATTCGAAGAGAACTCATAGCGCCTCATAACCCACAGCAGAATGGGGTCATAGAGAGGAAGAACAGAACGATCGTGGGTGCTGCACGAGCTATGCTGCATGACCAGGGCCTACTGATGCACTTGTGGGCAGAAGCATGCAACACTACGGTTTATGTGAAAGACCGTTGTCCTCAAAGAGTACTTGGCATGAGTACACCTGAAGAAGCTTTTAATAGTAAGAAGCCTAATATTTCTCATTTGAAGATTTTTGGTTCATCTATTTACATTCATGTGACAAAGGATGCCAGGAAGAAGTTGGAGCTAACTACAAAAGTTGGGATATTTTTGGGGTACAGATAAACACCCCATAATTATCGTGTGTATTTTCCAAACAGTCGAATGACTGTGGTGTGACGGGATATAAAATTCAATGAGGTGAAAGCCATGAAGTTGTCGCTTGAGAGGGAGCTACACTTGCATGCAGAGGAGGAGCTACTTTTTCCCAAAGATGAGCCTCTAGACGTGGATCAACCATAGGAGGAGATTCATGGAATGGAGGAGTCCACTCATGCAGAACCAAACATCAGATCTAGCATAAAGCGTACCACAAAAGCTGAGAGACTGAAGCTTGATGCGGCAGAGAATGTAGGAGTCCCTACATCACAGTGCAGACATAGACAGTCACCTAACCATGGATACATTACTCTTATGAGCAAGTGTATCGTGACAGAGCCATCTTCTTTTGAAGAAGCAGCGCAGGAGCCCACATGGGTAGATGCCATTGTGGAGGAGTATGAATCCATTGTCAGAAAAAATGCTTGGGAGATTGTTCCAAGGCCGGTGGGTAAATCAGTGGTAGATTCGAAATGGATCTACAAGGAAAAGCAAGCTGCTGATGGGAGCATCAAGAAGTATAAGGAAAGATTTGTTGCCTGAAGCTTCTCACAGATTGAGGGGATTAATTATGAACAAACCTTTGCACCTGTCGCACGGTATTCTTCCATAAGGACCATCCTTTCTCTCTCAGTGCAGATGGGTTGGTACATTCATCAGATGGATGTGAAGATTGCATTCGCTAATGGGATCATTGAGGAAGATGTGTACATTGAGAAGCCTAAAGGATTTGAGATCTTCAGTATCGAGTCACATGTGTGCAGACTCAAAATAACGTTGTATGGGCTGAAGCAAGCACCACATGCTTGGTACACATGGATTGACAACTATTTCACTGGAATTGGCTTCACCAAGAGTGAGGCGGATGCAAACCTATACCAAATTTTGGTGGAGGGTAAGATTTTAATCATTTTTCTTTATGTTGATGATTTAATTATAATGGGTGATGAGCAGTTGATACACTCATGCAAGGCAGATCTTGCAAAGGAGTTTGAGATGAAGGATTTGGGCCTCCTTCATTATTTCCTTGGATTGGAAATATGGTAGCGAGAAGGTGAACTGTTTGTGTCTCAAGGCAAGTATGCTTGGGAGATACTTGGTAAGTTTCACATGGAGGATTGCAAGCCCATGGATACTCCTCTTCCAGGAAATTGGAGGAAAGAGGATGCTACATCGGCAGAGGTAGTGGATGCCATTGTTTATCGACAGTTGGTGGGTTCGCTTCGGGCTTAGTTGGCTACAAGATTAATATGGCAAGGTGGCAGTAGGAACCAACTTTCACAAGCGATGGTTAAGCCCACCAAGCTCTTTTGGAAGAAGGTGTTGATGTCCCGAGAGGCATCTTAGGGCACATCCGTGTATGGCTTATGTACACAAACCAAGAGGTGGAATTTGTATGACACGGTGTGACATGTGGGTAAACAACGATTACAGGTAAAGAGGCACATCGGGAGGGGTTTTCGTGATCGAATCTACAATGCTTTCTTTATAAGGGGAAACAAAGATCCGTGGAACTTGGGTTCGGGCTGGACTTTCAGAGTTCGGCGCAAACAAGTCACATGTGCAGTTGGTCTGATGAGGAAGATCCTGTTGGTTTGTTTGGTATTCTTTTAGATCCCATGCGATATTGTGATAATCGTGAGTTTCATTAAAATCTTGATGATCCAGTTTCATGATAGATATAAACATATTGATATCTCGGGATGGGTTTTTTCGCAGATTGTGGGTGTACCGGAAGACTACGTTGCTTCGTCACTATTCCTACTGGAAGATCGATGTAGATATTTCACGGCGCTGGTAGAGCAAATTCGAATACCATAGAGGCAGGATCGGGGTGAAGGATAATCCTTATCTTGTTGAGAGGGAGTGTTGAGATTCAACAAGATGATGAGCTAGTAGTGCGGCACTTACTCGGCGGGGACCCAGCTATTTTTAGGTGTATGTCTATTTTTAGACATGGTGAGCATATTCTAAAAGTTGTAGGATTCTATTTGTAGATGGTTGATCAAGTTGGAAAAATAGATGAAATTCTATTTTTAGAATATTGGGCGAAGTCCATTTATATATCGTAATCTAAAATATATGCATGTCGATTATTATTAGCTTTTAATAATAATTCGACAATAAACATCAACTTATTCTCTTGGAGCACTTTATTTCAGTATACAGATTTGGAAAATCAGTGGGTTGAAGGAATTATGAAATTCCTAGGGTTATTGGTGGCTCATGCATGAAGGAATTAGTTAGAACTGAAGTGGCAAAGTTATGACAGAGTTGGAAGAGTAGTTACAGGAGTTGTTATTTAGTTTAACTTAGTTAAGTGAGTTAAACTCAGTTGATCTAGTTGTATCTAGTCTAATTGAAAGATACACTAGTGAGATTTTAGTGAATTAATTAGTTAATTAATTCACAACTACTAACTCACTAAAAACTGAACAAATACATCAGTTAACTACTTGCATGTCAGTTCCAGTGGAGATCCAGTGGAGAGATAGGTGAAAGGGTGAGATGGACTATCCGTTGTGACTATAGTGATGCATTCAATGCATTTGACGCACATTGGAGTTGCCAATGAGGATTGCACAGTCAAGGCAAGGCCAATTCGAATTCATTCAGGGGTCTTCTTCAACAGGGATTGCGCAGTGGAGGCAGGCTGTCAAGAGGCAAGAAATTGGTGCATGGAGATACGAATTTTTTCATGACAGTGTGTAATGATTATGGATTGTACCGAGAGCTTGATGTACTAAGATTTGTATGAGATTATTACATGATTCCATTGATATACATAATATATGATAGTTGGGGATTTTAACTTTAAGCTTTCCCGTTAAACAACTATGTTATGTGCGATTGAATTTATTCACGTGTTTGAAATTGAGTTTTAAATTTCTGCAAGTTTAACAGTGGAAGGATTCTGTATTTAGCAAGAAGATAAATATTGTTAGATCAAGAGAATCTGGTGATACATCAGTATTAATAAATTTCTACATCTTTAACATATTACCTTTTTGTATATATTTTATGAAAAGAAACGAGGAAAGGGTTTGTGATTTGTTCATCTCATTGCATCTTGAGTTGTGTACTTTTTGAAATTATAATATCCAGATACACTCTTGAGGATTTATGAATTATTTGATGTGTGTATTGTGTAATTTATTTATGTGTTTCCATATATTATAGTTTCATTTCCTTATTGTGATCTACATATGTTGTCTCATGTTTTTTTCATTCTTATGATATAGCTGTACATGCTATCTATTTTTATCAGTCTTGTTTTATAGGCTTTCTGGATAAGATGTTTATGGTAAGCTTGCTCATAAGAATTCCCTGTGACAGAAATATTTTAAATGTGTGATGAGATTCTTGTAAGTCTTGAATAAGATTTCTTTCATCAATACATTACAGGTCTGAAATATTTTGTTCTCATTTCTTCTTAGCATTGGACTTATATTCTATAGACCCACTGTTATTTTCATATTATCCTAACCATTATAATACAAAATTATCCTTGCTACCACATCAAATACTAGTACCTTGATATGTGTGAGTGATTTATCTGTTCAAAATCATTTTATTTTCCAGTATGTGAGAACTTAAACCACCTTCCAAAACCAAATTCAACTATAAGAAAATCCCTTGAGCTTAATATGTGTCTGGTCAAGCACTTGATTCAATCCAAGAGTTGATTTCAGTGCTAAGATCTTTTGGTGCTTCTGCCGAGAGGCGAAGATTATAAACTCAGTATTCTCTCGATTTTCTTGCATGAATGCATAGTATTATTTTTTAAGGGTGAATAAAAACTAGTCACTCTTTTTTATTGTAATTAGTTCACCTAGAGACTCCACAATGAGGATGAGGGGTTTGAAGACCGCCTACTACAAGAAGAAATCAGAGATCACCTCATGTGAATCTAGTCTTTGATCTAGAGAATATCATAAAGGATGCAATAGGGAAACATAAAACAACTAAAGCTACATCACATTCAGTGAAAAAATTACATTAAGTATGTTCTGAAAGAAAAGGTACCATCATCTATTTTAAAATCTAATGAAGTTTCAGTTTCAGAGGATTCTACTAAAATATTTCAAGTTGAAACCAATTATATTAAATATTAAGTGGATGATGTTGGCCTAGATGCAGCTAAAAATACCCCTCAATCATCATTTAGTAAATTAGAGATAAGTATCAATCCAGTGAAAGAAGAAAAATTAGAGGTTTTAGGTGTCAGTGAAGAAAATAAGGAATCAGAATCCTTTGTGCTTACAAAAAGGGAATTAGAACAGGTATTGGAGATTGCACCCTTCTTAGATAGGTTTGTTTTAACTGAAAAAGATATTAAATTAATTTTAAAATTTATTCAAACTCATCCTGAATATCAATCCTCTCTTAGCCCACAACAAGAGTATTCTCACCTGTTTCAAAACCCATCTATTGGCTCCTCCTCTTCTCATCAAGAATAAGGTAATCTTCTTGAAAATTTGACCTTTAATCTCTCTTACTTTTTAGCTCAACAGAACCAAATTGAAGTTTCCGAAATTCTTCAAGAATCTACATTTGAATCTGATTCTCCTGGAGAGGTTGAAGCAAATTCCTCTTGTGTTTATTTATTTGATAATCCACTGTTTTCAGCTCAAAAGCCTAAAGAACTAGCACAATAACTTCAATATTTTGCTATTCCGAAACAAATACAAACTCCATAGACTATAATTTCAAACACTAAAAAATCTGTATCAGTAAGCCATCCACTGATTGTACCTCAGTAAGTCATGGCTTAGCCTCCTCCTACAAGGATGCAACAATTGTTGCAGCAAGATATGCACCAATTTCTCTCCCTCAAACTTTGCATCCAGTTCCTCAAGGGGATTATCTGAAATATTTCCCCAAATATACAGGGGAGGGAGAAGGAGTATATGCTGAAGAACACTTAGTTTCCTTTTACAGTTATGCTGATAACCAAAAAATTGAACATGAAGATGTCTGGTCAAGAATATTTTTTCAGAGCTTGGATGGAGAAGCTCATAAGTGGTTCATAAATCTACTAGAAAATTCAATAGCAGGAATAGATTCTTTGGAGGAACTTTTTGTAAAACAATGGGGTCACGTAAGGATTACTTGTATTACCTTACGAAGTTTGGAGCTTTAAAGAAGAAGAATGATGAGTCATTGGAAAATTTTACAACGAGATTCAACACATTTTATCAAAATATTCCTGTAGAAGTCAAACCTCCTGAAACCACAACCATGATAACCTTTGCCAATGCCTTAGACTCTAAGTTTTCATTGTGGTTGAGAGCTGAGAAGCTACAAATATTGGTAGCTATGCAGGAGGCTGCAATTGGGGTGTAGTCCAATATTATGACATCAAATATACTAAAAATAGAAGAGGGGAAGGGAGAAAGGATAAGAAAAATATGAAAGAGGAGAAACCCTCTTCTTCCTCAAAATATTTCACAACTGAAGAAAATCTTGATCAAATGTCCAATTTATAAAGATATTTCTTCCAAAATGTCAAAACTGGAGTTAGAAAATAGGCCTGTTGTTAGACCCATTCAAAATTACGGCAATAGGAATCAAGCTCCTTTCAGGAGACCCTTTCAGCCTCAACAAATTTTATAATGCCTAAGAATAAATCCCGATGATCAGAATGTTCAACCTCCACTGAATAATTTTGCTAAAGAAAATCATCAATAACAAGAAGAGGAAGATGAAGACATAAATCTAGTTGGAGAGACATCATAGTCAAATTGTTTGAATCTGCAAGAGTATGAATATCAGTCTAGGATAAATCTCTTTTCAGATGACGAAAATGCTCATATTCATGTCCAAAATGAGAAAAAGCAGGCTGAAAATCAGACAAGAAATTATAATTTAAGGTCTAAAGGGGCTGTTCAACAACCCCAACAAAAACAAGATTCTGAAAAGCATGCTTCAAAACAAAAAGCAAAAGTTAATGATATTCCTCCGTTGCCTAACCTTGCCCCAATTATGGAAACTGTTGTAGAAAATAAGGATTTGGATCCTCTCAATTTCAGTTTCAAGTCAGAATTAAATAAAATCAAGATTTTGGTTATGTTCCTTGAATTGTTGAAAAATACAGCCTACAGAGAATCATTTAAAAGTCTATTACAACAATCTCTTGCTCCTAACTGAGTCAATCTAGAGGGTGAAAATCCTACCATTTACTTGTGTAGCCATGTCCAAAATCATAAAGATGATAATTCTCCACATTTTTATATCTCACTCAATATTCATAACAAACTACTGCATAAATTCCTATTAGATTGTGGGGCCTCTCACAATATAATGCCTAAGAAAGTCATGGATGAGCTAGAACTGGAAATCACTAAGCAATACCATGATATTTACACATTCGAATCTAAAAGGGTAAAGTGTTTAGGAGTGATCAAATATTTGGTAATTTCCCTTGCCCACCTCCCCATGAAAAATCTAGTGATGGACATAGTGGTTGCATACATACTATCTAGATTTTGAATTCTTCTTTCCAGATCTTGGTCCAAAAAGTTGGGAGTCACTCTTCAAATGGATATGACCTATGCCACTATCCCAGTATTTGGAGGATAATTTAGGAGATTGTATAGGGAAACACAAATGGCTTATATCATAAGTGATCAAAAAAATCCATCAAATCATCCTATATATGCAGAGGAAAAGGAGTTAGGGTCATCCATATTACACCTTGCTATTGATGACAACAATTTTCAGCTTGAAATTAGAAAAAAACATAATTTACAGGTCATAAATGAGCAGAATTTAAAAGCAGGGTAGATCTAGAAATTATATTTTGACGGAGCCTCATCACGAAAGGGATCAGGGGCTGATGTAGTTCTTTTTTCTCCCACTCAGAAATTAGTGACCCTATCATACAAATTACAATTTGTCACTACCAATAACACTGTTGAGTACGAAGCCCTTATTTTGGGTATGAAGGCAATAAAAGATTTGGGAGATGAACAGTTGATTGTTTTTGGTGATTCATAATTGGTGGTATAGTAGGTGATAGATAATTATCAAGTGAAAAATGTAAAATTAAAAAATTACATAAATGAAGTATGGGATTTAATTGAACATTATTTTCAGCGTTCAATTTGAATTATGTTTCTAGAGAAGAAAATGAAATCGCAGATTCAGTATCCATAGCTGCTAGTAATTTTAAGGTTCCTCTTGATGTTAAAGTAACATATGGAATCCAGATAAAAAACAGACCTTCCATTCATGAAAATACCAAATATTGGCAAGTATTTGAACGTGATAAAGAAATTCATAAATTCTTGGAATGTGTAGAAGAATTTTCAGACATTCAGATTGATAATGAAAAAGACACAGTTGAAAGTCAGAATAACAAGCCATTTAAAAATACTATATATGGGAAAGACATTATTGATATAAAAGAAAATATTATTCCTAAAGGCTTGGTTCCTTTAGAGAGGTTGTTTAACAATAATGATTTCTTCTTAAAGCTTGATAGTAAAAAATATGGAGAGAGTACAGTTGACTGCAATATTGGTACAAAAAATCAGCCCAAATTTGTTAAAGTTTCTAAATTCTTCCTCAAGAAACTAGAACTAAATATGTCAATCTGTTGAAGAAATATGCAAACATTTTTGTATGGTCCCATAGTGATTTAAAGACTATGACAGAGGTATAATGGAACATACAATTCCTCTTAAAATAGAAGCAAAGCATGTAGCACAGAAGATAAGGCATATTAATCCCAAGTTGCTCCCTATTATTGAAAAGGAAATCAGAAATAAGTAGGAATCCAAAATAATTCTACCCTTAAGATTTTCCAATTGGGTAGCTAATATAGTCCTGGTGTGAAAGAAGATTGGTAAAATTAGAATTTGCATTGATTTTCTCAATTGAACTGGTGTTCGTTAAAGGATAATTATCCTTTACCCAATATGGACCATGTTTCACAGCAGTTAGTAGGCTCAAAGAGGCTATCAATGATAGATTGTTTTAGGGGTACAATCAAATCTCAATTGATAAACAAGACAAGAAGAAAACAACTTTTACTACACCCTGAGAAAATTTATGTACAATAAGATGCCTTTCGGTTTAATGAATGTAGGTGCAAAGTTTTAGCGGGCAATGGATATTCCTTTTGCAGGGGAAAAAGACAGATTTGTAGTCATTTACTTGGATGACATAACAGTCTTTTCAAAATCCGATGAAGATCATTTAAAACATTTGCAACAAGTGTTTAATAAGTGCAGAAAATTTGGGTTGTCTTTAAACCTAAAGAAATCATGCTTTGTTGTTCAAGAGGGAAAACTATTGGGGCACATAGTGACAAAAAATGGTATTTGTATTGACCGAGTTGAGGCTATACAGAAAATTGGTTTACCCAGAAATAAGAAATAATTACAGTCATTCTTGGGTAAAATTAATTTTTTGAGGTGTTTTGTTTTGAACTTAGCAGAATTAATTAAACATATAAATGTCTTATTGAAGAAAGATGTAGAATTCAAATAGAAAAATGAATTAAAAAAATCTTTCATAGTAATCAAATCTGCCTTGACTGAAGCCCCGGTGTTAACCAAACCTGGATTTGAAAAATATTTCCTTACATTTTCATATGCTTCTGAGGAAACTATTGTAGCAATTTTACTTCAAAAGAACAAGGAAGGCTTGGAACAACCTATTTATTTCTTCAACCATGCATTAAGAGATGTTGATTTAAAGTACAACTTGATTGAAAAATGAGCATATGCATTGGTAAAGGCCTTAAAGTATTTTCAAGTTTATGTTCCTGCATTCAAAGGTCATTGCTTTTGTGCCAAATATTGTTGTCAAGGATGTATTGTTGCAGCTAGATACATATGGAAAGAGGGGAAGATGGTTAACAAAGATTCTAGAATTTGACATTGAAATAAGACCTACTAAGCTGATAAAGGGATAGGGCTTAACCTGCTTGATGGAAGAATCAAATTACAAATCTCTAAATCTAAACATGGAGGTAGTGGAAGAAACAAATAAAGAAGGTATATCTGATTATCCTGAAATACTTTATTCCAACTGGTATAAGGATATAGTGTACTTTTTATAAAATTTCAATTCCTCCAGAAATGGAAAAATCAAAGAGAAGGGCTTTTAAACTAAAGGCTGTTAGGTATTACATAATGGAAAATCATCTTTATTGGAAAGACCCAGTGGGAGTTTTTTTTAGATGTGTAGATGAAGTTGAGTCATAGAAATTTATGTCAGATATACATGTAGGAGTGTGTGGTGGAAATTTATACTAGAAAGCTACCACAAATAAAATTATAAGTGCTGGCTATTTTTGGCCAACTCTTTTCTCTGATGTTTTTGCTAAAGTCACGACTTGCATTGAATGTCAAAAGTTTGTCAGTAAGCAGAAGATACTCCCACTACCTCTCATTCCAATTCAAGCAGACGCCCCCTTTCCAGTGTTGGGGGTTAGACTTCATTAGTGATATTCATCTGCCATCATCAGGACAACACAGGTGGATTATTATAGCCATAGACTATTTCACCAAGTGGATTGAGGCCATTACAACTAGGAATGACACTGAAGTGGTATCTGTTGGAAAATATTATGTCTAGATTTGGTTTCCCTCATAAGTTGGTGACTGACAATGCAATGGCTTTTAAATCTACCAAATTGAATAATTTCTGTCAGAAATATAATATTGATTTGACTCATTCTACACCTTATTACCACCAAGGTAATGGGTTACCTGAGTCATCCAACAAAAGCCTGGTAAGAATCATTAAGAAGATGATGCCAGGAAAAAAAAGAAATTGGGACACTCAGCTAGTTCATGCTCTTTGAGAAGATAGGGTGATTAGCAAGAGATCAATTGGAGTTTCTCCCTTTCAACTTGTTTATGGTACTGACGTTGTGATTCCACTACAGTTGGACCTTCCTATTATGAAATTTTTATAGAATGAAATTGATAATTCAAATCCCATTCAGAGAAGAATGCTGCAACTTATAGAAGCTCATCAAATCCGAGAATCGTTGATGGAGAAAGCACAGGAATACAAAGCCAAAGTAAAATTTGTTTTTGAAAAAAGGGAAAACCAATAGGTATTTCAAGAAAATGATTTGGTATTGCGCTGGGATTTAAGAAGAGAAGATCATGGAAAACATGGTAAGTTCGAAAATTTGTGGTTTGAGCCATTCAAAATTACTCAAGTTTTGGAGAATAACACATTTCTGCTGAAGCACTTAAATGATGATCATTTGACTAGGGGTCCAGTCAATGGTAATTTTCTAAAAAAAATTGTTTGTTAAGTTGGTCAGTCTTTCCATTGTAAATATCCAGAGTGTTGTTTCAATAAAAATCCGTGCCCAATGGTATGTGTGTTTGTAAATACAATCAATATTGAGTTCATTCAATGAAAATTCAGCTCCTATCATTAGCTTCTAAGATTGTAAAAGTCCTGAGAATTTAAGGCACTGAATCTACGGTCCTTGAAGCCTCACAGGGAGGACTTCATCCCCAATAGGAGACACCATTAGCACTGCAATTTTTCAAAGTCTGACCACCATTATATTTGTGTCTTTGATCCTCTCTTGTTCCTTTAGCCTGTGGTCGAAGGGCTTGGAGGGTTAAAAAATGTGTCAAAGTTTTTATTATTTTTAACAAAATCCATAAAGTTTGAGTCCAATAGTTTGTTTTTGTGTCTTAGAGTAATTAGGATAATTTTTCTTCAAAATAAGTATTTTAACTACCTTGAGTAGTTAGTGCCATGGATTCAGTTTGAGAGTATTATTTATCCATAATGATATCTTCTTAAAGTGAATGATCCAAGGCTAAGCATAAAAGTGTCAGAGTCATCTACTATTTCAGGAATAACAAGAAAATGCTACCGTTTATGAAAAGTAGCAGTTTTCCCTGAAAATTTGGTTTCATAAGCAACACAGAAATAACTAATTATTCTGAAAAGTAGCTATTTTATTCAGAATTTTTATAAGGAGGTGAAAAGGCATTAATCTTTGGAATAATAAAAGGTATACTAAACAAAAGGTATTACCCTTTTGAAACGTAGCCATTTCTAATTGGAGGTCCACTTAAAAAGGGGTTGGTTATTCTATTTGTTAAGGCTAGTTAATCTAACGCTACTCATTAAAGGTGAAATAGATCAAACTGAAGTACGAGTTGTAGTTAGTTAATTATTTGATGGAGTGAAATATTTGGTGGAGTGAGTTGGCACCTAAATTCAAATCATTCGATTTCATTTCAAGCTAACCTCACTGTAATTAAGGGCATGAAAATAACTGTTTCCCATAACCATTTACCCCAACAAAGATACATTAGTTGGTTATCTTCCAGAAAGAAGTTTGTTAACATCGAACAAGCAAGTTATGGCTTCATGGATTGTTTACGTTCATAGTTTTATAGGTGTTCATTAGCAGGTAAATTGGATGTTAGTAAAACATAATGGGTAAATGTGGTAAGGTAAATCGCTCAGAACCAACAAATCCATAGTTTGTTGATCACCGTGCAAAGGCACAGTTTCAAGAAGTTGGATGGTATTGGGTTTTGAAGAAGTTCTCAGGGGAGAATGTTGTAGTTGCTCAAGAATTTTTCAAGTATTTTAATGGAGAGTAGGTCAAGCAGGGGTCTGGGACTTTCAAAATATCATAGGCCATCATAGCACGAGCTATCGAGCTGTCAGCTTCAAGTGAGTCATGGTATAAAAGAAAATTTTTATTTAGAGAGGATTTAAATGCATATTGTTGTACCTTAAGAGACAATTCCTTAGTCACGAAAAGGAATCATGGCTTTAAGACATTATCTCGATTTATGTCACAAATGAATATATTTCTGTCTCTGTCTTATAAACCCTTAAACATTGATTATGTAACCCTTAAATATCAAATCCATGCATGTTTTGCAATGCTATATTCCACTTATGCTGAAATGAATGAACGAAAGAAAAAGAGAAGAGGATTTCAATCTGATAGGTTGTTTCAAACAGAATCTATCATTTTAAAACCCTGAAGAATTAAGTAAAGATAAAGTTAAAACAGAGGAGCGCACATTAAGGTTTGTTTAACTCTTAAATACACATGTATAAAGAGACCTGCTGCTCAAATTACTCTATTTTATTCACAGATAAGAAAACATTGTGTAAATTGGATAACTTTTCAGCATAAACAGAATGATATAAAATTGCATACTCTTTCATTGATTTTCCATTCTTGAGTACAAAAATTTGGCTTCAAGGTTCAAAAACTTGGTACCCTTTCCGTTCTTGGAATCTTCTTTAAATACAAAATAACAAAACAGTTTCCAGCGATGAAACTAATTCTAACTGCTTTAACTACTTACAGTTACGGAGGTACATGCCTAAAAAAGGTCCTATTAAAATTTACATGATTTTGAGAAAATAACATAATGTGAAATTGAAAATTCCTAATCTATAAGAACAGTCGCTTCTGATACGGTTGCTGAGTCAACGACTACTTTTTGTTGAGATGCTGGGATTCCTTTTGCTGAGTCCATTGAGAATGTTTTGCACTTTTTCCATATCTCACTTTGGGTTGTTGATGAATTCTTGAAACTATGATATTCCAACCTGAATGCAACAATCTGACTGTATGTAGGTATTTCTGTGAAGAGAATCTTCACCATCCATAACAAATTGAAATGCCTTTGCAAGAAATTAAACATTGTTTCTCCTTTTAAAATCTGTGTCTTTTCATGCCTGTTATCCATCTTTCTTTTTGCCAGTATTAATGAATCTTCATAAAATTTCCATGACAGAATGTTTCCTTTCTCTGTCCATGAGGGAAATGTGGCTAGTCGAACCAGGTAGTGAAAATCGTTTGGCCATGGAGTTGTCTTCCACTCTGCCTCATGACGTCATTGCGGAGGCTCCTGGAGTACGGTGGAAAACTTTGGCTAGTTCCCCCCACAATGAATCTACACCGTTGATCATTGTTTATCCCGAGGTCAAATAGGTCAACTGCGGGGGCACTTGATTCGATAACTCACGAGCTCTTTGCACCTCCACATTTAATCACTCGGTTATAATGTTCAATACTTGCTACTTCCGCTCGGAGACTTGCTCGATGTTTAAACATGAAACTATAATATACACTCAAATAAAGTTTTACAATAAACTTAAGTTGCATCGAGCTTTTAGAAACATTTCTTTTTTATGTTACAGTATAAAAAAATTATACTATAGCATATACTTTTTCTGAATTTCGATTTTTTTTTTTTTCAAAATAAAATAGAAAAGGATATGCAGATGATCCACAACATCTGGCTCCACCTGGGGATAGTGTTTTTGCCACGAAACACTAAGAACCTGTAGATCAGTGCCTTCACTTCGGGCATGGAGTCAAAAATTGCTAAATGAAAAATGTACAATGATAAAACCGGGTATATATAATGATGGTCAAACAGCTCTTAGTGTTGGAAATAACGTTTTAGATATTTCCCATTCACAGGCATATCTATTACTTCTCCTTCAAGACTTTCCAGCATGAAGGTATTATTCATCCCGACCTCACTAATTTTGAACGAACTATACCACAAAGGATCAAATTTGCCATGTTTCCCTTTGTCTTCCCTCCGGGTATCCCATCTTAATACCAGATCTCCATTCTGAAACATGATTTCTTTTGCTTTCCTGTCAAATATTGTCTTCATTTTTTGCTGGTAAGTAAGAAAATTCTCTCGAACTTTATTTCTGCTTTCACTTAACTCCATTACATTATTCATTCTTCTAATCATGGCATTAGGTTCTTCTTGAGCATCTTGAAGGAAAGGAATCACAGGTTTCACCAACTGAGTGGGAAACAATGTGTGAGTACCATATACTAGTTCATAAGGTGACTTACCAGTGGATCTCCTAGTGGTCATCCTTGTTGCCCATAGAGAAAAAACTAGCTTTGAATCCCAATTCTTTTAGTTTTCATTTATTGTCTTCTTCAAAAATTTTACTAATGTTTTGTTAGAAGATTCTGCCAATCCATTTCCTTGTGGATGATAAGTTGTAGAATGAGACAATATCACATTATAAGTCTGACAAAAATTAATAAACCTGATTGAGTTGAAAACTTGGGCATTATCTGTCACAATCTTTACTGGACATCCAAATCTGCTAAAGATATTTTCTTCTAAAAACTTCATAACAACCAAATCATTTGCCTTCCTGGTAGGGATTGCCTCTACCCATTTTGTAAAATAATCTGTAGCAGTAAGGATCCACTTAAATTTCCCACTAGATGGTGGATTGATTTCTCCAATGAAATCCAATCCCCATTGTCTAAAAGGTTCTTCAACAAAAACAGGGAGAAGAGGTAAAGGGGCTAACCTTTTCTTTTCTGCGAACACTTGACATTTTTGACAACTTCTGACTGTTTTATATACATCAGCAAATACAGAGGGCCAATAAAAACCTGATTTGAGAACTTTATGAGCAGTTACCTTCCAACTGTAGTGACCCCCGCACAAACATTCATGATATTCTTTAATTACTTCTGAAACTTCCTCCTCTGTCAAACATAACAATAACACACTAGCAGGATCTTTCCAATATAGCTTTGCTTCAATTATGACATAAGGTTGAGCCTTGAGTTTTAAAGCTCTGTATTTAGCTCTATTTATTGAAGGAGGACAAGAAAGAAAGCATAAATAGTGAATAATATCCTTGTACCAATCTGAGCAGAGGAATTTATATTTAATTGCTAACTTTGACTGAATATTACCTTTTTCTCCATTGACTTCCTCTACAGGTGCCAATAAATTAATTCCCAGTGCTTGGAAATTTGACTCTGTTAATAATTTGGCCAGTCCCAATCCTTTGATCAATTTTGTTGGTTTAACATCCAGGTCGTATTCTTGGATTTTAGCAATCCATTTGCCTCTTTTCCCGTCTACTTCGCTCTGTACTAAAACATCCTTTACAACAGAATTAGGAACATATGCTAAAATTTGGGAATGAAGAATATAGGTTCTGAATTCTTTCAATGCTTTCACCAGAGCATATACTTGTTTCTCCAATATATTATATTTTAATTCTTCATCTCGGAGCACCTTACTGAAATATGCTACAGGTTGTTCACACTTTTCTTCATTTCTTTGTAATAACACAGCAGCAATTTTTGAGGAAGACGCAAATGAAAAAAATTGAAATGGCTTCGAATAATCTGGAGTAATTAGAGCAGGTGCTTCCTATAGAGCTTCTTCAATCCTTTGAAAATATTCCCTTGCTTCTTTGTCCCACTTCACCTCAACATCCTTTTTCAACATGTCTGTTATTTTCTTGACAATCTCTGCGTAATTAGGAACAAATCTTCTTAGAAAATTAATTTTTCCAAGAAACCTCTGAATATCTTTCTTACTTCGGGGCAGTGGAATTAACTGTATTTCTTCGACCCTTGCTGGATCAATCTTCACTCCTTGTTTGGAAACAATATGGCCCAGCATTTTACCCTCCTCCAGAGCAAACAAAGATTTTTTAGGATTCAGCGATAATCCATATTTCCTACACTTTAAGAAGGCTTTTTGCAAATGTTGTAGATGTTCCTCATCAGAGTTTGAAAAAATTGTGACATCATCCAGATAAATAACCACAAACTTATCTCCTACAAATGCAATATCCATTGCTCTTTGGAATGTGGCCCCTGCATTCATTAGGCCAAACGACATCCTGACATACATGAATGTTCCCTAGGGTGTAGTGAAAGCTGTTTTCTTTTGATCTTCCTTCTCCACAGCAACCTGGTTATACCCTGAAAAACCATCTACCATAGATAATCTGTAAGCTCCAGTCATTTTTGGCAAGACAAAATCCATTTTCGACAAAGGATAATTATCTTTCAATGAAGCCCTATTCAAGTTCCTGAAATCTACACACAGCCTTATCTCTCCATTTTTCTTTCTGACTGGTACAAGATTGGAAACCCAATCTGAATATCTGAGAGGAACAATTATTTTAGCCTGCAGCAATTTCTTTACCTCCTTTTCAATCGGGGCCAACAACAATGGATTGATTTGTCTGAGTTTCTGTCTATGTGGTTTGACTCCATCTTTCAATGGGATTTTATGTTGAATAATATTCTTATCATAAGTCTTTAAATCATCATATGACCAAGCAAATACATCCTCAAATTGTTTGAACAGATCTATGTACCTTTGTTTATAGTCCTTCGGAATGCCTTTGAACAATTTGACCATTTTAGGCTCATATTGAGTTCCTAAATTACAATCTTCCACATTCTCATCTTGATGTGCTTTCTTCTGATTCACTGCCACATCATTAGCATCAAACAGTCTTTCGAGAGGTACCAAACCTCTTGGTAAAATATTGTCTTTCAACTGAATAATCTGTTGATCACCAATCTTCTTTTTCAGAATCTTAGACATATCAGCCAAGTCATTTTCATCAGTTTCCAAATCAATCTGATGATCTTCAAAATCTTCAATCATCAACAAAAATTTCTTAATCTGTTCATCAAAAACCTGCCAATGTTTGATATTGTCAGGGATCGAAGGTCTGTGTCTCATCTCAATTTCATATCTTAGTCTTGGATTGATCAGAGGTTTGAATGTACTGAATGCAACTGCTAAAGAATCGGCCATTCTATTCTCTTCTCTTGGGATAAACTGTAGGTTGAAAGCTTCAAAGTAGTTTTCAATTAAATCCCATACCTCATTCATATATGTTCTTAACCTGGGATGTTTAGTTTGACACAAATTCTTAACTTGTCTTATGATTAATTCAGAATCACCAAACAATGTCATAGACTGAATTCCCATTTGCTTAGCTGTCTGTAGACTAATGATTAATGCTTCATATTCAGCTACATTATTGGTGGATTCAAACTCCAATTTGAAAGAGAAAGGTACAAGGTTACCTTCCGGAGATACAAAAATGAAACCAGCTCCAGTGCCTTCTTTAGAAAACACACCATCAAAATAGCACTTCCAAAGCCTGTTTGAATGCAGCTCCTTATGTACAATGGCTGAATGGAGCTGCCCTTGTGACTCTTCAGCAAATTCTACATCTTCATGTAGCATGAAGCAAGAGAGGTCCTCCTTCTCTTGGCCATAAATAGGTGAATTACCTGCATCTTTCTTGGTAGCAGTTTTTTGAAATCTAGTTTCTCTATACAACCTCCTTTCTTCCCCATTAAAAATAGGAATGATGGCATATGTAAAATCTAACTTCAAAACTCCTCCAAGATTTGCCCCCCAAGATCTAGATAATAACATACCAAATCTGGCTGGAATATCTGCCACTACCACATCCATCATAATGCTCTTGGTTGGGATTTGAGCCAATGAAACAACCATATCCTTAATAAGACCCACACACTTCACCCTTTTTGAATCAAAAGAATAAAGGTCTCTGTATGGCTTAGTGATTTGTAAATTTAACTCTTTCATCACACACAATGGCATCAGATTGTGGGATGCACCAGAATCTAGCATACAATTATGTAAAACAAAATCATGTAACAAAAGTGATATATAAAAAGGAGGGACAGACGAATCTACCTCTTCAACATGAGGCCCAAAAGTAACCACTGGTTTTTCTTCTTGCAGATTTACTATATCGCCTACTTCATCAGACTGAGATAAATTGATAAATTATGCAATCTCCTTCTTATAACCAGGTGTTTTGATTAACTCAAGAAGAGGTATTTGAATTTTCACTTTTTCCAACTCTTTCGAAAAACTGAAATTTTGATTTTGTTTTGTCAACTTTTCAGGTTCTTCTTGATTTTTATTGGAATTTAGACTTTGATTAGAAACAGTAACAACTTTCTCCAAAATATTAGGATCTTTAATCCTTGTTTGAGAAGCCTCAACTTGTTGTTTTTCCTTCTCTTTTTCTTCATTCATGGGCTGCTTCCCCTTATCTGATTTCTTAATCTGTTTTTTCTGTAATGGAGTCGCCATTGGAGCAGGTACTGATTCTGATTCTTTTTCCTCATCATCTTGAGTTCTTAACCTCTTCTTTGACCTCAAATCGTATTTTTTATGTAATTCTGATTGCATGAAGTCCATAAATTGTTTGCAATAATCATCCATCTCTTCTTGATCGAATGAAAGATCAGTTTCTTCATTTTCTTCCACTCTTTCTTCCTCAGTTTCTTCTTCGGTTTCATCATCTTCCATGTAGACAACAGAAATTTGAGCATCATCTTCTTTTTCATCATCATCATCTGCTGAGCGGGATGGAGCTGCCTCTATATACAAAGGTGCTTGCACCTGATCTTGATCTTTCCTTTCTCTTTGTAGAATCTGCAAGGGCTATTTTTTAAATTGGGGATTAAAAACCCCTCTACTTTGTCTTGCAGGCTTATTATTATCTATTTCCAACTTCACCAGTTTATTAGACAATTTTTTTATGACTTTAGTCATATCGTCAATTCTCTGATCTTGAGATGAGGCTTCTTCTTTAGCTTTTCCTTTATCTTGAACTTTACCAGCAGCAGACATATTGGCCTTAATCTCCAAAGCATCAGTTTGAATTTGATCCAAAGTGGGGGACCTTCTTTCCCTCAATGTGAAACTGAAATCTAGTTCAAATGCACCAGCAAAAATGACCCTTGCTCCAATAGGAGGAGGTTTCATTTCCAAAGGCAAACTATTATACAATTTGTTAAATATTTTCACAAAATCATTCATATTTTCATTAGATTTCTTCTTTATTGCATTGAATTATGTCAAAGAATAACCATGGTCCCTTTTTTCACCCCATCTCTCAGTGAAACATCTTTCTAGTCCATCCCAATCATTTATTAAACCATTAGGCAATCCTTTAAACCATTTCCTTGCCTCTCCACTTAGAGACTGAACAAAAAGTCTCATTACAACATCTAAATGCTCAACATTTAAATTCTCAGCAAATGTGCAAAACAAGGGCAAGTGCTGTTCTGCAGTTATTTCATCTTCACCAGTAAATCTAGGGAGTAACTTGAGATACTCCTGAGGCATTGCATTCATTGGTTGGGGTAGATTTAATGGTGCATATATATTCATCAAGAAAGCAGGGGCCACCATGTTTATGCCTTGGTTAACTGCTCCTTGAGCGGGGGTAAAATGAATACCAGTTGTAGGTGGGGGTGAATGAGGTGGAACAACTGATATAGGGATTGGTGTATGAACGATTGCAGAAGAGCTGGCAACTATATGAGGTTGAGTTTCTGTAAGAGGGAAAGACACAAACTCAAAAGATTGCTCTTCTAATGTAGGTTCTTGAAAATGAATGGGTGATGGTGAAGATTCTTTTTCCGAGAAAATGAGTTTCTTGGAAATATCCTTGGATAAGAAAGTGCGTGAACTGCTGCCTGGTGCAAGCAGTGTAACATCTGGTGTATCAAATATTTTTGGTTTCTGGCCCTTCTTTGAAACAAGCTTCTCAGGATCAGACAAAACAGGAACTTTTTGCTGAGAGGTATCCGACCTCGTGTGAGGTTTCTTAGGAGCCAGAGCTATTTTAAAACAAACACAGCTTATTATTTCCTCCTCTCTGAACAACCAGAGGAAATGTAAAATAAAACCCAGGGAAAACCTTCGAATCTTTGTCCCCGGCAACGGCGCCAATTAATGTTGTACCTTAAGAGACAATTCCTTAGCTGTGATAAGGAATCAGTGCTTAAGACATTATCTGATTATGTCACAAATGAATATATTTCTGTCTCTGTCTTATAAACCCTTAAACATTGATTATGTAACCCTTAAATATCAAATCCATGCATGTTCTGCAATGCTATATTCCACTTATGCTGAAATGAATGAACGGAAGAAAAAGAGAAGAGGATTTCAATCCGATATGCTGTTTCAAACAGAATCTATCATTTTAAAACCCTGAAGAAGTAAGTAAAGATAAAATTAAAACAGAGGAGCGCACATTAAGGTTTGTTTAACTCTTAAATACATATGTATAAAGAGACCTGCTGCTCATTACTCTATTTTATTCACAGATAAGAAAACATTGTGTAAACTGGATAAATTTTTAGCATAAACAGAATGATAGAAATTTGCATACTCATTCATTAATTTTCCATTCTTGAGTACAAAAATTTGGCTTCAAGGTTCAAAACTGAGAACCTTTTCCTTTCTTGGAATCTTCTTTAAATACAAAATAACAAAATAGTTTCCAGCGATGAAACTAATTCTAACTGCTTTAACTACTTACAGTTACGGAGGTACATGCCTCAAAAAGGTTCTATTACAATTTACATGATTTTGAAAAAATAACATAACGTGAAATTGAAAATTCCTAATCTATAAGAACAACCACTTCCGATACGGTTGCCGAGTCAACGACTACTTTTTTTTGAGATGCTGGGATTCCTTTTGCCGAGTCCATTGAGAATGTTTTACACTTTTTCCATATCTCACTTTGGGTTGTTGATGAATTGTTGAAACTATGATATTCCAACTTGAATGCAACAATCTGACTGTGTGTAGGTATTTCTGTGAAGAGAGTCTTCACCATCCATAACAAATTGAAATGCCTTTGCAAGAAATTAAACACTGTTTCTCCTTTTAAAATCTGTGTCTTTTCATGCCTGTTATCCATCTTGCTTTTTGCCAGTATTAATGAATCTTCATAAAATTTCCATGACAGAATGTTTCCTTTCTCTGTCCATGAGGGAAATGTGGCTAGTCGAACTAGGTAGTGAAAATCGTTTGGCCATGGAGCTGTCTTCCACTCTGCCTCATGACGTCATTGCGGAGGCTCCTGGAGTACGGCGGAAAACTTTGGCTAGTCCCCCCTGCAATGAATCTACACCGTTTATTTTTGTTTATCCCGCGGTCAAACAGGTCAACTGCGAGGGCACTTGATTCGATAACTCACGAGCTCTTTACGCCTCCGCATTTAATCATTCGGTTATAATCTTCAATACTTGCTACTTCCGCTCGGAGACTTGCTCGACATTTAAACATGAAACTATAATATACACTCAAATAAAGTTTAACAATAAACTTAATTTTCATCGAGCTTTTAGAAACATTTCTTTTTTATGTTACAGTATAAAAAACATTATACTATAGCATATACTTTTTCTGAATTTCAAATTTTTTTGTTTTTTTTGTTTTTTATTTATTTTCAAAATAAAATAGAAAAGGATATGCAGATGATCCACAACACATATCTTAAACCTGAGCATGAAAATGTGGATTGGACCCCTACTGTCCATATTTCCTATTTTAAGCCTGAATGGCAGGGAGTTGTCACTAGAGTGCAACGTTATATCACCTGTGAAGGCAGGTTCTCCACAATTCATCAGTATCAGATGAGGTTTTAATCTCATATTTCAGGCTCTAGACCTATGAACCTCCATTTATTTCTTTATAAAGCTCTGTTGAAAATGTCTCAAAGATACAACAAACCCCAAATTATTCACTCCATAATCTTTATCACCGGAGGTTAATCAAAATGTTTATGGTGTATCATTTGAAGACGAACATAACCACATGGAACAAGTTTCTAGCATATGAGGGTTTCAACAATGTTAATTTGAGGAGAAAGGTGGGAAGGCCTTCAAAGCAGAAGACCCAGGAGGAGGAGTCAAGCCCTGCACCTATACTGACCCCTTTACAAGATGATCAATCGTCTTCACCATCAAGCAGGCAGATAAGAAGCTTCACTAGAAGAGCTAGAGTTGAAACCACCATTCCTATACCTATGATGCAACCAAAAAAGGAAGTTTATACCAGAAGAATACCTAAGGAACCACAAACCTTGGAGTCTTTCCCGTAGAAAATGCAAGCAAGTCTAAACAAAATGCCACTCTACTTGACAAAAATGTTATTTCTAAACACAAGGAAGAAGTGGCGTCTTCTTCAAGAAATAAACGCAGAAGGAGACTCATTTTGTCAGAAGGATCTTTGGTGGAAGCTAGTAGTGCAGAGAAGGCCACCCTAAAACATTAACACCCGACCATGTTCTAGAGACTATAAAAGAGATAGAATAATTCAATGTGACTCTAGTAGTAGAGGAAATAACACTAGCTCGGGTTTATTCCTCTCTCAAAACATCATCTAAGGGAAAGAGTAAAGTTTAAAATATTACAGCAGAAGAACCAACAATATCTATGTTTTATTCCCCTCTGAGTTCATTAGCTAAGGGAAATAGGCAAGTAACAATCCACTCATACTCATAATTTAAGGAAGAGAGTAGTGAAACAGAGTTTGAAGATGAGCAGTAAGTCAGAGTCATCCAGAGAAGAACAATGCCTTCATATATTCCTAATCCATATATTCAAAGGCCTCATACCAGACCCAAAAATAAGCTTAGGATAGCTATCAAGCTCATAGCTAATCCTTCTCTCAGAGATGAGATAATAAATATAGATGAGAGTCCAGAAAATGATTCAGGGAAGAAGAAGGTGCAGAAGAAGAAAAAAGCACAAAAGAGAAAACCAAATAAGAGGGTCAGTAAGGCAAAACCTCTTAAGTTGTTGGCTTTTGTGCTATATTTTTAATGATTAAATATCTAAAACAAATCAATACTAGAGATCAATATCATTTTGTGCCTATCTACATAGTTATCATAAATTGCTACATTTTTAGAAAGGCAGCTCTTTGTTTTGGTCATAAAAAGATAAAAGGTAGCTCTTTGATTTTGTCTCTAGGAATGACATTAGATGGTGATATATGTTGCCTCAGTGGTAATATTTTTCCTTCCAAGTGTTATCCAATGAATCTGTCTTCCAGGTGTCATTTTTAGTTGGTTACTAATGCACTTTTGTGGATAAAGATCCATGTGTCATTTTCAGTTAGTTATTGTTGCACTTTTTGTGGAGAAATACTTTACAGGAAACGAGGAGGAGTTAGCCACCTCAGCTCAGCCATTTCAATTTCCATATTATCAAGTTCTATATTCATGCATTTGTAAACCAAATATTGTACATCAAACTTCTTTTATGTTATTTTTGGATAAAATTTAAATGTGGTTTCCTATATTTAGAAGCCACTTTTTGAGGATATTTAACAGATTACCTTTTTGTATATATTTTATGAAAAGCAATGAGGATAGGGTTCGTGATTTGTTCATCTCATTGCATCCTGAGTTGTGTACTTTTTGAACCTATAATATCCAGATACACTCATTAGAATTTATGAATTATTTGATGTGCATATTGTGTAATTTCTTTATGTGTTTCCATATCTTACAGTTTCATTTCAAAATTGTGATCTACATATGTTGTCTCATGTTTTTTTTTCAGTCTTATGATATCGATGTACATGATTTTCTATTTTTATCGATATTTATTTTATAAGATTTCTAGATAAGATGTGTATGGTAAGCCTGTTCATAATCATTCCCTGTGACAGAAATATTTTAAATGTGTGATGAGATTTTTGTAAGCCTTGAATAATCTTTCTTTTATCAACACATTACAGGTCTGAAATATTTTTTTCTCCTTTCTTCTTAGCAGTGCACATCTATTCTATAGACCCACTGTTCTTTTCAGAATTCTCTTAACCATTAGAATACAAACTTATCCTTGCTACCACATCAAATACTAGTACCTTCATATGTGTGAGTGATTTATCTGTTCAAAATCCTTTTATTTTCTAGAGTGTGAGAAATTCAACCACCTTCCAAAACCCAATTCAACTATAAGAAAATCCTTCGAGCTTAAGATGTTTTTGGTGAGGCACTTGATACAATCCAAGTGTTGATTCTAGCGCCAACATCGCTAACAGTATCGATCATATTTTCCCATGGTATTGTAAAAAAGTCTATTAACAAATTAAGAACATCTATGACAAAGTGGGGATGTATCTTCATGGTTAAGAATCTTATTACATGTTTTTTAAATTGTACATATGTTTAACTTATATATTAATTCCTTTTATAACTAATAATAATTAATTTAAGAAAAAGTTATAATTTATTTAATTTTTATGATTTTTTTTAAGGAACGTGAGATGTATCATGAAGTAATTGTTTTGATTTTTATCATGGATCTATCATCATTTACCAACCATTTAATTGATATGATTGTGCTAGTTTTATTAATTATTAGTAAATACCTCCAAAAACCATTTTGTTGAGCCCCCCTCCCAATATCTCTTTTCCATTAAAAATTCCCTTGTTTTGTACTAGGTATCCCTTATTTATATTTGATACCCATTTTTATATCCCCCATACCTCATATCCTCCCCCACCTACTTACAATATATTGGCTTTATTTTTTATAATTAAAAACCCCCTTTATGAATGAACATGATAAGATATGGGTCAATAAGGAAATGCTCCCACATAAATTAGCATATCATTTTGATGTAGTGAAGGCTAAAACATAATGAAAATGTTTTTTTTTTTAAATTGTATATAGTTTAGTAGTGTAACATATAATTTTATTTTTTTAAAAATCAGTAAGAAATGGGTGTGCAAGATAAGTGTTTTTAAATGCAAGCACATTTTTTTTTGAAATCCAAAATTTTCACACATGCTTAGTTATTAAATTTTATACTCACTTCACAAAACATGTCCATAATTTTTCTTCACAGAAATGCAAGTGTGATTTGAATTTACAAAAACATGTTCACAATTTCACTTCATTGAAATATATGAGTGTTATTGTGCACATTAATGAGGTCCAAAATCAATGGCCCTTCCAAGTGTTTGAATTGTTTTTATCTAGAACACAATAAGCCAACCACATGCACCTATAGAAACTAATAATTTTTTTTACTATAATATGTAAGATGCACAGGGAATTCTACACTTAATCACCCGCTCATAAAAAAGGAGACCAAAGGTCATGGAAAGGCTCAATGCCTCGTCGTGGTTCAATTGATTAAGTTTGTCTATATGTTGGTAAGGGGACACTAATGCAATGTGATACACATCAAGGGAATTAAGCCCAAGGCCGAATTTAAATGGTCACAAAATTTACTACTAAAAACATTGAAGTTATAAAGGAAACGAGTAATTATGGAGGACATATTTTAAGAAGAGACTAAGAAATGGATCCTCACCTTGAGCTCAATAAGAGGTAATAATAAAAAACAAAGATGAATTTCAAAAAATGGTAAGCCTAGAGTAAGAAAAAGTGATATTGAGCATATAAAGATAAACGTTGTACATTAATGGAAGAGGAAAGAACCAATGCCGAGATAGGAGCATTAGCCATCCTATGCAAAAGACAAAGTTGGATTCCATTAAAAAATATAATATGGGCCTCAAATTACATTCTTATCCCACCTAAGATGGAACATTACACTCCATATGTTGGGGATGCATTCTGACCCTTTCCTTCCCAAACTAATGTAAGAAATACCTACATACAAATCACTGATATTGTTGGGATCTAGTAAAACATCATCATGGATAGAGGGTTGAAAAGATTTATCATTTAACACCAACCCGGACTAATAATAATCTAGTGTCAAGCCAACATTTGTAATCACTAACTAATAGTTTAGCCAAAGAGGTGCTAGAGACAAATGGAAATGGCACACTCATAATATTCACCATATATAGTTCCATTCAAGTTAACAACCCAATAATGTATTCATCAATTTGATGTTGAATTAGCCTTGTTTAATGGTTACAATGGAACAACAATAACATTCCAAGGTGAAATTGAGGGTATATTTAGTAGCTATCATTTACATCCAATACATAATATAATAGTTACCCACATGTACATTGATTTGAAAAATTTGAGTCCAATACAAAATAAAAGATAATTAATATTAGTTTTGCATCCAATGCATAGAGTAAGTCTGAAAATCCAAGGTTGAGGCAAAAAATAAGTAGAATTGATGCTCATGATTTTTATGGCCTTGATAAAATACATTATTGTGCATAATAGAGGGATCTCTCAAGAAGTTGATCAAATATTAAAAATCTACATTTTGTTGTGTTTTGAGCCTTCATATAATAGTTGCAAGGGGCCCATTATAGGTACCAAATTTATTCACATATAGTTATAGAGTTTCACAATCAATCAACACATAAAAACTCTTGAGGATATCCTTGGAATATTGAGGAAACATTAGGACCCATGTAAGTATTTCCTACTCCTAAAATGAATCACCATGGATACAATAATTATCAACAAATTTATTCCCATATAACACTCATATGTAAAAATTTCCCATTATAGGATCATTTTGGTGGATCAAGACCTTATGTATTCCCCTTAAGATATAAAATAATTTTTTTGGGCCTATGTCTTTAGTTTTTGAAATTTAAAAATCTCACGAGGCCATGAAACCTATCCATCCTATATCCTAAATATAAAAATTGCACATGTATGCTAGTTATAAGGAAATAATTCCCTCTACAACGCATTTAGGAGAGTTTAGGTCCATGTGCACGAGCTATGAGCTTTAAATGAAACTCTTAGGGTCTATGTTTTTAGGTTTTTGTCCTAAACCATGGCCTAGATCACATGACCCTTCCTTGCCACCTGAAATTTCAAACTTCTAACTATATAATAATCATAAGTGAAATGTTACATCCTCAAATGAACTCTATGGAGGTTTGGGGCCCTGTGTATAGTCTGTAAATTGTAAAATAAATTATTATAGTGTATGTGACTACTTTATGTATATAAAATATGTATTGAGACACAATGCCTATTTCCTCTTGGGATCTAATTCCCTTATTTTCATACTTTAACATGATATAAGCTATGTTACCCATAAAATTTATGTGAAACATTGAAAATATTACCATCTAAAACTTGTAGGCCAACAATTCCATTCATAGGGCCTTTATCCTAGTTTTGGGTCTTATGTATGTCATGTGAGCCTTAGAAGTAATTATTTGATCCTAGGTGTATGGTTTTATATGAACAATTCGTAGATATAGATCTAAGACCCATACATGGTCCACTAATCACTTGAATAATTCACATATAATCTCACGTGAAGATTAAATATTCCATATACATGTCCTTTTTGTCATTCATGGATATGCACATGGCCCATGAACCTTAAAAGTAAATGTTAGGAAATAATTCATTGTGTTTTATCCTTGAACCATTATTTAGGCAATGAAACTAATTGATAGGAAGTAAAAATATATAGAATGCATGCACTGAATATATAAATATTCATTCCTTCATTCCATTCAGAGCTAAAGGGAGAGTAGGAAAGTGTGCGACACCATACTTATTGAAGAAACTCATCCAAGGAACCTCTAACCTATTCAATATTATTGACACTATAATTAAATGGTATCTTAATCATCATACTAAGTGAAAGGAAGTGAAGACATTGCCTAACCAATTCACTATATCTCAATTCATTAGCCAAGGGTAAATAAACAATAAGTTTTTCCATCGTAAGACATGCCTATAGTGGTCCCAACATCATCATTAATATTGATTTACTCATTGCAATATTATGTTTGTACACATTGGGATAATTTAAATTTTGAACCTACTATGGAATTGTACTATTCCATCAATATCATTCCAATAACATATCTTGTGACAAGGAAACATATATATTATATTAATAAGAAAAATGCAATTATCGTGATATGGAAGCTTGGATCTTACATTAATAAAAAATATTATATTATTACCTAGGATTTTTACAAAGACTTCCACTTAGTTTCAAAGAGCTAGAATGGTCGCATCCTTCAATGCTTAATCTTTGAAATGAATTATAGACTCACAGCACTAGATATTTGGTCAAAGGTTTAATGACGCAAAATCCATAAGATAAAGAAACACTTTTATGTATTGAAATAGAAATAAGAATCATAGAATTTTTCTCCTTTCTAAATTCTAATGATCAAATGAGAAGTCGAGAGGCTTATTTATAAGACTCACAAGAGGTTACTAGTGCTAGATACTAGCACTAAGTAGTTAAAGTATTGGTGCAAATTCTAATTGTTGACTCTTATAATGTAAAATATTCCTATGGAACTAAGTTAATGGTGAAATCTACTAATTATATCATCCATATGATGCTTGCCCATGATGGAATAGTTCCACTAATGATGAAAAGGAAAATAAAAATATGGTTTACAACAATTAAGTATAGACCCTTGTAAGCCCCAAACAAAACATATTCGTTATTCAGAAAATTATATACATATTTTAAGTGAAATTACTAATAATCCATCAATTCTTCCATATCATTAGGTGGAAAGTAACCTAGAGATATTAGTGAAATTATAGTGAGCCTTAGTGGAAATGGTGATCAATCTAATTCTCTAGAATTATACGATTTAAGGAATCTTAAACTGAAGTGCGACCTAACTTGTTGACATGTCTCTCAAATATCTAGGATTTTAGCTATAACCTTCAATTTATATCTAAGATATGATATATTGATCGAGAATAGTAATATCGTCGATTTCCAATTAGCAAATCAACTTCAAGATCCACCAATCACTAATAAATTTCATGTTTATAATCCATTCATGGAAATAATTTGAATATGGAGAAGTAATGAGGCCATGAATATGGCAAAATATTTATATAGTCCACTACTATCCATACTAATCCATGATAATTTATTAATTCAAAAATTTCACACCAATATTTTTAATGAATTATAGGGTTAGTGATATCAAGATTTGTTTGTCTAATAAATGGTTCAAAATATAGTATATGTACATTAATAAAACAAGAATGTTTAAAGTATAAATAATTATTATGTATATTATATCTTGAATCCCAAGACTCCAAGTTTTTCTAAAATGTTGAACATTATTTCATTTCCTAGTCAAAATAATCTAACATTTATTTAATTCTTTTGATTCTTTTGTAATCTCTCGGGGGCTTCACTAGGGGAACAATACCATACCACACACATTCATATTGGGGGATATATATTGAGGAAAAAAGGACAATATATATTGCGGGATATATAGGGGGTAAAGGGTTTTTATATTGGAAAGTATAAAAAATGCTAATGAAAAAATGCATACCTACAATATTTAGTGAAAGTAGGGGTTTTTTAAAATTGGGAAGGTGTATTGGGTTCATATTGGTATGGGGTTAAATAATGTGACTTTTATAGGTATTTTCAAACATGTATTCAAATTAAGGGTATTGTTTAATATGCCACGGACGCATGTGATATGTCACAGGTTCATTGAGTGAAGCCTCCATGTGTAATCTACTTTCCTTTATCTTCTATTGTAAATAAATTTGTAGTAGAGCACCTTTTAGCTTGCTTCTCTTGTAAAGACATCAACAATGTTGTTCTCCTTTCCTGGATTATATTAATTTCAAAACTAAATACTTCTAACCAAAGACTTTATTTGAGAAGTCTGTTGTTTCCTTGCTCTTAATTTTTTTATTTTTATTTTTCAAAATACCAACCATGTGTTTTATTTATGTTTTGGGAGTAAAATGAATAAGCTTTAGGAACAATATAAATAGTGTAATACTTATTTTTACAACAAGGATCTACTTATGAATAGAAGTACTAAATATTTGTATCCTTGAATGTACTAGTGGCACACATGATAGCCTCTTCCATTTTATCATTACTCTATAATATGACTCTTCACCATGTGAAGTTAGAGGTGTCTATATCAAGTATGTAGGGGAGATAATTTTTGAGAGGATTTAACTTTGGTAGCTACAATAATTTTAACTTAATTTGATATATTGCCTTTAGTCATTTGATCTGTCCAAGAAACCACTTCATTTTCAATCACTTATACAAACTTCCATAATATTTGACTTGTCCTTTATAAAGTATATGGCATAATTTAGTGATTCTCAAAGTCGTTGTAGCTACTTTCTATCTTTGATTTCACTAGGAAATGTAGTTATATTTTTCAATACATGCTCATACAATTAAATTTCACCTTCTCCAATGCTTAAGCCTAAAATTATATCTTTGTCTATCCTATCACCATTTTGTTTTTTGACATGGAAAAACCATGAATATAAATATTCTTCATGTTCTTTTAAATCTCTAGAACAGACCAAAATCATAAATATATATTATAACAAACTCAAGATCATTAAAAATGTCTTCCATGTGTTTTTCAAACTCATAAGGTGCATTGGTAAGACTAAAGAACACAAACCTCCATCAATATTGGTTATGAGTAACTCCAAAACCTATTTTTAATTTATCTTTGGAAGTAATACCAACTTTCCAAAACCCACTTTTCAAATCAAATTTATTGAAAATATTGCATCCATAAATCTTTAATAATAAAACCTCTTTATTTGGAATTGGGTATTTGAGTGGCAGTAGGGATTTATTCACAATTCTTAGCTTTCCTCACTTTATCTTAGAATGATTTTTAACACAAAAAGAAATACATGCCTAAGGACTTGTACTTTTTTTAGTAAATCCCCTATAATGAAGTTATTGTATTGATTGTCTACAATATCTTTTTTCTTTTAGTGACATGGGATTTGTGGCAGCCTTTGTAGAACCACATTTAAGTTTTCTCTCTAATATATATATACACAATACTACTCTGTAGACTAGAAAAAATTTGGGATCTTAGATATGCACTGAGATTGTAGCTTCTCATTTATGGGGGTAAGAAGAGATTGTCCATGTAGATTGGTATTCTTTATGATTTTCTTTATATTGAAAATATTTTCTAAGGAGCGCTTAGGTTCTTTAATACAATTAACAACATTTACTATCTTATTCATATGTATTTTTTGTAAGGAAATTTTGATAGGAAATGATTCATAGACATCACGATCTCTATATGTTCCAAAGTAAAAGTAACTTATTTTGGAAAAAACATTTTCCTAAAAATATATACATGTTAATATTATACTCAAATGATATAATTTGTATTTTTAAATCATTTATTGAAATAGGGAGATCAAGTGTATACCTAAAAATATCGATAGGCTCACCATTGTTGGATCTGAATATGGTTTGAGTGGTTTTCCAAATGATTTGTAAATTGCTATGGATATTCCACTGGATGTTTCATCAGAATAGATCTCATAAAATAATATGAAATCTATATTATGATGGTTGAATTCATTTAGATTCTATATTTTTTACTTACTTATTTTATTGCTTATGCATGAAATTAAAAATGTGGAAAATAGAGAACAACAAATAAAATCACATACCATCTGCAAAGGACACAATGATATGCTTTAGGAAACCCTTACAAGAGAAACCTAGCTAGAAGGTGAGGCTACTCTATTATCTTTTCTATTTAGAATGAAAAAATGAAAGTAAAAAGGAGAAGACACCCCCTCTGGAGTTACATGAGCTCTATGACATATTAGGCTACTATAGAAAACTAGCTCCATTTTTTGCGTTCTCTCACTCCCACTCCTAGTTGATTTTCTCTTTTATAGAATAATATGCAACCAAATATAATAGAGCCTCTTCTCCTCCCAGTGGTCCTTTTTTAACATAGCCTAATAGTGAACTAGGGGTCAGGTTTCACTCCTTTAACTCTCAACTAGAGTTACAACTTTGGCCCTTTTAGAGTCTTCTTCATAGTCCACATATGGATATCCCATCATGCATGAGTAATGGAGAATGATGTTGCTTCCACTTGTACAATGTTGATCAAACATGGTAGGTCAAATTCTGGGAGGCATCAATTTTGCATATGAAATTTAATTGGCATGATTCTTACAAAATTGGAAAGGTCTCTAAGTGTATAATAGTGTCAAGGGGTTCTATTATCGTTGTGACAAACACCCTCCAAAATTTTGCATACACTCGAATTTTGGAGCCTACTGTTCATTTTGTGATCGGTTGTTTCGTAGTCACTTCTTGGTTAGCTGATGATTTTTGAGCTCCCTTATTGGATTGGAGGTGTTGAAGTCACTTGATCACACATGCTCAGTCCATAACAAGTGCATGAGCATATTATTTTACCAATGGTTGGACAAGAAATGCACATTCCATCAAGAATGTGCTTGTGTGATGTCCAATCCATGTCGAAATTTAGTGCACATTGACAACGATAGTTTCTAACATTCAAGATGCATTTGTACTTCAATTTAGGTGAGTATTACAAATTGTCTCTCCTGCACACCTTTGTTTTTGTGAGTGTCATTTTCATGTTTTTGATTGTATCTTTTACTTTATTTCAGTCTAATTAGTGTCATTTTCATGTTATATTTTTTATGGCATGGGTTACTTTCACTATCTTTCACATACACAAGAGTCGTTCGCACGTTAGCAATTATAGTCTTTTCACATGTTAGCTATCACACAATGTATGTATGCTTGTTCTAGTGGTTTCAAGGGGTTATATTTGTGTGAATCAGTTGGTATAACCATGTAAACATCATTCACACTCATTCCCAAGTTTTAAAGCATTTTTACACAAGTATCTTCATGGTCGTCACAAAATGTAACTTTAGTGTCACACTTGTCATAAATTCATTGCAAAGTTGTTGTATTGAGGGAATATGTTGTTAATGTGTGCCAAATGATCTATGTTATTGTGTTGCCAAAATATTTCAAGTGTGTGATCACAATCAAGTCTTGTCATGGTTCACATCAGTTGCATGAATACCACACTTAACCAAATTCGGAAAATTTCCCAACTGGACAACCTAGCCTCATCCAAGCTTCCTAAAATGTGCATTGTAGTGTCATCCATCAAGTAGTAACCTTATCTCTTGGCACTACACAATGTGAATTCTATGTCTCACAAAACTTCAATTCCACAACCTTAGTGATCCAGGTGGATATTGGTGGCCACCCGCCTATTCCACTTGGGGCCCCACCATTGTTTCTTTCAGTTTCCTTAATTGTAGCACAATTTACTATTTTTAGCAGTTTTTTTTTCCTATCCTCAACTTCCAGAAATGTTTTGAGGCCCTAAACAACGTTTTTTGAGAAAATCGGGAGAAACATGGATTATTTATTAATGTTTCTCACTCAAAATTTATATTCCTTAGACAGATCTTTCTAATGAGGTATTGCGCGCATCAAACGAAGATCGTATGCCAAAGTTATGTCCCCGGGAAGTTAATGTGCCAATTTACCCAAACAGGGCCCATAGTTTGGGTGCTTCATCTCCTAGGGTTAGGTTTTAAGATGTTTAGGGTTTTCCATTGTTCCTCAATAATAAATAGGCTTTTTCGCCTCATTGTAATGTAGTTCAGAGGCATATAGCCGCCACATCTCTTCTATGAGATAAGCTACTAATGCTCTAGCTAGTTTATTTCCATTATCTCTGTAAACATATTTTAATTATGTGATATTAATGAAATGAAGTCCTATTTCTACTACATCTCTGTGTTTATGTGTATTTTATTTCATTCCTACATAAGTCTTAATCAGTGGTATCAGAGCGGTCTACTCTTTCTCAATCCTTCTTTGCATGTCCCCAATGAGGTCGAGGTATAAGGAGTTAGGGCTCGATCTAGTTGAACCTTTGCAATATCAACCTCGCAAACCCCGACGGTTTCCCATGGGGGATTAAAATAAATACAAGGGAGTAGGAGATCCTATCAAAATATTTCTAGAGGAGGCTCTCGAGAAGAAAAGGAACACGATGATGGATAAATTTTCCCAGATCCTTCAACGACTTCCCACCGACGGTGCATTTGCATCCAACATCAAATTTGGAGGTGCAAATCCTTTTAAGGTACAAGTAAACTTTATATTTCCCATATTTGAGGGCCAAATAGATGAAGATGTCATAGATAGATGGTTGAATCTATTAGAAGGGTATTTATCAGTTCATGAATTTTCCAACTGAGAAAATATTACTTTTGCACTCCTCAAAGCCGCCCCCCATGTCAAGGACTGGTGGGAAGCCTATTGTGAGAAAAAAGATGAGAGGGAACCGTCTCTAGTTTCGGCTACACCCACTTGGAATTCTTTCTGAGATGCCATCAAGGAAAAATATTATCCCATGGGGAGCTATGAAGACAAGTACATACAATGGACTACATTGCGCCAGCGAGGGGATCAAGATGTGCATGAGATGGCGAATCTTTTCCATATCCTGCACATAAAATTAGGTACCCCAGTTTTCTACATAGATAAATTAAGGAGGAAATAGAGTTCCTTGACATATCCTTGCTTGGAACAACATATTGGTATGCTGACAAGATTGAGCAGAAGTTCAAACAAAAGAAGCGAGAATTTAGATCTGCAAATCAGAAGCAAGGGAAAGGTGCCACAAACTGCAGAAAAAAGGAAAAATACCAGGCGAGGCGGCCCAGGATAACTCACCAAAGACACAAGAAAATAACAACATTGTGAAACCAAATAAGGACACGGGAAAGTGGTCTGAGTTACATGAGAACTCCATTCATAACACAAGTGAGTGTCGGGCCAAGCAGTCACTGGTGGCCGAGTTGAAGGATTCTGAATTGGATGCATAGATATAGATGGAGGGGGGAGACATGGAAGAATATTTCTTGTACTAGATGCATTTATTTCAGTGTAAATGGTGATTTATAATCCTATTTGATTGCTTGCACTAGATGCATTAATTTTAGTGTAGATTTTGATTTCTAATGATATTTGGTTACTTGGACTAGATGCATTTATTTCAATGTAGATGATTTCTAATCCTATTTGATTTCTTGCACTATGTTGTAGTTCCTAGAGACAACCTTGAGTTGTATAAAGACTAGTGCCTAGGACATATTAAATGCTTGGAGCATATGATTCAACTGACTGCATTTGGAAGTGTTTGGCTCTCATGCAACTATCACTCAGATGAATGGTTTTAATAAGGGTGGAACCAAGACCCCAAATTTAAACACAACAACTAGGAAAACTATAGAAACTGAGTACAAAATGCAATAAGTAAATGCTTCAGACAACTAGAAAAGAGAATGCTGTAAAGGGGGGCGACTTCTAAAATGAATACACAGTTATCAAGTTATATATGAGCGATGACTATGGAAAAAGATGGAGTAAGATATCAACTATAACCGGGCTCATCCAAGGATAAGAATCCATATATACTGGGCTTATTCAGAGATAAGAATCCATATATCTGGGTTCGTTCAAAGATAAGAATCCATTGTAGTTAGTATCAGAAGAAAGACGAAAGAGATAGAAAATTAAATAAAGTATCATGCCTGAGCCATATTTAAAGTGCTGTAGATGAGTAAATATGAGTATCTGATATGATAAATTCACATTTAAGCATGGGAGCACTCACATTCCAGAGCATTAGATACAAGAAATGTAGAGAGATACGAAATGAACATTTGTATTAAAAAACATGGAGAAGAGTTACAAACTACGAATCATCCAGAGCAGAATCCCCAATTCCAACAAAACTTCTTATTACTGAGTCCCTACGGGATCTTCAAACATCCACTATAAAATTTAATACAAAATACATATAGAATACTCAGGCTAGTCAATCCTTTGGAAAATATAGAACCCTTTGTCAGTGTTTTCTTCCTGTTTTTATAACCTCTAATTCCTATGCACGAGAAGATATTTTGGGAAAATATCTTCCATGCGTGCTTTTATGATGTTTCAGGTCTAAATCAAAAAATAGAAATGATGATGAGGTAGAAATACCTCTCATCATCTTACAACGTAGGCCTAAAGCCGTTTCTAACTGAAATATAAACAATTTAGTAAGCTGAAAGTGAAAACTGTAGGAGTGAACTAAAGATTTCACCCGAAATGACAAAGTGAAATGGACATAAGGTAAAAGGCCATGCGGGCCCAGTCATGAATGATCATTGTTGTTTGATGAGGCAGAGCCCCTACTACTACTGGCGAAGGCAATACTGTTAGTCGTGGGAGAGCTAGCCTTCTGTGATGGAGAATATGGTACTAATAGTAGTGGAAGAACTAGCCTTTTGTGCTGGAGGGTCCTATAGAAAGGCCAATGGTCATGATCCATTCACTTGGACGTGGAATTGACCCTCTGCATATTTTTTCTCTGTTTCCTGGGCGTGGAGGATCATCAACCTCGGCTTCGAGCCACTGTGATTGGCTATGAGATGGCCCGCATACTTAAAATGCCATGAAAACTTGCACAGACAGCAAACCAGTTAAATAAATCCTGTGATGAGGGCTAGACTGCTTTAGAAGGCTGAGTGAAGGCAGAGGAGCAGTGCAGAGGCAGGGAATGCAGTGGAAGTGTTTTCATGGAAAAAACATGGTTTGAATCCAATCTGGCGCGAAGTTATGCAAAAGGTGGTTTTGTGGAAAACCGGAGGTGGTATTCACGTAGGATTTGGGTGTTAAGCGGTTTTACCCCGGGCGAACATGATAGGGCTCAGGGGCTGACACATATTTGAGGAAAAATGCCCATTTCGCGTTGAATTTTGGGTGTTAAAAGGTTTTGGTGAAATTGGCGTGAGAGCGAATATGGACCGTCAGATCTGGATGATCGACGGTCAGGATCTGATCGCGATCTCGTGTGGATCACATATGGTTGAAAAACTCAACAAAAATGTGAAACAACGATGACCATTGGATAAGGAAGATAAACGGTCAGGATTACATCACAATTTTGCGTGAACACTGGATGGGCCAGAAGGTGGGAAAAAAATGCGATTGAGCGCTCACCGTTGGATCAAGAGGATCAACGATGGGGATTCATCATGGGACGTGCAATATATAACATATGAGCGAGGGGAAAGAAGAATAGCGATGAAGCATTGACCATTGGATTAAAGAGATCAACGCTTGGGATCTATTGATGAAGGAGAATGGAAAGGGCAGGGTTGAAAATGTGGGAGTAATATGTGTTGTTGGATTTGGAGAAATGGAAAGCTGCGATTGAATCGGGGCTTCGCATATCGGATATCCATACAGACGAGAGGAGGAAACTTGGAGGGAGCAATTGTGATATGCCGATGGAGCGAGAGCAGTTGGATCGGGGACGAGATCAATGGTGGAGTTAAATTGGAGAAAAGTGAGCAGAGTGAAAGGAAAAGGTGCGTTGGCCGTTGGATCAGGATGATCAACGGTCCAGAATGCATCGCGATCTCGCATAAATGAATGAATGGGGCGGAGGACAGTGAAACAATGAGACAGTGCTAACCATTGGATCAGGAGGATCCACGGTCATGATTCCATTGCGGGGGATGACAAATGGAGTTAAGGGAGGCCCGATAGTCGTTGAATCGATTGCGATAAACGGCTCAAATTATATCGGCAGGGAATGAACACTGGCGGCGAAATATAGAGTGAAAATGGACTACTACGATGCGCAATGTGCGATGGAGTGAGGACTGTTGGATCTGCGGAGATCAACGGTGGAGATTGCATCAGGGTTTCGCACATCGACGGAAAAGAGTTTGGGAATGAGAAATTTGGATGAAGTGAAGTGCGATGGATAGGAAACGCGCGATGGCCGTCGGATCTGGAGTATCGACGGTCAGGATCTCTTTGGCAAAGATGAACCTCGACGGTGAAACAAAAGAGAAAATGAGTGGATTTGGGAACCAGCGAAGTCCAAAGGCCGAAGAGGGCTTAAGTACTTTTGGCCGTTGGACACAGAGCGGGGTCATATGAGAAATGGGGGCTAAGGGCTTAAGTCAAAAAGTTCTTAGAGGCCTGATATGTTAAAAATGAGCGCTTTTAAAGCCAAAAGGTGGATTTTAGCCTTTTCAAGGGTTTCGATAGGTGAAAAAGGGGTTGTGACAGTCTATACAATATTTTTTGTATTTTCTTTGCAGAATGAAGCTCCTTATCATTATACTTCCCAGCTCAGTGAGGGATGTCATAACAACATTGGATCCACTTGGGGACGACCCGTTTGTCCTCGAACGTGTTGAGAACTCCACATACCATCTGTTAGCCTTCTTCTTGCGAACACAATCCCTTGATGTCATCTCTTCTTTCTTCATGACAAATAAAAACAGTAAACATCATAATAAAAGCAACTGAATAATGTACAATATCAAATAGCAGACCTTTCGGCCTGAATCAATACTGGAAAAATGGTTTTAATAATTTCCCATTCACAGGGGCTTCGAGAAGATCACCCTACAAATTTTCTAGTCTAAAAGTATTATTTCCTCCGGCTTCTGCAATTTTGAAAGGTATGAACCATAGAGGATCGAACTTTCCATGCTTTCCTTTCTCAGCCCTTCTTATATCTCATCTTAGCACCAGATCTCTGACTTGCATCTTTTTATCTTTAGCATGCTAATCAAACAGGTCTTTCATTTTTTCTTGGTACTCAGTCAACCTATGATTTACTCGACTTCGAGTCTCTTCTAGCTCCACTAACTGATTTATTCTTCTGGTAAGATCGTTTGGTTCCTCTTGAAAATCTTGCATGAACCTAGCCACAGTTAAGGCCAATTATATCGGGAAAATCGCTGCTCTAACATAGACCAATTCATATGGAGATTTTCCTGTTGACCTTTTACTAGTGATTCTATTTTCCCATAACGCGAACTTGAGCTGTGAATCCCAGTTCTTCTGGTTTTCATTTATGGCATTTTTCAATGCCCTTACCAAAGTTTTGTTTGAGGATTCTGCCAATCCATTTCCCTGTGGATAGTATGCAGTAGAGTGTCCTAACACAATATTATACTGTTGGAAAAAAATGATAAATTTGACAGACTTAAAAGCCTGAGCATTATCTGTGACAATTTTAGCAGGGCAACCAAACCTTGAGATAATGTTATCTTCCAGAAACTTGATCACCAATGTGTCTGTAGCATTCCTTGCTGGCACGGCCTCTACCCATTTAGTGAAGTAATCAATGGCTATTAGTATCCACTTGTGTTTCCCGCTTGAGGCAGAATGAATTTCGCTGATGAAATTGATTCCCTGCTGTTGGAAAGGTTCTTCTATGTGCACCGGGATCATAGGAAAAGGTGTGAACTTCTACCTTTCAGCAAATTTATGACATTTTTCACAGGCCCTTACCCGAGCATAAACATCTCCGAAAATTCTGGGCCAGAAAAATCCTGCTTTCAGAATCTTGTGTGTCGTGGCCCTCCAGCTGACGTAGTGGCCACCATAGATGCCCTCGTGGAATTCTGCCATCACTTATTCTCCTTCATTTTTCGTGAGACATAAAAGTAATATGCTCGATGGGTCTCTCCAGTACAAACGACCATTTTCTACGATGAACTTCTGATATTTTAGCCTCAGCATTCTATAATTTGACTTGTCGCAGCTTGGAGGACATCTAAGAGTTAAGAGGTATTCTACAATTTATTTGTGCCATGCACTGAGAAGGTACTTCATATGGGTCTTTTGTGTAGCGGTTTCTATCCCGCAATGCTCGTCTTCTCTCCCAGGCTCTTCATTGTCCACCATAGAAAAATTTATCCCCAAAGCCTGACAGTTTGATTCAGAAAGGATCTTGGCTAATCCCTGTCCCTTTATTAGCATAGTGGGGCGTATTTCCAACTCATACTCCTATATCTTGGCTATCCATTTGCCTCTCTTTCCTTAACTATCTCCCTGAATCAAGATGTCTTTTACAGCTGCTGTGGGTATGAATGTAGTTATAGCTGACTACAATACATACATCCGAAAAGCCTTCAAGGATTTGACGAAGGCATAAGCTTGTTTCTCCAGGATGTTATATTTTAGCTCAGCATCATGAAGCACTTGGCTGAAAAAGGAAATAAGTTGTTCATGACCTTCATCATTTTTCTACAATAATACAGTTGCGACAGTGTGGGGAGATGCAAACGAAAATATTATGAAGGGTTTCACATAATCCGGTCCTGCCAATACTGGGGCTTCTGCGAAAGCATTTTTAATTCTGTTAAAAGCTTCCCGCGACTTAGTAGTCCATTTTACTTCATTTTCCTTCTTCAGCATCTCAGTTATGTACCATACTATCTTTGCATAGTTCGGTATGAATCTTCTCAAGAAGTTGATACGTCCAAGAAAAACTTGGACCTCTTTCTTGTTTCTGGGCAAGGATATACCATTTATGACTTATACCCTTTTCGGGTCAATTTTTACCCCTTTTTTTGTTACAATATGCCCCAACAATTTACCATCTTCTAAAGAAAACAAATATTTTTGTGGGTTTAAAGACAATCCATACCTATGACACTTGTCAAAGGTTCTGCGCAAATGCTCTATATGTTCAACATCATCCTTTGAGAAGACTGTGATATCGTCTAGGTACACCACCACAAATTTGTCTTGTTCCCCCACAAAAGAAATGTCCATGGCCCTTTGAAATGTAGCCTCTGCATTGATCAATCCAAATGGCATTCGAGCATACATAAATGTTCCCCAAGGAGTGGTGAATGTGGTTTTCCTCTGGTCCTCCGGAAGCACTGCTACTTGATTGTACCCAGAAAAGCCATCCATCATAGACATTCGTGAAGATCCTACCACCTTATGCAATATATGGTCCATCTTGGGCAGCGGATAATTATCTTTCAGAGATGCTCTGTTCAAGTTCCAAAAGTCAACACACAATCTTATTTCTCCATTTTTCTTTCGGATTGGGACCAAGTTGGCCACCCATTTAGAATATCTTAATGGCACAATAATCTTAGCCTTCAATATTTTCTTGATTTACTTTTCAATGGAAGGAAGGAGTAAAGGATTAATCTATCTTAATTTCTGTTTGTGTGGCTTAGCATCTCCTTTTAATGGAATCTTGTGCTGGATAATGCTAATATCAAAGGTCTTCAAATCTTGATAGGACCAGGAAAAAACATCTTTATATGTCTGAAATAGCTTTCGATATTGATCTTTGTATTCTTCGGGCACCTTATTAGACAATTTCATAAGCTTGGGATCAGCCTCCGTGCCGAGGTTTAGGTCAACTACCTGATTTTCTTCAACGACCTTACATGGCCATATTGGGACATCATTCTTATCAAATAGTCTCTCCAGAGGGACCAGTCCTCTGGGTATTACATTCCCTTTGAGTTGCAACACCTTGTGCCTAGCTATGTATCCTGCCATTTATTCTAAGGAAGCTTCTCAGTCTCTTCATTGCCAACATCTATGTCCATATTGGAGAATTCCCCAACATTTTCCATGAATCTTTTCACTTGCTCTTCGTATTCAAACACCTGCCAGTGTTTGACATTGTCAGGGATGGAAGGATGGTAGCGAACCTCTATTTCATACCTCAAGAGGGGGTTCTAAGGTGGTCGAAAAGTGCTTGCAGCTACTATGAGAGAGTCCACCATTCTATTCTGTTCTCTTGGCATGAATTGAATATTGAATGCTAAGAAGAAATTCTCTACCAAGTCCCATAACTCATTTCTGTAAGTCCTAAACCGAGGGTGCTTAGCTTGACATTGATTTCTTACTTGTCTCACCACTAGTTCTGAATCTCCCAAAACCTTCAAGCTCTAAATATTCATATTCTTTGCTGTTTGTAGACCTATAAGCAATGCTTCATATTCGGCCACATTGTTCGTGGCTTCATATTCCAATTTGAAAGATAATGGGACCAGTTGTCCAGTAGGGGAGATAAGGAGAATCCCAACTCCATTCCCTTCCTTTGAGTTGGCTCTGTCAAAGTGCAAGGTCCAAATCCCACTTTCTTCATTACTAGAATACTGCTCGGTCTTTACTTGACAGAAAGATGGCTCCTTCAAGTAATCTTGGTCTTCCTCAAGCATTAAACAAGAAAACTCACCCTCTTTGCTGTACACCAATGAATTTACTGAATTATCGGCTTTAGTGACCATCTTCACAAACCTTGCTTCTCGGTATAATCTCCTTTCTTGGCCTCCAAACATAGGGATGGTCGCATAGGTTAGGTCTAGCTTTATAGATCCTCCGATTTTTGTACCCCGTGATCTAGATAACAACATCCCAAACTGAGCTGGGATGTCGGCCACTACTATGTCCATTACCATGCTCTTAGTTGGGATTTGGGCTAGATTTACCACCAAATCCTTGATCATCCCCAAACATTTGACTCTTTTAGAATCAAAAGAGTAGAGATATTTATATGGGCGATAGATCTACAGCCCCAATTGATCCATCACCGTCAGAGGTAATGGGTTATGGGACGCCCCAAAATCCAACATACAGTTGTGCAACAACAAATCATGAATTACTAAAGAGACATAGAAAGGAGGATTTGAAGCATCAAACTCCTCAACATGAGGACCGAACATGACCATAGGCCTTTCTTCTTGGAGGTTTAAACTATCTAGGATTGGGGATGCTCCTTGAGGAAGCATGAAAGAAGAAACCTGAGACTGGTAGTCTGGCTGTTTCAGTGGTTTAGTCAAAGGGACGGGAATTTTTACTTTTTCCAGCTCTTTCTAAAGGCTAAAAATAAGAGGAGGCTTCTCTACGAGACTTTCCTTTGGCTATTTACTCTCGACTGGAGGTTTTTCTTCGTTTGGGATAGGCTTGAATTTTGAAATTGAGTTGGGGACTATATTAGAAGAAGATGGAACAGAGACATTAGGATGCAAAGGTTCGGTCACAGGTTTCTTACCTTTATCTCCGAATTTCTGAACAACTGTCTCCTTCTGAGGCATCTCTTCTTCTTGTTCTTGTGCGCAGGTTCTCTTTCTAGAGGACCTGAGATCATATTTTCTATGAAACTGTGCTTGCATGAAGTCTAAAAATTGTTTACAGTAATCATCGATCTTTGGATCTTTAGCAACACTTGTTTTTTCTTCTTCTTCTTGCAAGGAAAGCTCCACTCCTTCACCTTCTTGCAAGGAAGACTCAACTTCATCGTCGTCTGAGTAAGCAAGATATTGATCATATTGCCCATCGGGAATTTCTTCGGCAGGACCATCCATCTGCCCTTCCAGATACAACGGAGGCTGTATGTGATCCTTCTGCTCCTTCCGATCTCTTTGTAATATTTGAAGAGGATGCTTTCTATATTGTGGGTTAAATACTATGTTTGGAGTAGTTTGGAATGGCTTGGAGGATGAGTTTTTTCCTCGAGCTCAAGCTTCACCAGCTTGCTCGAAAGGTTCCCGATCATTTTGCTCATCTCCCCTATTTTGTAATTTGCTACCTCTCTATCTTGACTTGAGGTAGACGCTTCTTCTTTCCCTCTCCGCCTAGCATCATGCTCTGATCTACATTTTGATTTACCCGTAGAAGAAAAGTTAGCTTCCACTTCCAATGCATCAGTCTGGGCTTCATCCAGAGTAGCAGACTTCCTTTCTCTTAAAGAGAATCCGAATTCTGACTCAAAGGCTGCTACAAACACCACTTTAGTAGCAGTTTGGTGAGGCTTCATTTCGGCTGGGAGACTTGTATATAATTTATTAAATCTCTTGATGAATTTAGACACATATTCATTATGTCTCTTTCTAAGTGCGTTGAATTCTGTAAGATAGTATCTGTGGTCCTTCTTCTCTCCACACTTCTTGTTGAAGACATTTTACATCTCCTCCCAGTTATTAATGGAGCGGTCCCCCAAGGTCTTGACCCATTTTCTGGCCTCTCCATCTAGAGACTGGACAAACAATCTCAACACCACATCCAGATGTTCAACATTGAAATTTTCTGCGAAGGCGCAGAAAACTTCCAGGTGTTTCTGAGCTTCAGTATCATTTTATCCATTGAAACGAGGTAGGATCTTTAAGTAATCCTAAGGCATGTCATTCAGGATCTGAGGCAGTGCCAGGGGGGCATATTTTTTTAGTAGGAAGCCAGGAATAGCCATCAGAGGTTGTGGAGGTGGCGGGAGAGTCTGATGTGTATTAGGAGGTGGTGGAAGAGAAGTATGTATGACAATGGGGATATACTAAAAAATGACTTGATGAGTTGATTGAATTGCTGGAATACGAGAAGTGGAAACCTCAGTGACTTCTTTAACTTCTTTAGCTTTGGGAGTGGGATGCAGAAAGAAGCTCGTGGTATCTACAGATTCAGCCTCATCTTTGACTTCAATATTTTCCAGGGAGGGGCTATCTGAAGTATAATCAAGGGTTCTTGCAATAGAATCAGGACCTTGATATTGAGCTAATTGAGAGGAGGATGAAGAGTCTTCCAGGGAGAATCTGGGAATATCTGTATAAGCTGGTTGTCTTTCTCTCCAACTTCTCTTGTGCAAAATCTTCTCTAGATCAGACACTGAGGTGTTCTCAACTGGGATGTATCTGACCTCAGGTGTGGCTTTCTGGAAGCTATGAATGCAAAAAGATTTATATTTGAATGACAGTGGAGTCGCCAAGGTGAGGGATCTACAATACCCTACCCTTCCTGCTCACATATTCTGAAGGGTGGATGAATATTTGTCGAGGCCCAGGGATTTAGTTCTTTAAATTTTTTCCCCGACAACAGCGCCAGAAAGATGTTGTAGCTCTTAGAGACAACCTTAGTTGTATAAAGACTAGTGCCTAGGACATCTTAAATGCAAGGAGAATATGACTCAACTGACTGTAGTTGGAATTGTTTGGCTCTCATGCAACTATCACTTAGATGAATGGTTTTAATAAGGGTGGAAACAAGACCCCAAAGTTAAACACAACAACTAGGAAAAATACGGAAACTGAGTACAAACTGCAATAATTAAATGCATCGGACAACTCTAAAACATAATGCTGTAAAGGGGGCTGACTTCTAAAATGAATACAAAGTTATCAAGTTATATATGAGCGATGACTATGGCAGAAGATGGAGTAAGATATCAACTATAACCGAGCTCATCCAAGGATAAGAATCCATATATACTGGGCTTATTCAGAGATAAGAATCCATATATCTGGGTTTGTTCAAAGATAAGAATCCATTGTAGTTAGTATCGGAAGAACGACGGAAGAGATAGAAAATGAAGCAAAGTATCATGCCTGAGCCATATTTAAAGTGCTATAGATGAGTAAATATGAGTATCTGCTATGATAAATTCACATTTAAGCATGGGAGCACTCGCGTTCCAGAGCATTAGATACAAGAAATGTAGAGAGATACAAAATGAAAATTTGTATTAAAAAACATGGAGAAGAGTTACAAACTGTGAATCATCCAGAGCAGAATCCCCAATTCTAGCAAAAATTCTTATTACTGACTCCCTACGGGATCTTCAAACATCCACTATCAAAGTTCATACAAAAGACATACAAAATAATCAAGCTAGTCAGTCCTTTGAAAAATTTGGAACTCTTTGTTAGTGTTTTCTTCCTGTTTTTATAACCTCTGATTCCTATGCATGAGAAGATATTTTGGGAAAATATCTTCCATGCATGCTTGTACACTGTTTCAGGTCTAAATCAAAAAAAAAAAATGATGATGAGGTAGAACTGCCTCTCATCATCTTACAATGCAGGCCTAAAGCCGTTTCTAGCTGAAATGTAAAAATTTACTAAACTGAAAGTGAAAAATACAGGAGTGAACTAAAGATTTCACTCGAAATGAAAAAATGAAAAGAACATAAGGTAAAAGGCCATGCAGGCCCAGTCATGAATGATCATTGCTATTTGACGAGATGGAGCCCTTGCTGCTGCTGGTGAAGGCAATACTGTTAGTCATGGGAGAGCTGGCCTTCTATGTTGGAGAATAGGGTACTGCTAGTAGTGGAAGAACTAGCCTTCTGTTCTGGACAATACGGTACTGCTAGTAGTGGAAGCACTGGCCTTCTGTGCTTGAGGGTCCTATAGAAAGGCCAATGGTCATGATCCATTGACTCAGACGTGGAATTGAACCTTTGCATCTTTTTTCTTTGCTTCCTGGGTGTGGAGGATCGTCAACCTCGGCCTCGAGCCACTGTGATTGGCTATGAGATGGCCCACATAATTAAAATTCCATGAAAACCTGCACAGACAACAAACCAGTTAAATAAATCCTGCGATGAGGGGTAGACTGCTTCAGAAGGCTCGGGTGAAGGCGGAGGAGCAGTGCGGAGGCAGGGAATGCAGCGGAAGTGTTTTCATGGCGAAAACATGGTTTGAATCCAATCTGGCACGAAGTTATGGAAAAGGCAGTTTTGCAGAAAACCAGAGGTGGTATTCGTGCAAGATTTGGGTGGTAAGTGGTTTTACCTTGGGAGAACGCGATAGGGCTTAGGGGCTGACACGTATCTGAGGAAAACCACCCATTTCGCGTTGAATTTTGGGTGTTAAAAGGTTTTGGTGAAATGGGCGTGAGAGTGAATATGGACCGTCAGATCTGGATGATCGACGGTCAGGATCTGATCGCGATCTCGTGCAGATCACAGATGGTCAAAAAACTCAATGAAAAGGTGAAACAACGATGACCGTTGGATCAGGAAGATCAATGGTCAGGATTACATCACAATTTTGCGCGAACACCATATGGTCCATAAGGTGGGCGAAAAATGCGATTGAGCGCTCACCGTTGGATAAAGAGGATCAACGGTGGGGATTCATCACTGGACACGCAATATATAACATATGAGCGAGGGGACAGACGAATAGCGATGAAGCGCTGACCATTGGATTAACGAGATCAACGGTCGGGATCTATTGATGAAGGAGAATGGAAAGGGCAGGGTTGAAAATGTGGGAGTGATATGGGTTTTTGGATCTGGAGAAATGGACGACTGTGATTGAATCGGGGCCTCGCATATCGGAGATGCAGAAATATGGGAGGAGGAAACACGGAGGGAGTGATTGAGATATGTCGATGGAGCGAGAGCCGTTGGATTGGGGACGAGATAAACGGTGGAGATAAATTGGAGAAAAGTGAGTGGAGTGAAAGGGAAAGGTGTGCTGGCCATTAGATCAGGATGATCAACGGTCCAGAATGCATCGCGATCTCACATAAATGAATGAATGGGGCAGAGGACAATGAAACAATGAGACAACATTGACCGTTGGATCAGGGGGATCCACGGTCGGCATTCCATCACGGGGGACGAAAAATGGAGCCGAGGGTGGCCTAATAGCCATTGAATCGATTGCGATCAACGGCTCAGATTATATTGGCGAGGAATGAACATCAGTGGAAAAATATAGAGTGAAAGTGGACTACTGCAATGCACGATGTGCGATGGAGCGAGGACCGTTGGATTTGTGAAGATCAATGATGGAGATTGTGTCGGGGTTTCGCACATCGGCGGAAAAGAGTTTGGGAATGAGAACTTTGGATGAAACGAAGTGCGATGTGCGATGGATAGGCGACGCGTTATGGCCGTCGGATCTGGAGGATCGATGGTCAGGATATCTTCAGAAAAGATGAACCTTGACGGTGAAACAAAAGAGAAAATGAGTGGAGTTGGGAACCAGCGAAGTCCGATGGTCGAGGAGGTCTTAAGGACTTTTAGCTGTTGGACACAAAGCGGAGTCATATGAGAAATGGGGGCTAAGGGCTTAAGCTGAAAAGCGCTTAGAGGCCCGATATGTTAAAAATGAGCGCTTTTAAAGCCAAAAGGTGGATTTTAGCCTTTTCAAGGGTTCTGATAGGTGAAAAAGGGGCTGTGACAGTATATACAGTCTTTGTTGTATTTGCTTTGCAGAATGAAGCTCCTTATCATTAGACTTCCCAACTCCATGAGAGATGTCATAACAACACACTAAATGCATTGACTTCAACGTAGATGGTGATTTCTAATCCTATTTTATTTCTTGCACTAAATGCGTTAATTTCAATGTGTATTTTGATTTCTAACTATATTTGATTGCTTGCACTAGATGCATTGATTTTAATGTAGATGAATTCTAATCCTATTTTATTGCAAGAGAGAGCTATATAGTAACATAGTTGGAGAGAGAGTTAGAGTGATGAGGGAAGATAGAGGATTGGAGGGAAGACAGAGAGAGAGAGAGAGAGGAGGTACTGATATATAGATAGATTGGAGAAAGATAGTGTATGTTTTGGGGTTGATATAGAGATACAAAGGGAGAAATAAATATATATGGAAGGTGAAAAGAAAAAAGAGATAGATGGAGATAGGGAGGGAGGGACAAAGAGATTGATAGACATGGAGTGAGAGAGAGTGTGTGTTTGGCAGGGTGATATAAAGGGACAAAGAAGGAGAGATGGAGGGATATATAGATATATATTGAGGGGGAGAGAGGGAAGAATATTTCTTGCACTAGATGCATTTATTTCAGTGTAAAGGGAGGGATATAGTAACATGGCTAGAGAGAGAGATAGAGTTATGGGAGAAGAGAGAGGATTGGAGGGAAGAGAGAGAGAGAGAGAGAGAGAGAGAGAGAGAGAGAGAGAGAGAGAGGTATTGATATACATATAGATTGGAGAAAGATATGGTGATTTATAATCCTATTTTGTTGCTTGCACTAGATGCATTAATTTTAGTGTAGATGTTGATTTCTAATGATATTTGGTTACTTGGACTAGATGCATTTATTTGAATGTAGATGATTTCTAAAACTATTTGATTTCTTGCACCAAATGCATTGATTTCAGTGTAGATGGTGATTTCTAATCCTATTTTATTTCTTGCACTAGGTGCATTAATTTCATTATATTTGATTTCTAATTATATTTGATTTTTTGCACTAGATGAATTTATTTTAATGCAGATGATTTCTAATCCTATTTGATTGAAAGAGAGAGGGATATAGTAACATAGTTGGAGAGAGAGATAGAGTGATGGGGGAATAGAGAGGATTGGAGGGAAGAGAGAGAGAAAGTATGAATGGAAAAGAGAGAGATAGAGAGAGAGGAGGAGGAGGTACTAATATATAGATAGATTGGAGAAAGAAAATGTATGTTTTGGGGTTGATGTAGAGAGACAGGGGAGAAATAAATATATATGGAAGGTGAAGTGAAAGAAGAGATAGATGGAGACAAGGAGGGAGTGACAAAGATATTGATAGATATGGAGTGAGAGAGAGTGTGTGTTTGGTGGGTTAATATAAAGGGACAAAGAAGGAGAGATGGAGGGAGATATAGATATAGATTGAGGAGGAGAGAGGGAAGAATATTTCTTGAACTAGATGCATTTATTTCAGTGTAAAGGGAGGGATATAGTAACATAGTTGGAGAGAGAGATAGAGTGATGGGAGAAGAGAGAGGATTGGAGGGCAGAGAGAGAGAGAGAGAGAGGTAGTGATATATAGATAGATTGGAGAAAGACATGGTGATTTATAATCCTATTTGATTGCTTGCACTAGATGCATTAATTTTAGTGTAGATGTTGATTTCTAATGATATTTGGTTACTTGGACTAGATGCAATGATTTCAATGTAGATGATTTCTAATCCTATTTGATTTCTTGCACTAAATGAATTGATTTCAGTGTAGATGGTGATTTCTAATCCTATTTGATTTCTTGCACTAGATGCATTAATTTCAATGTAGATGTTATTTCTAGTTATATTTGATTTCTTGCACTAGATGCGTTGATTTTAGTGTAGATGATTTCTAATCCTTTTTGATTGCTTGCACTAAATGCATTGATTTCGGTGTAGATGGTGATCTCTAATCCTATTTGATTGTTTGCACTAGATGCATTGATTTCAGTGTAGATGTTGGTAGCTAATCCTATTTTCTTACTTTCACTAGATGTATGGATTCGAGTGTAGATGTTGATTTCTAATCCTATTTGATTACTTGCATTAGATGTATTGATTGCAGTGTAGATGTTGTTTTCTAATATTATTTGATTTCTTGCATTAGATGCATTGATTTCAATGTATATGTTGATTTATGATTTGATGTAATTGGATGTATGATGGTGCATTAATTTTAAAGTCATTGGATTAATAGTGTGCATTGATTTGCGTGTAAGCACAAAAAATTATTGACAATGTACATTGATTTTTTGTTATAGTAATTAAACCTATTAATATTGGATAGCAAGGGAGACAAGGTATGATGTTTACTGCAATAACTCAAGATAAATATTTAAATGGTTTATGGTTCCAAATGTCCTTTTCATATAATCGATATGAAAAGGTAAAAAAACTAACAAGGGTGACAATAAGAATAGTAGAAAAAAATAGTTTGAGATTGATCACAATGAAGACTATTTGTAATTGAGTACATTCTTATTATTCATATTTTCAATCATTAAATATTATTACATTGTCACTTTGCATTCAATTTTTTTTTTCATCATTTTTCATCATTAAAGTTATTTTACAATATTTATCATCTCAACAAATTGATGTAATTAAGAAAATTTAAAATTAATCATCTCAACAAATTGAGGTAATTAAGAAAATTTATATTAAAATGGCTCCATAAATCTAACACATATTTAGCATATTTAAAATGGTTATATCAATATTAGATGTATTTACATATTATTGATAAAATTAATCATATGTTGCTCATATTATCGATAGATTTTTCTTGGTCGCACATGAATGAAACCAGCCTAGATCCATCTTAACTCCAGATCTATCAAGCATTGAGAGGAATCAAATCTCTCAAGGTGCAAACCTTTCCTCAAGTTTTGCACTCAAAAAAGAGGTTTTCACCTCGAGATATTTGATCCCTCACTTGATAGATACGGAGTTAAGATGGATCTAGGCTGCTTATCCACCTGACAATAAATATCAGAGATTGTAAGAGAAAGAACTGGAGATATACCAACTCAGCCAAACATATTGGTGCTTCATAATTTGGTTTATGAGATTAGTGAATCAATTCTCAATCACAGAATCATACATAACAACGTTGTCAATATAGGTTTATAAAAATAAATAAAAACTGTAATATAACGAATATTTGATATTATACAAGGAACATAATAATTAGTCCCTTGGACTATTATTAGTGTCTGACAAAGGTGTGAAAGGCATATGTCATCTCATCCATGTCAAAAAGGAGATAACGGTGGCAGCCAAGAAACACATTGAATGATTGAAAAGTTTTAACAGTGTGTTCCAACTTTACTTGATTGCTTCCACTTCCATGTAGGGCTTATTTGGAAGGGAAGTAAGGTAATTAATGGATTTAAATGCACAGGAGAAAGTAATGGAGTCTATTCAGATCTTTGGCGAGCTTCAAATTCCAACTGGCATTTCAACTCTCAGTATAATTTCTATATGGAAATACAAGGCTAACAATATTTATAGATGTATCAGTTTATTAATGGTGGGATCATATATATAACCACATGTCCTATATTGAATCCAACACTTAGTATATACTACCCTACCCATTAATGTAGCTCCATATATGTTGGTTGCCAAAATACACCAACCTTGTGTCTCCTTCCTACTCCCACGTGCTTTGCTTTCATGGAATCACCTTTGTTCAAATTTATATTCTTTCATAAGAAAAGCCATATTTCTACCAACCCCGTTACATATAAAAATTACACAATGGAGTTTACATTTATATAATTATATTTTTTTTTCCAGACATTTACTGTTTGTGAGGTTCCAATTACTATTGAAGTCGAGGTGGTGAAGTGAGGTGGGTGCATCGAGTGGCTTGGTGTTCATATGAGAATCAAATTCTTTGCATTTTGGAATATATAATTTGATTTATAAAATATAAAATTTTAACAATATTCCTGTCAACCATAAGAAATATAAATAGTCAAAAGGGAACCAGAACATTGTATTTTGCAATACTTAATTTGCAAAATCAAAGTTTTAATAATAGAAAAAAATAAGAAACAAAAAAGAAATGGTTAGATATTGATATTAAAATTGAATAAGGAAAAAGAAAAGTATTTCTTTGTAAGAATCTTATTTTTTTCTTCAAGAAAGAAAAAACATGGTTTATATTATGTGCCAGTAGATGTTCATAACATTTTTATGCAAATACAATCTACATATCCCCATAATATTCTGCATGAGATCTATCAATATGCCCAATATACACCCATATACTAGAAAATGGCCAATATTCTCCCATATACCAGAAAAAGGAAAGTAGTTATCAACCAAATATACTCCCATATACCAGAAAATGCCCAATATACTCCCATATCCCAGAAAAAAAAAGTAGCTATCAAACCTCCATATGGTGTGCTGCGAATGAGTATAGTGAAATGCATTTCCATATAACCCAAGTCAATATTGAATCATGTGACATGAATTCAGGTGTGTGAAAAGGGAAAAAAAAGTATGCATAAGTTAGCAAATATAAAATAGAAAATAGAAACAGAGACAAATAGATGTGATATAAGTCTTGGCATTCATGGCAGCAAGATTATGAGTTGTGCACAAATGGTATCCACATCTAGTAAGGTGTAGTGCATGTTGCCAAATGTAGTTCAGAGTCCCATTTTTGAAAGCCCATCTGCTACGTTATTGAGTGAAGGAGATGTATTGGAATGTGTCTCGTAGCTTATCAATGTGCTCCATCTAGTGTGCGAATTGTGGAGGAGCGAATCTATTCCTGTGGTTCATTCGGTCTATGATAACCTTTGAGTCTCCAAAAATGGAAATATTTTCTATGGATAGTTGTCTAGTGAAGCATAGTAAGCCCCATAAAGAAACCACTTCAACCCCGTTGTTTGTGCCATTGCCATAGTTCTAATATATCTTATATTGGTATCATTGGTCCACTCTAAACCATACACCGCATCTACATCGGCCGTGTTATGCAGCACCATCAAAGTAACCTGCTAGGAATGTGATGGTGTATGGTCTATGACGATGGGAGAGGTCCCATGGTGAGTCATGTGCAGCATGGATCCCTCCAATGCCCTCATAATACTTTGTGTAACCCGTATGGTGCATGTCAGGGTGCCTTCGAATATGAGCATGTTTCTTTCCAACCACATGAACCAAGTCAACCACAATGGGATTTGGATATTTGATCGACCGCTTTTTTTCCACCAGAATATACATGCCTCTAGGTTGTCGAAAACTATGTATTGTACCTACAAAATAAAACAAATCTGAGATCATATCTCATTAGCAAATTTGCTTTGGAAAAATAGATGTGTATTATTTTCCCCTTCCTGTCAGCAGAAAGGGCAGCATCCCAGACAACACCATCCATGTTTACCTAAATTCTCCCAGGTTAGATTCCTGTTTATCCATACAAGCCAGTTGTGGATGATGATTTTATAAGTGATATCAACCCTCCATACCTCTTGAAACCAACAATTTCTATGATTAACCATACCAATGGAAATTAGATACATGTAGGTTTCCCTAAGATAGACTGCATTTTCTTGTAATTTACCAGCCCATGTAATATGATATCCATTATGATTCTGATGAAGTCCTGCATTTCTAACCAATATTTTGAATTCCTCCCATGTTGTGGTCGCACTTCCCTCGAGTCCCAAGTCAACCGCCTCCTTCTAGCATGACAAGTCCTCCCGTCAATATTTGATGGCATGCGTCATATAAATAACATCCCCTTGCATATAATCTATATAACAGGTCCTCATTAATCAAATATTGTTCTGGCATGTCCCTAATCTAATCTACGCCCAATATAAGCCTTAGGCCATCCTTGAAAGACCAACAAATTTGGTCGTAAAACATATACCATATTTTCCTAAAACCCAACCATATGCAGGAGCCCTTTGAGGAGCCCAATGTGCCAACCCGATACCAGTATTAAACATTCCTCTGTTGTAGGTATTTGTGTTTAATAATATTGTTCCAATCCCCAACATTAAAAAGAAATCTCCACAGAGAGTTTATCTGAAGTGCATACCCGAAATTGTTTATGTCAAGTATTCCCTGACAAGTATTCCCCAACCACCCATGTACTTGGGCATTGTGAGACTGTTCCAGCTTGATTCATGGTATTTTTTCCCATCCAAACCACTAGACCAGATAAAATGTGCCATAATAGAGAGCAACTGTTGGATAATAGTGGCAAGAAGTAGATATAAGTGTACCCAATATACTGCAAGTTTTTGCAGAACAACAATATCCAAGAAATAATGCCTTCTAATAGACAGCCAATGAAGAGACTAGACATGTATCTTCCTCCTATACTTATCACATAGCCAAAGCTAGTCAACCACCCTATAACTAGATGGTTTCAATCTAAAACCTAGATACGTTAGTCCCTCCGAAATCTAGCCAACCTTGAAATTATATAGAATAACAATCTCCTGTATGTCCATATCACCATGCGAGAAAAAAATCAGATACTTTTGATCATTTTCCACCAATCCCAATGCATTACCAAATCTGAGAAATATATCATGAAGGTGTATCTAATGCGAGACAACCATGCGTCCAAAAATCAATATGTCATCCATGAAGAGTTTATGTGATGTAACCATCGATCCCCTACTCTTGATACCTGTAAAATTACTCGTCGTGACTATAACACAGATCTTAATTTTGAGACAATCCATCACCAGAATGAAGAGTAGGGGAGATAATGAGCACTCCTGGCACAATCCACATCTCACCCTGAAGAATTTTTTTGGGAGTCCATTTATAATGATAGCAAGTTGTGTGGAGTTCACACAACACATAATCCACTTAGTGTTATGTGTCGATAGGCTGACTTTAATAAGGATGAACCTGGGAAATTCCTAGTCTGCGTAATCATATGCCTTGCATAGGTCCACCTTCATGGAAAGTTCCTTCTTCTTTAAGAAATGCATGGTATGAATGGCCTTTTGAGAAATGGCCACAACATCGTGTATTAACTGGTTGTGAAGGAATCTGAATTTCTCCTTGGTGATGTGGCTGGACATTGTGGAATTAATTATTTCTGCAATGATATTCGAGATGAGTTTGTATGTGATATTGCAAAGTGAAATTGGGAGGAAATCAAAGAACGTGGAAGCAGACAAGCCCTTAGGGATGAGCACAATAAAAGTGGAGTTAATCGTCCAAGATATACGACCCCACATTCAAGTTTTCCTCCACCATCTTAGTTAGGTCTAGAGCTAGAGTTTCATAAAAATGTAAGAAGAATTCTACCGTCCAGCCATCCGGGCCCATAATTTTGTCGCATGCAAAAGACTTGAGAACCCTTAAGACTCCTCAGGAGCCACCTCCCTATAAACAATGTCGTTTAGTGCTTTATAAAACGTGAGTGGATAGTCTGCAGTAGCCCATAATTGGTTGTCAATGTGTATACCCAGGCATTCTCAGAAAGTGACTGAAAGTTCCGCGCAACCTTTACTTGGATGTCCTCAGTGGAGTGTATCGAATGTCTTGAGCCAATTTTGATCTCCCAAATGTTGTTTCTCTTACGACATTGATTTGCATAACTGTGGAAATATTTCATGTTTTGGTCCCCTGATTGTAACCAAATTTCTTGGATTTTTAATCACCATGTATGCTCCTATATCAATGATATTTATCTCTTTTGACCCTCCAATAGCTTAATACGGTCCCATATACCAACGAGATCAACCTATGTGTCAAGAAATTTGATGGCTGCCCCTAATTCCTCATTGACACCTTGCAGCTTATTGATAAGTCCCTGCATTTTTTCCCATACCCATATCTTCACCTTGTTTTTCAGGCCATTTAATTTTTCCACTATGTGTGCCATGGGAGAGAGAAACAATTTTTATACCGAGGTGGTCTATTGCCCCACAACTAGACTATTAAAATCAGGGTCTTCCAACGTGACCTGATTAAATTTGAAAGGAGCTGCCCAGAGTGGTCAGTCCTTCCTCCAGCTTAGAATAATGGGACAATGGTTAGATATGAGTACGTCCACCACTCGGGAGGAAACAATCCCCATGTTTTCCAGAATATTTTCATGTAGCATAAATCGATCAAGCCTTTTCCCAATAAGTCCATCTCCATATCGACCATTATACCAAGTGGGGCATAGCTTGGTTGGGAATATATCCCGAAGGTGGTTCTCCTCGAATAGTTTGTTAAGGTATTCTGACATAGAATATTGGCGGCACTTCCGTCCCCAATGTTCCTCTTCTGATAGTGTGGCATTGTAGTCCCATTCCAGGACCAGGGAACCAACTTTGAGTATATCAAAATCATCCATGCGACGCCAAAACATGAGATGATTAGAATAAGGAGCATATAGGTTGAGAAAATATATGCACTCCAGGAACCCACATACAAAATCAGATAGTAGGATACCAGCAAATAGTTTGTTTGCCTGAAAATTTGCAAGATGTGGATCCCATAATGCCACTAGACCACCAGATAGCCCGAGCGAATCCACTGCAACCATATGCCAACGTGGAAACATATCACCTAAGTATGAGTATAACCGAGTATTACAAGTCATTATTTCTTGACAAAGAACTAATAATGGGCAGCAAGAGTGAAAAAAATTTCAGAGGGATAAAAATTTGGAGTGGTCCTCCACGCCACAAATGTTGACAGAGACAAAATTCATCATGTACATGCCTTGAAAGGTGATAATGCTCTAAGAACCCGATTGAACATAGTGGAAATGGGTACCTCACGGAGGTTTTATGACTCAAGAGGTGGTGATTCCAATCTTTGAGGCGCGTTGTAACATTCATATAAGATTGAGGGCATATAGTAAAGGGAGTGGATGAGGTGGCACAATGGTGAATAAGGATGTTAGAAATTACCATTATCGAGTTTTGCAGGAGGAAACCCAAGTAACCCCCGATAGAGTTATGGGGGGATAGTGGTGGCGCGGTATGGGATGGGGAGGTCGGAGTCGATGAAGTGGGGAGAAGCGAGGCAGGGGGAGCCCGAGGGGATTCGGGTGGGGTGGTGGAGGGAGGAGGTAGTATAGGGGGAGGCCCAACATACCACGGGGCATCTGTCTTATATTTTGAAAACTATGTGTTGCCACCTGCAGAGGAAGAGGAGATGAGGTTGAGTGATGTCGAGTGTCGTAATGTGGGCTTAGGATGAGGGAGATTGAGTTTGGATGGAGGGAGGTCCATATCGGGTAAAGAAAATGTAGTGTGCAAAAGAAATGCATTGTGTGGATCAGGGTTTTTAGCCAAACCTGCAAATCTGGGTGAGGAAGCAGAAGACTCCAAAGCCAAATTTAGAGATAGCGTGTTCACATCTCTTCATGGTAACCATCATCCTCATGGTCAAAAATGATTTGGCCATGACTTGAGAAGGTGTCCCATGTTGTGATAGAGTAAACATCAAAATGGGACACACCAATAATCTAGTCGCTGCATGTGAACCACATATTCCCAAGCCAGGTCAATTTGAGCCGACATACCACCCACAAAGCCAATATCCACAAGAATCCAAGTGATGCGCTTGTCCAAATGCCCATGCACTTATGGTCAGTGTAAATTAACATTCCAATTGCGTTACCAATTGATGCAAGGACATGTTTAGTTCATAAATCTAGTGGGAGGCCAGGAAATGTGACCCGGAAAATATGGTTCTAGGGCGTCTCAGTGTTTGGATTAAATCCAATGTACCAGGGGTGCAATAAGAGGAAACATCTGCGACGAACCCAAGGAATGTCTAGGATGTGGGCAACATCCTCTTGTGACATAAAATGAAATATTAACCATTCGTCATCTCTGCAAACTTTCGGTGGATAACCAAGGAGACAAGTCGACTGTCCATCAACCCAAATTTTCATATCACGATCCTTCTCTTGGTCGAAATACCATCTATCGATGAGAGCACGATTTCATAGACTAGCCACCCGATCCCACATGACATCATAACCAAAGCTGAGAAGCTTAATCTCCTGTGCCGGTCTGTGTGGTTTATAATGTGCCCTATGAGTGCCAGACCCCTTACCAAAATGTTCATTTAAATTCCTATCATGAGGACCATTAGTGGTATTGGAATTCCCAGGGAAATGTTTTAGAGGGGGCGCCACATGCCCACCCACCTTGCTTGCATGTTAATCACTTTCCGCCACCCGCAAAACCTCGAACATGACCTCCTACCTGATGATGTTGGCCTCCAACGTGGCCAAGTATTCCACAATGTGTGTCATCTCGTACGTGAAAAATCTAGTGAATATAAACCTGGAGAAGTACGTGACTGGTGTATCAGTACTCCACACTCCCATCACCTCAACAATCTGCAGAAACTAGAAATGGCGGTGTCCCCCAACATGCTACTCATGTAGTAATTCAATGCCCCAAAATAAGATAAGTTCCCGTTAAAACATTGCTAAAAATGACATTTACTTGTTATTAATAAGTTTATATTAATTTAAAATTTTACAATAATTTAAAATGTTGAATAGGTCACAACTTAATAATTTTTATAATGTTTTATGATTATGATTTTTTTATATATATTTTTAATGTTAATCCAACTTAGCACACCATCTAGTGAATCACAACTTATATTAATTTTAAAAATTATGTTAACACCATCTAGTTAATCACAAATTATATTAATTTAAAAAATAATATTATATTAATTTAAATCCGAGTATATTGTAGAAACCCATAAATTACTTTAAATATTTAAAAAAACATAACTAACAATTGTCACATTTAGAGATTGATTATGATAAAGGATTCAAAGGCAAATATCAATCCGACAACATTGAGAGATTAGATGTGATAAGGGGTTTAAAGATAAATAGTTTGATGTGCTAAAATTTACTCCCAGTGCTCTAATGAATTAGTTTTCAGCATCATTGATAACTCAAGCTAAAAAATTTCCTTCCTTCTATCCATTTTTATTCTTTATAGCATGTTTTATTACATGCATTGTCTAATAATTATGAGACGTTTTTAAATTTTTTAGGTGATATTTTCCAGTTGATTTTGTTCTCAATTTTATGGAAATTTTCTTGAACTAATAATTTCTGGAGACAAAAATCATTACACAACAAAACTCATTACACACAAAAACTCATTACACAATCTGAGTACCAAGGGATTTCCTGAGACAAAACTCATTTTAATCTCATGAACTTGAGATAATTTGTCTCCACATTCTGATAAAAAAGCTAATAATGTCTCATGCTTAAGTTGTTCTTTATCCTATGTTATTATATACTTTTAATTAAACAAACTAGATATGTATATTCATTTTTATTTTTTATTATATTTGACATTTTTATTTTATTTGAATAGACACCAGTCAAATCCAAATTGAACGCAAACATACTTACACATCTATCATATTAGGGCGTTAGAATGAGCCTTTCAGTTCAACAAAGTTTAAAAAAATTTGAAATATATATATAACAAACCAATTTCCATGAAAACTATCCTACAGGTCAGAACTACTCATTCACTTTAAGTTTAAAAGTTCAAATTTTAAAAGGTATATTATATTAATGTCAATCTTAACTATATTAATTCACTTAAATTTTAAAAGTCCAATTTTTAAAAGGTATATTATATTAATGTCAATCTTAACTCTACTAATTCATTTTAAGTTCAAAAGTTCAATTTTTAAAAGGTAGATTATATTAATGTCAATCATAACTCTATAAAAAACTATATGGGTTGAATACCAAAACAAAATCCATAAGAGTATTGGAATAATTTTTTTTCATTCAAATATAATTTGAAGCAAGATTGCGATTTTTGTTATTGTTTAAAATACACATTTTGAAAAACCCTTGAAACACTTAAATTGTACAATTAAACTATTCAAACTCAAGTTTTTAAAAATTTCCAAGAGTTAACTAACCATAAAAAAATGCTGAAAACAAAAAAAACTATTTCATCTATAAATTAAACTAGACCTAATATTATATACATTATGAAATTAAAATTAAATATAAATTATTATATATTTTAAATCCATAAATAATATTTAATGTTATTATATATTTAATACACTAAATAAATAAATACATATTACCAAAAATTTAACTCTTTTATTTTTAAGATCTTCATGGTACAAGCTATAAGACAACATAAAACAATTGTTTTTTTTATAACGTAGATTCCAAATTAATTACTTCAATATTTTTTACGTTGCATAATAGGCCAATATCTACCATAATAATTGCTATCGACCTAAAGAAGTTCCATAAAAACCTATTGCAAATAATTTAAGAAGAAAACACACACATATAATTGAGAACATGTTTAATTTTCAGTTTATTTTAAAAATAAAATAATTTTGTAATTTAATAGCTTTCAACTTAAAGAAAAGATGTTAAAAGGAAATAGAAAACATAAAACTCGTCTTCCACACTAGTTCATTCACTTACAAAATTAAGGAGATGCCTTCCCTGTCTTATTCTGTCATATTTCTTTAACCATGTAAAGTTTAAATTATAGTTATAATAATCATTGCAAGCAAGAGATCGTAAGTTTCATGTGTTGTTTTCTCATATTATGTGAATAACTATTTAATTGAATATTGAATTTTGTAGTGATGTTTTAGTATTTGAATTTTTTATTTTATTTAAATTATTAAATTGAATATTGAATTTTAAAGTGATGTTTAAATATTTGATTTCTTTTTTCTTTTTTCTTTTATGGCGAGTAGAAGTGTCTAGAGTTGAATTAAGTATATATATTATTTATAGTTGAATTAAGTATATATATCATTTATGTAGGTGTTATGCAACTAAAAAACTGTATTTTTTGATTTTTTTAGTAAAATAGTAAAAGTACATTTAATAAAATAAATAAATCGATCTAATTAATTTGAAAATGAAATTCAATTGGGTTAATTTGATTCAATTAGGTTGGAAATTATACAATGCTTTAAAATTTAATAGATATGAATAAGTTAACTGTTTATCTTGAAATTTAATGAATATAAGTGAAATTAACTATTTAATTTTATTATTTAAGAAAAATACATTTACGTGAGTTCGTCCAAAGTGATAAATTCTTTTAAATCATTTTGAAATAATTTACCTTACCGTGATGAGTATTTTGAGAGCCTAGAACCTTCACACCAAAATGTAAAAGAGTTATCAAATAGAATGTAATAGTCCTAATTAAGATTAATCGATATTAATCAATGTCGTTGATTTATTCAAAGAAACAATTCAGTGCATAAATGGTTTTTTTAAAACCAAACATACTTACTTGTGTCAGTGAAGATCAAAAGACCAGTCCTATTGAAGTAACAATTCCAATAATTGAAGATCAAAAGCCCAATATTATTGAAGTAACAATTCTAGTAATTGCATCCATAGTGTTGGTGATACCAGAGTATTTAGATATTAGGATTGGCATCCCCTGAGTAGAATTGAGCAGTCAACCATTATTTGAGCACATGCGAAGTTAATAGTTTCAAGTAGTCTATGATCATCTACTGTAGGCATAGCTATGCACCATAGCCTTTCTCTAGGATGATCATCCACTCTAGGCTTCACTATGCACCATTTATCTGCAACCATAAAAATAATAATAAAAATTATTAAAATTTGTTTGCAATGTTTTTACTAACCACATTCTATCTTTATAAGGCATTCTTATGACTTTTTGGTTCTAGACAAATTCTAGGTTGTCCAGTTTTTTACTTCAAAATTCTAAGTAAGATTTATAAATGATAAATAATTTTTTCAAACCTATAACCTGTAATAGCCAGAGTACAGTCATTCTCAAAGAACAAATCACATCACAAACAAACAATACCAAGAAATACTAAACTACTACCCACAACAAATAAGGTTGAGGAGAACAAAAACCCATAACTAGAAAAAGGCTTCATATCCGGATGTAGGTATTATGATGTGTGTGCTTCATATTCAAATCCAATTGTAGTTTTGATGTCAGTGTTTCATATCCACATCCATGGTAGGTAGGTATGAGGTGGTCTGGGCTTACCTTATTTAGCATGTTCATGATATAAAAAAAAAATCCTTTATTTTTAATTTTTTTTTTTCATAGTCGTCCAAAACGAAAATCAAATCCCTTCCCAGCCAAATATTCATTGATGGGGTTGAGTGATAGGCTTCAGAGTTATTATAGCATCCTCAACTTGAGTGAGATAAACGAAGTTCTCTTAGTTTAGAGTGGGTTCTCTTCTAGCTCAAGGGAGGTATGTAAAATTGGTGTTTGTAATATTGATTAAGTATGGAGTTGCATCATAGAACAATAAATAAGTTAAAAGAAATATACTAATTAATATTCAATGTTAAATTTACTATGGCAAGTTTTTATTGTAATTATGCTATGGGATTTTAATTTTTTGAATAGTAATATGGAAATAAATGATTAAGTTTAACACGACTCTCCGAATTAGTGGATGAATTAAGAATTTTAACATGCCTCTCTGAATTAGTGGTTGAATTATGCTAAGAAATCGACGTTTTATGAAACATTCTAATAATACATCATGCCATATATTATAAAGGTTCAATGTAACACGTAAAGATATTATTTAAATGGATATTTTATATAGATAATTTTATTTTATTTTTACAAAACATTCGATTAAATTTTGAAACTTATGCAACTTACTTTCCATCTTAATTACATGAGACCAACACTCTGAAACACGGCTCCATTTTTACATAAAAGGATTGGAACCTGATCACTCCTGAATTTCTCCAATTGACTGAGACTCCATGGGGCTAAACTTGTCAATTAGGTCTTTTTGCTAGTATATCTCTATTATTATTATGGAAAATGGTTAACAATGGAATATAATCAATGAAATTTTTAGAATTATAATAATATAAATTAAGATTAGAATTTTTTTGTGTGTTTAAAAAGTTATAATTTTTCTTTTAATGTTCTAAGTATATTTTTCAATTAATTTTACTTGAAAAACATTAAGTAAAAAACAATTGTCCTACATGAAAATCCTATTCCTCCTTTTTATCTAACCTAGGATTTACTGTACAAATCCATGGCATTTTTCAGGAATTTACTGGTTTGAATACTCCCATGTACATGGCACTTAACCCTCCATTCGGTTTTTATCTCTCCTCCAATTCTCTGTAAAAAACTAGCGGCATGTCTCACGACATTGCATCGATTTTCACAAGTTTTATCATTTATATGGATACTAGGAGTTGAGAAAAAATACAAAAAATACAAACAAGGTATGAAAACATGTTCTACAAAGCCAAATATGAACACATGAAGAGAGAAACAATAGACTAAAAAATGAGTAAAATAAAGAGAGACATTTGATGCTCTTATTTGATGCATGTTTTTCATTCATTCATTGGCATTAAAACATAATAGACTACACATGCACATGTTACGTTTATGGCAATTTTCTTTTCGTAGTCAGTGTTAAATTCCATCTTCAAAAAATTAGATCAATTTTAACTTCTTCAAATTACACAACACTATTATACAGAAAAGGGGAGCATGTAAGTGAAGTTGTTCAATAATGTTAAGTGGGATGCAATCTACATTGGCATTGAATTTTACACTTATTATTTTTTGGAAAGCTGAAATAAGTAATGAAATTTTTCACAAGCTATGAATCGGAGAAGCTATTTTGCAGGGGTAGGAAATGTGTTTCAGGCACTATAAATGTTTCCAGGCACATGAAACCCTCCCGGAAAAGTCATAAACCAACTCACTCGTTACTCGTTACTTGGTAGGCCATTTAACCCACTAGTTCAAACTCAAAATCAAGGACATAATTCTAACCCCACCTCATCGTTAAAAGCAAACAACAGGATTGGGATTTTTTGCGCAGATTTTGGGCAACTTTTTTTCACCTAAAAGAGCACTAAGCAAGATTAGGACAAATTTCACTAGGATAATGATAGATCAAGATAATAATGAGCCACCTGAGTAGCCAATTTATGATTTATTTTCCTAAATTGTTGAGAAATTTGATTTTCTTGTTTGTTGTCCTTGAATACATGTAACAATCCTTCTCCCTATTTCCTCATTATTCATTCATATGCAATTATACCTAGGGAGGAGAGCTGCCAATTAATTTTATATATATATTTTTAGAACCTAATCAATTTTAAAGTATGAATTAATTCCAAATTTAATTCTAACCTTTTTTTAATAATACAACCAATTCTAAAATAATTATTAATTCTAACATCAATTCTAATATTGAGAGAGAAAGAAAGAAAAAATCAATCAATCCACCATCTACCACATATCATCTTAACTCATTACTTAAAACCATCTTAAACCATCTTAATTCATTACTTAAAACCATCTTAAACCAAATCTATCAAGCTCATTCCAACTCTATAGAGAACCAAGTAAATCATGTTGAACCTCAGAATGATTTAGATGAACCCATCTTAAATCCCCTCTATTTAAAAAAAAATCATTTTATAGAATTTAATCTCGATAACAGTAATATATTATAAAAATACATCTATTAAACCCTATGTATTAAGAAAATATACATATAAAAACTTAAAAGGGCATGGACGGATAATAAAACATCCATCTTCATATCTACTTTGATTAATAGACATATTGAATTTGTTAGACGGATGGTAGATTTTACTTGTATTTTTTTAGAAAATTGGATATAATTTGATAGAGAATGTGAGTTTGGGATAAAATTTTGAATTTGATACAAAAATAACATATTTTATAGCAAGAAAATCCATTTTCCAGTTACTCTTACAATACAGATCCAGAGGTATTTAATATATTTGGAGGTAAAAGATGGTGTTGAAACTTCTATACCAATTCCAATTACAGTTTAGATCCAGATGTATTTAATAGAAACATGGATTTTAAACTTTTATAACAATTCCAAAAACACAATTGGATGAAGTTTTCACTCTTTTCATGCTCAGCATAAAAATTTAAACATTACCACTTGAAAATACATACCTTTTGTAAAATTAGGAGCGGGTTTGAATGAGACAGATCCTTAAATTCTTATTACTTGATAAACAAGATAAGGAGAGGTTGTGTTTTTCATAATGTATGTTTGTCATTTTTAAAGTGGATTGATAGCTTCAGATTTAGAATATACTAGGAGCATAAGGCTAGCTTCCCTCAAAATAATAAAAAATAAATATTAATTTCATACCTTGGACAAAATTCGAGGAGGAATTTTATATCAGAATAAAAGCTTGGAATTCAAACCGAATACAAAATTTCCAACAAAAGCAAAAGTTTGGTTTAAAAAAATGGAAATGATGGATGGAATATAATGGTTAATACTGCTCTCCATCTTCGGAATCAATTTCTATTCCTACTCAAGAAGCTTCGAATAGACGGTGATTAAGTGTGCTGCATGACACTCATTTGATGTGTTAATGTGGTTGGTTCAAATTTCCGAGACACTTCTTGGTAATGTGAATGTGTGCAAAAAATCTCTAAGTTTTGGTTAGAATTAGTTAATGGTATCCATCTTTGGCTTATATTACGATCTACAAGTCCTCAATATTAGTGTTGCAAATTCCATTGAAAACTTTGGATAATCCTCCAAATTTCACTTTAGCACCGAAACTTCCCCCTTTTCCTGTTTCTCCTCCTCCAATAATAAATAATAATTTATATTTGTGGCAGGAGGGGATGCACAAGGTGTCCAAAGAGGGGGAAATATTATGGTGTCAGAGGAACTTATGCATGCAACTTTCATGGTGGATTTAGCCTTGAATGCGAGGTCAACCATGTGTATCTCAGAGAGCATCGATTTCATCTTGGCCATGGGAAAATTAAAATGGAGATTCGCCACTTTGTGCTCCTAGTCTATTGTCAGAGGCATACTCTACGCATACCAAAAGGGAGGATCTGCAGTTTGAGTGCAGCTGAAATGCATCGGGGAGGTGGAGTTAAGGCACAATCGAAGCATTTCGTCCTCTTATGAGAAGAATGTACAAGGAAGGCACCAACAATTAAACCATAGTTACGACGTTTAGAACAACACATAATCCATTCAGAAAAACACTGCCTCTACAACCACACAATGACAACAGAACCGCCATAGAATTTTATTTCCCCTTTGGAGCATTTGAGCATAGAAGGCAAACCAGAATGAGAATCTCCGATGTCTCATTAACCATGACCAGACCTGGCTGCTACCCTGAGAGAACGATAAACACAACCAGAGCATTGTCGGCTAGGCCTGGATGTTCATGGTCCTCTTCTGTCAGGAGGTTCACCAGTAGAGGCACCATGCCCACTTCTACTACCTTGGTGACATTGCTCCTATTAATGGAGATATTTATTTGTAACTTAACTTTGTGGTTCTGGAAAAATTGTCATAATTCTAGTCGAGTTTTTTTCTTAAAAATTCTAAGTAGGATTTATGAAGAGTGGATATTTATTTCAAAATAATAACTTGTAGTGGGTAGAGTACCCTCATTCTCGAAGAATAAGTCACATCACAAACAAACAATATCAAGAACTACTTAACTCCTCACCTATAGAAAGCAACAAATATCGTAGCAAGTAGCAAATAAGGTGAAGGATAACAAAATACATAACTAGAAAAAGGATTTCGACCTGAGTTTATGAGAAATATGCCATTTACTGATACAACAATATTTTGGCAGTGATTCTCTCTTCTATTTGATGGAACCTCTGAACTGACTGAGAGAAGCAGCTGGATTAAGTGACTCTTGTAAAGCCAAAATGAATTTATTCATCAAGCTAGGGCCCTTGTAACAAAAAACCTAAACCTACCACAACTGTTAATAATCTTGAGAGTCCCACTTCCTACTAATAAGAAGCCACGAGACTTGAAGCGATTGTGGACTATTGGAAACGTCCACCAGAATTGAAGCCATTATGGAATACTAGAAACATCCTATCTTCGTCTGAGGAGATGTTCCCAATGACTAGTCTTATATACCGAACTGGAACTCTGGTATAAATACGATGTGCATAGTGCACAACTGTTAACTTGAGAGGAGGAGGGTAAGCACAAAGACAGTTGCACAAATGTCATATGGAGAAGAGAAGGATAGCTAAAAAAATGTCAGCTAGAGAAGTGAAGGGTAAACGAAGATGGGAGGTTCCCTGATTCAAAAGAAAGGCTTATTAGCCAAAATATGATTGTTAATATCTTTTATATATTTAATTGGAGTATATTAATAATATTAGCTAGATTATATATTAAACTAAAAATTATTATACTCAATACATATATATATATATATGTGTGTGTGTGTGTGTGTGTGTGTGTGTGTATGTATGTATGTATTATTTTATTTTTAAACACAAAGAAAATATTATACACCTAGCAGATTAATAAACTCAACATATTAATTGTAGAATCTGGATTATCCACAGTATCATAAAACATTGGTCGGCGTTTTGAATCCTAACGAGGATCCATCATCAGGACGAGAATGAAGAATGAAAGAAGGTTGCAAAAGGTCAAGGTATAAATAGTGAAGGATTATGATGATTGAGAGGAGTTGACAATAGATAACACTCCCTAAAGGGGAACACTGAATCCTACATTAAAGACTCTAGTGACTTCGTTAAACTTATAAAAGAAGAGAGGGTGGAGGAGAGCGACATCCTGGTAAGCTTTGATGTGGTTTCACTGTTTACCAAAATCCTCTTAGATGAAGCAGTGGAGGTTATTAATGAGGTCACAGATCCTGAAACAACCAAGCTTACGGAGATTTGTTTAAGATCCACCTTCTTCAGCTTCCAAGGAGAGTTCTATGAGAAAGTATCTGGTGTCGTAATGGGATCACCACTCTCCCCTATTGTGGCCAATTTATTTATGGAAAGCTTCGAAAAGAAAGCCCTTGCCTCATTTCCCTTAAGTCCAGCTTGGTGGAAAAGATTTGTGGACAACACTAACATAAAGCGGTCACATGGTAGGGAGAATCTTGATAAATTCTTCAATAAACTCAACTAAATTTCTTGATAAATTTAGTTTACCAAAGAGATGGAAGAAAATATGAGCATTCCTTTCTTGGATGTCCTGGTTACCAGAAAGGAATATGGAACATTAGGGCATCAGGTTTATAGGAAGAAAACCCATACTGACAGCTACCTTCGCACTGAGTCTTACCATCATCCTGCTCAGAAATTTGGTGTCTTGAACACTCTTGCTGCCAGAGCCCTGAGAATTTCCGATGAAGATAACCTAGAAGAAGAACTCTCTCACATGACATCTATTTTCTCAGGTATAGGGTATAAGGAAAGAGAAATAAAAAAATCCATAAACAGAGCAAAAGGTACTGTCGTATCCAAGAGACGCCAGGATCCTCAGGAGAATGGTGGAAGGGTTTTTCTGCCATACATCAAAGGTGTGATAGATAATATTGCTAGGGTTTTGGGAAGGAGTAACATTCTTGCTCAATTCTCAGCAGCAGGAACCATTAGACAAAATATGCGCTCAGTTAAGGATAGCATTAGTCAGGGGCAGCTTAAAGGTGTTTACAAGATTGACTGCTCTTGTGGGAAAAGTTATATCGATGAAACTGGGTGTTCTCTTCAAAAGCGTCTAAAAGAGCATGGTGCCGATATTAAACACGAGCAATCTCGAACCTCAGACCTTGCTGATCACTCCTCGAAAATGAAATATCACTTGCGTCTTGAGGATGCTAAAATCATTGCAAGGGAGGAACACTATCAGAGACGAAAGATTAGAGAAGTGGCGGAGATTATAAAACATGCGCATAACATCAACAGGGATGGAGGATTCAAGATTAGTGACAGTTGGCGGCCTCTTATTAGACATATCTACTCATTAGGTTCGTCCGCTTCCTAGGTATAAATTCGCAGGTTTGATTCTTCTCCTTTTAGTAATCAATTTAGGGCCGTGTCTGTACAAAGCATTTTATTTCACTCACTTGTAATAATTATTTGTGTTAATTATTTTTTATTCTATTTATAAAAATTAATTAATTAATAATTATTATCAGTGAGGGGAAGTAAAATTTCATATATTTCAATTAAAATTAATTAATAAATTATAATGAATTATTAGGATTTAATTAATTATATTAACATTCATTAATTATGATTATTTATTTATTAACATATATAGATATTATTATTTATAATTAATAAATATAGTTATTCTTCTTATTTATTACACTCAGATTAATAAATGGTAGATTCTAGTTGAAATTTAGGTTAGGAATTAAAAACCTCAAAGTGTAATTAAAATATTTCTAGTCATAAAAATATAAATTTAGACATTAGTAAAAATTAATAAAAATTAGTTTAGTAAGATTAATTTAAGTAGTTAGGGTTTATTATAAAAAATTTAATTAATTTATTAAAATTAATTTAAGCACTTAGGGTTTTTAAAATTAAAATTTAAAAATTTTAAATATTTATTAAAAAATTTAGTTATTATTAAAATAAAATTTTTATTAAAAATTAAAAATAATTTATTTAAATAAGATTGTTATCTATTGTCGGCTTCTCTCAATCATCATAATCCTTCACTATTTATACCTTGACCTTTTGCAACCTTCTTTCATTCTTCATTCTCATCTTGATGATGGATCCCCATTGGGATTCGAAACATCGACCAATGTTTTATGATACTGTGGATAATCGAGATTCCTCAATTAACGATAACCACAGAAGTTTAAAAACCATAAACTCAACATATTATTAATATGATATACATAAGGGAATAATAAACCCAACCAATTAACATTATAAACACAAGATTAATATAACAAAACCTTAAGATTAATATTATAATCTGAAAGGATTAATAAACCCAAGTCATTAATATTATAAGGATTAATAAACAAACACAATGTATTATTAATATTATAATGTATTATTAATATTATAAACCCAAGGGATCAATAAAACATATATATATATATATATATATATATATATATATATATATATATATATATATATATATATATATATATATTTCTCATTATATTTTTAAACCCAAAACAAATATTATATATCTAGGGGATTAATAAACCCAACCAATTATTAATATTATAAATTTAAGGGAATAATAAACCCAACGAATAAATATTATAAACACAAGAGATTAATATAACAAACCTTTAGGATTAATATTATAAACCCAAGGGGTTACTAAACCCTAGGGATTATTAATAATAATAAACCTAATGGATTAATATAACCAAGCCATTACTAATATTTATAAACCCAAAATATTACTAAACCCAAGGGATTATTAATATTATAAAACCAAGAGATCAATAAACCTAAGGGATTAATATTAAAAACCATAGGGATAAATAAAACCTAGGAATTAATATTGAAAAAACATGGGATTAATAAACCCAAGGGATTATTAATATTATAAACCCAAGCGACCAATAAATCCAATGGTTTAATATTTTAAACCCAAGGAGTTAGTAAACCTAAGGGATAAAATTATAAACCCAAGGGATCAACAAACCTAAGGGATCAATATTAAAAACAAAAGGGATTATTAAACCCTAGGAATTAATATTTTAAATCCAAGGGATTAATAAACCCATGGGATTATTAATATTATAAACCCAACATATTGATAAACCATAGGGATTTTTATTATAAAACCAAAATATTAATAAACCCAAGGGACTAATATTAACCAAAGATATTTATAAACTCAATCGGCTAATATAAAAAACTCAAGAGATTATTAAACCCTAGTAATTCATATTTTAAATCCAAGGGCTTAATAAACCCAAAATACTATAAATATTATAAATCCAATGGATTAATGTATAAACCAAAATGTTTAATATTATAAACCCAATGGATAAAAATTATAAACACAAGGGATCAATATTAAAAACACAAGAGATTAACAAACCCCGTGAATTGATATTTTTAACCCAATGAATTTATAAACCCAAGGGATATATATTATAAACCTATGAGATCAATATTAAATCCTACGACTAGTATTAAACCATTGGATTAAACTCAATATTATAAACCATAATATTAAGCCCTAAATGTTTCATTTCCGCAATGCGACACTTAATAAATTACAATGTAATGTATCAATGTGACATTGATTGTGACACTGATTGTCACATTGCGACGATTCTTGTCAAATTGCAATGCTGGACAATGTGATAGTATGACGATAATTGTGACACTACAATGTTGGATAATGTACTGAAGGGATTAATAAAACCCAAGTAATTAATATAATAAACTTAAGAAATTAATGAACATAATATATTAGTAATATTATAAACCCAAGAGATTATTAATATTATAAACCCAAGGGATTAATAAATCCTAGGGATTATTAATAATAATAAAACCTAGGTATTATTAATAATAATAAACCCAAGGGATTAATATACCAAACCAACTATTAATATTTATAGACTTGAGGGATTACCAAACCCAAGGGATTAGTATTATAAACCTAAGAGATCAATAAATCCAAAGGACTAATATAAAAAACTATAGGGATCCATAAAACCTAAGAATTAATAATTAAAACTCATGAGATTAATAAATCCAAGAGATTATTAATATTATAAAACCAAGAGACCAATATTTAATATTCTAAACATAAGGAATTAATAAATCCAATAGAAAAATATTATAAACCCAAAGGATCAACATACCCAAGGGATCAATATTAAATACAAAGGAGATTAATAAACCCTAGAAATTAATATTTTAATTCCAAGGGATTAATAAACCCTAGGAATTAATATTATAAACCCAGTGGATTAATAAACCCAAGGGATTATTAATATTATAAATCCAACGGATTAAATTATAAATCGAATGAATTAGTAAAACCAAGGGATAAATATTATAAAACCAAGGGATTAAAAAACCTAACGGATCAATATTAAAACTCAAGAGATTAATAAACCCCATGAGTTAATGTTTTAAGGCAAGGGTGTAATATCCCTCACATAAGCCATGATAAAAAATCTCGTAAAATGAGGATTGTTAAATAATTAAATATTATTAATTCTTATATTGATATTACATGAAGAATATTCTTGTAATTATTAATTATAAGAATATTGGAAGAATTATTTTTTAATTATTTATTTAGAAGAATTTATATTCTTCTATAGAAATAAATTATATTTCCAAGTTGGTATTTTTAATGAGTTTTAGAAATAATGAGTAATACTTTTAAAAAACTTATGGATAACTGATATTTTTCTCATAAGGAAAAAAAAAATCTACCTTGAAAATAAAATCATGAGAGTTTTATGGAGTGCTTTTGTTATTTACGGAAAATCAAATTTATGGGTGCTTTATGGAATGCTTTTAAGATTTAGAAAATGAATCCCATTTTCTTAATTCTATTTATTTTAAGCCTATGAGAAAAATAGAGGAAGGAATGAGAGAATACATGGAGAATGGAGCCAAGGAATAGCAATAAGGAATTCCAAGCATGCGTGAAAAGATAAGTAACGATGTTCTTTGAAAATTCTTTTTGTTGCATATGGGGTATGATGATATAATAATTGAATTTATTTGCAAGAAAAAAATCATATGATAAATAATCAGGTTTATTTCTTGAGAAAACCTCTATATAATTTCGAGGATAGAGGAATAAGTGTTTTATTCATTGAATTCTTAGAATATTTCATGTGTTTTGAATTCACAAAAGATTTTCATGGTTAAATAATTCTATGAATTGCACAAGTTATTGGAAAATAGGGTCTAAATATGCCTTTGTATCTCCCAAGCAAGGATATATATGTAAAACATGAAATATGTTTTTTTAAACAAGTATGTTATGACCAAAATCCTCTTTTAGATTTTAAAATTTTGTTTCCCATGTCTTAAAAATCGTGTCCAAAATTGATGACAAAAAAAAGGAATTATTTAGTATTTAAGTCTTAAAAAATGAGTTGCAAAGATTCATTTGAATCTTCCAAACCATAACCCTTGGGTAAAAACTTAGAGAGGTTATTTTGAATGAACTCATTACCAACAAAAAACTCATTGTTTTTTCCAAAAATCATTTCCATTTTTTTGGAAAGCATGTCCAACGTGGATGACAAAAACAAAAAATTATTTAATATTTAAATCTGGAAAATGAGCTGCAAATATTCATTGAATCTTCACAACCATGAAACCTATGAAAAAAATGAGAGGTTACTTTTAATAAGAATGTTCCAAAAAAAAACCCTTTTTTTTTTGCTTCAAAATTCATTTTCATATGTTCGTAAGCCGCATCCAAAGTGGATGACTAAAACATGAAAAACATAGTGCTTCTATTTGATTTTTTAAATCAGATAAAAAAAATTGTTTATGTACATATAGAGATAATAATTATGTTGACAATTGTTTAAAAGGAATTAAGTTATTTCATTTAAGAGATTACCAAATATGTTCTCATGATGCATATGCATTAAATTTTTTAAAGAGAAATATTGGACTCTTGAAGAGAGTATGTGCTTAGGCGCACATGATTAATATCTAGTATATTTGATCTACTAGAATTTATTATGTGATTTTACATGCATGAGGAGCTTGAGTCATGCAAAAATATATAAATATCTTTTGTGAGAGATAGTTCACATAAAATCTTTGCATAAAAGACAATTGGCTGTGTTATTTGAGAAGGATTTGTGATTCATGTTATTTCTCGAGGAAATATTACAAATATCTCTAATGTGTGAAATGATACAATAATATGTTTTATTGCATGTATAATAGTTAGTGAGCTACCCATCTTTTGGAAAAAGAATAATTAGTGTGTTAAATTCCATGGAATATATATATATATTTGTATGACATGAAGCATTTATTGTGTTAGAAATCTTCAAAAAATATAGAAGAGAAAAATATATCCTTGTATGCATTATTGGATTATATTTTTGGAGAGGAAAATTAATAATCACATGCTTTATTATGTAAGATTATTTAGATAAACATATACACTTGCATGCATGGAAAAAATATAGTTTTGGTATTAGATTTTTGGAGAAAAAGATGATGCAATCACATAATATTGATTGTGTTAGCCTTCTTTTGGGAAAAAAATATGTATTTGGACACCTAAAGGGATTAGCTATGGTATTAGCTTTCTTTTGGGAGAATATTATGCATAGTTATTGGGTTAGATCTTTTGGATAAGAGGGAAATGTCACTTTGCATGCCTGAAAGAATAAATGGTATGCGTTTGAACACTTGGAAAATAAATGTGTTTATTTTTCCATGAAATATTTATTTAGTTTTATTTGGAAAGAAATATATGTTTTACATGTAAGAATAACAAGCTATGTTATTGCATGCACAAAATTATAACTAGTATGTTAACTTTATTTGAAATAGAGTTGGCATTGTTATACATAATAGCCATTGTGAATAGCTCTTGTGTGGAAAAGATGTTTTTGGAAAAGAACATGCATTCACTTGCATAAGTATATAATCTATTGCGCTAATCCATTTTGAAAATAAAACATAAGAGTAGGCACAAAGGAAATTGCTTGTTGGGATATTTAACTTGAAAGATTGTTATGCATTCACCTACACAATATTATTATATAGTATGTTAGCTAAATAATATGAAAGTGCATGCAAGATTTTGTTAGCATTTGTTGGAAAGATGAGGCTTGATAGTGATTTGTTTGTTACTAATGCATTTTAAATGATGCTAAAGAAGGCATTTCATGTCAATTTGTTTAAATTTTATACATGCATACAAATAGTTGTTGAAGTGTCACAAATAAAGATTTATTATTGGTTTATTAATATTTTATCTAATCATGATATCAAATGTGGTGATGACAACAATCGAAGGAAAGAATAGTGAATTGAGAAAATGATTTTTCAAGTTTAACATTGTGGAAGATAAAGAGTTGTTATTCCATGCAGGTTTAGGAGTTCCAACTGCAGGATGACCCACTTAAGGAAACAGACTAACCACAAAGACAAAGATTGAAGATCCATGGGTAAATAGTAGCATGATGATTGCAATAGCTTATAGCTAGTTATGTTTCCTTTAATATTATTTTTATATGTAACATTTTATGACAATGGTCAAGGGATGGACTCCCTTATAACCATTGAGTGAGGGGTGAAAACCCTCAAAAGAGTTTGATAATAAAATTAAACGTTTTCTCGTTTTCACCCTATATAGTTTCCAGGGCATATCGATGTCTAATGATGTGATTGTTCATTGCGTCATTTTCATGATTTTAATTTATTTCATTATGTGATTTTTATATTATCAATTATGTGATTTACTAATTGAATTAAAATGATCATGGGATCGATCCATAGTTATAGCATGAAATTTAAGTTAATATGCTACAACAAGGAGAGTTAATGGTTGCGTAGCTCACTATGTTTCTTATTAAATATTTCTCTAGGTGATGATGATGGTTATTCTAATGGTTAATGAGGGAATATATAAAATAATTTAGAAAGTTACAGATTGGTAAATGTTGAAAAAATTTCCTAACTCCATGCATTTTCCTGCGAAGTTACTGGGGTATTTTACAGAGGGGATTAATAAATCCATGGGATTATTAATATTATAAAACCTAGGGATTAATAAACCATAGGGATTGTTAATATTATAAATCTAATGGATTAATAAACCTAAGGGATATTATTATAAACCTATGAGATCAATATTAAACCGTAGGAGTGATATTAAACCATTGGACTAAATTGAATATTTTAAACCAAAATATCAAGCCTTAATTGTTTCATCGTCATAATGTAGCATCTAATTAAATACAATATAATGTATCATTGTGACAATAATTATGACACTATTTGTCACATTGCGACAACGCTTGTCAAATTGCAATGCTGGACAATGTGATAGTTCGACGATAATTGAGACAATACAAAATCAGATAATGTACTTAAGGGATTAATAAAACCAAGACATTAATATTATAAACTCAAGGGATTAATATAAATTATGTATTATTAATATTACAAACAAAAGATATTATTACTATTATAAACACAAGATATTATTAATATAATAAACCCAAGGAATTAATAAACCCTAAGGATTATTAATAATAATAAACTCAAGGGATTAATATACCCAAGCGATTATTAATATTTATAAAACTGAGAGATTAGTATTATAAACCCAAGAGATCAATAAACCTAAGAGACAAATATTAAAAACATAAGTATCAATACAACCTAAGAATTAACATTTAAAACCCATGGGATTAATAAACCCAAGGGATTATTAATATTATAAAACCAAGAGACCAATAAACCCAATGGTTTAATGTTATAAATACAGTGAATTAGTAAACCCAAGGGATAAATATTAAATATCCAAGGGATGAACAAACATAAGGGATCAATATTAAAAGCATTTAAGGGATTAATAAACCCTAGGAATTAATATTTTAAATCCAAGAGATTAATAAACCCATGATATTATTAATATTATAAACCAATGGGATTATTAATATTATAAACCCAATGGATTGTTAATATTATAAACCCAACATATTAATAAACACGAGGGACTAATATTAACCCAAGAGATTTATAAATCCTATAGATTAATATTAAAAACCCAATGGATTAATAAACCACATGAAATAATATTTTAAACTCAAGGGATTAATTAACCCAATGGACTATTAATATTATAAAGCCAATGGATTAAATTATAAATCCAAAGGTTTAATATTATAAACTCAAGAAATTAGTAAACCCAAGGGATACATATTATAACCACATGGATAAATATTATAACAACAAGGGATCAAGAAACCTAAGAGATAAATATTAAAAACATAAGATATTAACAAACCTCATGAATTAATATTTTAAACCGAGGTTAATAAACCCACATGATTATTAATATTATAAACCCAAAGAATTAATAAATTTTAGGGAAAATAAACCCAACAAAATAATATTAAACCCAAAATATTGATATAATAAACTAAAAACTTTATAAATATTAGGATTAATATTATAAAATTAAGGAATAACCATTTTTTGGATTAATATTATAAACTCTAAGATAATAAACCCTAAACCCAATATTATAAATGAGAATAAACCTTAAACCCAATATTATAAACTATAATACTAAACCATAATTTATGCTTTAGTGCAATGGGAAATTGTAATATTAGTATTATTATTAATATTAATAATTATAATAGTTATAATTATTAATATTAATATTAATATTAATATGAATATGGATTATAATTATAATTATAATTATAATATTAATATATTTTTAATATTATTTACATAAATATCATTGTTTACTATATGCATATGTATATTGATGATAATGATATTAATATTAATGTTTATAGTAACATATTACATTATATTATTTTTAGTAGCATAATATATTAAATATTAACCACATTAATATTAGTATAAAGTAATAATCTCACATTATTATAATTATTAATAATATTATTATTAATGTTATTAAAATTAATATAAATGTTTCAATTTAAATATTATTATTAGATTAGAATGTATTAGAAAAATTACACACACACACACATATATATATGTTTGTCCACTGGTCTGAGTTCATCAGAGATTACATCACGCTTGATCTATGGTTTAAGAAATTGTGACCCTAGGCCATCTAAGTCGTCAAAATCACTCGGGGATCGAACTCAGCATGGGCCACACCAACACTAAGCTAACTGGGTTTAACTTGTCTCCTCTCGCTAGCACGAGTGCAAAAACCTCCTTGAGGTTTGATCCAAGGTTGCATTTCTGACAAGGCCCATCCTCAACTAGTTGTACTAGTGAGACTTAATCATATTTAATTATATAATTTTTACTAATATTATAATCATATTTAATATTAAAATATTAAATATTTTAACATAATATTATTAAATATTTTGATATTAATACTAATAGTATCAATATTTTTCTAATATTATTTACATAAATATTATTATTAATAATATGTATATTAATAATGTTATTATTATGGTTGATAAGACTAATATTTATGTTAAGAATAACATTATTATTATGTTATATTATTTTTAATATCACAATATATTAAATATTACTAATAATATTAATAATAATATTAATCTTAACATTAGTTTTAGGGAAAATATTAAAAACAAAGGTGATGTGATGGCATGTTACTGTTTATTTGTATTATTAACAATATTAATATTAATCTTAATATTAGTTTTAGGGAAAATATTAATAACAAAGGTGATGTGATGACATGTTACTGCTTATTTGTATACATGATTCGTGTGCATCTAGTTTTTAGTTTATCTAGTTATAATGTTATTTGTGAAAATAAATGAAGTTATAACACAATATCAGATATACAAGGAAAGTTTATGCGTGGCTAATTGATAAAAGAAAAGATAAAATAAGCTCAAGAATTTTGAAACTAATTCCAAATTATTCCATTTCAATTTGTAATTTCAAAATATTAAATCTTAATTTCCAAGTGTAATTTTATAAATCTTTCTTAATTAAATCGAAACACGACCTTTCAATAATATCATTTTTTTTTTATCTCAAGCTATTTTTATTGGTATTTATTTACATGGAATGGGAAAGTAAGTTTTTTTTTTTTGCAAAACTTACTCTTACCTAGTTTTTTGCCAAATGACATTTTTGTCTTTGTTTTTTTATTTAAATAGGCAACAATATTGGAGTACTTTGTTTGCTAACGTACTAATATTTACAATTATTAATTTGATAGAAACTTTATTTCTTAAATCAAATGAGTAAACAGTTAGAGTTGTTTGACATTTTTTCCACTTTGCATTAGATCAGTGGACAAGAATAGATAGTATAAAAGAGTTTTTGTTGATTATTAGTGTTAAGGAGTTTAATTGTCTATGCGACAATTTAAGCCAAGGTTCTGGTATGAAATCCATTTTAAAAGGAATGTACATTTTTTGTAATATTTGGAATAACAAAAAAAAGACATTGATTCCGAGGACATGGATTGTAGAGCTAGGAATGCAGAATTCATGGAAGGGATGATTTAGTTTATTGTGAAAAGAAGAAACCTGACCTTGACGATAGGAATTAAAGCCTAATTGGTCCATGGGGTAAAGGAGATGGTTTCTGAAATTTAGTGGTATGAGGAAATTATTCAAACCCATATTTATTTAAGATAATACAAAGAGAAAAAGGGATCACAATTTATGTTTTGATTGCGAGATCAAGGATGTAATAGTAATGGAGGGACACGGAAGTATGAGTGCTATTTCCAATTAATGTGTTATGTTCCATTTTCATAGTAATTGATATGGATAAATAAAAATGGCAATGTGTGTTGTTGTTTTGATTATATCTGTGATACAATTGTGAACCGATATTTTTCTGATTGGTATAGTGAGTGTGGTTATAATTATGCATGGGTAAATGTGTCCTATTTTTGTATGAAAAAATAAATAAGTTAATATAGTAAAGAGTAGTAATTACATAGTGTATGAAGTTCATACTGTAGAAGAGCCATATAAATTTTTTTCCTAAATAATCAATGATATCATAAATAATTCAATAAATGAAGTTAAGCACCTCAAAAATCTATTTGTATTGCAAAACAAGATCTGTCACAAGAATTGGGTTCTAATATCCTTTGTATTAATGCAAAAGTTTATAACCAACACTCTCTATTTGACAGAGTCAGTCAATGTGTACATCAATATATATGTTTACAAAATACTATCGTGACAGGGAAATAATATGCGAAAGATGAAACAAATGTTCTGGGGCCAATTATGCCTTATTGTCAAACTTGCATAGGATTTAAAATTAGTTGTGCACAAACCTCCATTCCTTCCACAGTGAGCTTGGAAATGAGGGTCACAAGCCCCTCTCAATATCCAAATGGCTCAACTACCCATGAGAAATCTCGATAAGATTTTAAGAGAGTTTGTGACAATGCTATAATAGTTGGTGTGTGGTAGGTGAGGTGCAAGCCCGCTGTGAGGTGCTGCTAGGATTCAGTGAGATACGAAGTGCAGGAGAACCTATGACACCATGCAAGTAATTCACTACCCGAAGGTAGAGAAGTGCCACGAGATAGTAACTCCTCAATGCAGGTATCACCCAAGCTGAGAAGGGGTAACGTCATGGAACATATTAATATGACTTAGACAGAGTTGATAGGCACTTGTTTATGTGTACAAGAGAAATGAATCCTTGAGTACAAGCTGCAATCAATAGGATTATCTCAATGTAGTTCATGCAGTAGTACACCTGCTCTTTGGGGAGAGTGAAAAATTGTCAACTAAAGGCTTTGTGTGCTACAAAGACAAAGGGACATGACATCGTCATTCTTGAATAAAAAGAAAGGATGTCCAGTGTGGAGAAATGGGGTGAAATTCTGAATTTATAGAAAGAATTGGATAAGGTTTATCCTGTTTCAGTTATAACTGTGGATGGGAAAAATTTTGATAGGGGAAACAAGATTCTCCAGTGGTATGATTTGACATTGAAGATGGGATATCTCCATGGTTCAAGCAACGATTTGGGTAACAAAGATTTGGGGGGATGGTGTAATAGTTACATAATAGCATAAGAAAAGTGGTGGCGAAAGTCACCTAGTGCAATTTCGGGAGGTTGGATGCTTTCCATTCGTAGTCACCTCCTCTTGGTATTCATATGGTGGAAGGTCGGGTAGTCGGGAGGTTGCAATTTTTTTTTACAGAATGTTTCTTGATCTTATCTCCGACTTAATTCTTGAAAAAAGGAAAAACAATTCTAGGGATTTTGTTTTTGTACATTTTTTTATTCACAAAAGATAGAAAGCCTTCTTCCATACCTAATAACAAGAATGCAAATTATTCTGTGAATTTTCAAATTATATGTTTCATGTCAAAAAATTACAGAAAAAAAATAAATAAAGAGGACTATATTTTCAACAACTGATTCTCAAAGTGTGAAAATTGCAAAATTATTGTCCAAACTGTGAGAATTGTTTTTTAATTTATATTGTGTCGATCGCAGGGTCGGGTGGTCAGATAGTCGGTTTTTTTTTATAATTCATTTATTATATCGTAACCTTGACTATATGATAGTGGGGTGGTTTCATTAGGTCACGTAGTTTGATAATCAACAATGCTGAGGTCAGGAACTCTAATAGTTTGAGAGTCGAGAATTTTTTGGTCAGGAGGTCGGGTAATTTGACTGTTTGGAAATTATGAGGTCGGGATGATTATTTATAAAAAAATTATAGTCATTCCATGTTGTAAGTCAGGTGGTCAGAAGGTTGGGTAATTAGAAAGTACAAGAGGATATCAGAGTTAATGTTTGCAAAGGTAGAACCTCCATGAATTATTACTTCATTAATCAAATATTACATGTAAGATAAAGGAAATGGTTTTATCTCGTGTGTTTAAGAACAATAATGATACAAAGAGATAGAAATGTGTGCGAAAATGGGAGAAAAAGGTATACAAATCCGGTACCCAACATCTCCCCCCAATAAGTCTATCTGCATGTGCTCATGCAGCTCATCGTCTCCTCAAATCTGGGTTGGACTAACTGTGACTGGCATGAAGCTGGGTGAGATCATATTCTTCAGCCATTTCTGTCCCAGGGGGTTTATATCCTTCCGTTAGAACAAAATCCTTCCACTAGTCTAGGTCAATGTTGTATGCAAGAGTGTATTGCTCGGCTGGAAACTAAATAAGGGGAAAATGAAACCTCATCCCTATCCACCTGACCCCACAAGTATGAATGCATGCTACAAAATGTGAAATTCTCTCTAGTGCCCATGGAAAATTAGGTGCTCCAAATGGTTCTCGACCTCTGATGGCTGAAAATGACAACATCCACCTCCTCTGACAACTTTCCAGCACTTCCTTACGGAACATTGTAATCTGTCTGACACAGAGGTAAACACAACATTTCTGGGTTGTCAACACATGTTCTCTATGCCCATCAATCTATAGAAAGGTAAAATTCTTTCTATAAATATTTTTTGACTAGCCATGCTCCTTCCTCATCATTAGCGGCCTTGTGACTTGGTTTTCTTCAAATGTATCATAGGCATTTTTCCATTTAATCTGATTTATGGTGTAGGAGGAAAAATCTCTTAAATTAATGTCCCTCATGAATGGAACGGGGTTAAAAGCCTGATCATGCCTCAAGAAGTAACCATGCATGTAGATCTCGCACTTTAAGTGTTGTCCTATGATATCATGAATTTTTAAGATACGAAGAAATTGAATGGAATCCTCAATCTCATGCCAAACCTCCTTATATATACTCTCAAGGCAAAAGGAAAGAAATTGTTCATGAAGGAATAAGGCATAGCTATGTGTAGGAGGTCTTCATGCCATTACCTACTGTACCAGGGAGAATATCTTCTCCTTATCTGATTGTAGCAGCTGCACTTGTTCTTCCAATTCTTTTAATCGAGCCTTTTGTTTAGCTTGCCTCAGCTGTGCCTTATCTAACTAGTTTATGTATCCTATAACAATCCCGACAGCCTGTTCTCGCACCTGCATTGTCTCTTTCTTATGTCCATTCGTAGTAGACTGCCACCTCTGGATTTCAGCAGCCAAGAAAAATTCTCTACCTTCAAACAACTGTTCAATCGGACCAGTCTTTGTAGCTGCAGAAGCGACCTCACTTTTTGGCTTTACTACCTTCCACTTGTCGACTTTTACCTTCTTTTTCAACCGGGAAACTTGCCTCTTCAACTCCCGAACATCCTTCTTCAATCTCATGGTTTCATTGAACTGCAACTAATACCTCCTCTTGAAAGGTAATCGTCTTTTCTCACACTGTTCAATCCATTCTTTTTTGACAATAAATTCATTTTCTGGGCCTATAACAGGCTCTGGAGGCGGTGGAATTCTATCGGTATTATCAACTGGTTCTCCTGCTAGGTCTTTCTGGTTGGGCTCCCTATCTTCAGGGGCATCCTCCTCTACAATTACCTTAGGGAATCCTGCAGTTTGGTCAGAATTTCCATCGACCATCCTGTGTTCCAATATTTCCATAGGAATTCCATCTTCTTTGCAAGCCTCTGGGTGCTCCAACTGAGATTCAACAATTACTGGGCCGATATTGGCCATGTCCTTTCCCGGGTCGACGAACTTAAGCACAGGTGGAACAGCTATTTCCCCTATTAATCATTTAGACGAGTGGAATCCCATCGCCCCTCTAGGAATCATAGACTGGAATGGGGAACGAGGAAAAGCTTCGTCATCCTCATTTCCAACTTGGGTCAGACTTTTATGTGCTACTACTTCAGTTGGGGTCGACGCTGGTTCTTGTGGAACAATGTCGATTTTGAGGATTGTTTCTTTTCTATCCTCCTACCCTTTGTGCACTATTTCCTCCTCTGTGGTTGATACTGGTTCCTATGGGATAGTATCGACCATGTGGGTTGTTTCTCCTCTATCTTCCTATTCTTCATGGATTGCTTCTTCTTCTGCAGTCAGCACTAGTTCTTGTGGAGCAGTGCCAACTTCGTAGGTTGACTCTTCCCTGTTTCCCTATTCTAGTTGAATCAGGGGTGGTTCTTATGTATCACCCCCACTTGTTTCAATATCAATATCTTCTTGGGCTGGTGATGTTGTTTCTTGAAAAACAACATCACTTACCATCCCTCTATCTGATGTTCCACTTTCGTGTTCTTCGTTAACAAAATTTGACGACTGTATGACAGTCTCAACTTCATGCACTATATCCATAATTACTTCATCTGTGGGTTCTTCAGGAGAGGTTGGTTCTTGTGTGGTAACCTCGACTGTGTCGCCAATTGTCTCCTCTAATCCCATTCCTTCAGTTTCTTCCTGATCGACCTCCATTTCCACTTCTTCGGTTTTCTCCTGATCAACCTCCATTTCTATTTCTTCGGGTTCTTCCTGATCAATTTCCTCTTAATTGTTTTCCTTTGCCAAACCAGCCAAAGAGGCTGGTTCCTCTTCTCTAGCAGCAATGACACCTGGTATCTCTTCTTCTGTTTATCCATAGAGTTCCACCCAAGAGACTTGAAATCTGACTATTGCATGCATGACCAGTAAATGCACCAAGCCATGATTGGAGAGCATTGTTGGCATCCAGTGTGAACGCCGAGCGGAATGTGCCATGTGTTGCAATTGTTTTAATAAAAAGAAAGGCATGTTTAAGGAATGCACCTGAGCTTGTGGAAATCGAATGTGATTTAAATTTTAAAATGATATTTAAATAGAGTTGTGGCTCGACCCTCGCAAGTTATGTATTTGATTACAAAACCTGTGACTTCGTTCCATGGATACGATACAGACTTGTGTTGATATCCTCTGCCTAATTGAACGACACTTTCTCCTGCCTGCAAGAATAGTTTAGGAAACTCTGGGAGAGGAAATCTCTGAGAAAACCATTACTACCCTTTCTGTCTCAGCTCGCTAACTTCTGCAATTATTTCTTTTGTGACAGGAATTTCCAATCCTCTAACCCGCGAGAAATTCTCATCCAAATTAAGTGAAAAATTCATTGTGATTCCCTTGTAAAACCCCTACAATCTATCGTAGTAGGTATCCCATCCTGAATTGACAAAGATTTTCCATACCTCTGGATTACTACGGACCAAAATTTTATTTTCAGGTTCATGCCACATAGCCAGTCCACCCATACTGTGGGAACTATAACAACAGTCTGGAATAGTAGACCGTTGGAAAAAATGGTGGATACCAAATTTGGAAAAATATCATGGTGAAAATGAAGGGTAGTAATGGTAAATACAGATGGTAATTCTCAGAAACCGAGGAAAATCATGAAAAAGTATGGTAAGTGCAATGAATAGAATAGTAATTATTTCATATGAAGTGGGAAGGATGTGTTGTGGATCCAAATATGTATTTAATGGTTATACATAGTATTGATAAGGATCGTAGGGTGTACCACACATGGAATTGTAATAATGACTTATGAAATTATCATTACATCATCGTTAAATTATGACGACACCCCACCCCCCCCCCCAACTTAAAATTTGTCGTCCGCGGCATTAATTTCACATGGGATATTTAATTAAATTAGTAGAAGTGAAGTCGAGGCGTACCTGGCAGCCTACCTGGACGAAGTGACGGTTGGTAGGATGACAGTGCAGTAATAATGTGGGTCGAGTAACAGCAGTACGAGAAGAAGCATGTGGAGTAACAACAGTGTGAGTAACATCATCTAGAGTAACTACATCTGGAGTAACAACAACATCTGGAGTAATAGCAGTGCGAGTAACAACATCCAGAGTAACAACATCTGGGGTAAAAACAATGTGAGCAGCAGTATCTGGAGTAATAGTAGTGCGAGTAGCATCATCCAGAGGAACAACAGTGTGAGTAACAACATTCAGAGTAACAACATCTGGAGTAACAACAATGCCAGTAGCAACGTCTGGAGTAACAACAGTGCGAGTAACAACATCCAAAGTAACAACATCTGGAGTAACAATAGTGCGAGTAGCAACATCTGGAGTAACAGTAGTGTGAGTAACAACATCTGGAGTATCAACATCTGGAGTAACAACAGTTCAAGTAGCAGCATCCGGAGTAACAAAATATGGCTAGCAACAACCAAGGAATAACAACATCGAGTAGCAATAACCGAGTAACAACATCATGAGTAGCAACGTCCAAGTAACAACATCATGAGTAGCAGCGACCGAGTAACAACATCATGAGTAGCAGCAACTGAGTAACAACATCATGAGTAGCAGCAACTAAGTAACAACATCATGAGTAGCAGCAACCCAGTAACAACATCATGAGTAGCAACAACTGAGTAACAACATCATGAGTGGCAGCAACCGAGTAACAACATCATGAGTAGTAGCAACTGATACTTAGAAGAAATTTTTGATTTTGAAAACATTACTCCTTAATAGTAACTCCTACAAAAAAAACAACAAAATGAATAGTAACAATATTTATTTATATATATATATATATATATATATATATATATATATATATATATATATATATATATCTTAGAGCAAGGATGTAGAGGAATATTTCTCTGTGTTGATAATCTTCAAACCAGATTTCTCAGAGAGATGTTTGATGAAAGCATCCTTGGAGGCTAGACGGTGGTATAGTCTCAGGAGATGTCCATTTGTTACGAATGAAGCACGTGTATCATCAATTGTGACTAGCCTGACTGTTCCATTATCAAATATAGTGTCCACCTTGTAAGGTCCCATCCAGTGAGTGAAAAGTTTTCCCTTAAAATCCTTAAAATGGGAGTCATAAAGTAATGCCCAGTCTCCCCTATATAACACCTTATTTTTGATAAACTTATCACTCCATTTCATTCTCTGCTGCTGGATAGCAGTAGTCCTCTGGGAAGCCATTGAATGAATTTCATCTAGTTCATTGACTTGAGCTAGTCGACATTTCTGGGTGTCTGGCAGATCCAAGCCAACTTCAAGAGCTGTTCTAAGCATAATAATTTCAAATTCTATTGGAAACAATGGGGATTTCCCATAAACCAACTCAATTGGTGAAAACCTAGTTGTGTTCCACCATGTTATTCTGTATGCCTAGATAGCTTCAGGCAACTTTTGAGCCCAATCCTGACTATGGTATGCCACAATTTTTGTCAAGATATTTTTCAATACCTTTTTTGTGCTTTCCACTTGTCCATTCACCTAGGGATGGTATGTAGATGTCACCCTGTGTTTGACCCCATATTTATGCATAAGCTTTGATATCATGTGTGATGTAAATTGTGCTCCTCCATCTGAAACAATCTCTCTTGGGGTACCGTAATGAGCAAAAAAGTTTTCAAATAGAAAATCTGAGACCACCTGCTCTATCACTTTGGCTTCTACCCACTTATTTACGTAATCTGTGCACACCAAAATGTGAACCTTTTGCTAGGAGGGTGGGTTTAAGGGCCCAACGAAGTCGATAGCCCATTTCTCAAAAGGTTCTAGGACTACCTGTGCCTGTAAAGGCATTTCATCAACTCGACCAAGCTGCCCCATACGCTGGCAACTATCTACACCTCCTGGCATAGTTTTGTGCATCCCAAAAGATAGAAGGCCAATAATATCCCATTTGTAGCACTTTATGGCCTATTATTTTCTCTGCAAAATTTCCTCCACAAGGGCCATCATGGGCAGCCTTCAATACTTTATAAATATCATCCTCAGATACACAACGCTGAATCTGCTTATCAGCTCCTGTATAAAAAAGGTACCCTACCATCCAAGAATATTGGGTACTATGATGAATAATTTTTTGTTGTTCCTTGTATGACAAATTATGAGGTACTTTCCCTGTAGAAAGATAGTTAGAAATATCTGCATACCATGGAGGTTTAGTAGAAACTGAAAAAATATTCTCATCGGGAAAACTATCTCTTATAGGTGTGCATTCTTCATTGTTATCCATTCTAGACAGGAAATCAACAACATTATATTTTCCTGGTTTGTCTATTATTGTAATATCAAATTCTTGAAGCAATAGAGAACATCTTGTAATACGTCCAGGAGTAATAGGTTTATTCATCAAATACCTGATTGCTGCATGATCAGTATGTACAAAAGTAGGATACCCAGTGATGCAGTGCCGAAACTTGTTGATAGCATAAATGATAGCCAGGAATTATTTTTCAGTCATCATGTAATTCAGTTCAACAGGAATTAAATTCTTGTTGACATAATAGATTGCATATGGTGTTTTTTCTACCTGCTATCCTAAAACAACTCCTACTGTTGTCCGAGAAGCATCAGCATGTATGTGAAACGGTAATGCCCAATCAATTCCTTGAAGGATTGGAGCTTTGCAAATCAATCCCTTAATTTTCGTGAAAGCTGACTCACAGTCTTGAGTCAACAAGAATTCTTCATCTTTTGTTAACAATTGAAAAAGTGGATGTGCTATTTTAGAAATTTTCTATAAAGCATCTGTAATAACCAGCACAACCAATAAAGCTACGTACCTGTGTGGGTGTATTTGGTACCAGGAAGTGTAATATTACCTCTACTTTGGCTGGATCAACTCGAATTTCGACGACTGAGATCAAATTTCCCAATACTATCTCTTCTTCCCTCATCATATGGCATTTGATTGTACTCAGAGATACATCGGTTTGCTTACATCTTTCGAGTACTTTCTCCAGATTTTCCAATCCCTCTTCAAATGAGTTTCCATATGGAGTAAAATCATCCATATATATTTCGATGCTAGATCATCAACCAAATCAAAAAAATTCGCATAATTTCCATCTGGAAGGTAGCAAGAGCGTTACATAGGCAAAATGGGAGGAACCTGTATGTAAATGTCCCCCATGGGCATGTGAAAGTTGTTTTGATCCTAGTCTTTTGGGGCTATCTGGATCTGGTTATATCCACTAAATCCGTCTAGGAAGGAAAATAAATTATTCCCATCCAGGGTGTCTAGGACTTGGTCAATGAATGGCAAAGGGAAATGGTATTTTTGACTTGCCTTGTTTAACTCCATGTAATCTACACAGATCCGCCACTTACCATTCTTTTTAGGAACAATAACTAGTGGATATAACCATTGATTATCTAAGATGGGGTAAATGAAACCTACATCCAATAATTTTTGTAATTCTTCTTTGACAATGTTCTTTAGAGCAAGATTCATTCTCTGTTGGGGCTGTCTCACAGGGCAAAAATCTTCCTTAATATAAATATGATGAGTACACAAGTTAGCAGGGATTCCCTTCATGTCGGTATAATCCCAGGAAAAAGCTTCCCAATGATATTGAAGGACTTTTAAAAGCTGTTTTACCTGGGATTCAGACAAATTGGAGTTGATATTGAGTTTTTTCCCTGGTTAAATTTCAATCGGAATACTATCATGGGATGAAGTTATAGGAATGTCTTCAATTTCATCTTCTAGTTCAATGTTTTCCTGTGTCTCACAGTTCATAGCAGATTCTAAAATCTGGCGAGTAGAATTGGAAAGAGAACAGGGATCATTAATAAAAGTGTTAATAGTATCATCCTTGGTTTCTGTTTTGAATTGCAGGGCTTTCCCAATAGTGGGGATTGGTCTAAATTCTTCATTTTTAGGTTCAGGCTCTTCTATTGGTAGAGGTTTCTGACTGATTATTAATTTTTAGATGGGCTAGGTTCTACAGGAGGGTAGAGAGAAAGATTCTTTGTAACCATCCCATTTGATATAATCATATGCCCAGATTGGCACCCTATGTAGGCGTCTGCAGTTGTGAGCCAAGGTCTTCCCAAGATCAATGGGTGACCACCAATTGAGGATTGTGTTTGTAATACAAGGAGGTCCATAGGGTAGTCCCATGAATCCACCGAAATAGTCACATCTTCCAGTTTCCCTACTAGTTTAATTGTAGACCTATCTGCTAGTTCCAAGATAGTAGGGGTTGGCTTAAAATTTTTGAGACCTGATGTGTTTATTGTTTCAGAGGTAATGATATTGATGGAAGAACCCAAATCCACCACTACATTTGGGATTTCAACCCCATTTATTTGTACTATTAGAATTGGGTTTCCCGGGTCTCCATATTTCATAGGCATAGACTTTCCTAACATAATGTCGGACAGTCTACCCATCAAATGAATAGTTAACATATTCCTTGGTTTCTTCCCAGGTTTCTTATATTAGTAATCTTTGAGATTTTTTGCATATATAGGTACATCCCTCATAGCCTGTAACAGGGGTATCTTGAAAAAAATATTTTGCAATTCCCCCAGGAAGTCAAACTCTACTTGAGGGTTTTGTTCGTTCAAGGTTAATCTTTCAGGATATGGCGGGGTGATTGGACGACCCTGGTTAAGAACAAATTGGGGAGATGTTTGGTTTGTTGAGTTGTGGTCTGTTTTATCCCCAACTGTCCTCTATTATGGTTCTGTAACTTGACTGTCAATCTGTTCTATGATAATAGGTGAAGTGGGAGCATTTACTACCCACCCAGATCGTAAGTTTATCTCATTAAGTCTTGCAGTAGAAATGCTATAAGATGGAAGGTTAAGAGTATCTGTTTGTTGGACCCCTTTATTATTAGGATTTAGATTGGGCTGGATAGGAAGTTGGGGTTAAAGGGCTGGATTTCCAGGAGGTACATTAGAGGGCAACCGAAGTTGCTGTTGAGGCATAGACTGGGGAAATTACGCAGTAGGAGAGGGTCCACGCCAATTCTGATTCCACAAAGGATTCAAACTGGTCTGGGGAACCCAATTTTTCCAAGGGGGGTATTGATATTGAGACCACATAGATGAAAAAGGTGTAGATTGGGGACCCATATTAAAATTATTAAAGTACTGGGATGGGTCCTGAAACATACCTGGATTTATAGCTGGTGGTCGAGGTTGCCATGGCTTTTTTGGCCCCATAAAGTACAACTAGTCTACCACATTTTCTTCACTTGCATCTTGGAAAAATACCTTCAATCCAGGAAAGAAAGGATACGAGCTGGTTGCATGGGTCTATTCACAGATTACGCAGGCTTCCACTGTGTTTAATGGGCATTCTTTCAAAGGATGCTTCTTTCTGCACTGTGGGAAAAATATAGCCATAGTATTCTCCAACTCTATATGTTTTTGTTTTTCTTGCAGAGTGTCCATCTGGGTGGATAATGTGCTCAGGATATCAGTCCTTAGATTACCCAGTAGGTTTCCAATTTCTGCCTTTGTAACCCCTCCACCAGAAGTCTTTAACGACTGAATTCCTTATCCACTCCTTCCAGCCCCCCGTGAACACTAAATGTAATAGTCACAAATGGTGTCGAAGTCTTCTTTTGAAATTTCCCCCTTTCCTACTATGTGTAGAAGTTGCAGGGAATCTTACCTAAGTGCTCGGAGAAGAATGATCTTTAGAATATCCTTATCCAGGTCACTATGGCATGATCTATAGAATATATATTTGAATCGTTCCACACATATTCCATGTTCTCATTCTCTTTCTGTACGAACTTAAATATTTCCTCCTTAATGTCACGAGATTTACAATAATCTTGGTATTTATCAAAAAAGGCTTCTTTCATCCCATCCCATGAGGAAAGTGTTCTCCCTCCTAAACCCATGAACCATCATAGGGATGTTCCTTTTAAAGTAGCAGGAAATATTTTTAGTTTCTGAGCATCGGAGATATAATTATACCCTCGACAGACAATTTCAAATTCGAAGAGTAATGTATCAGCGTCTTCCGAAGAAAGCCAATGAAAATTAGAAAGAACCGTTAAAGGAATGGACTTCATCGGTTCATCACCTATAATGTTTCCAATTGGAAAATCAATAGAATAACTTGCAGGTGCCTTAAATATTCTTGAATACTCGCCTGGGATTTCAACTAGTTCTACGGCTAGTACTCAAGGTGATTCAACTATAGGAGGTTTCACCACACTCCGTTGGTCCCTTGGTGATGAAAAATCTTTCAGAAACTCTCTTTCCAAATCGGAATTGCTTAATTCAACTATAGGAGGCTTTACAGCACTCCCTTGGTCTCGTGGTGATGAAAACCCTTTCAGAGGTTCTTCTTCCCAATTGGAATTACTCAGTTCTTCCGACCCTCGGCTTGCTACTTCTTCCCCTTCTTCTAACAGCAGGGATGTATCCTCCACCAATACCTTATTTATTGATTCTTCCACCGTCGAAAGAATTTCCTCTAGTACCATGGATGGCATTGGTTGTTCAACCAACTGCCCTTCGGAATTCGTCTGAACTCTTACCCTGATGACAGTGCGAGAGGATGCTTCAGATTTAGCCTTTTCGATGATCTCTTGGATATAGGTCTTCCTCCCCATATCTTTTCCTTTCTTTGGGGGTCTTCCTCTGCCCCTCTTATTTAGATCTTTGTTCATACAATTGGTGAGAAGAATTAATCAAAATAAAAAAAGTGCTCAGGACCTAAAGCAGGAAATACAACTTCCTCCCCAGGACGAGAGAGTAGGTTCAAATAGAATATCAAATAAACTAAAAATAAAATCAAAGTTCAGGACCTGAAGTAGGGTAATCAAATACCCTCCCTAGGATGAGAAGTTGGCCCCTTTAGAAATATAATAAAAAATCAGAAAAGATGAAAACTATGCTCAGGACTTAGAGCAGGGTAACAAATATCCTCCCTAAGATGAGAGATCGGTCTTAACGAAAAAAAAAGCAAGGAAAAATATCACACTATGCTCAGGACTTGGAGTAGGGTAATGTATGTCCTCCCCAAGATGAGAGATCAATTCTAAAGAAAACAATAAAAATCAGAAAAGCACAGAACACTACGCTCAGGACATGAAGTAGGGCAATAAATTCCCTCCTCAAGACGAGAGATTGACGCTTAGATCAATTGTAGATATTTTTCTTGCACCTTGTTAGCCTTCCCCGGCAACGATGCCAAAATTTTGGTGTCTGGATGTGAACAATATTCAAACCCTTTTTCCACATAAATTATCAACCTGAGGGCAAGAGCAATCACATGACCTGCTATTGGATCACAGGCTTAAATATTTGAACATACAACTTACTGTAATAGCAATTAAAATGGATTGTAGAATTAAAAAGGTATTCACAACAATTACAGGGTTATACTGAAACAACAGTTACAAAGCCAAACTAAAATATGAAATCAACAGAAAGAAAGATAATGCAGCACCTGATCAGAAGAGTGGGCCCAACTCTCTGATCAGGGTTGCAGCAAAATCATAATTTTACAGGTAAAATAATAGAGTGTTGTGCATTCAATTAATTAGAAAATACTTCCGTTACAAAATCTGTATATGCTTGCTTAACCCCGATTCATAGCCCACAAGCCCTCTTTATACCACTATTTTGGAAATCCTAGATTTCCTTCAAAAACTAAATATTTACAATTCGTTAGAACAACAACCTAGTTGCCAAAAGGAAATCATGAAAAAGCCTGAAATGTTGCTAGGGTGAAACAGAGTCTGTTGTGCTGTAGCAGCAAGTAAAGATAGCGCTAGAAATTAGGAGCTGCTCCATGACTCACAGCTGTATTATTCTTGCTTTTTCCAAATCTATAAAAATATCGGAGTTAATGTTTGCAAAGGTAGAACCTCCATGACTTATTACTTCATTAATAAAATATTCCATGTAAGATAAAGGAAATGGGTTTACCTCGTGTGTTTAAGAACAATAATGATACAAAGAGATAGAAAGGTGGGCGAAAAATGGGAGAAAAAGGTATACAAATCCAGTACCCAACAGAAACCTCGAATATACCATATTTGAGTGGCTTCATTAGGTGGGGTAGTTTGACAGTAGAGAATGCTAAGGTCGATAGGTCAGGTAGTTTAAAATTCGGGAATGCTGAGGTCAGGAGGTTAGGTAGTTTGACTGTTTGGTAATGTTGAGTTCGAGAGGTAAGGTAGTTTGACAGTATGGTAATGTTGAGGTTGGGAGGTTGGAATGATTATTTATAAAAATCGTACACTTCGTGTTGTTAGTCAGGTGGTCAGAAGGTTGTATTTATTTTTTACAAAATGTTTACGGATCTGACCTTCTACTTAATTTTCAAAAAAGAAAAAACTTGTTTAAGGGTTTTGTTTTTATTCACTTCGTGATGCACAAAAGAAAAAAAATCTCTCGTAAAATTAATAGAAATGATGTAAATTATTTTTTGAATTCTTAAATTATATGTTCCATATCAAAAAATCACAGAAAAAGCAAATAAATGAGACTATATTTTCAGTAACTGATTATGAAAGCACGAAAAGTACAAGATTTTTGTCAGTACTGCAACAATTTTTTTATTTTATTTTTCGAGCTGATCATATAATCATGAGGTCCAATAGTTGGGTTTTTTTGTTTTTTTTTTTTGTGATTCATTCATTCCATATTGACCTAGACTAGACCATAATCAATTGAATTCATTAGGTCTGGTAGTTTCATAGTTTGGAATGCCGAGCTCAGGAGATCAAACCAATTGTTTATTAGAAAAACAATCATACTCATCTGGAATTTCTACTCCCGTGGTCAGAAGGTCGTATAGTCGAGACAGTGTATTTTTTTACAAAAAAAATCACGTCTTCAAAAATGAAAAAATTGTTTAAGACTTTTGTTTTTTATTTGTTTTGTGATGTAGAAAAGTAAAAAAAAAAATATAAACCTGATAACAAGAATGCAAATTATTCGGTCTATATTTAGATTAGAAGTTTCATACCTAAAAATTAGAGAACAAATAAATATAGAAGACTATATTTGTCATTCCCAAAGAGGCTATGAAAAGAGTTCATTTTGTGCACACTAACAATTAGTTTCATGCCTCTCAGGTCAGTTACTGAAATCATAAGTATATATGTTATGTGACACTATAAATTGTTTCTAGAATTTCAGTAACTTATTCTTAAATGCCAGATTTTGTGTATGTTTGTTTTTACATTTATATCTAGCAATACATAATTTGTACATATTTTTCCTTCGGTATCAATAGTATTAAATTACAAGAGTTCTCTAGTTATAATTGTATCCAAAGTTAAACACTTGAGACAACTGAATATAAGAAAATAGTGTAACAACGAAACACAAATGCTCAATCTATTTTAGACACTTATGCTGCAACAACATATTTCGACTTTTATATGAAAAAAAAGGATTTCTCTATGACAATTGAATTTAAACAAATTCAACAAAAAAATCATATATCTTGTGAAGAGAACAAAACTGAAGCTTTTTGAAAACTTGGAAATACGTCGTTAAATATACAAAAAATGTCAAGTGGACAAGAAATGTACATTTTTTGTGTTTGTATTTGTATTCAGTTTATAGAAAAACAACCTCATGAACTCTGCTTGTACTGGAAAATAAATATGTTCTAAAAAACCTATTTTTTTAGAACAATAACTCAACGACTCTGACTTCTCTAGTTGCGGTTTTATTCAGAGGTAAATACTTGTCAACATTGGATACAAGAACATAGTAATTAGAAGAGTAGTTTTTGACGAAATGTGCAAGTATTTGGTCAAATCCTTCTGCTAGATTTCTATATAATAACTCTTTTATTTGAACTCTAGGCACACTCAATGTGAAAGCAAGGCTCAACATGGAATATGTTGTCACGTTCTCCTTGATCTTAGAGGCATAACTATTTTCATGGACATAATGAAAAACATATATTACAAGAAACAATAGTGAAAGAAAAAACTAGTGGAATTTGTTTTCTTGAGGAAACCTGTACAAAAGTGCTTAAAAGAATACTAATTTTAATGTGCCATAAACAATGATAAACATTTTAACAATAAATAGATGAGTCTGCTATATTATAAGCATTACCAATGTGAACAAGAATTAAGGCACAAATATGATTGCAATAATTGATATGTGTGTATCCAATTTACATTACAAATTGTTGACATGTGGAAAAAATCCTCTTGTAACAAGTTAGTATGTGGTCAATCAAAGTTCCATTTATATTTTTTTTTCATTTTCTATGGTTGTATATCACTTGTAAAAAATGTCCCGCTGATTATCTAAAATTAATATTAAACTAATATCTCTAGTTCAATGAAGACATTGATGGGCATGGATATCATATTTTGCAACATAATCAAAATTGTGTATGTGGAAATTTTAGGCCACCCCTGTTACATAGCACAATAGATATTCTAGCTTCAATAGCTTAAGCAATTGGCTCATATATTTGTCCATAAAATTTCTCACTTGGACACTTTGACATATTGTTAATTGAGAAAATCTTACTTGAACAAGGCTTATATATCTATGGAAAAAATATCAATGACTGTGATGACTATTTGTTTGAGTCTATTTGTGCACTTTGACCGTGTTTTGAAATGTGTAATATGAGAAAAATAATTGTACAAGTTATTTTTTTAATTGTATTATTTTCAATGACAATAGAACTTCCAATTGCTTAAAATAATACCTGAATGTTAGAAACATTAAACAAGAGAAATCTATTAATGCTTCACAATATTATATTATAAAATTATTACTATCATGTGCACATCGATTATAGAGGAAAAATTTTATGGAATTCAATGCATTTGTGAAGTACTTGATCTTAACATATATATCTGTAATACATAAACAAAAGATACTTTCTTGAGATTCTTTTCATAAAGTTGTACATTATGTATCTACCAACATGCATATCATATTCACATTTATCCAATAATTTAATCAATCTAAATACCATTAATTAAATTATTTAAATGAGAATAACACCATGCATAATATCAAGAAATTTAAATTTCTAAATGCGTTTGACTTCAAAAAACTGAATAGCTAGGATTTGGCTGAACATTTAAATACAAACTTCAAAAATATTTTTTGGGTTTTGATACTATTGAGAAAAATTCTATAGTATTTTCTGGAATACCTATATATGCATAATTTAAATTAAATAACTAAAAAATTATATCCCATAGAGCACAACTAGTATGCCTATATTTTAGTGTTGTATTGCAATGATCAACTAGCAATAACTAAATCTACAAATTTTATTTTTATGTTTATAAAAAGTTGTAAATTGAAAAATTTTCATAGAGAGTCTTAAACATAATTATTAAGTATTCATTCAGAACCAAACAACATAAGGCATAGAGTAAAATCAAATTCATTTACTAAGGAATAAAAATAACGTATTAAATAAATTCCATAAGTCATCAGACATGAGAACTGAAAATAGTATTGGAAAAAGATGGCTTTTCAAAATTGATTAAAAACATCCAAGTCTACAGTCTTCATTGATTCTGGACCCTTTGCACCAACACATAAAGGTATAAAAATACTAAAATATAATAAAATAACATATGTCTTTGATCACGAAAATAAACATATTTTCTGAAACTAAATACTGAATTCTAAACATTTGTATTTTTTGTTGATATGTGGTAGGAAAGCAGACATCTTATCCTCATCTTAAGAGTCCTCGCATACTAAGGAGTAGGTGAGGTGCATGCATCTGGATATAATTTTCCCATTGTGAATATATGTCATACAATGCAGAGAAATAAATGGAATGAAATTGTTTGATGTTGATTTGGAAGTTGGAAATTAATCCTTGTACCTTCTTATTCTTCTTCTTCTCATATTTGACCTCAAACTTGGAAATATGATTGATTTGTTGAAACGGTAGTTGTAGAAATTTTTGGGAACTTTTTTGTCTTCAAACTATTATGTTTTTTTATTTCTACATGGTCCTTGGAAAATTATCTTTTATGGTTTGTTTTAATTCTCCCGGAATTGCTTCCTTAAATGACTTTCCAATTGATAGGTCAAATTATTCTATAAAGTCTATTCCTTTTTCCTAAATTGATAAAATTTCTCATATGTCGCTTGTATGTATGCTCTGATATATTTTTCCTCTTTTTCCCTGAAACTTAACAAAGAAAGCATACATATTTTATCTCTCTTAGAAACTTTTGGAATTCCGATAGATTGAAATTTGTTTTCTGAGTCAAGAATAGAGAGAAACTTGTTTTTAATTGATTTTTCTTCTTCTACCAATGAATCAATTCTTTAGTCCTCGGGCGGCAGCTCAATTTCTTAATCCGAGAAATGTGAAATTGTTGTAACTCGAAAGACATAGGTTGAAATCCCCCCTGTTGTTACCCAGGCTCCAGGGAAGAGGACATATCGTAGCCCCCTAGAGGTTTGCTAGTGTTTACGTGTCATGCAGGCTGTTGGGTTCTTATGGGTTACAACAAAAAAAGTTGAATCAATTCTCTCATTCAAATATTTAATTTCTTGATAAAATGTTGAGATTTTATCCAATTGTTTATAGAAGTTTTATTGTTTATTCCTTAAAAGCAGACAAATTTGTATATCTTGATCTTTGAAAATCTCGAGACTCTATGTTTCCTGATGATTCTCATTCAGTTGATATTTCAGAGATTCAATTTCCTATTCCAAAGATGTGAAAACAATGGAAGATTTTTTTTCTACTTCTTTCCAGATACAAGTTTGATCTTTATGTAATTTCCTCAAGTGTTGAATCTCTTATCCATGTTTTTCATTTGCTTTTTAAAATTGTTTATGAAAATTCTTTGCAGGTTTTCTCTTTCTAAAAAAAAACTTGAATTAAAGTAGTAGAATTATGTTGTCATTTTTATTCACTGAACAATTCATTTTTCTTCAATTTGTCCTCCAAAACTTTAATTTTCTGTAAATTGTCATCATACGAAGCTGAAATCTCATTCAAATAATATTGATTGTAATTTACAAAAGCTCATAAATCTTGGGAATATTCCTAATCTTTTTCTTTTACATCTCCCCGAGCCTTCCAACTAAATTCAGATACAATCTCCATAGTATCATGTTTTCTTTTCTTTTTTCTTCACACAACTGATTTTGTTTGAGTATTAAAGTAATAGTTTGTCAATAAAGGGATAATATTTGAAATTGGCTCTAACTCATAAAACGATTTAAACAAGAATGATTCCCAAGGAATCTTAGTATGCAGCAATGTTATATATTTAGTTGTAGTATTATTAACATGATAAACTTAAAGGAACAATAAATCCAACCAATAAACATTATAGACAAGAGATTAGTATAACAAAACCTTAATATTAATATTATAAACTGAAAGGATTAACAAACCCAAGTCATTACTATTATAAGGATTAATACACAAACAAAATGTATTATTAATATTATAAACCCAAGGGGTTACTAAAACCTAGGGATTAATATAACCAAGCCATTACTAATATTTATAAACCCAAAATATTACTAAACCCAAGTGATTAGTATCATAAACCCAAGGGATTATTAATATTATAAACCCAAGCGGTCAATAAACACAAGGGTTTAATATTAAAAACCGTAGGGATAAATAAAACCTAAGAACTAAGATTGAAAAACATGGGATTAATAAACCCAAGGGACCAATAAACCCAATGGTTTAATATTCTAAACCCAAGGAATTAGTAAACCTAAGGGATAAATATTATAAACCCAAGGGATCAACAAATCTAAGGGATCAATATTAAAAACAAAATGGATTATAAACCCTAGGGATTAATATTTAAAATCCAAGGGATTAATCAACCCGTGGGATTATTAATATTATAAACCCTGTAGGTTGATAAACCCTAGGGATTTTTTAATACTATAAATCCAATAGATTAATAAACCCAAGGGACCAATATTAATAAAACATATTTATATACTCAACCAACTAATATAAAAAAAAAAAAAAACCAAAGAGATCATTAAACCCTAGTAATTCATATTTTAAATCCAAGGGCTTAATTAACCTAAGATACTATTAATATTATAGATCCAATGGATTAAAGTAAAAACTGAAGTGTTGAATATTATAAACCCAAGGGATAAAAATTATAAACCCAAGGGATCAATATTAAAAACACAAGAGATTAACAAATCCCATGCCTTGATATTTTAAACCTAATGAATTAATAAACCCAAGGGATATATATTATAAACCTATGAGATAAATATAAAACCCTAAGACTAATATTAAACCATTGGACTAAACTCAATATTATAAACCATAATATTAAGCCCTAAATGTTTCATTGCCTCAATGTGATATCTAATAAATTACAATGTAATGTATCATTGTGACAATGATTGTGACACTCATTGTCACATTGCGACGATGCTTGTCAAAATGCAATGCTGGACAATATGATAGTATGATGATAATTTTGACACTACAATGTTGGATAATGTACTGAAGGGATTAATAAACCCAGGGAATTAATATAATAAACCTAAGAAATTAATAAACAATATATATTAGTAATATTATAAATCCAAGAGATTATTAATATTATAAACCCAAGGGATTAATAAACCTTAGCGATTATTAATAATAACAAACCTAAGGGATTCTCCCAGATGCGGGTGGCATGTAAAGGGAAGAAGGGCCATGGGGCCACCATGAGGATGGACACATGGATGCTCCATGTGCTCCATCCTTGGAAGGGGAACCATCTTAAAGCTTGGCGTGAGGGCATCATTACTCCACCCTCCGCCTCCCTACCGTCGACGTACCGGGTCTGCATCTTTTTAATGCTGCTCATCATGGGCTTTAAACCAACCACCCTGGCTCTCCATTGCGCATTCAACTCTGCTTGCTCGTTCTTCCTTAGGCTCTCCGTCTCTGCTTCTCCAGCTCTGGAGTAGTGCCCTGGTTCTTCTAGGACATGGGATCCCTCTGGTCTTCTCCCCCCTAGACTGTCATGCCGCGGAGACACAGGCAACAATGTCGAAGATTTGGTGGGCGTGGCTTGCCTTCTCGCCCTCCCTACCCTCCCATCTCGCCCTAACTCTGTCATGACCTGAACTTATCCATTGATTGGACTGATTTTGACAATCCTCAGCCTTCTGAGCAGTTCCCTACTTCGGCTCCACCTCCCTCTCCCCTTCGCAGCAAAAAACGAGCTCGCAAGTCCACCATCTCCCCTGAGTCCGCCTTCACCCCTCGCAAGTTGAAAGCTCTTCCGGTTCGCAGTGCTACTAGTGGTAGCAATGGTTCAAGTGATTCTGACGGCAACAATGAGAGCATCCCGGAGCTGGATGTGGGTGGTAGCTTGGAGTTGAACATTGGCAACTGCCCTCAGCACCATGTAGCTTCTCTGACTACTGATGATGCGGCGACCCTGAGCGACCCTGCCTCGTCATGCCCTCTGCAAGATGGACACGCGTTGGACACAGGCATGATGGACATGGGCTATGTGTGCAAGATCCTTGAAGATCCTTAAGCCTCCAGTGAAAAGCATGTAGGTCTCCCTTAGTTTTATCTATTTAACGCTTTGCAGCATTAGCCTGTGCAATCATGTTTATCCTAGGTTTTTTTGTACATCTTTGCTATCTGTTTTTGCTGGTTTCCCTCCATGGGCAGCATTATTTTTTGAACTTCTAAGGATTGGTTTCCCCTTTAGGGGAGGTCTAGTACTTGACAAACCTCTTTGGCACTTTCCGTATGGATTGAATTCGTTCTTTCCACATGATGCGACCTGTAACTTCTTGTTTCTTATGATCTAATAGAATTAGCCTAAATTAGAAAAAAAAACAAACCTAAGGGATTAATATACCAAAGAGATTATTAATATTTCTAAACCCAAGAGATTACTAAACCCAAGGGATTAGTATTATAAACCCAAGATCAATGAACCAAAAGGACTAATATAAAAAACTCTAGGGATCCATATAACCTAAGAATTAATATTTAAAAATCATTAGATTAATAAATCCAAGAGATTATTAATATTATAAAACAAAGAGACCAAGATTTATGTTTCTAAACATAATGAATTAATAAATCCGACATATAAATATTATAAACCCAAAGGATCAACATACCCAAGGGATCAATATTAAATACACAAGGGATTAATAAACCCTAGAAATTAATATTTTAAATCCAAGGTATTAATAAACCCATAAGATTATCAATATTATAAACCCAAGGAATTGATAAACCTTAGGGATTGTTACTATTATAAAGCCAACATATTAATGAACCGAAGGGACTAATATTAACCCAAGGGATTTATAAACCCAATGAAGTAATATTAAAAACCCAAGGGATTAATAATCCTTAGGAATTAATATTATAAACCCAAGGGATTAATAAACCCAAGGGATTATTAATACTATAAATCCAACAGATTAAATTATAAACCCAAGGAATTAGTAAAACCAAGTGATAAATATTATAAAACCAAGGGATAAAAAACTTAACAGATCAATAGTAAAAACTCAGGAGATTAATAAACCCCATGAATTAATGTTTTAAGCCCATGGGATTAATAAATCCACATGATTATTAATATTATAAACCCACGGGATTAATAAACCGTATGGATTGTTAATATTACAAACCTAATAGATTAATAAACCTAAGGGATATTATTATAAACCTATGAGATCAATATTAAACCCTAGGAGTGATATTAAACTATCAAACTAAACCCAATATTATAAACCAAAATATCAAACCTTAATTTTTTCATTGGCATAATGTGACATATAATAAAATAAAATGCAACGTATCATTGTGACAATAATTATGACACTATTTGTCACATTGCGACGACGCTTTTCAAATTGCAATGTTGGACAATGTGATAGTTCGATGATAACTGATACACTACAACATTTGATAATGTATTGTAAAGGATTAATAAAACCAAGAGATTAATATTATAAACTCTAGGGATTAATATACACAATGTATTATAATATTATATATAAATCCAAGGAATTAATAAACCCTAAGGATTATTAATAATAATAAACTCAAGGGATTAATATACCCAAGCAATTATTAATATTTATAAACCCAAGGGATTAATATTATAAACCCAAGAGATCAATAAACCTAAGAAACTAATATTGAAAACATAGGTATTAATACAACCTAAGAATTAACATTTAAAACCGATGGAATTAATAAACTGAAGGGATTATCAATATTATAAAACCAAGGGACCAATAAACCCAATGGTTTAATATTATAAATACAATGAACTAGTAAAACCAAGTATTAAATATTAAAAACCCAAGGGATCAACAAACGTAATGGATCAACATTAAAAGAATAAGGGATTAATAAAACCAAGGAATTAATATTTCAAATCCAAGAGATTATTAATATTATAAACCAATGGGATTATTAATATTATAAACACAAGGGATTGTTAATATTATAAACCCAAAATATTAATAAATATGAGGGACTAATATTAACCCAAGGGATTTTTAAAACCTACATATTAATATTAAAAACCCAAGGGATTAATAAACCATATGAATTAATATTTTACACTCAAGGGATTAATTAACCCAATGGACTATTTTTTTTTGTAACCCAGAGGAACCGAGCAGCCCACCTTACACGTAACTACTAGCAAACCTCTGGGGGGCTATGAATTGTCATCCTCCCCACAGCTCGGATCACAATAGGGGGATTTGAACCTGGGTCTTTCGAGTTACAACAATTTCAGATTTCTCGAATAACCAATTGAGGTGCGCCCTCGGGACTAACCCATTGGACTATTAATATTATAAATCCATTGGATTAAATTATAAATTCAAAGGATTAATATTATAAACCCAAGGAATTAGTAAACCCAAGGGATACATATTATAATCCAAGGGGTCAAGAAACCTAAGAGATAAATATTGAAAACACCAGAGATTAGCAAACCTCATGAATTAATATTTTAAACCAAGGGGATTAATAAAACCACATGATTATTAATATTATAAACCCAGGGAATTAATAAATTGTAGGGATAATAAACCCAACAGAATAATATTAAACCCAAAATATTTTGAAACTAATTCCAAATTATTCCATTTCAATTTCTAATTTCAAAATATTAAATCTTAACAAGTGTAATTTTATAGATTTTTCTTAATTAAAGAAAAGCATGTCCTTTCGATAATATCATTTTTTTTAGCTCAAGCTATTTTTATTGGTATTTATTTACATGAAACGGGAAAATAAGTTTTTTTTCTTCAAAAATTACTCTTACCTAGTTTTTTGCAAAATGACATTTTTGTCTTTGTTTTTTTATTGAAATAGGCAACAATATTAGAGTACTTTATTTTCTTGTGTGCTAATATTTACAGTTATTAATTTGATAGAAAATTTATTTCTTAAAACAAATGAGTTAACAATTAGAATTGTTTGACATTTGTTTCACTTTGCATTAAATCAATGGACAAGAATAGATAGTAGAAAAGGGTTTTTTTTATTATTATTAGTGCTAAGGAGTTTTATTATTTATGTGAAAATTTCAGCCAAGGTTCTAGTATGAGTTCCATTGTAAAAAAAATGTATATATGTTGTAATATTTGGAATAACAAAAAAAATGGCACTGAGTCTGAGGACATGGATTGTAGAGTTAGGAATGCAAAATTCATGGTAGGGATGATTTAGTTTATTGTGAAAAGAAGATACCTGACCTTGACGATAGGAATTAAAGGCTAATTGGTCCATGGGGTAAAGGAGATGGTTCCTGAAATTTAGTGGTATGAGAAAAATATTAAAACCCGTGTTTATTTGAGATAATATGAGAAAAAGGGAACAAAATTTATGTATTAATTGCAAGATCAAGGATGCAGTAGTAATGGAGAGATAAGGAATTATGAGTAAAATTTCCAATTAATGTGTTATGTTGCATTTTCCTAGTAATTGATATGGATAAATAACAACTGCAATATGTGTTGTTTTGAATGTATCTACGATACAATTGTGAACTGATATTTTCCTAATTCATATATTTATTGTGGTTATAATTATGCATGTGTAAATGTGTCATAAGCTTGTATGAAAAATTAAATAAGTTAATATAGTAAAGAATAGTAATTACAGAGTGTATGAAGTTTAGATTGAAGAAGAGCCATATAAAAAAATTTCCTAAATCATCAATGATATCATAAATAATTCAATAAATGAAGTTATGAACCTAAAAACCTATTTGTATTGGAAAGCAATATATGTTAGAAGAATTGGGTTCTGAGATCCGTTTTATTAATGCAAAATTTTATAACAGAGACTCTTTATTTGACAGAGTTAGTCAATATGTACATCAATATATCTGTTTACAAAATACTTCCTTGAGAGGGAAACAATATGTGAAATATTAAGCAAATGTTCTGGGGTTGATTATCTCTTATTGTCAAAATTCCATAGGATTTAACCTTTGTTGTGCAGAAACCTCCATTCCTGCCATAAGGAGATTGGAAATGAGGGTCACAAGCCCCTGTCAATATCCAAATGCCTTGACTACCCATGAGAAATATCGAGAAGCTTTTTAGAGAGTTCATGAGCATGCTATAATAGTTGGTGTGTGGTATGTGAGGCGCAGGGCCGCTGTGAGGTGGTTTTAGGCTTCAATGAGGTAAGAACTGCAGGAGTGCTTATGCCACCATGTAAGTAATTCACCACCTGAAGGAGGAGAAGTGCCACGAGATAGTAAGTGCTCAATGTAGGTATCACCCAAGCTGAGAATGGGTAAGATCATGGAACATCTTAATATGACTTTGAAAGAGTGGCGAGGTGCTTTTTTATATCTACAAGAGAAATGGATCCATGATTACAGGCCACAATTGATAGGATTATATCGAGGTAGTTCATGCACCAGTACACCTACTCTTTGGGGAGAGTCTAGAATTTTTTACTAAAGGCTTTGCATGCTACATAGCCAAAGGGACATGACACAATCATTCTTGAATAATAAGATAGGATTTCTAGTGTGGAGCAAAGAGGCGAAATTCTGAATTTATAGAAAGAATTAGATAAGGCCTATCCTATTCCGTTAGAACTGTGTGTGGGAAAACTTCTAATTGGGGAAACAAGATTCTCCTATTGTACAAATTGACATTGAAGATGTGATATCTTTTGGGTTCAATCAACAAGGTGGGTAACAAAGAGTTGGGGGGATGGTGTAATAGTTACATAATAGCATAAGAAAAGTAGTGGAAAAAATCACTTAGTGCAATTTTTGGAGGTCAGTCGCTTTCCATTCCTAGTCACATCGCCTTAGTAGTCATGTGATCGGAAGGTTGGGTAGTCAGGAGGTTACAAATTTTTTTTATAAAATGTTTCTTGATCTGATCTCCGACTTAATTGTTGAAAAAAGAAAAGAAAAAAATCTAGGGATTTTCAAGTAGCAACATCAGACCCACGAACATAAATTTATAGAAACATTTTTTATTCAAAGCCCAATTTTTCCCCACAATACATTTCCAACCTAGCTTGATGGATTAATCAAACAACCCATCAAAGGAGGATATCAAGATGAAGCAACCAAATATACCTCTTTAGGACATAATTGACAAGCTTTGAGATAGGTAGATGCATTCCCTTACATGTTGCCTGATACTCTTTAAACCCACATTAAATTTCGGGTAAGATCGAGTTTAATGAGGATGAGAGGTCAATATAGTAACACCTGTTCTTGGAAAATAGTGGACATAGTAATGGTTTACAGTTGAGATTTCCTTGGTTCGGGAAATTATTTATGCATACTTGTGTTTTCAAGAGGGATTAGAGGAACTTTTAGCTTAAAAGTGCCCATGAAATTTTCACATAATTTCGATGTCATAATATGTAAACCAATCAAAATTATTTAAATTTTAAAAAAGGTACATGTGAATATTTTGGAGGGAAATGAAGAAAACTACCTTTTTAATTGTATTTTTAGCTTATCTCCTTATAGGTTTACTCAAATTTCAAGTGTAGACACTCGTTAGATGTGAAATTAAATTATGCATCCAATGTGTACCCATTATGCATACGTTTGGGAATACCCACATTGATAAAATTACTTATACATCAAAAAAACGTGTCCAACACTCTTTTTGAATGTATCTTCAATTTTTATCAATGCGAATCTTCTCAAAAGTATGCATAGTTAAATTCTGCATCCAACGAGTGTATACACTTGTAATTTGATTAAACCTATAAGGAGATAAGCCAAAAATACAATTAAAAATGAAGTTTTCTTCTTTTCCCTCCAAAATTCATAACTCTTATTTTATTATTTTATTATTTTTCCTTAGGAGGCCATAATTCAGCTGAAATTTCCTCCAATGAATGCTAGTAGGGGAATAAGATGTTGGTGCATGATCCTGAGCAAGGCTAGGGGTAAAAGGTGTGGAACATGTTGTCAAAGGGTTGACAATATTTTACATCTGGTCTTGTCATTGATGACGTAGGGTCTAGAAAATAGCCATAACATCTCCTTTCATTATGGTATGAAAACTTGAAGAGTTGAATCTGTTTTTGTCAATTTGATAAAAATTGAGCAATTTTAGGAGAAAGGGGGTTGCTGGTCTTTGGAAAAATGACACAAATCCCTCATGTGGGTTTGAATGATAATTCGATATTACTTTCAAACTAGAAATTGTTATCCATGGACTACAGTAATAGAGATGGGCCCCATTGGGAAATATGACAAGTGTCAAAACATATTGTGGGTTATGTGAGAAGTTATGCATGTCGTAGTCAAAGCTCAACATAAAAATAATTCTACGAACATAAAACCAACGTCATAGGTGTAAAATTCCAAGTATAGGTGTAGAAACCAATGGTTCCACCATGGAAAACAAAAGCTGCAATTGCATAAATATTTTCAATATTTTTGCATGAATGAATTGCATACATGTGAAATGGAAAGGGAAAAACAAGAAATAAAAATCTACCTATGTGTCAATGGCCTGAGGACATGGATTGGTGACGTTGATTCACCTCTAGATTGCTCAAAATGATTGGATATCTCACACCATAATCTCGGTTCGGAAGAAAATTTCAAACAAGACTACAATTACAAAGCTCTTGAAAAACTCCAGTCTTCAAGTTGTTATACCAATTGACATGATTTTAGTTACAACAATGCAAAATGGTTGCTTGCGTACAAGAAAGATCAAGTGTGCTAGTATGAGAACAAATTTTTGCCAGTGAGATTTGTTTCCCATGGTTCCTTATATAGCTAAAGGGGAAAACACTTGAAAGTTTATGAAGATAAACTTAAGAGAAGATAAATTTTAAGACTTGGAAAGAAACAAAAAGAAAAATTAGAATGGAAGAAAACTAATGAAATAACCATATACACAATGGAAAAAGTTGATTTGGTCTGCTTGCTAGATGAGGTGATAAGCTCCATATTCAATCGCCAAAAATATAAGAAAACTCATAAAATCATTGATGCATCAATATGGAGAAATTTACCATTTATTACTTAGGTTATTAAATAAATTTATCATTTAGGTTATTAAATGAAAATTTATCATATACTTATTTTCAAAATAGATAGAGGAAGGACCTTAGAAGTTAAAAATAGAATTCATACCCAACATTGTGAAATTCACTTATGATGGTACTTACGAACTGCCTTATAGATCACATTGAAATGCAATTGAAGTATGAATGAAACCATCATTGTAGAACTACTCTTAACATGTGAATAGTGTGGTCGACAATGCAAACAATAACTGCTAGAATTATTAATTAATTATGTAATCCCTGTTACATCTGTGCTGAGAGGTATTGAATAAAAATTATATTTCTCCATTAAATATTAATAGAACACCAATTAAAAATAACACAAGGATCTATTCTATCACAAAACACTAAAATGGTACATGGTAAAATTTCATTTTTGCAAACATAACTTTGATACATTACATACACTCACATGCTATTGTTGGGATATAGTTCTTATAGTCTAAATCTGAATACAATAATTTATAATATTTAAAAACAATATCACCCTATTAGAAAACATTCATGGGTATTCACAACAAGCTAGATATGAAATTGAATTCTAAAAATTCACCAACATAAATTTCTAGAAACATGTTTTATTCAAACCACAATTTCAGCAACATAAAATTAGTTTGGTCTTTTAAAATTTGTGAATTTCGTAATAGATGATAACAAGTTTAAATCTTTCCTGGCCAAACTCTTGGCATCCAAAACTCTTCTGGGACCAATAGGTTCTATAGGTTTATTAACAAAAAAATTATAACATTGTTATTTTAGACATTTGGAGATCAAACATTTAGTTAAGGACTCGGGCTCCTGCACATGTATATTTTCATGATTTCCCTTCAAAAGTGAAAATAATTCAATCATCAACTGCTAAGCCATGCAACCCTTCAACTGGTGTCAACATCTATGAAAAATGAATATTTGGAAAATAAGAACTTTCCCAACAAAGGAATTTCAAGAAGCTCAAGAAAGAATTTGAAAGCAATAACCTATAATTAATGGCAAAAAAGTGTATGCATTCCACTATGCCCTAATAATATTTAGTCCTTTGGACCTTCATGTAATCCATGATTACAAATATTTTTGAAGAATCCTGGGATTTTTTCGATTCCCTTAAAACAAAACCTACAATGGCAACCTGCTCAAAATTTTTAGCCCATGAAGGGCATCAAGAAGCATAATACAACCATTAACACATATTTTATAGCCTTTCAATTGTGTTTCTTCAAAAACCTTGAAAGCTTCCATTGCTTTGTTTGCATTTCTCAACCCAATTATAAGGGAATTATAACATGCAAAATCAGTGTTATGACCTTTGGCTTTTAATTTATCAAATAAATCATAGGCCTATGTTATATTCCTAGACTTAGCCAAACCATGAATCATAGTGGTCTATGTAATCACATCAAGGGGATGGCCAAGATTTTCCATTTCTTGCCAAAACAAAAAAGCTCTGTTAAATTTCCACACTCTACAAATGCCATTTATAAGTATATTATAAGCCACAACATTTGGAGAGCACTTAACAACGTAAAATTTGAAAGAGGAACTATAAACTGAAAATGGGAAATCTTGCCGAAAAAAACCCCAAAAAGCATGAAACCAACCCAAAAACAAAACGTGTGTATTCTAGAACGAGGTTTTTTTTTTTTTTTTTTCAGGGTTAATTTGCAACATTTTTTTAAAATGGTAGTGAAACCAATTTTCATGTGCCAAATAAATGGAAAAACACACAATGGTTGGTTCTAGAATACTATTTTTATTTTCCGTGTACAATTTCAACATATTTTTAGTAATGACATCAAATAAAAAATAATGAGATTTTAAACACATTAAAATTCTAATAATTTTAATACATGTCATTTAAAATATAAAATCATGACAATAACAATCCCTAAAATTCTAATTTTTTTCAACCATAATGTTAAAGATAAAATATATTTCACAAATTTTCACCCATAGAATTATAAATGATTAACTTTTCAACATATTTCAACCATGATATTATGAACAAATTATATGACTAAAATAACCCAATGATACATAAATTATTTCTCCAAGTTGTTGCTGCATTGTGAATATTTTAGATAAATGAATTCATCATAATTAAAACATATAATCCAAAAAACATAAAAAATGACTCATAATTTCATGTAAGATCATAGGGAAGTTAAAATATCATTTTCATTGCTCAATGCAAACATCATTTATATCAATTGTCTTACACAATTATTCAAAATCACAGATATTTTCTTGCACACAATCAGAATTCACATCTTTAGATGAATGACTGGTTGTTGATGAAGATGTTCCATATTCTTCTCTTTCATCAACTAGTGCCCCATATGAGTCAACATGCATGCCCACCACTTGAGGTTTCAAAATACTTCTAGATCTATGACTAGGTTCAGCATAATTCCATCTCAACAATGTTTCTTGTGGTAGCAACCTCTTAAGAATCTCTATCATCCTGGAGCGAAGAGTTCCTCTCTTTTTTAAGTTGAATTCATAAACAAGTATGTCAACTTCCTCCAATTTTAAGAAGTCTGTGTAGCGACGATTTATATTTGTACCCTTTATTTTTCTCTTTCCATCATTTTTTTTTCAACTACCATCTATGGCTTGTACACACCATCGAATGGGTGTGTGTTTGTGGCATACCGATGTACTTCAACACATGTAACATCATCATTTTATATAATCACCTTTATAACCTTGGCAACCCAGAATGGATAGCCATGTGGATCTTCATGTGCTAAGACTGCAATCATAATACCCTCGTGAATATCATGTATTGAACCCCTATAAAGGTCTTCCATGGCTTCACTTTGTGCAAGAGATCTTCTGGAACCAATATACATTTCTCTTTCCTCAACCTGTGTAGAATTAATAATACTGTGTGATTGTTGTTGTTCAATAATTTTTGTTTCCTCCTATTCATTTGACACATTTTGTGGCCAAATAAATGAAGTATTCAAAAAAACATCTTCATTTGCTGGTCTTGAAAGGATATCACTTTTATCATTGAAAAATTACTCCCACCGAACTGAATCAACAACTTCAAAGTACTCATATGTATATCTAATGTTTTTTTTTTTAATTTCTTCCAGGAATTCAGAATAATCTATCTCTCTCTTTTGTCTTCATGCATTATGAACTTCACCAACTAATTGTAATAACAATATATTTGATGCAAATAATGGATGATCTGGAATGAACTTCAAAAATTCCAAACCTGATGATGGTGCCCATTCTGCAATTGTTGAATATCTCTTGCCCCATATAAGTTTTTTCCCATAAATTTGTTTGATACGAAATTGATGTTGGAAGATAGAGTCATTAAGTTGTTTAATGCATTTCTCCTTTCCATGTGATCCAAGAATAAACCTTCGCATGTCAACAGTTTCTTCTAACACATGAAAAATAGGCTCTGGCATATATGATTTCTTAATACATTCAGTTAATGATGGCAAGCTCCCAACATTCTTCCTCCTTAATGTTACTGAAAAATGACTAAACATCTGATCAATATGGTCGTGAGTGTGCCCAACAAGAAGGAAACCAACCTTCACCTTATGAAAAAATTTCAATTCAACAATTATGTTTAGATATCCAAAAACAATCTGATTTTTGTTTTCCCGACAAATGTTGTCTAATTGTAGATACAAAATTTTAGGAAGATTATCACCCCAATGAGAAAGCACATCATGAATTATGGTTATTGTCAGATTTCCATCATTATGAATATTTGGAGTTGTGAAGTAAACTCTTGGCGACATTTTCCCATTGAAGACCATACAACCGACCAAGTGAAACCGGATAAAATTTTCCTCCTGCAAATTTTTGGGGTGTGCGAAAAAAATGTGGTAGAAGTATTTTCTTCTGGTCCATACCATCAATTATCAAACCCAAATATTTATTTGGATTATCATAACACTTCTTTCGATTCTTGTAGAACATTTTCCTTTCACATGTTTGTTGCTTGTGATGCTCTTGAAGGGATTTAACAATGGAATCTACACATAACATAAAATAAACGTATTAATAAATACATTTTCATAGTTGATCACTATACAAATTAAAAGAATAATGTTATTAATGCTTACCTATTTTTTCTCCTTGAAATTTACCCCTTTTTTATTTTATAGAAGCACTTGTACCACAAACCTCCATCCTCGCCTTCTTAGGAATATGAACATTGTTGAATTTTCTCCTCCGTATCTGCACTAAATATTGATATGTAATAAAATGACCATTTCCTTCAACACATTCTGCATATTCCTTGTATAAGTTGTATATTTCTCGTCTTGAGAAATTATCTGGAATATGTATTGTATTTCTATTTGGCATACACTCTCCATGTTTTGAAAAGAATTCTTGCAGCCATGAAATTGCAATGTTTGCTAGTGGCCCAAACTCTCGTTTATGAAGAACTTCTGAATAATATGTAGGATCCTTTTCCAAATTATCTTGGATTCTTGATAGACGAAAATTTCCAATTGAATGAATATTTTTGAAAGCCTTTCTAGAGAACAATAAAGACCCCCAATATGATAATCATAACCCGCCAGTGTAGATTGCATGCACCCCACTAAATATGAATTATGCATGCTTTTACTCATTGATAAATAGTTCTTCCTTTTCTATAAAGAAAATTTGAAATAAATATCTTTCAAGAAATCCTTTCTACAATAGTCACTTGAAATGACCTCACTGATAGAACTTCTTCTCGTGAGATATACTACTATAGCCCTGTATAACTAGAACATCTTCGATTGGTACGAAAAGGTCTACTCCTACTCCTAGAAACAATATTTGCTGGAAAAATATTTATCATTTCATCATTCTCTGAAGAATAATTTCCATGATCATTAGGAGGAATACTATTCTTACTATGATCATTTTAAATATAGTTAGGAAATTCACCATCAAAATTGTTTGAGAAATATTCATTACCATCTTCAGCGACATGAAAATTTTCAATACCATCATCTGCACTTTTGAAATACTAAGTTGGAGGATATTCTTTACCATCTTTATCTTCCCTTCATCATTGTTTCTCTCATAGTCCATAGGATTAGGAGTATGTGGAAATTGCGACTCTCAATTTATTGGAAATTATTCATCCTGACCTCTGTCACTGTCGCTCCCATAGTCCATATGATTAGGAGTGAGTGGAAATTGAGACTCTCCATTTATTGGAAATTCTTCATCCTTCCCTTCATCACTATTTCTCTCAAATTCCATAGGGTTAGGAGTAATTGTAAAATGTGATGCTTTATTTACTGAAATTTTCTCATCCAGCCATTCATCACTATTGCTCTCATAATGCTTAGGATTAGGAGTAAGTGGAAAATGTGACTCTCTATCCATTGAAAATTTTTCATCCTGCCATTCATCACTATTAATATTATAGTCTTTAGCATCAGGTATAAGTGGAAAATGTGACTCTTTATCCACTAAAATTTTTTCATCTGACCATTCGTCACTATTTCTCTCATAGTACTTAAGATTAGGACTAAGTGGCAAATTTGACTTTCTATCCACTAAAAAATTTACATCATGCCATTCATCACTATTTCTCTCAAAGTCGTTAGGATTAGCACTAAGTGGAAATTTTGAGTCTCTAGTTTTTGGAAATCCTTCATCTTTCCATTCGTCATTGTTTCTCTCATAGTCCATAGGATTAGGAATAAGTGGACAATTAGACTGTCTATTCATTTGAAAATCTTCATCTTTCATTTTGTCACTACTTCTCTCAATATGAATAGAGTTGTTAAGTTATGAAGATGTTGATGCTTCATTAAACTAAACTTTAGTATCATAGGAATCCATAACATTGAAACAAGAAATGTTGAATGATGCAATCATCTCTCTCCCAATGATAATATATAGCTGAAACAATAAAAATTCCCTCCAAAAATTACCTCCAAAATTTTTTGTCAAAATTTTTTGCTTGAAATATGTCCCTCCAAATTTTATTTATATGATTTATTTGAAAATTATTTACTAAATATTCTCTTAATATGGACCCAAATTTCAAATTAAATTCCAAAAACATTTTCTTTTAATAATTATTTTCAAATTAAAATAATTTTAATTAAATTATATAACTTTTACTTCATTATAGATTTTACTTTTTTCATATTCATCATAGTTTTTTATCCCACATTTACCTTGCTGAAAAGAAATTCCGTTATTTCTACTTTATAATAAATTTCATTGTCACTATTGTAGACATCACCTCAATATTTCTCGAGGTTTGTTTAAAATCTTAGAATGATTTTCTAGAGCATCAACATTAATGTCAACGAGAGATTCTCGATTTTGAAAGGTTAGTTTTGTTTCTATTATTCTAAAAATTAGTAAATTGTAAAAATTAGTGAAATTCAAGTTCAAATCCCTAACAGTAAATATTTTAAAGCCTTCAAAATTTCCTAGCTTTTAGCGTTAATTTTTTTTAGAAAAAATAAATATATATATATATATATATATATATATATATATATATATATATATATATATATATATATATATATATATATATATATATATATATATATATATATATATATATATATATATATTTTATTTATCTAAAATTAAAAAAAAAATTAGCATGTACATTGTGGGTGGGTCCACCTAGGGAAATACATGGTCATTCTAGACCAAGTGGGCGTACCCACCCCCCCGGGAAAGCAAGGGGGGCCGATTCTGAGAATCGGCACCCCCTGCTTGCCCAGGGGCCGAGTGGGCGCACCTAGTCGAGCCAGGGCACTTGTGCTGTGGGTGGGCGCGCCCAGAAGGAACTTGTTTTAAATTTAATCCAAAAAAATAAAAATAAAAATAAAAATAAAAATAAAAAAAATTAGGGGGGTTGGGGATATGTGATGTAAAAAAATAAATTGTTTTATGGTTTCTGTCAGGGTAAAAATGTAATTTTTTTTTTTTTTAACTAGTTTTCTATTTTGTTTATGTAAGATATTTGTTTTTTGTGATTTACTAATTTACATGAACATACGTATGTTTGCAGGAAAATGGCATCAAGGAAGGTTTCTGTCAATCTTTCTGGACCAAAGTCAACATTTGCATCATCTAAAGCTACAGGAAGGCCTTCAAAAATCACTGTTGGGCAAACTGCACCTCAATTAATTACTGAAAATGTGGGAGATGCATCCACAAAAGAAAAGAAGTTGGTTTCATACTAGAAGAAATCAATAGAAGTGAATCATTCAAAAAATGCATGGTTTTTGAAGGATATAGAAGATGAATCTCTGCAATTATATCTATATGCTAGTAAGGATTTTGATACTGAAAGTTATAACCTGGTGGGAAAAGTATTATACCTATGTATTCTTCCAAATACTGAAAATGTTTATATACTTTCAAAACCGCCCAAGTCACATGATAAACTTAGATATCATTTTACATTTTCGATGTATAACATGTGGGGAGATTCTTCAAATATATGCAAACAAATCGTACAAACTATTGCACAGAAGATTGTGGGTATTTTTATTTACATTTATCTGTTTTGTGTTGTTCAAATTGTGTCATTGTATTTTTAATAACTTATTTAATATTGACATATTATATTTTAGATAAAAGAACTTTCACATTAATCACATCATTAAGATTAGGTCGACGTTTCGAACCAAATAATGTGGTTCATCCTTAGGACAGGTGGAGATATTGAACGATCTCGATGAATAAATAGTGGAGATGCATCATTGCCCGAAAATAGCTGTTGAAAACTAGCCATTAGAAAATTAGTTAGTTAGTTAAAAATAAATAAATTAATTAATTACAAATTAATTACAAATATGTTAATAAATTATTAAGTACTTAAAATAAATATAATAGGTAAGGGGGGGGGTGATTTTTATAAAAATATATAATTAATTAATTGTTTAAATATAATAATTAGAAACAAAGCTACCTAAGAAGGATTAGGAATTTTTTTTTTAAATAAATAAGTAAAATAAAATAACCAAATATGTAAATAAATTAATTCAATAAAATTTTAAAAAAGGGGGTTTATAAATTATTAAACTAAATATAAAAGGTAATAGGGACGGGTAAAATTTTTATTTAATAAAATTAATTAATTAAATATTATGATAGAATAAATAAATTATATATATATATATATATATATATATATATATATATATATATATATATATATATATATAACCTTAGAGAGGGGCAAAAATTGTTAAAATAAAAATTAATTAATTAAAAATAAAATAAAATAAAACATAAAATAACAAAATTTACCTGGCAAGAACCAGGGTCCAACTCTTACTTAATTTTTGGCCATCACTTCTGATTTGGAGTTACAGCATGTCATTCAATTTGATCGCTTCCTTAATTTCCTATGGTGGAAGTGATCAACCTTGTAACAACTTGTGAGTCTTCAATACAATGATGTACGTGTGAAGACTCAAAAGTCATTGCTAGGGTTGATCACTTCCCACCATAGGAAATTAGGGAAACGACTGACATATAAGATCTCAAGTGATGATGGTTGGAAGTAGTAAGGATTGATTCTTGCCAGGTAAATTTTGTTATTTTATGTTTTATTTTATTTTTATTGTTAATAATTTATTGATTTATTTTTATTTTTATTTAATTTTTAATTAATTAATTAATTAATTTTTATTTTAATAATTTTTGCCCCTCCCTAAGGTAATTCTGTTTATTTATTGTTTATATATATATATATATATATATATATATATATATATATATATATATATATATATATATATATATTAATTTATTTATTTTATCGGAATATTTAATTGATTTATTTTATTAAATAAAAATGTTACCCCTCCCTATTATCTTTTATATTTAGTTTAATAATTTATAAACCCCCTTTTTTTTTAAATTTTATTGAATTAGTTGATTTACTTATTTGGTTATTTTATTTTATTTATTTATTTATTAAAAAAAAAATTCCTAATCCTTATTAGGTAGATTTGTTTCTTATTATTTTATTTAAACAATTAATTAATTATATATTTTTATAAAAAATTCCCCCCCCATTACCTATTATATTTATTTTAAGTACTTAATAATTTATTAACATATTTGTAATTAATTTTTATGTAATTAACTATTTTATTTTTAACTAACTAACTAATTTTCTAATGTCTAGTCTTAACGGCTATTTCCGAGAAATGATGCATCTCCATTATTTATTCATCGAAATCGATCAGTCTCTCCACTAGTCCTAAGGATGAACCACATTAGTTGGTTCGAAACGTCAACCTAATCCTAATGATGTGATTAATCCAAAATTTCTTTTATCTACATTATGGATCACAAAAGTCTTGGATCTAATATTATATTTTGTTTTATAGGATTTTGCTGAGGGAATTTCAATTATGTTGGGGGGGGGATTTATTATATAGAGCGAGATATTATGAATTTTGTCTCCATTTTCCATGAACATGAAGAAGAAGATATGGAAAGAAGCTAAAAATTACTTCATGATGCTACAAGATTGTATCAAAGGGATCAATCTAGTAAAGGTAGACACGTTACGTTTCAAAATGAGGAAGTTGAAGTTGAAGTTCAAGATGAAGATGAAGATGAAGAATGTTTTGCCATATTTGAGGATTAGATTAGAACTGATATTAGAAAGGATAAGAGCCATAAAAAAACAAAAACAAAATTTTCCAAGAATATCTCCCTTCTAGTTGATGATGAGGAGATTTTTTCGGTTTAAGCAAATATCATAACAAATAGGAGGAAGAAACACAAAAATTCTCATTTTGAAAAAAAACATGGATAACAACGAAGGGCCTAGTGAAAACTCAAAAGCAAGAAGGGAAATCATTACACCAGGATCTATTTAAAGGATGGCGTTATGAAAACAAAACAAATTTCCATTCGACATCATTTGGCGAAGACAAATTTAATTGAGGGTGGTCGGTCATTTAAACTTAATTCCATTCAATTCTACAAGCTAGATGAAGGAAAATTCAAACATATAATTATAAAGCCACACCACTTGCATGTTCACAATTTGAAAACATTGATGAGGTACAACCCTTTTTCACAAGTGGTTGATTATGTTCTTCTTGTTGATATAAGTCAGGTGCCTAACAAAGAATCATTTGACAAGTCAAAATGTTTTGAATAAAAATATTATGTTCTTGGGGGCAACCATTTTGTAGAATCTCGAAGGCAATAGATGGAGGAATATCCCAATAACTTGCGTTTTGAAACTGTGAAATGTATCATTTATGCTGGTTTAACAGATACGAAAGAAAATTTATTGGCATGGGATCATAATTCAGATAATGAGTATAGGATGTCTAAGAATTTCATCCAAAGGGTTAGATTTATTCATAGTGAATTTGAAGAAAAATGTGTTGGTGATAATACAAAGGCTAATCATGCATTATAGAAGGAATTTTGTATGGAAATCGGTTATCAATCGAAGAAAAAATAAGTTCAAAAGGTGGAAAAGTAAATTATGAAATATTCATAGGTATGGATAACATTTTACATTTGGAATTTATAACTAGAGAGATATGGGAATTGATTGATCAAATTTTTGAGTTGTGGGAGAACGTTGGCATCAAAAGTCAGAAGGTCAAATAGTGTAAACCATTGATATGTACTAGCAGTAAATCAGGTCCTGAAATGAAGCTCCTTCTAGAAGATATGACTATCACACCTTGGAGATCAATGCAAGGGGTGAATGATGAAAATCTTGTCAAAAAAATATTATCTCATGTAAAGTGGGGAGAATTATCAATGGAGGAAATGTCCGAGGAATTTCTAAAGTAATTTTGTTATTTTTACTTAGTTTTGGATTATAATTTTCTGTTAAATATAATGTATTATTGTTGGTATTATTTGTTATACATATCAATATATTAACATTGTTGTTATTCAGTCACAAGGTTTATATGAGAATATAAGAACAAATGGTTAAATTGTTGAATGAAGATAGTTGGGATGAAGTTGTATGCAACTACCCAGATTCAAGCTCTACACTAGTGCTAAAATATTTTTATCTTGCATTTAAGAAGGTATGTTCATTCATGCATTAATTTTTATTCATATGTACATTATTTTAATTTATAACTTATACATATTTTATTTTATTTTATTAAAGATGAAGAAGGATGCAAACGGAGCACCACATAGTTTCAGAATAATTATTGAAAAAATTAAAATGGAAAGGATGAGAAAATAATGTCTCGGTGATGTTGAACTTGATCCCAATCTTAATCATTTCATTTGGAATGGGGTCCACACTATCCAATATCAAATAATATCAGGTGATTGTGAAGGCATTGCAAAACTCATACCTAAAATGGATTATTCCCTAGTTATTGCAGATATTCCTCATGGTTTCAATATCCCAAACATTGAATATGATAGTGACCCTTATACTTACCAATAATTTAGTAAAGTGGTTGCAGGATTTCTAGAAGTCACAACATCACCATTTTGGAGATTTGTGACATTTCATTCAGACACACAATTGGGGTCGTTATTATCAAGCTTCAAGGGAAAAGAAAATTCAAGGATGCAGCTCACATGGTAAGACGTTGAACTTTTATGTTTGATTAATGTTAAAAAAATCATGTATGTACAAGTTAATTATTTTTTTACTATTTCATGTTACAAGAAAAAGCCAAATCTTATTTGTGGCGGAAATCAACCAATTATAAGTGACTGTGAGTTCATTCATGTTGAAAGTTGGACAAAGGATGATAGTTATAAGCCTATTCATTTCAATCAAGTAGATGGAAAGAATCATAGCCAAGTACTATTCCATGATGTTGTTGGAAAAAACTAGCATATGAAGATAAAGAAGCAAAAGGAGAGATAGTTAACTTATATCAAAAACCACATTCATTTATTAACTATCATTTAGATTTATGTTCAAATGAGGGAGATTGGGTTTTGGATTTATTTTTAGGCTCAGGTAAATTGTATTATATAAGAATGAATTTCATTATTTTCTTTTTTAATTTTTTTGTGTTTATACTAATTTACTAATTTTTTTCTTTTGTACTTGATGATTAGGTACAACACTAGCATGTTGCTTACAAAAAGGAAGAAATTGCATTTCTATTGAAAAAGACTCAGCATAATGAAAATTTATTGAATAAATAATCAATGCTCTTCAATTTCTTCCAGATGTAATTCAAGAAGTTGGTTTGAGAAAAGAGGATTTTAATGAATCCCTTGTGGCAAAAAAAGCAAAGGAACCTCAACCACCATTAGATGGAATAATTGGAAAGACATACTTTGGGATTTTCACAGACATCAAAGATCCATCAGAAGAGGAAAATGATGAAACTGAAGTCAATAATGAAAATATTGTGGAAGAGGAGAATAATGAAACTCTTGAAGATGGAGAGTTTGGGTTACGTTATTGACTTTTGATTAAGTTAAGCTTCCAAATGAAGCTCATTTTTTGTAACTATTAATAAGTTGTACTTGTAATTTTTTGACCTTAACATTTTATGAGAAGAAATAAATATTCAATTATTGTTATTATATGTTTAGTATCTGTATTAATATGATTTTCACTTCATTTTTATGTGAATCATGTAAGTTTTGAAAAAAAACTGTAATAATTATTAACTTTAGACATAAAATTCACAAAATTGCTAAATTTTATACTTTTTTTGTTAATTTTTTCCTATAAAAATGGTTTATTTGATATGTCCCTTTTAGCAAAAAAGATTCAAAATGCGTATTTTTTCAGTTATTTCTATATTCAAAATATGTTTTTTTTATGTAAATTGTTAAAAAATCTTGCTTTTTTAGTGACAATTATTTCATGTGCAATGAAATATTATTTAACAATATAAAATTAGATAGAAGATTGACTCTTTAAAATTTGTACCTTTTTTGTTTTTTTGACACTGCAAAAAATCAAATATCTCACTACAAAAAATAAAAATAAAAGAAAAACAAAAAAACAAATACCTGAAAAAAATTTAAAAAAAATATGCATGTGAAGAGGAAGAAGATGAATACCTCAAAATTGTTAAATTTAGAAAATGATTATTAGCATTTAATGGATTACAAAATTTTAATTCATAAATAAGTCTTCTAAAAAAAGGGGATGATGTTGGCATCAACAATTTTCAAAATCAACATAAAAACCGCTAACATTTTAAAAATAATGTCTATACTTGGTACATAAGAAAATTTAATGTGTAAAAAACATGCTAAAAAAAATAAAGAGTATTCTGAATTAGTACTTTTCAAAATCATACCATTTTTTTCTACCTAAAAAAATTGGGTACTCGTTTCCGTTCCAATTTCAAAGTTTACATTGTTACTTCAAATCTTTCATTGATAAAAAAAATACTAATGCCTTATTTATCTCTTTGCCTTGATGAGAGCATCAAGCAGACAATTTTAAGTATATACTTTCAGGTTCAAGCCTTTCTATATCATTTCCTCCATAATCAAGTATTCCTCATCTATTTATCCTACTTTTCCAAACCCATCTACAAGACTGTTATAAACAACTACATTCAAAACTATGCCTTTGGCTTTTGCTTCCTCAAAAATCATGTATGCTTCATCTAGTCTATCAACCTTTGCAAGTACATCAATAAGTGCTCCATAAGAAATTACACTAGGAAAATGGCCCTTTATCCTCATTTCTTCAAGGAGTTCGTAGGCTTTGTTAACCTTTCCTGACTCTCAAAAACCATCAATGGTAGTGTTCTATGTAAGAATATCAAGTTCACAACCTTTCTCCTTCATTGCATAAAAAATATTCTTTGTTTCATGTGCTTCACTCGACTTTATAAGAGCATGCATTAGTTTAGAGTAAGTACAAACATCTGGAACATATCCATGCTCTTTATTTTCTTCAAAAATTCTGCAGGCCTTGTCAAAATCCCTTGCTCTAAGAACATAATTCATATACACATGTTAGATATGGTGTGAAACTTCTACTAATCATGTCATTAAATATTTTATTCCCATCATCTTTCCAATTCCACTTGAAATTTTTCTTAATAAGAGATGCATATATAGCATCGTTTGGTGAATGAATTTCATCCAAAATCCTTTCAAATAACCTGTATGCTTCATCAACCCTACTTTGCCTGCTTAAACCATCAATCGAAGAAGAATATGTTACTACATTTTGCCTGCAATCATTTTCTCTTAAACTCTCAAATATGTTGTAGGAATCATCCAACCTATGAATCTTGCATAGCCTATCAATCATGATGTTAATTGTCATGATATTTGGAAACAAACCTACCTATTTCATTGTCTCTTACACTTTGTAAGCATCATCTAATATGTCTGCCTTGAATAGGATATTAAACATAATATTGTAGGTGGAGTGTTTAGGTTCTACATCCTTTTTCATTTCAGTGAAAAGGCTATAAGCATCATCCACTCTGCCTATCTTTCCAAGGCAAGTAATAATACAGCTATATCCTATGGCATCAGGTTTGCATCCTTTTTTATATCATTATGTTTAGTAAATTGTAAGCTTCATAAAACTTGTCAGAATTTCCAAAGCCCATTATTAACGTGGTATATGCATAAGCACATGGAACCTTTCTGGTGAGTTTTGTGTTCTCAAACAATTATTTCGATCCATCTAATATATTTTCTTTGCAAAGTACGCCAATCATAGTTGTATATTTTACTTCATCTGGTGTGATATTTTGTGCCTTAATTTCATGAAGGAAATTACAGGCCATATCTATTTTACCTACCTTTCCAAAACAACCTATGTAGACATTATACAAGACAATATTTTCACCCATTTATTGCTTTTCATTTCATCCAACAAATACAATGTAGAAACAAGCTTACCTTCCTTGCAAAATGCACAGACCAAGGTTGTAAATAGATGGGTCTTTAATTCATACGCTATCTCCTACATTTCTTTAAACATTATAAGTGCCATGCATGGTTCATGAGCTTATGCAAGTGCACCAACGAGAGTTGTAAAGGCAGAGAATGCATGCCTAAATTTAAACTTCCTCATAGAAAGAAGCATATCAACAACTTTCATCACCATTTTAGAATTTATAAATATTTGTACCATTTTAACACAAGTAAAATTCATTGGCTCAAATCCAGCTATACTCATATCCTCAAATATTTTTTGCATATTATCATAGTGTTTGTTGTTAGCGAGGAATATTAAAAGTGCATCATATTCTTCTTGACTATGTTGATTACAATTTTGTTTCTGGACCCATCTAAAATAATTAAGTGTCATGTCCACATTATTCTTCGTCTTCAATACTTCTACAACATATCCAAGATGATACTTACTATTGATCCTTTCAAGAACTTCTTCCACATCCGGTCCCCACGTATCTTTATGAATAATGTTGCATATTTCATTAAAATCATATCCCTTGAGTTTCTTGTTGGCTATTATTATCATGCTCTTGCCCACATCCAACTTTCTTGCCTTTGTCAAAAGATCCAAAACATCCAGTTTGAAATGAAGAAAATTTACTCCTCCAACACAATAACCATTAGGTAAAATAAGGCCCATGCCGGTGACAAATATTTTCAACTGCAAGAAAATTATCTAGACTTAATAACAAATACCACTGTTTATTTATTTTTAAGAATATATACAAGGATAAAGAACCTTTGAAGTTCAAATCACTAATGAAAAAAAAAACAAATACTAACAATGACAGTTATTTCGTGAACTGTTAATTGACAATTAAAATAACTAGTAACACAACTTCATAACTTGATTTTGTCCCAATGAAAATTATTTGTGTGATGGATGCATTCAAATTGAGACCAATCACATACATGCTGGGAATTAGAAATAAAACCTACAAAAACCACACAAAAACTAAATTATAAAGATAAACAAAAAATCTAAATGCGTGAAATTTAATACTAAGGTTTTCTTGGTATCCTCTTGTCTCACTGCAATGATCAAATAAAATTTATATTTTGGAATCAGGTAACATCATGTTGATTATGGTAGCCAAAGAAAATTTTATCAAACAAGTAACTTGTCAAAGAAATTTTGTGGGGGCAATATGCAACAACCCTTTTGATGTATGTTCACAATACACATGGGATTTTTTAACAGGAAGTCATAATGTTGGAGTCTCTAGTGTCATTATAATAAAAAATACATGAAACCTTCAAAATGACATAATCTAAATAGAAGTTGAATATTGAAACAGGGGACTCAGTTTCAAAAAAGTATTGATTTCACATAGTTCCTTTATGTGAATAAATAGAAAAGTAGCTGCAGGCTGATGGTATCAATAAAAACATAACAACAAAAGAATTAATATTGGAGATGAAACAAACCAATGAAAAAATAGTCATAATTTAACAACGGAAAAATGAGTTTGCTTTGGTTGCAAGACAAGGTCATCTCATACATTCTCACAGACTTAACAATATAAGTCAAAACAATGAAGGATACAGGTATTTGCACAAACATGCCCTGTTATCACTTGGATTCTTCAATGCCAATCTACCATCCATCCATATATCTACATATGCTTGAGTGTGTATGCATAAAGATGGGTAAAGGGCCTTAAAAAAAGGATTTTTACCTGACATCATTGAATTCTCCTGATAGCAGTGATGCCCTTTCTGTCAAATAGAGTTGAAAGGAAAGTCACGTAGAAAATTCAAACCCAAGTGCAGGAACTTTTAGCATAATGCATTGCTTGTTTCAAGTTATAATGCAAGCGCTGAAAATGAAACCCGTCTATTTTTTTAGAACTAAAAGGGAGTTGTGGTGAATTTGAAGGAGATGAATAAATTTAAGTATGACCTGATCGACCTCTTGTGGGTTTTTGTAGGTTTTTTTGTTGCTTGTGGTGATATTGCTTTGGGGGTTTCTGAGGGCCTATGGTTTGTTCTATGAAGAAATTCTTACGCCATGATTATTGAAAGATGTGGCCTAAAATTCAAACGATAATAATTTTTATAGTAGTAAAACCATGAAGGTAATGAAGTTAAATTTAAAAACGTATAGTTTCTAACTTGAAATTAGCGGGAATAAGACCTTTGAAATAATTTTGTTAAAACTAGTAGGTTGCCGGTAAATTGAATAGAAGGTTTTTTTTTTTTTTGAAAAAATGAGGAGGGGGGGGATTTTTATGGTTTGTAGGTTTTCGCACTTTGTGCATTAGGATGATAAATGGTTACAATCAATGTAACTCTGATGGCTTATAGGAACTGTCTCACCACCTGTATGCACATTCATGGTATTCATTAAATGCTCCTTGAAATTGTAACCAGTCTCCCTTCAAACTCTTGTTTGACACTCTTGATTTTTGGTTTACGCATTTTTTTGTTATCTATTGCATTGTTGTTTTATTTTTTCCTCCTCCCACCATGGAAGCCAGTGCAGCATTTGAGATTCTCCCTCCCAGTGTAGAGTTTGTAATGGTTTTTTGATTCATGTCTCTACGGTCTCAGTATGGTTCACCCCAGATACCATGTTGACTTAGAGCTGGAACTGGACGGAATTCTTTCGGTCTAGAGATTGGAACCTAGAGAAGGTAAAAATGCCAATGAGGTATCCACTTGGAAAGCAAGGTGGTGCTGAGCTAGACTAGGAAGTCAATGGAAGTTTAGTTTTTTTGGAACAATTAGGAAGCCTCTCATCAAAGGTGGTATCCTAACTGCAGGAAGCGAAGTCTTCAGTTGGACTCAAGAATTCCGTTTTACTAAAAGCTAAAGGTTGCATTTCCTTCACGGATTTTTGGGTAGGATATTTATGTATCTCTTATTCCGTAACTTATGGTATAGGAGACGTGGTAAAGGGTAGTAGTCTGCTAAGGAATGAAGGGTTAAAATATTGTTTAATTGAGGAGGTAGAGGTAGTGTCTTCCAAAGTGGGTTAACATTTAGATAAGACTCAGGGATGAAAAATACTGCTAGCTATTTCACCTGGTTTGGTGTATGAGCAGGCTTTATTTTCAGAGCGTTCAGGTAATAATGAAGGGTTGTTTGGGGATACTCAGTTTAAAGGATTCTTGGTTTTGGAGGAGTCAGATACAAATTTTTGGTCTGCAAAAGAAAGTAGGCACGAAGCTAATATCTTCTCTCAAAAAATATAAGGAAGAGATAGTGACATCTCTATGGGGCTGAAAGAGAATTGCCTACTTCTTAACCCTGGGACTCGGTCTCTAGGAGTCGAGGCACCTCCTAAGAGTGTCGAGTCGCCAGTTTTTTTTTTCAGAAAAAATTCTTGCGGAAGAACCACATAATGATAAAGCTCTCAGTGGTTCTTTTGGTATTTGGAAGACCTTTGGCTCCAAGATAAAGAAGGGGAAAGTAATCAGGAAGAAGGAGTTCATGCCAAACTTGGTATTGAAAGTGGAAATTCTAATGGACGAGGCCTTGGAAGCCTTAAAAATTATCCTGGTGGGGCGTGCGAAAGGTCGTCAATATTCCTAAAATTATATCATGGAGTGGAAACATAAGTCTTGAAGTGGAGGTCCAGCCACTGAAAAAAAGGTTATCATCTTTACCAGAGGTTGGTTTATGGTCAGGTTCACAAACGAAGAAGAAGTGGAATGGGTTCTAGAAAGGAACTTGGGCTTTGGAAATTCCCCAATACTCTTTAAAACATGGAAGCCATTATTCGATGCATAAAGAAAAAGGCTCAAAAAAATTCTAATTTGGGTGCGTATTTTGGTCCTTGTGCTCCAACTCTAGTGTATGGGAGTGTTCAGAGCCATTGACAACATGTTGTTCACATTTATTGAAGCGGATATATCATTCCTCGTGACAAAAGAGAGAAAGGTGGCTCGAATATTGGTTCAATTGGACACGAGAGAGGGGCTAGCAGATATGATGCAAATTCAAGTGTATGACCACTCTTTGTCTCAGATTCTAGATTATGAGCAGTTACCATTTTGTTTCCATCGTTTTCATAAGTATGTTCATCTAGTAATGGATTTTACTTTAGGGGCTTCCGTAGATGCAAGAGACATCGGGAAGAGCCTGAACCTGAGGGTATTATTGGGGAAGAGTTGGAGGCAGAGGTACAATAGGTAGAGTTGGATACTCAACAGGATGGCTTCATTGAGCCCACGGAAATTCAACTTCCACCACAGGGGGGACAGGCGGAAGCATTAGATACAGCTCGAGAAAGCCATGGAGAAATGGAACACATGAGACAAGTGCCTCTTCCCATGGGTAATAATACTCCTCCTACTACTCCTATGTCTGTTAGTTTATTTCCTCAACCTCTTTGTCTCAATCTTGGTCCCTAAAGGCATAAACCTTGAGTATTGTTCCTCTGTTTCTGATCTTATATCTCTTGAAAGTATCATGTCAACCATTCCTAAGTTATCTTTATCTGACATTACCCTATTACCTGAAGAGCATCCCTCGAGCCCTGTGTGCCCTACTAAAATTCCTCAAGATAACCTCAGGTCAAGAGACACAAAATATGGTATTGGTATCTCTGTTGGAGGTCTTGGGATCCACTTGGAAGCCTATTTTCCTAATAAAACCAGAGGTAGAAAATCGAACATATCCAAAGCAAAGCTTAAAGAAAAACTCGATATTGTTGATAGCAAGAAATTATCCCTTCAAGGGGGGCTTAGAGAAGCGATGTCCCCTGTCGGGGTATCTCGATTATTGTGATGTCCTACTACTGTATAGGTATGGCGAGTGCCCACAAAAAAATGGCTCTAAACATTCCCTTTAGTTCAATGCATTGTGATATTATCTTACTTCAAGAAACCATGGGTGAAGGGGACATGGTGATGAATTTTTTAACCCAAATCCTTCCTAGATGGTATTTCTTGGTCCTTGATGAATCTGGTAAATTGGGAGGATTGGATTTGGGATTAAGAGATCGAAGCATCAAACTTATGAATTCCCGGGGGTTAGATTTGGCTCTCGGGGTGGAGGTATTTTCTTCTGATCTCGGGTTACAATTATCCATTATCAATATCTACGAACCCTTCCAAGATATATTCAACTTCTGGAACTTTTTCTTCTCAAAGTCTCTCATAAAAAACTTTATGGTAATCCTGGGAGAGGATTTTAACTTCTCTTTGGGTTTGTCTCAGCCTTGGGGGCCTCACGCCCAAGCAGATCCCCTGACATATTTTTTTCTAAATAAATTTAGGAGGGCTAACTTCATTGATATATATCCAATCAAGTGTAGTTGGGTTTACCACAATATATATCAATATAGAAGGTATTATATTTGAGTTCAGAGCGATTGATATATTTGTCTATGGGCCTACATCAATTATTCGGGTCTCTTTTATTTCTCCACTCTCTTCCTCACCTACAAATGGAATCCTTAGATTTAAATTAATATCTATACAGTTCATCCTATTATGAAGGACTACAAATTTGTTTGTGGGAATCAGGATGTCCTAACATGTATTGAGAGTATATCACTATTTAGAGGGAGCTTCTAACATTGTCTCTTGGAAAGGGAGGATCATGATAGTATTGGAGGATAATGGGGTGGGAGATTTTATCAAAAACATAATTCCACCACCGCTAGATCCCCAACAGTTGGCCCAACATAATAAGAATGACATCAAGGCCAATTTGATACAAATTTGACAAAATTAAATTTTGATAAATATTGCTTTTTAATTTTATCAAGGAAAAAATTCAGGATTCACCTAAAAATTTGCACTTGTTATGTGTATTGTAGATGTGGATTTCAAAATCATAATATGATGAGTCTAGCCCCTCAATTGTTCATAGGAAGTGCTTCTAGAATTTTGGACATTTGGTACTTCTATCTAGGAGGAGAACTTGATGCATATGCCTTGGTAGTTTTAGGTTCGATGGATGAATAACATTACAAAGAGAGGATTCCCGTGTTTATTTATGACTAATTTTTGTGAGTTGGTTTTGTGGTTTGGGTTGTTCATTGTGTTGGATTCATGAAATAATTTGAGCTTGTGCTAAAGGATTGCATTGGAATCCTTACATTGTCCAAATTCAAGTTATGCTAGTATTTTCCACCCTATTGTGCATGATTCATTATATTTTCTTACATATATTCATACATATTGGGAAATATTTAGCATGTGTGAAGTGTATCTGCACGATTGTGATCATTGTAAGAGAATGAGTTGTTACCATGTTGTTGAAAAATTGTTTAAAGTTTTGTTTTGAATTTCTTTGTAGGATTATAGCTTTGAACATAGTATTTACTTCTCACATCCTAATATTCTTAAAAATGACTTCTCAAAATATGTTTAATTAAATAAATGCATCCCCACTAAATGGGTGCATAGTCATTATCTCGAATTCATTTGTTATCACTTTGCATTAGGGGAATTTTGAGGTCTAAAATGTGCCTCCTAAGAAAAATATACAACAAATATAAAATTTATAAGAACCAATAGGTTTCAATATGATGATGTCAACCATGGGGGATGATTCACCATTTTTTAAGTAAAAGGGTAAAAATATTAAAAAATAATAAAATAATAAAACTACTTTTTCAATTCGTATTTTCAACTTATCTCCCAAAATGTTTACTCAAATTTTGAGAGGGAGTACTCATTGGATGAAAATTTTAATTCCTCATCCAAGGAGTACCCATGTTTCATACTTTCGATGGACCCTGCTACACAAAAAATTGGAAATACATAAAAACATGATTACAATCACGTTTTTCATCTATTTCTTATTTTTGTGTAGTAGGACCCATCGAAAGTATGCAACATGGGTACTCCTTGGATGAGGAATTAAATTTTGCATCCAATGAGTTCTCCCACTCGAAATTTGAGTAAAACAATTAGGAGAAAAGTTGAAAATATGAGTTGAAAAAGTAGTTTTTCTGTTTTCCCTCTAAAATTTGATGATGTCATCAAATATTATTTTATTATTTCCACTATTATTTTATAATTTCCTTAGGAGGCCCATTTTAGACCTCAAAATTTCCCTAATGAAAGATTGTCACAAAAAATTTAATGAGAAAATGGGTCATTTTAGATACATATTAAGAGAAAATAAATGGATTCAATAGCCATCAAATAAAATCAAGATAAATAGGATCTTCTGAATCGTTGAAAGGATAGACACATCTATACTAAATCTAACAAATTACCTTGTGATAGAGATCAACGATAAGTACCTTTTTCCACTATACTTTCTATCTCATTTGGTAGCCCACGACCATTAATGTGAACAACATCAGGATTACCAATAGATCTGCCCACATCAAGTGTTCTTCTAAGGATCGACCCAAATATAGAATATAGTCATATTTTGTTACATTCCAAGAGAGCATTCTAGTGGACAGGTTGAAGTTGAGCCAGTATATTTAATTTCAAGAGATGTACATGTTTTAGGGATAGATTAATAACTTACTGAAATGTTGGTCGTGTACCAGTCACTTATAAGAAAATTTATATCACCATCAGGCAGAGGGAATGGAACAAGGATTAGGGCCCTTCTAGCTACATCTAGTCCTCCAAAGCCCCCTATATATTTCTGCACATACAATGATGGAAAGTAATAGTAGCTACCTATCTGGTCCTTCACTTGGAACTTGTACATAAAGTTATTTCCTGGTGATATGAGCCATTTTGTGCTAGGTACTCCATCTTACCATGAATTTCTCCATTATTCAGTGTTCTGTGATCTTCTATAACAACTCGGGCTTCACTAGGAATGTGCATATATTGTTTGATGCATTCTACAAAAATAATGTAGTTTGCAAGTGTAAATTGGTTTTGTATACTTTTAACAAATTATTTGTTCAAAGATAGACCATAATGGAAGGCCATCCCAACGAAACCTGCACTAGTTCAAATTGTTCGGGAATGATCATATTATACATAAAAACATTCACTAACAATAGAAACCACCCACAATTGACATTTAGTTTCATTGTTCATACCAGAACTGAAGCTGCCCTATGGGAGTAGAACCATAAGAAGAGTAGAGTAGCAAAGAACAGTTGCATTTAACACCTCTAGACGTTGAATCAACCTTTTAATGGCTTAGAAACTCTGGAAAAAGGGGCTCAATTTTTTGTCAATAAGGTCTAAGTTCTTCTTCAAGAGCCTATCCTCAACCCTAAAAGCCCTAATGGTCATTGTTCTTACTATGGACTCGCCAAAATGATTTGCAGTGGGTGATTACATTGTACCATTTAGTCTCATCAGTTCTTTAGCAGAAGAAAAATAGGCTTATCAAATACTAATGCCTTGTCTCCTTAATTTTTCATTTCTGGCATGCCATTTCCCTCATTCTTCTCGCCACGTTGTGCATCATCGGCATGCCATTGCCCTCATTATTCCCGCCACGCTCCATAGAGGCCTTGCTCCTCAAATTTTTTAATGTGATTGTTGCTTCCTACCATGCTCCACAGATCCCTTCCTCCTCAAAAATTTTAATGTGATTGCTTCTTAATAAGGCACGAATTAGGGCGCGATTTTTGAAAGCTATTAAACTCTCCATGTGATTGGACTCTCTAGTGGCTTTGAGAAATAAAATTCACAATTTTAATTTGTGTTGTTTTCAAATATGGTTTTCAATTAGTGTTTCTTTTGAAAAAATTTTGAATGTGTATTTTATTTTTGAGTGAACACAATAAAAATAATGCTCCATTAAGGGTTGGAAAAATATAAAAGAGAGAAAATCACGTTAGATACAAGGAAGGGGTAATAATTATTTGTGGAGAAATTTTGACAAGAGCGATAATAAATTAGGGTAAAAAGGATTATCAAGGGAAAAAAATTAATTGGTTGGTTGGTTTAATTGGTTATTATCAATGTTGCAGTATTTGTTTAGTTTTTTGTTTCCCCTAAATAGGTTCAACTTCCTGATGAGATATTTGTCCTATATTTATAACACTTGAAAAGTAGAACCCTCCAAGGAGTAGGACGACCTCACAAGTGTATCTCCAAACATCTTGACCCTTATTACTAAATCACATGTTATTAGTATATACTAACAACATATTAGATATACTTTTGGGTAATAGTGGCAATGATTCTAGTTCATCTCAAGTATAGCTCAAATCACTTTGATAAATTACCTGTGTTGGATTTCTCTATAAACTTTTCCTAGAAGTAAAAAAGAACACAACTTTCAATCTGGAAGGGTAGTTTCCCCAAGGAGTGCGACCACCCCACAAGTGTATTTATAAATGCCTCGACTCTGGCTAAATCGTATGTTATTATTATAGACTTGCAACATATTGAATATACTCTTGGGTTAAAGTGGAAATCATTTAAGTTCATCTCAAGTGTAGCTCAAGTCCCTCTAATGATATATATATATATATATATATATATATATATATATTATTTTTCTATTTATGACAAGGATATTGACTATGTTAATATGTATTGTGGTTAATCATTTTAATAGCAACTTCTATGTTGGTTTAGTGTTGATTATATAAAAGTGTTATAATTTTAGAATTATAGATGGATTCATGGACCCTTTAAGGGGGTCATTGAATCCATCTACCTAAATTTTAACATTGTAGATGAGGGTCTCTAAATTTTAACACTTCAGATGGACTCAAAGACCCCTTTGTCTCTAAATTTAACACTGCAGATGGATTCAAAGAAGGGGGTCTCTGAATCCAATTGCAGTGTTAAAATTTAGAGACAAAAGAGTATTCAGAATCTTAACACTATAGGTTGATTCAGAGACCCATTTGTCTCTAAATTTTAACACTACAACTGGATTCAGAGACCCCTATAGTAAAATGTAACACTTCAATATAAAAATTTCAAATGTACATTTTTGGAGTGACACAATTAAAAATTACTAACATAAATGACTAATTCATATACTTTTTGTACTTATTATTTGATCATATTTTTATTCTTGGACTATAATATTCATTTACGTTAATCATTATTAATTTTGTCACTTATTATCCAGTCATATATTTTAATCCTAGACAAAATAAGTCATTTATGTTAGTCACTTTTAGTTTAGTCACTTATTATTTAGTTGTATATTTTATCCCTAGACTAAATTAGTCATTTAAGTTAGTCATTTTTAGTTCGGTCACCTAAAATTTCTCAAATTTAATAGAAATTCACTTGAAATAATTGCGGTGTCTAACGTTTTTAGTCACCTAGTCACTAATTTCATCATTTTCTACTAGTGAAGGTTATGGGAGAATTGGAGGGAGGTGGTAGTGCTGAAGAGTATTCACAAACTAGTTGGTTGTGCATGCTCTCGTCTTCATGGTTGCATCATCACAATGTTAGATATAACACTGAGGTCGAAGAAGTGCTTATGGTGGAGGGGGGTTTTTTTTGGGTTTGGGACCCTGGCATGGGAAAGATCGACCAATACCCCTTCTTTTGGAAATTGTAGTAGAAGTGGTGATTCCTGGATTGCAGACGTGGGACGAGAAGCCTTGCAACCTAGACTAGCACCCTAGGCGAATTGGTAACCCCACTTATCCCTAGCTCCATTATGCGGTTTGGCACAACCTTTAATTATTTCTATATATTTTTTTTATTTGGTTTGGTTATCTAGTTTAGTTCAAGTACTTGTTTGGGGTCAATTGTGGGGAGCCTTGGTCAAGTAGGTTTCATGCACTTAGTGGTTCTACAGGCCTAAAGAGACTGTCACTAAGAGGCACCCTAGTTATGGGGGTCTCCACAATTTCAGTGAAGGTTGTTAGAGGGGGTGACTACTTCTGGTGTGGATGGAGTGTCATAGTGGTAGCATCCCATTTCCCTATGCTAGGTATCCACATGTCATGGTTGGGGCCTGCTGGTTTTTGGTGTCGTGAGCAGTGGAGGGGCGGAGAAGGTGGAGTGAGACTTAGTGGGTGTATATTTTGTTTATTTTTGAGCCCAACATGATGCATCAGAGAGGTCGGGCTAGGCGAGGAGGAGCCCTTAGGGGTAAATTACATGCCCACACTGACAAAAGAGCATGAGAACATGGTGGGGGTGGGCCTGAGTGCACATCTGATGGTGAGGTGGCCCAATAATTTGACCCTCTTCCAGGGCTAGCTTTTGACTCACCCTTGCTAGAAACCATAATTGGGTAGCTTGAGAGGATTATGGTAGACGTGGGCCAGTTTAGGAAACCGAGGCATGATAATTGTAACGATTTGATCACATTCTTGAATGATATCTAGCACAACCAATGGGTGATGATGGATATTATGGACTCTATCATACATATCCAACGACGCACGGTGGAGTGGTTGGACCAAACGGATGGCAGGATTGATCACTTGGAGCATCATGTCCATGATGGCATTCATTCCCTAGGCCCACCAGAGGTTGGGCAAGGGTCGACGTCCCTAAGAAATTTCTGATGTCTATTGGTTTTGATTTTATTATCGATGTTTTTTTGTGTATCTATGTTTATGGATGATGTTTCAAATATAGTGTATGGAATTTTGATTTTTGGTTATACATCTCTGTCTTGGCCAAAAAATATGGTTAGAGTGAGGCTAGGAGAGCAGAGAAGACACGGAAAATGAGATGTAATTTTTTAAAAATATAATAGAATACTTTTTTATCGAAAAAAAAGTTATATGTAATCTATGCACAATCTAAGAGTACCATCCTTCTTTTTTACAAACAGAACTGGTGCTCCCCAAGGAGACACACTTGGCCTTATATTATTTTTCTCCAAGTGTTCTTGTAATTAAATTTTTAGCTCCATTAAATTAGGGATACACATTACCTATGAGGCCTTTGACACAAGAATAACTTCAGGTATAAGATCAATGATAAAATCAATATCCCTCCTTGAAGGAAGTCTTGGTATTTCCTCTAGAAAAACATCCTTATACTGTCCTAATATAGGATATTCTTCTAATGATGGTTGATGTTTATCATCAAAATGATTTTGTACTTGGAAAATGAACATTGACACCCTTTTCTAGCATACTTCTTCATTTGTATTGCAAAAAATTATCTAACAAAAGTATTCCTTGGAATTCCTTGGACCATAAAAACTTCTCCTTTATCTTCAAAATAGGTAACACACTTTTCTAAATATTTCTATATCACTATATTTGATTCCAACCAGTCCATACCTATAAGAATATCACAAGACCCCAATGGAAATATATTCATATTTAATGTAGTTTACATTCTAAGATTTATTTTGCAATTTTTGTGTATTTCAGTCACCTTCATTATAGTTCTTGTGGCCAACAATACTAACCAAAGCTTATTTTACTTCTCTTTTTCAAGATTACATATTTCAACTACAGTAGGGGAAATGTAAATTAATGTAGATCATGGATCTATAAGTGCAAATACATCTTTATCAAGAATATTACCTTGAATTTCCACCATGGTAAACTGATGATTTTTTCACATTCCATCCAATGCAATACTAATTCTAGGTATGTTACAAGAAACATCATTGACAAAAGATGCTTCTTGAATATTATTTAATTTTTATTTTTTGTTTAATATATTATGCGGGAAATATCTCCATAGATGATTTTCACTACAACCCTAGCATTTTAGTAGTCGTTTCATTGATTCATTGAAATTTATGTTTCTTGTCCCTGATCCTCATTTTCCCCCTAGATTCTTTTGTTGAATGACATTTCTGTTATAGTTTCCTATTTTCATACTCTTAGAAAAATCCGGTTTCTTAAACCCCTTCCTCTTATTTTTGAATATGTAAAATTTATTTTCCACCCATCCTTTGGAGCTTTCTTCTTTTTGTTTTCTTTGATTGAAAGATACTTTGGCTTTTCTGGTGGTCCCATCCATAGTCTTCGGTTGGTCAAATTCAATTCTTTCTATATATGACAAAGGTAGACAACTAATGAATATTTGTATTTTTTCCTTCTCCTATTTCAAATAGGGTACATATATAAATAGACTCATGAATTTATTAACAAACTCATCCATGATAGACTATCCAAATTTCAACTCATGAAGCTCCCTAGCCTTTTCATCAAAATACCTTTTAGTCAAATATTTCTTCTTGAATTCTTTCTTGAAAAATTTCCAAGTTAAGTTCTTGCTTCTAATTCTCTTGACGACCTTATTCTCTTCCCACCATAGGGATGCCTTACTATTCAACTGCGAGGTTGCCAATCTTGTCTTCAGATTGTTTGGATAATTGTATACTTCGAAATATTTGGGCATATTGAGGAGCCATGCCTCCACTCCAAATTCACCATCAAAATTAGGGGGCCTAAACTTTTTAAACTCTCCCTATAATTGAGAGAAACATCTCCTTTTCCTCGGAATATAGGTATTTCTACTTGATTTCTCTTCTCGCTAGTCACTAGCCTCATTTGTTTGGATTTCACTCGAAGTTATGGAGTGGATTCCACTAATAGATTTTCTTTAGGATATTTTCCTGTGAGTATTTTCATTGACTCTTTCCTCTTCCATTTTCTTAAAAAATGGCCATTAATCTCCTCCCATTCTTCTTTGGATTTGGTCAACCTTTCTTGGTTTTCCCTAATTAATGTCGTCCAAGTTCTTTTTCAAACTTCTTATTACTTGTAGTAATTCAAACTATTATTTTTTAGCATTGTTGGTTCCACACCCAGTATTCCTAGTTATGTATCAGGTTCCTCACCACCCCTTGGTGATCCTACATATGTTTTTCCATTTATTTTTTCAACCATATTTCAAACTCCTCAGTCCTTTTCAATAATCTATTAATGACATGTAAAATTGCTTTAGTTTTCTAGATGCCAAAGAGAAACTTCTTTAGTTTTCAAGACGCCAAAGAGGCCCAATGATTTAAATTACAACTCCGATACCACTTGTACACCTGTAAAGGTAATTCATACCTATCCTATTATTTTTTAAATGTAATAGATAGTAATAAGTTTTATTTAACGAAAGAATAGTTCTTTGTCTAAAAAATATTCTTTTATTAATGATGAAAAATGAATATTTTTTGGAGTAAAACATGTATATACATTTTTTTATTAAACTTCATCTTGCATTAGTTTTGTATTGCATAAGTTTTCTATTATTGCATAAGTTTTCTATTACATTTGTATACTTTTTCTTGTGAGCCAGTAAACTCTGTCCCTTGTCTTGAAAAATTTGTGCTCGTCATGCATTAGTTACATAGTATTGTATTTTTTCCCAAAATCATTATACCTAAAAATTGTTATACTTAACAAATAAATTCGATCTCTACTTGTATAATTTCCCATCGCTTTATTTTGTCTTAATCAAATTATGGACCATAATCTAATTTTTAAATTTAATAAAATTATTAGTTATAACTGTGGATTGGTAGCATATTATCCCAATCAAATTATTTATAATGGTTCAATAATTTGTCCATACTATATATCAATGCATGACTATCACAACCTTGTCACAACTTCTTGTGATGCATAAATGGAACTCCGCCTTATAAATGGCTTCAATTACTATTTGGTTTATTTGGTTCATATTAACATTCAATGTAGATTTTTTATAAGTTTAAATGGATCCCTTTCAGATTGTTCCATGCTTATGTGTGGCATTCATCCACGGTTCCATGCATGGAATGTGTAACCTAACAATACAACAACTGCTATTATTAAACATTTGATCAACGGTGCAACTGATTTTAGTGATTTGAATGGTGTTAATGACCTTGTTTTAGGTTTACTAGCCTTCATTCTTTTCACTGTCTTTTTGTCGGTCATGGTGCTCTGTGGGTAGGGTTTTTCCTGTAAAATCTCATGAGAAATTTCACACATTTGTTCATTGTATAGTTGACCTCTTGTTTATTGATGGAGTGGTGTTTTCCTCCAACGTGTCAACCATTTTGCCATGGTGACTCCACCAATGACCTATTCTTGAGGCATTTGTTGTTATATTTGTGGTATTTACAGTATATTTAATGTTGTTTATCAATGTTTACCTTCTTGCATTTTCCAGTGGTTACAGGTTGCGAACGATCCACTTTGTTTTGAATATTCTTGTGGTTTTATTTCACAAAACCCTCTTCAAAAGTTACTTCTTTTTCTTCTAATTTGAAATGGGATTTCAATATAGCCCGCAAAAGGCTTTAGGTAATTTATGCTTCCTCGTTTTGTCTGTAACTTCATATTCGAAGGGTACTGGTTGTACAATGCCATTTTTTTTTATTTTACCCTTTGTACCGAGGGTTTTTTATTTTATTGGAATTCCTTTAACTTAATTGATACAAATAAAAAGGATTTAATAATCCTTTGTTATCATTTTCCTGGTTATTGTTTTCAATTTGTTTCCATATAATCACTTAGGGTTTAAGGAAATTCTACATCCGTTTTAAGGGTTCTTGTTAGTCCCTTACAAGTACCTCTTTGTTTCTTTGACCTTCTGTATGATATTTGAATTTGTTGTAAAAGAATTGATTCCATGTTGTTGGTGGTAATCTTTCTTTTTACCTCAGAATATCAATTTGTACTCGGATTTGAAACTCTGGTCACCACATCATGGTTTTAATACTCTTTTGTTCCTTCTTCATAATTATTATGATATTGGAAGATAATTCTTCCATAATCATATTAGAATTAGTTGCAGATATGTAGGTGGATGTTGAGAGAATATCTCAACCTCCCTATTCATATTTAGAAGTGGTTGGATCTCAGCAACACTATAAATATTGTGATGTATTCGTTTGATTAAATATAGAGTAACAGATATATTTTGTTTTGTGTGTTAATATTGTGCAATGGCTGCTCTCTCTAATTTTAATATGGTATCAAAGCCACTACTGGCTTAAATCCCTCACTGGATGGCCAGGAAGATGTGAGAGAAATTATTGTCAAACTGCTGTTGTAGGAGAGTAGATAGTTCAGTGAATTTATTTTCTGAGTGAACGTTTTTTTGTGTGTTTTTTATTTTATTTTAATATTTCCCGCTGACCCACTGATATCCATACAGCAGTTGCAATGTGTTATTGATAATTATTACTAAGATGGGAAGTGGTCGATAAGAGGGATAGTGGTTTATAATGATTTTCATGCCTGCGGGCCGGCCGTCCTGGAAATTAGCAAACTTGGTCATCTCCATTATCCATCAACTGGAAACTTCAATTAAATCTTAGACAAGAGTTGCGGTCGAGGAAGCTCGTAGCTAAACTAGCCGCTGAAATGTGTGGCTTCGCCGCTTCGAATACAGGCGAGAAGGCCGCGAACAAACTGAGCTTTAACTAGAAGTGCAAGATCACCATATCGGTTTGCTTCGAGGTGTTCTTCTGTACGTTTCTGCTTCTGTTCCCAATGGAGTATCCCGTAAGCAATGATTCGAAGGTCACGGAGAGAGGAATCGTCAAGGGATCGATTCCCACGGCATGGAGTATTCGGCTCCGCAAGGGGGATTCTAGTAAGAAAATTGATGTTCCTCCTGCGCACGCTCCTGTGTTGCATGGAATGGGGGTGTTGTTATTAAAGTGTGGCGGGATACCCAATTTCTGCGAAAACAAGGGTCATAGTCAATGCGTGGGCGATTGGTAGAGATCGGGGTGCATGCGGAGAGGACGCTTTGGCGTTCAAGCCAGAGAATTTTATGGAGATGATGACTGATGTGAAGAAAAACTAGTCAAATCAGCCTCTATTGTGTTGAATGCTAATGATGATATTATTGTCTTTCAAAAATGCACCAGCAACGCCATTAATTACTTGAATGACAATGGATAATTTCATGAATTTGTTGTTGTGAGATTTGTGTAGTGCATAACCAATTATTGAACAATTTAGCATTATTTAAATTAGTCGTTCTCGACGTTCTTTGGTGCCGAGAGAACAATTGGCTAATTTGATTGTGTGAATTTGTTATATGCTGATGGGTCTTGTTGTGCTTCAGGCTTCAAGAGCATCAGTTACAGGTTATACAATGAGATCCTTGTGTGTAAAGGTCACTTTGTAGGATTGATCACTAATCATATTCTGTACCTAGAATATTTTCCTATACGACTATTGAAATTTATTCTTCGGGGTTATTTCACAAATGGAAATATTTCAATAGGTTAGTTTAGTGTCGAGACTCTTCTTCGGGGGTGTCAAGATTTTTTAATCTTGCAAATTCAACATTGCTGGTCAGAAGCAGGTGTACTTTAAATGGGTTGGAAGGTAAGCTCGAAGATGTGAAGAAAGAAAAAGCGGAATCCAGAAGATTGTAGAGTGGGTAGAGTTGCTGATGAAGACCAGTGAGACGAAGATAATTTTTATTGTTATGATATGTATGTAAGAATTAAGGGGGAGTATTGGAAGATAATTCTTCCATACTCATATTAGAATTAGTTGCAGATCTGTAGGTGGATGTTGAGAGAATATCTCAACCTCCCTATTCATATTTAGAAGTGGTTGGATCTCAACCTTCCTATTCATATTCAGAAGTGGTTGGATCTCAAGAGCACTATAAATATTGTGATGTATTCGTCTGATTAAATATAGAGTAATAGAAATATTTTGTTTTGTATGTTAATATTGTGCAATAGTTGCTCTCTCTAATTTTAATATACGATACCCATTTTCTATCTAGATAAGACCTATTTTTCATTATGATTATTTGTTACATTATTTGTACACAGTGATGATAGGGTTGAAACCCTAGTCTTGTCATTTTTTTTACATCCTTCCTCACTCTAACTCTAGCCATTTTTCGATTTCTAAACTTATGATATTTGATTGTACAAAGAGGGGTTTTCATAATTTTTCTCTTTTTCACAAGAAAGAGAAAGTAAACTCCCCTCGTAAGGGTTTTTATTTTCCCATTACTATCATTACACTTATTATATGTTTAAATATCGCCTATATATAATTTCTCTCTTTCTTTCCATGTAGGCAGTACCACTATCTCCAGTTCATCATATCCAGGTAGTAACTTAATTCTGTTTTCTTCTAGTTATATTCATAACTTCACTCCTTCATTTCGAGATCTATATTTTTCTTCAAGTTGCTAATTATTTTCCATTATGTTTCATGTTTATACTAGGTAATAACCTTTAAATATCGGCGGAACGACTTGTTCCCTTATGGTATTTTATGATGTTGGAATGATTTAGTGCTGACATCAAAGATAGGTTTCCTTTTTCTCTAGGTCAACGACTTTCCAAAGCCTTCGAGTCCCTTGGTTCTCTCGACATTCTTGCCCTTTGAATAGATAATTCCTTACATTGTTTTACTTAGACTTTTAATCTTCCTCGTGAGGAAGAAAATTTCATGTCTATTTGCCATTTTTTTATATATAAATGTTATTAAATACAAGGTTACAAAAAATATTTTATGACTGTTTGAATCAAACGGTATTTATTTTACACAATTTATACTCGGCTAATACACCAAAGTATCTGTATGTTTTCTATTAATTATTGGTCTCCATCATTGACACTCAATTTTATTTCTCTTTGATATAAAATTTCTATTATCGAATGTTGGTTGTGGATTATCTTCTAAGTTTTCTTATAAAGGTTTTTGCTATATATTCGTCTATATAGCCGTAAGAATTAAACTTTATTTTCTTTTGATAAAAGAAATAGAATAGTGATATACTTCGTAATAGCTTAATCTGCAATATTATTTATATTGATCTTACATATCAATCGTTTATTCATGCAACGGAACAATATTGGTTCTATTTATGTGAATAGTCGCAATTCTTGCTCTTTTATTATTTTTCTAACATCTTTGTAGCTATGCTACATATCTACCTTGCACTTAATTACATATATAGTTTCCTTATAGATACATTCATATCTCTCTTTTTAATGACAATAATATTTTCATTTTTTTCCGTAAGGTAGTAATTGTTCTAAAATACGTAGACAACTTCCATGTTTAAAACAAGATGGGTTGTGGGGCAGCAAGTCCCTGCCACCAGCCAAGTGAAAGCTAGATATGTTGGGTAGAAAAGGTGTTGAATGGAAAAACAAAAATGATTTATTGCGTAGCAATGGTGTTGAATGGAAAGACAAAACTAACGATTTCTAAAATACTATTATAAGGCATGATGATGATTAACATCCACTGAGACCAATCTTTGGTTTATTGGACCTAAAGAAAAGAGTTATTTAATTTGATTTAAGATTTTATTCTTATGCTCAAAAAGCTTGGAGAGAAGCCTCTCAAGTTCACTATAATTTTGACACCTTAAAAGGCTAGGAAGGTCAGTATTGCAACAAAGATTATGAAATTGAGCTCTAATGTGGTTGTACCCAGGGCACTCTAAGAGGAAGTGATATTCATCCTCAATGTTCATATTCTCACAGAGATTTTTTCCATCCATAGTGTTTTAGGAACTGTCCAACGACCTGTAGCACATGTTAATCTGCATACTCAAATTAATGTAATGTTATTCCCATAAGGTGATACATCCTGTATTAGTAGAAAGAACATAGGATGTAAGTTGGTAATACGCATGTGGGGTTGTTCTTACTCCATATATTCTGATATAAGCGAAATCATGTTCGATGTACCAATCTCCAATATTTCTGGGAGATCCCATGGCTTCGTTAGATAGCCTTGGAGATGGCTTGCCAAATGCTAATTCAAATACCTGGGCAAAGAAAGAGGAAGAGATGAGTGGATATAATCTATTTTTGAGAATTGGGGTGGATGGTGGAAAAACACTTTGATTTTGAAGAGGAGAATAAGGGTGGAGTCTACGGAGTGAGTCAAAGGGCTTACGGAGCGAGTGTAAGAAAATAAGAGATAACTGATTAGATAAAACTTTATCATTAGCTGGTTTTTATAAATACAATTGCTTCTTTTAGGAACGATAACGCACAGCTCATCGGAACATTTTAGTGGAGTTTATTCTTTATGATATATACCCTTTCAGAACGTTTCTTTATGATAACCGATATTTTTAGACTAAAACAGAAAGCTCATCATTGGAGTTGTTCTCAATCGTACCATTTGCAAGTCCGATGGGCATTCGACACGAAATTGTTGGTATAACACGACTGAACAAACTAAAGAGTATAAGGTAATCAAGACTTAAATTTCTGTGATATTTGTCAAGTCGTCACTAACCATTAACTGTCAAATGACCATACAATCTAGGGAACAAATGGAGTTTTTGCTACAATTCTGGGTAGGGTCATGACAGCACGACATCAAACACCTGTGGGAAGGCAATCGTTCTCATTAGAAAATTGGGGAAACTTATCAACAACCATTGTACTATAGAAAATTGTTGAATTAGAGGAATTCAATCTATGCACTGAAGAGCAACCTAGATTTATAAAGTTGTCCAATACTATGTCTCCTGCAAAAAATAGGAGTACATTCATCTTTTCAATGAGTTACAAGATGTCTTTGCTTCGCAGTATGAGGACTTAAAATTCTATGATATGTCCATATTTCAATAATAGATCCCACCACAAAAAGATATAAATCTTTTTAGATAGAAGCAGAGATAGTTGAATCCTTTGCTAAGACACGTGGTCAAGCAAGAAGTCAAGAAGCTTTGTGATGCCAAGATAATAATCCCAGTGAGATATTCGGAACATATGCTTCTATACCCTTGAGGTGTATGACCCTTCACTGGTGCACCGTAAGTAATTTATCGTTAATGTCATGCGGTGTAGGTGGGAACCTTGTTTAGCCTCGGTTTTCTTGAAATCGGGTAGGTGGTATCATGATGGTCTTCCCTTGCCACTGCAAGAAAATACACATAAAAATTGAACTGGGCATGTATTGTGTAACCTCCTCAATCCAATCGATGTCTTAACGCCATCGTGTTCCGTAGAGGATAATGAGACAGATAGACACTTAGTGCTTGTATACGCTAGTGACTGTATGGGATGGGAGGTCGATGCTTGATAGCGATTGATTGATGAGATTGATGGAAAACATTGTTGGAGGTAAGGCAGTACACTAGATGGATAACATCCAATGAACATTGCTGTTAATTCATTTTTATATGCTGCTACTGCATCTACTACTCGTCTCCTCCTCGTTCAACCTTTTTACGCTTTTCCTTGGTCGTAGAGGAGGTATGGGTCTGTTACTTATGCTATTGAATTTACTGATCATTGTCCACCTTCTAGAAGGGATGTTGCTGGCCTAGTTTTTTTTATATGCATATGGAACGGATAATCTGGAAAAACATGTACCTCTACCAGGCCAGCCAGATGGGACATTTTATCAGCCAGATTTGAAATGTGTTCTTGAGCCATTTGTGGATTTATTTAGTGAGCCAAGAACCAAAAGAAAGGAAGCAAGAATGACAAGGTAGATAGCGCAAATAGCGTAGAGGGAGTTATATGATTAGGCAAGTTACTAGATAAATCGATTCAATGGCCATTTTATAGCACTCTATCGAAACGTTTTGACCTTCAAGGGGTGTTTTTTAGGTCATCAGTGCGGTTAGACGCGGAAAATAGGAGACAATGGCTCTACACTATATTCCATGATCCCACTAAAGGTAGGCAGGTATAAGTAGACAAAGAAGCAAACTGGGCCGAGCCACATCGTTGAGCATCTGGACCGGTTATTAAAACTTCCTTTCTCATTGGTGTTTTTAAGCTCATATCAAAAATTATCCCACCAGTGGGGTCGGGGGTGGAAGCTGACGTGGGGGCTACAATTCTAGGCAGAGTCATGACAACGTGACAAGAAACACCCTTGGTAAGGAAATAGTTCTCATTAGAAAATTGGGGAAACTTGTCAAGTTGTTGTAGGAAATGATAAGCGATTTTCGAATTTAACATATAGAATTCACAATTTGTAAACATACAAAATCTTACTATAATTATTTTTTTAAATAAATATATTTAAACTAATTCAAGAATTACTAACTATTATAAAAAAAAGTTAAAACGCTTGCATGTGAACTAAGTGCTAGTTCTTCACACTAAATGTTTTTTGTATTTGCATGTGAATCTAAAACATGAAGCAATTCTTAATTACACAACTATTGCAATTCTTAATTACACAGTTGGTCGAATTCTTCACTACATAGTTTGGTTTGGATGGTTGTGTTGTATTTCACTAGCACGATTAGAGATAAGTGACACGATGAACGATATGAGTTGCGGATTTTCTAGTATTCAAAGGACTAGCCTAAGAAATCTGATAGTTTTTGTTACAAGTTTTTTGATAAAGTGGCTTGAAATGGATATGGGTCTGAGGGATTTTGTGATGGTGTGACCACCGTCATAGGTTGTTGCATATTCACGGAGGAGTGTGAGAATGAGCAGTGAAAAAAATGTTACTTGCATCCAATAAACAATAATTTTTATTACCATTTTTTTAAGAAAGTAACTTTAGAAACAAAGAATTGGATGATGCACCACGCTTTAGTATTGAAGAGGCTTTTGCTGTAATGTTTTCAAATTCTGCGGGTATGACCAATTCTTCAATACGAAATTCATGGAGTACATATACAATTCCCACGATCACTACAAGGAAAAGACCCTCTAGCGGAGGTTATAAAGGAGGTTTTCAGTGTTATAAAATGGGCCAAAATTGATAAAAAAATATTTTCTACAACATCCATTTTCGGTAATGGAGGTTTTGGCGAAGCTTCTAATGAAACTTCAACACAACTAAAAAAAACTAGGTGACCAGAGGTTTTTATAGATGTTTTTCTCATCGGTGCGAGCATCAGGTGTGAACGCACCTATGCGTTTTACCATGTATGCACCGATACTGTAAACATATCAAGAACTGGGATGGAAAAAAAATATCAGATGCTCCGGGGTGTTTAGCAACGTCCTGATGCATGTCACTGAACAAGACACCCCAGGTTGATGAAAGGTGCATGCACCAGGTTGTTAAGCTATAAAACTGCATCGAGTCATCTAGGTGGTAAAATGCACCGGGCCGTTAAGTTATAAAAACACACCGGCACATTAAAGGCAAATCGTACCGGTGCATGCAATGCCTATCAAACCGCGTGGGTGGTAGTCGTCGATAAAGTGAATTAGGTGTTCTAATTGGTATTAGTATTTGTGCGGTGCCCATAGGTCGTAGAAATGCATTGGTGCGTAGTATCATACAAATGCACTGGTGCATAGTAACTAACATGCATCGGTGTTCATTTTGTATTTTTTAGAAACATCGACTTGTGACATTGTAATTAATACAATTTTTTTAATTCATTATTCATCAAAAGTCGACACATATCTTATAACAATATTCATATCAATTAAATTTGTATTAGTTCATTTGAATGCGGTGTTTGGATTAATTGTTATATCATATCATCAGATTTCACATCTCTTCATTATAATATTTAATAATCCATATATTTAATAAGTGGTGTAACATTTCACAGCGACAATGGAGAACACAATATAATAAATTAAAATGTACATTATTGTATATATATGAATAAGACACTCTTTGTCATATAAAATGGGACAATTATTGGTATCCCTTTGTCCTTAAATTGGGACACTATGTCCATTACCTTAAGGGTAAAAATGCGAAGATGGGTAACACTTTTGTGAGAATCGGGGGCGAAAAACTTTTTTCCTCAATAGTTCGATCAAACTTTCGTAACGGTTCGACTGAACTATTCAAGATTTTGGCCAAAATTTCGAAATTAGTTCAGCCGAACTCGTTCTGCCATTTACATTGACGGCATACTGACAACAATGACAAACATATTTTTGGCCGGAGATTGGAAAACCGACAACAAAAGTTTGGCTAGACTATTAGTTCAGCCGAACTTGTAAAATAGTTCGGTTGGACTCTTATTTTATAAATATATCGCAGGAAAACTATTGGAGGTTTCTTGTTCACATCTGTCTCGCACGTTTGTGTTGCGTTCCTGCTTGCTGCTCTTTTTCTGTTGCGTCGTGACGTCTGTCTCACGTGTTTTTGTTGTGTTCCTTGCTTGTTGCTGTTTTTCTGTTGTGCTGTGACGAGGAGGGAAGCTTTGTTGATTTTTTTGCTGTTGTTTTTCTGTCTTGCGCGTCTGTTTCGTTGATTTTTGTTGATTTAGAGTTGCGCCGTGACGATAAGGGGAGTTTTGTTGATTTGTAGTTGCGCCGCAATGCTAAGGTAAATTTTGTTGATTTTATTTGATTTTGCAGTTGCAGTTGTTTTATTTTTTGTAATTATTTTTTGTTGTTTTTTTTTAATTTGATTTTTTTTGTTCGCAGGAATTCGGTTGTCTTCCACGACGTCTTCAGGGATCGCCTGGGTTCATCTGCGAATTTCTGCGACATTCCAGGTATGTATCGTAAGCATGCGAATTTCCTGTATTCTGTAATTGTATAGCTACTGTCTGTATTTATATAAATTCAATTTACAACTACTGTTTGTATTTAAGTATATGCACATAGTATTTAGAATTATTATACTTTTAATTTCATACAATCCTTGTAAAAACAGAATATCAGATTCCGCCTTCCTTACAGAAACTTCTTCTGACTGCATAAATTATATAACTAGACACGAAGTAAATTGTTTACTGTGTGGAAAAACAGAGGAGTTTGTTATTTTTGGACATATAGTAAAAATTCCTTGATATATTGTCAACTATGCCTTGGCTTTTTTTTAAATACTCTAGTTTATATAAATGTACTAGATCAAATAGTTATACTTTTAATGTCATACAATCCTTGTAAAAACAGAATAACAGATTCTGCCTTCCCTACAGAAACTTCTTTTGACTGCATAAATTATATAACTAGACACCAAGTAAATTGTTTACTGTGTGGAAAAACATATCGACATCTTCCCCAGAGGAATCTAGGAATATAGGCATATGTCTGCATGTTGCCTCCAAGAGTAACTCTATTCCTACTAGTTACAGATATTTCATTAAAAGACTTTGTAAACATGGGATAAAAAGTTTGCAAAAATATAACATAAATATAACATAAAACCGATTCCAAGCGCCCAAAAAATCCAAAAATTGTGGTACTATATGACAACAGATGCCTCTTCAATTAAAACTTACCAATCCGAGCTCCCATACCATTCTTGATTCACTTGTCAGTTCTATTTGAAATATGAAAACATATGTCTCTTCAGTTAAAACTTACCAATCTGAGCTCCCATACCATTTGAGTTAGAGAGCTCGTATTGCATAACCCCAAAAACTCCACGCAGACCATTCTTAGATAAATTGTCCGCTTGGCAGTTTTTTTCACAAAAGATATGTTTGAAATGTAAGGAGGTGAAACTGGACCTTAAGTTGTTGATGCGATCCAACCATGACTATAGATTGCCTAGGATCAATGTGTTGCACTTGTTGAGGTGATCAATCAGTACTTTTGAATCTCTGTAAACCCACATTTTCTCGATACAGAGTTGATTGGGAAACCACAGCAAGCCCCACAGAGCCAAGACTTCACCCCTCATGTTTGTTCCAGATCCTTCGTGCCAATAAACCTTATAGTGGCAGCTAGGGGATAACACGAGCCAAGCACTACACCCACATTTGGAGTGTTGTGAAGCCCCATCAAAATGTCCATAAAAACACATACTTTCGATATATCTCCCATTTTAATGGGGTCTATCACATGTAGAGAAAAACACATTAGCCATAAAAGTTTCCCATTGAAACAAAAAGTAATTTGATACAAAACATAGGTTTTAACCTTATATAGTTAATTGTTTTGAAAATAGATTCCTAATAAAATGAAAAATATTCAATGTAAAACACATGCACATTAACATATAATTGTGATATTTTCCGTTCTTTCCAACTTAGTTCATCCATCTAGGAAAATCCCTTTTAATGAAGCAGATATATCCATAGTGATGCACTGATATTTGTTCACCAACAACTATTCCATTTTGGACTTATATATCTCAAAACTATGCTCATTGAATTTGTGAATCTATACCTTTAAACTACTTGAAACTATTTTATTTCACCATGGGAATTTTTCCGATATATTTCCCATTTTAATGGGGTCTATCACATTTTGAGAAAAAACACATTAGCCATAAAAATTTTCCATTGAAACCAAAAGTGATTTGATACAAAACATAGGTTTTAAGTTTTATAGGTAATTATTTCAAATATATTCTTAATTTAAAATGAAAAATATTCAATGTAAAACACATGCATTAACATATAATTGTGATACTTTCCCTTCTTCCAAAATTAGTGGAAATCCTTATAGAAAAATCTCTTTTAATGAAGAAGATATATCCATAGTGATCCACTGATATTTGTTCATAAACAACTATTCCATTTTGGACTTTTATATCTCAAAACTATTCTCATTGAATTTATGCATCTATATTTTTAAACTACTTGAAACTATTTTATTACACCATAGGAATCATTTTGATATATCTCCCATTTTAATGGAGTTTATCACATTTAGAGAAAAACACATTAGCCATAAAAGTTTCCCATTGAAACCAAAAGTAATTTGATACAAAACATAAGTTTTAACCTTATATAGTTAATTGTTTCAAATAGATTTTTAATAAAATGAAAAATATTCAATGTAAAACACATGCAAAATTAACATATAATTGTGATATTTTCCCTTCTTTCTAGCTTAGTGGAATCCCTTCTAGAAAAATCCCTTTTAACGAAGCAGCTATATCCATAGTGATCCACTGATATTTGTTCAGAAATAACTCTTCCATTTTGGACTTTTATATCTCAAAACTATGCTCATTGAATTTCTGCATCTATATTTTTAAACTACTTGAAACTATTTTATTACACCATAGAAATCATTTCGATATATCTCCCATTTTAATGGGGTCTATCACATTTCGAGAAATGCACATTAGCCATAAAAGTTTCCCATTGAAACCAAAAGTAATTTGATACAAAACATATGTTTTAACCTTATATATAGTTAATTGTTTCAAATAGATTCTTAATAAAATGAAAAATATTCAATGTAAAACACATGCACGTTAACATATAATTGTGATATTTTCCCTTCTTTCCAACTTAGTGGACAACCTTCTAGAAAAATCCCTTTTAATGAAGCAGATATATCCATAGTGATCCACTGATATTTGTTCACAAACAACTCTTCCATTTTGGAATTTTATATCTCAAAATTATGCTCATTGAATTTATGCATCTATATTTTTAAACTACTTGAAACTATTTTATTACACCATAGGAATCATTTCTATATATCTCCCATTTCAATGGGGTTTATCACATTTCGAGAAAAACATATTAGCCATAAAAGTTTCCCATTGAAACCAAAAGTAATTTGATACAAAACATACGTTTTAACCTTTTATATAGTTAATTGTTTCAAATAGATTCTTAATAAAATGAAAAATATTCAATGTAAAACACATGCACATTAACATATAATTGTGATATTTACCCTTCTTTCCAACTTAGTGGACATCATTCTAGAAAAATCCCTTTTAAGGAAGCAGATATATCCATAGTGATCCACTGATATTTGTTTATAAAGAACTCTTCCATTTTGGACTTTTATATCTGAAAACTATGCTCATTGAATTTATGCACCTATATTTTTAAACCACTTGAAACTATTTTATTACACCATAGGAATCATTTCGATATATCTCCCATTTTAATGGGGTCTATCACATTTCGAGAAAATCACATTAGCCATAAAAGTGTTCCATTGAAACCAAAAGTAATTTGATACAAAACATAGGTTTTATATAGTTAATTGCTTCAAATAGATTCTTAATAAAATGAAAAATATTCAATGTAAAAGGTATGCACATTAACAACTCTTCACAAACATCTCTTCCATTTTGGACTTTTATATCTCAAAACTATGCTCATTGAATTTATGCATCTATACTTTTAAACTACTTGAAACTATTTTATTACACCATAGGAATCATTTCAATATATCTCTCATTTTAATTGGGTCTATCACATTTGGAGAAAAACACATTAGCCATAAAAGTTTCCCATTGAAACCAAAAGTAATCAGATACTTGAAACATAGGTTTTAACCTTATATATAGTTAATTGTTTCAAATAGATTTTTAATAAAATGAAAAATATTCAATGTAAAACACATGCACATTAACATATAATTGTGATATTTTCCCTTCTTTCCAACTTATTGGACATCCTTGTAGAAAAATCTCTTTTAATGAAGCAAATATATCCATAGTGATCCACTGATATTTGTTCAGAAACAATTCTTCCATTTTGGACATTTATATCTCAAAACTATGCTCATTGACTTTATGCATCTATATTTTAAAACTACTTGAAACTATTTTATTACACCATAGGAATCATTTCGATATATCTCCCATTTTAATGGGGTCTATCACATTTCGAGAAAAAAACATTAGCCATAAAAGTTTCCCATTGAAACCAAAACTAATTTGATACTTGAAACATAGGTTTTAACCTTATATATAGTTAATTGTTTCAAATAAATTTTTAATAAAATGAAAAATATTCAAGGTAAAACACATGCACATTAACATATAATTGTGATATTTTCCCTTCTTTCCAACTTAGTGGACATCCTTCTAGAAAAATCCCTTTTAATGAAGTAGATATATCCATAGTGATCCACTAATATTTATTCAGAAACAACTCTTCCATTTTGGACTTTTATATCTCAAAACTATGCTCATTGAATTTATGCATATATATTTTTAAACTACTTGAAGCTATGTTATTACACCATAGGAATAATTTCTATATATCTCCCATTTTAATGGGGTCTATCACATTTCGAGAATAGAACATTAGCCATAAAAGTTTCCCATTGAAACCAAAAGTAATTTGATACAAATCGTAGGTTTTAACCTTATATGTACTTAATTGTTTCAAATAGATTCTTAATAAAATGAAAAATATTCGATGTAAAACACATGCACATTAACATATAATTGTGATATTTTCCCTTCTTTCCAACTTAGTGGAAATCCTTCTAGAAAAATCCCTTTTAATGAAGCAGATATATCCATAGTGATCCACTGATACTTGTTCACAAACAACTCTTCCATTTTGGACTTTTATATCTCAAAACTATGCTCATTGAATTTATGCATCTATATTTTTAAACTACTTGAAACTATTTTATTACACCATAGGAATCATTTCAATATATCTCCCATTTCAATGGGGTCTATCACATTTCGAGAAAAACACATTAGCCATAAAAGTTTCCCACTAAAACCAAAAGTAATTTGATACAAAACATAGGTTTTAAGTTTATATAGTTAATTGTTTCAAATAGATTTTTAATAAAATGAAAAATATTCAATGTAAAACACATGCACATTAACAACTCTTCACAAAAAACTCTTCCATTTTGGACTTGTATATCTCAAAACTATGCTCACTGAATTTATGCATCTATATTTTTAAACTACTTGAAACTATTTTATTACACCATAGGAATCATTTCGATATATCTCCCATTTTAATGGGGAATATCACATTTCGAGAAAAACACATTAGCCATAAAAGTATCCCATTGAAACCAAAAGTAATTTAATACTTGAAACAAAGGTTTTAATCTTATATCTAGTTAATTGTTTCATATAGATTTTTAATAAAATGAAAAATATTTAATGTAAAACACATGCACATTAACATATCATTGTGATATTTTCCCTTGTTTCCAACTTAGTGGACATCCTTCTAGAAAAATCCCTTTTATTGAAGCAGATATATCCATAGTGATCCACTGATATATGTTCACAAACAACTCTTCCATTTTGGACTTTTATATCTCAAAACTTGCGCATTGAATTTATGCATCTATATTTTTAAACTACTTGAAACTACTTTATTACACCATAGGAATCATTTTGATATATCTCCCATATTAATGGGGCTATCAGATTTCGAGAAAAGCACTTTAGCCATAAAATTTTCCCAATGAAACCAAAAGTAATTTGATACAAAACATAGGTTTTAACCTTATATATAGTTAATTGTTTAAAATATATTCTTAATAAAATGAAAAATATTCAACGTAAAACACATGCACATTAACATATAATTGTGATATTTTCCCTTCTTTCCAACTTAGTGGAAATCCTTCTAGAAAAATCCCTTTTAATGAAGCATATATATCCATAGTGATCCATTGATATTTTTTCACAAACAACTCTTCCATTTTGGACTTTTATATCTCAAAACTATGCTCATTTTTTCCCAGAAACGTTTTTTTGGGGCACTACCCCTGAACACCCATGTGTGGGGAAATTTTTGTCTAAATGAAACCCTAAAGTGGGGGTCCTTTCTGCCCATTTTATTCCCACCACTATGCTTAGAAAAATATATATTGCATGGGGGTATTCACATAAAGAATATAACACATGTACCAAACATCCAATAATTCTCCTTAATGTGACCATCAATGTTGCAATGGTTAGAATTATTTCTACTACCCTTGCATGGATGTGTAGTGGCTATTTTATTCTTATCCTTCTATTTCCAGTTCTTTTTCCCCTCCTTCAAAGCTTCTTGGTGCTATTTTTTCTTCAAAGAACTGAAGTACCATTTATTTTGGCCTAGATGGTTTCTAGATAATGTGCATATACACATGGAATACATTATATCCTTAGCTTGGAAAGAATCACTTGTTTTTGTAGATGGTTATATAGACCCCACATATACTTAAGGAGTACATTTGGGCTCTTGGGAAATATATCCAATAATATGACTGTATTTTTGAACTTAGTACACTCTTATACACCCTTATGTCTATGTAAAGTAGTGTGAGTGATTCCATGTGTCCTCTACACACTTCATAGGGTATAATTGGGACAAGTAGTGTTAATGTCTACAAGTTCTATAAGTAGAGTCTGTAAAGGGCCAGGTAGCCTCTGGATCTCATCTATTATGAAAGGTGACATATCTAGTAAATACCCCTACAGTCAATATTTGGAATAGATCTAAATAGAAGATTTTCATTTTAATATCCATAAAACACAACCACTTTAAGGCAAACTGTGCACATGTGTCATTTCTCCCATAAATTCTTAGGCAAATTTTTTAAAGCATACATCTCATGTTGGCTTTCTCCAATTAACTTTAAAGCATGTTTTTTGTAAGTATATAAAATAATTTTTCAAACCATGTAAATGTCATTTCTCTCAAGCTTTAAGGCCTAAAAGTTGAACCTAAAGTGGCTAAACTCTCATAGAATTTTTGAACTTCCATAGGATTTTAATCTGTCTGATGAGTGTTAAATTCTACAAGTTCTAAAGGCAGAGTCTGTAAAGGGCCAGGTAGCCTCTGGATCTCATCTTTTCTCAAAGGTGACATATCCAGTAAATGCCCCTACAATAAATCTCTGTAACAGATCTAAATATAAGTTCTTCATTTTAATATCCATAAACCTCAACCACTTTAAGGCAAACTGTGTACATGTGTCATTTCTCCCATAAATTATTAGGCAAAGTTTTTAAATCATACATGTCATGTTGACTTTCTCCCATTAACTTTAAAGCATGTTTTTGTAAGTGCATAAAACAATTTTGCAAACCATGTAAATGTCATTTCTCTCAAGCTTTAAGGCCTAAAAATTGAACCTAAAGTGGCTGAACTCTCATAGGATTTTGAACTTCTGTCTGCTCAACTTAATTGTTCCTAAATTGATGTCATAAATTGTCAACCAGGGCTAGTAAACTGTTGAAGTGAAGTGCACCATATGTGCCTAGGTATTTGTTTCTCACTACGTTGTGTTTAGTGTTTTTCAAATGTTTTTGGTTTTGTGTTTTTATTCTAAGGGAAAAAGAACTAAGTGTTGGTAAAGAGAAGTTGTTGGTCACACTAAAATAGAGCAAAACCTATTCTAAACTATGTATGGCACTTGAGAACAGAAAATGCAATACTTTAACAAGAAAAATATCTCATAGCATGAACTCAATAACTCATAACATGAACTCAATCCAATTCATTCATTAGAAATATGTTGGAATAATTTGAGAAAAGGATAAGTTTAATGTAATGAGGTTCTTCTAAGTAAACAACAATCTACAATATCACAGAGAAAATCTCATCCATGGCTAGAAATTTGTTGGAACACATTTGGAAAAAAGATAGTCTGCAACCTAGTGAAGAATTCTACTCTAAATTAACCTATGACACTGAAATTAATCCATTCTACAACTCAAAATATCACTGTTAAACCTCATTCAAGAATTAGAAATCTTTTGGAATAGCTTTGGAAAAGAGGCAATTTGTGAAATTATGAGAAGTTGCAGAACAGTCAAGACTTCAAAATGACATTACCAATTCTTGTTCCTATGATGATGATGTATTAGTAGAAATTAAGAACAAGAGTGGTTTGTAAATAATGAAGGCCGTTAAGTCTAATTTAACAAAACTAGAATACAACTAACTAATAAAACTAGAAATGCAATGGATAGAACTGAACTAGAATGCAATCATTCAAACTTGAAATACAGTGAACAGAATTGAACTAAAGTGCCATTAACCTCCAGAGTTTTACAACTAAACTAAAATGCAACTAATCATTGAAATACTACAGCTATATCTCATTCGGTGTTAGTGGTATTTTGGAACAATTCATAGAACAAGACTGGCTGTAACATGTGATGTGAGTGAGCACAAAAACATAAAGTTCAGAAAAAACGCAACTAAGCTCTAAAACACCATAGCTATGTCTCATTCAGTGTTAGTGATATTTTGGAATAATTCGTAAGAACAAGACTAGCTGTAACAATTGATGTAAATGAGCATAAAACGTAAAGTTCAGAAAACTATTTAAATTGAGAATGAAACAAGGCTAAAGTTACTTATCTAAACAATATGCACAGAGCTTCTCGGGCAGTAGGGGCCCTCTACCACCGGATTAGCATACAAATCTCCTCAATATTGCCTTAGATCTTGCAATAAAGCGGTATTTCTTTCATTAAAGGAAAAATATTTCAAAAACAGAGTATTACGGTCTTTTGAGATCTAGCAACAAAACATCAATCTAGCTAGCTGTCTCTCGGTCTCCCGAGTCATTCTTGTAAAAGAAATACATAACTACCCTTGAGAAGAAACAGGAACAAGTGTCTTTTTCAATCAAAATCAAATTAGAACTCTTGTGGAGGCCTCGTACTTTGCTGGAGACATCTGTAGAGTCCCTGTCCTGGTAGGAATCTGCTTCTTAGCTTTGATCTCTTCCACGTGCATAACCACCTGTAGATTCTTGCTCAGACTTCGTAGAGAGAAATAAATGATGTGGGAGTGTTGTGGAATTCAACCATATGTGTTTTTCCTTGAAGTGACACCTGTAACCTGTGAGAACATGAAGATAGTTGCGGAATAGGTGACTGGCTACAGAATGGCTGCATTCTGTAGCTGAGTCTAGTCAAAAATTACTACAACAACAAAACCATGAAAATATAGCAAGTCAGTCATTGTATACATTCCTAAAGTGACTTTAATCAACCCTATTGACCATTTAAGCCTGTAATTGATAAGGGACAAAGGAAATGAAGTGAAATTTGGTGAAGGGAAAGGACATCTTTGGGGCTCAACACTTCCATAGGATTTTAGTCTGTCTGTTGAGTGTTAACTTCTACAAGTTATAAAGGCAGAGTCTGTAAAGGGCCAGGTAGCCTCTGGATCTCATCTTTTCTCAAAGGTGACATATCCAGTAAATGCCTCTACATTCAATCTCCGTAACAAATCTAAATAGAATTTCTTCATTTTCATATCCATAAACCTCAACCACTCTAAGGAAAACTGTGTACATGTGTTATTTCTCCATTCTCCCGTAAACTTTTAGGCAAACTTTAAGGCATATTTCATTTCTCCCACAAACTCATAAAGATGTGACTTTTGACATAACTAGTTGTTTTAGTAAGTCATACAATTCATTTCTCCCACAAACTAGAGGCTTCCTCCCATTAATTCTAGATGTGAATTATACCATAAAATTTTTAATTAAAACTTTAAGATAAACCATGTACATGTCATTTATCTCATGATCATGTGTCATTCCTCCCATGCATTTGCAACAAATGTCAATTTAATATATATTTTTATTGAATTTGTTTTTTTTTTTTTTTTTCCAGGGATAAAAAAACCAGTAAATATGGTTGAAAAATGGAAACTATGCATAGATGTATCTTGCTATCCCAATCCAGGGAAAGAAATGATTACATATGTGCTTTTTAATATTGCGACTAGCAAAGTCATCCAAAGGAAAATGAATATATTGGGAAGAACAACAAACAACGATGCATATTATATTGGATTGATAGAAGGCTTGGGAACAGCTATGGAGTATGGATCAAATGGAATTGTAGTTTTCACCAATTCTGAACTTGTGTGCAACCAGGTGAATGGCATGTACCAAGTTAAAAATGAGAGGCTAAAAGAACTGGATGGAATAGCAAACAATATTTTTAGCCAATTTCAATTTATTAGTATAAGACATTGTACAAATGTGAATAAGATGTCTGCTGAAGCGCAACTTGGTGAAATTCACATTTGCAACAAGTGGTGAACTTCACATTGTTATAAAATTAAAATGTGGGGACTTCAACAAATTTGTGTTTAAATGGAGTTTCACGCTTCTTTTTTAATGGCCATGTGTTTTTTTCAATTTTATACCAAGTGTGCTCCCACCATGTAAAGCGCAATTTGGTGAACTTAACATTTTTATAAATTTTTTTGCTTAAATTGAGTTTCACACATCAATTAGTGCTTTGAAAGTTGTGTTTTACATAATTTGTGTACACTAAATTACATTAATTTTCTGAAATTTATTTTGAATTTATTTTAAATTAGTCATTTAAAAAAATAATTTTAAATGTCCACCGTAGATATATATATCATGGAGGATGAATGATGAAGATCAACAGAATCCCATATCTCTGCGAGAAAGGGGGATTCGGGATCGAGGGATGTTCATGGTATTTAAATATACTCTTAAATCTCCGTACATATACATACATGTGTGTACATATGGAATTGATTTTTTTATCAACTTTGTGAGTTAAATTAGTTGTTAATAAGTTTCATTTTTTATTTTTTAGGAGCTAAGAGGAGAAGGGTCTCTACTCCATCAATGGAGCATGCCCATGGTTCACCTATTCATGGTATGGTTCACGCAATTTAATCAATGAATATGTACATGTATTTATATGTATGAATGTATTTTTCAATTGATTATAAATTCGTATTTGTTTATGAAGATTCTCTCTCGTCTCGAGAGGTTGGTGGTGGTTCAAATCCCCTTAGAGGGCCATCAATAAGTGCTAGCAGGTTGCGTGAAGGTGGTGATATTTATTCCCCCGGAGGCCAATCAACGGATGGTCATGTTGGTTCTCAACAATTTCAGGGTGGGCAAGATGCTAGCCAACCATATCAATGTTGCCATCAATTTGAATTTTTTTTCATTCAATTTGTACAAATTTGTTTACATGTGTTTTTTATAATATAAATTTTTTTATATATTGATGCAGAGGCTGAAAATGCTCCAAATGTTGGTCAAAAAAGACGTAGGGAAAAACGCTTCATTCAAGAAGAAGGTTGTCCACCCACCACGACTTATCCGACTGACATTTCTGATATACCATGGGAAAGAAACATGTAGCAATGCACCTTAGTAAGGTGTCAACAACTTCATGCAAAATTATAGAGAGATCTCATGTCTTTGACTCTACCTACTGAGAGTCAACGAAGCTTGGAAATAGTTACACATTCTTTAGGCTAACAAGTAGATGTGTACCAAAAGCTTGGGCCAACCACAGATACTTTTATGGATGTCATGAGAAAAAGAAAGGAAACAATGATGGCTCCTGATAAATGGGAGGTTGTTAAAGAAAGACTTGCAACAACAATGGAAAATTCTATGTTTAATTTCAAACAAGGGCTGAAAAGAAAGATGTTGAAGATGCAATATTTAAAGCACCCTGATATAGCTCACTATTTGTATGATAGACACCTTGCGGCTTATAGAATACTCCCATGGAACGAAGAGGTTCCACTTTATTTCGCAAAATTATTTTATGCGGAATTGTTTTTGCAAATGAAACCCAATTACAATGACCTTCCCTATGAATTTTTTGGTCTTGGAAAAGGTCGATTGTGTGACTGTAGGGGCGCTAGGCGTGATGCTGAGTTGCCTCGTCCTGAGCCACCATTGGTTAGTCGACCTGTTTGTGTTGAAATTTTGCGTTCAGAGATGGAAGCCACTTCTCAAATTAGTCGAGAAGCAAGGGATGCCATCATCGACAATGTTCAGGGTGGATTGGGTGGAGTCGATGTTTGTCTGAATCGACAAAGAGCACGTGAGAATGCACGCGCCAATTTTGTGTATTATACAAATGAAGATATTGACAAGATGAGTGTTAAAGATCTCAAAACATATACGCAGAATTGTTGCAATGGTTGGCATGACCTAATCGTTCATGAGGAAGAGGGCATGGGAATGGTATGTGTTAATGGTTAGGGTTCAATTATTTTAACACATACATACAATTTGTAATTAATACATACATTTATTTGTATGTACATTAATTTAACAAAAATGTATCATTATATGTTAACACCATTTCCAGTTGTCACGCTTGATGAATGACGAAAATGTTAATATCACGTTCAGAGCCTCTGGTTCAAACAATCAAGGTGGGTCTTACCATCAAGATATGTTAGCAAATGTTAGTGTTTTTTAAACTTGATATTTTTAAAATAAATAATTATACACACATGTGCATTTTCATGTATATATAATAAAATGTTTTAACAGATTTTGATTCCGTTCGATGTTTTTGGGATGGTGGTACCTTCTTCTTCCTTGGGATATGTACCTTCTACTTCCTTAGGAGATGTGCCAAATTCACAACAAGTATGGACAATTTTTCACTTTTAAAATTTATGTTTTTAAGTTATATATTCCACCTCAAAAAGTTCCATTAAAAAATGAGATATATCTATATCTTGATTTATTTTAAATTTTTTGAATTTTAGGTTTTTGGAGATTTTCTTTTGGAGCCTCTCTTAGGAGATGTGCCAAATCCACCTGCAGAAGTATTCAATTTTTCACTTTTAAATATATATGTTTTTAATTTATAATTTATAAATTGAAGTTTAAAAGTTTTATTATAAATTGAGATGTTCGTCTTGAGTTATTTTATACTTAAATTAATTTTTTTAATTTTAGGTTTCTATAGAGGATTTCTTTTCTCCACGAACTCTAGCGATGGAGATAGGAACATCCACAACATTTCAACCATTTGAACAAGTTGTCTAATTTTTTTTTTAATATTATTGAAAATAAGTTTATATATATGCATTTTCATTTGAAATTTTTTAATATATATATATATATATATAATTGTACATGTATATTGTACAATTTACTGTTGGAGATGTTCCCATGGGGGAACTTGTAGCTAACGAGCAACAAATGGAGAGGGAACCTCATGAGGTATTGCATGATTTTTTTTTATTTTTATATTTACATGAAGTTCTATATATTCTCACTCAATTTTAAAACATCAAATTTTAATGTTTGTACATGCATTGTGTACAGGTTCCCCATGCTTTGCAGGATAACTCGCGAATTGAGAATTTGCTGGGAAAGACACTACATCCATCTGTATTTTATGGATGATTTCTAGATTTGATTGAGATTTCTAGTATTAAATTTAATTTTTTATATATTATCTAGATGCATTCATATATATAACTTGATACTTGATACTTGTGAAATCTACAAATTTTGGACATATTTTATGTGAACTACATTTGGTACATGTGAATGTGATATATAATGTTTTTAAAACTTAAGTTTTGGATGGTTGAACTACATTTGGCATGTGAAGTAATGTTGTGATCTATATTAATGTTTTGCTTTTGAACTACATTTGGAATGTGATGTAATGTTATGTTATAATTTGTTTTGTTTTTAAAACTTAAGTTTTGGATGGTTGAAGTACATTTGGCATGTGAAGTAATGTTGTGATCTATAATTTTTTGTTAAATTAAAACTTAAGTTTTGGATGGTTGATCTACATTTGGCATGTGATATAATGTTAAATATTTTTAATGGATAGTTGAACTACAATTGGCATGGCATGTGAAGTAATGTTGTGATATAATCAAAAAGTTTTTAAAACTCAAGTTTTGGATGGTCGAAGTACATTTGGCATGTGAAGTAATGTTGTGATCTATAATTTTTTGTTAAATTAAAACTTTTAAGTTTTGAATGGTTGAACTACATTTGGCAAGTGATTATGATAATATGTTTTTTTTTTTAAATTCAAGTTGTTGTTTTCCAAACAAAAAAAAGTTCACATGAATATACATGTACATGTAGAAATGATTTTACACATGTTTGAATATATATGTTAAAACGATTGAAGTACAATATATATATAAACAATCATAAGATTCTAGTTCTTGTTAGATGTGTTGAAAACAATCATAAAATTTTAAAAATGCAATCTATAATGTATATACTTCCAGTATTTTTCATCAATGCACATGTATAGAAAAGCTACTTTCAGTTAATTCCATTCTAGAACATATATATCCAGTACGTGCAACATTTTTCATCAATGCACATAGAAAAGCTATTTGAATAGTTAATTTCTTTCTAGAACATATATATCCAGTACTTCAACATTTTTCATCAATGTCAATAGAATTAAGCTACTTTTCATCAATGGCTATAGAATTTAGCTACTTTCAGTTAATTGCATTCTAGAACATATATATTCAGTACGTGAAGCATTTTTCATCAATGCACATGGGAAAACTACTTGAATGATTAATTGCATTCTAGAACATATATATATATATATCCAATACGTGCAACATTTTTCATCAATGCACATAGAAACGCTACTTTCAGTTAATTGCCTAGAACATATCCGACCATTGGACAGACAAATTTTGTACTAGATTTTCTATCAGGAATAGAGATGTGGGTCAAATCCCACCAAAAGTCGGATAAGTGCTCCGAGTCTCTTGTCTAAAAGGAATCTTCGTACAAAACTATACTGTGGATGATTTATTTACATTGTGGATACTTTTTACCAGAAAATCCCACGAGAAAAACTGGTCACATTTAGTCAGTGTATATATCCAATATGTGCAACATTTTTCATCAATGCACATAGAAAAACTACTTTCAGTTAATTTCATTCTAGAACTTATATATTCAGTACATGAAACATTTTTCATCAATGCACATAGTAAAACTACTTGAATAGTTAATTGCACACACACACACACACACACACACACATATATATATCCAATACATGCAACATTTTTCATCAATGCATGTATAGAAAAGCTACTTTCAGTTGATCCTAGTGTGTATGTACCAAAACAATTTGTACATGTGCAAACACTTGCACAGAGAACATAACAAGGTAGCTCAATTTTTAGTTGAGTTCTGGAAGTTCTAAAACATAATCCAAAGAGAAGAAATTGTTGGGCAGTTCAATAAAAAAAATTCCAATGGAATGCCATCTTCAATGATCGGATTTTGACATTTTCCATTTCTTAATTTTCGTTTTTTTCTTTGATTGAACCTTTATCAACTTTATGCGTGCTGCACACACCAAGTGACTATATTGACAACTTATGACATTAGGTTCATAGTCTTCTAACCTTTTAGTATAATAAATCCTCTTTCATATGGAAAATCGTGATCATTATATTTTTCTAATAATTTCATTTTTCGTTCAATGGATCACATCAAATAATATTTCACATTTTCATCGTTGTCAGTAGGTACAATTACAGCAAAAACATCTCCTGCACAATAAAACAAACTTAACAAACTTATGTATTTAAATTTATTTCTAGATCTTTATCATTTGAAAGCAATTAAAATGTTACCTTCTCTAACAAGATCAGAAGCTCGATCACCATCGGATGATATTGTAGTCTCCTCTGATTGCATTTCTTCAAAAATTGCAACGAACATTTTTCCCTTTGTATTTAGCTCTGTATGTTTCCAATATTTTACATACATTTTGTTTTCACAAACGTCATTGGATTATGTGTTGTCTATGCAAACATGATAAAAACAAGATTATTTTCTTTTATCTAATGCAAACACATTTCTGGACAACTTTGTTTTAATTGAATGCAATTTTCGAGTCCCTTTTATTGTTTCAACGTCATTTCCAATTGATCTATATACTTCTTCGATCCCAATATGCAAAAAAAACCTTTATATGGAAAATTCAAAGAAGAATATGAATATGATATCAAAATACAATCAAAGATAATCAAATTGCGATAAATGTACATTGTTTAAAATTAGATATCCAATAAAAATTAAATTGAATGTACCTTCGCACTTCACTTGATCGGTTAGTCTCATGGCTTAGAGTAGTGATGCACCATTGAACAACTTCTTTACTGTCCACAAGTCAGCTTGCAGAGGGGTTCATTTGATATCTTCAAAGTGCTCGTTTTATGCATGCCCCTGCACTGTCATGTTCTCCTTTTCCATGACTAGTCTCAAAGAAATTCCAACAATGTTTAATGCAGGTTTTCTTATGAAGACAACACAACCAAAAGAATGATCATGCAGATTTGAATTGACCTGCGCATCCATCTGACCATATCCAATGTTCATTGAATGTTATTCCAAGACTTTTCATGGAGTCATAAATCTTTCCAAAATAGTGTTGTACAAAATATGTATCATGTGTACGATCATCACTGATATAAAAGTGATATTATTTAGTAACATGTCAATTCTCACTGGTGCTTTCTATATGATCGACGTTTTGTTCAGCATGTCTATATAGAATATGGACGAGCATAGATACTTGGTCATAATGATAGTATTCACTCTGAATTTCGTTTTGTGGAACAAATGTGTAGTTTTCTGCAAAATAAATTACTGACAAAATGGTCCCTGGTGAAAAAACTTCACGTTATTTTTTGAATTTCAAGTCTTGCCATCGAGCTCTATGGGAATGCTTGGTGTATATTTAAATTTCTGCCTCAAACTTTCTCAAAAAGTCTATAACAAAAAATTCTTCTTCTCGTAATTCAATTCTTTTAGCACTATTTGCATCTTGAATCGATGTATGGATGTATTCATATCTCTTCCATTTCACTTTCATGTTGGACAATGATTGATCATTTATATCAGTACGATATTTTTTTTGAAATTTAGTCAAATTTCCACAATCATCACATTTTTTACCACCAACACATTTCTTTTCATAAAATAGTTCATCGCTTTGTCTTTCACATAGAATTTGAGATATGAAATCACGGATAGTGGAAGGAGGAGGTTAATCCTTCCAAAATGTTCTACCAAAATTAAGTAATGTGTTATAATATAACTCAAATTCCACATGATAATGACAATAACAAGTGTCGCGTACAGTGATAGGTTTTACATACCATGGTTTTTGTTGAACAAAAGCACTGTTGACACATGAATTTCACGATTCTCTTCTTTGAACTTGTTGAACAACTCTATTTGAGTGGTTTCCAAGAAATGTATTTCATGTTGTTCTTACTGATTTCATGCTATTCTTCTTCACATCATATGCTTTGGAGTTGGTGAAACATGCGAATTGTTCTTCCAATATTCATATATTATTTTTTAAACATTTTCTCCAAGTCTATCTTTGTATGGTTGCCTACAAATAGCTCTCCAACAAGCGAGTTCATCATTTACATCTATTTGCAATCGAAATTTTTGATGTTTGTGCAAAGTTTTTCGTGAGGTTCCTAATGCTTGTGCCATAGATTTTACCAAGCGATTCTCTTTAGTACTTGATGAAACCACTACCATTTGTATTGCTCTACATGCATTTGAAATTTTTTTCTTTCTAGATCTTCTAATTGAATTTATCGCACTATTTATATTTTGTATCACATTTTCCTTCATTTTTTTTTATCTTTGGTTGATTTTCGAATACCCAATAAAGTCGTAGCTTCTTTTAATTTCCTTAATGATATGAGACCTTTCAAAATTTGGGCTTGAACTATCAGATTTTCCTTTATGAAGTATGTGTCAAAAATGTGGTTAACACGATATCGTATATAATGGTCAGCTCTTTTATCTTCATATGTGTGAGTGTCAACAGTTTCTAACATCTCATCATCGACATTGATTTCATCTGTACATATTCGAATGAATAGTACATAATAAGTTTACATATTCAATAAATAACTAAATTAATAAATATATGTATAATTTCAATAATACATGCATGTGTTCAACATATATATATATATATATATATATATATATATATATATATATATATATATATATATACTTTGATTCAATTTCTTCGCTTGAATTTATTTCAACATTTTCACCATATTCAGTCATTGGTTCAATATCTCTTTCACTTTCTCTTTCAAAATTTTGTATCTCAACATCAATGTTTTGAGGAATATCTCCCTTCGTTTACATTGCAAAATATTTTTCAAAATAATTCATCAAATAAAAATTAAGTTTCACAGTTTACACTAGGAAAATTATAAATATCAAATTTATAATATTTGAATTTACATACTTGCTTCAACTTCTAATTGAGGTTGATTTTCCCTTCCAATATTTGTGAGTGCTTCTATCATTTCTTTATGAGATTGTCTCGTCTCTTCTCTACATTCCTCAGGGTCTCTTTTTCGATCATATTTTCTCATACAATTCCTTCGATTTCCCATGATAATAGAGTATGAAGTTCAAAAAATTTCCTTCAAAAATTTAGACAAAAACTCAATTTAAAAAAACATCACAAAAGATTTAATTTTAAAAAAACTCATTTTAAAGATTTTGCAAAAAATATATACTCCAATCCAAAACACTTACCATAAAAAATCGGAGAAAAAAATGTCTTATAAAAATGAAACGAAACTCAAAATATTTCCTTCGAAGTCCTACAAAACAATTTCATTTAAAAAGTTAGACAAAAACTCATTTTAAAAAATCATTATAAAAGATTTACTTCAACCCAAAACACGTACTCTAAAAAAATGTCACTTCAAAAAATGCCTCCAAAAAATGTCCATTGAAAACTAATTCCAACGTCTTGAAAAATACCACTTTAAAAAATACTTCAAAAAGCCTCTTAAAATATCCACTTTAAAAATACTTCAAAAAAATGTCAGAAGAATATCTTTTGAATATTAAGTCCTGAAGTCCTTTGAAATTAAGCCCAATGAGTCTTTGAATGAAAAGTCAATCCATACCTTCAAAAACAATGAAAAATTAGCCCGTCCATACTTTCAAAAAAAATGAAACCAAAAACATCAAAAAATGTATCACATACCTCCAAGAAATGTCCTTTGAATGTACATAAAATTTTTGAATGTACCTCCAAGAAAAGTCCTTTGAATCTACCTCCAAGAAAAGTCTTTAAACCCAAAACAATCCTTTGCAAAAATGTCCTTTAAACGTACTTCCAAGAAAAGTCCTTAAACCCAAAACAATTCTTTGCAAAATCAAACCAATACCTTTGTAAAATTAGACCAAATGTGCGAAAATATGCGAAAATAATGAATGCTTTTGTGGTAATTTATATTGCCACAAAATGTTTTTTTGGAGGGGCTTTGTGGTATTTTCCGGCCGACGGAAAATTGGGTAAAATTTCAGCCGAACTTTTATAAAAAAATCAGCTGAACTTTTATATCGTTAAACTTGCGGGCCGTCGGTGCAAAAAAAAAATTCGACCAAACTTTGTTTAAGAGTTCAGCCAAACTAACGCATCAAAATTATGCGAAACCAAACTCTGAATGCATACCTTCAAATTTGGACTGATAAAACTCCATGAAACATTATGAATTAACTATCGAAACCAAGACAACCATTTTCAGAATTCAATCTACTTTCAGGAAATATAACTTTTATGGAATTTCATAAATATTTACTAATTTTAATTAATTTTGTAATAAAACGGATGCAAACAATTTCTATAGGTCATTATGATTCAGTGAAATCATAATTTTATATCTTCCAAAATATATTGTAAAAAAAATTGAAAAAATTATGGTGCAATACATTGGTCTGTCGTCTCTAATGGGTAGTTTTTAGATTTTTTGTTTATAAATTATATGTTAAGAAATTTCTTGTGTCGCGAAACATATTCAAAATATGCAGTTTTTTCATATTAGACCAGTTCAAAAAATTCTAGTAATTATGATATGCATCCATTGGCTTTGTAAATATGACGAAACAGAAGTAGACTCTGTCTAGATTGTTGTAACACATTTTGTTTCTAAAAAACACAAAGTTTCAAAGAATACAACATTGCGTATTAACATGACTTCTTATGAATCCTTGGATTGTTAAAAATCACACACTCAAAGAAACGCTAAGTTGACATATCAAATGTGTATAAAAAAATTCCAAAAAAAAAAGTAATAGAAATTTAATAAAATTTCTGACAACTTTTATTTTTATCGCAAAATGAAATTCTAAATAGAAAAATTGTTTTAGCTTGTAGAAAGTTGAAGAACATAAAAAAATGAAAGTTTTTTCTCAAAAAAGGGCAAAAAGTGTAACCCAACTTCACATTTTCACCCACTGGTTCTCATTTCCCTCCATGCCGCCGCCGACAAGATTCATGGCTTTGATTTATACCAAGTGGTTTTCTACTGTGTAGAGAATGGATTCAGGACTATCCCGTGCACAGAACTTTGGCCCCTGCCGCCATCATTGAATTCAGGGGAGGCTTCTTACACTAGACTCATTGTTCAATTAACCATAGAGGGCGTAGGCAGATGGATAATTTTCTACAGTGCTAGGGTTTTCTTTTCGAGGCTCTCTAGTTGCACGACGACGGACCCTCATGGATGTGATCCTGATTGGAAGAGTGAAACAGTCAGTGGGGGTTTCAGCCACAAGAATCGTAGGCGCACACACTCTGTACCAGTGTCGGATTCTAGTGTGGCATGGAACATGGGGTGTTTGGTGTTCATGGGTGCAGACCCATGACCCCTTTTCGCCCTCTTCAGCCATGAGCCTTGGAACCCTTTGGCAGCACCATACTCTTGTCTGACATCAAGCAGACCTACGGTTCCCGCACATGGGCATCTGCTCACGGAGGGGAAGGGGTGATACAAACTCAAGGCCGTCAAAGAAGTAAGACAAGACCAGGGCACGCATCGACGACAACAAGGTGTGGACAGAATCATGTTTCCTCACGGGGTTCTATGCGGGTATAGGGGTACATAGGCGGCAGACCTCTCAACACATTGTGTCTTAAACCTGCTTGAGGTGCCCTGCCTCTCGATGTCACTGATCTCTATCGGATATCAAATCAAGGCATCCACCGAGCTCTCTTAAATATTTTAGGCAAGAATCCCATAGCAGCCAACACAAGGACCTCAGACAACGAGAAATAGGTAACATTTGTTCGTTTTCAAATTTTCATAAAAGCCCCTATTGGGAACAATTTTTTAATATGGGCACAAGATACCAACAGGGTAACAAACCTGAAGTAAAACATCAGGAAATCTTCAGGATACCCTTGTCACATGCAATCATTAATCTATGGTGGGAGATATTTAGAAGACTCGTGCTCTATAAAGGATTACCCGATATGCTCTAGATCTACCATATATCTCAACCTGAGATTGAGAGGAGGCATAACATAATAGAACAGAGCTCATGGACCCATAAGGGGAGCTAACACCTCCAAACACGACATCCCAAAAGGTCCCTCTTACAAGAACATTTTACAAGGGAAAAACAAAGCGGCAACGCCATCAGAGCCAGCTTAGAATACTCCCAAACCATACATTGCAGAGAAACTAAAATGAGTGCCAAAACTAAACATAAATACACCAGAGATCAATGAAAATCGCTCCACTTTTGAATCTCAAGTAATAATATGCATATTTAATTGCTTCTGGCCCAAACCAATGGAGCTCTTTCATTGGATTTTTACCAACTGGACCATGGATTGTGAAATCCATCTATGTTCCAAGGGGTTTTTCACATTCAAGTTCCCTTCCTCTGAAGCCAAAGACACCATTCTTAGGGTTGGACCGTGGTTCTGGGGCTCCACCAAACTCTTCATCACACCATGGTTCCCAGACTTTGACACAAACATGATGGAGATAACCAAAATGCCGGTTTAGGTTCGGTTATATAATCTCTCGTTCCATTTTTGGAATGAATGTGTTTTAGAAGGCATTGGGAACATCATCGGGAGATACATCAAAACAGATACCCAACGACTGGAGGAGAGAATCTTCACCTTCACATGAATCTGCATGGAAGTGGATCTCAACAAGGGGCTACCAGAAAGCATTCAACTAATTCATAACCAACAAAAATTCACACAACACCTTGATTATGAAAACACTACATTTAGATGCAGAATATGCAGGAAAACTATTCATTTACAAAACACATGTCCGAATGCAAAAAGAGAAAATAGGAAAAAGAAGAAGACAGGCAAAGCAACTAAAGGATGGTAATTTCCCTCAGGTGGACCAGAGTAGGAGATAGAAGAAGAAGAGGATGTATCCATCCCAAAGGAGAGTAAACTGACAACAATCGATCCGCGGGTACAAGATCATGAAATACAAGATCCATTTGAACTTAACACGACGTTTCAGCTGACACACTCCACGGTTGATCCTTCGCCAACTGAAGTTCGATCGGTAGTAAGCTCATAAGCAAATAAAAGAGCGCATGTGTCTAAAATCTTAGACTCCGATGAATAAAATACCACTAGGAATAATAAGCTAGCCCTGGTTTCTTCTACCCCACATTTGGGAACTTGGCAGATTGTCCAAAATAGAAAAGGCAAGAGCGAAAAGCCCAGCCCTGCTAACAATCTATAATTTTTAAATATTTTATGTTCTTCTAGTAACCTCACTACATTATGTGCTTGAGCACACGGGCCCTCTAAACGTCTTGAATACTTAATTGTATCTACAAAATGTAACTTTTCTTAAATTTCATTAATAAAAAATTGCAGATTATTTCTTTAAAAAAAAATTATTGTAAAATCTCACTTTAGATCATTTCTTTTAGATAAATTCATTACTTGCATAAAAAAATACACATAAACATGATTACAAAAATCAAACATTAACTTTTATAATATAATTTTTTTATTAAAAATAAAACAAATTTTATAAATAAAAAGAAAATCCAAAATAATTTGAAAGGCATATATATTAGCAATTTTGCATGTAATAAAAATGTAAAATTATTTCAATCAAATCATTATATCACTTTATATATCACTACAAGCCTCTCGAAATATCGAAATATAGGAGGACCATTTCTTATAGACTTTCCCAACCCCATTAAATATGAATATTTGTGTTTATTGTCCACCTTTAATATAATTTGACACCATACCTTCCTAATAAGTATGGTATTTATTAATTGAAAAACTATTTTGTTGTTTAATATTTTTATAATGATTTTAGTTCATATAAATACGATTATTTAATATTAACTAGCATAGATCTAACCTGTAGATGCTGGAGTCACTTTGTAGGTTATAAATTAATTCATAAACCCAACCCAATATGAGTTATAGGATCATGACACAAGAAAATAAGCATTCAACATGATGTTATAACAAATGCTAAATGGTTCGTTGGTATGTGGTTTTGCGGCAACTTGGAAGAGTTGTAAAAATGACCTAAATTCACAATAAATTAGGTTAAGTTTGAGCTTAACTAATTTCCTTTCACATAAATAAATTATTCAAAATGGATTTAAGATCTTGAAATATTTTTGTAAAAAAAGTATGCAACCACATAAAGGAAAATCCTCAAAACTTGAAAAATAGAAAATATTTGTATAATTTTTATTTTTTAATAATATGAATGAAAATTTTAAAAATCCTAAAAATGGCATTTTCCATAAACGGGCTAGCCAAAAAAAATTAATCACTTCCTATGTCCATTACAAGAAAGATTTCAATTAAAGAGATTTGTTTTATGAGGATATGTGTATATTGAGTTAAGATAAGCTTCCAAAAATACATTGATTATGATTAAATAGATTTCAAATAAAAATATTGGTTTTATGAGAATTGAGTTGGAAATATGTATATTGAATTATGACAATCTTCTAAATTACATTGATCTAATCTAGATTCATCTAACTCCGAATTTATCATGCGTTGAGAGGGATCAGATCCCTCGAGGTGCAAACCTTCTTTTGGGAGTGTCGAATTTGAAGAAAGCTTTGCATCTTAAGAGATTCAATCCCTCTCAGTGTATGATAGATACAGATTTAGATGGCTCTAGGTTGGTTCCAGCTGAAGGCAACAATGTCATATTTTTAGATTATCATTATTATGTATATGTTTGAGATAAATTTCATACTTTTACATTTACATTATATGACCATATAATTTTGTTATTTAATTTAGTCATTGTTGCTTTCCTTGAATGGTTTGTATGTCTGTGTTTGAATGTTTTGAGTGGTTTGTGTGTGTCTTTGTTTGGATGCTTTGAGCAGTTTGTGTGTTTATGTGTTTGGATTTGGATGGTAATGTTTGTGAATGTTATAGTTTTTGTGTTATATTTCTATATGTGTATGTAATTGTCTATTGATAATTAGTTGGTGATGAAGACAGAAGACAATCTTGTGAATAGCTTGGAGGAGGATTGATATTGCATATCTATTTCATTTAATTTTAGATGTAAAAAAATTTGACTACTAAATAATTCTTAATAGTGTCCCTTCATGTATTACTAAATATATCTTCCAGAGTAGTTTTAATTTTAAATTTGTTGAGCTACCTCAATCAGTTGAGATGATAGATATTGTTGTCTTTACTTATAATGCGCTCTGCTGGGCTTTACGAGCATACCACTGCTGCATCGATCCTC